>CM055122.1:1038172482-1039424589 GCA_029206835.1 Rana muscosa
CAGCAAGAAATAACAAACAATGCTGGAGGCAATTTAAAGCACACACTCATTTTGGTAGCGTAATTATTAATGTAGAATTTATATTTCTTGCTAAAGAGGCAATTGTGTGTTGATGACTGTCCTTTCCTTAAGCTGTGCGGGACCAAGACCAGATTTTCAGCTTGCCTAAATGAAGAGGTGGCTGCCAAGTAGGCCTTCAGAGTTAAGCCAACATTTGTAGAGACCTTTCTGGCTTGAAGCAAGGTAGCCACTAACTCTGCTGTGCGCCCCTGACTTAGTAGCCTCTGCCTCAAAACTTCAAACAATCAAATGTAGTCTCGGAGGCTGGATGTAAAAACTGGCCTTCTGAGAGTAGATCCATGTCACTGGCAGAGGCAGCGGTGTCTCTGTACTCAGCTGTAGAAGAGATAGAAACCAGGGCATGATTCACACATATGCAATTTTAGTGTTTGTTTTTTTTTCATTTTGTACTACAGAAAGCGTTTCATAGGAAACCATGTTAAATGGACTGTACTGCAAATATGCAAAATGTAAAAAACACTAAAAATGCATAGGTGTGAATTAGGCCTTAAAGCAAACCGCTATGTGTGGATGAAAACTATCACTGCACATCACCTTGAACGCACCATCCCCATCGTGAAACATGGTGGTGGCAGCATCACGTCGTGGGGATGCTTTTCTTTAGCAGTGACAGGGAAGCTGGTAAGAGTTGATGGGAAGATGGATGCCAAATGCAGGGCAATTTTAGAATAAAACCTGTTAAGAGTCTGCAAAAGACTTGAGACTGGGGCAGAGGTTCAACTTCCAGCAGGACAAGGACCCTAAACATACAGCCAGAGCTACAATAGAATGGTTTAGATCACAGGTGTCAAACTGGCTGCCCTCCAGCTGTTACAGAACTAAAAGTCCCATGAGGCATTGCAAGGCTGCCAGTTACAAGCATGACTCCCACAGGCAGAGGCATGATGGGACTTGTAGTTCTGCAACAGCTAGAGGACTGCCAGTTTGACACCCCTGGTTTAGATCAAAACATATTCAGGTGTTAGAATGGCCCAGTCAAAGTCTAGACCTAAATCCAATTGAGAATCTGTGGCAAGACTTAAATTTCACTCTTTAGATGTGAAAAGCTGGTAGAGACATCCCCAAAAAGATTTATAGCTATAATTGCAGCGAAAGGTGGTTCTACAAAGTATTAACTCAGGGGGGCTGAATACAAAAGGCACACCACTCTTTTCACATATTTGTAAAAAATGTTGACAACCATTTATCATTCTCCTTTCACTTCACAATTACCGGTATGTGCCAATTTGTGTTGGTCTATCACATAAAATCTCAATAAAATACATTTACATTTTTGGTTGTAACATGACAAAATGGGGAACATTTCAAGGGGTATGAATACTTTTTCAAGGCACTGTAGTTTTACACGGTGGAAAGGTAAGTATACAGTATCTTATTTACAGGCAGTCACCTTAAAGAACTGGTAAAGGAACAGAAGGCAAAGTGAAGTTGCACAAGAAACATATTCAGAGTTAAATAGTGTACCAAAGTGAATTAGTTATAAAGGACTCAGAGACTTTTACACTCTGGTTATTAACCTGATGTATAGAATGTACCTTTGCAATTTTTGCTAAGGACACAAAATATGTAAAATAATTATTAGTCATCTGGATGGTGACAGATTGCCAAAGATCTTGACAGAATGGCATCACTGACAGTTGAAACGAATGTTGATAAATCTAAGGTTATACACCTGGGCCATGGTGATAGCATTCTTCCTGTACTGAAGGAAAAAAGCTTGAGAAAGAATTGGGAATACTAGTTAAAAGGCTTTCTAAGCAGCAGCACAGGACAGACAACAGCTGGAAAAGTAATTAAAATCTTGGGATGTATAATAAGGAAGATAATATAAAGCGCAGAGATAATGCTGTCCCAGTATACAACACTGCAAAAATGAAATATGTAATATGGTTTTGTGCACCATACAGATGGACACGGGATGATATAAAACTAACTTAGAGGTAACTTTAATATGAATACATATATCCAAAGTTCATATAAAAATCTGGCATGTACATCCCAAAAGTATTTTAATAGCAAGGTGAAATCAGATGCGTTTGAAGGAAAGGTTTTTTTTACCATTAGTATAGGAAAAATTATGGTAAAAAGTTTATTTCTAGCCATAACTTTGTTTCTAGTTTTAGAGCATGGAGAGGTTAGAAGATTTTGTACTTTGTAACTTTGGGCCAGGAAATGACGGACATGTACTCAAAAAGATATATACAGTGGGTACAGAAAGTATTCGGACCCCCTTAAATTTTTCACTCTTTGTTATATTGCAGCCATTTGCTAAAATCATTTAAGTTAATTTTGTTTCCTCATTAATGTACACACAGCACCCCATATTGACAGAAAAACACAGAATTGTTGACATTTTTGCAGATTTATTAACAAATAAAAACTGAAATATCACATGGTCCTAAGTATTCAGACCCTTTGCTGTGACACTCATATATTTAACTCAGGTGCTGTCCATTTCTTCTGATCATCCTTGAGATGGTTCTACAAATTCATTTGAGTCCAGCTGTGTTTGATTATACTGATTGGACTTGATTAGGAAAGCCACACACCTGTCTATATAAGACCTTACAGCTCACAGTGCATGTCAGAGCAAATGAGAATCATGAGGTCAAAAGAACTGCCTAAAGAGCTCAGAGACAGAATTGTGGCAAGGCACAGATCTGGCCAAGGTTACAAAAGATTTCTGCTGCACTTAAGGTTCCCAAGAGCACAGTGGCCTCCATAATCCTTAAATGGAAGATGTTTGGGACGACCAGAACCCTTCCTAGAGCTGGCCATCTGGCCAAACTGAGCTATCAGGGGAGAAGAGCCTTGGTGAGAGAGGTAAAGAAGAACCCAAAGATCACTGCGGCTGAGCTCCAGAGATGCAGTAGGGAGATGGGAGAAAGTTGTAGAAAGTCAACCATCACTGCAGCCCTCCACCAGTCAGGGCTTTATGGCAGAGTGGCCCGATGGAAGCCTCTCCTCAGTGCAAGACACATAAAAGCCCGCATAGAGTTTGCTAAAAAAAACACCTGAAGAACTCCAAGATGGTGAGAAATAAGATTCTCTGGTCTGATGAGACCAAGATAGAACTTTTTGGCCTTAATTCTAAGCGGTATATGTGGAGAAAACCAGGCACTGCTCATCACCTGTCCAATACAGTCCCAACAGTGAAGCATGGAGGTGGCAGCATCATGCTGTGGGGGTGTTTTTCAGCTGCAGGGACAGGACGACTGGTTGCAATCGAGGGAAAGATGAATGTGGCCAAGTACAGGGATATTCTGGACGAAAACCTTCTCCGGAGTGCTCAGGACCTCAGACTGGGCCGAAGGTTTACCTTCCAACAAGACAATGACCCTAAGCACACAGCTAAAATAACGAAGGAGTGGCTTCACAACAACTCAGTGACTGTTCTTGAATGGCCCAGCCAGAGCCCTGACTTAAACCCAATTGAGAATCTCTGGAGAGACCTAAAAATGGCTGTCCACCAACGTTTACCATCCGACCTGACAGAACTGGAGAGGATCTGCAAGGAGGAATGGCAGAGGATCCCCAAATCCAGGTGTGAAAAACTTGTTGCATCTTTCCCAAAAAGACTCATGGCTGTATTAGATCAAAGGGTGCTTCTACTAAATACTGAGGAAAGGGTCTGAATACTTAGGACCACGTGATATTTCAGTTTTTCTTTTTTAATAAATCTGCAAAAATGTCAACAATTCTGTTTTCTTCTGTCAATATGCGGTGCTGTATGTACATTAATGAGGAAAAAAATGAACTTAAATGATTTTAGCAAATGGCTGCAATATAAAAAAGAGTGAAAAATTTAAGGGGGTCTGAATACTTTCCGTACCCACTGTAAGTAGATATACAGAGGTTTATTTATTATATCTTAAGTCTAACCAAAACTAAACAAAAAAAAGTTTTGTTTGGAGACATATAGTCTTTTAGACTGTTGAATGTCCTACTATAAGGGCTAGCAATGGGAACATCAATAACAAAGGTAAAAAATAACTGCATGATTTTTCTAAAATGAATGCTATTCACAGCTCTAAATGCTAAAGAAAATGTTGGGGGATTGACATTTGATATTTAATTTTAAAATGGGGGATTGATCCAATTGTCTTTGTGGAGACAAATTAACTGCAGATAAAATTAAAGGTGTTGTAATGGTTCGTTTTATATTTTCTAAATAGGTTCCTTTAAGCTAGTGCATTGTTGGTTCACTTACCTTTTCCTTAGATTTCCCTTCTAAATATTTTTTTCTTTGTTTTCCTTGTCTGAATTTCTCACTTCCTGTTCCTCCTCAGTAAGCTGTTCTGGCTGACTCCACACCACTCGGATGGTGGGGTGAAGTTTAGTGAGGAGAAACAGGAAGTGAGAAATTCAGACAAAGAAAAAAAACATTTAGAAGGTAAATCAAAGGAAAAGGTAAGTGAACCAACAATGCACTAGCTTAAAGGAACCTATTTAGAAAATAAAAAACAAACCTTTACAACCCCTTTAAATCGTTTTTTTATTTTGCATTTTTAGAATCTAAACTGTTGTAAGATCTTAAAACTTGAAGGTTAGGACTTTTATTCCAGTCACTGTTCCCACAAAAGAAATGTACAGTTATTGCCTCTGACCCCGTTACATGGACAGGAAATGAGGGAAAACTCCATAATAGCAGCACAAATAAACACATAACAGAGGTCCCTTAGTCCAAAACATGTAGAACATTTTTTGGCTGCAGTAGAGCTTTCAGGTTTAATATTGTAAATATACTACTTTGGTGCCTGAACTTACTTACTTTTTATGAAATAATATGCAATTTTTGTAAGCCTGGAGTTGTGCTCACTGATTTTAATGATGACTAGCATAAAAAAAAAAAAATATTACAGGCATACCCCACTTTTAAGTACACAATGGGACCAGAGCATGTATGTAAAACGAAAATGTACTTACAGTAGGTGCCGCCGATATTGACACCCTATGAGCTCCGTCGCGAGAGCCAGCGCCGAGCTGTCTCGTCATCGGGAAAGGAAAAAATGTTCCTTTCACGATGAGCGACACGCATTGCCGATAGGCGGGGATCCGACGCGGATTCCCGCCAATACCAGGCACTGCGTTTGGTATGAATCCTGAGCGGGAACTCCATGCCAATTTTTAAAGAAAAAAACGGCGTGGGTTCCCCCTTCAGGAGCATACCAGGCCCTTGGGTCTGGTCTGGATTTGAAGGGGAACCCTACGCCGAAAAAACGGCGTGGGGGTCCCCCTCAGGATCCAAACCAGACCCTTATCCGAGCACGCAACCTGGCAGGCCGCAGGGGAAGACGAGAGCGGCCCCCCCTCCCTCCTGAACCGTACCAGGCCACATGCCCTCAACATAGGGGGTTTGGTGCTCTGGGGCGACCTGCGGCCCCCCCACCCCAGAGCACCCTGCCCCCATGTTGATGAGGACAGGGCCTCTTCCCAACAACCCTGGCCGTTGGTTGTCGGGGTCTGCGGGCGGGGGGCTTATGGGAATCCGGGAGCCCCCTTTAATAAGGGGGCCCCCAGATACCGCCCCCCCCACCCTATGTGAATGAGTATGGGGTACATCGTACCCCTACCCATTCACCTGGTGGAAAATAAATGGAAATAAAAACACAACACAGTTTTTAAAAGTATTTTATTGCACCGCTCCGGAGGTCTTCTTCCGACTTCGGGGGTCTCCGGTGTCGTCGCCGCGTTCTCCGGTTCTTTCTTCCGCCGGGCCTCCGCTAACTTCTTTTTAGCTCTTTTGCTAGCAGAGGCCCGGTCTTCTCCGTCGCCTCGTCCGGCTCTCCGTTGTCCTTCTGCTGGCCCCTCCACTAACTTCTTGTAGCTCTTTTGCTAGTGGAGGAGCCGGTCTTCTCCATCGGCGTCTTCTTCCCTCTTCTCTTCCTCGATGTTGACTCGTCGCTTCCTCTTGCAGTAATGGTAAATCTTCGGTCCGCAGAGATTAATATAGGCTTCACATGACGTCACAGTCGCATGCTCCGGGGCACATGTGCACATGACGTCACAGTCACATGCTCCAGGGCACATGTGCACATGACATCACAGTCACATGCTCCGGGCACATGTGCGCTGGAGCATGTGACTGTGACGTCATGTGAAGCCTATATTAATCTCTGCGGACCGAAGATCTACCATTACTGCGAGAGGAAGCGACGAGTCAACATCGAGGAGGAGAAGAGGGAAGAAGACGCCGACGGCGACGACCGGCTCCTCCACTAGCAAAAGAGCCAGAAGAAGTTAGTGGAGGGGCCAGCAGAAGGACAACGGAGAGCCGGACGAGGCGACGGAGAAGACCGGGCCTCTGCTAGCAAAAGAGCTAAAAAGAAGTTAGCGGAGGCCCGGCGGAAGAAAGAACCGGAGAACGCGGCGACGACACCGGAGAGCGGGAGAAGAACCGGAGAGCGGGAGAAGAAGAAGAAGACGACGGAGAAGACCGGGCCTCCGTTAGCAAAAGAGCTAAAAAGTTAGCGGAGGCCCGGCAGAAGAAAGAACCGGAGAACGCGGCGACGACACCGGAGACCCCCGAAGTCGGAAGAAGACCTGCGGAGCGGTGCAATAAAATACTTTTAAAAACTGTGTTGTGTTTTTATTTCCATTTATTTTCCACCAGGTGAATGGGTAGGGGTAAAATGTACCCCATACTCATTCACATAGGGTGGGGGGGCCGGGATCTGGGGGCCCCCTTATTAAAGGGGGCTCCCGGATTCCGATAAGCCCCCCGCCCGCAGACCCCGACAACCAACGGCCAGGGTTGTCGGGAAGAGGCCCTGTCCTCATCAACATGGGGGCAGGGTGCTCTGGGGTGGGGGGGCCGCAGGTCGCCCCCCCCGCCCCAGAGCACCAAACCCCCCATGTTGAGGGCATGTGGCCTGGTACGGTTCAGGAGGGAGGGGGGGCCGCTCTCGTCCCCCCCTCTTCCCCTGCGGCCTGCCAGGTTGCGTGCTCGGATAAGGGTCTGGTTTGGATCTCGATAGGGACCCCCACGCCGTTTTTTTCGGCGTAGGGTTCCCCTTCAAATCCAGACCAGACCCAAGGGCCTGGTATGCTCCTGAAAGGGGAACCCACGCCGTTTTTTTTCTTTAAAAATTGGCGTGGAGTTCCCGCTCAGGATTCATACCAAACGCAGTGCCTGGTATTGGCGGGAATCCGCGTCGGATCCCCGCTCAATACAGTGTCGCATCTCCTCGCCATTGCAGCGAGCGCAACACGTGTCGCCACCCTGCTGCCGACATCTCGGCACTCCTGTCGCCGAGAATCTCGGCGATGGGAGCGCGATAGAAACACAATATCGGCGGCACCTACTGTAAAGTGAAACAATACCTTTTTTCACTTTTAGGGTGTAGTGGGGGGTCAAGAGCTGTAGTTGAGGTCTCAGGGGCTGTAGTGGGGGTGTCAGGGGCACACTGGAACAGGGCGGGCTATGCTCTCGGAGCTTCAGCTCCTTCTACTGCAGCTGCAAAATGTCTGTACAGTACTTGTGAGGCACTTTACATACACTCATGGGTATGTCCTTACTCGAGAGTGTATGTAAAGTGAGTGTACTTAAAGCGGGGTATGCCTGTACTGCTAAACGTAATTGCACGTAGGGCAAAATACAATTAGCTCTACCAAACTTATAGGGGTTCATAGTGAATAAAATCTAGTGTGTGAGGTCAAGCTCACAAATTTAGCATGGAAATCAATAAAAGGAACAGTTTTTAACCTGTTATTACTGGAGTATTTCAAGTCATATTCCATACTCCACAGACACGACAATTATACATACCCATCACCCTTATTGGAGTCCACCCCTGATCATTCAGAAAGAAATTAAATTACCTCCACTGTATTATAATGCACTGGCAAGTGGTTGTAGTCCTATCCAATGCAGCACTCTGAAATATTTGCTAAAGCTGGTTTCAAAAGGGCCAAAGAAAATTTCTGAAACTCAAATTAAGGTAAACGGAACTGTCTTTTGGACTGAACCAGTTGCAATGTTAATGGACTGCATTAGCAGTTTTCTAAAAGTGTCAGTGTAGCAAAATCTTTCCTTTTTTAGCCATGGATAGAGTAGAAAATGGATAAAACCCCTGGCAGGTTTTTTATTTCCATCTTGGGGAGATTTCTATCTGCTTCTCAATCCAGAAAAACCACAAAGTGGGTGGAAGTCTTTTCAATGTGAGAAGACATGACATATCTCTCTATTCTGACGACTCATAATTGCCTGTCCTGGTGACAAAAGGACACAAAGAGAGGGTGAATATCCCCAGCAGGGACAGACAACAGTAAAAACAAAAAAAACAAAAAAATGACAGAGGCTCTTATCTGTTCCATGCCCTTAAAAATATAAAAGTAAAAATAAAATCTTTCCCATCCATTAAAGGACACAGAGAAACTTACTTTTTTACCTTTGGGACATCCAAAAGCAGTCCAATTGAGGGAGTTGGGCAACAGCAAAACAGCCACAAATAGGCCCAACATGAACCATATGAAAGCTGGGGACTGCTTGCAGGTCAAGAGCTTTCCGAGTCTCAAACGCCTGAAGCTGCCAATGGATGAGACTGTAAAGCCCATCTGGTAACAAGGACATAAGAACATGACCAAGTGGTGACCATACTAGGGAACCAGTGCCTGATGCCAGAATGAAAAAAAAAAAAGACATTTACTTAACTAGGGGACCTTCCTGCATGACTGTCATTGATGTGGAAAGGAAACAACTCAGCCTGAACCATAGATAACAAGGAAAATAACTTCACTCTGACAGCTGGATGTTCTGGTAAAGGGAAGATCAGAACCACCCTAGGTCAAAATAAAGTCATATACCTCACTCAACTGAACATATCAGGAGGACCGGAGACTAGGGTTCCTTCCATACATGAAAAAGCTTTCAGGCAAACATTAATTACAGCAAGGCAATGACTACCAGAGAAACAAAGAAATAAATACTAGCAAATAGTTTTGTTATTTCCCAGAACAGCTGAAAAAAAAGGCATCTATCAACTAGCAAAAAAACTGAGACATGCTGTTAGTAGGGGTTAATCTTTGCTCAACCAAATTATCTCCAATCCGCCTATAGGTGGCAGTATAACCCGAGATTAAACAGTAAACCGAAGGTAAAGTCTTCCTGTGTACTTATTGCCCAGAGTTGGTTTTTAACAAATGCAACACACATCATGTAACTATAGTAATTTATTTAATCAATAAATAAAATAATACATATAACAATTAAAAAATAATATACAAATCATTAAAGCCAAACTTTGGGTAAAATCAAAATGTACCTTGTGCAGTGGGGCTGCCACACTATAATGCAAATGGTTAAATGCAAATTTTTGTCTAGGAGTAACATGAAAATCGATTTTCATTTCCTTATCCCTCACTCTGGCAGGCTTCCTCCCAGCCATACAACTGGTCCCAGAACAGCTTGGCTGCTCCAATGGCCACAGACACTCTGACATCATCACGCACAGTGCAGGGCCACAAGTCCTTAACTGTAAATGAGGACTCCAAGGGCGCACCCATAACTCCACAGTAGCGGAAGAAAGAGAAGAATGATGACTTTTGGGGGAGTGAGAGATAAGGTAAATACAACTTGCAACAACCCTTGCAATGCTAGGGGAGTCCCAGAGCAACAGTAACTTTTGATTTTACCCAGAGTTCAGCTTTAAATACGTGCAAAGAATTAAAAAGGGAAAACACATGCAATCTTTAGAATCCTTTAAAGCACAGTCTTATTTATCAGAACTGCTAATCATTTATTAAAAGAGTAACAGAAAACCTAGTTAGTTTCATTTTGCAGGAACGATAAACGATGGAAAAACATTTTCTTCAATTACTTTACAGCAGCAGCATTATTTAAATACCTTAATTACTTTTCGAAACGTTATAAGATAGGTTTACAAATGCAGCTGGTTATTTTAGAAGTCAAAGTTTGGAAGAAAATTAAAGTACCATTAGGGATTAGCAGTTTTTTTTTTTTAGTAAATATTAACAGTTTTTGTAAAGCTGAAATATAACAGACTGCCACAGGAGTCACAATATTTGCTGAATATGTAAAAAAAAAAAAGAAAAAAGAGCCCAAAAAATGCCTACTTAACCCTGCTTGCTGCAATGCAAGCCTTGTTTTAGTTTTTTTGCACATCAAACACATTTAGAAAAATCTACTGAAGAGAAGGTGAATGTAGATTACAAGTTATTTTTACATAAAGAAACTATTTTCAGCATTCCCAGATAAAGTTCTGGCTCAGGGAAGAGATATACATCGTTCGCAACTGACATTCTGTCCTGCACTCCATGTGAAATTTAATGTAGAAATCCTCTTAAAGAAAAAAAAAAAAAAGAAAGAAAAAACTCTTGCCAGCTTGTAAAGAATGCCCTTTGGTAGCTTTTGTAATAAAACGAAGGCTAGGGGGCTGTAACAGAGAAAAATAAAATTTTCCCTCACTCCTTTAGGCCCCTTTCACACTTTTACGACTTGTCCCACGATTTGTGATGGCAAAGTAGCATGACAAGTCGTTTCCCATGATTTCCAATGACAACCATTCATACTAGTACGACTTCAAGTCGTTTCGACTTCAAAAAAGTCCCTGCACTACTTTGGTCCGATTTTGATGCCACTTACACAGGCATTCCTTGAAATCGTGGTAAAATCGCGGCCGCATCACGGTAAAGTCGCACGACTTTCAAGTCGCACAAATGTGAAAGGGGCCTTGGGCTTTACACCTGCTAGTAGACTGGTCCCTTGAAGCTGGGGTAAGGTGGCTGCCCTATCATCACCTACAATGCAGGACCAGCAGTCTTGCACCGTGCATGAGAATGCTGAATGACAGCCTACATTGTGGAAGTGAAGGATTGTGCTGGGTATCAGGGGAGCAAGGAATAAAGATCTTCGTTATAGCCTTTTAGACCTAACAAGCATTGGAGGCTTAGTAGACACGAGGGTAGCTAGGAAAAGATACTTATAACAGGCTGGAGTTCAGCTTTAAAGTGTTACTAAACCCAGGACCCCAAATTCACTATATATGGTCTCCCACAGTACACTGAAATGCAATTATTTTAGTAAAAATAAACTGCTAAATACCTTTTTCACATCAGCAGTATATAGCAGTCTCTTGGCTTCTATCAGTGTCTGGCCAAACACTGGTTAAAGCTTGTAGGAGTTTTCATTCTCCTCTGACTGTCCTATGAGGCTGAATGACCCCTGATCCTCCATCTGGACAGTGCTGATTGGCCCTGTGCTGAGCACATGCACCCACTCCCCTAAAAAGAAAAAATCTCTAGCAATACACACTAAACAGAGCATGTGCAGAGTTGCCCCCAAGGCTCTGTACTATCAGCAGATGGATTGGGGACTGTATCAAACAGCCTTTTTACACAATGTGCAGGATTGACCCCTTAGGTTCCACAGTGAGTATAACAAGCATGCTTTACTGCAAATACACACGGATTTGACTGTTGTGGGTTTAGTAACACTTTAAGGGTCAGCTCACATAATACTGATATTTTAAAATGAATATATGGACAACTAGAACACCTAATTTTTCTTTTTTAAGAGGAGTGGTAGGAGTCAGGCTTTAAAGCTGACTGGGACGGAAGTAGGAATTATGGTGGTAAGAGCCAACTGCTTCAGTTTCCAATAGAACTATAAAAGAGCAAATAGGTGACTCTGCCTGTCCGACTCCACCTATAACTGAAGTATCACTTATTGGGTAGCTTGTTTTGCCTGAAAAGTAGCAATACTTCACATGAAATTTGTTACTTTGTGCCTGTGGAGGAAGACTCTGAATCCTAGGCCCACGCTGCATAAAGGGCATTGATTTTAAAATGAAAGTAGATGCAAAACCTTATTGAATGTCAAGTTGCTCAATTTACTGTTCATCACAACAATTGCCACTTTTTTAAACCTATCTTCTTTTTACATTTTTTTGTTGTGTTTCAGTCCAGCTGAATAGAAGCCTCTTTGCAGCCACTTCTTATCCATATACATGCACTCCAGTGGTGACTTCAGGGATTGTGACAATAGTCATTTGTAGGTTCCATTGGAAGTTCAGGTGACAACACAGGAGGATAAAATAGAAACAAAAAACAGGACCAGAGCGCTGCCACCTTATAACAGGATGTCTCTTAACAAGGCAGGAGCACCAGGTATTTTCCTAAAAAGCTGCAGATTTTTAAATACTCAAATTGACTTTGGAAATGACATTAGCATGTTGAATCTTATAGGAGATTTTAGTTTTTAGGTTTGCACAAACAAGACTATTATGCCATACTCCCTGAAGTCAGCATTTAAATACCAGAGCATCTACTGAATACAGAGGCTCTGACAAATGACTGGTTCAATTATTTGAGAATTTTAACTATAAATACAGTCTTACCCAAGGAATCAGGGTCCTTGCCTAGGCACCAAGAATATATATGAAAACAAGTGCAGGTATCACAAGGGGTAATGCCGATTTATATATGTTGGTGGACATCATAGGTTAACTTTACAAACTCTATTTATATCATTCATGCTATTATATAGGTGTACTTATATTCAATGCTCAGCACAGTGTATGGATAAAAAAATAAAAAAAAAAGTAAGACAGTACTTGTAATTTAGCCCCATGAGATGTGATTTTTCTAATGCAAAAATAGCTGCTGGCACATCATACAACAAACAAGAGTAAGAAAAATCTTCTTGTTTCAAATGACGTGATAGATTTCACACAGTAAATGTGTCCTTTCTCAAAACATCTGCTCACATAGTATAAATCATGTATCCGCCAGGTTTGTTAATCACTCTAGTGTGTTGTTGCTTCCATTGTCAATTGGCAAGAACGTGCTCCAGATTCTCCAGGCATTTTAAATGATACACTTCATGTCTATCTTCCAAGCCGGTTTCATCTGTGAATAGGGAAAAAAATGGCAATTGTAAAAAAAACACACTAACAGTACATTATACTGAACACTGACTGACAGTATTTTGGGACAAAAAAACTGTCCACTGTAAATAAACACACACAGCTCATTTATTATCTTATATTTAGTAGAAAGCACAAATTGTTCCATGTGAAAAGAATGCTGGCTGTATTCAAGGTATTTGCAAATCTAAAGTAATTCCTACAAAAGCGGTGCTTGGCTTCATGTCAGCCTATCACAGTAGCCTCTCTACTGTCCTTCAAAAAGACAACACCTTGCCCAAATCTAAAGTAATTACTACAAAAGCTGTGCTTGGCTTCATGTTATCCTATCACAGTCTCTCTACTGTCCTTCAAAGAGACCCCATCACCTTGCCCAGACAGAGTTAATGCAAGGTCAACTCCCCTTCCACTTCATACCTCTTCAGCACCCCTCTGCCACTCTTTTCTCCATCACAGCCACCGCCAAAATACCAATTTTTAGACTTCAGCGGGAGTGGTAACACCCCCCCTCCCCCTGATGGTGCTCAGGCCTAGCAACTGGCTGCTAGGTCAAAGCACTATATCATGGGAAGACGATACAGGTGGACACTGAAGAAGTACTAGGAAAGTAATGGAGGTGAGTATAAAGGGGTGGATTGTACACACATCCTGTTACTTTGCCTAAATGGACAAGACAATAGGGCCACTTTAATGTAACGAGCACTCTTACCGACAAGTGTGAAGTCTTGGAAGGTAGGGGAAATGGGGACATGATTTGCACAGAAGGTAAACTGCCTCTAATTTATAGATTACTATGGTGGCTAGAGGTGAACAAGAAACTGTAAACAGACAGTGGAAAAAGACTGGAGATCTATGTAGTACTCAAAGGGCAGGAGCAGCAGAATTCTTTCTCCAGGCTGAATGGTGGGAGAGTGCAGAGCGCACACATGTAGCACTCCAACCAGCAGAAGATAACAGCACTCTATTCCTCAGCCTTAAACCTTACCGCTTTAAAACCAGCATGGTGGGAAATTTGAAATGGTGCAAATAATACAGCAGGTTCACAATGCTTTAGTTTGACTTGCTTTACTCTCCAAGTGAGTCTTCAAAAGACAGGGTCACACCTATGGCTGTGCCACGGCTCTGGACTTGGAAAGTGCTCCACAGCTAACAGTACACTGTAGAGGGCCACAATTCCGAGCCCAGTACCCAAGGGTCAAATTCCAGGCTAGCTTGCATGCCCAGTTCAGGGGAGCCGGGTATGGACTCCAAAGATTAGTGCTGAGAAGGCACTGATCAGGATAGCTGCTATGTAGCGATCCGCTCAAGCAGCAATGAATCTGAATTGAAGTCACTGAGAAAAAAATACCACATGAGAAGGCTAGCAAAATATAGCCATTGGCAGCATGTCCCAATAGTTTCTGTGCCCGTCAATAGAGAAAGAATGATGTTTTGGTTAATTTGCTAAAACCCTGAATTAATATTTTTTAAGGAACAAAATATTTGGCAAGTTAGATATCCCTATTGGATCACTATGGTTTATCTCACATAATCTGCCTATGACTCTGTCTCCTTCCTTGTTCTTAAGAGGAGAGTTTAAGTGGCCATTGTTTTTGTTTAGTGGAGTAGCTGGCCAGAATGACACTATTGGGTTTATTTACTAAAGCTAGCGAGTGCAAAATCAGTCTCCCTTCTGTCAAGAAACCAATCAGCTTCCAGGTTTTATTGCCAAAGCTTAATTAAACAAGCTGAGGTTACAGCCGATTGGTTGATCTGCAAAAGTGAGACTGATTTTTGCACTCTCATGCTTTACTAAATAAACCCCTATGTGAAAATCTATTGGGCTTGCACACCTGTCAGGCCTAGGTGTCCATGGGCAAATGAGATTACACTGGAAGACACAGACTATATCAGTGCAGCAGTTGTGCCACAAGCCTGCATTTGCTTGGAGTGTGAAAACTGCTGGATCCAAGTAGTAAACATGAATTATTTAAATCTAATATTTAATATTTACTAGATAATTTTTTTTTAGCACTGAATATTATAACATAATTATGTTGTTGTTTAATAGCGGTAAGCGGTTTCACCACAACAAAAAGAAACATTCACAAAAGGTACAAAAAGGACAGATTAGAAGAAACCCAAGGCGTCATTGTAAAGGGTGAAAACAATGTTAGCTAGTAAATTTATTTCGTCTAAAAAGGAAAAGAGAGCATTCACTATTTGTAGCACCAGTCTGGGACACATCAGATGTAATGACAACTCCACTTACTTTTCCTCATTGCATATAAGGCTTCTTCTATTTTCCCCTTCAGCAAAGGACTCTTCAAAGCCACTTTTGCCTGTAATACAATTGCAGCATACCTTAAACTGAGATTAAGTATAAATATATACATGCTCAAAATACACATACGGGAGATCTTTAACTTGCCAAAAAAATTGTCAACCCAGCAGACTATACAACACATTTAAAGCTCAACTCCAGCCAAATTTTGTTTTAGTTATAGGCAGAAGGGGGAAGGGTTAGAACCGTTATCGGGTTTTTACTGTCATCTGTGTCCCCATTGGGGAGCCTAAATGCTCATGCACACTGCAGCTCAAAGAAGTTCAAAAAAGCAGCTCCTACAGGCGTTTGAGCTTTTTTGAGCTCAAATTTTTCTCTGCCTGGAAACTCCCCTCCATGTTAGCCAATGTGTCCATGCACACGATAGGAGTTTCCAAGCATATGGCTTATAGGTTCTTTCAGATGGTTGGTGGAAAAACAGGGAGCTGAGCCGTGTTTTTTTCCATCCCCTAGCCTACCACCCAAATTGTACAATACAGCTGGACAGGGGTGTACATATGCAGCATTTTTAACCTGGGGTGCACAGTTTGACAGGTGGCACTGCCTGTCAAACCTGCCCATTCAGATTAAATGGGTCTGTCAAACAACCACAAGCCAAAAGTAAAAGTAAAAAAACAGGCATTCGCGAGGTGGCAATAGTACCTCCTGAACATGTCAGCCGCTGCTATACCGCCCTCTGAAAAGCAATCATGGTTCACTTTTCAGATGGTGGTAAACATTGACTCAAGACTGGTAGAGCCCTCTAATTTCTTGTTTTAAAGTCACTGGAATCAACTTTATCCTCTGTGCAAGCTCTATTGATTCTGACCGCTTTAAGCGCCGAGGAGTAAAAGTCATTTAACTTTGCCTTGCACTCATTTCGCACTCACCTTCTGGTAATTGTGAAGCAATGCCCATAATGCCGAAGCTCCTATTCTCTGAGAGTTGGGACTGTCACTTTCCAGACAAGAGCATAGCTCAGCTACAATGTTATCTATTGAAACACAGTGACATTGCACATGTATCAGTTTCATTATGCACAATATAAAGCTTAAGAGGAATACCATGAAAACCAACCATGACAAAAATAGCTCATGTTTCAGACATTCTGCCTAAATTGCAATGAATAAATCTTATAAAATTCATGAAAACACATACATGTCCCTGCCCTGACAAGCCTGACAGTTGTTGTCACCATAGCAAGCTATTCCTTATGTTAGCTTTGTAAACAGGAAATTTGATGTGCAACGAAAAAAAAAAAAAAAAAAAAAAAAATGTACAAAACAAATAAAGCTTCTGGCATCCTACTGTCTGTTTCATCACCTATGTGATTACATTTAATTTATGTCATTTGATAGTACAGTACATCACATAGATATTGTAGTGTACATCGCACATAATTCACAACATTTTAATCATTTTTTGCTTTCCTGCTTCTTTTTTTTTTTTTACACAATGTTCCAATGATACGGGTCAATGCAGTCATTGTGGATGAGCAGTTTGCACTTTAGCTAATAGAATGTATATGTCCTAGATTCTACTCCTACCAAGGTCATTTGATTGGTAGGATTTCCTTGTGTCTGGATAGAATTTGGTTATTTCTAATAACCGATGTAAAGTAAATTGATCAGACCATGATTTGACTCTGATTGGTTCAATTCATCGCAACTCCTTTCATTCAGCCTCAGATCTGCTCAATTTTAGTTATTTATTTTTTACATAAAATGTCCTGAAATGCTCATTCAGTGGATTTTTTTTCCATATGGAGCAGACAATAAAAGAGATCTTGTATTCACAGTAAAATGTTGTAGTTACGTTAAACCGCCAGCTTTAATTGTGACTACTTATGATTTCTTAAAGTAAAACTACAGGCAAAACATTTTTATTTCAGTTTTGGATAGAGTGGAGAGGGATAAGAGCCCCTGTCAGGTTTTTATTGTGTGTGTCCCAGTTAGGGAGATACACCCTCTCTATTTGTCTTGTTTACCATTATCAATAAAAGTGAAAGAAAATCACAAATATTGGGTTGTCCCCAGAACAGTAATAGGACCGGAAAACTTCCAATGGGGGGTACTAGTGACAACCAGGAATTCCCCCCACTTTGAAGGGATTTCCTTTCATTTCCTGTTTTGACTATGGGATTGAAATTGAAAGGAAATCTCCCCAAATGGGACACCAAAGGCAAAAAGGGGTTTTAACCTTCCCTTACTCTATCCAAGAGTTGTCTTTAGTTCTACTTTAAGAACAGGTGCGTCACATACACTTCAGTTGGGGCCTCAGATGGCTTTTTCCATGCTCCAACAAAGTGTATTTCATTTTTTTCCCACCAATCTGGGATAACAACTGCTTCTATTTGTTTCCTGTCCCCATTCACATAGCATTACTAATAATATATACCGTATTTATCGGCGTATAACACGCACTTTTTTCCCCTTAAAATCAGGGGAAAATCGTGGGTGCGTGTTATACGCCGATACCCACTGATCCCGGCGATCTCCGCTGACTGAGCGGAGCGCAGCGATCGCCGCCGAGATACACATAGCCGAGTGTACTCGGCTATACTCGGCTTTTCTCGGCTCTGCTCACAGTCACGCCCAGTCCCGTCATTGGACCTGTGATATGTCCATCATAGGGCGGGACTCGGCGTGACTGTGAGCGGAGCCGAGAAAAGCCGAGTATAGCCGAGTACACTCGGCTATGTGTATCTCGGCGGCGGCTCCGCCCAGTCCCTGCGTCTCTGCGTTCCCTGCGTTCTCGGCGGCGTTCGCCCCGCTCCGCCTAGTCTCTGCGGCGATCTCGGCGGCGCCAATTTTGAAAACTGGGGCAAGGCTGCACTTAGCAAAGGCTGCACTGGACACTGGGCAAAGCTACACTGGGCAAAGGCTGCACTGGACAAAGCTGCACTGGACACTGGGCAAAGGCTGCACTGGGCAAAGGCTGCACTGACACTGGGCAAAGGCTGCACTGGACACTGGGCAAAGGCTGCACTGGACACTGGGCAAAGGCTGCACTGGACAAAGCTGCACTGGACACTGAGCAAAGCTGCACTGGGCAAAGGCTGCACTGGACACTGGGCAAAGGCTGCAATGGACACTGCTGACAAGGCTGCAACGGACACTGGTAAGGCTGCATTTAAATGTAAGTTTTTTTTTTTTCCTTAAACTTCCCTCCTAAAAGTTTTTTTCCCTAAAATTCCCTCCTAAACTTGGGGTGCGTGTTATACGCCGGTGCGTGTTATACGCCGATAAATACAGTATTCAAAAATTGCAGTAAATGCTCTTTCTAAAACTTGAAGCACTAACATTCTACTAATTTTCTTTGTTTATGGGGCTGGGGAGCTGCAGCATAATTAACCCTGTGTGCTGTGTAGGCAGATCTTCATTATCAGTTGTAACTAGATTTGAACACTGTCTGTCCTAACAGAGTTAAAGGTTTGGAATTTTGGTTTCTTGCATTGTAGTGTAAGTAAATGAGAGGGGACTCTGCATGTTTAGGACAGGCTCCCTCTGACATTGCTAAAAAATCCTTGCAGTCAGCCATGAGGCCTTCTCTTGAAAAACATCTAAAAAAGGTAAGACATGTTTTCATTTATTTTTGGCATGCTGTGTGAATGGGAACACATAAAAAACATATAGTGGAGTTCTCTCAATTTAACGGCAAAAGTGTAAATAAATGAAGAGTATACGATGCATATGTGACGTGCCTGTTCCAATAAGTATATATGATGCATATGTGACATACCTGTTCCGATAAGTGTATATGATGCATATGTGACATACCTGTTCCGATAAGTGTATATGATGCATATGTGACATACCTGTTCTGATAAGTGTATATGATGCATATGTGACGTGCCTGTTCCAATAAGTGTATATGATGCATATGTGACGTGCCTGTTCCAATAAGTGTATATGGTGCATATGTGATGCACTTGTTCTGATACGTGTATATGATGCATATGTGACGTAGCTGTTCTGATATGTGTATATGGTGCATATGTGATGGACTTGTTCTGATAAGTGTATATGATGCATATGTGACGTAGCTGTTCTTATATGTGTATATGGTGCATATGTGATGCACTTGTTCGGATAAGTGCATATGATGCATATGTGACTTACTACCTGTTCTGATATGTGTATATGGTGCATATGTGACGTACCTGTTCTGATAAGTGTATATGATGCATATGTGACGTACTACCTGTTCTGACACGTGTATATAATGCATATGTGATGCACTTGTTCGGATGAGTGCATATATGACGTACCTGTTCTGAAGAATGGAGAGTAACCACTCAATTCTTGCGTTTTAATATGAATACAACAAAAGTCTATTTTTCAGTGGATACAAGATCTCTTCAATGGTCGCATTCATTTGGAAAATCCACCAATACCGGGCAACTCTGCAACATATGCATTTTGGGACTTTGTTTTGCGCAACTCTTATCCTAATAACCACTTCTGACGCAGCCCACTGTGAGGAATTAAGGTCAGATACTTCCGATGCAACCATCCAAAGAAAGAAAGATCAATTTGAGTGAGGCTGGGAGGGGGGGGGGGTATTCGCCATGTGCTTAATGACAGGTTGTGTACTATTGCAGTGTGTATGTTACAAAAGAAAAAAAAAAAAACTCAATCTGTACAGTAATAACTTTGTTTTGGGTTGAAAGCAATTTGCTTACTCAGAAACTGTACTTACCTTTTGGGTGGAAACTATTGTAAATATAAAATTTGTTAAAATAGAGAATGTAAGCAATTTAGAAAGAAAATAAATGCTAACTGTACATCAGGTCTTTAATATGTCTTATATGGGAAACCTCTGTACTGTACCATACTGTAGCATCCTATTATATTCAAATCATCACTTATCATTTTTCAGAACATGGTTTGAAAGTAGCTGGAGGACAATACACACAGAAATTTCCAAGACCGTTAACGAGTAAACTATAAAAATCTGTAAAAAGTTCCAAGAAAGTGGAGAGCTAAAACATTAGTTTTCAATGACTTACAGCACCATAAACTCCGCGCTTACCATTTGAAAGTATCTTAGGTTTATTGGCTGGATTGAAGCAGATGTTATGTAAAATAAGGAGGACCATGGGCAATTTCACTTTCTGCTTATATTTTGTAAGCTCAAGAAGAATTTCTAAGCTTCCTTTCATCTTCATGATCATCAGCTGACCATCACTGGACAAAGACAAGTTCCACAAAAATTTAAGCCATAGGTTCGCTAAATGACTGAGGCTCTTGTTTCCTCCTTTTGGCCATGATAAACTCAGAAAGTGCTGTAGAAAATTATTCTGCAAAAAAAAAAAAAAAATGCCCCTAATCGTTAATCTGCTACATTAATCAACAAAATTACCCAGAGTAGCTTGTTCCATGACCATTATCTGCTGTATCATATTGCTACATTTCAAGCCATTATCTGTTATAACAACCTAAATTATCACTGTTATCCAGGGGAAGCTTTCAAAATTTTAGATATCACTAGAACATTTTCCTAAATGCATCAATAATTATACATAATTAAATATTGTTTCTCAAAGAATTTTGTGAAACAGAACATAATACTGTGAGATCCAGAGAGACTTCTATTAAAAAAAAATATGATCTTATCCAGTATTATCAGACTTTATTACAACTAAATACAATGATCTACAACTAAATAAGATTCATGCTCACACTTGTACATATCGTTATCTTTTATACTAGGCCATCAGCAGAATGTGCTCTGTAGATATTATATCTCCAAATTATGTAATACTATACCTCCAATATAACTAATCTTACTTAAAACATAGTTTTTATTCGTAACACCTAACCCAGTTCCTGGAAAAAAAAAAAAAAACTCCTATTAAAAATCGCCATACCTTCTGTATAATACACTTGCAGTCTTGTGCGCCAGACAAGTTAGAAAGTAGATCAAAGAGCACTTGTTGCGTGTGGCTGGTATAAGAAGTAGGCTCAGCGGCGATCTTTAAAATGCTATGTAGTATCGAGCTGCTTGTCTGTGATTTTTGTGATGGCTGGACAGCCGTGACTCCAGTGTTCATCCAACATAAACAGCTGCAAGCTTTCTCCCCCAAAAAGAAAAGACATTTTAATAATCACGTCAGTTTGGAAGTAAAACATATAATAGCTTACTTATTAGGACAGAAATCATACTACTAGAAAAAAATCATAAATTTGACTCCAGTAAAGTGAAATCTGATTGGCTGTCATGGGTTGCTGTACTTTGAAAACCACACACCATTATTATTGATTTTTTCCTATTAAATAGAAGTGAGAAAATGAACGGTTCATTTACCTACCTCCATCTTAAACCACAAAGGGCAATCCATAAAAGGCAAGCAACAATTTGAGCTTACCGACTGCTATCTCACATTGGTAATGAGATGAATGCTGACCGTTTGTAATTTGCTACTAAAATCTCTGTATAGTCACTTTGCTGCCTTATATCTGTGCTCTCCTAATTGCATAGCCTATAATATGGCAACATGGGTAAAACGCTAATGCCCTCTACACACGATCGGAATTTCCGATGGGATAAAATCAGATGGAATTTTCAGTCGTAATTCCGTCCAAGTTGTCAGACCAAATTCCAACCGTCAAGATCATGGTGACATACAACACTACGACGAGCCGAGAAAAATTAAGTTCACGGGCACTCTTTACGTCTAGAGGAAAAGAGATTTCATCTCCAAATACGGAAAGGTTTCTTTACAGTAAGAGCTGTGAATATGTGGAATAGACTCCCTGCAGAGGTGGTTCTGGCCAGCTCAGTAGATTGCTTTAAGAAAGGTCTGGATACTTTCCTAAATGTACATAATATAACTGGGTACCCACATTTATAGGTAAAGTTGATCCGGGGAAAATCTGATTGCCTCTCGGGGATCAGGAAGGAATTTTTTCCCCTGCTGTAGAAAATTGGATCATGCTCTGCTGGTTTTTTTTGCCTTCCTCTGGATCAACTGTGGGTATAGAATTGGGTATATGGGATTTACGATATTTTTTATTTTATTTACCGTATATACTCGAGTATAAGCCGACTCGAGTATAAGCCGAGGTACCTACTTTTACCACAAAAAACTGGGAAAACTTATTGACGAGTATAAGCCTGGGGGGGGGGGGGGGGGAATGTGCCCATTGCCACCTCACAAGACCAGAAGAAAGCCGCGAGATTTAAACAATGGACGCCGGCCGCGGAATAAGAAGATTTTCAGGTACTGACTCGAGTATAAGCCGAGGGGTATACTTTCAGCCCTAAAAAAGGGCTGAAAAACTCGGATTATACTCGAGTATATACAGTACTTTTTTATGGTTGAACTGGATGGACTTGTGTCTTTTTCAACCTGGCTAACTATGTAACTATGTAATCCCTGCACATGCGCTCAGCAGACAGAAACACAAGGACACCAGTCAAACCCACTGGAGTTATTTCTGAAGAAGCATTTTCTATGCATGAGTGCTAAGGTATGAAATGTCTCTAGGCTCTATTGGTTTGCTACGTTTCATCATAAATTTCTCTGGATTCAGAATGATTTGGTGGGTGCGGCTGCCAGGAAAAAGACAATGAAATTAAGACTGTATGGGTGATCTGTACAAAATAAATCACTAGTGCAATGAAAAACACTTACAGATATAGCGCAATAAATAAATGCTGCATCTAAACACCCAAGCAGAGAGTGAGCTGGAGAGCTTATAACCCATCAGCTTTTCAGTTACAGTTATAAACTGAAATTTAGGTGTGATAGATATAGGAGCACAAAGAATTTGTTCATCTTTTTCTTTACCTGCGGCAAAGTTCGCTGTGTAGACACAAAGTAATTGCAAAGCACCATGCATCAACGCGTCATCCATCAAAAGCCATGGCCAGAGAGAATGCAGCATTGGAGCAAGCTGACACTCCAGAGCGGCTGCCTTCAAAGGAAACATTCAATAAAAACAAAATTTATGGTATATTCTACCCACTCAAGATTTGTAGACATAAAACAATACTATAGCCTGCCTGAGGGGTTTTCTTTAATGAAGATAACTACTATGAACTAGAGATTCACAGCAATCAGCTCCGCTATTCCAAAGAGAACTATGAAGAATTTATAGAGGAAAAATGGCAATCAAGTAGATAGAACATAAAAATGCGCGCTAAAAACCTGTCCACAAAATGTAATTAAAAGGGGACTGGACAACTAGGAATTAGTTCACATGCAGGCTCTCCTCACTTAACGACCAGGTTCCGTTCCAGCAACCAGGTCATTAAACGAATTGGTTGTTAAACGCGGAGCCACAAGCAATCAATATTTTAAGCATTCCTAACGACTGTACTGTACTATACATGGATGTACAGCGCGTCGTTCGGGTGGGGAGAGCTGGTCTGAAGTCTGAGCGGTCGTTAAACAGGCAAGTCATTAAACGAGAAGTATCTGTACTATTGGCGCTGTCCATTAACTGCATTCCTACAACATTTGACAAAGTATTTTACATAACATTTTCCTGGACAGTAATTTCAAAAATGATAATCCTTTTTAAACCGAAAACAAAAATGTTATGGAAGTGATTTTCTAAAACAGATCTAGCTGCCTAATCTTAGACCCCTTTCACACTGGGTCATTTTGCAGGCGCTATTGCACTACAAATAGTGCCTGCAAACCGACCTGAAACAGCCGTTGCTGTGTCTCCAGTGTGAAAGGCCCGAGGGCTTTCACACTGGAGTGGTGCGCTAGCAGGACGGTAAAAAAAAGTCTTGCTAGCAGCATCTTTGGAGGGGTGTGTATACCGCTCCTCCACCGCTCCTGCTCATTGAAATCAATGGGGCACCGCGGCTCTACCGCCGGCAAAGCGTCTCTGCAGAGGCACTTTGCGGTGCTTTTTAACCCTTTCTCGGCCACTAGCGGGGGTAAAACCGCCCGCTAGCGGCCAAATAGCGCCGCAAATCCGACGGTAAATCGCAGCTAAAAATAGGATTTTTATAACAGCTTACCTGTAAAATCCTTTTCTTGGAGTACATCACGGGACACAGAGCGACATAGTCATTACTAATGGGTTATATAGTTACCGTCAGGTGCTGGCACTGGCAACTTCCAAAACCGGAAGTACCCTCCCCTATATAAGCCCCTCCCATCCGGGAGCACCTCAGTTTTGTAGCAAAGCAATAAGTGTCCCCAAAAGAGGGGTGGGAGCTCTGTGTCCCGTGATGTACTCCAAGAAAAGGATTTTACAGGTAAGCTGTTATAAAAATCCTATTTTCTTTTTCGTACATCACGGGACACAGAGCGACATAGTCATTACTAATGGGATGTCCTAAAGCAATGCCAAATGAGGGGGGGGATACACCATATATAAGCTGAGCGCTATCAGACATGAGGATCTTTTGCGGCCTGCAACACACTGCGCCCAAAGGCGACATCCTCCTGACTTCTAACGTCCACCTGGTAGAACCTAGTAAACGTGTGAACTGAAGACCACGTTGCGGCCTTACAGATTTGAGCCAGGGAGGCCTGGTGATGCACTGCCCATGAAGTTCCAACTGCTCTCGTGGAGTGCGCTCTAACTTTGAACGGAGGCGGTCTCCTTCTCAAGCCATAAGCTTGCATAATGACCTGTCGAATCCACTTGGCTAAAGTAGATTTTGACGCTGCCTGACCCTTTCTGGGGCCTTCCGGCAGAATAAACAAAGTATCCGTTCTGCGAATCTGAGCAGTGGCTTTTAGATAAGCTTTAACTGCTCTTACTACATCCAAAGAATGCAATAACTTTTCCTCCACCGAAGTAGGTTTGGGGAAAAAAGAAGGAAGAACCACATCTTGGTTCAAATGAAACCTCGATACCACCTTAGGAAGAAAGGCTGGATGAGGACGTAACACTACTCTGTCCTTATGGATAACCAGATATGGCTCCCTACAGGACATAGCTGCTAATTCCGATACTCTTTTAGCCGAACAAATGGCTACTAGAAAAATCCATTTCCTGGTGAGAAGCACCAAGGAAATATGCTGTAATGGTTCAAATGGTTGTTTCTGTAGAACCGACAGAACCAAGTTTAGATCCCATGGACATATGGGAATATTAACCGAAGGACTAATACGCATCACTCCTTGTATAAAGGCTTTGACTAGTGAATGCGAAGCCAAGGGCCTTTGAAAAAATATTGACAAGGCCGAAATCTGACCCTTGATAGTACTCAAGGCAAGCTTCCTATCTACAGCCCATTGTAGGGAGTCCAGACTCCTACCTATTACGTACTTACGTGGATGCCATTTCTTGGCCTCACACCAGGCGATGTACGCCTTCCAGATTCTATAGTAGATCTGCCTGGATACCGGCTTCCTGGCATTGATCATGGTAGATACCACAGAATTAGAGAGCCCTCTCTTTTTTAGAATGTGGGCTTCAATAGCCAGGCCGTCAAACCTAGGGCTGGTAAGGAAGGGTGGTATATCGGTCCTTGCGAAAGCAGGTCCGGACGATGTGGGAAAGTCCCAGGACTCCCCACTGACATTTTACAATCTCCACGTACCACGCTCTTCGGGGCCACGCTGGAGCCACCAGAATCACTGGTTTCTTTTCTACCCTGATTCTGCGGAGTAATCGAGGTAACCATTGTGGCGGTGTGAATGCATATATCAGCTTGAACTGATCCCAAGGGAACACTAGGGCATCCGAGCCGCAAGCTAGGGGATCCCTTGTCCGAGAGACAAACCTGTCCCCCTTTGCGTTGAATCTGGATGCTAGAAGATCTACATCCGATGTTCCCCACCGCTGACATATTGTCCAGAAAACCTCGGGGTGAAGGGACCCTTCCTCTGGGCCTAATTGCTGGCGACTTAGAAAGTCCGCCTTCCAATTCTCCACTCCTGGAATGAATACCGCAGATATGGCTGGGACATATTTTTCTGCCCATTTCAGGATGTAATTTACTTCCCTCTGGGCTGCACGACTCCTGGTGCCCCCCTGATGATTGATATATGCCACTGCTGTGGCATTGTCTGATTGAATTCTGACAGGGGACCCTTGGAGTTTGGATGTCCATGCTACTAGGGCATACCGGGCTGCTCGTATCTCTAAGAGATTGATGGGCAGGGCCTTTTCTGCATCCGACCATCTGCCCTGGAGAGACTATTGCTCCAATACTGCTCCCCAGCCTATAAGGCTGGCATCTGTAGTGACCACCTTCCAAGAAATCGGACTGAAGGATTTCCTTTTTTCCAGATTCTGGGGAACCAACCACCAACGGAGGCTCTTGCGAACGGAAGGGGACAAGGACATTGTAAGTCTAGGGCCTGAACTTTTTTGTTCCAGGCTGACAGTATGGCCCCTTGCAAATTCCTTGAATGGAATTGACCGTAGGGTACTGCTTCGAATGATGCCACCATTTTTCCCAGCAGCCTCATATACAGGCGTATGGACGGCTGTCTTTTTTGTACCCACTAAGTGGATCAAATCTTTCAAAGACAACACCTTTCCTCGAGGCAAGAATATTTTTCTCTGGCCTGAATCCAACCTTAGCCCCAAGTATTCCAGACTTTTGACTGGTTTTTAGGGCTGACTTGTCTCGGTTGATAATCCAACCGTGAGATTCCAGATACTTGATCGTCTTGTGAACGACCACGTCTAGTTTTTTCACTGAGTGGTCTATCAGCAACAAGTCATCCAGATATGCCATTATCATTACACCTTGTGTTCTTAGATTGGCCAATAAAGGGCCAGAATTTTTGTGAACACTCTTGGTGCTGTGGCCAAACCGAAGGGTAAGGCTCTGAACTGAAAATGGCGCCCTTCTACTGCAAAGCGTAGAAATTTTTGGTGGACTGGAAAGATGGGAATGTGCAAATAAGCATTTTTGATGTCGATCGTGGCTAACCAATCCTCCCCTTGTAGGGCAGTGGCCACCGATCGGATCGACTCCATCGGAAAGTCCTGATATACAGGAATTTGTATAGCCCTTTTTAGAATTAATATGGGCCTCCCGTCCACGTTTGCTTCGGGACTGTAAAGAGGTTTGAGTAAAACCCGAACCCTCATTCTTCCAGGGGAACCTCCATAATTACTCCTTGGAGCAATAGTTGTTCTAGTGCCAACAGGAGGGACTCTCTCTTCCGGGGATCCCTTGGCACGTTTGACCTCAAAATGGGAAGGAGGGGAGTCTTTTAACTCCAAACTGTATCCCAAACCTACTGCGGAGAGCACCTATCTGTCTTGATCGTGTCCCGCCAGGTCTCCTGCGAACAACTGGAGTCCTCCCCCCACCCGACTGAGTGGGGGCTTCAATGAATTTAACTTTGGGGGAGGTTTTGTACCTCCCCTGACCCAGGGTTTCTCATTACCCTGCTACTGTCCCTGTTTTTTACCCCCGGGATTTAACCGAGGAGGCCGTCGGAACTGTTACACAGCCGATGCCCCAGGGACTGGAGAAGCAGGCCTCTTAAAGAGGGACCTCTAACTCTGCTTTTAACCGGCAAGAGCGTATTTTTACCGCTGGAAATTTTCTGGATATATTTGTCCAGGTTTTCCCTGAATAAGCGTTCACCATGAAATGGGACGCTAACCAGCCATTCTTTACAGGGAGCTTCAGCAGACCAGTTTTTGAGCCATAGGAGCCTACGCATATGTACTATAGACAGCGTAAGGCGGGAGGCCTGATGGACTGAATCCTCTATGGCGTCAACCGCAAAGCCTAAGGCTCTAGGTAGATCAGCTAGGGCAAAGCCTGCTGATCTGTCAAGTCCCTCAAGACCTGTTTCAACTGATCCTTCACTGCTTAGCAGACCCCAATAGCTGCTACTGCTGGTTGTATCACCAAGCAGATTTTCATAAGGACTCCAATCTTTTATCTATTGGGTTCTTGAACATTTGGACATTATCCACTGGACATGTCAGTGATTTATACATACAAGAGATGGCTGCGTCCACTGTAGGGACCTTCCATTTTTTTTTTTTTTTTGATGAACTTATCCTCCATGGGATAGACCACCGAAAATCTCTTAGGGGAATAAATATTTTCTCAGGACGTTCCCAATCCTGGTAAATGAGCCCTTTCAGTAAAGGGTGAAGTGGAAAAGAACAAACAGTCTGGGGGCTTCTAGCGACCCCAACGAGGATACAGTAGTGGTTGATGGTTCCGCAAGGTGCATTTTTAAATGCTGATCGGACCATGTTAGTCAGAGACTGAACCCATAATCTTTCAGCTTGAGATGCTGAGAAAAGGTTCCCCCACTGTTGATTCCTCTATAACAGAATCAACCTTATCCTGATCCCCTTCAGGCAGGTCGATCCCTGTATGGGACTGTTGCTCTGCTAACAGGCACTCTGAAGGAGGAGACGGAGATCGGGCGTGCTTTCCCTGACAGGGAGGCAGCGATAAATTTTGACAATCTCTCTCTAATCCTCCCAGAGCTGAGGAAAAAACCTCCTCTGTTACATACACAGGAGCAGGTGACTGAGGACAGCCACAGTACCAAGTACCCCTGCGGGGTCTCTACGGTCACTTACCTCTGAACTTCAGGGGAGACTGGTGCAGCAGGAGTATGCCCAAGATCCTCAGAGCCCGATGAGACCCCCTTCGCTTCCTGGAAGATTCAGTTCCGGAGCTACTGGACGGCATATTCCTAAGCCTAAAGCTGAGGTATTCCAGCCGTAATACACCACTTTTACTGAGAATAGTCTAGCACAATTGCTGCTATATAACAGTTGGTGTCTACTAATGTGCCTTTCTAGGGGATGCCTGTATCAACCGCTTGCTGTATGCCTTTAAATGTTGCCAGCTCTGTCTCTGTACTTCATAGCCAGCTTACTGCAATAATGTGGCTTTTTAAAAACCTGCTGGGACGCCCGCACATGCGCAGAAGCGCTGCGGCGCGCACAGAGCGTCATCCCCCAGGCCCCGCCCCTTTTTCCGGCCACCTCTATATATAGAGGCGCGTGCACGCGCACGCGCGCGGCCACGTGCGCCTCGGCGCTAATTTTCAAACATGGAAACCAGGGACAGGAGCCAGGGCCCCCTTTGCCGCAGGCCGGGGGATAGACGAACACTGCAACATGGCAGAGGAAACAGTTTCCTGTAGGAGAACTCACCAGCTGCCTGGACTTTGTTCTCTGAGAAGAAACTAGTCCATATGACAAGAAAAACATTCCACAGCGGCCTCTAGTGGACAAACACAGGTACCGCAGTTTAATATACTAAACATATATAAAAAAACATTCCTTTTTTTTTTTTTTTTTTTCTTGACCACCATTAAAAATTATTACATTTTTTTAGTAGTTACAGGCATGCACAGATATTAGCGGGAATACCGTTAGGTAACAGACAGAAAGACAAATTAGGCTTGGGGGTCCCCCAATGGAACCAAGTTCCTGGGGGCCCCCACTTACCTGTTCCCCGCCGCAGGACTTTGTTTGGTCCACAAAAGCCCAAACTTCACCTATCACGGCAGGCATTGTGATCAAACCTTCAGGGACCGGGTTCCCAAGGATTCCACTCCCCTGGACCTGTATAGCACCCTGCACAGAAAACATCTTGGTCGTGGGTATGACCAGAGCTCTGGATCCCAGGGTCCAGCTCTCCTAAGAGAAGCATTACAGGCAGAACCTTGCTCTTCTCTGCAAGGCCCGGGTACCGACCGTTTAGCTATGAAGCTTTTTTGGTCGGATCCGGAATAGCTTACTGAGGCCCAAAAGAACCTGTACGCAAGCTCAGTGAAAAACACATGTTTCTTCTTGGCCAACACCTTAGACACTGGCAAAAAACTGAGGTGCTCCCGGATGGGAGGGGCTTATATAGGGGAGGGTACTTCCGGTTTTGGAAGTTGCCAGTGCCAGCACCTGACGGTAACTATATAACCCATTAGTAATGACTATGTCGCTCTGTGTCCCGTGATGTACGAAAAAGAAAATAGTGGCGCTTTACCGCCCACACACCTCCCGCCTCAGTATGAAAGGGGCCTAAGTGTTCTGTGGTCAACTACAGAAGGCGCTACTGCAGGTTACTTTGATTATTTCTCAAATTGCTAGCTCCATGGCCTCAGTACTTTGAATCCCTCATAAAGCATGCAGCTAGTGAAGTCAGGACTTCTGCATACTTATCTCAGGTCACAAACTCAAAAAGACTTTGCATCAACATAATAGCCAGCTTCCAGGTGAGACATTTGTAAATTGGTGCCCTGGCTCTTTGTCTTCAAGAGTCAATGCTATAGAAAGGCACTACATTCATACAGGGGATTTTGGAATTGCCGCTTTACAGCCTCAGAAGGAGAAGAGTTCTTTTCGGCAGCTGAATGTGCTAGCAAACCAACCTTAAAGAGGAAATAAACCCTCTGGAGAAAAAAAAAAAAACACCCTGCAAGACAAAGGCATAATGAGCTAGTATGCATAGCATACTAGCTCATTATGAATTACTTACCTGAGATCGAAGCCCCCACAGCGGTCCTCGTTCCCCTCCTCCGTCGCCGCCATCTCTCCCGGAGTGACTTCCGGGTATCGTGCCTCTGGCACTGACTGGCCGGAGCCGGGATGACGTGCACCAACGGCACGATCGCCGTTAGAAACGGCACGCTCAGTGCGCCTGCGCGCCGTTGTCTACGGCGCATGAGCCGTAGACATCGGTAGCTGTCTTTTGCAAATATCTCCTAAACCGTGTAGGTTTAGGAGATATTTCTTGCACCTACAGGTAAGCCATAATCTAGGCTTACCTGTAGGTAAAAGTGGTCTGTAAGGGTTTACAACCACTTTAAAAGGGCCAGTTTACAACGGCAATACTGAGGATTTCTGGGAGATGCTAGAGAGTTAAACAATTTGACAATTTCTTATATCTCACATGGATTCTATGGGTGAGATTTCCACCCTTCCTTATTCCTTGCATATCTTCTGTTGCCATTTAAAGACCTTCCCACTCTCTTTGTTGAATGTTTAATTTTATTTTTTTATAATGGAGAATACAAAAGGGAGGTGCTGTAACGTATAAAGGTGGGTGAGAACAACACTTCCAGCTGGGCAGGAACAAGGGTAGGCAGAGGGAGCTCCCTTGTTGGGAGCTTTCAAGACATTTTTAAAGCCAGATGCTGCCTTGGCCCATAATGCTTCACTTACAACTAAAATATCTCTTTTGGATACCCAAACTGAGAGAATACCATGGCTCAGCATAAAGGATTCCCTTGTCAATGCTGTCAGTGTTTTTTAGGAATCTAGCGAATTTCTTTCCTGTAACCCGTGGTTGCAGGAAAGAAATTCATTCCGTGTATGGCCTGCATAAGAGCTGGAGTGCTGCTGTCAAAGTACATTGATCATTGGCTGTAGCCACAGATCAAAAAATGTTTTCCAACATGTCCCTTTGACAGAAGTCAAACAATTTACTTTGCAAAGTGGGAACAGCCATACGCCGATTGAAATTCGAGTGGTCCTTTGCTGAACCAGCCTAGTTTTGTTCAGTCTATGGCCAGCTTTATATATACCTCTACTGTCCATTTCATTGCCTAGAGCATTCCATGAATGGTTTGCGTCATATCATAGCTTTTACCTTTCTTCTACACCCTAAAGCAATGATTTTCATTATGATTAAGGGAAATAGGATTTTTATAACAGCTTACCTGTAAAATCCTTTTCTTGGAGTACATCACGGGACACAGAGCGACATAGTCATTACTAATGGGTTATATAGATACCGTCAGGTGCTGGCACTGGCAACTTCCAAAACCGGAAGTACCCTCCCCTATATAAGCCCCTCCCATCCGGGAGCACCTCAGTTTTGTAGCAAAGCAATAAGTGTCCCTAAAGAGGGGCGGGAGCTCTGTGTCCCGTGATGTACTCCAAGAAAAGGATTTTACAGGTAAGCTGTTATAAAAATCCTATTTTCTTTCTCGTACATCACGGGACACAGAGCGACATAGTCATTACTAATGGGATGTCCTAAAGCAATGCCAAATGAGGGGGGGGATACACCATATATAAGCTGAGTGCTATCAGACATGGGGATCTTTTGCGGCCTGCAACACACTGCGCCCAAAGGCGACATCCTCCTGACTTCTAACGTCCACCTGGTAGAACCTAGTAAACGTGTGTACCGAAGACCATGTTGCGGCCTTACAGATTTGAGCCAGGGAGGCCTGGTGATGCACTGCCCATGAAGTTCCAACTGCTCTCGTGGAGTGCGCCCTAACTTTGAACGGAGGCGGTCTACTTCTCAAGCCATAGGCTTGTATTATGACCTGTCGAATCCACTTGGCTAAAGTAGATTTTGACGCTGCCTGACCCTTTCTGGGGCCTTCCGGCAGAATAAACAAAGTATCCGTTCTGCGAATCTGAGCAGTGGCTTTTAGATAAGCTTTAACTGCTCTTACTACATCCAAAGAATGCAATAACTTTTCCTCTACCGAAGTAGGTTTGGGGAAAAAAGAAGGAAGAACCACATCTTGGTTCAAATGAAAACTCGATACCACCTTAGGAAGAAAGGCTGGATGAGGACGTAACACTACTCTGTCCTTATGGATAACCAGATATGGCTCCTTACAGGACATAGCTGCTAATTCCGATACTCTTTTAGCCGAACAAATGGCTACTAGAAAAATCAATTTCCTGGTGAGAAGCACCAAGGAAATATGCTGTAGTGGTTCAAATGGTTGTTTCTGTAGAACCGACAAAACCAAGTTTAGATCCCATGGACATATGGGAATATTAACCGGAGGACTAATACGCATCACTCCTTGTATAAAGGCTTTGACTAGTGAATGCGAAGCCAAGGGCCTTTGAAAAAATATTGACAAGGCCGAAATCTGACCCTTGATAGTACTCAAGGCAAGCTTCCTATCTACAGCCCATTGTAGGAAGTCCAGAATCCTACCTATTACGTATTTACGTGGATGCCATTTCCTGGCCTCACACCAGGCGATGTACGCCTTCCAGATTCTATAGTAGATCTGCCTGGATACCGGTTTCCTGGCATTGATCATGGTAGACACCACAGCATTAGAGAGCCCTCTCTTTTTTAGAATGTGGGCTTCAATAGCCAGGCCGTCAAACCTAGGGCTGGTAAGGAAGGGTGGTATATCGGTCCCTGCGAAAGCAGGTCCGGACGATGTGGGAGGGTCCAAGGACTCCCCACAGACATTTTTACAATCTCCGCGTACCATGCTCTTCGGGGCCACGCTGGAGCCACCAGAATCACTGGTTTCTTTTCTACCCTGATTCTGCGGAGTAATCGAGGTAACAATTGTGGCGGTGGGAATGCATATATCAGCTTGAACTGATCCCAAGGGAACACTAGGGCATCCGAGCCGCAAGCTAGGGGATCCCTTGTCCAAGAGACAAACCTGTCCACCTTTGCGTTGAATCTGGATGCTAGCAGATCTACATCCGGTGTTCCCCACCGCTGACATATTGTCCGGAAAACCTTGGGATGAAGGGACCATTCCCCTGGGCATAATTGTTGGCGACTTAGAAAGTCCGCCTTCCAATTCTCCACCCCTGGAATGAATACCGCAGATATGGCTGGGACATATCTTTCTGCCCATCTCAGGATGTAATTTACTTCCCTTTGGGCTGCACGACTCCTGGTGCCCCCCTGACGATTGATATATGCCACTGCTGTGGCATTGTCTGATTGAACTCTGACAGGGGACCCTTGGAGTTTGGATGTCCATGCTACTAGGGCATACTGGGCTGCTCGTATCTCTAAGAGATTGATGGGCAGGGCCTTTTCTGCTTCTGACCACTTGCCCTGGAGAGACCATTGCTCCAGTACTGCTCCCCAGCCTATAAGGCTGGCATCTGTAGTGACCACCTTCCAGGAAATCGGACTGAAGGATTTCCCTCTTTCCAGATTCTGGGGAACCAACCACCAGCGGAGGCTCTTGCGAACGGAAGGGGACAAGGACATTGGTAAGTCCAGAGCCTGAACTTTTTTGTTCCAGGCTGACAGTATGGCCCTTTGCAATTTCCTTGAATGGAATTGACCGTAGGGTACTGCTTCGAATGATGCCACCATTTTTCCCAGCAGCCTCATGCACAGGCGTATGGATGGCTGTCTTTTTGAGCCCACTAAGTGGATCAAATCTCTCAAAGACGACCCCTTTTCTTGAGGCAAGAAAATTTTTCTCTGGTCTGAATCCAGCCTTAGCCCCAAGTATTCCAGACTTTTGACTGGTTTTAGGGCTGACTTGTCTCGGTTGATAATCCAACCGTGATATTCCAGATACTTGATTGTCTCGTGAACAACCACTTCTAGTTTTTCCACTGAGTGGTCTATCAGCAACAAGTCGTCTAGATATGCCATTATCGTTACACCTCGTGTTCTTAGATTGGCCAATAATGGGGCCAAAATTTTTGTGAACACTCTTGGTGCTGTGGCCAGACCGAAGGGTAAGGCTCTGAACTGAAAATGGCGGCCTTCTACCGCAAAGCGTAGAAATTTTTGGTGGGCTGGAAAGATGGGAATGTGCAAATAAGCATCCTTGATGTCGATCGAGGCTAACCATTCCTCCCCTTGTAGGGCAGTGGCTACCGATCGGATCGACTCCATCCGGAAAGTCCTGATATGCAGGAATTTGTTTAGCCCTTTTAGATTTAGTATGGGCCTCACGTCCCCGTTTGGCTTCGGAACTGTAAAGAGGTTTGAGTAAAACCCGAACCCCCACTCTTCCAGGGGAACCTCTATAATTACTGCTTGAAGCAATAATTGTTCTAGTGCCAACAGGAGGGATCCTCTCTTCTGGGGATCCCTTGGCACGTTTGACCTTATAAAGCGGGAAGAAGGGGAGTTTTTTAACTCCAATTTGTATCCCAGATTTACTGCGGAGAGCACCCATCTGTCTCGGATCGTGTCCCGCCAGGTCTCTGTGAACAACTGAAGTCTTCCCCCCACCCGATTGGGTGGGGGCAACCCTTCATGCATTTGACTTTGGGGGAGGTTTTGTACCTCTCCTGCTCCAGGGCTTTTTGTTACCCTGCAACTGTCCCTGATTTCTACCTCCGGGATTTGACCGAGGAGGCCGTCGGAACTGTTTCACAGCCGATGTCCTAGGGACTGGAGAGGCCGGCCTTTTAAAAGAGGGACCTCTAACTCTATTTTTAACCGGCAAAAGTGTACTTTTACCGCTGGAAATTCTCTGGATATACTTGTCCAGGTCTTCCCCGAATAAGCGCTCCCCATGAAATGGGAAGCTGACCAGCAATTTTTTACAGGGAGCTTCAGCAGACCAGTTCTTGAGCCATAGAAGCCTGCGCATATGTACTACAGACAGCGTAAGGCGGGAGGCCTGATGGATTGAATCCTTTATAGCGTCCACCGCAAAGCATAAGGCTCTAGGTAGATCAGCTAGGGCAAGAGCCTGCTGATCCGGCAAGTCCCTTAAGACCTGTTTCAACTGATCCTTCACTGCTTGGCAGACCCCAATAGCTGCCACTGCTGGTTGTGTCACCAATCCTGCTGTAGAAAAAGCAGATTTTAATAAGGACTCCAATTTTTTATCTATTGGGTCCTTGAACATTTGGACATTTTCCACCGGACATGTCAGTGATTTATTCACACAAGAGATGGCTGCGTCCACTGTAGGGACCCTCCATTTTCTGATGAACTTATCCTCCATGGGATAGACCACCGGAAATCTCTTGGGGGGAGTAAATATTTTGTCAGGATGCTCCCAATCCTGGTAAATGAGCCCCTCCAGTAAAGGATGGATCGGAAAGGAACAAACAGTCTGGGGAGCTTTTAGCGACCCCAACGAGGAGACAGAAGTGGAGGATGGCTCCGCAAGTGGCATTTTAAATGCTGATCGGACCATATTAGTCAGGGACTGAACCCATAACCTTTCAGCATGTGATGCTGAGAATGGCTCTTCCACTGTTGATTCCTCTGCAACCGAATCGACCTCATCCTGATCCCCCTCAGGTAGGTCGACCTCTGTATGGGACTGTTGCTCTGTTAACAGGCACTCTGAGGGGGGAGACGGAGATCGAGCGCTTTTCTCCTGTGACAGGGAAGCAGCGATCAATGCTGACAATCTCTCTTCCAGCCCTCCCAGAGCTGAGGAAAAAACCTCCTCTGTTACATACACAGGAGCAGGTGAACTGAGGACAGCCACAGTACCAGGTACTCCTGAGGGTGCTCTACGGTCACTAACCTCTGATTCTTCAGGGGAGACTGGTGCAGCCAAAGCATGCCCAAGATCCTCAGAGCCCGATGGAGACCCCCTATTCCTCCTGGCATTTCTAGTCCCGGAGTTTTTAGACGGCATATTCCTAAGCCACAAAGCTGAGGTATTCCAGCCGAAATACACCAGTTACTGATAATAGTCTAGCATAAATGCTGCTATAAGAAACAGTTGGTGTCTACTAATGTGCCTTTCTAGGGGATGCCTGTATCAACCGCTTGCTGTATGCCTTTAAATGTTGCCAGCTCTGTCTCTGTACTTCATAGCCAGCTTACTACAATATTGTGGTTTTTTTAAACTGCTGGGACGCCCGCACATGCGCAGAAGCGCTGCGGCGCGCACAGAGCATCATCCCCCAGGCTCCGCCCCCTTTCCCGGCTCACCTCTATATATAGAGGCGCGTGCACGCGCATGCGCGCGGCCACGTGCGCCTTCGGCGCTAATTTCAAAAAATGGAAACAAGGGACAGGAGCCAGGGCCCCTCTTTGCCGCAGGCCGGGGGATGGACGAGCACTGCAACATGGCAGAGGAAGCAGTTTCCTATAAGAGAACTCACCATCTGCCTGGACTTTGCTCTGCTGAGAAGAAACTAGTCCACATGACAAGAAAACATTCCACAGCGGCCTCTAGTGGACAAACACAGGTACCGCAGTCTAATATATTAAATATATATATAAAAAATTTTTTTTTTTTTTTTCTTGACCACCATTAAAAATTATTACATTTTTTTAGTAGTTACAGGCATGCACAGAATTTTGCGGGAATACCATTAGGTAACAGACAGAAAGACAAATTAGGCTTGGGGGTCCCCCAATAGAACCAAGTTCCTGGGGGCCCCAACTTACCTGTTCCCCGCCGCAGGACTTTGTTTGGTCCACAAAAGCCCAAACTTCACCTATCACGGCAGGCATTGTAATCAAACCTTCAGGGACCGGGTTCCCAAGGATTCCACTCCCCTGGACCTGTATAGCACCCTGCACAGAAAACATCTTGGTCGTGGGTATGACCAGAGCTCTGGATCCCAGGGTCCAGCTCTCCTAAGAGAAGCATTACAGGCAAAACCTTGCTCTTCTCTGCAAGGCCCGGGTACCGACCGTTTAGCTATGAAGCTTTTTTGGTCGGATCCGGAATAGCTTACTGAGGCCCAAAAGAACCTGTACGCAAGCTCAGTGAAAAACACATGTTTCTTCTTGGCCAACACCTTAGACACTGGCAAAAAACTGAGGTGCTCCCGGATGGGAGGGGCTTATATAGGGGAGGGTACTTCCGGTTTTGGAAGTTGCCAGTGCCAGCACCTGACGGTATCTATATAACCCATTAGTAATGACTATGTCGCTCTGTGTCCCGTGATGTACGAGAAAGAAAAAGCGTTTTTTCACAACAATCTGCTAGATAACTGATAACGTACATCAACAAAAAGATTTAAGAGAAACACTCTCAATAGTGTGAACCAGATGGCACTGAGTCAGTAGAAAACCGTTAATCTTTTCTGCTTTTCCTACAGTTGCCAGCGTGCAAACAGAACACTATATGATGCCCATTTGGAAATAGGACAAACACAACAAATTAACATCTATCAGCTGCGTTCGCCTGTTAAAGTTCAATGCAGACTGAAATTCAGCACTAATGAAAAGCAGTTTTCAAAGTCACATTTTTCATTCTAAAGCAGAACATACATAAATGGGAAACAAACGCAATAATCCATATCAAAAGAGGTAAATGCCTACTCAAAAAAGAAGCAATGTGCACCAAATCAATGAAATCAGGTCAATTTCCTAATGAAAGTATATTTACAAGTGAACATGGAGCTTTGTGGTTCCCACTCCTGGAAACCAAAAACAACAGTGAACTGATCAGGTTATAAAGGAGGGAGATCCCTGCAAACTATTATCTGTGAGGTCTTCATTTAAACAATTCAGTTTAAAGCTGGCCATAGATGGCTTGAATTTTTGTGGATTCTTGCAGAGTCATCCAAAACATAAGCAGTTAGTGGCCCTGCAAGCACCAAAATTTGCAGCCAGTGACTGCATCCTAGCAAATGGTTATGATTTGGCAGCGCACCATTGTTTTCAGGCAGCCAGGGGTGCCGCAGCTGTTGAATACAATAGCTAACGTAGATGGGGGAATGGATTTTTCCTTTGCACAGTCTGAATGCTGAAAGAGAAAATCTATCTGTTTTTGGATAGCTTTACTTTCTTTTAGGTCTTACTATCAGTTTCACTTGCAAACTGAAATAGGAAACAAAATAACATTGTGAATAAAAAGAATATCACTGGCTTTCAATTAACTATAAGTAAAAGTACCAACAGCCCAAGAACATTTTCCATGGGTAAGCATATGCAAAACTATTAAGGCTCCATGCACACTGGGGCTCAAAAATGTCAGTTTTGAACGCCGGATTGCTGGCAGGAAAACGCTGCTTTAAAAACGCGATTTTATCAGCGCTTTGCATTGCCGTCAATGCACGTTTAGCAGCGCTAGCTTTCAGACGCGTTTCTCTGGCTCTATTCAAAATCAATGGTTCCCTATGGGAGCCCATTGATTTGAATAGAAGTCGCACTGCAAGTCGGATCATCATGATGCGACTTGCGTGCTGAGAATGAAGGGGAACCCCGCCCAAAAAATTGCCGTGGGGTTCCCCCTCGGACGATACCAGGCCCTTCGGTCTGGTATGGATTTTAAGGGGAACCCCCTACGCAGAAAAAAACAGCGAGGGGGTCCCCCCAAAATCCATACCAGACCCTTATCCGAGCACGCAGCCCGGTCGGTCAGGAAAGGGGTGGGGATGAGTGAGCCCCCCCTTCCCCTCCTGGACCGTACCAGGCCGCATGCCCTCAACATGGGGGTAGGTGCTTTGTGGCAGGGGGGCCCTGCGCCCCCCACCCCAAAGCACCTTGTCCCCATGTTAATGAGGACAAGGGCCTCTTCCCGACAACCCTGGCCGTTGGCTGTCGGTGTTTGCGGGCGGGGGGCTTATCGGAATCTGGGAGCCCCCTTTAATAAGGTGGCCCCCCACCCTATGTGAATGAGTATGGGGTACATCGTACCCCAACCCATTGACCTGGGGAAAAATGTGTCAAAAATAAAACACACTACAAAGGTTTTTAGCGTAATTTATTTGACAGCTCCGGGGGTCTCTTCCGACTTCTCCACTCTCTTCTCCCGGTAAAAAAAAACCGCCCAAACTCCAAAAAACTGTAGTTTTTGAGCTCCAGTGTTCATGGAGCGTAAAGATGTGCAGTGCCTTGAAAAAGTATTCATACCCCTGGAAAATTTCCATATTTTGTCATGTTACAACCAAAAACGTAAATGTATTCTATTGGGATTTTATATGATAGACCAACACAAAGTGGCAAATAATTGTGAAGTGGAAGGAAATTTATAAAAGCTTTTCAACTTTTTTTACAAATAAAGATGTGAAAAGTGTGGCGTGCATTTGTATTCAGCCCCCTTTACTCTGATACCCCTAACTAAATGCTAGTGGAACCAATTGCCTTCAGAAGTCACCTATTTAGTAAATAGAGTCCACCTGTGTCTAATTTAATCTCAGTATAAAACACAGCTGTTCTGTGAAGCCCTCAGAGGTTTGTTAGAGGACCTTAGTGAACAAACAGCATCATGAAGTCCAAGGAACACACCAGACAGGTCAGGGATAAAGTTGTGGAGAAGTTTAAAGCAGGGTGGTTATAAAAAAAAAATCCCCACATCTCACGGAGCACTGTTCAATCCCTCATCCGAAAATGGAAAGAGTATGACACAACTGCAAACCTACCAAGACATGGCCGTCCACCTAAACTGACAGGCTGGGCAGGGAGAGCATTAATCAGAAAAGCAGCCAAGAGGCTCATGGTAACTCTGGAGGAGCTGCAGAGATCCACAGCTCAGGTGGGAGAATCTGTCCACAGGACAACTATTAGTCGTGCACTCCACAAATCTGGCCTTTATGGAAGCGTGGCAAGAAGAAAGCCATTGATGAAAGAAAGCCATAAGATGTCCCAATTGCAGTTTGCGAGAAGCCATGTGGAGGACACAGTAAACATTTGGAAGAAGGTGCTCTGGTCACATGAGACCAAAATTTTACTTTTAAAAGCAAGACGCTATGTGTGGCGGAAAACTAACACTGCACATCACACTTAACACACCATCCCCACTGTGAAACATGATGCAGAGATGCAGGGTGCTATGTAATGTAAGGGGTCCAGTGGTGCAGGGTGCTGTGTAATGTAAAGGGGTCCAGAGGTGCAGGGCGCTGTGTAACGTAAAGGGGTCCAGTGGTGCAGGGTGCTGTGCAATGTAAAGAGGTGCAGGGTGCTGTGTAATGTAAAGGGGTCCAGTGGTGCAGGGTGCTGTGTAATGTAAAGGGGTCCAGAGGTGCAGTTGTGGAGAGGGGGTACACAGTAGTGACAAAGAGATATTGAAGAATGCAAGGGGCACAGTGGGGTGTTTTTACATTTTACCGTGGGGGAGAGTGCCAGATATAGGATCTGCCCCGGATGCCAAATGCTCTAGGTACGCCCCTGGACTGGGGCGTAGGTTTACCTTCCAGCAGGACAACGACCCTAAAGATACAGCCAGAGCTACAATAGAATGCTTTAGATCAGGGATCTCCAAACTACGGCCCACCAGCTGTTGTGGAACTACACGTCCCATGAGGCATTGAGAAACTCTGACATTCACAGACATGACTAGGCATGATGGGAATTGTAGTTCCTAAAAAACTGTAGGGCCATAGTTTGAGCTACTTTGCAAAGAAGAATGGGCAAAATTTCACTCTAGATGTGCAAAGCTGGTAGAGACATCCCCAAAAAGACTTTAGGTGGTTCTACAAAGTATTGGGTTGAATACAAATGCACGCCACACTTTTTTGTGAAACAAATTGAAAACCATTTATCATTTTCCTTCCACTTCACAATTATGTGCGACTTTGTGTTGGTCTATCACATAAAATCCCAAAAAATACATTTACGTTTTTGGTTGTAACATGACAAAATGTGGAAAATTTCAAGGTTATGAATACTTTTTCAAGGCACTGTAAATAAGGAGGTGACTATTCCCCTTCCTAATAACTTTAAAGCAGACTGTAGATATGGATACCAACAGCAGTAATGGGGATTTAGTAGATTAATATCTGTGGCATTGATTTCTTAAATGAATGCCCCTAGAAGGCTCATTGGAAGCTGTTCATATTGAGAACGAAGAGTGGTGGGACTTTATATGAAGCAACAGTACTAAGTAGGATGTTTTTATACTCCTACGCTACTACTATTACTTATTGGAAGATACACATTGGTTCATTACTATGTTTATTATATTGTAACAATTATGCATTGTCATTGATTGTTCAATTTATTGCCACTGAGACCAACGATTACAATTTTATGTTTTCTTGTATAATTAATTTTACAGTGTATATATGCCAATTGTATCCAATAAACAATGTGTACATTGATCGGTTCATCCTACTTAGTACTGTTGCTTCATATAAAGTCCCACCACTCTTCGTTCTCAATATGAACAGGGATGGAGGTAAATCAATAGGTATTGCCTCATATAAAGTCCCAACCCCTTAGTTTTGATCTCATTGGAAGCTGTATTGGCCTGTAACAGACGAGCATGAAAGCATCAGCACTCAGCTGCACTGAATTTGCCTTTGAATCCCCTAAGGCCCCTTTCACACGTACGAACCGTATGTCCGCTTTTTCATCCATCCGTTTACGGATGAAAAAGGGACATACATTGGTCCCTATGAGATCGCGAGTGTCAGCGGATAAAACATCCGCTGACACGCGATCTCATCTGTGTCCGCAATGCTCCGTTTTTCTGGACAGAAAAATTCCTATTTTTCTATCCGTCTGCGGAGCGGATCGGGTTAACACGGACAGACGGTCCGTGTTCATCCGATCCCCCCATAGGGGAGAGCGGAGATCTGACAGGGCGGTCCCTGCACAGTGTGCGGGGACCGCCCTGTCATCCGCCGGCTCAGCGGGGATAAACGGAGCGATCCCCGCTGAGCAAGCGGAGGTTCACAGGCGGATCATCACGGATCCGTCCCGTGTGAAAGGGGCCTAAAAAGAACTGTAGTTGGTGATTAGTCAAGGGAAGGTTTGGTCTGACTTGCTTAGGCTACACAGTCTGCAAGCCCTCCAAGTTTAGGCAGGTGCTACATGAATGTATTAAAAACTGATTATATCTACCATATTTGCCATTTAGCAGATTAGAATTACAAACAAAGCAGCTTTCAGAAAATTGTCCAGCTTTTCTGTTAAAGTATCCATATACATATGTATCTATACACACTGCCCAGGGGTAACTGAAATCTGAGATTCAGATAACAACTGGGGAAAAATAAAAACAACAGGTACACTTAGGAAACTAGATTTATAATACAAGTTGGTTATCACCTTATTTCAATCATGCATCTGTTTAAGTATATTAAAGTGCTTCTAAGCCTAGGTTCACATTGGAGCGATTTGAGAGATCAAATCACATGACAAGTCGCAGCCTATTGGAGGCAATGGCACTGTTCCAATCGGTGTGAAACCGATTTTGCGGCACCGCACCAATTTGCAAAAGTAGTTCCTGCACTACTTTTACAGATTTCAGGTGCGACTTCAATAGACATCTGTGTATGAAGCCACACAGATGTCTATCAAGTAGCAGCTGAAATCGCGCTGACCTTGCTACTTTGAAATCGCGCTACTTTAAGTGAAGTAGCACGATTTCAAAGTAGCATCGATGTGAACCAGGGCTAAAGCCAAAAAGTGGTTCTAAAAAATGTCCCAGTAGCAGTATCAACCCCCTCACCCTCCTAAATACTTACCCAAGTCCTCACTTAATCCAGTGCTGTGCCTGTCGGTAGCTGCTTCCTCCTCTCTCCCTACATTCACAGGACAGAGAAGCAGCAGCATGAGCCATTGGTTCTTGCTGCTGTCAATCAAATCCTGTAAGTAGAGAGTAGGGGGCAGAGCCAAGCTGGGCTGTGTGTGTATCTAGGGACACACACATCCAAGCTTGGGAGCGAGCCCACATGTCTGCCCCCATAGCAAGTGGCTTGCAATGGGGGCGATGAGAAAACCCGCCAGATCAGCTAACGGAAGTGACGTTCTGTGAGCTGTGCATGCATTCCACCGCTACCAGGTTTGCTAATATGACAGAACACCTGCAGTCAGAAGGTGGCAGCGGACATCGTGGACAACTTACTACACCCAACTTCATCCTGAATTTCAGAGTAATTTTAGCAATAACGTGAGCATATATAAATATAGTATATTGACATCTGTGATGTTGTTTTGATGTTACATTTTGAAAGAACTTGGACGCCAGCATAGATGGCGGAGGCCATGTTGGTACACCCCGCTCAGCGCTAAACCTTTAGGCTTTCTAAACTAACCACCTCAATACTGGGCACTTTCACCCCCTTCCTTTCCAGACCAATTTTCAGCTTTTAGTGCTCTCGCACTTTCAACAATTACTCAGTCATGCTACACTGTACCCAAATTACATTTTTATCATTTTGTTCACACAAATAGAGCTTTCTTTTGCTGGTATTTAATCACCACTGGGTTTTTTATTTTTTGCGATATAAGCGAACAAAAGAGCAAAATTTTTTTTAAAAAAACCCCAATATTTTCTACTTTGTTTTAAAAGAAATCCCCAAAAAATCTAATTTCATCATGAATGTAAGCCAGAATGTATTCTGCTACATGTCTTTGGTAAAAAAAAAAATCCTGATAAGTGTACGATAATAGGTTTGTGTGAAAGTTATAGAGTCTACAAGCTAGGCTACATATCTGTGAAAATTGATCAACCCTGATGTACTGACAGCCTATCATTTCTTGAGGCCCTAAAATGTCAGGACAGTACAAATAGCCCATTTTTGTAAAGATGACAGTCCAAGGTATTTAGTAAAAGGCATAGTGGGTTTTTTGAAGTTACAATTTTTTGGGAAATTTAAGAATTTCGATTTTCCCCCCCCCACAAAATTGTCATATTAACAAGTTATTTTTCACATATGGCATAGATAAACTTGCAATTACACCCCAAAATATATTCTGCTACTCCTTAGTAGGGCGATACCACATGTGTGGGACTTTTCCACAGCCTGGCCACATAATACAGAGGCACAACATGCAGGGAGCACCATCAGGTGTTCTAGGAGCATAAATTACACATTTGGTTCCCTGACTACCTATCACATTTTTGAAGGCCCCTGGAGCATCAAAACAATGGAATTACCCACAAAATTACCCAATTTTGGAAAGAAAACACCCCAATGTATATTTTATGAGACATGATGAAAGTGAAAATTAAATTTTTTCCCACAAGTTTTTGGAAAATGTGGAAAGAAAGTGAAAACGTATATATATATATTTTTTTTTTACACAAAATTATCAATTTATAAGATTTTTCTAACCTATAGCATGTACATAACAAAAATTATACCCCAAAATACATTCTGCTACTCCTCCTGAGTATGGCGATACCATGTGTGAGGCTTTTACACAGCCTGGCCACATACAGAGGCCCAACATGCAGGGAGCACCATCAGGCATTCTAAAAGGTATAAATTACACATTTCATTTCCTGAGTACCCATCACATTTTTGAATGCCCTGGAGCACGAGGACAATGGAATTAGATGTGCGCGAGATGATCACAGACAGATGTGGGACAGGTGTCGACTGGGACAGGTGTGGGACAGGTGTCGACTGGGACAGGTGTGGGACAGGTGTCGACTGGGACAGGTGTGGGACAGGTGTCGACTGGGACAGGTGTCGACTGGGACAGGTGTCGACTGGGACAGATGTGGGACAGGTGTTGACTGGGACAGATGTTGACTGGGACAAATGTGGGACAGGTGTTGACTGGGACAAATGTGGGACAGGTGTTGACTGGGACAAATGTGGGACAGGTGTTGACTGGGACAAATGTGGGACAGGTGTTGACTGGGACAAATGTGGGACAGGTGTTGACTGGGACAAATGTGGGACAGGTGTTGACTGGGACAGGTGTTTGTGTTTTCACTGCTTGAGGACACTAGCTGGGTGATCAGTGTGTAAAAAAAAAAACAGCTCATACACACTGATCCCCAGCTTGCAGACCCGCTCTCCTTCTCCTTACCGACTTTGTGTGAGGAGAAGCAGAGCCAATTGCTTGGCAACATCCCTTACATCTTACATCACATGACGGCTGTGATTGGACACAGCTGTCATGTGATCAGGAGGGCCAATCACAGAGCTGTTGCCCTGTCACTGGGGGACACAGGCACATCGGGATTGAGCCGCTGTACAGGCATTCGGCTGTGCAATCCCGTTTTGTGACGTGCCCCCAGGCTGTTTACATCACACGATGGCTGAGATTGGATAAAGCCATCATGTGATCAGAAGGGCAAATGACAGAGCACTCCTGCCGATACGAGATGCGGCGTGTCTGGGGGACACAAGCGCATTGGGATCACGCGGCCGCATGATCCCGCTCCTTCTGAAGGATGTTCAGGAACGTCCACTCAGAAGGAGGAAGCGCCCACCTGGCCGTTTATGTGCAGTGGCCGGGTGGAAGGGGGTTAAACATCCAACAGCATCACAGTTGTCAATATACTATATTTATATACACTCACTTTATTGCTAAAATTACTCTGAAATTCAAGACGTAGCTGTGTGTAATCAGATGTTTGCTGCTGCCTTCTGACTGCAGGTGTTCTGTCAGATTAGCAAACCCAGGTGGCAATGGAACGCATGTGCAGTTGACGGAACCTCATATCCATTAGCTGATCTGATGAGTTTGGGTTTGCTTATCTGACAGAACAGTGGCAGACACAGAAGAGGAGGAGCAGAGAGCGTCAGTGTGGGGATTCCAGAAGAGGTGGGTCAGGGCAGCTCTATGTAATACCAGTGCACAGAGCAGGGAATCATAACATGTCTGTTATTTTAAGGGAAAAAAAAACCTTTAAAATTGCTTTAAATGCTGTTCATCGTCTAATGCTAGTAATCCCTTTTATTAGGAGTCAGTAGCCAGGGCAAATGTGAAAAATGGCTGAAACTAATTATTGCATGCACACAACTATCAACATACTGTATACATTCTGCAGCATTTTGAACTTTGTTTTGGCTTGTCGGCTTGTGATTTTGTTTCCTGGAAGTTGAAGTACATAGCTTCTGTCTTTTTCCAGTTTTTCACACATTAAACAGGTAGTATAAGGCGCAGAAATGCAAGTTGATGTACGCAGCAATTGCTGTTGATGTGATGACATGTATAACCAAAGCGAGGCTGATTCTAATATCACTTACTTTGCAGTCTTCATTTTTATACAGGCAGTTCCTTAGAAGATGCATTGTCACCTTCACCTGCTTCAAATAACTTTCCTCCTAAAAGAAAGTAATTCAAATTCAGTAAAAACAATTAACAAGTATGGCAAACTAACAAATCCAGTGATTAGTGATCCAACCTAACCTATTCTAAGATATATATTCTAAGAAGTATGTCGGACTAGGTAGAGCCATTCCTCCTATGCATAACAAACTTACTATACCCACCCAAAAATGTATGTTTTATCCCTGGTACAACATTAGTTATAGGTTTGCTAGACCAGCTATACTTTGCTGTCCACTGTAAATAAAAAAAATTTTCAGACTTAAAGCCAAGTGAAGTGACTGATATAAATATGCAGTCAGGTAGACTTTTCTGCTAACAATCCTAATTTTCTTAGTCTTACCTCCACTCTTCTGTCACAGCAGCTATACAGCACATCGAAGTATTACTATACAGTTAACTAAGCTCCAACGTTTGTGCTGGGAGGTGTGGCTGTTACTCATCTCCGCCATTACAGGACACTGGAGTGTTGGAGCTGAAAGCAGCATTTTTGCTCGGAGACAACAGTATTTTAAGGCATTCTCCAATAAAAAATAAAAATCAGGCAGAAATCATACCATGTAGCAGCCAGGTGGATGTTATGTATTTACGATATGCTGATGTAGTCTTCACATATGTGAGCATAATCTTTTACCGTTTAATATTGCTGTTTTTCAGTACTTCGCTATTGCACATTCCTTTTTATTGCTGGGGACTGGGGGTGTGTTGTCTGCAGAGCGGATAAATTAAGATTGGCGCAGTACAGAGAAGCATAAAGCAGTTTTAGACTTTCTATGCATAGGGGGCCAATAATTATGGTGAGCGATCTTCTGATGGGTATTGACAGTGGATGTTTTTTTTATTATCTGATGAGTGACCGGAGGACTTTTTCCTCTTTGGACTCTGGGTGTTTGCATAGACTATTGTTTGGACGTTTATTTAAAGATCTGCATGGTTTATATGGGTGCTCTTTTATGTGAGGGGATTTGATGTGTTATCTATGCTTAAAAAGGAAGCTGCCTTTTCCCATTTGTTCTATACTGTATTCTTATATTGTTTTATGTATTTTGTAATTTTACATTCTGTATTTATTGGCGTATAACACTCACTTTTTTACCCTGAAAATAGAGGGTAAACTGTGCCTTATACACAGGGGGCTGTGGAAAGTTTTTTTCCTGAACCTTCCCTCTTAAAGTTAGGGTGCGTGTTATACACCGATAAATACAGTATTTTGTATTTGCATTGTTTGTCATTTGGGCGCAACACTAACTGGTGGTAGGGATTCATGTGGTGGTAAAAAACTATGAAGTGATAATAAAAAAAAAAAAAAGAAGGAGAACCCCACCTAAGCTCTTGATTTCATGTGCTGCCCATAAATGTTTACCTGAACACTAGTCTTACTGTGGATGTAAGAATACTTTGTCTACTGTCTCTTGTATCACATCCACCATATGTTTTATACTGACAATGTAAAGTCTGATTTATCCATCTGCATAAAAAATAAAAAAGGGCATAAATAATAGCACAATGGCTATGGGGAGCACAGTGGTTAAGTGGTTAGCACTTCTGCCTGGCAGTGGCAGCACTAGGGTCATCGGTTTGAATCCCAACCATGGCACTACCTTGCATGGAGTTTACATGTTCTCCCTGTGCCTGTGTGAGTTTCCTCCCACTCTCCAAAGACATGCTAGTAAGTTATTTGTCTCCTGTCTAAATTGACCCTAATATGTGTATGTATGAATGTGAATTAGGGACCTTAGATTGTAAGCTCCTTAAGGGCAGGGGCTGATGTGAATGTATAATACAGTGGAACCTTGGATTACGGGCATAATCAGTTTCAGGAGAATTCTCGTCATCCAAAGCACTCACATATCAAAGCGAGTTTCCCCATAGAAGTCAATGGAAAATAAATAATTAGTTCCACATTGATTTCAATGGCATGCAATACCGCATGTGGCCAGAGGTGGGGGAGGTGTCGGAGAGCCTCGAAAACACTTGGAAAGGCCCGAGGACAGCTCGGCTGACCTTGGAAACCCTCGGTAAGGCTCGGAATCACCCAGGGACGGAGTATTTCCGAACGGCTCCGGCGCCCCCCGCACCTCAGGCCAAATGCGGTACTGCACACCCCATTCGCTTGAATTCTGCACGTTTTGGGATACAACACTCGCAAACCAAGTCAGAATAATAAAAAAAAAAGTTGCTCGTCTTTCAAAATGCTTGTTAACCGCGTTACCTGTAAATCGAGGTTCAACTGTATATATGTAAAGCACTGCATAAACTGACAGCGCTATATAAGTACCTGTAATAAATAACATGTTGAGCTGTAAGCCTAGTTTTTAGGGTCTTTGGCCATCTTTATTTAGTCTTGGACCTTTTTTTAGATAAAGAAAGTTTCTAGCCGTCTCATCAGCAACTTTTAAAACAAAATAAAATAAAAGTATAATTCGCAGCTAAAATCAATACCAGACTAAAAACTTTAATCCCAGGAGATGAGCCAGGGGCTATGTTTGAGAATGCAGTTTCTTGTAATACAAAGTAGTTATCATGTACTTTATAAAGAATGCCTCTTTATACTCTAAAATTCTAACCACTTCCTGAGAATCACATTGCTGAAAATGACTTGAGAGGAGATAAAAGGAATAAGGGCATATTAGAGATCTTTTAAACAGGAATTTGCATACACAGTTGTAATGTACATCAAAATGCGCACACTCTATTCTCCAAAGATGGTTAACCTGTGGGCAGCTACTCTGAATGACATACCTGAATTACTTCTGGGGCCCTAAAGTTAACAAATATGCCATTCATTTTCTCATAATTATGCAAAACCAACGGTTGGGGGTCCTCAAACAAAAAAAGTGTTCTGTAGAGCAATTCCGGGCAATAATGATGTACCAATGTTATTCAGCAAGAACTGCAACTATGTTTACTCAGTTTAATCTGTGGTTTCTGTAATTTCCTGCAGCACTTCACAGTACACACCCCCACCCTTAAAATGAATAAGAAAGAAGAACAACTCCAGGAATAGGATTAGCTAAATTGGCCCAAACTAAGTGTTTACGGTAAACAATCTATGCAGCTATCACATCTGTGTGGCGAATCTGTAATTTACTGTTGTAGCCGGCTACATACAGGAAGCTGCGTCCTCTTCTGTTGGGTGCTCCAGCAATTTCCCCTTCCGTGTACTAAAAAGCGTTGCTTGCTCCCACACCTCTGCCATTCAGGAAAAGTTTAGGATTTTTTTCAATGAATACAAGGTTCCTCTACCTGGCCAAAGTGGGGAGGGCAGGTGGATTACAGCCCTATCTCTCGCCTTGGCCAATCAGGAGAAACCTTGTATTATTTGAAAAAAAAAAAATACAAGGCTTCTCCTTAATCCTATTTAGCATACATAAGGGAAGTCTCTGTTGCACCCACTAGAAGTGCCTCCTGTATGTAGCCAACTGCTTGGATTGACCAACTTTAATACTTTGGAGATGCTGATACAAAATAGCAAACAGCAAATAGAAATAATTTTGTATTTTGCTTTAACCAGTGCATCGCACAAATATTGCACAGTAGGTTTGGAGACTTGTTTTATATATACTATTTTTTCACATATATATCTTTTAAGGATATTCAGTTTTTTTTCAAGGATACTCAGTTTTCTGCTTTAGTTGTTTTCACTTAATTTAAGTCACATGATTCATCTATAATAAGTCGCCACTTTACACACTTATTATTACCCCTAGGAGAGGGTGTATAGCTTAATTAGTCCACTCATTCACATATTGGCAAAGAGCAACAACACACATCACGGGAAGAGTGACTCACTAATATATTGCTGTTCAGCAACAGGGCAACCTAATACCTTTGGAGTCAATCAAGTACCCCGTGGCTCCCCTCATACGGCTATATTGAGGAGGTGAAGGGAGCTCACAATTCATGTGGGCCTACCCATCCTTGGGTTACCCGACATATATTCTATATTCACCCCGTGGGTCCTATATCACCTACCATTGCTTTCTGTTCACGGGGATTTAGCAGGATTGATCCCAGCCCTCTAACCACATCTCATCACAGGGCAGCGCCACTTACCCCTTTCACAATACAACACAATCTTTTAGACCATACTTTGGGGTACTTCAGGGAGGGCAGCAGTCCAAACCCGGCACCTAAGTGTGGATCTATAAAAAGTTGTACTAGCAATCAGATGCAGACAGCAATTCAGAGAGCTATAGGTGCCTGCTGTCTGAATGCAATGGCTGCTAGGGTACATTCTTTTATCTATGCGTTTTAGCTTGGATGGGAGAATCTATTAGATTTCTCTTGCAAGCTAAACAAGAGAAATGTATGCATGTAGGGTTAAAGCCTCATACACACGGTCAGAATTCAAACAAACTTTTCTGTGGATTTTTGTCCGAAGGGAGTTGGCCGGGCACACCCATAGCATACACACGGCAGGACTTTTCTGCAAACTTTCCCAAAACTTTTCCAACTTCACGTGGTTTTTCTGCTCTTTACCGCCACCCTTTGGTCAACTTCTGCTATTGTTGGTTGATTTTAACATTGGTTCTGGGCATGCTTATTTGTCCATCGGACTTTTGTTGGCGAAAAGTTTGTCCGTTTGCAGACCGAACATTTGTCCGATGGAGCGTACACACGGTCGGATTTTATGTCAAACTTGCTCATTTTGAAGTTCGTTGGCAAAAAATCCGACCGTGTGTATGGGGCTTTAGACTATCAAAACCCAGCTGTTATCCCATAACCGGCTAATTTGAAATTGGGTCAGTAAAGATTTGTTGAAAATAAGTAAACCTGAATGATGTCACTGGGACGCCTGCTGTAAAAACGCAATGTCTTTGTTTGTCCTTTACTTTCTGCCAGTAAGCTCTCAGCTCCCCACAATTATATACCGTATTTATCGTCGTATAACACGCACAGGTGTATAACATGCACCCTAACTGTAAGAGGGACGTTTCAGGAAAAAAAAACTTTCCACAGCCCCCTGCATATAACACGCAGGCACAGTTTACCCTCTATTTTCAGGGTAAAAATGTGAGTGTTAGACGCCAATAAATACAGTAACTGGTATTAGATAGCACAAGACATCTGTATGCAGGACATAGCTTATGTCCCATAAGCATAGTTAAACATGTTTTTTTCCTTTACACGCAATTACATTTTCCAGAATTAATTATTTGTGTAGTAGAAAGAATGAGCACCTTTTTCTTCTGCGATTTTCCTGGTCGAAGGGACTCAAGATTCAGCTGTGCATGAATGTATTTCAACTTTTCAGTGCAGGAGTCTACAAAGTGAACTAGAAAAGAATTCATGGTCATTAATCATTTACGCTTTAAAGAATGTCTTATCCTGGTGTTAGGGGAAATATGCGTAATCAATAGGAGATCAGGAGTGATTAAATCTATTTTATAAGCATGAACATCAAGCATAGGAGATTTGAAAAGGAATATATAACTGTACTTGTATACCGATTATATATACTAATATGCCAGCCACAGTTTGACTGTTATGCATTACCCGCCAATCCTTGGTTACTCCCAGGAGTGTATACGGAGGCACAGCTATCCTTTTATCTGTACTGAAAGAACTAAAGCTGGCCATACATGGATAACAATTTGAATTTCGAACCACCTATGGCCACTGTGGTTGAACAGAAGTCGATCTCCTGATTGACTTCGGTTCAACCACCCTGTTGGAAAAAAGCCACTTGATCAGCGCTGCAGGCTATAGACTGATCTGTGTATTTTGATGGCCAGGGAGTCTCCACACTGTCAGAATACAATGATTTAGCAGGGATGATTCCCCCATCTACCTCAAATGTGTGTATGGAGGAAATTGGGTCCGTTTTTTTCGTTCAACCTGCTGGTTGAAAGAAAAAAAAAGAAAAAAAACAACAACTTATCTATGGCCAGCCACACGGGCCGAATGACGGGCGGCATCGGCCGGTTCACCAAATACTGACGGTTCGGCTTCTGTCAGACAAGCATGCTGGAAAACTAGCAATTGACCAGCTCCCAATCAGTGCTCTCAGCCAATGGTGTAAAATGCTGATCAGCGTGTTCTGGTGGGGGGCCATCCCCCTATCAGAACACAACAGCTCAGTGGGGGAGATCACTGTACTAACCTTCGATTGTTAGTACAGCGGCTTTGACTGGAGTTAGCAGTTTTTTTTTCGTTTAACCTGCTGGGTTGAAAAAAAAAAAAAAAATAGTAGTGTGCACCAGGCGCAAGTCTCTTAAAAATGCACTGGACCTAAAAGGACAGCTGCTTGTCTGCCAGGTTTTGGAGCACTTTGAGAAGGTCAGGGTTATAAACCATAGAATGAACATTTGGGTGCATTGCAATCATGCAATCTAAAAACATATTTTTTTTTATTTTAAATACATCTTGTAGTACTGCATTATAATTATACAAGCTTTATATAGTGCCAACAGTCTGCACAGTGCTTTATAAAGTAAAGGAAGACAGTAACGTTACACAAGAGGATTAGGAGGGTCCTTCTCATTAGGACTAGAGAACAGCCTTTGTTTTTTTCGAAGTTCTCTCTGTATGGGAATTAATAAATCATGAAATCTGAACAAAGCACATATCTGCAGTGTTTACTTGTCTCTCTCCAAAGCTCTAAGTGTCATTTCTCCCTGATGCTTTGTTCCTCTGTTATCAGCATAGGTCACTTCTGACAAGTTTTCCCGACACCAGAGATAAAATGGTGTTGGGGAGGAGCACTCAGCACACAGCTTGTCTATTCACAACACAGCTCTGCATGTTCCTTCATTCCTTAGTTGTGTGTGAAGGGGGGCATGTCCCTTCTCTCCAATCAGCTCTCACACACTGTACAAGACTTCTAACTGCAGCTCCCCACCCTCTCCTCTTTGCTACCTACAGATGCAGAAGAATGTTATCTTAATTCAGTACCTTGAAGGAATGTAGAAAAGAGAAGACTGCAGATAAACAAGTAAAACATATGTAGGATGATTTGTTACATCTTTCTGTACCAACTGATGAAACTTTGTATTGTGCACTAAATGTCTGAATTTACCATGCCAATGCTGTCCGCCTCCCTAATCTACTGAGGTAGACCTAGCAAAAACCTGGCACTTTAAAGTATGGGGCACATATGCATACACTTTCCAGCATCCAACAATGCAATCACAAGCTCAAAGCATTCTTACGTTGGGAAACGTGCGCAGACCCACAAGCAGGCTGCTTATAATGCTTGTTGCATAGCTTCACTTTTACTTTGATTAATGTCTTCTTAGTACAGAGTTGCAATTCTAAGCACTATCTGCATCTAAACTGGAAGCAGAATGCCAATGCAATTAAAACAAAAAAAAGCAACTCTTTTGACAAAAAAATAGACACAGGCTTATTCTGCTTCCATGTCTTACCAACCATGCAACTATAAAATACTTTGTAATTAGGAGCCATTCTTTCTTCTCAGCTTGCCATACTTGTGAGTCGGAGAAGAGGGCACAGTACCACATGGATTCCACCGACTTCCAATGATATTCAAGTGAATTAGTCAGGAATGGGCAATGCAAGAATGTGAATCCAGACTCTTGGGTAAGTTCTGCTTTAAGCACCCCTCCCCTGCCACATTTGGCATGTACATTTTTTTGGTGGTGGTGGTGGGGGGGGCTAGTTTTGACAGGTACCCACTCCCCCTTCTACTCGGATCGCCTAGTTCTCCTCTCCCCCTCCCTCCCTCCAATCTTCTGAGACACATCACAGGTCCCAGAAGACTGTGGGTGCTTCCTTTATCAAGCAAAGTGTTAAAGAGGCACCTGTGTGTGCTCCCAAGCCAGTGCTGGTAAGCGACTGATGCCCCTGCTCCCTCCACACAGGAGTTTGACTGACCGCAGCAGGAACCTAAGGCTCCTCTGCTCTCAATTTCTCCTGGAAAAGCAGGTGGTGGAGGGGGGGGGGGGACAGTGCTGGAATCCGAGCCAGAGACAATGCTGGGAGTGGTGACATGGAACCAAGTAAGTCTTTAAGGACAGGTAGTAATAAGACAGATAAGTGGGCATTTTTTTTCTCTCTTAAGGCAGTGAATGCATTAAGGTGTAAAACGTTTAGACTTTAGAACCACTTTCAATTTGGAGATTCAGATCAACACTCTTTAAAAGAGAACTATGGTCACAGCATGCATTTTCATTTTATGACATCATCAGTAAAATAGCAATATAAACAAGAGTTATTTTTGACAATCCAGTGGTTTTGCCAGCCTACTGCTCATCTTTCTACAACCTCCTGGATTTCCTGCATGCAGCTTCTCCTCTGTCGTTTAGCTTCAATTTTAAAAGACTACATATCCCAAAGTATCTTGCTGCTGGCAAGCAGTCATTCCTGTACTGACTCCGGCTGCTGAAACTCCTTATCCCGTCCCCTCTGTAGTTCAAAAGGCAGGCTCATTGAAATGTGCGACACAGCAGTACCTACTCACAGGTCATAGTGAATACGTGTCAGAGCAATAGACGTAGGCTAGAAATATTTGAAATTCAATGTGGAAATGGATATAGGATTTCACATTGTGACCAGATATCTGAAATGCACAGGTTTAATTTAACGTATGACGCATAGATAGCATATATTTTTTGCTTAATAAAAAAAGCTTAATAAAAGTGAAGCTTGGCCAACCGCCTAGTCACATCCCAATCTTTTCTAGTGCATAATCTGATTGGGCTAGGTTCTAGCAATCAGCCTGCGATCATTTTCTGTGAAAGTTTTTATAAAAGGGTCTGAATATATACTACAGTATCATCTGGCCCACTACAAGAATTTACCCCTCTTGCAACAACTTGTCCCAAAGGCAGGCCAGCAATCAATGACACTAAATGGCCAGAAAAACCAACATTTGTTGCCATGGTGCAGATGTCTGGCACGACTGCACCATGGAAACACATGGTGCTGATCCAGGAAGGCAGCATCCAAGAACACGCCAACATTCTGAAGAGGACCTGCCCTGCCTCCCTCCTTCAATGCAGATCTGCTCCACCTATTGTCCTGTGCCATGCTGCCTATGTGGTGAAGATTTTAGGGCATGATAGAAGAACTGAGGGCCGTGATGTGCAGGTAAGGGTGGAGGAGGCTCTGATGTGCAAATGGACTTTTGGAGCAAAACGGGGCTCTGATGTAATGGGGCACTCTGATGGGAAGTTATTGCTTAGAGTGCATTTATTCACTTATAAAACTGTTTATCTTGGCCTGTATTTCAAAATATATGATGTGGCCTTTGTATTGGAAAAGTAGATCACTGTAACGCTTGTAGAAGTTAGTCACATTCAACTAGACTTGTAAAGTTCAGAAATGTGATCATTTTAAATCTTGACTACAAAACACAGCAGAAAGGGGCTAAAATAATTAAGGCCAATAAATCCAAGGGGATCTGTTGCCTCTAGCTTGGAAATCAATTAAGCCGTGTGTTGGAACAAAGATTTGTTCCGATTGTCCATCTCCTTTACTTAAATTGTACTTAACTTCCATTCCAATAAGTCTAGGATCCATTCACATTTATGATTAGCTCTAGGTTTATACACAGGAAACCAGGACTTATCCCTCACACCATTATACTCACTAGGCCAAGCTCAAACTATACAGGACATGTCATGGCCTGCTTATACCTTCAGCTACCTACATTTCCAAATCTGGTGATCATTCTGATTCTAGTTGAAGGTAACCTCTGCTCATACTCAATTGAAATTGTCCATGCAACAAAATTTGAATATTAAATACGCTCACGAGTTCAGGGACTGAAACAAAATCATCAGTCGGTTTTACTAAGAGACCTAAGCACCTCTGCTGCTAGAAAGTCATGAAAAATAGGATTTTTTGCTCACTGTAAAATCCTTTTCTCCGAGTTCATGGACTGACAGCTTCTTATTGACAAGTGGGATATTATCCTATCTTTAGGAGTGACTAGGCAGAAAAAAAATGGTAAAAAGTGTTGCATCACACCTTCTACAGCACCGCCCAGGGGGCGGACCCTCTGGGTATAATCCCTCTCTCTGCACCTCGCAGATCAGTTAGTCAAAAAGCAGTACAAACTTAAAACGAGGGGTGGGTGCTGTGTCAGTCCATGAACTCAGAGAAAAGGATTTTACGGTGAGTAAAAAATCCCATTTACTCTTTCGTTCATGGACTGACACAGCTTCCTATTGACAAGTGGGAGGTCCCAAAGCAGTTTAAAAAACGAGGGGTGGGAACAGCATTAAAACAACTTCACCCCAAAACAAAACAGAGGCGTTGCAACTCTAAACAGCCGCAATACCTTGCGGCGGAAGAAGCACCCGAAGATGCACACACACATCAACTTGTAAAGTTCAGTGAAAGTGTGAACAGACGAGCAGGTCGCCGCCTTACACACCTGGTGAAATAGACGCTAGATGCTCTCAGAGCTCGGGCAGCGTCCAAAAAATACAACATCGTCTCCTAGGATTCGACAGATGAAGACACAAGGATGGTAGTACAATGTCTTCCTTGAGATGGAAGGTCGAAGACCCTAGGAAGAAATGAAGGCTGCGGACGCAGCACCACCTAGCCTTGTGGAAGATCAGATAAGGAGCCTTGCATGACAAAGCTGCCGGCTCAGAAAAACGTCTTAACTGACGTAAACCAAGATGCATATCTTGCCCTGGTCGAATGCGCCGGGAAAGGGAGGCGCCTGACCCTTCATGGCGTAAGCCTGATCACTATCTGTCGGATCCACCTAGAGATGGTGGCCGACGAGACCGCTGGGCTCTACTTGGGACCAGTCACTGAAACAAACAGTGAGTCTGGACTCCGGAATGTAGCAGTACCAGCTAAGCATTCTCTCAGAGTTTGGACAACGTCCAAGGAATGCAACGTCGTCTCCTTAGGATTTGACGGATGAGGACACAAGAATGGCAGTACATGTCTTCCTTGAGATGGAAGGTCGAAACACGACCTTAGGAAGAAAAGAAGGCTGCGGACGCAGCACCACCTTATCCTTGTGGAAGATCAGATAGGGAGGCTTGTATGACAAGGCTGCAAAATCAGAAACCCCTCTTACTGGCATAACAGCCACCAAAAGGACCACTTTCTGAAAAAGTGTCAACAAAGGAATCTCCCTGATGTTCTCAAACGGTGGTTTCTGAGGCACTTAGTGGCCAAGCCATTAAAGCCATTGACTGCAAGCAGGATGGCATATGGGACCCTGCGCCAGCAGGTCCTCTCGTAGTGGTAGATGCCAAGAGGACGTCTGCTACACAAGCCCCACGGAGGTAGTGGAGGGTGGCCCGGAGGGGCCGCCTGCCGAACCCACTGTACAAATGTGAAGTCTTTTTCTTTCCTTTATTTGCTGCCAGCATACTCTACTAATCACCTTTTATTCATATCAATTTTTTGTCTTCACAGTTATTTATCCACTGAACCTATGTGGACTTGATAGATTGCCATCTAAATTCTCAATTCATGTTGGTATTACTTGGACTATATTTAAGTCTCCTGTGGATCGTTTTTGCTACTGTTTTTACAGGCGCCCCCAGCCCTGTCCATGTTATATGTGGTTATGCTCTTTAGCTACTTCTGTTTTTAAGTGAGTATCTGGATGGTCGCCCTATTTGTTTGATGTATATATGACTAAATATGGTTTGCCATGCTGTATCAACCAGGTTTTCACCCTTTATTGATGATAGGGGCATAATGTGCTGGTTTTAAATGGGGCCAATTCAAAAAATTATTAATAGGCTTTATTTATTAGGAACATGTTCTATATGAATTTAACCGTTTTGCAGTATAACCAATTAAGTTTGTCTTTATTATTATTTTTGGCCAGGTCTATAAGCGGTCACTATAGGTGAATGTTTTCCCAGGAGGCTTGATGTTTGCTGGTGCCAGGGTGGTTTGACCACCCCTCCTTCGTGGGGGTTTTCCAGCTTTAGTCCCCTCCTTCTTCCTTCCCTAATACATCTTCCGGTGGTGAGTTGCCACAATGAAAATATATGAGGACTTGTCAACATGTGGGTCCCCAACTCTAATTAATTTATGGTATTTGGTTTGTTTTCTAATTGTAATTATTTTGTATTCCTTGCAGTTGGCTGCAACATTATCAGGCCTTGACATCCCCTGATGAAGCCCAATGGGCGAAACATGTTGGAAACTGTATAACTCACTCGGCCTCCCCTCTTTTGAGGCAACCAACAATTTAAACAAAAAATGCAGCGCCGAAGTGATGTATAGGAGCCCAAATATATATATATAGATCTGGGCATATGATGAATGATAAAAAGTGCAAATAATAAGGATGAATATAAGTGTCTCAAAATGTGTACAAAACAACTAATAACATTGCATGTGCAAATTCATATAAAACGTCATGTGAAGTGATCTATCTATCTAATCAGAGAGTCCAGTAAAAGTGCTCAGTATGTGAACTGGAAACCAAAAGAATCAGGCAAACTTCAGTGCATCCATAGCAGCTTCAAGTTCATGAAAATACGTGTGTTCATAAAACAGCAACAACCGGGGACGTGACTCCAACACCAGGGATGGGGAAAAGAAATGGGTACTCTTACCCCTATGCGTGGACACACGCACCAGCGGTGGTGGGTCAAGCAAGCAGGAGGTGCGGATATGGAATCCTCCGGAACTGTCCTCCCGGAGCAGCAGGTGGAATGAACGCAGGAACACAGGATCTCAAGCCGGATCTCTCCACGGTGATGACACAGAGCGCCAAGATGTTAGTACATCGGAGATTGCGATATTAACCATAGAATAAAAAAAGGGAAGCTCCACATAGTGCAGGATCAGATGGTATTAAAAAAAAAAAAAAAAAACTTTGTTTATTCCAAAAAAAAGTCACAGAACACACATGGGTGTTTAAAAGAGAGTAGCAATGGTACAGGCTTCCATGCAGAGGCTTGTAAAAGCAGTGATCACAAAAAATAATCAAGTAACAGCGTAGCTATGAGCAGGTCCATGTACCCGACATGTTTCGCATAAAAAATGCATCAACCTGCCCCAGTTTAAACACCCATGTGTGTTCTGCGACTTTTTTTTGGAATAAACAAAGTTTTTTTTTTTAATACCATCTGATCCTGCACTATGTGGAGCTTCCCTTTTTTTATTCTATGGTTAATATCGCAATCTCCGATGTACTAACATCTTGTCGCTCTGTGTCCTCACCGTGGAGAGATCCGGCTTGAGATCCTGTGTTCCTGCGTTCATTCCACCTGCTGCTCCGGGAGGACAGTTCCGGAGGATTCTATATCCGCACCTCCTGCTTGCTTGACCCACCACCGCTGGTGCATGTGTCCACGCATAGGGGTAAGAGTACCCATTTCTTTTCCCCATCCCTGGTGTTGGAGTCACGTCCCCGGTTGTTGCTGTTTTGTGAACACACGTATTTTCATGAACTTGAAGCTGCTATGGATGCACTGAAGTTTGCCTGATTCTTTTGGTTTCCAGTTCACATACTAAGCACTTTTACTGGATTCTGTGATTAGATATAAAACGTCATGTGAAGTGATCTATGAATTTGCACATGCAATGTTATTAGTTGTTTTGTACACATTTTGAGACCCTTATATTCATCCTTATTATTTGCACTTTTTATCATTCATCATATGCCCAGATCTATATATATATATATATATATGGGCTCCTATACATCACTTCGGCGCTGCATTTTTTGTTTATGTTATATGTTTTGCGATTTGTCTATTTGCTGATGCTGGCAGCCATTTATTTATTTATTTGTTCACCCAGTAGCGCAACTTTTCTTTATTTTTTACAACCACAATTTAGCACTGTTCTTGTGTAACGCATACCACCTCACACTGCTTTTTTTTTTAAAGTTGTTATGTATTGATATCATGTAATAAAAACTTTTGTATACATTTTTAATATAACATTGTGTGGGTCTTCCATTGTGTTTAACGAATTTGTACTAGCACCGTTATAGTCCCGCTCTCCTCCTTTTTCTAAATTAAATTTTGGGATGAGGTGCGTGACATTTGGTATCTACCAGTAGCCGGACCATAAAACCATAGATCCACTGTACAAACGTTCTCACTATAGAGTGAGCCACCAGGGGTCGTTTGAAAAAAGACAGCCAGGGCAGATACCTGCCCCCTAATTGTACTTAAAGTAACATTTTTGTCCCGTTCCCTGCTGAGAACAGCAGGACTCTGGAACCAAATAAGTATGCAGATGCCACCTCATTTCCTCACAAATGGATATGCAGGTCTTCCAAGTGCGATGGTAATCTTCCTAGGGGATGATTTCCGAGCACTCCTCATGGTGGAGATCACCGAGTCTGACAGGCCCCGGTCTCTTAGCACCTGGCTCTCAAGCCATGCCATTAAGCCAGTGGCTGTAAAAAAAAAACAAAAAAAAAACAGGATGGCGTATGGGACCTTGCGACAGCAGGTCCTTCTTAGCAGTAGATGTCAAAAGGCGTCTGCTACCAGACGCACTAGATCGTACCAAGGACGCCGAGGCCAATTCGCAGCAATTGGGACCATTGTAATCCTCTCTGCCTCCAGTCTGTGAAGCAGATGAGGAAGGAGCTTCTGAGGAGGAAAGGCATAGATTAGCCAGTACAGTCTCCACAGTGCCATCAACGCATCTGTCGTGTTTGCCCATGGGTCTCTTGACTTGGCCACAAACCTCAATACCTTCCGATTGAGTCAAGAAGCCAGGAGATATACGACTGGCGTGCTTCCTCTCTGGTAAGGGAGCCCCCTTAGGAGGTGAGCGACCTCCGATGCTGCAGCAGAGCTGCTTGTTCCTCCCTGATGATTGACATACGCCACCACTGCGGTGTTTGTACGACTGGATTCTGACTGGACGCCCTTGTAGCCTCTGAAACCATGTGGAGAGGCAAAGCCAGATCGCCCGGATTTTAGGCCAATGATCTGCAATGGGATTCCTCCGGAGTCCAGCGACCCAGGTTGACGGAGTTCCTCAGACTCCTCTGCAACCGGGAAGACAGGCGTCTGCCGTGACCACCATCCAGTAAAAGGGAAGGAACAACTTCCCAGACAGAAATGCCAGTGATGTCGGCCACCAACTAGGGAGGTCCTGATTAGAAGACTCACCCAGATTTTGATAATCCAGGAATGAAGGGCACTTGACCCTTCAGGACAGAGTTACCTCTGTAACACTCGCTTGTGAAATCGTGCCTATGGTACCGCCTCGAAGAAGGCTACCATGAGGCACAGGAATCGCCTGCAAAGGTGGCGTGACAACCCATCTTTGGGATGTCAACTGCCGCACCGCAGCGCGAAGGGTCTGCAACTTTCCCCTAGGGAGGAAAAAAACTTGCGCCTCTGAGGAGTCCAGATCAACCCTAGATACACTAGGAGTTGGGATGGTACCAATACGGACCTCTGCGTGTTCAGCACCCAACCAAGTATCGGAGGGTCTGACAGCTTATAGACACGCTCACTTCTAACTTTAAGTTTGAAGTGACCCTCAGAAGATCGTCCAAGTTGCCCATGATAGCGAAGCCACGCTGTCTTATTAGGGCCAGAATCAGGGCAAGCACCTTGGTGAACACCCTTGGTGCCGATGCCAGGTCAAAGGGGAGAGCCACCATTGGTAGTGGTCTTCCTGGCCACCAGCGCAGACTTCTCTGATGCCTGGTGCATATGGAGACATGCAAGCATGCGTCCTTGATGATCAAGGATGCCGGAAAATCCCCTGGATGGAGGGGAGCGCAACAGGGTGAGCCAACTCCTTTCCGGAATCTTTGTACTTTCACAAAGCAGTTGAGGGTCCTGAGATCCAATACAGGATGAACACCCTCCTCCTTCAGCACTACGACCAGATTTGAGTAGGACCCCTGAACCCGTTCCTGTACTAAGACAGGAAGGCCCACCCTGCGTATCGTGAAGCTGACGGTTAAGAGGGAAAAAAATCTGTTGGGTAGGCAAGCAAGGTTGGGCTTGCAAACCCAGGGATGCTTCTGTCCCTCAGCAGGCGCTTTATCGGCCTGGGGTCGTTTACTTGCCACACTAGGCAGACGAAAGAACCACTTGTGCGCGGTGAAGGAGAGCCCTAGCCTATGGCGTGGCTCCTTACCCTTTTTTGGATTGCAGAAGCAATGTGCTCTTACCTCCTGTGGCATCTTAAAAAAGATCATCCAGAGAGGCCCCAAAAGTCTGTCGCCTTAAAAGGGCAGATCCAACAGGGCCTTCTAGGAAGATTGGTCCGCAGACCAGCACCTTAGCCAGATCAGGCAGCGTAACGCCACCGCATAAACGGAGTCTCAAAACAGCAAGGGAATAGTATCCATGTCTGACTCGCAGACAGACTCCAGGCCCTGTACTAACTGTTCGGCCAGAGCTACCTTGTTAGGAGTTTCCCATGTCTTTAACCCCTGGAGTAGCCTTTTTGCGTACTCAGTCAGTGTCTGAGCCATCAGAAAAACCCCAGCCAATGCTGGACGTACCGCTGAGCCCCCCACTGTGTATAGGTAGCGAGTGTCCCTGAAGACAGGTGCCCCTTCCACTGGAATCGTAGTAACTTGTTAAGTCTGGACACAGGGGGGTCCACTATCAGGGGAGAGGTCCATTTTTTCAGGAACTCTCCCTCAAGGGGTACCGAACCACCCCAAAATTTTTGGGGCTGCAAAAAACCCTCAGTGGGTCTTCCCACTCCTTGTACAAGAGCTTATCAAGATAAGACACACAAGGAAACGCCTTAGCAGTGCGGGACGGTTTACGGAACCCAAAGGGGACAGGTGTCTCTGCTGCTTTAGCAGCATTCTCCCATTTTAGCGTATCCCGCATTGCCGTGATAAGGTCAGATACCAAAGCCTTTTTGCGCGCTGACCTGGACTTGGAGTCCTTCTCACTGTCCGACCGGTCACGGTCTGCAGTCTCTGATGCATCAGAATCCGGGACATGAGCCACAGCCGGGCCTGGTTCTTCATCAGAATTATCCCCAGAAGATGGCGGGAGACGGGGGCGATTTCCACCCCCCGTGTTCCCATGCGCCGCTTCTACCTTGGCAACAAAGCCTCCAGGGGCACCAGCTGCCAACTCAGGTGTTTCAGGGAAAAAAACGTCTGCTTCAGACGCCATGCTTACCCACGTGCTGTCACTCACAGGGACTCCAGGAAAGGTATCAATAAGTCACCCTCCTAGCTGCTACAGAGATGCAGATCTCCCAGAAGACTCACCACCCTTGGAATAGTACCGCTATCGCTGCTGTGTGCTCCGCCTGTGATGCTATCCCACCGCTGCCTGTGTAAGTCTGATTCTCATCAGCGTTCCCTGTGTGAATTTGCGCCAGTGAAATGCACCCTAGAGGCCGAAGACTTCCGCAAAATGCCATATTGAAAACAATGTGTGCCCTAAGAAAATGGCCGCCGAGCCGACAGTAGCGGCAAAAAACGTCCGCGGGCCACAAAAATATGGCAGCCGGTAATTACATACAGGCGTAAACCACAAGAAACATGGCCGCCAACAGTCGATAGAGGCCAAAGTGGGCGCGAACCACAAGAAAATGGCCGCCGAGCAGCGATATATACATATTGGCGCGAACCACAAGAAAATGGTCGCCGGTCACTAGAGGCCAACAGGCATGGACCACCCCAAAATGGCCGCCGACAGCATGGAGGGGGAAAGGCACACACATGTAAGCAAAATTAAATTTTTTAAACGACAGCTACAGCGCAGCCCCGCTCCAGATGGAGCCCCCCAGGTGACCCCCAGCAACCTTAGCTCAGAGCCCAGGGAGGAAGGTAGGCAGGGAGAGAGGAAAGAAAGGGGCCACAACCCCTTCTTGATCTCTCCAGGAATGTCCAGCCAAGTCACCCTGTCGAAGCAGGGGAGCTACTTACCTTTCCTGCGTGCATCATGCTGGAAGACATTCCGGACAGATCATCATTCGCGCACAGAGGTGACTGTCGGCCAGGCATGCTGTGATTGAACCCTAGGGAACGATCGTATGCATGCCCTGGAGCGCGAGCTCACCGCACAGGCTACTGCGACTCGGCTGTAAGGTCAGCCGAAGCAAGCCCTGGAGCGTAAGCTCACCGGCCAGGCTACTGCGACTCGACCCGAACTGGGGGGACTACAAGGATCGAGGATCCAGCCTGTCACCCAGTCGGCAGTTGATCGCAGGAAACAAAAAAATAAAAGTAGAATTTTTTTCCCCCCGGACCAGTGGGCCCGAAGGGAGCCATGTCCTTCTCCTTGCTAGACAGAAAAAAACTGATCTGCGAGGTGCAGAGAGGGATTTTACCCAGAGGGTCCGTGTGACAGGAGGGTCACGTTGGACACAGGGTGAGCCAGGAAACCATGGACATTAAGAATATGGCTTGGCTGGCTGGAAATTGAAATAGGAATATTAGTCCACAATATTGTTTTATTCTGAAACTTACCAGGTTAATTGAGAGATGTGTTACCTGCCAGTGGGATGTAAATCCCAGCTTCTAAGGGACCTGTTCATTGTTTGTGGTAATGTGGATTGGGGAAATTGAGTCTGTCCTTGTGTGTATTGTAAAGTGCCAGACAGTCTGGTGAATAAGGGTCATGCATAGTTATTTAAACATAAAGGGCTGGTGTGAATAGAGATATTTAACACTATGCCTGTGTGTATTGTACTCTGCAGATGGAGCGTCTGCCAACCTTTACATGAGAAGATGTGCATTGAAGATCGTTACGTCTATTGTGTAAAGTCTGTTGTCTCCTAACAGACGTCAAAGTAATGTGTTGAGTCTTGTAATGTGTGGGTGGAGCTGGGCCATTGTTCATGTTAAACTACTGTGTATTAGATGTATATAAAAGTTACAATGTTTCTCAATAAAAAGGCATTCGATCCTAGGAAGATACAGAGTGCGTCTCGTTCTTTCAGAAGGATTAATTCCTATGGGAAAGGGTCGCCTGGCTGTGGAAGATTGGTAGTGAGTGGGTGTCCAGGAGAGGGGAACATCGTAAACGGCGTTAAACCCCCCCATCGTATTTAGGGTGCAGTTACAGTCCGCTCCCTGGGCGGTGCTGTAGAAGGTGTGATGTAACACTTTTTACAAGTTTTTTCTGCCTAGTCACTCCTAAAGATAGAATATCCCACTTGTCAATAGGAAGCTGTGTCAGTCCATGAACGAAAGAGTAATTTTTTTTTTTCCATTTGACCGGTGTTCTGCTTTAAGAGCCATGCATTTCTGAAGAATGTTTTAGAAATCCATCATAATTCCTTCCAACATGAGCTGCCTCTTGTAAACGTAAGGCAAATATTTAATCTTTCATCATACAGACAAGGGGATAAACAGATGAAGAGCAAAAGGGTGGATGTTATGCTTTTATTGTAATTACAGAGAAATGAAAAGCTCACCTTGTAGACTGTACACCTGGGCACTTCTGCTGACAGCCAACAGCGAGATTAAAGAATTCACACATACTTGCCCGAGAGGGTCCTCCAAGGATTTCTCTTCATAGCTCTGTATCAAATAAAATGCTAAGTATTTAATTGAGACAACTAAACATTACTGCTGTGCATCATTAGGACTTAAAAAGAGTAAGAGAACATATACCTAGCACAAAAAAATTATTATTTTTTTGTAAATGATCATATTGGAAAAGAACTGGGATGCCAAAACACTAGACAGATCCATGAAGCATGAACTTTATAGATTTAAATATTTACATGTATAAGGCTTAAAGTGATACTAAATTTATATTGTCCCTTCTATTACCGTATGTGGATGATGGCACTATAATTATTTTAATTAAAATTTTAAATAATAAAAAAAAAAAAAAACACAACACATAAAACTTTTTTCCAATTTGATATACAGCTGTCACATGGCCCAGCTCTTTCTGCAGGGAAACATAGGCAGGAGGAGCTTCTAGTCCTCTGCTGCTGGTCACATGTTCAAGGTAAAAAGAAAATTAAAAAAAAAATCAGCATTTTGAATACAAATAAATAAATAATAACAATAAATGGTTTTAAATTGGCATACAATTACTGTGTGAATTTGAAACCAAATCTTTATTAATTTGTGGAAATAACAAGGTGTAGGCGGATTTCGGCCAGTCATAGGCTGTATCCTGCCTCTCCAGTCTTTGTCTTAGAATAAGAGGGAGATGAAGCCTCCATTCATTTACATGTAATATCCCACCCCCATTGTGTTTAGCTGGTTAGTGGGCATAGAGGAGGAGGGAGGAAGTGGGCTGTCATTAACCACTGTATATACGCCCACATGTGTTGAAGTCAAAAGGGGGTGTTTTTGCATTGAAGCCAATGGGACACGTTATAGCATTGCAGTCAATAGGACGTGATTTTGCACTGGATTCAATAGGGGGTCTTTTTGCATTGAAGTCAATGGGACGCAATTCTGCATTGAAGTCAATAGGACACAATTTTGCATTGCAGTCAATGCAAGTAAATTTCTTCTTATCTTTTCATCAATTTTGGAAGGACATCCAGTTCTTGGTAATGTCACTGTTGTGCCATATTTTCTCCACTTGATGATGACTGTCTTCACTGTGTTCCATGGCATATCTAATGCCTTGGAAATTCTGTTATACCCTTCTCCTGACTGATACCATTTAACAATGAGATCCCTCTAATGCTTTGGAAGCTCTCTGTAATACATGGCTTTTGCTGTAAGATGTGACAGAAAATGTCAGGAAAGACCTCTTAGAACAGCTGAACTTTATTTGGGGTTAATCAGAGGCACTTTAAACAATGGCAGGTGTGAACTGACTCCTATTTAACATGAGTTTGAATGTGATTGCTTAAGTTCTGAAATGATTTATCTTTGTCTCACTTTTTTACATCACAGAAACCTGATATTTTAACAGGCGTGTGAAGACTTTTTATATCCACTGTAGGTGTAGGCCATTTACTTACCTCATGAAGCCTGACCTGAAAATTCCTAGGCCGTTGCTAAGTGATTCCCAGCTATTACTGATCATCTTCACCATTACAGGAGTGAGAGTTCTCAGATTCAAACCCCCTCTCATGCTCTCTCTCCCCTGTTGCAGTAGCTCTTCTACTAAATGGACTATTATCATATGTTCTATTGGCATAAATTGTTTCTGCACTCTGTTATATATGGAGTGCAGGTTTCATGTATCTCTGGATGGGCTCTGACCTCAGAGCAGCTAATGGAGCTCATAAACAGCTACAGGCGAGTGTCCACTGACACAGGACTATACAAGAGGCAATTTTAGCACAATGATTACTACAAGTGGTAGCTACTTATCAATTACATTTATACACCTTCACACTGCAAGAACAGCACTCAAAGCATTTCTAGCAACAAACACTGACCTGTAAAATGATTTTGCACAGGCTGTTCCCTATTTTTAGATTTCCATCTAAAAGTAAATGCAGTGGTGTATTTGTCTGTGACTCATGCAGGCGATGATTTCCTTCTTCTGCAAGAAGAACTGACAGAAACTGCAAGCTGGTAGAATAAAGACCGGGGTGGCTTCCAGCTAATGCTACACACTCAGACATCAAGTCTAGATGAAAAACAAATAGTTAGGAAAATACACATTATCAAACAAGAGCCTCAAATGAATTCTGATAAAAATCGGATTGCTTGTTTTGCAAGCAGCAAATATTGTCCTCATCCTTCATTCTTTTATAACATTTCTAATATAAAGCCAATCATTTCAACAGTTCTAAAAAAATGAATTGCTCTTTAATTCAATACACTTTACACTTTAGTTGGTCAAAGACATAAATGAACATGCACATCGCACAGTTTTCCTGCCCCAAAATATTGTCAATTTACTAAAGGAGCAAAGCATGTTTTGCAAAATGCACTTTTCACTTAAAGGAGAAGTACAGCCAAAGATTGTTTGGCTGTACTTTCTGTGGATCATAAGTTTAGTTCGTTTTGCACTCCGGTGACCCATTTTCAGCTGACAGCAGGCTGAAGTCCGCTTTTGGCTGACGTCACAGAGCCGGTTCAGGCTCGGCCAAAATCACAACAATAGAGTTGGGATCTGCCCACCTGCCTGGACTGGCACCAGGCTCAGCCTCTCAGTGAGCCACGAGAACCTGAGCCGGCTGCTCACACCCCCTCCACAGCCCAGCGGATGGTGGGGGGGGGCAGGGTAGACAGCTAGTGACTGATAGTCACCAGCTCTCTGCAGCTCCTCCAGCGTCACCATGGGCCTTTTGGCTGCTTCTCTGATTAATGCTCTCTTTGCCCGGCCTGTCAGTTTAGGTGGACGGCCATGTCTTGGTAAGTTTGCAGTTGTACCATACTCTTTCCATTTTCAATAATGGATTGAACAGTGCTCCGTGAGATGTTAAAAGCTTGGGATATTTGTTTTTCTTTGTCAAATTTATTTATTGAAATTTTAACAAATCACAAAGATAATTTCCAGCAATGCTTTTGAACCTAACATAACAATGTATAACAAACAACTATTGCTCCACAAATTAACTGAAAGTAGCCTATTTTGCATAGCCTGTTTTAGGATTAGTGTTGTAGATAAAAATTTTAGTTTAATCAATAGAGGCTGAAATCGAAGTTGGATAATAAAGGTATAATAAAGCCTCTGTTAAGTAAAAAGTTAGAACTAAACCAAAATATGCATCAGAAAAAAGTGAAAATGGATTATCACTGCTATAAAGCTTCTAGGAGCTTTTTTTTTTTTTTTTTTCCTTTCTTTCTTTATTGATCTTTTCCAACATAACATAACATTGCTTACATTTCAATACAGATACATTAAAATTACATACAAAAACAAACAACACTTATTTTGTCTCAGTCTAGGAGCTTATGACTATGTTTTGAAACCAGGTAGGGTATATACACAAGTATAGCTGTTTGAACCTAAGAAAAAAAAAAAAAAAAGGATAGAGAAAGGTATAATGAAAATGAAGGTAGAAGGTAGAGAAATGAGAGAAAAAGGAAAAAGGAGAAGCGACAGAAAGAGAACCCGGGGCTGAGTGCGGTAATAATCATATGGCTATTGGAAAGAGTGTGAAAAAATAGGATTTTTATAACAGCTTACCTGTAAAATCCTTTTCTTAGGAGTACATCACGGGACACAGAGCGACATAGTCATTACTAATGGGTTATATAGATACCGTCAGGTGCTGGCACTGGCAACTTCCAAAACCGGAAGTACCCTCCCCTATATAAGCCCCTCCCATCCGGGAGCACCTCAGTTTTGTAGCAAAGCAATAAGTGTCCCCAAAGAGGGGCGGGAGCTCTGTGTCCCGTGATGTACTCCTAAGAAAAGGATTTTACAGGTAAGCTGTTATAAAAATCCTATTTTCTTTCTCGTACATCACGGGACACAGAGCGACATAGTCATTACTAATGGGATGTCCTAAAGCAATGCCCAATGAGGGGGGGGATACACCATATATAAGCTGAGCGCTATCAGACATGAGGATCTTTTGCGGCCTGCAACACACTGCGCCCAAAGGCGACATCCTCCTGACTTCTAACGTCCACCTGGTAGAACCTAGTAAACGTGTGAACTGAAGACCACGTTGCGGCCTTACAGATTTGAGCCAGGGAGGCCTGGTGATGCACTGCCCATGAAGTTCCAACTGCTCTCGTGGAGTGCGCTCTAACTTTGAACGGAGGCGGTCTCCTTCTCAAGCCATAAGCTTGCATAATGACCTGTCGAATCCACTTGGCTAAAGTAGATTTTGACGCTGCCTGACCCTTTCTGGGGCCTTCCGGCAGAATAAACAAAGTATCCGTTCTGCGAATCTGAGCAGTGGCTTTTAGATAAGCTTTAACTGCTCTTACTACATCCAAAGAATGCAATAACTTTTCCTCTACCGAAGTAGGTTTGGGGAAAAAAGAAGGAAGAACCACATCTTGGTTCAAATGAAACCTCGATACCACCTTAGGAAGAAAGGCTGGATGAGGACGTAACACTACTCTGTCCTTATGGATAACCAGATATGGCTCCTTACAGGACATAGCTGCTAATTCCGATACTCTTTTAGCCGAACAAATGGCTACTAGAAAAATCAATTTCCTGGTGAGAAGCACCAAGGAAATATGCTGTAATGGTTCAAATGGTTGTTTCTGTAGAACCGACAGAACCAAGTTTAGATCCCATGGACATATGGGAATATTAACCGGAGGACTAATACGCATCACTCCTTGTATAAAGGCTTTGACTAGTGAATGCGAAGCCAAGGGCCTTTGAAAAAATATTGACAAGGCCGAAAACTGACCCTTGATAGTACTCAAGGCAAGCTTCCTATCTACAGCCCACTGTAGGAAGTCCAGAATCCTACCTATTACGTACTTATGTGGATGCCATTTCTTGGCCTCACACCACGCGATGTACGCCTTCCAGATTCTATAGTAGATCTGCCTGGATACCGGCTTCCTGGCATTGATCATGGTAGATACCACAGCATTAGAGAGCCCTCTCTTTTTTAGAATGTGGGCTTCAATAGCCAGGCCGTCAAACCTAGGGCTGGTAAGGAAGGGTGGTATATCGGTCCTTGCGAAAGCCGGACGACGTGGGAGAGTCCAAGGACTCCCCACTGAAATTTTACAATCTCCGCGTACCACGCTCTTCGGGGCCACGCTGGAGCCACCGGAATCACCGGTTTCTTTTCTACCCTGATTCTGCGGAGTAATCGAGGTAACCATTGTGGCGGTGTGAATGCATATATCAGCTTGAACTGATCCCAAGGGAACACTAGGGCATCCGAGCCGCAAGCTAGGGGATCCCTTGTCCGAGAGACAAACCTGTCCCCTTTTGCGTTGAATCTGGATGCTAGAAGATCTACATCCGATGTTCCCCACCGCTGACATATTGTCCAGAAAACCTCGGGGTGAAGGGACCCTTCCTCTGGGCCTAATTGCTGGCGACTTAGAAAGTCCGCCTTCCAATTCTCCACTCCTGGAATGAATACCGCAGATATGGCTGGGACATATTTTTCTGCCCATTTCAGGATGTAATTTACTTCCCTCTGGGCTGCACGACTCCTGGTGCCCCCCTGACGATTGATATATGCCACTGCTGTGGCATTGTCTGATTGCATTCTGACAGGGGACCCTTGGAGTTTGGATGTCCATGCTACTAGGGCATACCGGGCTGCTCGTATCTCTAAGAGATTGATGGGCAGGGCCTTTTCTGCATCCGACCATCTGCCCTGGAGAGACTATTGCTCCAGTACTGCTCCCCAGCCTATAAGGCTGGCATCTGTAGTGACCACCTTCCAAGAAATCGGACTGAAGGATTTCCTTTTTTCCAGATTCTGGGGAACCAACCACCAACGGAGGCTCTTGCGAACGGAAGGGGACAAGGACATTGTAAGTCTAGGGCCTGAACTTTTTTGTTCCAGGCTGACAGTATGGCCCCTTGCAAATTCCTTGAATGGAATTGACCGTAGGGTACTGCTTCGAATGATGCCACCATTTTTCCCAGCAGCCTCATATACAGGCGTATGGACGGCTGTCTTTTTTGTACCCACTAAGTGGATCAAATCTTTCAAAGACAACATCTTTCCTCGAGGCAAGAATATTTTTCTCTGGCCTGAATCCAACCTTAGCCCCAAGTATTCCAGACTTTTGACTGGTTTTTAGGGCTGACTTGTCTCGGTTGATAATCCAACCGTGAGATTCCAGATACTTGATCGTCTTGTGAACGACCACGTCTAGTTTTTTCACTGAGTGGTCTATCAGCAACAAGTCATCCAGATATGCCATTATCATTACACCTTGTGTTCTTAGATTGGCCAATAAAGGGCCAGAATTTTTGTAAACACTCGTGGTGCTGTGGCCAAACCGAAGGGTAAGGCTCTGAACTGAAAATGGCGCCCTTCTACTGCAAAGCGTAGAAATTTTTGGTGGACTGGAAAGATGGGAATGTGCAAATAAGCATCTTTGATGTCGATCGTGGCTAACCAATCCTCCCCTTGTAGGGCAGTGGCCACCGATCGGATCGACTCCATCGGAAAGTCCTGATATACAGGAATTTGTATAGCCCTTTTAGAATTAATATGGGCCTCCCGTCCGCGTTTGCTTCGGGACTGTAAAGAGGTTTGAGTAAAACCCGAACCCTCATTCTTCCAGGGGAACCTCCATAATTACTCCTTGGAGCAATAGTTGTTCTAGTGCCAACAGGAGGGACTCTCTCTTCCGGGGATCCCTTGGCACGTTTGACCTCAAAAATGGGAAGGAGGAGAGTCTTTTAACTCCAAACTGTATCCCAAACCTACTGCGGAGAGCACCTATCTGTCTTGATCGTGTCCCGCCAGGTCTCTTGCGAACAACTGGAGTCCTCCCCCCACCCGACTGAGTGGGGGCTTCATGAATTTAACTTTGGGGGAGGTTTTGTACCTCCCCTGACCCAGGGTTTCTCATTACCCTGCTACTGTCCCTGTTTTTTACCCCCGGGATTTGACCGAGGAGGCCGTCGGAACTGTTACACAGCCGATGCCCCAGGGACTGGAGAAGCAGGCCTCTTAAAGAGGGACCTCTAACTCTGCTTTTAACCGGCAAGAGCGTATTTTTACCGCTGGAAATTTTCTGGATATATTTGTCCAGGTTTTCCCTGAATAAGCGTTCACCATGAAATGGGACGCTAACCAGCCATTCTTTACAGGGAGCTTCAGCAGACCAGTTTTTGAGCCATAGGAGCCTACGCATATGTACTATAGACAGCGTAAGGCGGGAGGCCTGATGGACTGAATCCTCTATGGCATCAACCGCAAAGCCTAAGGCTCTAGGTAGATCAGCTAGGGCAAAGCCTGCTGATCTGTCAAGTCCCTCAAGACCTGTTTCAACTGATCCTTCACTGCTTAGCAGACCCCAATAGCTGCTACTGCTGGTTGTATCACCAAGCAGATTTTCATAAGGACTCCAATCTTTTATCTATTGGGTTCTTGAACATTTGGACATTATCCACTGGACATGTCAGTGATTTATACATACAAGAGATGGCTGCGTCCATTGTAGGGACCTTCCATTTTTTTTTTTTTTTTGATCCACCGGAAATCTCTTGGGAGAATAAATATTTTCTCAGGACGTTCCCAATCCTGGTAAATGAGCCCTTTCAGTAAAGGGTGAAGTGGAAAAGAACAAACAGTCTGGGGGCTTCTAGCGACCCCAACGAGGATACAGTAGTGGTTGATGGTTCCGCAAGGTGCATTTTTAAATGCTGATCGGACCATGTTAGTCAGAGACTGAACCCATAATCTTTCAGCTTGAGATGCTGAGAAAAGGTTCCCCCACTGTTGATTCCTCTATAACAGAATCAACCTTATCCTGATCCCCTTCAGGCAGGTTGATCCCTGTATGGGACTGTTGCTCTGCTAACAGGCACTCTGAAGGAGGAGACGGAGATCGGGCGTGCTTTCCCTGACAGGGAGGCAGCGATAAATTTTGACAATCTCTCTCTAATCCTCCCAGAGCTGAGGAAAAAACCTCCTCTGTTACATACACAGGAGCAGGTGACTGAGGACAGCCACAGTACCAAGTACCCCTGCGGGGTCTCTACGGTCACTTACCTCTGAACTTCAGGGGAGACTGGTGCAGCAGGAGTATGCCCAAGATCCTCCGAGCCCGATGAGACCCCCTTCGCTTCCTGGAAGATTCAGTTCCGGAGCTTCTGGACGGCATATTCCTAAGCCTAAAGCTGAGGTATTCCAGCCGTAATACACCACTTTTACTGAGAATAGTCTAGCACAATTGCTGCTATATCACAGTTGGTGTCTACTAATGTGCCTTTCTAGGGGATGCCTGTATCAACCGCTTGCTGTATGCCTTTAAATGTTGCCAGCTCTGTCTCTGTACTTCATAGCCAGCTCACTACATATTGTGGTTTTTTTAAACTGCTGGGACGCCCGCACATGCGCAGAAGCGCTGCGGCGCGCACAGAGCGTCACCCCCCAGGCTCCGCCCCCTTTCCCGGCTCACCTCTATATATAGAGGCGCGCGCACGCGCGCGGGCACGTGCGCCTTCGGCGCTAATTTCAAATATGGTAACAAGGGACAGGAGCCAGGGCCCCTCTTTGCCGCAGGCCGGGGGATGGACGAGCACTGCAACATGGCAGAGGAAGCAGTTTCCTATAAGAGAACTCACCATCTGCCTGGACTTTGCTCTGCTGAGAAGAAGCTAGTCCACATGACAAGAAAACATTCCACAGCGGCCTCTAGTGGACAAACACAGGTACCGCAGTCTAATATATTAAATATATATATATAAAAAAAAAAAATTTTTTTTTTTTTTTCTTGACCACCATTAAAAATTATTACATTTTTTTAGTAGTTATAGGCATGCACAGAATTTTGCGGGAATACCATTAGGTAACAGACAGAAAGACAAATTAGGCTTGGGGGTCCCCCAATAGAACCAAGTTCCTGGGGGCCCCCACTTACCTGTTCCCCGCCGCAGGACTTTGTTTGGTCCACAAAAGCCCAAACTTCACCTATCACGGCAGGCATTGTAATCAAACCTTCAGGGACCGGGTTCCCAAGGATTCCACTCCCCTGGACCTGTATAGCACCCTGCACAGAAAACATCTTGGTCGTGGGTATGACCAGAGCTCTGGATCCCAGGGTCCAGCTCTCCTAAGAGAAGCATTACAGGCAAAACCTTGCTCTTCTCTGCAAGGCCCGGGTACCGACCGTTTAGCTATGAAGCTTTTTTGGTCGGATCCGGAATAGCTTACTGAGGCCCAAAAGAACCTGTACGCAAGCTCAGTGAAAAACACATGTTTCTTCTTGGCCAACACCTTAGACACTGGCAAAAAACTGAGGTGCTCCCGGATGGGAGGGGCTTATATAGGGGAGGGTACTTCCGGTTTTGGAAGTTGCCAGTGCCAGCACCTGACGGTATCTATATAACCCATTAGTAATGACTATGTCGCTCTGTGTCCCGTGATGTACGAGAAAGAAAGAGAAACTATCAAGGCATCAACAGGGCTTCATCAAAAATTGATGGTAAATAATGAGTCACTCAAGGGAGCCATATACTCTTAAAGTAACTTATTTTGTCTTGAGCTATAGCGTCTATTTTGGCATTGACCATAGCTTGATTGATTCTATATTTTGTTTCATTGAATACCAAGTTGTTAGATTTCCAGGCTTTAGCTATTGTTTATTGCGCAGCTGTAGTGATCTGTAGTAAAAGTTTGAATTGTCTATGCAAAAGTATTGCTGGCTTGAGATTTAAGAGCGCTATCAAAGGATCTGGAGGCATAGATACTGCAAATAGGGTTGAAAGCATAAGAAATATATCTCTCCAGTACCTTTTGACTACCGGACAATTCCACCAAGTATGAAGGTAAGAGCCAAGATCAGGATATTTGTTTTTATAACCTAACCCTGCTTTAAACTTCTCTACAACTTTATCCCATACCTGTCTGGTGTGTTCCTTGGCCTTCTGAGATTAAATTACACACAGGTAGACTGTACTTACTAGTTAGGAAAATTCTGAAGGCAGTTGGTTCCACTAGATTTTAGTTAGGGGTATCAGAGTAAAGTGGGCTGAATACAAATACACTCAACACTTTCAGATATTTATTTGTAAAAAAAATTGAAAACCATTTATCATTTGCTTTCCACTTCACAATTATGTGCCACTGTGTGATGGTCTATCACAAAAAATCCCAACAAAATACATTTCCGTTTTTGGGTGTAACATGACAAAATGTGGAAAAATGTCAAGGGGTAGGAATACTTTTTCAAGGCACTGTAAGGAACACTGTTCCCACTGACCACCAATGTAAGGAACACTTCCCACTGACCAACAATGTAAGGAACACTTCCCACTGACCAACAATGTAAGGAACACTTCCCACTGACCAACAATGTAAGGAACACTTCCCACACTGTCCAACAATGTAAAGCCCCGTACACACGGTCGGACTTTTGGCCAACAAACTTCAATTTGAGCAAGTTGGACCAACAATCCGACCGTGTGTACGCTCCATCGGACAAACTTTTTTCGTTTGGTTTTGGATTTCATCGGACAAAAGTTGGGTCTGCAAACGGACAGACTTTTGCCCAACAAAAGTCCGATGGAGCAAAGTCCGACCATGTGTACAGGAAACCATCGGACTTTTGTCCGATGGACTAAACAAATAATGTTAAAATCAACCAACAAGAGCAGAGGTTGACCAAAGGGTGGCGGTAAAGAGCAGAAAAGAGCAGAAAAACCACGTGATGTTGCAAAAAGTTTTGGGAAAGTTTGCAGAAAAGTCCGAGCGTGTGTATGCTATGGGTGTTCCCGACCAACTCCGTTCGGACAAAAAACCACGGAAAAGTCTGATGGAAGTCCGACTGTGTGTACGAGGCTTTAGGAACACTTCCCACTGACCAACAATGTAAGGTTCACTCTTCCCACTGACCAACAATGTAAGGAACACTTCCCACAATGACCAAAAATGTAAGGAACACTTCCCACTGACCAACAATGTAAGGTTCACTCTTCCCACTGACCAACAATGTAAGATTCACTCTTCCCACTGACCATCAATGTAAGGAACACTGCAATTACCAACAATGTAAGGAACACTTCCCGCAATGACCAACAATGTAAGGAACACTTCCCACTGACCAACAATGTAAGGGGCATTTTTCCCACTGATCACCAATGTAAGGATCATGCTGCCCAGGAATGACTAATGTATAAAGCATTCTTCCCATTGACCACCAGGCTAATGTACTATAAGCTGTAGATCTAGTAATTATTGGTTCCCTGAGACCAGAGAAAGCGATTTCAAGGGTTCCTCCAAGTTAAAAAGGTTTAGAAAGGCTAGTTTAGCCCATACACACTTCTATAAGGAGGTTAATACCAACAAATATAGTTAAGGCATAAGTGCAAATACAAAATGTTTTTTTTTCAAATCTAATAAAATGAACAATGATATGACCCAATGCAGAAAATAACAACAATAATAAAAGAAGTCTTACCAAAGAATGCATTCCCGTGTTTTGCCACAGCTTCTGTGATGGGAATAATAACAGCGGGACCATTTTTCCTCAGTAAGGTGGTTAACAACATAAATATGTCTGTCCGGGTTTGGTAAATTGCATTCTTTAGCTCAGCATCTGAAAAAATAAGGAAATGGTTTGTGTCCTGAAAGTATTTGTAGCTAAAGTTTTAGAAGGAGACTGAAAACCTACAGTGATATAGGTTCCTTTACTGGGAATAGGATAAGTGCAGCCAAGAAGAAATACCAATAAGGAAGTCCAAACAGGGCATACAAACGCAGATGTAGTATTACCACTAAGGCCCCTTTCACACTGTGGCGGTGGGTACGGTGGCAGAATAGCGCCGCTATATTTAGCGGCGCTATACCGTTGGAATTGCCACGGTATTCGGCCGCTAGCGGCACGGTATTAACCCCCGCTAGTGGCCGAAAAAGGGTTAATGCAAAGCTGATGTTTTTCAGGAAAACAAATCAGGAGGCATTGAAGTACATCTGTGACATATGATCATCATAGTTTTACAGTGTAGACCGAATAAAGAAATCATGGTCAGAATAATGCTGCTACACCTGTGTAATTAGTAGCTGAAAATCTGCAGTTTCAGTGCCTGGAACATGCAGACCTTACACTGGGGGTTATTTACTAAAGGCAAATCCACTTTGCACTACAAGTGCAAACTGCACTTGAAATTGCACTGAAAGTGCAGTCACTGTAGATCCGAGGGGGACATGCAAGGAAAATAAAAAACATAATTTTAGCTTGCACATGATTGGATGATAAAATCAGCAGAGCTTTCCCTCATTTCAGATCTACCCCCTCAGATTTACAGCGACTGCACTTCCAAGTGCACTTTGCACTTGTAGTGCAAAGTGGATTTGCCTTTCGTAAATAACCCCCTTTGTGAATCCAATTAGGATCTTGTTTAAATCTAATGGAAAAAAAAATGTTTTTCCTTAAAAAAGACAGACCTAAAATTTGTATTTGTGGCTCAATGGATATTATAGATCAAGAACCCCCCCCCCCCCCCATTATCCAATCATGTGCCAGCAAGAATGTGTTTTTTTCCCTCCCCATGCACCTAAATTGGGTATTCTTTACAAAGTGAAGCTTCACCACATTCACTAAGATCTGGGGAAATATATGTGCAACTGTACTCGTAAATCGCACCATTTTTTGTTTTTAGTAAATCAATCCCATAGTCTGCCATATCATTTAGGATCAAGTGAAAGACCCGGCAACTCCAAATCCATATGAATTAATTATTAGTTACATAAAAAAAAAAAAGAAGGAGTATAAAAAAGGGGCTAATGCATTTCAGCAGGTGCTGTGATCAAGGCTACCTGCCGAAACGCGTTAGTCCTTTTTATACTCATTTGTCACGTAACTAATAAATAATTCAAATGGATTTGGAGTTGCTGGCTCTTTCAATTGATCCTGAAGCATTTAAACTGGTTGGAGGATATCCGAGCCAGAGCACCCATCTGTGGATTCAAATAATGATCCAACAGTGGCTCTCCTGTTCTGAGTGCTGCACCTGCTGTTCATTCCTTGCCATATCATTATTCAGCCACACCTACAAAGCTCACTCTAGCCCCTGTATGTTCATTTGCAGTCAAGTCTCTCATTGGTGGGGACATTGGACACTGGAAACTTTCCAACTCACTTCAGAAACCAGTGAGAACGTATAATGCCGCCATTCACTTCCAATACCCTCAGCCCTGGCAACATGGCAGTTATATTCAGAAGCAAGATTACATATCACATTATCTTGCTGTTCCTGGTAATTAAACACTCATTAATAAGTCATCAGAGTTCTTACATATTCATTGTCAGTTCATTTTAAGCTTTGTTTAGAAATAAAATTATTATTATTATTATTATACAGGATTTATATAGCGCCAACAGTTTGCACAGCGCTTTACAACATCAGGGAAGACAGTACAATCACAATACAATTCAATACAGAGGGATCAGAGGGCCCTGCTCGTTAGAGCTTACAGTCTAGAAGGGAGGGTCACTTGAAACAAAGGGTAGTAGCTGTGGGGGATGATCAGCACAAAAAGTATATTTTCCAGTTACAACTCCTGTCTTAACTGCTTGTTTTATACTAGTACACTTATACCACGGTTCACAAACTTAATTCTTGAAACGACTCTGGTGACAAACTGAATTGGTTGGGAACCAAGGCAAGTTTTCCCATAGGGTTCAATGTAAATTTTCCCATAGGGTTCAATGTAAATCAGAATCAGGTTTATATATAAAATTACGAACTGTATGTACAAAAAAGGATTTTAAACATAAATTACAGTCTTTTACATTAAGCTGACCTTTTTCAATTGTACATCTATAAAAAAAAAGAAAAACAAAAACAAACAAAAAAAAAAAAAACTATAGCTCCTCTTTAATCCTTGTTTGAAACAATCCCAAAACCACAATTTAAATGACTAATCTAGGGGCCAGAAAACAGCACTGGGCATTCAGGAAAAGATCATCTGAGGGCATGATAAAGTTGTAGAATTCATATGAACCCTTTTTTTTACGATTCTCAATCAAGTGAGCCCACCCTTATGGTAGTCAGGGGGCAGAAACCCCTATCTGAGAGGACCAGTTCGCCTAAGACTCTCATCTTGCACTGCTTTTCTCAATATGAACGTGTTAGAGCAGGGAAGATGGCCGCGGCTCGTGTTAGTGAACCGAAGTGGAGTCCGCATAACAAAGCAAATTTTTGTGAACTCTTCTGTTCGTGAACCGAGGTATCACTGTATAATGTGCAGAAACTAAAGTAAGTAAATCCAAGAACAAAAATTTAATATTTTTCAGCTTACCAGTCCGTAGATGTAGTGGCTGCAATAGTTTATTCTGGCTTTTAATTGCTTTATTTTACCTTCCAATTTCTGTGCTAGGGTGACCACGCTTACTCACTATACAGTATCAACAGGGCAGCAGTGTTGTCACTCCGGAACAGAAAATGGGTCCAGGACTACAGATCACTTCCCTCTCCCTTTGTTTCCATAACATAGGGATGATGTGTTCTGTAGTTCACAGAGGAGAACTGGGAAGGGTTGCTAACAGCTTACACTATACAGCACTGCAGCATGCATAGAATAGAATTGGATTTGTGTCAAAAATAAAATCCCTATAATAGTATATTTAGCAGGCTAAAAGGGTGCTAACAGGGGACGGTAATTGTTAGGGTTTACATACAGTACACTTTAAAGTGTTTGTAACCCTTCCAAAAAACTGCCACTGCCAGCCCCTCTTTTATGCAGCCATAACACACTGTGTAAACATTTGTGGAAAACAAAGCCTCCAACTACTGTTTTTCTGAGATCTTTGGTCCAGTCACGTGGCCTCCCTGCTGCTCTTCTCCGATGTACGGGCTTTAGTGGGAGGGCCCAAGCTCTTCCTCTGTCAGCCAGGGAGGTTACGTGACCGGCCTGAAGATCTTTGAAAAATAGTATTTAGAAGCTTTGTTTTCCACAAATGTTTACACGGTGTGTTATGGCTGCATAAAAAAGAGGGTCTGGCAGTGACAGTTTTTTAAGATGTACTTTATTACTAATAGTGGCAGGAGGGGGGGGGGGCAGAGATGGCTCACAGACACAGGAGCTGACAGACAGGCAGGTAGGGAGGGGAGATGACGGAGGCATGTAAACTGACCATGGTTGTCAGGGCTCAGCAGCCATGATAAACCGTGGTCAGTTTACAGGGGGAAGGGCAGAACCAGGCAGGATCATCCAGGTATTTTAGGTGATACAAAGGGCCAAATTACACAGCACAAGCACTGTGCTGTATAACATGCTTTAACCCTTTCGCTGCCAGGCCCTGTGCTCAATTTTTACACTCAGGTGGCCAGACCATTTTTGCAATTTTTCCTTTGGTTTTTTATTTTTCCAATTCTAGCTTTCACAGTTTTAAAAAGACCCCCCCCCCCCCCCAACCATATATTTTCTGAAAGCACATGACCAGTAGAATAAAAAGAAGGTGCTGCTGATTTTTAAGGTCCCACGGTATTTGCGCAAATGTTTATCAAAACAATATTTTTGCTAAAAATACACCAAAATCATAAAATAGTGGATTCATACATGGCAAAATGTAAAAAATTCCTAGAAAATACAAAAGTTAAAACTGTATTGAGTTAATAAATAACAAATATTTGTACATTTTAAATTGCACCTTTTTGTGAAATGGTGAAAACTGAAGGTACGCAAAACTGTAAATAAAAAAAAATTACTCTAAAAATTCGGAGGTTACCATTTTTCACTTACAGCATTCATTTTAAAAGACCCCTTGAACTAGACAGACATTCTCTGAAAACATGACCTGTAGAATAAAAAAAAGTGCTACAGATTCTTTGGGCCCCGCAATAATTGCGCAAATGTTCATCATATCGCTATTTTCACAAAAAATACACTAAAACATGAACACAACAACTTACAAAATTCCTGCTACATTTCTACTAAAGCATCCTTCACATGTGGCATACTAAAGTGTACGCCCATGGAGGGCCATGTTTACCTTCACAGGTGTCCGTGCATCCCCGTCCAGCCAGTCCCATTTATGTCAATTGGGATGCAACGGCTGCACAGGCATAGCTGCTGTTCCCAATCTGACATCCATGTGGGTGTGGGTACATGACCCCAAACACAGACAGTGTGAGCTCAGAGACATGCATGCATGCGGACCTACATGGATGTAAAATTGGGAGCAACGGCTCTGTTTGTGCAGGTGCTACATCCCTAATGACATCAATGGGACGGCCTGCAGAGAGATGCACGGAACACCTGTGCATCCCTGTAAAGGTACGCTGTGTATGCCCTGTGTGAACAAGGCCTTAGGCCCCTTTCACACAAGCAGACCAATCGGGTCTGCCTGTTCCATTTTCAGACCCCCCATTGTTCTCTCTGGAGAGGCTGCCGTAAAAGAACATGTGTCCGTTTACACCCGCCTGCATCTGATCCAGTCCAGTCCACTAAAAATAGACAGATGGGGATTCTATTCCCCATTCATCTAGCAGATCGGATCGGATGGTATTGGATGGAAATGAACAGGCGGTCCGTTTCCATGCGACTGCCCCATAGAGAACAGCGGGCTGTGTCCGTGTCCGCTCTGCATCAGCTGAGCGGATGTGGACCTGTCATCCTCCTGCTCAGCAGGGATCAGCAGACAGATCCCAAGCTTAGCAGGCTGATCTGCTTGATAGAGTCTGCTCATTGTGAAAGGGGTCTTATCAGGATCAGGTCCATTAGGGGTGAAGGGAGCCACCCCCTCGCAGGGTGCCGGACTCATATTTGTATTTTTTTTTTTCAAGCCACATGATTAGAGCCTGAGGCTTTAATTGGCCTGAAAAAGGTTGGGCTCAGGGCGCAGAGCATTGCACCCCGAACCCACCCACTTGTGACAATAGCGAATTAATATTCTATATGGTCTTCCGGCTTATTCTCCTTGCCAATCAGGACGGATCGGGTTAGCCCGGGAGGAGAAGCTGAGGAAGCCGTGGAGGGCGAGTGCGGTGGGGATGGTCACTGTGGAGGAGTGAGTGCGGCGGGGTCGGTCACCGTGGAGGGGTGAGTTTGGGCGGACCTGGGGGGGGGGGGGGGGGGGTCTTACTATGTTTTTTTTTTTTTACTTTTTACATTTTGGTGAGATATCAATTGATCTAAACAAACCCCCATATCTCTTTTTTGGAGACAGAGAAAGGGACTGAAGGATAGACCCTTTTCTCTGCATTATATTAGGGGTTAATAACTGATCAGCAGGTTGTAATCTGCTGATCAGAGTTATAGAATTGTTCAGCAGAGTCTGATACGATACATCGACATCCGTCCATGGCGGATCGGATGAGATCTGATAAAAACGGACATGCTGTCCGTTTTCGTCCGATCTCTCTATAGGAGACAGTAGCGCTGGACAAGCCCCTCCCCGCTCAGTGAGCAGAGAGGGACCTGTCATCCGCCGGCTCAGTGGAGATCAGCGGAGAGATCTCCTGCTGAGCTGGCGGACCGCTGCAAGTGGATCCGTCCGTGTGGAAGGGGCCTACCCCACAGAATTTCTACATAGTGTAGGCTAGAACTTTGTACGAAATCTACAGTTACAACTGTGATGGAGAGCAGCAGTGTCCAGTCAGATGACCAAGGCCTCATGCACACTAGGCATAAAAAATGCTGCTTATACAGGCATTTGGGAGTGTCCATGCAACATTTGTGCATTTAAAGGCGTATTTGTAGAGGAGCACTTACAGGCTAAAAAAAAAACTTTACAAGTAAACACGACGTTTAGGCGCGTCAAGCATTTTATATGTACATTTCTCTAGTTTTGGGGGAAAACACGTATAAACACAAATGCATCTAAACGCGTGTACAGTATGCTCCATAGGAGTGTTCTTTATCCCGCTTCTATTTTTGCCGGCAGTTTGGGCATTTTTGCTGCTGTCTAGTGTGCATAGACACCTAAAGTGTATTTCCACTTCTGCAGCCAAATTGGTATATATTATATTTGTTACATGTTCTCATTAACATAGCATAACTTAAAAAGGTAACCAGCAATTTTTTATATATATTTTTTCTAAGTGCTTTTTACTTGCTTAAAAATCAGTACATGCTCTCTCTGCTTTGTAATTTTTAGGGGGAGGCTGTGGAGTAATGTTTAACATAACTAACCATGTCTGCACTGCGTTCACAGTTCTTCATTACTGGCTGTGAACTAGATTTGATCACCGTCTGTTCTAACAAAGGGTTAACATGGTAGAAAAGGCCCTCCTAAATTGTATGTATAATAAGGGATAGCTCACTCTGAGTGGGTACAGAGGCAGGCAACCTCTGCCCTCCAGCTGTGGTGAAACTACAAATCCCATCATGCCTCAGCCTCTAGGAGTCATGCCTGTGATTGTCAGTATCTTGCAATGTCTTATGGGAATTGTAGTTTCAAAACAGCTGGAGGGCCGAGGTTGCTTATCCCGGCTATAGATGGTGGAAATTTCTTTCCTGCAACCATGGGTAGCCGCTAGAGATAATTTGCAAATAAAATTCGGCAGGCTGGTTGTACCCCAGTTGATTGATTGACCAACATGGTACACTCCGCCTGCTTGTACACGATTCAGCAGTAACCGCCTGAGATTTGAACTGTCTGTGGCTGGCCTTAGACTGTCCAGAAATTCTTAGAATCAGCCATTACACCTTCTCCTTCGAAACATTTAAAAGGTAAGCAATATATATATATATATATATATATATATATATATATAAAAAAATAAAAAAAATAGGTATGCTGTGTGAATAAAAACATACAGTATAACAAACATAGTGGAGTTTTCTCAAACTTGACTGCAAAAGTGGAAATAGGCGTTAAATTATAACCAGAATGTGTCTGTGGTGCTAGGTTTTGGCATTGAAACTGCAATATATATATATATATATATATATATATATATATATATATATATATATATATATATATATACACATACACACACACACGAGAGATACACCAGCAGTGAAAGAGAAAAAATGCTTTTATATTTATTCAACTTGGTGGAAGCCTAAGTAACTATTCAGCTGGGAGAAGTGCAAATTCAGAAAAGATTTCATCTATGGGGTGAAGGTGTGAAACTCTCCAGGAAGTAGACAAGCCAGCACACACATCTATAAAAAAATAAGTGCTTATCTTAACATAAGATATTTGTTGATTTTCAAAGGTCCCCAAAGCACGCAGTTCCAGCTAAGAATGAAAGCTCAACCTTTAGCATCACTACATTGCAAGCATATTATTATTAATTTCTCATTATACAGGATTTATATAGCGCCAACTGTTTATGCAGCGCTTAATATAAAAGGAAGGTATATGCAGATCTTGTTCTCCAAAAAAAGATCTGTTGTTATCCAATAATTATTCATATTTTGTGCCATAATTTATAGAGAAGTTATTTCTATAATAACATACCTGTTTAACGCAATACCTTTTGTTCGATAACATTAGGAAAAGTTCTGTTTTGGTAACTCATCAACTTCAGCCTTTCTGCCCCAATTAAAGTCTCAGCTTGATAGGTCTTATTGCACACTAGGTGCATAGCCACAATGCATGAGATGCAGGCATTTAGGTGCAGGTGGAGGGCACACATGCACCATCTAGCCCAGCTGTCAGAAGCCTGGTCAACTCTATAAAAAGGCCAAAACCAGCCACAACTGTACCACCAAGTGGTAGTAACAGTTGGAGTAGTACATGGCCATGGATGAACGCACAGAACACAGATTTCTTGTATTCTGGGCCTAGGTGCATACTGTCCTGAATGTTTGCACAGCTCAGTGCACCACCCAGCTGCAGTAAATTTCACTCTCTCATAGTTTAGTGTTTAGTTATGTAGGTGCTACTACCGCTGTAATATCCCACGGCTAGATTACCGGTGTCCAGGCTAGGGCAGCTGAAGCCTCATCCACTGCTACTGCGCATGTTCATCAAATAAAGCCAATGTTTTGTAGAAGATATACCATGGTGCCAGCTTTCTTTCTGAATTAACATGGATGAGGCATCAGCTGCCCTAGCCTGGACACCGGTATTCCAGCCTTGGGATATTATGGAGGTAGTAGCACCTACACGACTGTTGGAGCTTTCCGTCCGCAGCCTCATGTGCTGGGGCTAAACGTCCAGTGCGCATGAGACCCAAGACACATTTTGGGTGCAACTAAAGAACAATCCAAGGGTAAAGTCAGATACATTCCACAGTTTTTTTTTCTTTTTTTGGGCAACCCGCAAAAAACGGTCAGCTCCGGTCGAAGCAGCTGTACTAACCATGCATTAGTCCAGCGATCTACCGCACTGAATTGTGTTCTGACAGGGGGACGGCCCCCCCTGCCAGAACACTTTGATCAGTGCTTTCTGCTATTGGCTGAGAAAGCTGATCGGGAGCCGTTGGTTTTCCAGCATGTACGTCCGACAGAAGTGATGGACAGATTGACATACACATGGTCAGAACGTCGGCCGACATACTGCCCCTGTGTACAGGGCTTTAAAGAGATACATGTATGCAGCCCTGCTTAGATTCTTCATATCTATGAGATTTGGCTATCCTCACACATGACCAAATATGCAGGTTTATGGGCAGTTGTCTATGAACTTTTTTAATGTATGATTTAACCAAGTTTGGTCAGCAGTCAAATGTAGAAAAGCATAGGATTACATACCCAAATGTTTTTTATGGTGAGTGAAGAGTACTGAAGTCAAAGTCGCCAACAGTGACCTTATTAGTTCATCTTGGATCAATAAACTAGCATCCACAAGCACATACGAATGCAGAAATCCTGACAGTGAGGACAGGTAGTCAAGCAGAACCAGCACCTGTATAATAAGAACGGACACTGATTTAATAAAGGTACGTGGAGCTAAAATAAATTCAATAGAAGTTAAAGTATAACTAAATGGTGATGAAGCTAAATTCAAAATACCTATGCTTACCAATCAGCTTAACAATTTTTTAAAAGTGCTTTTATTCACTTAACTTTTTCAAGAGTGCATTCCATCTCTCTGCACATTTCCTAGGCATGATCACACATTTTCCAGGCCTAGTATTATACCTTAGCGTTGCGTACAAGTCTCTGCTGTCCAGTCATTTCTGCTGCTGCCATTGCTAATGGGCATTGAAACTGAACATGTAGGAGTGCAAAGCATAGGGTAACAACACCTTTCTACATTAAGACATAATGACTGAGGTGTCACCCTATCACAGGAAGTCCTTGGGGGAAGACTTTTGCTGGCAGGATCGTCAGGTCCAATTATAAGAAAGCAAGGCAGAAAATGTAGTGAAATAATGATACATTGCAAACACTTTGACAGCCAGGTTTCTCTTTAAAAAGATCACTGCCATTCTGGTTTCCTGTAATCACTTCCACACAAAGTATTTCTCGATGATTGCTATAGAAAGTCTAAGCTCGAACACTGCAATTAAAAGCACAGATCACACACAATCCCTTCATTTCAAGTAATGCTGTATAAGGAATGCCGTGCAAGACAGAAGGGATCCTGACCTAATAAAATAAAGCTCTCAGCTTTACCACAACTAGAAAGGACTAACAAAAAGCCATAGGCCTCTGGTGCAAAAACCTGAACAGGCACCTACCACATCTCATACAAGCACCTTTGGCTTTTTTGTTCAGCACTTAGGATAATAATTTTAATAACATGGAGTATATAGATTCTCCATTAATAATTCTCACAAGTCTTTCAGAGACTAAAGAAGCAGATAAGGGAACAGAAAAGTTTTGTGAAAGAAAAAAGCACTGCAGTTAAAGCACTGAAAGCAATGTAAGCAAGCAATTGGTGCCAAAAGACAGAGAAAACAGGAAAAAAAATGACCATAGTGGGTACCTCTGTTGGGTAAGCATGCAGCGTGTTCAGTCATTTGGGGCCAACAACAACAGAGATAACAAATCGAACATTTAAACAAGTAACCAGAATCTGCACAAAATGATATATTCTTAAAATTTGAGCAGGTTTCAGCGCTTAGGTTTAGGTTAGATTTCAACAAGTACAGCTGGAATAGTCAAATGTTGCTAAATGGAGTCATACCAACCTATTTGTTATCATTTTTACTTTGCACATTTTGCCACCAGTGAAAGATTGCCAGAAATATCACTAAAAAGGCTGCTCATCTGTCATTGAATTATTTCTTCTATAGCCAGAATCACAATTTCTAGCAATAATAGCAAAATCCCATTTTGGCTACAGAGGGAGAAATCCTATAAGGAAAAAAAATCGGCAGCCTCTTAAGATCCTGCCGCCGGGAAAGGCAAGGAACATGAAATGGCAAAATTACCCATCTGATGGTATGTCTAGAGTTAGCTGGACTGGATTAAAAAGAAATATGTTCAATAAATTGAATAAAAAAAAAAAAAAAACCTGCATCCTCAGAACCCCTATAATGCAGATGGTCTAAAGGGTGTCAGAAAAACCTTTAAAAAGTGTTGTTGCATTTCCCCCAACAGGGAAAAAAAAAACCTTCCTGATCCCTTAAGACAACAGGATACTTTTTGGATGAACAGCATTACTTCTTTATGCTAAACAGCCAGTTATATTATGTGCAAAAGTGTCCAAAGTCATGCAGTAGTATTACATCCCTCAACTACATGTGGTCTTCCTTTCGAGATTAGTGAATTGAGACTGTTAGGATCCCTTTCTAAATCGGGGACCTTTGCGGTGTCTGGGTGTGGATGCTCTCGCTGTGCCACCTGAAATGCTGGACAGCTCCCTATCTCATCCTGTGGACATTCCTGCTTTTTACCTGGTCTCTGTTGAACCTTGAATACTCTGCTTCTCCCATGGACTTTCTATTTAAGCCATTTCCTTGCACTTCCTGTTTGCCATATTATTGTGTTCTCTTCAGCCGATATCTTATTCCTTGTGTTCCTACTGCTGTCCTCCTCTTCACAATTTTTTAAAATTTCTAGAGCCCTCGAAATGTGTTGGTTGTTTTTATCTTAGGTGCTGATTGTGTCTATCTCTCTATCTTAGGTTAGTTTAACTGGTTCCCAACCAGCGGCTGCAGTTATACTGCGTCAGATTGCCTCCCCTTGACGAGCCGTCGTAGCTGTACGTCGGCCACTTTAAGAGCACCAGGGGGCGCGTGCCGCCGATGCGCGTGGCCCGGCGGTCGCAATGTCAGCCAGGCACCCACGATCGCTCCTGAGAGAAAGAGAGAGAGAAAGGAGGTCTATCAATGTAAATAGACAGATCTCCGTTATGTCAGGGGTGAGGAGACTTATCAGTTGTTCCTAATGCTTAGGAACAACAATCGGTTTCCTCCCCCAGGAAGTCCCATCCCCCCACAGTTACAAACACTCCCTAGGTAACACATTTAACCCCTTAATCGCCCCCTAGTGTTAACTCCTTCCCTGCCAATGACATTTATACAGTAATCAGTGGCTATTTTTAGGTCTGATCGCTGTATAAATATCAATGGTCCCAAAAAAGTGTCCGATCTGTCCGCTGCAACGTCGTAGGCCCGAAAAAAAAAGACAGATCGCCGCAATTACTAGTAAAAAAATTTTTTAAATGCCATAAAAGTATATCCCCTATTTTGTAGACACTATAACTTTTGCACAAACTAATAAATATACACTTATTGCGATTTTTTTTACCAAAAATATGTAGAAGAATACATATCAGCCTAAACTGATGAAGAAATTATTAATTTTTGGATATTTATTATAGTAAAAGGTAAAAAACATTGTTTTTTTTTCAAAATCAAATACCACCAAAAGAAAGCTCTATTAGTGGGGGGTGGGGGGAAGGACGCCAATTTTGTTTGGGTACAGCATCTCACGAGAGCGCAATTGTCAGTTAAAGCGACACAGTGCCGTTTTGTAAAAAAATGGCCTGGTCATTAACGAGGCAAATCTTCCAGGGCTTAAGTGGTTAATATGAAATACAATCTTTAGTGTGGCGCTATTATTGCTTCTTTAGCGTTTGAAAGCAAACCTTCACATTAGGCCTATGGTTGTGCAGTCTCTTTAGAAAACACATAGTGTTCTGGAAATCCTTAGTTGCGTATTAAATCTTTAGTAGGAAGACAAAAAATAAATACGTAAAACTGACCCAAAATCATTATATTTTCCCTATAAACCAATAAGAGTTCACATAAAAAGACACCAATTTTGGCTGAGTGAGAATGCACAAATTACAACTGTACTGTATATTCAAATACGTGAATGACCAGGAAAAGAACAGCTGCATCTTTACCATTTAATTGTGCGTAGCAGAAGTCTTTAGTCACATACAAGTAAAATGAAGCATTACCATCTATGTCAACCCTCAAAGACAACCCTTTTCACCTTTGTAAGAAGAAAAGGTACAATAGCGTATTTACTCAATATTGTACAAGAAATAAAGCCGACCTGTGACTTTTTTTTCCGAGCGCGACCTTCAGGGGTGAGTGAAGCCTTGAGATCAGAAAAGCATCTTTCGAGTACAGCTGGCTTTATGAGACTGTAAATGAGAAAACACAAAGGAAAATCAGGCGCTTCTTATACACGGTCAGATTACATTCCACGGCAAATACAGCAAGGACACACTAAAATATTCAAGAAGAGCTGCCCTGAGTTCTATCATTTCTCTACTACTAGGCATTATTATACAGCTTGTCATGCAATAAAAATATAATGGCATGCACATTTGTGCTCTCAGATCATTTTCATGCTAAACTATAATAACATGATGTACAAATGTGAAACTCACCCAAATGGGAAATAAAAAAAATAGACTGTAAGAGCAATGCAATGTATTTGTAGGACAAGAAACTGTGTAGGGAGTCATTCCTTATATTAGGAACTATATATGCTGGAATTTTATGGCATTTCTTTGCTACTAAGAATGACCCCAAGAAGCAGTTTACATACATATATAGCTAGCTACAGCCTGCATTAGGAACCATGGTTTATCATAACAACCTACTTTCACATCTGCCCTAAAGCAGAAGCTGCACGAGGTTAGGCAGATGTGTACAATATTTCATTTCTCATTTGAGTCATGGGACTTTTTACTAGTGCCAAGCGTCACACACACAAAACAATTGGTAGAAGGGTTATTTTCTACGTTTTAACAAAACTTCCCACTGTATTCAAAATTCTAGTAAAAACAATCATACTGGGTTACAGAGAAAGTAAAATACAGTGGAACCTTCGATTATGAGCATAATCCGTTCCAGGAAAATGCTTGTAATCCAAAGCACACGCATATCAATGTGAGTTTCCCCATAGAAGTCAATGGAAACGAAGATAATTTGTTCCTCATTGACTTCTATGGCATGCAATAGCGCATGTGGCCAGAGGTGGGGGGCACCGGAGAGCCCTGGAAATATTCAGAGACAGCTCAGTTGATCTCATAAACTTCCAAATATTTGCGAGTGATTCCGAGTATTTCAAAACGGCTCCGAGTGTCTCCGGCGCCCCCGCACCTCTGGCCAAATGCAGCTTGAATTCTGCTCGTTTTGCGAGACAACACTGGCAAACCGAGTCAGGATTAAAAAAAAAAATAAAAAAATATTTGCTAGTCTTTCAAAACGCTCGTTAACTGCGTTACTCGTAAACCAAGGTTTCACTGTACAAGAATTATCACTTGCTTTTTTTTTTTTTTTTAACCCGTGTCCTCCAAGTTCTAAAAACTATCATTTGCCTAACTAGGAGCTAGTCGTGTAGTAAGGTTATTTCACCTTTATAGAAAATAATTCTGTCCCCCCCACCCCCTGCGTTGCATCTGCAATCATTTCAGAAGAAAACAGACAAAAAAGTAGGTAAACTTATATAATGGAACACAAAGTAATGTTTCAAATGCATTATTTTCCCAACACCAATATACATGAAATAACATGCAGTTATACCCTTACAGATGTCCATAGACACAGCCACTACAAACTATAAAAAAGCACCACGTTATAATTACTGCAATGAATACTAGTTTATGTCCAATACAACGTGGAAAAATAATTTCAGCATAGAAACAAAATGAAGCTAAATACATAACTAAAGTCCTGCATAAAGTACAAAATGCTGGAGTGGATTACCCAACACCCCAGTGTAACAAGAGAGATGGGAGCCTTGGTTGAAATATTTTGAGGGACACAAATCCCCCCTTTCTCAAAAAGTTTTCACCTACAATGGAGGCAATACATGCATCTTAGATTGGGTTCTGCCATGGCCCATCCTATGCTGTACCCCAGGGATATGCAATTAGCGGACCTCCAGCTGTTGTCAAACTACAAGTCCCATGAGGCATAGCGAGACACTCTGACAGAAGCAAGCATGACACCTAGAGGCATGATGGGACTTGTAGTTTTGGCAACAGCTGGAGGTCCGCTAATTGCATATCCCTGCTGTACACCTTTAAACAACTGTAGACAGTTTCTTTAAAGTGGTATTAAAAGGTACGTTTTTTTTTTTCTTATAACATACATGTCATACTTACCTGCTCAGAGCAGTGGTTTTGCACAGAGCAGCCCTAAACCTCCTCTTCACGGGTCCCCCGTTGGTGCTCCTGGCCACTTCCACCTGCCAAGTGCCCCCAGAGCAAGTGGCTTTCTATGGGGGCACCCCAACCAGGCTCACTCCTGAGCTGCTGCTCTGCGTCTCCATCCACACACACAGCCGCGGATCTGCCCTGCCCTCTATCCTCTCATTGACTCACTGGCTGTGACTGACATATGTCACAACCAATGAGGAGGGAGAGTCCCTGGACAGCCAAGGCTCTTGTGCACATCACTGGATGGCGATAGGGTTCATGTAATTGTGGGGGGGGGATAAATGCATGAAGTTAAAAAACGTTTAAAGGACCACTTTAACCACTTCCGGACCGCCCACCGTCGTTTTACGTTGCTAGTTTGAAGAAAAATACCGTTGTTATGGTAGCAGCTAGCTACCATAACTCCGGTATCCTCTTCAAGAGTGGGCGGTCCACTTCAAGATGAAAGTGGTCTCTGCGGCGGATTCGCCGCAAGATGACTTTCATCGGCCGTGGAAATGGGCCCCCCTCCCGCCGCTCACCGGAGCCGTCGGCAGTGGCGGAGGCAATCGCGTCTTCTCCCTAGGTTGACATTGAGACGAGTGAGGAAGATGGCCCCCACCCGTCTCCATATCATTGCAGGGCGGAAGCCTCTGGATCAACTGTGGGTATAGAATTGGGTATATGGGATTGAACGATATTTTTTATTTTATTTTTTTATGGTTGAACTGGATGGACTTTGTCTTTTTTCAACCTGACTAACTATGTAACTATGTAACTTCCTTCCAATGCTCTTAAAAGGGACATTTTTATTTTTTATTTTTTTATTACATTAAATTATTTTATTTTTTATTGCATTGTAGTGTAAATATGACATCTGAGGTCTCTTTGACCCCAGATCTCATATTTAAGAGGACCAGTCATGCTTTTTTTCCATCACAAGGAATAAAAGTGACCCAATTTTTATTTTATTTTTTAAAAAGAACAGTGTAAAAATTTAAAATAAAAAAAGGTAAAATAAATACCGTATATACTCGAGTATAAGCCGAGTTTTTCAGCACATTTTTTTGTGCTGAAAATGCCCCCCTCGACTTATACTCGAGTCTGTGTCCATCTTCAATTTTGTGCGCCTGATCCTCTACAAGTGTGCAAAGTTTGTTATCCGGGGGACCTATGGACGGGGAGCACAGATTTTTCAAAGCCGGGCACCCCTTCCATAGACTCCCATGTTAAACTGTCATTTCTCTAGTGATTTTAGGGACCCGGTACCGGCCGGCCCTAGGTCCCCTGGACCCCAAACTTGGCACACATGTAGCCCCATTCTACAAGTGTGCAAAGTTTGTTGTCCAGAGGACCTACGCCCGGGGAGAACGGATTTTTCAAAGCCGGGCACCCCTTCCATAGACTCCGATGTTAAACGTCAGTCTAGTCACACAGCGCAGGAGATCAGGTAGGGAGATTGGGCACAGTGAGGCATGGACACAGTGAGGCATGGACACAGTGAGGCATGCACATGGGCACAGTGAGGCACACAGATGGACACCCTAGGCTTATACTCGAGTCAATAAGTTTTCCCATTTTTTTGTAGTAAAATTAGGTGCCTCGGCTTATATTCGGGTCAGCTTAACTCAAGTATATACGGTAAGTAAAAAAAAAGTTTTAAACGCGCCCCTTCCCGCTGAGCTCACATGCAGAAGCGAACGCATACGTGAGCAGCGCCCGCATATGAAAACGGTGTTCAAACCACACGCGAGTTATCGCCGCGATCGTTAAAGCAAGAGCATGAATTCTAGCCCTAGACCTCCTCTGTAATTTAAAACATGCAACCTGGTAAGGTGTCCCAGAAGGAAGAAGCACACCTAATTAGTAAGTGCAATCACACGGTAAAGCTGACCAATGAACGCTTGTTGTTTCAAGCGCTATGATGGATAATCCAGGGCTGTGTATTGTAGTGAATGTAAAACTACACCAGCAGCCTGAGGCATCAAGGCCAATACATGAAGCAGAGTCTGGAAGGGTGGCCAGGATATTTGGAGTTAGTTTGCCTTTTGATTTTTCTTGAAAAGTTTCACTTACCCTTTAAGCAAACTGGTTCTTGAATGCTCTTCAGAGCATACATAACAGGAAGGTGCCCAAATTAGAGATGTTATTACCAACCATGCTGCTGAAAAAGCTAAAAAACCTAGTAGTACATTGAAAAAATACTGTTTTATCATAAAATGCTCCTATTCTGCAAGTTCAAGGAGCAAAGAGAGACAGGCTGCACAAGAACATTGTAGTCGGAGGACATATATATAAACCAGCTAAAGCCTTCTGACCACAATCATTCTGGCCAGAAAATGCTGAAAACTATTAGTCATTGCAGGGTTAACATACCGCAACAATAGTTTAATCTATTTGCATTAAGGCTGGTTTCACACTGGTTCGCTGCAGTTTGGCCACAGAGCAGGTGTATCCGTGATTTTCGTGCGCTTTATGCTGCGTACACACGATCGGAAATTCCGACAAGAAAACCGAGCATACACACGGTCACACAAATCTTGTCAGAAATTCTGAAGGTCAAGAACGCAGTGACGTACAACATGATCAATGAAGTTCAATAGGCAGTTCGGCTCTTCTGCTTGATTCTGAGCATGCGTGTTTTTTTTGCGCGTCGGAATTGCATACAGACGATCGGAATTTCCGATAGGAACTTTTTCCGTCGGAAAAATAAAGAACCTGCTCTCAATCTTTTGTAATTCCGACAGCAAAAGTCTGATGGAGCCTACACACGGTCGAAATTTACGACCAAAAGCTCACATCGGATATTTCTTGTCGGAATTTCCGATCGTGTGTACGCGGCATAACTCACAGTCCTATAGACTTTCTATTACGTCAGGTATTTTTGCCACGTTTTCTGAAAGCACACCAAGAGTCCTGCATGCTGCATGTTTGGTACAATTTCAGAAGCTGTGGAAAAAATGCACAACCGCCTAAAATCACAGGTAAAGCACGCGAAAATCACAGATACACCTACACTGCAGCCAAACCACAGCGTACCAGTGTGAAACCGGCCTGATGCATACACATTATGCAAAAGCTTGTCTTTCTATATCAACAATAACAGGGTTGTAAAAATTGAAATAAACCACTTGTTTGTACCTTGTTAGATCTGTCAGCAAATGTGTCTTAGACAAAGCGTTGACAATATCTTCAGGATTCATTACTAGCAGATTCTCCAGTAATCCGCACACTGCTGACAAGAGGGATGGTGTGACTAAGGAACACTGGTCAGACGCGCACACAGAGACGCAAATCTCCTCAGAGCTCAGAGATGCCGTTCTTGCATTGTTGTTTTGACCTGTAGTGAACAGTCATTACATTAACAAGGACAAAGGATTTAATGTTTTATATTACCTACTTCAGCTCTCAGACCTGTACATCCCTTATAGACCAGAGCAACTCCTCCATTTCTGCTATAGGCCTGTTTATTTAGCAAGAACGTTGACATTATAAGATATAATAGACAGATTTTTTTTTTTGTTTTTTTAGGACCATTGTGGATTTGTTTTGGTCACTTCACCTTGCAAAAATGTATTCCAAAGAAAAAAAGTAACTAAACCAGAACAAACTTTTTCCCTACTTTGACAAGTATTTTTTTTAAGGCTCTGTTTCCACTACTGTGTGTTGTTGTGCGACTTGACCCATGTGAAGTCGCATGACAAGTCAAAAGCCATGTATTTCAATGGTCCCCGTTCTGATTGGTTCGACTCAAGTTGTAGCGACTCCAAAAAAGGTTTTTGCATTACTTTTTTCCGACTTCGTGCGACTTGTTCTCCCAAGGTTCTCACCAGTCGCATGACATCGCATCAAAAATCGCATTGCAAAGTTGCAATGTAAATCACGCGACTTTGGAGTCGCACTAGTGGAAACAGAGCCTAAAGCTGGGTTCACACTGGTCCGACAAACGCTCCGACATTGGGAGCTCATGTCGCATGACGTGTGAAAATCAATGTTTCCCTATGAGAGCCGTCTTAACTGGTCCGACACAAGTCGGTCCGACTTTGAAAATGCTCCCTGTACTACTTTGGTCTGACTTTGATCCGACTTCAGCCCATTGAATATCACTGAAGTCGGATCAAAGTAGGATCCTTGTCCTAACCATCAGACTTTTGACATCCGACATGGTGATTACAGGAATTTATGTCACACTGGGATTGTTTTGATTGGTCAAAGGACAAGTCAGACTATCACAAAGTTGGATCAAAGTAGTTTCCTGTTCATTCAAGTCGGATGGATGTAGGACCAATGTAGGTCTGATGTCGCAGAGCAAAGTAGGAAGAAAGTTGTATGACTGTCGTGTAGTATCAGAGTGAACCCAGCCCAAGTGTTATTGTGAATACATTTTATCTTATAATTTGTCCTGTTTAAAGTTACACTAAAATTGTGTTCCTGGTATAAAGCATTGCAAAGGTTTTTACAAATTAAATAAGGCTTTTTTTTTTTTTTTTTTTTTTTAGTACAACAAAACAGAAACCAAAAAAAAAAAGTTGATGGCTCAAAAGATAGAAACAAACAACCTACAGCCCTCTGCAATTCAGATAAGGGGAGTGGTTTGGGTTTAGAAGGCTGGTATTATGTGACCAAGCTTCAAGTGATTGTAAAGTTTCGCTTTACAAAAAATAAAAATGACCTGCTCTGTGCAGTGGATGCACAGGGCAGCCCAGATCCTCCTCTTCTCGGGTCCCTCCCTCCTGATGAGTGCCCCCATATTCCAGCAGCTTGCTATGGGGGCACCCGAGCCGATTCAATGCTCTGTGTAGCCATTTAGACACAGAGCGCCGACTCAGTCCCTTCTCTTCCCCTGATTGGCCAACTCACTTTGATTGACAGTCGTGGGAGCCAATGGCGACCAATCAGCTACTAACTTCAGCTTGTTCAATTAAGCTTTGCCAATGAAACCTAAAAAGCTGATTGGTTTCTATGCAGAGCTGCACCAGATTGTGCATGCTTCAGTTTTAGTAAATAACCCCCATTGTGTCCAACAGCAACTTTTGCCAGCAAATACCGAGAGGGAATAAGGACAGGGTGTAATATACATGCCATGTGCACTTCAATAACTTTTTATTTTTTTGAGTAGAATGTCCAATGTCAATAACTAATTAAAATACAGCAACATTGTTCCTGTATACTAACAAAGCCTGAACACATTCAACTGCAGAGTCCAATTAAAATGCTTACTGCCTAAAACAAACTGAAAAGATGGGTCTTTTGAACATTTTCTGATACTACGGATGTTTTTCACATGAATGAATACATCCTAACACATACTGTTAACACGGAGATGAATGGATCTAAGCCATGTAGTTTGCTGCAGAGTCAAAGAATTTACAGACATGTACTTCTCTATATTCTCAAGCAAAGAATAAAAGTTAAAGTGACCACCACAAAGATTAGAGCGATCTAAAAACAATTTCTCACCAAAAATACGAATGGTTAAGTGTCATCATAAAATCAAGACAAGTCGTCTTGGTGACCAAATTTGTGGTGTTTCACCAGAATGATCGCTCTTCTATTTGGGTCTTCATCTTTCATGGCTGTATTCTAATGCCGCGTACACCCGTCCGTTTTTCATGATGAGAAAAATGCCCGAAAAAAAATTAGAACCTGCTCTATTTTTTCTCGTCGTTTTTCACGTCGTTCTTTTTAACGCCGTGAAAAACGGTCATGTGTATGCTTTAACGAGGGGAAAAAAAACCGTGCATGCTCAGAATCAAGTATGAGACGGTAGCGCTCATTCTGGTAAAACTAGCGTTCGTAATGGAGATAGCACATTCGTCACGCTGTAATGGACTGAAAAGCACGAAGACTGAAAAGTGCGAATCGCCGCTCAACAAACTTTATTAACACGAGGATCAGCAAAAGCAGCCCAAAGGGTGGCGCCATTCGAAGGGAACTTCCCCTTTATAGTGCCGTTGTACGTCACCGCGCTTTGCACGAGCGTTTTTTTTCCATGAACATGTGTATGCAAGACAGGCTTGAGAGCAAACACGAAAAATCACGTTGAGAAAAACGTTGTTTTTTTCCATGACATGAATAATGGTCGTGTGTACGCGCATTAGAGTTCTCTGCCCATACCAAAGATCATAGACATCAATAGCTTTCCTATGCCTTGCGGTTAATGTGCAGCTTTTACATTCATAGAGAATGACAAAAAAAAAATTCAATAGTCTGAACCATTTTGATAAAGGTTCTTCCTGACACATCAATACTTTTGAAGATCTTTTCTAGGTCTTTTATTTGTGCTCCTACAAAAGCCACTCTGCTTTGTTGACTGCCAAAAGTTTTTTTTATTTTTCATTTGTAAAAAATTCTATTGAACTTACACTTTATATCAGTTGAATATATTACAGGTGCAAAGTCTATAGCCTTGTACACACGATCGGATTTTCCGACGGGAGTTGTGTGATGACAGGCTGTTGTCGGAAAATCCGACTGTTTGTATGCTCCATCGGACAATGGTTGTCGGATTTTCCATGGACAAATGTTGGATGGCATGCTTTAAAATATTCCTCCAACAATTGTGTGTTGTCGGATTTTCCGAGCGTGTGTACACAAGTCCGTCGGACAAAACTTCAAAGTACAAACACGCATGCTCGGAAGCAATGCTCACCATAACACAACATTAGCAGAAGTTGCCTAAAAGGGTGGCGCTAAAGAGCTGAAAAAACACGTAGTTTCGTGTTTGTTTGCCTACAATTCTTTGCCGTTTGTATGAAAGACAAGTTCCTGGCCAACGCTCTTCGGACAAAAGTCCTACGCTTTGTCCGCAAAAATCAGATCGTGTGTATGAGGCTCTACAGCATGTTTTCTTTTGAAAACAGCCACAGCCAAGTAGAAAAGCCATTCCCTTGCAGAGGAGGACAGCACAAACTATTTGAAGTATTAAGCTGGGTGCACTATTCGTTTTTTTTTTTCTACTAACAGATTCCTGTAGGAGAGAGTTACCGCTCAGATGTGACTGGTGACTCATTCACAAGATCCAGAGCCGTGGGTGCAGGCAATGCATATAACAATGCAAAAAATCTGAGGAAAACGCTTGGACAGCCGCACTCCAAAAAAGGTTCTTTTATTTAAAATAAAAGCACAAACAACATGCCACAGCAAAAAAACAGCAAGTATGGAGCTGACGTTTCGCACTGCGATTCAGTGCTTAATCATGATTAAGCACTGAATCGCAGTGCGAAACGTCAGCTCATACTTGCTGTTTTTTTGCTGTGGCATGTTGTTTGTGCTTTTATTTTAAATAAAAAGAACCCTTTTTGGAGTGCGGCTGTCCAAGCGTTTTCCTCAGATTTTTTAACAGATTCCTGTATCTACACAAGCGAGGTGGATGGAGGGATCCTCCCCACTGTGCTATTGTATTCCCACAGCGAGGACTCCTCCATTGCCAAAATACACTAATCAGCGCTGCAGCCATTGGCTGCAGACCACTGATCAAAGACTGTTTTCCAGCAGGACCATAAGACAGAAGTTGATCTAATTATTGGCTTCTGTAGAAAAGAGGACCATACACAGATTGGAATCTGCCTGGTTCCCGCTGAATTGTTTTTGTTGAGAACAGCCACAGCCTGAGTAGAAAAGCCTTTTTCTTGTCAGTTAACTGCAGAGAAAGACCTTTGCTATGTGGGAGGAAGCAGTGGTTTCTCTGCAGAGGTCTGATGCACCCTCTGCTGAGTCTAAAGCCTCATACACACGATCGGATTTCCATCGGAAAAAGCCTAAGACTTTTGTCCGAAGGGGGTTGGCCAGGAAATTGTCTAGCATACAAACGGCAAAGAATTGTCGTCTAACAAACACAAAACTACATTTTTTTCAGGTCTTTAGCGCCCCCCTTTGGGAAACTTCTGCTAATGTTGTCTTATGGTTGGCATTGCTTCTGAGCATGCGTGTTTGCACCTGGATTTTTTTCCAACGGACTTGTGTACACACGATCGGAAAATCCGACAAGACACATTTGTTGTCGGAAAATTTTAAAGCATGCTATCCCACATTTGTTGTTGAAATTCCAACAACAATTGTCCGATGCAGCATACAAACCGTCGGATTTTCCGACAACATCCTGCCATCACACAATTCCCATCGGAAAATCTGATCGTGCGTACGAGGCTTAAGCTAGAGTTCTCCAATCAGCAGGGAATATGAGCTTTGTGAGTTTTTAACCTCACTTTCAACTATGGTCACAGAGGATCACAGGGGAAAGGAAATGATGGGAATTCTTCCCATTAAAGGAACACTAAAAAGGTAAAAACGCTTTTTAAAAAAAAAATAACAAACATGTTATACTTACCTCCGCTGTGCAGCTCGTTTTGCACAGAGTGGCCCCCGAACCTGGTCTTCTGGGGTCCCTCGGCGGCTGTCTCGGCTCCTCCCTGCAAGAATTCACCATCTTCATGCGAGCAAGCTCACATGGTGGTAAATTCTTGCGGGCACGCTCCTGTGATACAACCGGCGGCTATAGCCGCTCACTGTATCACTCGGCCCCGTCTGCGCCATTGGATGTGATTGACAGCAGCGCGAGCCAATGGCTGCGCTGCTTTCAATAAACCAATGAATGAGCTGAGAAGCCGGCTGATAAGCCAGCGCGCTCACGTTGCGGGACTTTCGAAGGGTTAGGTAAGTAAATGGGGGCTTGGGGGGGCCGCTAATGCTCAGATGTTTTTTCACCTTAATGCATAGAATGCATTAAGGTGAAAAAACTTGTACCTTTACAACCCCTTTAAGGACAAAGACAGCAACAAACACGTTCATTGTAGAGTGAAGAAAAGTTAAGACCTTTCAAGTTAGGCTTTAGGACGTCTTGAAACAATAATGTTGACAATGTATTAAGTGTATACCTTGATTGAGTCTTTGATCAGCCACATTTTCCAAAATGGAAGAATCAGAGATTGCAACCTGAGGATCTGAGCCACTTGTGCTAGACGATCCAGTATGAATCTAGAAACCAAACAGAAAAAAACAAAACAAAAAACTTTGAAGTAAAAATATTATACGGAAATAAATAAAAGATATGGATATCAGCTAGATTACAACTGATGCAAACATTAAATGTTTCTGGCAGAAGACAGATATAAGGGCTAGAGATAGTTGTTTTGGAGGGCATTACAACTTATTATTGCAAGAAGACCCCCGGTGCCGCACATAAAGTCGGCGGTAAAATAGCAGTAAAACGCCGCTATTTTACCTTCAGATTTGCGCCACATTTCGGCCGAGAAAGGGTTAAATCCGCCCGCAATGTGCCGCTACAGCGGCGTATTGCCGGCGGTACTACCCATTGTTTTCAATGGGCAGGAGCGCATTAGGAGCGGTGAGTTCACCGTTCCAAAGAAGCTGCTGGCAGGACTTTTTCTGATGCCCTGCCAGCGCACCGCTCCAGTGTGAAAGCCCACAGGCTTTCTGAGATGCCGCATCTCCGATCGTGGTAAGGAGCCTCTGACAAAAGCTTCTTACCACGTGATCAGCTGCGACCAATCACAGCTGATCATCGCGTGAACCAGGAAGTGTCGGTAAACGGCATTCCTCGGTCTGTGCTGACAGGGATATTGCCGATCGGCGGCTCTCCCTGTCAGAGGGGAGGGGGGGGGGGTTTGTGCTGATAATCAGCACATTGATTATCAGCACAGCCCCCATCAGATGTGCTTAACAACTGCCAGTTAGTGCCCCCTCGAAAAAATCTCAGTGCCCACCACAGTGCCAATCAGAGCCCATCGCAGTGCCAATAAATGCTCAGGGGTAACACCTGTCAGTACCTCATCATCAGTGCTGCCCATCAGTGCTATCTGTCAGTGCCCAACTATGCCGCCTGTCAGTGCCCAACACTTCTACATATTAGTGCCTCCTCAGAAGTGCTGCCTCATCAGCACCCTAAAACTAAGTAGAACTTTTTTTTTCAAAAATGTTGGTCTTTTTTAATTGGTTTAGAAAAAAATTAAAACCCCAGAGGTGATCAAATACCACCAGAAGAAAGCTCTATTTGTGGGAAGAAAATGATAAAAAATGTAGTTAGGGTACAGTGTTACATGACCACGCAATTGTCATTCAAAGTGGGACAGCGCTAAAAGCTTAAAATTGTCCTGGGCAGGAAGGGGGGAAAGTGCCTGGTTTTGAAGTGGTTAAATGACTGGATGCAGCCCCACTATAAGGCCCCTTTTACACTGGGCACTTTGCCGGCGGTATAGCCGCGGTGCCCATTCATTTCAATGGGCAGGAGCGGTGGAGGAGCTCCTTCACCGCTCCAAAGATGCTGCTAGCAGGACTTTTTTTTACCGTCCTGCTAGTGCACCGCTCCAGTGTGAAAGCCCTCGGGGCTTTCACACTGGAGACACAGCAGTGGCTCTTTCAGGGCGCTTTACAGGTGCTATTTTTAGCGTTATAGCTCCTGCAAAGCACCCCAGTGTGAAAGGGGTCTAAGGGAGGATGTTTAGGTTTTTCCAGAGTTGGGCTTTAACTGGTTCTTGCACAGACTGGATTTAGTCCAAGACACAATGGCACCTGCAGTGTGCAGATTAGCTGGGTACAAATAAATACAGCAATATGCACACACTGAATGTGATAAAATAAAAACAAAACACATTTCTTGGTACGTCTTAAAAAAATACAACTTTTGTATTTTTCATTATCGATTTCAGAAATAATTTGTTCACTCAGCTACGGATGCTAGCATTTCATTGATTTTTTCTTTTTTTTTCTTTTACAACGTTCATAACATTTCTCAGCAGGACTGGAACAAATAAACTTGGATGTACAATTAGCATGACATGACTTGATTATTTCTTTCCAAAATTTCATTCCACTTTGGTGGATGTGTGCGCACCAAGAGATTGCACTGTCAAAGTGTTAGAGCCAGTGTCTGCTTATCTTCCCTGGCACTCTGATAAGGCCTGTGTAGCTATAGCTGGAGAAAGCTGCTGACTGACAACGGCAAACTTGTTTGGAATGTTTATTTTCAAACTGAATTACATTTCCTGTCTCTCAGTGCTACCCACAGTTTTGTGTAGATGCTTTGTAAGAAATATTTCTCGAGGTTTCAGAAAATGATCTGAACAAGAGCATGTACAGTATATGTACATGTAGGAAACCCACAGGTAAAAAATTATAACCAAAATATACTGACTGTGACCTTTGCCCCTGACCTTGACCCCAACACTAACCTTGGCACTGACCTAGATCAAACCTTGACCTAGCTGCTATTTTTTTTTTTGTTTATATCTTCCTTCTCATGCAAGAAGAAAAGATAAAATGGGGGTTATTTACGAAAGGCAAGTCCACTTTGCACTACAAGTGCAAACTACAAGAAAGTGCACTTGGAAGTGCAGTCAGTCGCTGTAAATCTGAGGGGTAGATCTGAAATGAGGGGAAGCTCTGTTGATTTTATTATCCAATCATGTGCAAGCTAAAATGCTGTTTTTTATTTTCCTTACATGTCCCCCTCGGATCTACAGCGACTGCACTTCCAAGTGCACTTTCAGTGCAATTTCAAGTGCACTTTGCACTTGTAGTGCAAAGTGGATTTGCCTTTAGTAAATAACCCCCAATGTATCTTTCCATTCATTCATTAAAAAAAAAGTAAACACAGGGGCGGGTTTACAGTGACCAATCACTGCGATAGCTAATCAGAGGCCATCACAGCGATCAGGTGACCCAGAACCGGGAGTCCCGGGTCCTTATCTTTAGTGCGAGAGCCTGGTCTCTGTGCTGGGAGCGCTTTGTGTGGCGCACTCTCAGCACAAAGAGAGATACGCATATATATACCTGGCTCCACGCATAAAGACCCCTTTCTGTGAGGCTGCATATTAAAGGCAGGAAGGGGTTAAGGAAAGTAGGTTTTTCCCCTTTTAAAAGCTATAACTTTACTCATACTTGAGGAATGCAAAAGACTTACTATTGTACTTAAAGTTGATTCAGAACCAGCTGTGCTAGAGATGTTGGGTATGCTGTTCCAAAAGTAAAGGGAGTCTTCAGAGCCTTAAAAAAAATAAAAAAAATATTGACTTCATACACTTGCAATGCAAGAAAAAACAAAAACAATCACAGCGGAGAGCAGAATTAGAGCTGCATACAATATATTGCAAAATCCCATTTAAGCCGTAGAATGATAATGTAATTTAAAAAGTCATTTTCAATTTTTTTTAAATCAGCATATTTCATAAACATAATGAGAGGTGATCCTGACATGAAGGCACTTTCTGTCCCTGTCTCTCAATTGTTCTACGTTGTAACAATCACACCATTTCCAATTGGAGACTGGAAAGTACTACAACATCCTGAAAAACTGCCATGCTGTAACCCTGACAGAAAGAGGCTGCTGGAGATCTACGGTGCCGACATGCAACAATGGATACAAAATGGTCACAACAAACAATGTATACAGTATAGATTACTGTATAAACTCATACATATATAAAAGCAAAAAAGGAAAATGATGCTGAAACTGAAATGCAGAAGATTTCTGAATGACTGGTCTAAAACAAGCGCGTGGCAAATTATTTGCTTGCTTTCATAGAAAGTATTAGAGTCATTAGGTTTGACCGTCAGTTCCTCTCCCGCATTGGACAATCGCCAATTAAGGGGAAGAAAAAAAGCGTAATCTTGTTTTAAAATAATTTTGTTTATTAAAAAAAAGTTTTAAAATACACTCACATTTCTTAAACCTGCCACTCCATGAGGACGTTATACAACAAAACTAGCAGAGCGGGACCTAGGCCACAGACACTGTCAAGCCTTTTGCAGAGATCCAGCTCTTGGTTTTTGGACTACAGCCAGGAGCAAAGACACTCATTACAAATAATACATGTTCCCTAGTGTCGGGTTGACACTTAAGAAATGTGAGTGTATTTTAAAAAGTTTTAACCACTTCAGCCCATGGAAGATTTGGCTGCCCAATGACTGGGCCATCTTTGGCGATACGGCAATGGGTCGCTTTAACTGACAATTGGGCGGTCGTGCAAAACTGTACCCAAACAAAATTGACGTCCTCTTTTTCCCCACAAATAGAGCTTTCTTTTGGTGGTATTTGATCACCTCTGCGGTTTTTATTTTTTGCACTAAAAAACTAAAGAAAAGCGATAATTTTGAAAAAAAAAAACACAATATCTTTTACTTTTTGCTATAATAAACATTCCACATTTTTTATCCCAAATTTTTTTTCCCCCAGTTTAGGCCAATACGTACTCTTCTACATATTTTTGGTAAAAAAAAATTGCAATAAACGTATATTGATTGGTTTGCGCAAAAGTTATAGCGTCTACAAAATAGGGGATCGTTTTATGGCATTTTTATAATTATTATATTTTTTACTAGTAATGGCGGCGAGCTGCGATTTTTATTGGGACTGCGACATTATGGCGGACAGATCGGACACTTTTGACACTATTTTGGGACCATTGTCATTAATACAGCGATCAGTGCTATAAAAATGCACTGATTACTGTGTAAATTACACTGGCAGGGAGGGGGTTAACCACTAGGGGGCGATCAAGGGGTTAAGTGTGTCCTAGGGAGTGATTCTAACTGTGGGGGGGTGGGCTACCACCGACATGACAGCGATCACTGCTCCCGATGACAGGGAGCAGCAGATCCCTGACATGTCCCTAGGCAGAACAGGGAAATGGTTTGTTTACATAGGCATCTCCCCGTTCTGCCTCTCCACACCGCAATCGCGGGCTGCAGGAGAACATCGAGTTTGCGGAACCCACAAGCACACTCCCGAGGTGCGTGGCACTTGCGCGCACCCGCTAGGTGGCAAATTCAAAGGGACATACAGGTACGCCCATTTGCCTGCCTGTGCCATTCTGCTGACAAAATAATTTTAAAACAAGATTACGCTGTGGAGATCTTCCTTTTTTCTTCCCCTTAGTTGCCGGTTGTCCAATGCGGGAGAGAAACTGACAGGTGGAGACATTGGTATCAACAGAGGGAAGAGAGATCTAACATCACGCCATCGATGGCTTGGGATTAGACCATGCACAATCTTTGGAAGCCAAAACAACAGGTTGACAGTTGGGTACTCTTTCACATGCTTTGGGATTGCCCCAAAATACAGGCCTTTTGAAGAGAGGTGTTTTATCTGATTAATATCAAATTAGACTTGTCAATCCCCCTTTCACCAGAGCTGGCCCTTCTGGGGATTCCGGACAATGACCAAAGGTCTCATCACAATAAACTGCTTGTCTCATATTTACTGTTTTATGCTAAAAAGGTGATTATTTGTAAGTGGTCATCTCCTAATTCACCTACTGTGTCATTCTGACTGGCTATGATTGATGCTGCACTGCCACTTTACAAGCCGACGTATATAAGCCGAGGGTGCCCCTGGAAATTTGAAAAGGTGTGGCAGCTGTGGACGTCGCCATAAGTGGGGGTACCCTGTTTTTTGCTTGATGTCTTGCTGCCCCTCGGTTGGACCTTGCCTCTCCTCTCCCCTTTACACCCATTACCCCATTGTTAGTGTAGCGGGGTCTTCAAAGTTAGTGGGATACACCTGGGGGTAGAGTGACCCAGGTGTGTAATTATTGCAGGGTTTAGACCCCTTTTTGTTATTCGTGGAGGATTGGGTGGTGCAATATTCTCCTTTGCCTGTGGGTGGCGGAGTACCTACAGGCTCGAGGTAGAATCACTACCACAGTGCTACCCTTCTTTGTCCCTTCCTGAAGATGGTACGGCTGGGGCGGGGAACCCGCCGTGGTATCGACGGGAGGAGATAAAAGGGGGAGACGCCCTCACCACGAGGTCTGTCTTCGGGGATCATCTCTTCACGCACCCAGGCACCTTCAGCCTGGGTGCGGGCGATTCAAGGTTCCCGGCCTAGGCGCCCTAGGCCTGGCCGGGATGAAGTTGGGGTTCCATCCCAGGCACCTTCAGCCTGGGGTGAGGTACTATTGAGGAGGCCTGGGGCCCGGTGACTTTGACCGGGTCACGCAAGGGTGAAGTGGTTCCAGGGCGCCCCTTGCGAGGGGACCCGCATCTGAGGTGAGGAGGCTGGGGAGGTCACTCGTTCGAAGACCCGGTGTAGTGTCAACCCGGTGACGGATGGGCCTTCGGTAACTCCCTTGGAGGACATCTTCCCCTGATAGGGGCCGCAACGCAACGGAGGTATTCATGTGAAGACTCCTACAACCCTTGGTCATAGCACAGGGGGTGTAGGGACCCAGATCAGTATAGTGCCTCGACCTGCTCATCCCACCGTATCATGCCATCGCATTGCCTGTATGTGGAGATACGAAATAAACCAACAGTTGGACTGTGATCGGTGCATGGACTCTGTTAATGGGAGCAAAGGGTGGTTTGGTGGTTTCTGCACAACAGACTCGGTACATGCCCAGGACACACCGGCCCGAGGAAACATCAGGTATTGGCCTTCACCTCACCCACAGTTATGGGGAGGACATGGGCCGTAGCGCACCTCACTCTGTCGCGTGACATACCCCTAGCTAAAGAGGACGGGGTGAGGCCGTTACCTTAGTAATTAGTATTGCTATCAAGTTTTTGCTGAGCTTCCTCACCATGTACCTTTTTATATACCTTTATTGTATCTTATGTTACCCCTTTTCTTTTGTTTGCTGTCAATTGCATATGTATGTTGCTTGTATTGTTATGTCAGTAGGCTGTGTCAGCCGAATTTCTTTGTTTAACCATTTATCCTTTCAATAAAGAAAATCTGATTGTTAAAAAAAAACAAAACACACAGGTTGAGAAGTTGGCAATTGCTGGTTTATAACTTTACCAGCCACGGTCTCTGGTGAGTCACTTTAGGACTTTGACGAATGAGCACATCAGAATATATGAAGAGTTGGATTTCGTTTTTTTATTTTTTTATTTTGAGAATTGCAGTCTGGTGTTTAGAACTTTTTTTGCACATATGCGCTTTGGGGAAGATTAAGAACCTTATTTGGTTTGTTTGTTTGATATTTTGGATTAATTATTTTTCAATTATGGTACACATATGTTTTTGTACAGTTTGAGACAGGCTGCACATAGGTTTTGTTTTAGAAAGGTGTTTTTTCACGTATTATTTCATTAACAGTTTCCTGTAGGAGTTAATTAGTATCACACACACAATTGTTTATGGCAAAGAGAGTTTTGCTTGCATCACATTGAATATTGTACCATCACGGGCATACACTTATTGAATCAGCACTTGCACTTTATATAGACACTTATATATAGCATTTGCAGTTGCACTTTATTTTTTGCATACGATTAATTACACAATGTTGATTTTTAGATATGAAATAGTGGCAGAGTGTGCTAGGGAGGTGCTGGTAATTTAAGAACCATAAGAAGTCCATATATTTTATAGAAAAAAAAATATATATATAAGTTTTAAATTGTCCATACAATTGTTGATTCTTCATAGATTTGCACCGCAAATGTATTTATTTTTACTATCTATTAGCAATTTAATAGGATCAAGCGAAAGCATTCTTAATTGAAGTCCACAATTGTCCAGTCATTTCTGTGGCGCTGATTTCTCTTATTGCTTTGCAACAAAAAAAGCCACTTTTTTTTTTTTTTACTTTAAAACATAGAGGGGTTGATTTACTAAAACTGGAGAGTGCAAAATCTGGTGCAGCTGTGTATAGAAACCAATCAGCTTCAAGATTTTGCACTCTCCAGTTTTAGCAAATAAACCCAACAGTAACTTCTAAATGCTATGTACAGGTCCCAGGCTTCTGCTATGGTCAGTTATACAGCAACTGCCCTTGGCTTCTTGCTGCAAATAGAACTCTGCATACGGATGATTGCTGAATTCATTTGGGGGAGTTTAATGACTGTGTTCAGTTGCATGTAGACAAAACTGGAATGCAGCCCAGAAGCTTCAGATGATGAACCTCACTACTGCAGCCCTAGAGATATAAGAGCAACTATATTATAATTAAGGTTGCTATACAACATAGATAGAAGGGAAAAAATGTCCTAAAGTTTCTCTCAATTTTATGGTACACAGTGGTCAATGTGCAATGGTTTGTATTCACAAAAAGGTGGATTCAAACAGCAGCAAATCATTTATTTTCAGGGAGCACTTACTACACAGTCTGGAAACCTGCAAACAAAAAAAGTCTGACATTTTCTCATGTTTATGTCATTCTGAAAGATGTACGGTATTTACAAATGTACCTGTCACTCTATAGTGAAAGCATAAGCCATGAATGTGTTGCTGCACAAGTGGGGATAAACTATTTGAAGTGGTTGTACAGGCTGAAGGTTTTTTACCTTCGTGCATTGTATGCATGAAGGTAAAAAACCTCCAGTGTGCAGCTCCCCCCCTAATATTTTCCCAAGCCTGATCTGATCTTAATCCAGCGATGTGCACGAGACCCAAGGCTCTCTCAGGTCTCTCCCTCCTGATTGGCTGAGATTCAGCAACAGGAGCCATTGGCTCCTGCTGCTGTCAATCACAGCCAGTGAGATGAGAGCGGGAGTTGGGGCTGAGCCGTCTCTGTGTCTTATGAAAGCAGAGAGCCGGCTCGGAAACGAGCGCCCATGAGTGTCCCCGCAGGAAGTGGCTTGCTTTGGGGGCACTCAGCAAGGGGAAGAAGCCCAGAGTGCTGGTGGGGGACCCGAGAAGAGGAGAATCTGGGCTGCTCTGTGCAAAACCACTGCAACAGAGCAGGTAAGTATAACATGTTTGTTATATTTCCTTTAAATAACTTATTTTCCTTTACGATCACCAAGTTCATTTGCTTTGTATCTGACTCTTTGGGGTAAAGGTTATAGTTAGAGATCACCATAAGACTTACAGCAGCTCCCCCTTACCCAACCTTCATCGAAACATACTCTATATCACGTCCATCATTATGCACACATTTATTAAATACAGAGCCTCCTTAGGCCTCATATGCACACTCGATGTTTTGCAAACTCTCCTAGACCAATTTCCTCCTCGCAGCAACGTATTGGCAGAAAAAAATGGTTGACGCTTGAAAACATGTGTAACACGTTTAGACGCGTCAAGTGCTTGGGCGTTAATTTAATTGGCAAAAATAAGTTATTATTCTAGCCACTGACACTCAAGCGCTATATGCACCTAGTGTAAACACACCTTTAGATGCAGTTACATGCATCAAGCATTTTTTTTTTTGCCAAAGTGCTGCTGCTCCTGGGCTGCGGGGTTTTCAGCCTCTAAAACACCTGTGTGCGCAAGGACATATAGGCCAACGTGGAGGGGCAGGGAAAAAAATGCCAGACACCCCTAAGAGCAGCAGAAAAAACATCCAATGTGCATGAGGCCTTAAGCCTCGTACACGCGACTGGTTTTCTCCGCAAGAAAGCTGCTAGGAAAGCTTTTAGCTGCTTTACCTGCTCTCTATTTTTCTCGTCGGGATTCTCAGCAGAGTGTTTCCTGCTGAGAAAACCGTGAGTGTGTATGCTTACCTGTCCATGGTAAACCCGCGCATGCTCGAAAAGACTTCAACGCATGCGCGGTAGCCTACAAGGGTAGTGTAGGGTGTAGCAAGATGACGGCATCGAATGTGACGAGCGCAGGCTCGTCGTAGTCGATGACGTCACCGCGTTCTTGCCATTCAAAAGAACGGCGGTTCTTTTGAATGGCCATGTGTACACTCGGCGTGCAAGGCAAGCTTGCCGGGAATCCTGTCGGGAAAACCAAAGTTTTTTTCCTGATGGGATTCCCGCCCGTGTGTACGAGGCTTTAGAGTTTACACTGCTTTTAGAAAGACCCAATCACCAGCTAAAGAAATTGCAGGTAAAAGTACAGAAATATCAAGTACTGTATATTAAATGCTTACTTGCAGTGTTTTTCCTCTCTATGAATGATTTTATTATTTACTTACAATGTGCTTTTGAACTTGCTAGAAAATTTGACTACTTTAGAAAGAGTTGGATTTCCTAGAACAGCTCCCTCTCCTCCTCTGGGAATGTCTAATTACTTTCTGTGCTGATCCAGCTCCTCTATCCTTCACCTCTTGTTCCTAACCATCACTGTAGCTGCTTGAGAAAAGAAGATGGATACTATACAGAACCACTGGAGTGCAGCTCCAAGTCTGGTGGGGCAAGTTCAAAATGGCGGTGCTCAGCAGCAGTTTCAGGGCTTTTGGTTGTTAACACAAGGGGAGCTTTTACAAGTAAATAAAAAACAATAAACGTATAATCTATGAGGAGTGCTTTGTAAGCAATGGTTTGGCAACAGGCTTCCATTATGTATTTGATGCTTTAGACGTACTATGGAGCAGCACACAACACGTTAGCATGAAGTCAGACAGTAAACAGTAAATTAGAAATCTTCGATAATAAATAACGCTTAATAATGTAGTACAGATAAAGTTAAGCCTGTGCACTCAAAGTGGAGTTTCAGGCTTTTTTTGCTTATTAAAAGTCAGCCGCTACAAAAAGTTTAGCTGCTGACTTTTAATAAACAGGACACTTACCTGTCCCATGGTCCAGTGATGTGGCCGCACGGAGCCCTGCTCCCCTCCCCCTCCTATCAACGCCTCCATTGAAACTGTGGGCACCCGGCTGTGACAGCTTGCGGCTTCACGCACTGCGAATGCGTGAGTTGCGCTGCGCTCTTCCAGTGGACAGGCAATCTTCTCGCCCCATCTCTGGGTCTTCTCGCCCCGTCTCCCAGTCTTTTTTAGGAGGGGGGGGTGGGTGCTTCGTTTTGAGTGGGACTTCCTGTCCCACTTCCACCTACGGGCCACCTAGGCGACTCCTCCTCTCCCCCGGGGGCCGCATAGGGGGAGAGGAGTCGCTGCTTAGGTGGCCCGTAGGCGGAAGCAGGAAGTGGGACAGGAAGTCACACTCAGAACGAAGCACCCACCCTCCCTAACAAAATCACATGCCATATGTGCCATGTAAGGGGGTGAGGAGTGCTGAAAGCGGAAGTTCCACTTTTGGGTGGAACTCCGCTTTAAGATAATTTAAAAAGGGACATTTAGAATCTTTTAAAAAACCAACTTTAACTCTTAAGAAGAACTCCAGGAATGTGCGCACTTTGTATGCCACCTTGTGGATTTATTTGCAATTTACACTCTTACAGAGGACTAGGAGTATAGCACTCTGAAAGTAGACGCAGCTCTGTGAAACAGCAGCTTCTCTGTCTGCCCAGCCCTCTGTTGTCTATTGAGAGAATACTTTGTGTTCCACGATTAGACAGGAAAAGCGAAGGGAAGTGCACAACTTCTGTGGAAGATACCTGAAGGTCTAGTATTGTAGCACAGGGATTATAGTGATAACTATACACCTGGTGCTCCGAAAAAGTCTAAATTGTAAATTCAAGAGAAGTCCATGAGATGGCATACACCTTGTTGGACTTCACCCCCTTATAAGCCAGCACATTTTTGCATACATTTCTGGAGTTATTCTTTAAATAAAAATAAAGAAAAAATAGTCTCACTTACAATTCAGATGTTCATGTGCTGACTTATATGTAGAATTACTGACGTCAAATGTGTGTTGTTCCAGATAGCAGTTTTTAGTCATGTTGCTGACATGTTCATAGAAATGGTAGTGTTGCAAGAGAGCCTCGAGTGCAGCTTTTCCAGTTAATGGCAATCCTGTCTCCTCATCATGTATGCTTGGGCCCTGGAATAACAAAATCAGAGCCCTATAAATGTACACAGAAAGTTTTGTTAATATAATATCAGCACTTTGATTTAGGAGATGCATGCCAATTTTTTTTTATTTTTTAACCAGGAGAACAAAGTACAAAGTTCATCCATCTGTTTGTAATGAGTGTCAGTGGAATTGATGATCATGTAAGAGATCAATGACCCTTGCTTTGGCTGAGGTTGGGTTGTACTCTTGGGTAACGGGGGCTAAGCACAACTCTGGATTGAAAACATGCCCTTGAAAGCTAATAAAAACTGTTGAAGCAAAAGAACATCATCCTAACAGGCAATGTAAAACAATACTTTGCTTTTCACTAAAATAAAACGTGAGGAATTTCCTGAAGAATAAACATAATTTACATTTATAAAGGGAGAGTACTAAACACTTGATTCATTTGTTTTTTTCCCAGAGCCACCCCAAAAAAATCATTTGCAATTTACGTAATCTTTATATAGACTGCTTTGGGTAAAACAGACCTTGTGATCAAAATAATAAGAATAATAATACTACTACTACTACAATACAAATAAAAATCTGCAATATAAAGTCTATACACACCTGCTCATACCTACACACATTTGCTACCTTCCCTACATTTCTAGCATCCCATTGTGACTCACCGGGCACAATAGGAATGTGTAGGAGGCAAGATCAAGTGAGACGTGCAGAAACTTTGCCTTTCAAAAAAGTCCTGCATTTAGCCTAGAATGTAAAAGCATTATAGTTTATTGTAGGCATATTTAGATATCTCTAGGGTAAAGAGTAGGGATGGTTATGAATCCTATCGGGTTTTATTCTCTGCCTGTGTTCCTTAAGGAAATTCTACCTTTACTTCCTGTCCCAAGAATAAATCAGGTAAGTAATAGGTCTCTATAAAGCTAGGGAATATCGCCTCTTAAAGTGGTTGTAAAGGTTAAAGTTCTTTTTACGCCAATGCATTCCCAACATTAAGGTTAAAAAAACCATTTAGGTGCAGCCCCCCAATCCCCCCTAAATACTTCCGAGACAATCTTGATCCAGCACTGTGCCAGAGAGCATCAGCGCTGCTCTATCTCTCCCTCCCTACTGGGCACTGAGAGAGCAGTGGAAGCCAATCAAATCCAGTGAAGAGGGAGCGAGGGGGGCCGAGCCGCACTGCGTGTGTTGAGATTGAGCCCGCACAAGGACACCCCTAGCGGTTTGGCAGGAGGAGCCAGGAGCGCCAGCAAGGGATCCGACAAGTGGAGGATCGGGGACGCTGTGTGCAAAACCATTACACAGAACAGGTAACCAACAGGTTTATCTTTTAAGAAAAAATCCTCCACAATCACTTTAAGCTGGCCATTAAAGGGGTTGTAAATGTTCGTTTTTTATTTTCTAAATAGGTTCCTTTTAAGCTCGTGCATTGTTGGTTCACTTACCTTTTCCTTAGATTTCCCTTCTAAATATTTTTTTTCTTTGTTTTCTTTGTCTCAATTTCTCACTTCCTGTTCCTCCTCAGTAAGCTGTTCAGTAAGCTGTTCTGGTTAACTAAACACGGCTCGGATGATGGTGTGAAGTTTACTGAGGAGAAACAGGAAGTAAGAAATTCAGACAAAGAAAAAAAAACATTTAGAAGGTAAATCAAAGGAAAAGGTAAGTGAACCAACAATGCACTAGCTTAAAGGAACCGATTTAGAAAATAAAAAACGAACCTTTACAACCCCTTTAAGACAGTAGAAAAATATGTGAACCAGAAAAAAAGGAGTCCGACTACTGGAAGAAACACCCATAGAGATTAGCACCTCATCCCATAGATTATGTATACAAGGTAAGGCCCCTTTCACATTGAGGTGTTTTTCCGGCGTTTAAGCGCTAAAAATAGCGCTGTAAAAACACCTGAAATAATCCTGCCCCAGCATTCTCAATGTGAAAGCCCTGAGGGCTTTCACACTGAGGCGTTGTGCTGGCTGTGCATTGGAAAAAATCCTGCAAACAGCTTTTTTGGAGCATCTTTGGGGCGCATAAAATAGCGCTGTAAAAACGCCTATCCCCATTGAAATGAATGAGTACCGCGGTAAAAAAGACCAGAAGCTGTGGGAAGGTCACATGACCGCAGTAGAGTGGAGGATTGTGGGATACCAAATAATCCTTTTTACCGCAAAAACGCGGTAAAAACGCATAGGCGTTAGCGCTATTTTTAGCGCTAACGTGGTAAAAACGTGGTAAAAACGCGTTAACGCTAATCATTTTTAGCGCGTTATTGCAGCGCCTCAGTGTGAAAGGGGCCTAAGGGAGAATAAAAGGGGACTTTTGCGGTGCACTACATATAATAATGAGAAACAAATACGGAGAAATAAAATGTAAACACATTTTAATAAAATTCAAGGTTAAATTACTTTAAAAAGCTGTGTGTGTTTTTTATTGACATTTTTTTTCCACCAGGTGAATGGGTAGGGGTACGATGTACCCCATACTCATTCACATAGGGTGGGGGGCCAGGATCTGGGGGCCCCCTTATTAAAGGGGGCTCCCGGATTCCGATAAGCCCCCACCCGCAGACCCCGACAACCAACGGCCAGGGTTGTCGGGAAGAGGCCCTGTCCTCATCAACATGGGGACAGCGTGCTTTGGGGTGGGGGGGGGGCACAGGCCGCCCCCCTGCCCCAGAGCACCAAACCCCACATGTTGAGGGTATGCGGCCTGGTATGGTTCAGGAGGGAGGGGGGCCGCTCTCTCGTCCCCCCCTCTTCCCCTGCGGCCTGCCAGGTTGTGTGCTCGGATAAGGGTCTGGTTTGGATTTTGGGGGGGACCCCCATGCCGTTTTTTCGGTGTAGGGGTTCCCCTTCAAATCCAGACAAGACCCAAGGGCCTGGTATGCTCCTGGAGGGGGAACCCATGCTGGTTTTTAAATTTAAAATTTGGCCTGGAGTTCCCCCTCAAGAGCAGCACAGCACAAGTCGCATGCCAAAGTCGGATCATGCAAGACTGCGGTCTGACTTTGATCCGACTTCAATGATAGTCAATGGGCTGAAGTCGGATCAAAGACGGACCAAAGTAGTACAGGGAGCATTCTCAAAGTCAGACCGACATGTGTCGGACCAGTTAAGACGGCTCCCTTAGGGAAACATTGATTTTCACACGTCATGCGACATAAGCTCCCAATGTCGGAGCGTTTGTCACCCCAGTGTGAACTCGGCCTTACTGTGTGGGGGCGTGGCACTTCTATGATCGTCGTTCCCTATAACAGGGAACAGACGATCAGTGACACTCTCACTATGAAGAACGGGGAAAGGTTTGTTTACACTCACCTCTCCCCGTTCTTCAGCTCTGTGACCCGATCGCCGCCGGTGTACCGCGGGTGCGGTCCTGGAGCTCAGGACGGGATCGCGAGCGCGCCGCCGCCGGCGCGCGACCTACGGCTGGGCATCTTAAAGGGGACGTGTATATATACACACATGCTTATGCCATTCTGCTGACGTATATGTACAGGCAGCGGCCGTTAAGTGGTTAAGCCTCATACACACGATCGGACTTCAAAACAAACTTTTCCGTGAATTTTTGTTCCAAGAGCATTGTCCGTGAACTTGGTATGCATACACACGGCAGGACTTTTTCAGCCAACAAACATGAACGTAGTGACTTAATTGACGTACTACGTGGTTTTTCTGCTCTATAGTGCCACCCTTTGGGCAACTTCTGCTATTGCTGGTTGATCTTTTGCATTGGCTCTGAGCATGCGTGTTTGTACTTTGGACTCAAGTCCAATGGACTTCTGTACACACAATAGGACTTTTCTCCATCTGACTTTTGTTGCCGGAAAGTTTGTCTGTTTGCAGAGTGAACATTTGTCCAATGAAAACTGAAAAAGTTTGTGCGATGGAGTGTACACACGGCCGGATTTTCTGAAAAACCTGGTCATTTGTATGGGACTTAAGGCAAGTTTTTTTTTCCCTTTAATTCCTGAAAGATGAGCAAAGGCTAGACCTTTGTTTGGATATTTACTACAGTCTATAGTTCTGTTGGGGAGATTTTCCCTTGTGTCCTGTGTTTGTGACAAGTTTTCCCAATGCTTCCTTCCACTGTCACAATTTTCCCTAAAGAACCACAGTCTCAGCTGTCAGGGGTTCCAATGCTTGATCACATGAGTTTTGTAAGGCATTCTGAATAACAGTGAATAACATGATGACAAAGTATCCCAAACATGCCATAATGGAAATGCTCCTCGCTGTCTTGAGTCAGGTGGATTAACAGGTGACTATATAAAACAGGTTGGTATCTCCTAGCTAATTGACTGATTGATTCTGATTAATTCTAACCCTCATTTTTAATATGTTGCTTAGAAACCTCTTATGGAGAGGAAGTGCCAGAAAGATGAATACGCATTTAATTTTTACCATTAAGGCCTAAAGGTACAGTTCTCTTATTTATTAGCCTACAGGCAAACATACAAGAGCTACAAGCAACTCTGTCATTATCAAGCAGCAAGAATAGATGCTTGCCTGCATCTGAATTTTGTTTTTAGTATCATTGTTTGGTAGTAAATCCAAACATCCATATAAGATCTTGGCCAACTATCATGCTCCAAGGCCTGTGTAAAAGCGATTCTGTTAATCACTACATTAGCCATAGCAGATTATGTGATCGGAGCAAATCAAATAGTTGTTTTTCGGGAATTTCCACCTCAACTCTCACTTTACTGAGAACCCATTGCAATCCTAGTTGAGAAGAGTCATAAAAACAAAAAGAAAATCCACTTTCTCTGGCATTGCATTGTAGCAAGTAAATTATTTCATTCCAACAGTTATGCCGCGTACACACAATCATTTTCTTTCTCGTACATCACGGGACACAGAGCGACATAGTCATTACTAATGGGTTATATAGATACCTTCAGGTGCTGGCACTGGCAACTTCCAAAACCGGAAGTACCCTCCCCTATCTAAGCCCCTCCCATCCGGGAGCACCTCAGTTTTTTGCCAGTGTCTAAGGTGTTGGCCAAGAAGAAACATGTGTTTTTCACTGAGCTTGCGTACAGGTTCTTTTGGGCCTCAGTAAGCTATTCCGGATCCGACCAAAAAAGCTTCATAGCTAAACGGTCGGTACCCGGGCCTTGCAGAGAAGAGCAAGGTTTTGCCTGTAATGCTTCTCTTAGGAGAGCTGGACCCTGGGATCCAGAGCTCTGGTCATACCCACGACCAAGATGTTTTCTGTGCAGGGTGCTATACAGGTCCAGGGGAGTGGAATCCTTGGGAACCCGGTCCCTGAAGGTTTAATTACAATGCCTGCCGTGATAGGTGAAGTTTGGGCTTCTGTGGCCAAACAGAGTCCTGCGGCGGGGAAAAGGTAAGTGGGGGCCCCTCAGGAACTTGGTTCTATTGAGGGGACCCCCAAGCCTAATATGTCTTTCTGCCTGTTACCTAACGGTATTCCCGATAAATATTATGCATGCGGGGGGGCGTGGTCTGGTGCCGTTCCAGGATGGACGTGTAGTGTGCGAGCTCCCGTCCCGAGGTCCAGCAACTTCAGCTTATCAGCTTACCTGCTCCACCGGACATGGTGAGAACCGCTCGCAGTGCCTCGGCAACCCGTTCCCGATCCCCGCTGAACACCGACACCCCGCTGAGTCAGCAAATCCCCGAGATATTCCGGTCACGGCCTACGGCCAGGATGCAGGCCTCGCAAGCAGCCTCCTCCCAAGCGCCACGCGCCCAGAGCTCCAGCCCGCAGCGACCCGAGGAGCAGAGATCCCCAGGTCTGGCAACGGGGATGACTCACCCCCCCGGCAGTGAGCCTTAATGACCTGCACAGCGTCGCTACGGATATTAAAAACACCCTCATGGCGGCCATCTTGGACATGAGGTCGGACATACACGCCATGACGCTTAGGGTGGAAGAGGTGGAATACGCTCAAGCCCGCCAAGACACAGCGATTTGTCACGTTCAACAGGTAACAGAGTCGCATGCGATCCACCTCAGGGAGATCAATCGCCACATGGAAGATTTAGATAATCGCGGAAGGCGTCACAACCTTAGAGTGAGGGGTATTCCAGAAATGATCGATGCCAGCCAGCTCCCAGTGGCAGTAACTACCATCTTTAACGATCTACTTGAAAGAGCCCCTGATACCCCGATCGCGTTCGAACGGCTCCACAGGGCACTGCGCCCGCGGGGAAGGGACACAGATCCCCCACGGGATGCAGTCTGCTGCCTCACAGACTTTCCCTTGAAGGAGGAAATATTACGCAAGGCCAGACACCGCAACCAACTGTCTTTCCAGGGAACGGATATCAGAATCTACCAGGACCTATCTAACATCACCCTGCAGCGCAGACGCGAGCTACGTCCCCTCCTGGAAACACTGAGGGCCAGATCCATAATCTACCGATGGAAGTTCCCCTTCTGCCTGACAGCAACTCACCAAGGCCGCACAGCCAATCTAAAAGTCCCGGAGGATTTAGACCACTTCTGCACGGCCATGGAGATACCGTATGTGGAAGTACCAGACTGGTACAGCGACTTCCGTATACCGCCACTCAGAAGAGTCACCTCCATGGAAGGTATCGCAGAAGCAGGCAACTTTAGTATCGGCCGCCGACGCTCTCACCCACCTCCTCCCCACACTCCTTCAAAGGATCAAAGAGCCCCGCGTAATGGTAGCCCGACGGCTTCTCCAGTGCCCCGCAAAGCACGCATCGCCTAACAAGAAACATGAATACCGTCCTTCTGTTTCCACCTCACAGCTGGACTCTGGACCACTCCAATTCGCAGGTAACTTTATACAGCAATCCCTAGGGAACACTGGCAGAACGGTTGGTACCCTCTTTCCCTCTTGGACAACTCCCGAAGGTTTCCCCGGTCGCCCTAACTTCCTTATGTTGGGTCAGAGACTACCTTCTCCCGCACTGATTGTCTTTTCCTCCTTCTCCTCACACTGTATTCATTCTTGCTCATCGGCTGTACCCTTTTTCTATTGAAGCCTTCTTCCTACATTCTCCTATCTACTCCAATGCAGCTAATGACATGTCGATATATAATCCCCCGATTGCATTATGTGCTGTCTTTCTCCCCACAGGCCCTACTAGCTCCTAGCTCCTGAATTTTCTGCTTTACAGCACTGAGGGTGGTCGGGGATCCGAGGGGGACATGCACAGGTGTGTGGCCTACGTGGATGTCGGGTAGAATCCATTCTCAGGTTTGGGAATGGGCGTGCCCCCCTCGGATTTAGACAGCCTGCCCTTAACCCCTGGGTATGATTTTGTTTACTATGTTTTTGTTTACTATGTTTTGTTTGCTATGTTATCCATATTTGGATTTTTGATGTCAGCCATAACTGCAGATGCATACTTGTTCACGGTAACGCAAGCTGTACGTTCTGTTCTGTTCTGTTTTAACTAATTCACCATGTTACTGACTCTGTTCCCTGCATATTCCTCTAAACCAAAGTATATGCCCCCTATTCTCTGTCATGTGACATCTGAAATTTGAGCAATACACTTAATTTCTTATCCCCCTCTTCCACACAAACCCCCAGATTACACAATGCTAAACATCCTCCTCTAATTGCCGAATAAATGCCCTTACAACTCCACAGCCTTCATGCTTTATGAGAATAAGCCGTTACACACAGCCCTGAAGTCACCTACGAATCACCCTCTCACCATGTCCTTATAGGATGACCTGTCCGTCATCTACACAACAAGATTACTCCTCTGACACCAAAATGAGCCATAGATGACGCTAACAATCAGCAGCGTCTGTTATCCTTAAGACCTCATAGAGAGACGCAGACCTCACCTCTCTCTAGTTGAACTCCACCTACCGCTCTCACACACAGCGGACTCTGGTAGACACCGCTGAACCTCACCGGTACCCCCACTCCTAATTGGTGGGCTTGCAGGTCAAGTCCCACACCCGGTATAATACCCCATCCCCCTACCTGTCCCCTCCTTCCTCCCTGGTTATCTTCCTCCTCAACGTCCTAACCTCACCTACCCCACATCTTCCCTTCTCCCCATCTGCATAACCCCCCCCTTTCTTTTCCTCCCGTCTCTGACTTCCCCATATCCTCCCGCCCCCCACTCGCTTAAACCTCTACTACCAACATGAGCCCCGATAATGTCCGAGGCGCCAACCTGTCCCTAAAGGTAGTCTCCCTTAACGCCAAAGGACTGAACATACCTGAAAAGCAAACACAACTCTTTTCCCTCATGCGCAGCATGAAAGCTGACATAATCTTCTTATAGGAAACCCACTTTTGTAAGAAATCAGTTCCCAACATGACTAATCGCCTCTTCCCCCATAGTTTCCATGCCACCTCACCTATCTCGAAATCCAAAGGAGTCTCCATAATCATTTCCAAAAACCTTCCCATCCAAATTACAGACACTCACCTTGACGAACTAGGCAGGTATATCTTCCTAAAAGAGACACTCAGGAACAAACCAATCACTTTGGCTAACATATACAGCCCCAACTCGTCCCAAGTTCCCTTTTTTAGGGCTGTAACAAGACACCTAACCAATTTCCAAGAGGGTATTCTTATACTGGGAGGGGATCTCAATGTACCCCTGAACCCCCTTTTAGACACCTCGTCGGGGAAATCCCACCTACCATACAGGGCGCTCCGACAAATCAGAAAATGTTTCCAAGAACTCTTGCTCCACGACACATGGCGCACCTTACACCCGAACGTAAAGGATTTTACATTCTTCTCCGCCCCACATAACAAATATTCACGACTAGACTACATATTTCTTACCCAACAGGATCTCCCGTCCCTGAAAGCAGCAACCGTCGAACCGATGACCTTCTCGGACCACCACCCTATCTCAATGACCCTCACTTTCCCTGAAAAAGTATACCGCTCGCAAATTTGGAGACTAGACCCTTCCATCCTGACAGACAAAACCAAAGAATTAGAGATTCAAACTTGCCTAAGCAATTATTTCACTGAGAACAACACCCCGGACATTTCTAAACTTACTCAGTGGGCGGCTCACAAATGTGTTGTCCGAGGGAAATTGATTTCCCTGGGGGCCGCAATTAGAAAGGAAAAACGGGCCAAACTGGCTGATCTCTTTTCCAAACTTAATAAACTAGAAGCACTACACAAACGAAACCTGGCCCAGCAAACCCTCGTAGAACTACTAGAGACTCGTACACTCATTCAGGAAGAATTGGGCCATCACCTCAGGAAGAAATACACTCTATCTCAGAAACTTTTTTACGAATTCGGCAACAAAAGTGGCCATCTTCTTGCTCAAGCCTTACGCAAGAAAAGGGCTGCTAATACGATACACCACATACAATCCCCCACGGGTAAGACTCTCACGAATAACAATGACATAGCCAGAGAGTTTGAGAAGTACTACTCGTCCCTATATAATCTAGATAAATCCGAACCCCCTACTACCTTATCGAATGACAGACCCAATGATATTAACTCGTTCTTAGACCAATTTGCTCCAGGAAAGCTCCCCACTGACACCACCACGATTCTGGAATCCCCGATCTCTATTCAGGAATGGAAAAAAGCTTTAAAACAACTTAAGCCTGGTAAGAGCCCGGGACCTGATGGTCTTTCCGCCGTATATTTCAAGACATTCTCAGACCTTCTTCAACAACCCTTCCTTGACGCCTTCAATACACTCTCTCCCACAAATCCTTTCAAAAGCGAAATGTTAGAAGCACATATCGTTGTTATCCCCAAAGAAGATAAGGACCCCACCCAAACGGGAAATTATAGACCAATCTCATTATTGAATGTAGATGTCAAAATCTTTTCTAAGATTTTGGCAAACAGACTCTTACCGCTTCTCCCTTCCTTAATCTCTCATGACCAGACCGGCTTTATCCCTGGACGTGAAGCCAGGGACAACACTGTTAAAGCAATAAACTTACACCACCTTATGACACAGACAACCCAAAAAGGCCTGTTTTTGTCACTCGATGCGGAGAAGGCGTTCGACAGAGTAGCTTGGGACTATATGACAGCGGTTCTGAGGGCCATAGGATTGGGCCCATATATGTTAGGCCTAATCCTGTCACTATACACGGGACCATCTGCTAAGGTACGGGTCAACAATACTCTGTCGGACGCCTTTCCCATCGGAAATGGCACAAGACAGGGCTGCCCCCTGTCCCCCATCCTCTTTGTACTCACACTTGAACCATTCCTCCGTAAACTGACATACAACCCAGATATCCAAGGTATAAGTTCCTCCAAAAGAGAATATAAATAAGCTGCTTTCGCAGACGATATTTTGTTGTTCCTGTCGAACCCACTGATCTCCCTACCAAACCTTCTTTCTGAATTTAAACAATTTCAGTTCCTCTCCCACCTTAAAATTAATTTCTCGAAATCCTTTGCCCTTAATATAACATTACCTCAACACATAGTTGATCAATGTAAGGCTAACTTCCCGTTCCAATGGAAACATGATTCCATCACATACCTAGGGATACAACTCCCTTCCAAACTCTCAAACCTCTACGCTAAAAACCATGTTCCTATCCTACACAGAATATCCTCTGATCTTGAAACATGGAACAAACCGCTTTTCTCTTGGTTTGGCAGAGCGGCGATCCTCAAAATGAATGCCCTCCCGAGAATACTCTATATATTGCAGGCGATCCCTATACATATACCTCCGGCCTTTTTTAAATCTTATAGAAACATATGCACTAAATTCTTATGGGGGAACCGTAGACCCAGAATCAGCTTTACGCAGCTCACCCGACCTAAAAGACTTGGGGGCATAGGCCTCCCCAACCTTCTCAATTATTACACTGCTACACACCTTACCAGGATAGTGGACTGGAATACTCAATCTCTCCACAAAGATTGGGTTTCCCTAGAAGCATCTTTTTCTGCTCTCCCTTTGGAGTCTCTCCCATGGTTACTCTCACCCCACGTCCCCTCTGAATTACACGTACACCCACTTATAGGCCCAACCTTGCAATGCTTCAAAAAGCTTTGCTACCGATCACCCATATCTTCGATTCCCGGCCCACTGACACCTGTAAAAATGAACCCTGGGTTCCCACCAGGTATGCACGCAAAGTTTCTTACCGATAACTGGACACAGAGCCCAATTAGATCACATCAGTTCTTCCTCCGGGGCAAACTATTGTCTACATCCCAACTCTCCTCCCAACTAAACAAGCCACCCATTCCCCCTTGGACATATATTTTAATTGCTCATTTTCTAAAATCCCTTAACAAGAATATACAATGCTCCAGAGAACTCACCCCTTTCGAAAAGCTATGTATCCAAACGACACCCCAATCTCATCTAGTTTCTACCACACATGAACTCCTCTTCGCCGAGATGAAAGCTAACGAGACCTTAGCCTGTAAGAACTGGGAGTCAGACCTCTCGGTATCTCTTTCAGCGGAACAATGGGAACTAATTTTCCTCAACATACATAAAGGGTCGACGAATGTGTCGACCCAGGAAAACGGCTTTAAGATCCAATCTAGATGGTACCGCACGCCCACCCTTCTGCATAAATATAATCCCACAATCCCAGAGGTTTGCTGGAGATGTCTCCGGGAAAGGGGAACCCTTCTCCATATCTGGTGGTCCTGTCCATCTCTAAAAGACTTCTGGGAAAAGGTATGCCATATAACCTCTCGAGTCACCTCATATCATTTGGACCTTTCTCCTTCTCAATTCCTTCTACACCATTCACCCCTGTCGCACAATTCCTATCACAAATCCCTAGCAATGCACATGATCAATGCGGCAAAGCAGTGTATCCCTATACACTGGAAATCGACTCACCAACCAACCATAAAAGAATGGTTTAACAGAATATGCAAAATTGAGGAAATGGAAAATCTTATACATATTGCAAGAGAGACTCCGTCATCATTTAGTAAAAAATGGGCCTGCTGGTTACACTATAAAACGACCCCAGAATTTGCAAACTCCCTGAACCCTGACAAAGGATAAATTACTCCTCTGAGAATTGTCATTAAAAATCTACGACGTGCCAGGATCTCCCCTTAACCCTAAACCTTACAAAGACACCTCTCTCCTCCTATATCTCCCCCTATACAGATCCGCCCCTAGTTTCTCATAACACGCCCCTTGAACACCCCAAGGGGTCGGGGAAGTCAGAGACGGACCCCCTGCCAACGCCATCCCTTCCTGCCTCACTCCCCTCCCCTCGATCCCCACCCCTTCTCCTTCCACCACTTACCCCCTCCTACTTTCTCATCCACAAGCTTCTGTACAATACAACCACTAACATAGCTCCAGCCTACACTCCCGCATTCATACACTCTCAACGAAATAAACCTGTTTATAGCTCCTTCCCTCCCTTTCTGCCATATTGCACCTGTTGGCCTTTCCCTCCCACACAGACCAAAAGTCCATAACGGCATCCGTGAACCTACCTAGCTCTAACCTACCAACAAGATCTATCCCCGTCAATGGTAGTGGACTTTGACTAGACCCCACAACTACCTTGAATTAAGGTAGCCCACCCCAACACGGCCTAGTTCATGAAGGATGCACATAGCCATTTCATTTTCACTACCCGCAAGTTGAATTGTATGTGACACATGTTATTCATCCATGTTTTGTGGTTGTATTAATACCTTATTGTACTACTATTGTTCAAGATATCTGTAAATGCTTTTTACATTTCAATAAACTGTTTTTGGAAAAAAAAAAAAAAAAAAAACAAAAAAAATATTATGCATGCCTGTAACTACTAAAAAATGTAATAATTTTAATAGTGGTCAAGAAAAAAATAAAATAAAAATAATAGACTGCGGTACCTGTGTTAATCCACTAGAGGCCGCTGTGGAACGTTTCTTGTCATGTGGACTAGTTTCTTTTTATCAGAGCAAGTCCAGGCAGATGGTGAGTTCTCTTGTGGGAAACTGCTTCCTCTGCCATGTTGCAATGCTCGTCCATCCCCCGGCCTGCGGCAAAAGGGGCCATGGCTCTTGTCCCTAGTTTCCCTTTTCAAAATTAGCGACGAAGGCGCACGTGGCCGCGCGCGTGCACGCGCCTCTATATATAGAGGTGAGCTGGGAAAGGGGGCGGAGCTTGGGGGATGACGCTCTGTGCGCGCCGCAGCGCTTCTGCGCATGTGCGGGCGTCCCAGCATGTTAAAAACCACAATTATGTGTTGTGAGCTGGCTATGGAGTGCAGAGACAGAGCTGGTAACATTTAAAAAAGGCATACAGCAAGCGGTTGATGCAGGCATCCCCATAGAAAGGCACATTAGTAGACACCAACTGTTTTTATAGCAGCATTTGTGCTAGACTATTGTCAGTAAGTGGTGTATTTCGGCTGGAATACCTCAGCTTTGGGCTTAGGAATATGCCGTCTAAAAACTCCGGGACTAAAAATCCCAGGAAGCATAGGGGGTCTCCATCGGGCTCTGAGGATCTTGGGCATGCTTTGGCTGCACCAATCTCCCCTGAAGAATCAGAGGTTAGTGACCGTAGAGCACCCTCAGGAGTACCTGGTACTGTGGCTGTCCTCAGTTCACTGCTCCTGTGTATATAACAGAGGAGGTTTTTTCCTCAGCTCTGGGAGGGCTGGAAGAGAGATTGTCAGCATTGATCGCTGCTTCCCTGTCACAGGAAAAAAGCACTCGATCTCCGTCTCCTCCCTCAGAGTGCCTGTTAGCGGAGCAACAGTCCCATACAGGGATCGACCTACCTGAAGGGGATCAGGATGAGGTCGATTCTGTTGTAGAGGAATCAACAGTGGAAGAGCCATTCTCAGCATCACATGCTGAAAGATTATGGGTTCAGTCCCTGACTAATATGGTCCGATCAGCATTTAAAATGCCCCTTGCGGAGCCATCATCCACTTCTGTCTCCTCGTTGGGGTCGCTAAAAGCTCCCCAGACTGTTTGTTCCTTTCCGATCCATCCTTTACTGGAAGGGCTCATTTACCAGGATTGGGAGCATCCTGATAAAATATTTACTCCTCCCAAGAGATTTCAAGTGGTCTATCCCATGGAGGATAAGTTCATCAAAAAATGGAGGGTCCCTACAGTGGACGCAGCCATCTCTTGTGTGAATAAATCACTGACATGTCCAGTGGATAATGTCCAAATGTTCAAGGACCCAATAGATAAAAAATTAGAGTCCTTATTAAAATCTGCTTTTGCTACAGCAGGCTTGGTGACACAACCAGCAGTGGCAGCTATTGGGGTCTGCAAAGCAGTGAAGGATCAGTTGAAACAGGTCTTAAGGGACTTGCCAGATCAGCAGGCTCTTGCCCTAGCTGATCTACCTAGAGCCTTATGCTTTGCGGTGGACGCTATAAAGGATTCAATCCATCAGGCCTCCCGCCTTACGCTGTCTGTAGTACATACCGTATGCGCAGGCTTTTATGGCTCAAAAACTGGTCTGCTGAAGCTCCCTGTAAAAAATTGCTGGTCAGCTTCCCATTTCATGGTGAACGCTTATTCGGGGAAGACCTGGACAAATATATCCAGAGAATTTCCAGCGGTAAAAGTACACTTTTGCCGGTTAAAAACAGAGTTAGAGGTCCCTCTTTTAAGAGGCCTGCTTCCCCAGTCCCTAGGACATCGGCTGTGAAACAGTTCCGACGGCCTCCTCGGTCGAATCCCGGAGGTAAAAATCAGGGACAATTGCAGGGTAACAAGAAGCCCTGGAGCAGGAGAGGTACAAAACCTCCCCCAAAGTCAAATGCATGAAGGGTTGCCCCCACTCAATCCGGTGGGGGGGGGGGGGAAGACTTCAGTTGTTCACAGAGACCTGGCGGGACACGATCAGAGACAGATGGGTGCTCTCCGCAGTAAGTCTGGGATACAAATTGGAGTTAAAAGACTCCCCTCCTTCCCACTTTATAAGGTCAAACGTGCCAAGGGATCCCCAGAAGAGAGGATCCCTCCTGTTGGCACTAGAACAATTATTGCTCCAAGCAGTAATTATAGAGGTTCCCCTGGAAGAATGGGGGTTCGGGTTTTACTCAAACCTCTTTACAGTCCCGAAGCCAAACGGGGACGTGAGGCCCATATTAAATCTAAAAGGGCTAAACAAATTCCTACATATCAGGACTTTCCGGATGGAGTCGATCCGATCGGTGGCCACTGCCCTACAAGGGGAGGAATGGTTAGCCTCAATCGACATCAAAGATGCTTATTTGCACATTCCCATCTTTCCAGCCCACCAAAAATTTCTACGCTTTGCGGTAGAAGGGCGCCATTTTCAGTTCAGAGCCTTACCCTTTGGTCTGGCCACAGCACCACGAGTGTTCACAAAAATTCTGGCCCCATTATTGGCCAATCTAAGAACACGAGGTGTAACGATAATGGCATATCTAGACGAATTGTTGCTGATAGACCACTCAGTGGAAAAACTAGAAGTGGTTGTTCACGAGACAATCAAGTATCTGGAATATCACGGTTGGATTATCAACCGAGACAAGTCAGCCCTAAAACCAGTCAAAAGTCTGGAATACTTGGGGCTAAGGCTGGATTCAGACCAGAGAAAAAATTTCTTGCCTCAAGAAAAGGGGTCGTCTTTGAGAGATTTGATCCACCTAGTGGGTACAAAAAGACAGCCATCCATACGCCTGTGCATGAGGCTGCTGGGAAAAAAGGTGGCATCATTCGAAGCAGTACCCTACGGTCAATTCCATTCAAGGAATTTGCAAAGGGCTATACTGTCAGCCTGGAACAAGAAAGTTCAGGCCCTAGACTTACCAATGTCCTTGTCCCCTTCCGTTCGCAAGAGCCTCCGTTGGTGGTTGGTTCCCCAGAATCTGGAAAGAGGGAAATCCTTCAGTCCGATTTCTTGGAAGGTGGTCACTACAGATGGCAGCCTTATAGGCTGGGGAGCAGTACTGGAGCAATGGTCTCTCCAGGGCAGATGGTCGGAAGCAGAAAAGGCCCTGCCCATCAATCTCTTAGAGATACGAGCAGCCCGGTATGCCCTAGTAGCATGGACATCCAAACTCCAAGGGTCCCCTGTCAGAATTCAATCGGACAATGCCACGGCAGTGGCATATATCAATCATCAGGGTGGCACCAGGAGTCGTGCAGCCCAGAGGGAAGTAAATTGCATCCTGAAATGGGCAGAAAGATATGTCCCAGCCATATCTGCGGTATTCATTCCAGGAGTGGAGAATTGGAAGGCGGACTTTCTAAGTCGCCAACAATTATGCCCAGGGGAATGGTCCCTTCATCCCGAGGTTTTCCGGACAATATGTCAGCGGTGGGGAACACCAGATGTAGATCTGCTAGCATCCAGATTCAACGCAAAAGTGGACAGGTTTGTCTCTTGGACAAGGGATCCCCTAGCTTGCGGCTCGGATGCCCTAGTGTTCCCTTGGGATCAGTTCAAGCTGATATATGCATTTCCCACTGCCACAATTGTTACCTCGATTACTCCGCAGAATCAGGGTAGAAAAGAAACCAGTGATTCTGGTGGCTCCAGCGTGGCCCCGAAGAGCATGGTACACGGAGATTGTAAAGATGTCTGTGGGGAGTCCTTGGACCCTCCCACATCGTCCGGACCTGCTTTCGCAAGGACCGATATACCACCCTTCCTTACCAGCCCTAGGTTTGACGGCCTGGCTATTGAAGCCCACATTCTAAAAAAGAGAGGGCTCTCTAATTCTGTGGTATCTACCATGATCAGTGCCAGGAAGCCGGTATCCAGGCAGATCTACTATAGAATCTGGAAGGCGTGCATCGCCTGGTGTGAGGCCAAGAAATGGCATCCACGTAAATACGTAATAGGTAGGATTCTGGACTTCCTACAATGGGCTGTAGATAGGAAGCTTGCCTTGAGTACTATCAAGGGTCAGATTTCGGCCTTGTCAATATTTTTTCAAAGGCCCTTGGCTTCGCATTCACTAGTCAAAGCCTTTATACAAGGAGTGATGCGTATTAGTCCTCCGGTTAATATTCCCATATGTCCATGGGATCTAAACCTGGTTCTGTCGGTTCTACAGAAACAACCATTTGAACCATTACAGCATATTTCTTTGGTTCTTCTCACCAGGAAATTGATTTTTCTAGTAGCCATTTGTTCGGCTAAAAGAGTGTCGGAATTAGCAGCTATGTCCTGTAAGGAGCCATATCTGGTTATCCATAAGGACAGAGTAGTGTTACGTCCTCATCCAGCCTTTCTTCCTAAGGTGGTATCGAGGTTTCATTTGAACCAAGATGTGGTTCTTCCTTCTTTTTTCCCCAAACCTACTTCGGTAGAGGAAAAGTTATTGCATTCTTTGGATGTAGTAAGAGCAGTTAAAGCTTATCTAAAAGCCACTGCTCAGATTCGCAGAACGGATACTTTGTTTATTCTGCCGGAAGGCCCCAGAAAGGGTCAGGCAGCATCAAAATCTACTTTAGCCAAGTGGATTCGCCTATGGCTTGAGGAGGAGACCGCCTCCGTTCAAAGTTAGAGCGCACTCCACGAGAGCAGTTGGAACTTCATGGGCAGCGCATCACCAGGCCTCCCTGGCTCAAATCTGTAAGGCCGCAACATGGTCTTCAGTACACACGTTTACTAGGTTCTACCAGGTGGACGTTAGAAGTCAGGAGGATGTCGCCTTTGGGCGCAGTGTGTTGCAGGCCGCAAAAGATCCTCATGTCTGATAGCGCTCAGCTTATGTATGGTGTATCCCCCCCCTCGTTGGGCATTGCTTTAGGACATCCCATTAGTAATGACTATGTCGCTCTGTGTCCCGTGATGTACGAGAAAGAAAATAGGATTTTTATAACAGCTTACCTGTAAAATCCTTTTCTTGGAGTACATCACGGGACACAGAGCTCCCGCCCCTCTTTAGGGACACTTATTGCTTTGCTACAAAACTGAGGTGCTCCCGGATGGGAGGGGCTTATATAGGGGAGGGTACTTCCGGTTTTGGAAGTTGCCAGTGCCAGCACCTGAAGGTATCTATATAACCCATTAGTAATGACTATGTCGCTCTGTGTCCCGTGATGTACTCCAAGAAAAGGATTTTACAGGTAAGCTGTTATAAAAATCCTATTTTTCCCCTCGGGAAAAATTACATTTTTTTTTTTAACAAGAAAAACGACCGTGTGTGGGCTTTTTGTAATTTTTCCCGACGGGAAAAACGGCATTAATCACGACGAGAAAAATTAGAACATGCTCTAATTTTTCTCGTCGTGATTCCCGTCATTTTTTCTGCTGCAGTTTTCCCATAGGGAAACACTGCCACGGAGCCCACACACGGTCGTTTTTCTCGACCAAGAAAAAGAATGGTCGGGAAAAACGGCCGTGTGTAGGGAAACAAGCCGTTCCCTCATTTTTCCCGTCGATTTTCTCGACGGTGTTTTCACCGTCAAGAAAATCGATCGTGTGTACGCGGCATCAGGCCAAGTACATTGGACTTGGCTATTGACCGATTGTCCAGCTGTTGGTTGCCAGAGATTGACCTGTGGTTGATAATCAGAGAAATTTTGTATTTAGTTTTTGCTGCTTATATTTAATATTTACATTTCATCATATAAGGTTATATTAGGGTTTCTAGCCACCTGTAATTCCTCATTCTAGTCCTGGTCCACACAAGTGCGGCTTTGAAATTGCGCTACTTCAGCACGATTTCAAAGCCGCCAATCTGTGTGATTTTGATGTGCCATTTCATTGCAGCTTGCGACTTCATTTAACAGAAGTCAAAACAAGTTGCAATAAATATGTAAAAAAGTAGTGCAGTAAACTTTTTTAAAGTTGCTGCGACTTTGCAATGATTTAAAGCATTCAATTGCCGGCAATGGGGTGTGACTTGTCATGTGATTTTGAACTGTCAAATCACGTGACAATTCGCACTAGTGTGAACAGGGCTTATGGGATTAAACTAACTTGAATGCTACTACAGCAAAAAAAAAAAAAAAAAATTACACATTTAAATGCGCTAAAGTCATACCAACATATTACTAAAGCCATGGATAAATACATAGATCAAAATTCAGCCGAATTTCAATCCATTTATGGGCAGGCTGGTTGTAAAGGAGATCAACCTTTGTACAACCAGCCAGTTGGACAATTTACAAACGATCAGCACCACTGGCTATAGCTGGCAGTGCTGATCAATGTATTCTAACGGCAGTGAAGGCTTCCTGCTAGCAGAACACAATAGCTCAGCGGGCGCAATTACCAAATCCACCTAAAATGTGTGGATGAGGGGGAAATCGAGTCATTTTTTTCACTCAACTCTGTTAAAAAAAAAAAAAAAAAATACTATGTATGGGCTACCCAACACTATACTAGATTTTGGGATGCAAGATAGGATGTTCACATTATAACTAATAGGTTTACTTGTTAATTAGTAACATTTTTATTTTCTATTTTTAATTTTCCTATGTGTGTAGCAGTGGAAATGCAAATGCTGAAATATGACTGCTTTGAAACCGCACACAACAGTGCCAATATAATGCAATTTTCTACACCAGAAAATAGCCAAAGCACAACCTCAAAAGCAAACCATTTTAAAATATTGTAATAAAATAATGTGCCATCTCTATTTTCCAGCTCATACTGTAGCGGTTTAGTGTACTGTAAAAAAAAAAAAAAAAAAAAAAAAAAAAAAAAAAAAGCTTTTTGCCTGTATACTAGAAACATAAAAACACATTCAGATAAAATAACGTATCGGTAGTAAAAAAAAAGTGGGGAAGATTTTACATTTGCTCACTGTATAGCATTTTAAAAAAGTGTCCCTGTCTGCCAAATACAAAAATGTATCTGCATTCGATTCCCTGTGTCTACATGTATCTTACAGAAAACTGTGTATTGATTTATCTAAAACACATATCTTTAAAGTGGTTGTAAACCTCTAAAATTAAAAATGAGTAATGCATATTATTCTATAGTGTAGACTAGCCTCAATCCAAAGCACTTTGTGTGGGTCCCATCTGATCTCTCCTCTCTCTGTTATCTGCATAAGTCACTTCTGACAGTCCATGTTGACACCACAAAATTATGGGAGATGGCCCCACCCCCCAGCACACAGGTGACTGACAGCCTCAGCTGTGCATGTTTCCCTATGAGATGGTGTAGAATGGGGTCTGTCCATTCCCTTCACTCAGGGCTCAGATTCAACTCTGTGTTCTATGCTGTGCAGTGTGCGACATCAGATTCCTGCCCCCTGCCTTCTGGAACTGAGAAAAAAGCCATTTACATGTGTGTTTTAGGAGGCTGTAGAGGAGAGAATGCTGCAAATAAATGGGTACAACTTATGTAGGAGGATTTGTTTTTTATATCTGTATCGTATAACCTGATGCCAGTAACTTCAATGGGATTATGCAAGAGTTTACAAATGCTTTAAGGGGTTCTCACTTATACTTTTTATTTTTTGTAATGCAATAGGGTGCTTGCTTTTTCACTTAATCACAGTGACTTTTTGGTTCATTCACTACAATCCCATTTGTGGACGCCAGCCTGATCAACAAGGACAAACAAGCCTGACGACAACCAAGTCATACAGACAAAAAGGCAATCTTGATTGGTTGAATCATACTTTATAACTCTTGGAACAAACCAGAATTGTTTTCAGTTTTTACCTGTGTCGTTACAATTGCAAAATAATTCTAAGTGTATAATATGTGACAGCTATAACAGCATTACGATTCGTAGATCTGACTGCCACCCACTAACCTTTACGCTTATTGAACAAAAAATTTGCCACTCTGCAGCTGCTATAGAAAAAATGAAAGCTATAAAAAAGGAGACTCACTTCCACTAAGCAGGTACTCCCAAAGAATTGGCCTAGCTACCATCTATTGAAATTTAGAAGCAGACCTTCATTGCAGCTTAGGGTAAGCATAACATGGAACATTGGCATGACATGTACAGTAACAAATCCGAGCATCACTTAGGATAATTAGGCCATGCATAGGACAACTGAGTGCTTCCTAACCTTAAAGTGACACTGCCATAACAGACTAATAGAGACTGCCATTACTGAACTCTCCTTTGAGCCCTAGCAGTCATTCTGCCACATTTACTTCAATGCCGTCTGAGTCAATGATCAGAACAAGTATAGAAATAAGTAGTTCTCACATTTTTCTGGCACTTATTTACAGCATGATTATAGGACTGACTAAACATACTAAAGTCAGAAACAACCAGGCATCTAGAATTGTTCATAAAACCTATGCCACAAAGAATTTCCTGGGATGAAGCTTCTCCTTCCCACGTCAGGCAAAGGATGCTTTCCACATGTGGTGATAAACCTTACAAGATGAGGGCTTCAGCAAGGTGGGAATCAGAGTCTAAAAAGACCCCTCAAGATTTGGGCTTCAATAGCCAAGGTAACAAAGCCAGCAACCATAAAACAGGATGGTACATAGGATCTTGAGAAAGAAGATCTGGACGATTCGGTAGGGGTCATGGGAAGTCTGATTATGTTTAAGTACCGCACCCTCATTGGCCTTGAAGCTTTTCAGATTTGGAAAGTTCACTACTGAGCTGCTTACTGCTTTTATAGCTGGAGAAAAGGGCCCTGAGGAAGAAGGTACTCCTTCGAAATGTGTCAGCCAGCAATGGCCCTGATGTCCTCTCCTTTGCCATCTGGAGACTGTCGGTTTCAGGACTGATCGCCGCGATTTGGTGGCTTTTACAAGCATTATTGCTCCACATTTGTAAGTACGGTAGTTTTATTTTGTTTTTATCAATAAATTTACTTGGGATAATGCACAAGGCCGGTGTGCCCTTTTTTCCTTACTTTTTTTGCGACTATTAGGATATCACCTATCCTGGAGGGCAGCAAGGCCTGAGAAATTATCCCTTAAGCAATAGACCAACCGGACATCACAATAATGCGCAAGAGTGTTTGTTTGCTGTTATGGAGAAAAAGCTGTACCCTGAGGACCTGCAGACAGCACAGATCCCCAGAATGAATAAAGCAGGAAGAGTTTGGTCTCCACCTCTCTGCTATTTCTCAATCAATAACCGACCAATCACCAGACTGTCAGGTAGCGGGGCAGCTCTGACATTAGGAAGCAGATCTCTTGCCTCTATCAAGATGGCTAGCCACACACAAACACACTATAGAACAAGGCATGGAACACCAGTAATTAAAGAGGAGTTCCACCCAAAAATGAAACTACCGCTTTTCGGAACCCTTCCTCCCTCCAGTGTCACATTTGGCACCTTTCAGGGAGGAGCAGATTTTTTGGGAAGGGCTCTGCTGATGCCACTGCGTCATTCTGATTACAACACTTTTAAATGTCTTCATAAATGTGAGTGACCATTTTTATGTTTTTACAATAAATGTTCCTCTTGTTTACGGAATTACACTATGTGGCCCCACTTTTTTACTTTTAATATATAAACATTGCGGAAGAGCTTTCTGTGAAGTACTGTGGCCCATCTCCAAGGTGGATATTCATTGAAGTCAATGCTGTGATACATCCTCTTCTGGTTTCTATTGGAAGTTGTGCTCGCTGTACCCCCTTTGGTGTGATACACCATCAAGCTCTTTTAGACCCATCAGGTGTATGCCTTGTTGGGTCCATCTTGTCTGGTAAGCCTTGGATCTCTACGGTGGTGGACTACTTGCAGACAAACCTAATTGACAGTCACTTATTCACCTTTGTGATTTTTGGACTTTCATTCACAATATTACCTTTATTTGTTTATCTCTTAGTTGGTGTTGATCTTCACGTATAATTTCACTGCTGGCAATATATATCTTTATATTGTTCATAATTTTTGTTAATTTCATTTTATATGCGTTTTCTTTATGCATATTGCTATACAGCCTTTTTAGGTGTATGTATATAATTCTTATTGTTTTGTGCACTTATATATGGTGTTCCACTATATACTTCACGGGTATATTATCACTTTAAGCGCCGCACTTTTCCCTTTTTACAATTTTTACATTACAGGGGGGAGCAGATACCTGTTTAATACAGGTATTTGCTCCCACTTCCAGGCATAGATAGCCGCATTATCTGCGGGTATCTACGCCACTTCTCGTCCCGTCCCCCCCAGCTGTCTTCTGGGAGACACAGGTCCCAGAAGACAGCAGGGACCATTCGGGTTGCACAGCGCGAGTCGCGCATGCACAGTAGGGAACCAGGAAGTGAAGCCGCAAGGCTTCACTTCCCGATTCCCTTACCGAAGATGGTGGCGGCAGCACCCGAGAGCCGAGCAATAGATCGACTTCGAGTGCCGACATGGCAGGCGCGCTGGACAGGTAAGTGTCCTTCTTTTGAAAGTCAGCAGCTGCAGTATTTGTAGCTGCTAACTTTTAAAAAAATAAAAAAATCGGCGGACCTCCGCTTTAAGAAATGGTCAGCTGTAGGGAGAGCACAAGCAATACTCATGACTAGTCTTTTGCCCTCTGCTTGCCTGCTTTGTGCACAGCTTCCACAAGTCAGGTCCTCTTCAGTATTTTTTAGTACGAAGCAGTATTCCATTAGAAAGTCTCATACAGTGTTAACAGATTATAAAGTAATAATAAAAATCTAAAAACAAAAATAGTAATAATCATTATTATTATTATTATTATTACTATTATTTGTATTTTTACGGTGCTCCATAAAGAAAAGCCTGTTTAACAGCAATGTATGGACAATAAATAACTTCAAGAAGTAGTTATAGAATAGAAAATACAGTGGTGATTTGTATTGAGTGAAAGCCTATAGTTGTGATCGGTATTCTGTTATTCTTACAGTGAAAAGCATGCTTGAAATTTCTATTCCCTTCTTATATGCTTTACCGAGTCCTGCCAAAAATAACATTAGCAATATAATTAAGAATTAGATAACACGCGTTCCACTACTTAGGGTGGTGTACAAATGCAGACTAAGCGATCTCTGTTGCAAGGAAATGTAAATCAAGAAAGTGAAAAAAGCTCAAACTTTGCATAGCTATTAAGGGAAATATCAACATAAGCAGTTTTCGTGCCTGACTGCTAAAAGACAAACACTGAATCGCTGGATGTGTGTAATTGAAGCTTGGAGAGAAACAACTTTGACAGAACAGCTCCTTATTAACAACGAAGAGTCCTGTCTTCATGTGGAAATGGCAAACAATTTATGTGATGGCTTTGTAGCTACTACGAAATACAAATTGCACAGATAACCATATGGCATTTCACTGAATGGAATGAAAAATAATTTAAGATGTAGCCATTTATTGGTATAAACTATAAAGTGACCTAAATTACTTTCCGATACCGAATGTTACATAAATTTTCATTTTTTGGGTCAACAATGATGGATCTTGGCTTTTGTTGGTAGGGCTTCCAAATCACCTAGCAACCCTGAAAGTTGTGTTTGATGAAATTAAAACTTTAAAACCATTTATTTAATAGGACAAGTAAAAGTCATTCTTACACTGCTTATTTCAATAAGCCAAACATACACTACATTACCAAAAGTATTGGGAAACCTGCATTTACATGCACATGAACTTTAATGGCATCCCAGTCTTAGTCAGTAGGGTTCAATATTGAGTTGGCCAACCGTTTGCAGCTATAACAGCTTAAACTCTTCTGGGAAGGCTGTCCACAAGGTTTAGGAGTGGGTCTATGGGAATGTTTGACCATTCTTCCAGAAGCGCATTTCTGAGGTAAGGTACTGATGTGGACGAGGCCTGGTTCGCAGTCTCCGCTCAAATTCATCTCAAAGGTGTTCCATCAGGTTGAGGTCTCTACGGACTAAGACTTGGATGCTATTAAAGTTCATGTGCATGTAAAGGCAGGCGTAACAAATTCTTTTGGTAATATAGTGTATTTTTGTGAGAAAAATCCAAGCAGCTTTACACCATCAGGTGGCTTCAAGGATGCTCTCAAAGTGCTTCTAGTAAGAGTAGTCAGCTCTGCCAAAACAGCAAACCCCCTGCAGATCTTAGAATAACCCAAGCAACAGTTCCTACATTTGACTTGATATTAGCTTCTTGCAATGCTCTGTACAGAAGATCTCAGATTGAGAGAGGGAGAAGCCGTGCAATGAGTCAGTCAATTGTGCTGTAGTGCTCATCTACTAATAAAGAATGTGACAGAGAGATGAACTCATCGGTCTGCTGCTACTTCTTTCATTGCCCAGTCACAGAGTATGGGATGGGAGAAGACTGGTAAGTGTTATTTTACTGCAGCAGAGAAAAATCATTCCCCCTCCTCTGCCAGAAAGGGCTGTGTGGCAGAATTGTAAAAACCTCAAGCTTTGTTCACACAGGTGTACTACAGCATACTCCCATATGCAAGGGCAACGTTTACCTACATGGGAATGCACAGGTGTTCCGTGCATCTTCGTGAAAATAGTCACATTCATGTCAATCTAGAAGTAGCAGCTGCACAGACACAGCCGCTGCACCTTATTTGAAAGCCATGCGGATGTAGGGCCCAGAACACAGACAGACAATGTGCGCTCGGGGTGGTGCAACCGCTTAGATGTCAAATAGGGAGCAGCAGCTGCTGCATCCCCTTTGACAGGAATGTGACCCCCTGCACAAGGACGCACAGAACACCTGACCATCCTAGTGTGGATAACCCCTTGCACAGGCGTACCCTTGTAGTATGCCCGTGTGAACAAGGCCCTAAGACTGGATGGACAGAAATAAGAATATTTTAACAGGTAAAATAGCTCCCATATATTTAACTGTGTATTAAGCCTTTTGCCTGTAGTTCAGTCTAAAGCAGGGGTCTCCAAACTTTTTAAACAAAGGGCAAGTTTATTGTTCTTCAGACTTTATGGGGGCCAGACTGACCAGTGGGTGTAGAAAAAAAAAGTCAGAATAAACAATGCCCAATCTTTTAAGAATAGTACCCCATAGTTGTGGTCAGTGGGAGGAACAGTGTTCTATTGTTAGTTTCAGTGGGAGGAATAGTGCTCCACTGTAGGTGTCAGTGGGAGTAACAGTGTCCTATCATTAGTGTTAGTGGGAGGTATAGTGCCCCATCATTGGTGTCAGTGGAAAAAACAATGCCCAAAAGCTGGTGTCAGTGGGAGGAATTATGCCCCATTGTTTGTTGGTGTCCGTTAGTGCCCCAAGGCCCTGAAAAAGGCAAGCAAAGGGCCGCATCTAGCCCCCCGGGCCACAGTTTGGAGACCACTGGTTTAAAGTAAATGGGTTACATGAAAATTACGGGGCAGCCAATAAACATCTGACTCACTGGTTTCATTGCTTTCTCTGTCAATCAATTCTGTAAGCCCTGATTCATAGCAAAATAATCCTCTCTGGTGGGTGGCACATCTGAACTTCTATGTCTTTCAGTGTTGCAGCCTCTGGCAAAGTCTTCAATGTCCAATGCTTAAAACCTCCCTTCTGGTAGTGTTAAGTGCCTGCATCTCCCTGGAAGGTGCTGTGGTTCTTCCAGGGAGATGCAGTGAGATGCAGTGATTCAGTGGGGGACACAGACATTTGACACTCCCAGAAGCACTGAATGTTGAAGGAGTTGCTGGAGACTGCAGTGCTGGAAGTCAGAAGAATGCAGACTCACCAACTGCCAGAGAGGTAAATATTCATTTTTATTCTTCAGTGTTACATTTTGCAAGGAAAGCAAGTCCGTTTAGAGATTTGTGCTGCTTTTATATTCATAGAATAATTTCTTTACTTAATTATACATATATATATATATCACAGATGCACACCTAATTAACAGGAGAGGAGACAGAACCAAGCACAGCAGCTGAAGCCAGCTGTCTATTCTCTAACTCGGGTCAGGAAATTAAAGCTAATTATTTCAACAGTTGCTATGGGCAACAACTTTATTTTGTAATACTCTTGCTTTTATGAATCTACTCCATGTGTTCCAGACAGTTCTGCACTGGGAGACTTTCATCTGCCTCCTGTAACAAACAGGCTGTGTGCGTTTGTTAAATTAAGTAGTAAAAAAAAAAAAATTTGCACTTATAGAAACTGAATAATGTGGATAAGAAGCTTTAATTAGAGAGTGCGCAATTCAATTTGCAGGATAATAATCAAAATGGTGTACAGACATTGAGTATTTAAAAAAGGTATTTTGTGATTTGTAAGGGCGTAAATACATAGGTAAATTAATAAAGATTTACAAACCTGAAGAGTGAACTCACTAGCATCTTCTGCATTTTGTGATAATGGAATAACCAGCATGTTTTGAAGAATGAAGGCAGCCTGGAAACAACAACAAGATCTCAACATTGCCATCTAGCGGAAACTGTAATCAGCTGCAACCAAGCACGCTAATGTACTTTTAATCTGAGACATGCATAACCTAAGGTACAAGACAGAACATCAAGATAACTCACCAGTTAATGTATTCATTTTCTAATAAAGCGCCTTCTGAATATTGTTTTTTTTTTTTCTATTTCTATGCAGTCACGTGACGGCAAAGCTCCGGTGGTTCTCTGCACTGTGAAGGGTCCAACATTGGTGCTGACAACCCTGTAGCCATTGCGCTATTCTGCTAGTCTCCACAGCTCCCAGGTTTGTTGAAGTGTCAGCCAGGAGAAGAATTCCTACCCACCATTTACAGAGAGATTGGAGTGAGCCGCAGATTTGCCGTCATATGATTGCATAAAAATATATATATATATATGTTAGAAAAAACGGTTAGACTAGATGAATAAAATGGTACTACACTATGAAAAAAAGTGTTACTGATACAAACAAAACTATACAGCAGATGATGTAAACTCACTATTCAGTCTCCTTTAGAGCTACCAAAACTATGTAGTAGATGCCTGCCTAAACAATCCACTTAATGTTTTAATCTAGTTAGATAGGCTCTTATACTACATTTGTTGGTAGACCTAAAGAAAATTGTTCAATCAGATTACGAGGTGCATATAAAACTGACCCCCCAGACTAAAGTTTCCTGCAATTCCACTGCACAAAACACATTAACTTATTAAGGTAACCTCAATGGGAATAGAGGAAGTTGCATGCCAATGGCTTCAGATCACATTCAACTTTATTAAACCGGGACATAGCACTCTCCAACAGTTCATTCAATTACGGCTTTGTGATGAGGCCTGGCATGCTTTGGGTGAAACGTTAGAGGGGCAGTCCTACCTAGACAGAGTTGTAGTGTGCCATGTCTAGATTTAAAGTGGTTGTAAAAAATAAAAAAAAGTGTTTTTTATCTTCATGCATTCTAGCATCTGCAAATGTACGTAATCTGTAATTAACAACCTTTTAGGTATATAACACTAGGAGATAAATGGATTACACTAGAACAGAATAGTGTAAAAAAGAAAACCAAGTAATGACCTCATTACTGCTGTGAAGCTTCTCCAATCACTAATTGGCATCCTTGGGAAGGTTCAGTGAAAAGCTGTATTGCTAAACTGCAGTGCTGAAAAGTGAAGCTGCCTCACTGGTAGGAACTACAGAACTGGATGAACAGCATCAGCACATAGCCGTCTACTTGAATGCTTCCTTTGTGAATTTTTTTAATTTTTTTAACTTGAATGCAGATTAAAATGATTACTATTGCACAGATCACTGGTACAGTCTGATTAAGCACACACACAATGTAAATCAGATTATTCAGACAGACTTTCTTCACCCAACAAACACATCCACAAATGTATGCTTGAAGGGCAATCACTTATTTCTAAAGCTTAATGTGCATCACTGTGCAACAATGGAGCATCATTAGTACATTTTACTTCATTAAAAGAGGCAAAACAGGTACATCAAAAAAAACAAAATGACCAATTACCAGATCTCTAGAAACTCCAAGGCCAAATGCCAACTTAGCCGATTTTGTTATATGGAAAAAATGCCATATGGAAGTAAAAAAATTTTTTAATTTAGCAATAAAATAGGATTTTTTACTCACCGTCAAATCCTTTTCTCTGAGTTCATGGACAGACACAGCTTCCTATTGACAAGTGGGTATTATCCTTCCATTTAGGAGTGACTAGGCAGAAAACTTGTAGAAAGTGTTAACACACCACACCCTCTACAGCACCGCCCAGGGGGCGGACCCTCTGGGTATAATCCCTCTCTCTGCACCTCACAGACCAGTTCGTCAAAAAGCAGTACAAACTTAAAACGAGGGGTGGGTGCTGTGTCCGTCCATGAACTCAGAGAAAAGGATTTTACGGTGAGTAAAAAATCCTATTTACTCTTTCGTTCATGGACAGACACAGCTTTCTATTGACAAGTGGGACGTCCCAAAGCAGTGTCAAAAACGAGGGGTGGGATCATTAAAACAACTTCACCCCAAAACAAAACAGAGCTCCTCAACGGAGGAGTTACAACTCTAAACAGCCGCCTGCAATACCTTGCGGCCGAAAGAAGCATCCGAAGATGTACACACATCAACTTGTAAAGTTTAGTGAAAGTGTGAACGGACGAGCAGGTCGCCGCCTTACACACCTGGTGAAACAGACGCTTGATGTTCTCAGAGCTCGGACAGCGTCCAAAAATACAACGTCTTCTCCTAGGATTGGACGGATGAGGACACAAGGATGGCAGTACAATGTCTTTCTTGAGATGGAAGGTCGAACGACCCTAGGGAGAAAAGAAGGCTGCGGACGCAGCACCACCTATCCTTGTGGAAGATCAGACAAGGCTGCCGGCTCAGAAAACCATCTTAACTGACGTAAACCAAGAGGCACCTCTTGCCCTGGTCGAATGCGCCGGGAAAGGGAGGCGCCTGACCCTTCATGGCGTAAGCCTGATCACAATCTGTCGGATCCACCTAGAGACGGTGACCGATGAGACCGCTGGGCCCTACTTGGGACCAACCACCGAAACAGTGAGTCTGGACTCTGGAACGTAGCAGTACTAGACAAGCATTCTCTCAGTTTGGACAACGTCCAAGGAATGCAACGTCGTCTCCTTAGGATCCAACGGATGAGGACACAAGGGTGGCAGTACAATGTCTTCCTTGAGATGGAAAGGTCGAAACACGACCTTAGGAAGAAAAGAAGGCTGCGGACGCAGCGCCACCTTATCCTTGTGGAAGATCAGATAGGAAGGCTTGCATGACAAGGCTGCCAGCTCAGAAACCCATCCTAACTGACGTAACAGCCACCAAAAGGACCACTTTCTGAGAAACTGTCAAAGGAATCTCCCCGATGTTCTCAAACGGTGGTTTCTGAGGCACCTAGAGGCCATGCCGTTGAAGCCATTGACTGCAAGCAGGATGGCATATGGGACCCTGCGCAAGCAGGTCCTCTCGTAGTGGTAGACGCCAAAAGGACGTCTGCTACACAAGCCCCACGGAGGTAGTGGAGGGTGGACCGGAGGGGCCGCCTGCCGAACCCACTGTACAAACATCCGATGCTGCAGCAAAGCTGCTTATTCCTCCTAGAAGATTGACATACGCCACCACTGTGGTGTTTGTCCGACTGGATTCTGACTGGACGCCCTTGTAGCCTCTGAGACCATGTGGAGAGGCAAAGCCAGATCGCCCCGGATTTCAGGCCAATGATCTGCAAGTGGGATTCCTCCGGAGTCCAGCGACACAGGTAGACTGAGCTCCTCAGACTCCTCTGCAACCGGGAAGACAGGCGTCCACCGTGACCCCCATCCAGTAAAAAGGAAGGAACGACTTCCCAGACAGAAATGCTGGTGACGTCGGCCACCAACTAGGGAGGTCCTGATTGGGTGGCTCACGCGGATTTTGATAATCCAGGGATGAAGGGCACTTGACCCTTCAGGACAGTGTTACCTTCTGTAACACTCGCGTGTGAAATAGTGCCTATGGTACCGCCTCGAAGGGGGCTACCATGAGGCCCAGGACTCGCCTGCAAAAGTGGCGTGACAACCATCTTTGGGATGTCAACTGCCGCACCGCAGCCCGAAGGGTCTGCAACTTTCCCATAGGGAGAAAAAAACTTTCGCCTCTGAGGAGTCCAGAATCAACCCTAGATACACTAGGAGTTGGGACGGTACCAATACTGACTTCTGAGTGTTCAGCACCCAACCAAGTATCGGCGGGTCTGACAGGTTATAGACACGCTCACTTTTAATTTTGAGTTTGAAGTGACCCTCAGAAGAAGATGGTCCAAGTTGCCCATGATAGCGATGCCACGCTGTCTTAGTAGGGCCAGAAGTCGGGGCAAGCACCTTGGTGAACACCCTTGGTGCCAATGCCAGGCCAAAGGGGAGAGCCACCAATGGTAGTGGTCTTCCCCGGCCGCCAACGCAGACATCTCTGATGCCTGGTGCATATAGAGACATGTAAGCATGCGTCCTTGATGATCAAGGATGCCAGAAAATCCCCCGGATGGAGGGCAGCGACAACAGAGCGAGCCAACTCCTTTCCGGAATCTTTGTACCTTCACAAAGCAGTTCAGGGTCCTGAGATCCAAGATTGGACGAACCCCCTCCTTCTTCAGCACTACCAACAGATTTGAGTAGAACCCCTGAACCCGTTCCTGTACTAAGAAGGAAGGCCCACCCTGCGTATCAGCAGGTCTTGGACCGCCCCATATAGGGCTTCCCGACAAGTCGGCTGAAGCTGGCGGTTTAGAGGGAAAAAAAATCAGTTCGGTAGGCAAGCAAGGTTGGGCTTGCGAACCCAGGCACACTTCTGTGCCTCAGCAGGCGCTTTATTGGCCTGGGGTCGTTTACTTGCCGCACTAAGCGGATGAAAGAACCGCTTGTGCTCGGTGAAGGAGGCCCTTGCCTATGGCGTGGCTCCTTATCTTTTTTGGATTGGCGGAAGCAACGTGCTCTTACCTCCTGTGGCATCTTTAATGATGTCATACAGAGAGGCCCCAAAAAGTCTGTTGCCTTAAAAAGGCAGATCCAACAGGGCCTTCTTGGAAGATTGGTCCGCAGACAAGCACCTTAGCCAGATCAAGCGGCGTAACGCCACCGCATAAACCGAGGCCCAAGACAGCAAGGGGATAGTATCCATGTCTGACTCACAGACAGACTTAAGGCCCTGTACCAACTGGTCGGCCAGAGCTACCTTGTTTGGAGGAGTCTCCTGTGCTTTTAACCCCTGGAGTAGCATCTTTGCCTACTCAGTAAGTGTCTGAGACATCAGAAAACCCCAGCCAATGCTGGACGCACCGCTGAGCCCCCCACTGTGTATAGGTAGCAGGTGTCCCTGAAGACAGGAGCCCCTTCCACTGAAATCGTGGTAACTTGTCAAGTCTGGACACAGGGGGGTGCACTATCGGGGGAGAGGTCCATTTTTTCAGGAAACTCTCAAGGGGTACCGAACCGCAAAATTTTGGGGGGTGCAAAAACCATCAGTGGGTTTACCCACTCCTTGTACAAAAGCTTATCAAGATAAGACACACAAGGAAACACCTTAGCAGTGCGGGCTGGTTTACGGAACCCAAATGGGACCAGTGTCTCTGCTGCTTCTGCAGCATTCTTCAATTTTGCAGTGATAAGGTCAGATACCAAAGCCTTTTCGCGTGCTGACCAGGACTTGGAGTCATTCTCACTGCCCGACCGGTCACGGTCTGCAGTCTCTGATGCATCAGAACCTGGGCCCTGAGCCACAGCTGGGCCTGGTTCTGCATCAGAATTATCCCCAGAAGATGGCTGGGGACGGGGGCGTTTACCACCCCCCCGTGTTCCCATGTGCCGCTTCCACCTTGGCAACAAAAGCCTCCACCAATTCAGGTGTTTCCGGGAAGAAGACGTCTCTTCTGACGTCATGCTGACCCACGCGCCTGACCCACAGGGACTCCAGGCAAGGTATCAATAGGCCACCCCTCCTAGCTGCCACAGAGATGCAGGGTCTCCCAGAGGACTCACCACCCTTCGAACGGTACCACTATTGCTGCCGTCTGCTCCCGCCTGAGATGCTCTCCCACCGCTGCCTGTGTCAGTCTGATCCTTATCAGCATGTCTCTGTATGATTTAGCACCAGTAAAATGCACCCTAGAGGCCGAGACTTCCGCAAAATGGCCGCCAAGCAGCCGTACTGAAACCAGTGTGGGCCCTAAGAAAATGTCCGCCGAGCCGTCAATAGAGGCAAAAGCGGGTGCGAACCACAAGAAAATGGCCGCCGAGCGGCGGTATATCCATACAGGCACGAACCACAAGAAAATGGCCACCGAACAGTCAACAGAGGCCAAACAGGCGTGGACCACAAGAAAATGGCCGCCGACAGCATGGAGAGAGAAAGCACACACAGGTAAGCAGCAAAATTACATTTCTAATGACAGCCTACAGCGCAGTCCCGCTCCAGATGGAGCCCCCTAGGTGACCCCCAGCACCCAGCAACCAGCCTTAGCTCATAGCCTAGGGAGGAGGGAAGACAGGGAGAGAGGAAAGAAAGGGCCACAACCACTTACTTGATCTTTCCAGGAATGTGCAGCCAAGTCACCCTGCCGAAGCAGGGGAGCTACTTACCTTTCCTGCATGGATTATGCTGGAAGACATTCCGGACAGATCATCTTCCGTGCACGGAGGTGACTGTCGGCCCGGCCTGCTGTGATTGAACCCTAGGGAACGATCATCATATGCCTGCCCTGGAGCGTGAAGCTCACTGGCCACCCGTGGACGACGGGCATGTCGTGGAAAACCCAGCGCGTAGCTAGGGTCGGCACACGCTCGATGGACGAAACTGGGGAGACTACAAGGATCTGGGATCCAGCCTGTCACCCAGTCGGCAGTTGATTGAAGATCGCAGGAAACAAAAAACAACGTAGAAACGTAGAAAAAATCCCCCGGACCAGTGGGCCTGAAGGGAGCCATGTCCTTCTCCTTACTAGGCAGAAAAAAACTGATCTGCGAGGTGCAGAGAGAGGGATTATACCCAGATGGTCCGCCCCCTGGGCAGTGCTGTAGAGGGTGTGGTAACACTTTCTACAAGTTTTCTGCCTAGTCACTCCTAAATGAAGGATAATACCCACTTGTCAATAGGAAGCTGTGTCCGTGAACGAAAGATTAAAGAGGTTAACAAAGTTTTGGAATTTCAAAAACGAGAGATATAAATCCCAAACAGCTTCTAGTAAATTATGGCCAAACTGGGGCTCCTTATGAAATGGAAAAAAATAAAAATAAATGTATATGTGTATATATATATATATATATACACACACACACATATATATATATATATATATATATATATATATATATATATATATATACACACACACATATACACACACATATATACACACAGTGGGGCAAAAAAGTATTTAGTCAGCCACCAATTGTGCAAGTTCTCCCACTTAAAATGATGAGAGAGGCCTGTAATTGTCATCATAGGTATACCTCAACTATGAGAGACAAAATGTGGAAACAAATCCAATCACATTGTCTGATTTGGAAAGAATGTATTTAAGTATATAAGTATTTGGTCACCTACAAACAAGCAAGATTTCTGGCTCTCACAGACCTGTATCTTCTTCTTTAAGAGGCTCCTCTGTCCTCCACTCATTACCTGTATTAATGGCACCTGTTTGAACTTGTTATTAGTATAAAAGACACCTGTCCACAACCTCAAACAGTCACACTCCAAACTCCACTATGGTGAAGACCAAAGAGCGGTCAAAGGACACCAGAAACAAAATTGTAGACCTGCACCAGGCTGGGAAGACTGAATCTGCAATAGGCAAGCAGCTTGGTGTGAAGAAATCAACTGTGGGAGCAATATTTAGAAAATAGAAGACATACAAGACCACTGTTAATCTCCCTCGATCTGGGGCTCCACGCAAGATCTCACCCCATGGGGTCAAAAGAACGGTGAGCAAAAATCCCAGAACCACACGGGGGGACCTAGTGAATGACCTGCAGAGAGCTGGGACCAACGTAACAAAGGCTACCATCAGTAACACACTATGTCGCCAGGGACTCAGATCCTGCAGTGCCAGATGTGTCCCCCTGCTTAAGCCAGTACATGTCCGGGCCCATCTGAGGTTTGCTAGAGAGCATTTGGATGATCCAGAAGAGGATTGGGAGAATGTCATATGGTCAGATGAAACCAAAGTAGAACTGTTTGGGAGAAACACAACTCGTAGTGTTTGGAGGAGAGACAATGCCGAGTAGCAACCAAAGAACACCATATCTACTGTGAAGCATGGGGGTGGTAACATTATGCTTTGGGGCTGTTTCTCTGCAAAGGGAACAGGACGACTGATCCGTGTACATGAAAGAATGAATGGGGCCATGTATCGTGAGATTTTGAGTGCAAACCTCCTCCCATCAGCAAGGGCATTGAAGATGAAACATGGCTGGGTCTTTCAGCATGACAATGATCCCAAACACACCGCCCGGGCAACGAAGGAGTGGCTTCGTAAGAAGCATTTCAAGGTCCTGGAGTGGCCTAGCCAGTCTCCAGATCTCAACCCCATAGAAAACCTTTGGAGGGAGTTGAAAGTCTGTGTTGCCCAGCAACAGCCCCAAAACATCACTGCTCTAGAGGAGATATGCATGGAGGAATGGGCCAACATACCAGCAACAGTGTGTGACAACCTTGTGAAGACTTAAAGAAAATGTTTGACCTCTGCCATTGCCAACAAAGGATATATAACAGAGTATTGAGATGAACTTTTGATATTGACCAAATACTTATTTTCCACCATAATTTGCAAATAAATTCTTTACAAATCAGACAATGTGATTGTCTGTCTGGATTTGTTTCCACATTTTGTCTCTCATAGTTGAGGTATACCTATGATGACAATTACAGGCCTCTCTCATCTTTTTAAGTGGGAGAACTTGCTCAATTGGTGGCTGACCAAATACTTTTTTGCCCCACTGTATATATAAACAAACCCGCACACACACACACACACACACACACACACACACACACACATATATATATATATATATACACACATACATACACATTGCACATAGACATACTTATATACTATAGATAGAAAGACTTGTAGGACAAATTGATAGATTGTAGGACAGCTACAAGCTCAGTGATAATGGCAAAGTACAAAAATGACAAGGTTTAAATCCAGCAACAAACCTGTACAGTTAAACTGATTTGTCCATTTTAACAGCACGCATTATCCAGTTCTGAATGTCCCTTGGGGCCCAATTAGTGCACTTAGCTATTGGCAGTAGTATACATTGAAAAACTGCAGCCACTGTCCATACAATTCAGATTATAATTAAGACTTATGCCTGATTTGGACCCAAACATGCAGTGATTGGGGCCTGTATGCAGAAGAACGATCAAACTGCCTATCCATAGAGCCCTATTTGGTGGATGTGATTTACATTCCAGTTACATAAATAACTGTATACACTATATCACTTTAAATTGCTGCCGTTTCCGCTCATTACTATCCTGTAAATGAAAGACTCCACACCATTTCAAAAACGGCAGCATGATCTCATTTGCAATGCTCCCAATAATTCTTGTGTTATATTATTTGGTAATTGGCATTCATTAAATGAATATTATATGAGCAAATGTTACCCCAGATGGGGGAATTCTTGGCTTTTTGTTTGTGTCTCATATATTTTAATGTGTTTTACATATGCAACACACACACACACACACACACATCTAGGATCTTCCAAAGACAGTCAACAACTGTTTTCCCGCTATTTCGCTTGCTATAAATTTTCCTAAAACATTTCGCATTCTTGTATTTTTACACTGAACAAAATGAAAGTGAAATCCACACAAAAGGAATATTTAGTTATAGTCGCAGTCCGATTGGCTGAGTCAGCCGCTTACTTCTTATACAGTAGGTGCCGCCGATATTGTGTCAATCTCGCCGCTTCCAGCGGCGATATTGACACCCTATGAGCTCCGTCGCGAGAGCCAGCGCCGAGCTGTCTCGTCATCGGGAAAGGAAAAAATGTTCCTTTCACGATGAGCGACACGCATTGCCGATAGGCGGGGATCCGACGCGGATTCACGCCAATACCAGGCACTGCGTTTGGTATGAATCCTGAGCGGGAACTCTACGCCAATTTTTAAAGAAAAAAACGGCGTGGGTTCCCCCTCCAGGAGCATACCAGGCCCTTGGGTCTGGTCTGGATTTGAAGGGGAACCCTACGCCGAAAAAACGGCGTGGGGGTCCCCCTCAAGATCCAAAACAGACCCTTATCCGAGCACGCAACCTGGCAGGCCGCAGGGGAAGAGGGGGGGAAGAGAGCGGCCCCCCCTCCCTCCTGAACCGTACCAGGCCACATGCCCTCAACATGGGGGGTTTGGTGCTCTGGGGAAGGGGGGCGACCTGCGGCCCCCCACCCCAGAGCACCCTGCCCCCACGTTGATGAGGACAGGGCCTCTTCCCGACAACCCTGGCCGTTGGTTGTCGGGGTCTGCGGGCGGGGGGCTTATCGGAATCCGGGAGCCCCCTTTAATAAGGGGGCTCCCAGATACCGGCCCCCCCACCCTATGTGAATGAGTATGGGGTACATCATACCCCTACCCATTCACCTGGTGGAAAGAAAATGGTAATAAAAACACAACACAGTTTTTAAAAGTATTTTATTGCACCGCTCCGGAGGTCTTCTTCCGACTTCGGGGGTCTCCGGTGTCGTCGCCGCGCTCTCCGGTTCTTTCTTCTGCCGGGCCACCACTATCTTCTTTTTAGCTCTTTAGCTAGCGGAGGCCCGGTCTTCTCCGTTGCCTTCTTCTTCTCCCGCTCTCCGGTTCTTTCTTCCGCTGGGCCTCCGCCAACTTCTTTTTAGCTCTTTTGCTAGCGGAGGCCCGGTCTTCTCCGTCGTCTCGTCCGGCTCTCCGTTGTCCTTCTGCCGGCCCCTCCACTAACTTCTTGGTAGCTCTTTTGCTAGTGGAGGAGCCGGTCTTCCCGTCGTCGCCATCGGCGTCTTCTTCCCTCTTCTCCTCCTCGATGTTGACTCGTCGCTTCCTCTCGCAGTAATGATAAATCTTCGGTCCGCAGAGATTAATATAGGCTTCTCATGACGTCACAGTCACATGCTCTGGGGCCATGTGCCCCGGAGCATGTGACTGACGTCATGGCACCATGTGACTGTGACATCATGAGAAGCCTATATTAATCTATGCGGACCGAAGATTTATCATTACTGCGAGAGGAAGCGACGAAGTGTTGTGTTTTTATTACCATTTTCTTTCCACCAGGTGAATGGGTAGGGGTACGATGTACCCCATACTCATTCACATAGGGTGGGGGGGGCCGGTATCTGGGGGCCCCCTTATTAAAGGGGGCTCCCGGATTCCGATAAGCCCCCCGCCCGCAGACCCCGACAACCAACGGCCAGGGTTGTCGGGAAGAGGCCCTGTCCTCATCAACATGGGGGCAGGGTGCTCTGGGGTGGGGGGGGCACAGGTCGCCCCCCTTCCCCAGAGCACCAAACCCCCCATGTTGAGGGCATGTGGTCTGGTACGGTTCAGGAGGGAGGGGGGGCGCTCTCGACCCCCCCTCTTCCCCTGTGGCCTGCCAGGTTGCGTGCTCGGATAAGGGTCTGGTTTGGATCTTGAGGGGGACCCCCACGCCGTTTTTTCGGCGTAGGGTTCCCCTTCAAATCCAGACCAGACCCAAGGGCCTGGTATGCTCCTGGAGGGGGAACCCACGCCGTTTTTTTCTTTAAAAATTGGCGTGGAGTTCCCGCTCAGGATTCATACCAAACGCAGTGCCTGGTATTGGCGGGAATCCGCGTCGGGTCCCCGCTCAATACAGTGTCGCGTCTCCTCGCTATTGCAGCGAGCGCGACACGTGTCGCCACCCTGCTGCCGAGATCTCGGCACTCCTGTCGCCGAGAATCTCGGCGATGGGAGCGCGATAGAAATACAACATCGGCGGCACCTACTGTAAGTCTTGGATTTCCCTACTATAGTTTCTGACTTTCTACCAACCTAGGAGTTTTTCCATGTCAACATTTGTGTATTACAGCTGCTCCTGTTGAATTTTCCATACTATAATACACTTTCAAAGTTAAGAAACAGGTTAGGTGTTTAAAACTCAAAAGTTTTTGGCGGCCCTAATCCTTAAAAATCAGGTTAGAATATCTTAATGATACAAGCCTACTTCTAAATCAAAAAACTCACCTCTCTGCGCACCATGCTGCATTCGTACTGGTCAAGAAAGATACTTAGCACTGTCCCCCATAAGCCACCAGAAATGTTCTGACAACTGTCAGACAGAGTAACACAACCTTCTTTAATCGACGTCAAAGCAGATCCAATGCCAAGGCTAGTGAACCTCACCTGCAACAAATATTCAAAAAACATATGAAAAGAGATCTTTAGACCCATCTATGAGGATGCAACTTGTTAAATCTGAACTCTTGGCACACTTTTAAATGCAGTTGAAATACATACGTAACGGTTTTAACTTCCAGAGTGATTCTGTTCCACCTTAAGCCTAGTACACATTAATAGTTTTTTTGGTTCAACCCAACGAGCTGAACGAAAAAATGTTTTTAAAAAATCTGACCGTTGAGGTCAGAGCCGCTGTACTAACAATTCCTGTGGTGCTATTGTGTTCTGACAGGAGGACACTCCACCAGAACATTCCAATCAGGGCTCTCAGTCGTTGGCGAAGAGAGTCGATCATAAACTAGTCAGCAGACCTTTTTCAGTCATGTTTTTGGCGGAGCAGCAGCAGTACACATGGGCCGAATGTCTGCCGGATTCTATTGAATCGGCCCGATGTCGCCCAACATTCAGCCCGTGTGCATTAGGCTTTAGTCCAACTCTTTTAGCCTTTGCTTGGGCAAAACAGGCAAAACACTCTCCTTAAAGGACAGTTTTATAGATTTAGCGGTTTCTGCCAGTTGCATGCACAAAAAGGGCATGTACAGATCACTGTATGGTTCCATGACATCTATGAAAGCACCGAACTTGCTTGTACTGAGAACACAGATCTGCATCTAAAACTGCTTCAATGCGAATGCAAAGCCTAAAGCAATTCAGAAGCTAATCATGTCGGGCAAAGAAACACAAAAAGCAAACTACGTTGACCTGCCTTTGAGTCAGGCATATGTGTACACATGGTTATATAGAATTTAAACATTCTCTAAACCTATATTTTACATCATTTAATTAGATTTACATACATTAATCTTCAAATCACATACCGTATATACTCGAGTATAAGCCGAGATTTTCAGCCCTTTTTTTTGGGCTGAAAATGCCCCCCTCGGCTTATACTCGAGTCAGTGTACCTGAAAATATTGAGAGGCTTTGGGCGTCTATCGGTTAAAACTTGAGGTCTCCTCCTGGTCTCTTCCGTAATGGGCGTTTCTCAGCAGACACAGTTCCGCCTATCACGAACGTTGTCCCAGCAGTCACTGTGTTCAGTGTTCCGCCAATCACGGACGCCTTTTCATCCTCGGACAAGAGGATGTCCGTGATTGGCGGAACACTGAACACAGTGTCTGCTGGGAAACTGAGTCCGAGGATGAGAGAACGTTCGTGATAGGTGGAACTGTGTCTGCTGAGAAACGCCTATCACGGAAGGGACCAGGAGGAGGCCGCGAGTTTTAAACAATGAATGGACGCCCACAGCCCCTCAATTTCAGGTACACTGACAACGGGCACAGTCAAGATTGGCACAGTGAGGATGGGCACAGTGAGGTTGGGCACAGTGAGGTTGGGCACAGTGAGGTTGGGCACAGTGAGGATGGGCACAGTGAGGTTGGGCACAGTGAGGATGGGCACAGTGAGGTTGGGCACAGTGAGGTTGGGCACAGTGAGGTTGGGCACAGTGAGGTTGGGCACAGTGAGGTTGCAATGGGCACAGTGAGGCGTGCAAATTGGCATTGTTGACCCTCTTCCACTTACAGTAGCTGCTGCATTCTCACCCTCGGCTTATACTCGAGTCAGCAAGTTTTCCCATTTTTTTGTGGTAAAATTAGGTACCTTGGCTTATATTCGGGTCGGCTTATACTCGAGTATATACGGTACTTAATAAAATAGCGTGCCATTAGGCCAAATGATGCTTGTATCCACTGCCGTTACATCAAGCCACATGCATTCCCATGTACCGTATATGCTAGTGGTACAAAATTCTGTGAAAGTCATCAGAACTACATACCACTGGTGGAAGGTGTTGAGGTGTACGAAATACCTATCCAGCTTTGAAGGAACGTTATCATCATGCAAAATTAAAAACAGATTCCTTAAAATATCATTAAATATCACTACACACAACATTCAAACTGACCTTTATTAAATATAAACCTTAATATTTTACTTTGTTTTTCAACAATTTAATTGGATAGACCATAGCTTAGCTTTAAGTTTGTTAAACTATTTAATACAGAGGAATTTAAAAGCAGATGTTCACTGTAGCTGATCTCACTGTGAAAGGTCAGAAACAAGTCAATGACATTTAATTACCAAGTAAATTAAAGATACATTCTATATTCTGTACTGCCTTCTTGTTCTTGCATTCAGTTCCCATGAGCATTACAGAGAAGAAGAGTACACACATCAGAGACCGATCACATCATTTATTTAAAACTGGAGTAACACAACTGCAGATAACACAGTGAATGTAACGGGCAGAACACACGACTTTAGTTGAGCAAAGATTTTTCTTTTTAATCTCTGAAAGGTGGCAGAATTCTGACATTCTCACAATAAAGTGTTCAAATGTCTAGGCATATTAAGAACCTCTTGGATTTAGTTGTTGCCCTCAATTTCAAATGCTAAAAGGGTTTGCATAATTTTACCAATAAAAAAAAAAAAAAATGAAATTAATGAAGTAAAGCAATTATTAATTGCTGTGAGGCTAAATCAAAACAGAGAATTTAATGAAAACCTATTTGCACTTGTTAGCCTTCTTTCATAAATGAATTAAACTGAGGAAAAATACAGCCTGCTGTACTGGAAAAATAAAGCGGTAATGTAAAGACTTTGAAAGGGTTTTAATTTCAAAATGTAAGCCGGGGGAAAACATACGCCGTACATCTCTACAATACATGCAAATGTATCCATGTTTTGCCCTTTGAAAATGTTAAAAGTACATTAAAAAAGTTTGCTGATCCTGCCAGAAATCCAGTAAGCACCTAACTTCCTGTGCACTCTACACTTTTTCCTAAGCAGTGTTATCAGATCTGTCAAATTCACCCCCTTGGGCTACTGAACACCTTTGCCATATGTTATGGAAAACAGAAGGAGGGGTTCTGTAGTCCAACAAAGCACACTGGCCAGGGCTGACAACATAATTTTGAATTTCATTGCAGCAGTTGTCAGCCCAAACAGGAAGCTAGGAGCAAACTGGATCTCTCGCAGATCAACAGGTACTTTCCTGTAATGAACATTTTTATAGACAAAGCCTGGGGAAATGTGCATGTATTGCAGAAATGTACACAGATTTGTGTTTTGTTTTTCTCTGGAACACTTTACCTAAAAGCAACTGCCTAATTCAGTCCCATCTACACTGCTAAATCTCAAACTTTCTGTGTTACCTAAACGTTAAAGTGGTAATAAACTCTAGAAGAAAATAAAAATCGGTCCCCCTGCAGGTTAATGCCATATTTTGCCAGTATGACAGACTTGCCAAACAGAGCCCTCCGGGGCTGACGTCACTGCTGCACATGCGCATCATTGTGTTGCCATTGTGTTGCATGGCGTTATCTGCATTTACACTTATGTACACACGGCCGTTATTCATGACATGCAAAAAAATTAAGTTTTTCTCGTCGCAATTCCTCTCAAGCCTGCCTTGCATACACACGTTCATGAAAAAAACGCTCAAGCAAAGCGCGGTGACGTACAACGCGTACAACGGCACTATAAAGGGGAAGTTCCATTCAAATGATGCCACCCTTTGGGCTGCATTTGCTGATCCTCGTTTGGTGAGAGACGATTTGCGCTTTTCAGCCTCGTGCTCTTCAGTCTGTTACAGCGTGACGAACGTGCCATCTCCATTCTGAACGCTAGTTTTACCAGAACGAGCCAGAACGAGCGCTCCCGTCTCATACTTGATTCTGAGCATTGTTTTTTTCCCCCTCGTAAAAGCGTACACACAATAGTTTTTCACAACGTGAAAAAGAACGACGTTAAAAACGACGAGAAAAAAAAAAGCAAAATTTTTTTTCGCCCAGTTTTCTTGTCGAGAAAAAAAGATATGGAGCATACACACGCCCGTTTTCACGACCAATCTAAAAAATTGCATTTTTTTCGTCCTGAAAAACGGTCGTGTGTACGCGGCATAAGTGTTTGGTGAATGTGGAGATTCCTGCACATAGTGACGTTAGCTGGAGCAAATTTTATTATCTACTACATGATGCAAGTCCAAGCCGTTTACAAGGCACCTACAGGCAAGACTTTTTATAGGCTTACCTGTTCAGTAAAGTAAGTATTTTAGTTTAAATACCACTTTAATATCATATTTGACCAGCAGTGCTACTGCAGGTAAAAGCTGGAGATAAGAATATATGTACATATTATATGCTATTGTATGTAGAAAATACACGTTATCAATAAGAAAAAAACAAGTGATGATTTTATCTTGATGGTGCACTAACCTCTGGGTCTCGGTCTACCCACAAAGGAATCAACCATTCCAAACCCAGCCGTGATATGACTTGTTCTTCAGTACCATGATCATATGGTAAAGACCAAAGATGCACCCAGTCCTGAAAGACAAACCGTCATCTTAAAATATAAAAAAAAAATCTGTTGGTGTAATCACGGAGTATGAATGGAGTATTTAAAAATATCTGTTTGGACGGAGGTACAGTACCTGCCCGCGAGAATGTGTTTCCAGCGCGAGCACATTTTCCTATCGCAGCGAGCGCGAGAAAGAAGCGACAATGTTCCCTCTCTATGGAGGGGACATTGTCAGGGATCTGACTTGGATCCCCGCCAATACCAGGCACTGTGTTTGGTATGAATCATGAGGGGGAACTCCATGCCAAATTTAAAATAAAAAACCGGCATGGGTTCCCCTCCAAGAGCATAATAGGTCCTTAAGTCTGGTATGGATTTTAAGGGCACCCCCCCATGCCGAAAGAACGGCGTGGGGGTCCCCCCAAAATCCATACCAGACCCTTATCCGAGCATGCAGCCCAGCCGGTCAGGAAAGGGGGTGGGGACGAGCGAGTGCCCCCCTCCTGAACCATACCATGTTGATGAGGACAAGGGCCTCTTCCCGACAACCCTGGCCGTTGGTTGTCGGTGTCTGCGGGCGTGGGTCTTATCGGAATCCAGGAGCCCCCTTTAATAAGGTGGCCCCCAGATCCTGGCCCCCCACCCTATGTGAATGAGTATGGGTTATGGCGTCACAGTCCCATCATGCCCCGGGACTGACGCCATAAGGGACGGGGTCACTGGGTGACATCACCCGGTGACCACGCCCCATGCCTATATAAGTCATTGCGCACCGCGCACACGGCATTACACCGGGAGAGAGCGTTGTGTCAATATCGGAAGAAGAGAACAGGGAAGAAGACGACGGAGAAGACTGGGCCAACGCTAGCAAAAGAGCTGGAAGAAGACAGCGGAGGAGCCCGGCAGAAGGCACCGGAGAGCTGGAGAAGAGAGCGGAGAAGTCAGAAAAAGACCCCCGAAGTCAGAAGAAGACCCCCGGAGCTTTTTTATTGACACTTTTTTCCTCCAGGTGAATGGGTAGGGGTACGATGTACCCCATACTCATTCTTTTTTTCCAATTCTTTATTTTATTTTCTTGAAACAGGGTATACAAATATATCATTGCTATTTGGAGAGAACATATAAAGAAAACCTTATTTAAACCATGTTTTTTCCACTTTCATTATTTTGCCATCTACTTCTGGCCTCTTCTTCCTATTACTCCTTCTCTTTTTTTTCTTTTCTCTCCCTCATCATCTCCTACTTCTCTTATCTCTATTACCCTATCCTATTTCCCCTATCTTCCCCCCCCCTCCTCTTCCCTTGACCACATTTTCCTCCCATACTCATTCACATAGGGTGGGGGGCCAGGATCTGGGGGCACCCTTATTAAAGGGGGCTCCCGGATTCCGATAAGTCCCCCGCCCGCAGACACAGACAACCAACGGCCAGGGTTGTCGGGAAGAGGCCCTTGTCCTAATCAACATGGGGACAAGGTGCTTTGGGGTGGGGGACCGCAGGGTGCCCCCCCTGCCCCAAAGCACCCACCTTACCCATGTCGAGGGCATGCGGCCTGGTACGGTTCAGGAGGGGGGGGCGCACGCTCGTCCCCACCCCCTTTCCTGACCGGCCGGGCTGCGTGCTCGGATAAGGGTCTGGTATGGATTTTGGGGGGACCCCCCACGCCGTTTTTTCGGCGTAGGGGGTTCCCCTTAAAAACCATACTAGACCTAAAGGCCTGGTATGCTCTTGGAGGGGAACCCATGCCGGTTTTTTATTTAAAATTTGGCGTTGAGTTCCCCCTCATGATTCATACCAAACACAGTGCCTGGTATTGGCGGGGATAAAAGTCGGATCCCCGTTCATTGAAGTAGGACGAGTGTCGTGGGGCACCAGTGTGAACCCGGCCTTAATGTCAGCAATGCTTGTCGCTCATTGGGAAAGAAAAAACAAATTTTTTCCTTTCCCGATGAGCGAGCCAGCTCGGCGCTGTCTCCCGCAACGGGGCTCGCAGGTGTCAATCTCACCGATAACAGCGGCGAGATTGACACAATATCGCAGTCACCTACTGTAGATTTGACTAGCATGGGAAATGCTTAGAATTGCTATCATCATCTCTCTTCTCTTTTTCCACACCTTTTTAGCCTGGAGATGACAGAGGAAGTGAACTCAAATCTTCCCCCGCAGTATTAAAAAAAAACTGACAGAGTTTCTATCCTCTAGACTTGTAAATATAGAACTAAATAGGTTTAGATGGAGATGGCCTTCAAATACATGCCAACTGCAGAACAATACTTCTGTATAGAAAACGATTATACTTAAAATACAGTGATGAATATACCCTACAAAGACCATTTTTAGATTTGATGACAAGGTTACAAAATGTAAATTTTGGTGGGAACGTATGTGACAAATGTGCTTATTTAAAAAGTTTGATAGAAACGCCAGAGCAGTGTTTTGCAATGATGTCTTTATAAATAGCATTGTAGCCCTTTTTAATTTTTTTTTTTTTAATTTTCCAATTTGAGAGACTCAATAGAATTTTTTTTAAAATATTTGAATCTATATAATAATTTTATACAGGTGCATCTCAAAAAATAGAAATATCATCAAAAAGGTCATTTCAGTAATTCAATTCAAAAAGTGAAAACTCATTTTATATAGATGCGTTATACACATACAGAGTGATCTATTTCAAGAATTTCTTACGTTTAATTTTGATGATTATGGCTTACAGCTAGTGAAAACCCAAAATTCAGTATCTCATAAATTTGAATATTGTGATAAAGTTCAATAATGAAGACCCATGGTGTCGCACTCTACCCATACACTATACGAAAAATCGGCCAAACCATTTTTGAAAATCGACCATGAGCGCAAACGATCGTGCCATCATGTAATGCCCGATAAAGCGTTCAGTGGACATAAATGAATGCATTTTTTTTTTTTTTTTTAACATATACCTAGTGCAGACAGTACGGACGGGAAACACATTAACCTTTCAATTTATCGTTCGTTCGGCAGAAAATTTCCAAACTTGTGCTTAGTTTTTTCCAGCTCCAAAACGTCCCAAAGAATTTTGTGCCCATTAACTGGCCGAAAAACAAACAAACTGGCTAAATTACTGAATTTTGGCAATTTTTTTCGTATAGTGTATAGCCAGCATTAGTCTAGTTCCGTAGGTTACACAATCATGTGGAAGACTGCCGACTTGACAGTTGTCCAGAAGACAGTCATTGACAACTGCCACAAGGAGGGGAACTCACAATGGGTCATTGCTAAAGAATCTGGCTGTTCACAGAGTGCTGTACACAAGCATGTGGTAGAAAAATGTGCAAAAGCAACAGGGGTAACCACAGCCTTGAGAGGATTGTGAAGCAAAGACCATTCAAGAATTTGGGGGAGATTCACAAGGAATGGACTATGGCTGGTGTCAGTGCTTCAAGAGCCAACACACAGACGTATCCAGGACATAGGCTACAACTGTCGCATTCCTTGTGCCAAGCCACTCCTGAACCAGAGATTTGTAAATCAAGGTCCCAGAGTCTGGAGAACGAGTGGAGAGGGCACAGAATCCAAGGTTGGTTTCTTCTGTATGAAAACCACAGGAATTTGTAATTTTTCAACCATTGCAGAGTAACTATTACAGTAATACACATATTTAATTCATTGATTGAACTCCTACCATTAAAATGTATTCTTATGAGCCATGTGATGTGATAAGCTGTCCTTTGGTAGAGTCAGGGGATTACACATGAGGACCTCTGGAAGAAACAGCTTCTCACACCACTGCATAGCCTACTCTTGGCTTTACCTTTAGATTTAGAAAGATATGCCTGGAAATTAAAAAGTTTACTGAATTTAAATGTTATAAAGCTGGTATAGAGGAAAAGAGGAACCAGGCAGATGTTTTCTCTTGTTTTCTACATTACAATGGCAGCTGTAACCAGACTAGTTTAAATGGTCATAAAAGGCCTTTTTATTTCTAGTGACTTCAATAGGCTACTACGTCATTTTGTTCTAAAACTGGCAGTTTACAAATCGACTGCAACTGCCAGGATAGCTATTGTATTATGAGGTCACCTGTATGTTCAGCACTTCTACAAATGCTGTGCATCTCTTACACTCATGAACTTATAACAACCCAGAAAGCACATATTAAATAAAATATATTTTACATAACAAGCAGTACAAAAAAAAAAAAAGCCCAAAAAGATGCAAGAAACAAAAGAAAGCTGCAAAACATTAAAAAAAGCAAAGTATGCCATAAGGAGGAATTAATTGGTATTTTGCTTCAGTGCCTCAAAGGAGATACATTTTCAAACAGCCATCTGCACATAATCAGATAGGTAGAAAAGAGATTTTAAAGGATGAAGATATTTGAGTAAACCAAGTCGCTGAGCCATTGTTGTCAACAAACATAATTCTTTAGCACTGGGGAAAAAGAATATATATATATTTTTTCATATTTACTGGTACTTTTGGCATGACCGCCAATGACTCGGTTTTTAAAGAAAAATCTTATTTTGGAAGAAAAAGATAACATTATAAAAGGTAGACTCATTAAAAGTAGATGGAAAGGAAGTAACATTTATGTTTCTGGCATCACATGGATGCCTCTTGCCACATTCCAGCTTACAAAGAACACCATTTCCATTACTCACCGTGTTCCTGGCTTGAGCTGTCATCTCATGGGATAAGTGAAGCAAGCACAATACTGTACTCTTCGTGACACCTTTCCCCATATAGGAAAGAGCATTTCCTCCCCATTCCACATAAAACGATGAAATGATCTGATAAGAGAGGAAAAAACAATTTCATGGTAGCTTGACTTTTACGAGTGTTCATAGAATAAAGTAAAAAACAGTACAATATACTTCGCTGAACTATATATTTTTCAATATAGTCTCGTTTACAGTAATGATACTGGATTCTGCAGTTAGGAGCAACTCTTCTCACTATGGGGAACAGAAAGAATGAAATGAACCTGAAACAACCTGTTAATTTTTTTTTCCTTTATCATCTAGGATTCAAGTAATTGGCTGTGCCAGATCTAGATGTAAAACATGTGGCCAGAAGCAAACAAATTAAATTCTCACTCGAGCTAGACAGCACATCAGTTTCTGTTACTTCTTGAGTGCCCTATATCCCCCAGATAGCAGAGAGTTTAAATATACATTCAGCTTCCACGCTCGATAAAGATGGCATCCACAGTAGCTCGTAACTATTTGTACATTAGCACATTCCAGGATTTAAAGTTTACATGAAATGTTGAACAAGAGCAATCAAGATCATGGAAGTGTATACTCTGCAATGCAGAGAAATGGCTGAAAATGCTTCATTAGATAATCAGAGGAAAACTACACCCCTTTTTTTTCCGGTTACAATGAACAGCCGCCAGCTACACGCACCCTGTCTTCCTGATATCTGGAATTTCATTACAACACTTTCAAAAAGGAAAGTGCAGTTACATAGTACCGTATGTCCTATTGGGTGATGGACAGCATGTGGAACACCAAAGGAGACCCGCCGAGAGAGACGTTGCCCTTTGGTGTTCCACATGCTGTCCCATCTTCATGGGACAGCACTTCTACAAGCTGATTAGAGAGCTGAACAAAGACCGCATAGGTTTTGTTCGGCTCTCAGCTACTTTAACCTGGAATGGGTAAGCTTCTACACAGATCCCTATCTGGGTCTCTATGTCTAGACATATTCAACTATCTATATATTGAATTTTGTTTTTATGTATCATTACTGTCACTGTTTCTTTATAGATAATTTTTCTCTCAAAAACTTCTGAGGAAGCGGTTAGTACTGTGCAACATGTTGAGTAGATATGGATAAATCTGTTGTGATAGACCAGGGGTCTCCATAATTTTCAAGCTAAGGGCCAGTTTACTGTCTTTCAGACTTCAGGGGGGCTGGATTCTGACCAATGGGGGTAGAAAGTGCCCCAGGGCTGAGCATCAGTGAGAATAAACATGGGCCCAGTGTTGGTGGGCAGTAGGAGGAGGAATAGTGCTCCATCATTGCTATTAGTGGAAGAAATAGTGCCCCATTGTTGGTGTCATTGGGAGGAATAGTGCCTCATATGGTTGGGAGAAATACTGCCCCAAGGGCCGGATAAATGCTAGAAAAGGGCCACATCCGGCCCTCGGGCCGCAGTTTGGAGACCCCTGTGATAGACCATTAGAACCAACTCTTGGTATCACTAAGCAAATATCCACTTAATAGGGAACAATTTTCATGTCTATGTTTGGGCACAATATTTTTGAATGTTTTAATAGATTTTTGTAAAAAAAAAAAAAATAGTTTTGGACTATTTATGCAACGTTAGAAACCAATGAACTTTTGAACTACATTTGACCAACAATCGTTGAATGTACCGAGAATCTTCATACACGTTTTTGTACAAAATCTACTAGTGTATAATATTCACTTGCTGACCAGTCACATGCCTGGTATGTCACTGGACTTCAAGTGGTTGTACCAGGGGACAGTCGGCTCTCTTAATAGCAATCCTAGTGGCTAACTAGCCGCTGGACTGCTTTTACAAGCTGCCTTCTGTGGCTCCACCGGAATCTCCCAGGAGTCCCGATCGACCAGCTAGCACTTCTACCAGCTGATTAGAGAGCTGAACAAAGACCGCATAGGTTTTGTTCGGCTCTCAGCTACTTTAACCTGGAATGGATGACCTGACTTCATTTTCGATTTACCTGCATGTTAACCACTTAACGACCGCTCACTGTACATATACGTCGGCAAAATGGCACGGACAGGCACAATCACGTACCTGTACGTGACTGCCTTCGTATGGGTGGGGGGTCCAATCGGACCCCCCCTCCGGTACAGCGAGCGGTAGTTCTCGGTGCGGGAGCAATCCGTGATGAGGGGACGGCCATTCGTTTCCGGCCACCCCCTCGCGATCGCTCCCGGCGAATGAAATGCTTCCTCTGCCTGTGTAATGTTTACACAGGCAGGAGGAAGTGATGTAATCTCTCCTGCGGCGTATACCGAGCGCCGTGGAGAGAAGACACACAGGTTAGTGCACTGAACAGCACACTGACACCAGGACACATAGGAACACGATTGCCCCCCTAGATCACCCCCCAGATCACTGATTGCAGTGACCATTTATTTACTGATCACTGCAATCAGTGATATTTGTGACTGTAAAAGTGTCAGGGCAGTTCGTTTTAGGTCCAGTGTAGCCCCCTAACCCCCCCTAAAAAAGGTTTTACCCCTTGATCGCCCCCCAGGTAACCCTTTCACCCCCTAGCACCACTGTCACTTAGCGATCGTTTTTCTGATCGCTGTATTAGTGTCGGTGATGCCACTAGGTAGCCAGTTATTTTTTTTAGGTTCGCCGCATGTTTTTATAGCGTCAGGTACCCCCATATATTACCTAATAAAGGTTTAACCCCTTGATCGTCCCCCCAGGTAACCCTTTCACCCCCTTTTGCCAGTGTCACTAAGCGATCATTTTTCTGATCGCTGTATTAGTGTCAGTGGTGCCGCTAGGTAGCCAGTTATTTCTTTTAGGTTCGCCGCAGGTTTTATAGCGTCAGGTACCCCCATATATTACCTAATAAAGGTTTAACCCCCTGATTGCCCCTAGTTAACCCTTTCACCAGTGATCACCATATAAGTGTTACGGGTGAAGCTGGTTGGTTAGTTTGCTTTTTATAGTGTCAGGGCACCCGCCGTATATAACCCAATAAAGGTTTAACCCCCTGATCGCCCGGCGGGTGATATCAATTAGGTTTTAGCGTCAGAGAGGGTCTGCGTCGCCCCAGGGCGCATCAGGTTAGTGCCAGTAACGCTAACACCCATGCGTGAAGCATACACCTTCCTTAGTGGTATAATATCTGATCTGATCTATACTAGCGTCCCTAGCAGTTTAGGGTTCCCAAAAATGCAGTGTTAGCGGGATCAGCCCAGATACCTACTAGCACCTGCATTTTGTCCCTCCGTCCAGCCCAGGCCACCCAAGTGCAGTATCGATCGATTACTGTCACTTACAAAACACAACACACATAAAACTGCAGCGTTCGCAGAGACAGGCCTGATCCCTGCGATTCCAGTGCTGTAGGAGGTGATTTCACCACCACAGTTAAAAAAAAAAAAGCATATATGCCGAAGCATGGGGGCAGCAGGGGCAGAGGAGCGATTTTGCTCCTAATGCCGCGTACATACGGTCAAAATTCCGACGGAGGCTTGCCCGTGGAAAAGTCAGACCATGTGTATGCGGCATAACTTTTGCGGGAGGATGCCCCCATGCTTCGGCATATATAAAGCGTGCATGTATGTCCATCATTAGAAGTGGGTGGATGAAGGGAGGTATTCTAATGGTGGGCATACCCACCGATCAATCTCTTTTTTTCGTTCAGCCAATAGGCTGCATGAAAAAAAAAAAAAAGATTACAATACATGTCCAACAAGGACCAGCAACGTACTGGTATGTTGCTGGACTTTGAATGGATATACCAGAATGATGCATGCAGGTTTAGGTATCACCTTGGTATCATTCTTTTCAGCCAGCGGCCGGCTTTCATGTAAAAGCAATCCTAGCGGTTAGTTGGCCTCTGGACTGCTTTTACAAGCAGTGGGAGGGAATGCCCCCCCCCCGGATATAAAAAGCACCTGTCATAGGGGATATTTACATTCCCTGAGATAATAAAAATGCTAAAAAAAAAAAAATATGGAAGGAACAGTTTAAAAAAAAAAAACATAAAGCAAAATTAATAATAAAAAAAAAAAAAAAAGCACCCCTGTCCCGCCCTGCTCTTGCGCAATTGCGAACGCAAGCGTCGGTCTGGCATCATATGTAAACAGCAATTGCATCATGCATGTGAGGTATCACCGTGAAGGTCAGATCGAGGGCAGTAATTTTAGCAGTAGACCTCCTCTGTAAATCTAACGTGGTAACCTGTAAAGGCTTTTAAAAATGTATGTAGTTTGTCGCCACTGCGCGTTTGTGCGAAATTTTAAAGCATGTCGTGTTTGGTATCTATGTACTTGGCCTAAGATCATCTTTTTTATTTCATCAAACATTTGGGCAATATAGTATGTTTTAGTGCATTAAAATTTAAAAAAGTGTATTTTTTCCCCAAAAAATGCGTTTGAAAAATCGCTGCGCAAATACTGTGTGGATAAAAAAAAATGCAACACCCACCATTTTAATCTGTAGGGCCTTTGCTTTAAAAAATATATATAATGTTTGGGGGTTCAACATAATTGTCTTGCAAAAAAAAAAAAAGTTTTCATGTAAACAAAAAGTGTCAGAAAGGGCTTTGTCTTCAAGTGGTTAGAAGAGTGGATGATGTGTGACGTAAGCTTCCTAATGTTGTGTATAAAATGCCAGGACAGTTCAAAACCCCCCAAATGACCCCATTTTGGAAAGTAGACACCCCAAGCTATTTGCTGAGAGGCATGTCGAGTCCATGGAATATTTTATATGTTGACACAAGTTATGGAAAAAAGACAATTTATTTTTTATTTCTATTTTTTTTGCACAAAGTTGTCACTAAATGATATATTGCTCAAACATGCCATGGGCATATGTGCAATTACACACCAAAATACATTCTGCTGCTTCTCCTGAGTACGGGGATACCACATGTGAGACTTTTTGGGAGCCTAGCCGCGTACGGGACACCAAAAACCAAGCACCGCCATCAGGATTTCTAAGGGTGTAAATTTTTGATTTCACTCCTCACTGCCTATCACAGTTTCAGAGGCCATGGAATGCCCAGATGGCACAAACCCCCCCCCCCAAATGACCCCATTTTGGAAAGTAGACACCCCAAGCTATTTGCTGAGAGGTATGGTGAGTATTTTGCAGATCTCGCTTTTTGTCACAAAGTTTTGAAAATTAAAAAAAAAAAAAATTATTTTCTTTAATTTTCAAAAACAAATGAGAGCTGTAAAATACTCACCTTGCCTCTCAGCAAATAGCTTGGGGTGTCTACTTTTCAAAATGGGGTCATTTGGGGGGATGTTTACTATCCCTTTGACAGCAAAAAAAAAAAAAAAGTGATAAAAATATATATATAGCGTCAGTGTAAAAACAAAATAGTGAATTAAATTGGCAGTAATTCTAGCACCAGGCCTCTTAGGTAAGTCCTAAAGTGGTAAACTACAATGGCTTTTAAAGCACTGCCAATGAATAGTAAAATGTACATTTGTCACTGTTACACGGGCGTACACAATTTTAAAGTGTGACATGTTTGGCATCTATTTACTCGGTGTAACATCTTTTATATATTATGTACCACAGTTGTTTAGCATTAAAATGTTAAAAAACTATTTAAAAAAGTGTATTTTAAATTTAAAAAAAAAGTGTATTGTTTTTGAAAAACCGCTGCACAAATGGTTTCCTCGGTCATCCCACAAAAATAAGTACATACAACTGTACTTAAAGATTTAAAATAAAACAATTTCAACTTTAATATGAATGGACCTTATTTCTACACTATATTAAAACTGATACGAATAACCCTAGTAAATACAGCCGTTGAGTTACAGAACTGTGACAATGACAAACAGTGATCTGGTCATTAATGCTCTCTTACCTCAAGAAGGCTGGTCAGTAACTTCACACAGATGGTGACTGTCTCTGTCGTAGGGCAATGTGAGCTCCATCCTGGCAAGGATGTGACATGGACCATGCCTTTCAGAGTTCTGGCTAAAGATGGAAGGCCATAAAAATGGGGAGCATCGGACACTTTCAAACAATCGAGTAAACGCAGGGCTAGTTGTGCTCTGACTGCTCCGGCAAGAGCCATGCACTTCCTGTCAGATTAAAAGTATATGAGAGGAGTTATGGTTGGACAATAATGGGAGGTTCTTTTACTGTAGAAGAGAAACAAAATGGCTGGCTTTTACAAGCAGATAATTTATATCAGGGCTGAAGAAAAAAAAAAAAACAATATGGAGCCGTTGCCATCAGTAGCTGATCAGGTTTCATCCCCGATTATTTAAAACCATGATAAATCTTCACAGTTGTTCCAGTTTTCCCTTCTCCAAGGTTTTTGAAGCAACCCTATATTTTGTGCTGCAGCTCTATATGTTAAATTCTCCAACAGATTCAACTTTCACCTTCCATTGTAATTTAAGTGAAGCACAAGCAATATGAGGGAGGTAAAAGATTTAAAGCAAAATGCCAGCCAAAGGTAAGATAAAAGTTATTAGTCTGTAAGAAAAATAAAATAAATAAAACATTTATTCGGTTTCACGCCAGAGATTTCCCCAGTAGTACTTTTTCTGCTGCTAGATGCCAGCAACATTTAACCCACTTCTTCTGAGCCAAGATCATCCTGGACCTGTCCCAGTCTGTGACTGGGCAGTGAAAAGAGAAGCAGTCCAGTGATGATCTTATCTCTCTGTTGCCATCTCCTCTTTCAATTAGCAATCTTGTGTACAATGCATGAACTGATTAGTTCCTTGTACTACCACTTCTTTTCACAGCCCTTTTGCACAAGGACAGCAAAAGAACACACAGTTTTAATTTAAAAAAATAAATTTAATGAAGCATTAATCATTACAGAACTGTGTTAATATAGTTTTAAATGTGCTTAAAGCCTCGTACACACGGTCGGACTTCCATCGGACTTTTCCGTGGATTTTTGTCCAAACGGAGTTGGCCGGGCACACCCACACACGCTCAGACTTTTCTGCAAACTTTCCCAAAACTTTTTGCAACATCACGTGGTCTTTCTGCTCTTTACCGCCACCCTTTGGTCAACTTCTGCTATTGTTGGTTGATTTTAACATTAGTTGTTTTGTCCATCGGACAAAAGTCCTATGGTTTTCTGTACACACGGTCGGACTTTGCTCCATCGGACTTTTGTTGGGCAAAAGTTTGTCCGTTTGCAGACCCAACTTTTGTCCGATGAAATCCAAAACCAAACGAAAAAAGTTTGTCCGATGGAGCGTACACACGGTCGGATTGTTGGTCCAACTTGCTCAGAACGAAGTTTGTTGGGCAAAAGTCCGACCGTGTGTACGGAGCTTAAGAGTGATTGCTAACCGCAGATATTAAATTGTAAACAAAGCATATCCCCCTATAGTGTGAACTCGTTTGGCTGTACTTCTCCTGTGGATTACAGGAGTGCAGTTCCTTCTGCAGCCCTGTAACCAGTTCTCAGCAGACTGAAGCCTGCTGTTGGCTGATGTCACAGAGCCGGTCCAGGCTCGGGCAAGATAGCAACCATAGCCACTGAGAGCCTGAGCCAGCCGCTCCCACACTCTCCACAGCTCAGCACTCCAGTTAGTGAGGAGATGGGAGAGCCGACACCAGTGACTGTCAGTCATCAGCTCTCTGCTCACTGAGCTGTGAGAACCTAGCCATCAGCAGTGTTTGATTGGCGGGGGACAGTTTCATTTCTGTCTGCTGCTTTGTTACTCTGCTACCAGCATGAAACCCTTCGAACAAGTTTTCCTGACACCAAGATCAAAAAAGTGACAGGGGAGGGATCTCCAGCTGATAGTCCCTTCCTTCCAATCAGCTGTCAGAGGTCTCCTCATTGAGCTCTGCAGCGTGTAATTTCAACTCTCCACCCCCTTTTTTTCTGACATCTCAGAAAAGCTTTATAAATTCTGGACTTTAAACAGCTGTATAGAAGAGAAGACTGCAGATAAACAGGTACAAAATATGTAGGGAAGTTTGTTTAATCTGTGTATCACCTGAAGCCAGTCATATGTAAGGGTTTACAACCATTTTAATAGTAATTATTCTGTTCATAGTTGCTCAGGTAGGTTAAAATAAGAAAAAGTGTCTATTAACATTATCAATGTAAATGACATTACGGTACTTGAAAGTCCAGAACCCAGTACGGAGAAACTTTCCAGAAGGTATCAGTGTAAAAAAAAAAAAAAAGAAAAAAAAAAAAAGGATCTACATGACAGATTCAAACTTTTTCCAAAACCAAAAGCAGCACAAATATTGTGTAGAGCCACCTTCGGATAAAATACTCATTATCCCATTGCAATATCAAGGTACAGTATTCTACAAAATAAAGCGCACGCAAGTCTTTTTGGTGTCTCTGACCTGGGCAGCCCTAATAAATCTGAATTTGAATTAAAACAGCATTACATTGGACAGATACTGGAATTCTCCCCTAAACATCTTTTCCAGAAAGATTGAACTGGATGGACTGATTTCTTGATGGAACCTTACCAACTATGTAACAATGGTGACAGACCTACAGTATAAGCATGACAAGCAGGCATAGTTATACATATTAAAAAACAGTTATCGTTTAAGAAAAGTTGGCCAACATACAGTGGATATGAAAAGTCTACACACCCCTGTTAAAACGTCAGGTTTCTGTGATGTAAAAAAAATGAGACAAAGAAATCATTTCAGAACTTTTTCCACCTTTAGGCCTCATGCCCACGGACGTTTTTACAGCCGCGTTTTTGAGCGTTTTTTACATCTTAAAAACGCCTGTCCATGTTATTGTATAAATTTTTTGACCGTATTTTTTTACGCGTTTTCGCGCGTTTAACGCTTAGCGGTTTTTTATACCCAACGCCGACGCCACGGAACTCACTGGTCCTGGTTTTTTTTTACAGCTTAAAAACGCCTATGCTACTTGCAGCTCAAAAACGCCTAGGTGGGCATGAAGCTATAGACTAACATGGACAGGCATTTTTAAGCTGTAAAAAACACTCAAAAACGCGGCTATAAAAACGTCCGTGGGCATGAGGCCTTAATGTGACCTATAAACTGTACAACCCAGTTGAACAACAAACTGAAATCTTTTAGGTGGAGGGAAGTAAAAATAAAACAATATGGTTGCATAAGTGTGCACACCCTTACACCAATACTTTGTTGAAGCACCGTTTGATTTTATTACAGCACTCAGTCTTTTTGGGTATGAGTCCATCAGCATGGCACATCTTGACTTGGCAATATTTGCCAACTCTTCTTTGCAAAAACACTCCAAATCTGTCAGATTGCAAAGGCATCTCCTGTTCATAGCCGTCTTCAGAACACCCCACAGGTTTTCAATGGGATTCAGGTCTGGGCCATTCCAAAACTTGAATCTTCTTCTAGTGAAGCCATTCCTTTGTTGATTTGGATGTATGCTTTGGGTCGTTTGTCATGCTGAAAGATGAACTTCCTCTTCATGTTCAGCTTTCTAGCAGAAGCCTGAAGGTTTTGTGCCAATATGGACAGGTATTTGGAACTGTTCATAATTCCCTCTACCTTGACTAAGGCCCCCGTTACAGCTGAAAAAAACAGCCCAAAAGCATGATGCTGCCACCACCATGCTTCACGGTAGGTATGGTGTTCTTTTGGTGATGTGCAGTGTTTTTGCGCCAAACATATTTTTGGGAATTACGGACAAAAAGTTAAATCTTGGTTTCATCAGATTTTCCCACATATTTTTGGGAGACTTCAGATGCGTTTTTGCTAAATTTAGTCGGCTTAGATGTTTTCTTTGTAAGAAAAGGCTTCCCTCTTGCCACTCCACCAATAGCCCAGACATATGAAGAATACAGGAGATTGTTGTCCAATGTACCCCACAGCCAGTACTTGCCAGATATTCCTGCAGATCATTTAATGTTACTGTAGGCCTCCCTCACCAGTTTTCTTCTCGCCTTTTCATACATTTTGGAGGGACATTCAGTTCTTGGTAATGTCACTGTTGTGCCATATTTTCTCCACTTGTTCCATGGTATATCTAATGCCTTGGAAATTCTTTTGTAACCTTATCCTGACTGATGCCTTTTAACAATAAGATCCCTCTGATGCTTTGGAAGTTCTCTGCGGACCATGGCTTATGCAGTAGGATGCAACTAAGAAAATGTCAGGAAAGACCTACTAGAACAGCTGAACTTTCTTTGGGGTAAATCAGAGACACTTTAAATAATGGCAGTGTACTGACCCCTATTTAACATGAGTTTGAATGTGATTGCTTAATTCTGAACACAGCTACATCCAGTTATAAGAGGGTGCGCACACTTATGCAACCACATTATTTTAGTTTTTTATTTAGGAAGTTCAGGACTTTGAATGGGGCACATAAGTGGAACAATGGATAAGTTTAGAAAAAAGCAAGTTTAATAAACTTACACAAGTTAAACAAATATCTTGGCCAACAGGCTCTGTATAAAGATATGAGTTAACAACAAATATTAAAATGAGCTAAATCACAATATGTTGTGGTAACGTAATGCATCTAGGATAGCCTATAGATACTGAAAGGCTTGTTGGCTCGATGCGTTTCGGCAACTGTATCGCCTCATCAGGAGCAGATGCATTTAGTCGGAAAGAACATTAAACATAAGTATGAGGGCCAGTAGAATGGATCTTAGAAACTTCAAATGGGATGAGGGGGAATAGGAGGAAAAATGAGCAGATAGAGATAAAGAGGAAGGAAAAATTCACCCTCCTACTTACACATTGCAACACAGAGTGTGTTGGCGGCGCCATAGCGACGGCAGTCGTCAAGTATCCCTCCCGGGAGCTGAGGGGACGAGGAGCCCCAAGGAAACCGGACACCAAACCCCCAACGTGATGGTAACACCCACACTGGCACTGGTGACGATGCCGGAGGGGTGAACTGGGAAGTGTCCGGAGAAAAAAAGGGGGGAAAAAAAGGAGAAAAATTGTGGGGGATGTGAATGATGATATGCATGTGTGGGGGCTCATGGTGATGAGCATTGTGATAGAGGAGTGACTAGTAGTGAAATGACAAAAGGTGTTGGACTAGATATAGGTGTATACAGTGGGTCAAAAAAAGTATTTAGTCAGCCACCAATTGTGCAAGTTCTCCCACTTAAAAAGATGAGAGAGAGGCCTGTAATTGTCATCATAGGTATACCTCAACTATGAGAGACAAAATGTGGAAACAAATCCAGACAATCATATTGTCTGATTTGGAAAGAATTTATTTGCAAATTATGGTGGAAAATAAGTATTTGGTCAATATCAAAAGTTCATCTCAATAGTTTGTTATATATCCTTTGTTGGCAATGACAGAGGTCAAACATTTTCTGTAAGTCTTCACAAGGTTGTCACACACTGTTGCTGGTATGTTGGGCCATTCCTCCATGCAGATCTCCTCTAGAGCAGTGATGTTTTGGGGCTGTCGCTGGGCAAAACGGACTTTCAACTCCCTCCAAACGTTTTTCTATGGGGTTGAGATCTGGAGACTGGCTAGGCCACTCCAGGACCTCGAAATGCTTCTTACGAAGCCACTCCTTCGTTGCCCGGGCGGAGTGTTTGGGATCATTGTCATGCTGAAAGACCCAGCCACGGTTCATCTTCAATGCCCTTGTTGATGGGAGGATGTTTGCACTCAAAATCTCACGATACATGGCCCCATTCATTCTTTCATGTTGTCCTGTTCCCTTTACAGAGAAACAGCCCCAAAGCATGGATGTTGCCACCCCCATGCTTCACAGTAGGTATGGTGTTCTTTGGTTGCAACTCAGCATTCTCTCTCCTCCAAACACGAGTTGTGTTTCTACCAAACAGTTCTACTTTGGTTTCATCTGACCATATGACATTCTCCCAATCCTCTTCTGGATCATCCAAATGCTCTCTAGCAAACCTCAGACAGGCCCAGACATGTACTGGCTTAAGCAGGGGGACACGTCTGGCACTGCAGGATCTGAGCCCCTGGAGGCGTAGTGTGTTACTGATGGTAGCCTTTGTTACGTTGGTCCCAGCTCTCTGCAGGTCATTCAATAGGTCCCCCCCGTGTGGTTCTGGGATTTTTGCTCACTGTTCTTGAGATCATTTTGACCCCACAGGGTGAGATCTTGCGTAGAGCCCCAGATCGAGGGAGATTATCAGTGGTCTTGTATGTCTTCCATTTTCTAATTATTGCTCTCACAGTTGATTTCTTCACACCAAGCTGCTTGCCTATTGAAGATTCAGTCTTCTCAGCCTGGTGCAGGTCTACAATTTTGTTTCTGGTGTCCTTCGACAGCTCTTTGGTCTTCACCATAGTGGAGTTTGGAGTGTGAGTGTTTGAGGTTGTGGACAGGTGTCTTTTATACTGATAACAAGTTCAAACAGGTGCCATTAATACAGGTAATGAGTGGAGGACAGAGGAGCCTCCTAAAGAAGAAGATACAGGTCTGTGAGAGCCAGAAATCTTGCTTGTTTGTAGGTGACCAAATACTTATTTTCCACCATAATTTTCAAATAAATTCTTTCCAAATCAGACAATGTGATTGTCTGTCTGGATTTGTTTTCACATTTTGTCTCTCATATTTGAGGTATACCTATAATGACAATTACATGCCTCTCTCAACTTTTTAAGTGGGAGAACTTGCACAATTGGTGGCTGACTAAATACTTTTTTGCCCCACTGTAAGAGAAAAGAGGAGATGGGGAGAGGTAGTGAGAAGAAGAGGAGTGTGATGTGGGAAATGAACAGAAAGTAAAGGGTGAATAAAGAAAAAATTTAATGAAAAAAGGAACCAAGGGCTCACACTGGGGTCTACAAAATTTACCTGATACGTGTGGATGCAAGGATCAAAATGTTGAGGTGTGAGGAGGATACGGCATCTACAGCCAGCAAGCAGTGAGGATGCCCAAATTACGCGGGGGGCTAAGAGGGAGCCCAAGTCACCCCAGTGACACGCCCCTAGTGTCACGCAGGCGTGACTGAAGCGGGGAGGAGCCGACGCCCAGAGCGTCATCAGCCCCTCCCCCCAAAAAATGATTTTAGTTTGTTTTTCAAATGAGTTGTACAGTTTATAGGTCACATTAAACGTGGAAAACGTTCTGAAATGATTTATCTGTCTAATTTTTGAGGGTGTGTGTAGACTTTTGTCCATTGTATGAGTGAATAATAAACCAAGCTAAATATATCCGCAATTTTTTTTTTCGGTAAACACATAAATATATATTTTCAATTGCCATTCAAAACCCAACACAGAGCAACACATTAATTACTAAACAAAAATGTATGTTTATCGGTCTATGAAGAGATCGGTATTCAAGCCAGTTCCCTGGCAACAAACAAATCAGATGCCAAAATTGTAATGTCTGTTATAACACAAATTATGCAGCTGGCATAACTTTCATATTTGTCAATGCACAACCACTCTTAATGTGATACAATTGCAGGTTTGTAAGGACCCTTCCACTACTGACAATTTACGCTTATGTTCCAAAACACAATACATGAATTAAAGACTATCAATTAAAGTGCTGTGCTATTGGTACCTAGGGAATATTGAAATTATCATCTAGATTTAGAAATGGGGAAAATAAAATATGAGATTCTGGACAGATTCACTTGAGCCCATTTGCAACAAAGTACCTAAAGAAAATCTTATTAAAGAATACACTTTGTTTTAGTTGACCATCAAAACTATAAAAAAGGTAAATAGAAACTGCAATCCAGGCAATCAGATGATAAACATTTGAAAAAGTTCTTAAAAAAAAAAAAAAAAAATACATTCACATATTTTTCCTCTGGCCTTTCCGTGCATTTCTGAACGGCGCCGATCACTGCGATCAGCGACGTTCGGCTATGCTCCGGCGCCCCCCCCACCTCAGGCCAAATGCGGTACTGCACACCGTTTTGGCCTGAATCGTGCTCGTTTTGCGAGACAACACTCGTAAACCGAGTTACGATTTTTAAAAATACAGTGCTCGTGTTGCGAAACGCTCGTTAACCGCGTTACTCGCAATCCGAGGTTCCACTGTATTATAGAATGTAAGGCAATTGGACAGAAAGCATTCTCTGTAGTATTTACTTTGAATTTATTAAAATAAGCAAACTCAAAAAATCATAAGTGAGAATTTAATTTTGAGCAGGCACCTTCTAGTGGCCTACCCTTACGCAAGCTATCCCCCTTCAGTATATTATGAATTCTGCTGCTAGACTAATACCCCTCACTAACCAATCCGTGACTGCTGCTCCTCTCTGCCAATCCCTTCACTGGCTTTCCATACCCCACCGTGTAAAATTCAAAATGCTAACCACAACATACAAGGCCATTCAGAACATCGCCCCCATCTACATCACCAACCTCATCTGCAGATATCGCCCAAATTGTCCCCTCCGCTCCTCCCAGAACTTCCTGCTCTCTAGCTTCCTTGTTACCTCCTCCCATGCTCGCCTTCAGGACTTCTTCAGAGCCTTTCCCATCCTCTGGAACTCCCTGCCCCGGTATGTCTGATTAGCCCCTACCCTGTCCACCTTTAGGAGATCCCTGAAAACTCATTTATTCAGGGAAGCCTATACCACACCCACCTAACAACTGTCCCAGAGCCACCCCCATCAAATCATTCTCTGCAGCCATTACCTTTTGTACCACCATCCCCTCCCTTTAGAATGCAAGCTCCATGAGCAGGGGCCCTCCTGTACCTTCTGTATTGAACTGTGCTGTCCCCACTCTACATTGTAAAGTGCTGCGTAAACTGTTGGCGCTAAATAAATTGCTTTAAATAATATTATTATTATACACTAACACTTTCTAGAACTGTTGGAGATATTTCCATACCAGCCTCCTTGATGGTAATGATAAAGCCAAGCAACCTCACTCCTATAGTATCATCTAAATTGGAAATCATATAAGAAGTGTGAGGTCCCTTGTAACAGTAGTAAGTTTGGTGTAGAGTTGTTGACGCGAGTATTCAAAAGGGTCCCCAGAAGCTTAGATTTATAACTATGTTGCATACAGCTGGGCCTGCTGACAGCTGCGTTACACAGAGTCAGGCAATCTAAAAGCCTGAATTTATAAAAAGAAAATCTTTCACTGACGTATACAATTCATGAAGGCAAGATGTCCTGTCTTCACCTTGCCATGTGTTTTTAGGTAATCATTAAACCAATAAAATAACTGTCGTGAAGCCTCGGCTTAGAGGCAGGAAGGTCAAGCAAGGAAATGAATAATTACATATTTTCCTTTTCTCTTCATCATGCAATTTCAACAAAAGCCTTCTTCAAATTCCTGCCACTGTTGTGCATTTTCCATTCAACTGCAAGCCTGTCCAATCTACCTAATTCAGAATCATCAGATAAAAAGAACAGTACAATCTACTCATACTTGGCAGCAGCTCTGTGTTGGAACATAATAAGTGTGACATCTGTCATGAAAATGTCTTATACATAGCAGAGATCTCCTTAAATAAGCACCTTGGATAATCAGCCAGCCTGCTTTAAAATATAGTATTCTTTAAAGCACTCGGAGAAATATAGGAAGCGGCAACTATCCATGCTAAAGACTGAATCCTGATGAGGGAAAAGCCAAGACATACCTATCATAGCTCTGGCAGCTTGACAAACTGTTAGAAACATTAAAGGGCTGAAGTGAAAATACAAGAACGATCTATATTTTATATATGGGAAGGAAAGTAGTGGAGGATTGTTATCTGTGAAATGTAGGAAACGAAGCATAATTTAACACGTGGGAGAAAACGGTCTATACCGTGGAAAATCAAGGGATGGTTGCACTGTGGTTGTAACTTTTTATTTTCTACTGTATTTTATATATAAACCATTTTAAGAACAGGATATTTTAAAGCACACTGCAGAGGGTTTGGCGTGATTTTATTTAAAAAAAAAATGTGTGTTTTATATCTTTATTTTGTTAAAATAAAGCCAGCTATAGACTAATCGTATTCCACCTGCGGAGCCATAGGGGTTGATTTACTAAAGGCAAATAGACTGTGCACTTTGCAAAGTGCAGTTGCTCCAGAGCTTAGTAAATAAGGTAAAGTTTCACTTTACAAAGAGTACCCAATCACGTGCAAGGAAAAAAAAAAATGCATTTTTGCTTGCACATGATTGGATGATAGAAGTCAGCAGAGCTTCTGCTCATTTACTAAGCTCTGGAGCAACTGCTCTTGCAGAGTGCAACTGTATTTGCAAAGGGCACAGTCTTTTTGCCTTTAGTAAATCAATCCCATTGTGTTCTCCTGGAGGGGGGAAGCCGTCCCTGCCGAGAGAACACACAATCGCATGTAAAATCCGGCAGGGTACAACCAGCCTGCCAGATTTTACATGCGGGTAGTGTGTGTGTTCTGTGTTCTCCCCAGCGGGGACAGCTTCCCCTGCCCCCCTCTGGGAGAAACACAATGGCTCTGCGAGAGGGATTCCCCTGTCAACACTGTGTTGATGGAGAACCCGTGGTTGCAGGAAAGAATTTTGCTCAATCTATGGCTGGCCTAAAATCAAATTTAACAATTAAAAGTTCAGGGGAGTGGGGGCAACTAATCTCCCTCAAAAGATGCAAATCGTATGGGCACCACATCCACTATTATATATTACAACGGAGATGTCTATAGACAAAAAACCACACCAGACTTTTAAGGTACCACACCATATATAAAAAAGGAAAAATTAACAAATATCATTGCATCATAGAAAATGTAAAAACCCCAATAGTTCCTGAGTTGCATTACACATGATTTATACACTACATAGCAAATGCACATTCTGTGTTAGAGACTTACCGAATACTTTATTAATCCCAAAGGGAAAATTGGGAAATTGTTGCAAAACTGACACACTTAAAGACAATACAAGATCACAACAATCAACTGATACAAAAACACAACAAAATTACAAACAACAGCCATTAGCACCAAATAAAACAAATCAAAAATACATTACAAATAAAACATCCATACAATAAAATACAACATAGAATAAATAACACAGATTAAAATAACAGACAGAAAAACTACCAAATGCAAATAATACATTGCTTTCTCTAACACCCAACCAAATAATAACCCACCTAATACCAACATACAGTTGAACCTCGGATTACGAGCATAATCTGTTCCAGGAGAATGCTCATAATCCAAAGAACTTGCATATCAAAGCGAGTTTCCCCATTGAAGTCAATGGAAACGAAAATAATTTGTTCTGCATTGATTTCACTGGGATGCAATACCGCATGCGGCCAGAGGTGGGGGGCGCCAGAGAGCCTCGAAAACGGCCGGAAAGGCCCAAGGACACGTTGGCTGACCTCGGCAAGGCTCAGAAACTGAGTATTTCCGAGCATTGCCGAACGGCGACGATCGGCTGCAATCGTCGCTGCTCGGCTCCTGTGCACCCGCACCTCAGGCCAAATGCGGTACTGCAGGCCCTATTAGGTTGAATTCTGCTCGTCTTGCGAGATAACATAGATATCCGCTTGGAGCCATTCTGCTCGTTCAGTGCGTTTCGCAGGTCAAAGCCTGTTTCATCAGGACCATTAGCACTTTAAAAACAGCACCAGTCAAGAAAACAATATGTACAACCAATTAAAAACAACCAGTGGATGGACCATTCAGCAGCTGTTTCTGGGTGGTGGTATCCAACGACTATACGTGACCATTCTGATTAAGGAATGACTTATGGATGTGGCATTTTAGTGGTTAACCTCATTTAGTTTTGAATTGAAAGCTGAACATAAAGAATTAAATGTCACCAATAATTTGATTCTTCTGCCACACATGCCAGACTTGAACACCTCAGATGATGTTCATTTGAGGAATGGACCATCCATTGGTTGTTTTTAACTGGTTGTGCATATCATTTTCTTGACTTGTACAGGTGTTTTTAAAGTGTTAATGTTCCTGATGAAGTAGGTATTGAAATGCGAAACACATTGAACAAGCAAGGTGACTATCTATATGGGAGTTTCTAACACAGAATGTGCATTTGCTACGTCATGTATAAATCATGTGTAATGCAACTCAGGAATGTATACTGCAGAAGGATTTGGGTTTTTAATCTTCCTGTGATGCAATAAAATCTGTTAAAAATTTTAAATATGTGGCGTGGTACCTTAAAAGTCTGGTATCGTTTTTTCTACATTGTAAAACAAACACTGTACATTGTAAAAAACTGATAAATAAAAGCAGCACTCCCAAGATCTACTTTTCCAAAAACGTTTAATCGTCTGTTAACGGAACAACTGCATCCATAGTGTCCCCAACCAGGGACTGCCCCTCAACACGTTTCAAAACTTGTGTGATCGCAGGGATCTGATGTGGTACGTTGTTTTTGTGTTATTGTATAGAGTAGGAGGTACATCGGAAATTTTTGGTGTCAAAACTGAAAATGCAGCATGCACTTGGCCAAAAACAGAAACAGAAAATTACAGTTATATATAAAATTGTAGTATATTTAAATTTTTAATTAATATAATGAAATTAATGAATATGAAATTATTGGCGGCCATCATCGGCACCTTTAGCGCAAGAAAAGCTCAAGAAAAATGTATCCTTTTAAATTCTATGTGTCTACACACAGGTCCCTTGCGCTTCCACTGTGGCATTAAAAATCCTGCTTGCTGCATTTTTGGTCAATTAAAAAAAACCAAAAAAACCGCACCTCCCCATTGAAAACGCAGCAAGAACACATAAATAACGCACCTGTGTTACATTTTTGTATGCGTTTTTTGTCACATGACCTATGAAAAACACACCATAAGCACCAGTAAAATTGTGACAAATGCTTATTCAGTATAATATGGATAACACCATTTTCGCCCGATATGTTTCAGCCGCCGAAATTTTGGTGCATCTGTAGAATATAGACAACATAGTATAGTTTCTAATAAAAAAAAAGCCCAGCACTAACTTAGCTATGGTTGCTTTTTTCTGCTCATGGAAGGTCTAAATAGGTAGCCTCTCTGCTAGGAGAGGGTGGGTCTCTTGCTCTGACTCATTTAGCTGTGTGAATTTCAATAAAAAAAAAAAAAAACACGCTACCAAAAACAAAAATATGTGAAATAAATACAGCTGCTGTCTTAAGACAGAATAATTTGTCTCACACCTAAAAAGAGCCTTATTTGGAGCTGAGACAAGACAGCGCTGTAGCAAGAAAGTCAAATTGCCCTTTGGTATGCTGGATGCTCTGTACCCTGGATAAGAATTAATTCACTATATGCTGGATCCTCCACTGAAATTAAAATAACTCCAATGTTCTTTCCAAATCCTCTCAAAGCAACCAAACTTGTGCAGCAGGACCAATAAAAAGAGAAACGTAAATATAGGGAAAAAAACGCGCTGCTGGGGTGAAGAAAAAACAGCTGCTAGCACTAAACAAATAGAATGTGTATATGTAATGAAGGTCAAAAGTGCAGCGCTAAAAAGTGACAGGAGAAATGTCACAGGTGCTAATAAGTATTGTTGGGATAATCTCATAATATAAAGTGTCCATATATAAGAACATTAGCATATAAAATTTATATGTAAGGCAAAAGACAATACATCATAAAGTCAGTGAAAATGACATATCCGTGCAAGGAATGGTGAGTAGAATCCAATCAAGCTCCTATGCAGGAGTTCATAACAAAAAAGTGTCTGTAGGAAAGAAATATCCAAAACAGCAAACTGATAATAAAGATGAATAAAGACAGTCCTGATGGTTGACGGGTAGAAGGTAAATACAGGAAAACGAAGAGACATCAAAGATAAAAGATGGGTACTCTTACCGTGTGGCGTGGACCCACAAACCGATTAGGGGTGGGCCAAACAAGCAGAGGCAAGAGTAGCGATCCTGTGGTTAATCCTGGAATTTCTCTCTCGGGGGTAGCCGATCAATCCGCAGCAGGAATGGTGGTAAACATCAGGCCTCTCCGTTCTCAGGAACTATGGTGCGATAAGCCCAAAGGAAGTATTTCTCCAAGGTTTAGCAGCATAAAAATGAAAAAATAAAAAGAACAAGCCTCCACGTGGCGTAGATCAAAAAAGCAAACAGGATTTATTTAAAAAAAAAAAAAATATATAAAACAATGGCAGTACGGATCTGGTGATTCGTGCAGAGTGATCACAAATGAGGGCGCAGTATAGTCAACAGACATAGGACCCTATGTTTTAGATATTTCTTTCCTATAGACACTTTTTTGTTATGAACTCCTGCATAGGAGCTTGATTGAATTCTACTCACCATTCCTTGCACGGATATGTCATTTTCACTGACTTTATGATGGATTGTCTTTTGCCTTACATATAAATTTATATGCTAATGTTCTTATTTATGGACACTTTATATTATGAGATTATCCCAACAATACTTATTAGCACCTGTGACATTTCTCCTGTCACTTTTTAGCGCTGCACTTTTGACCTTCAATAAAAAGAGAAGAAGAGCCTCTCATAGCGTAGCAAATTTATATGTAACCTCAAAAAAGTAGTGGCGTATTGCACTCACAAAATGGTACAGTAAACCAAGATCTCAAAATCGAAACTGGAAGCACCACTGTATCCACGAGAATGCATTCCAACAAAGCGGAAGTGACATAATTGAACATTCCGCTCTACGCGTTTCATCATTCATGTGTGCCATCTTCAGGAGCCAATATTGTTGTTATACATGGTTATTACGCCTAAAAAGGTCTATTTAGCTATGTGCCTATATATAGTCTGCTATGTATGTCTGTGCTCACAAGCAAGGTGTCTGCAATCACCAGGTGTCTGAAATACTGAAGATAGTGGTGCTCACTACCTGCTGGCTATAAAAAGGTAAATATTAAATACTTATAAGCAATAATTAATATTCAGGGCACAGCTAAGCACATTCTTCGGTGTGTTGCAGGGTTCTCTTTGCTGCACACTTCTTTTACTCACATGCTTAGTCAAGGAGGAGACATTACAGTGGCTTAAATTTCAGTTCATAAATAAAGAAAATAGACTGATACACACCATATATTCCCTTTAAAATGCAGATTATTTTTTTAGAATCATAAAAACAAGGGGCAAACATTTTTACATTAGTTAACAGTACCTGGATCATTCACATGTTACATGCCTGTGACCACTTTTCAGCACTTCATGGAGTTCACAAAAGACATGTACAAACCATCCAATCGGAAAAAGACGATGGAGTTTTTTTCTGGTTTGTGCATGCACAATGAATCGGAAGTGGCCACACAAAGGCATTAGGATTAAAATGTTCATACCTGGCAAACGATAATTAGTAAATATTTAATTCACAAAAAAAGCCTAAAGCCCTGTACACACGATCGAATATCCTATGGATTTTCGTCCGATGGATTCTTTTCATCAGACAAACCGATCGTGTATGGGACCCATCGGTCTTTTTTCCATCGGTTTTAAAAAATAGAACATGTTTTAAATTTTTCCGATGGATAAAAAACCGATTGAAAACTCAGATTGTCTATGGGCAAGTCCATCGGATCAAAAACCCACGCATGCTCAGAATCAAGTCGACGCATGCTCAGAAGCATTAAAAATAGGATTTTTTACTCACCGTAAAATCCTTTTCTCTGAGTCCATGGACCGACACAGCTTCTCTATTGACAAAGTGGGTATTATCCGTTAATTAGGAGTGACTAGGCAGAAAAACTTGTAAAAAGTGTTGCATCACACCTTCTACAGTACCGCCCAGGGGGCGGACCCTCTGGGTATACCCTCTCAGTCTGCACATCGCAGATCAGTTCGTCAAAAAGCAGTACAAACTTAAAAGGAGGGGTGGGTGCTGTGTCGGTCCATGGACTCAGAGAAAAGGATTTTACGGTGAGTAAAAAATCCTATTTACTCTTTCGTCCATGGACCGACACAGCTTCTCTATTGACAAAGTGGGACGTCCCAAAGCAGTGTCAGAGAAAACAACGAGGGGTGGTAACAGCATAAAAACAAACTTCACCCCAAAACACAAAACAGCACTCCTCCAACGGAGGAGTTGCAACTCTAAACAGCCGCCTGCAAAACCTTGCGGCCGAAAGAGGCATCCGAAGATGCACCTACATCAACTTTGTAGAATTTTGTGAAAGTGTGAGCGGACGACCAAGTCGCCGCTTTACATAGTTGGGAAACAGACGCTTGATGTCGGAAAGCCCAAGAGGCACCTATTGCCCTGGTCGAATGCGCCGTGACAGGAAAGGGGGGCGCCTGACCCTTTAAGGCGTAAGCCTGGATTACTATCTGTCGGATCCACCTAGAGATGGTGGCCGATGAGACTGCTTGGCCCTTCTTGGGACCAGCCACCGAAACAAACAGTGAGTCTGACTTCCGGAACAGGGAAGTAGCAGATATGTATACTCTCAAAGCTCGGACAACGTCCAAGGAATGCAACGCCGACTCCTTAGGATTCGACGGCTGAGGACACAAGGATGGAAGTACAATGTCTTCGTTGAGATGAAAAGCCGAAACGACCTTCGGAAGAAAGGAAGGCTGCGGCCGCAGCACCACCTTATCCTTGTGGAAAATCAAATAGGGAGCCTTGCAGGACAAGGCTGCCAGCTCAGAGACTCGTCTAACTGACGTAACAGCCACCAAAAAGACCACCTTCTGAGAAAGTGTCAACAGGGGAATATCTCTAATATTCTCAAACGGTGCCTTCTGAAGCACCGAGAGGACCAGGTTCAAGTCCCACGGAGGTAACGGGGGGCGGACCGGAGGGGCCACATGTCGAACCCCCTGCACAAATGTACTCACGAGAGAGTGAGTCGCCAGGGGTCGCTGAAAAAAGACAGCCAGGGCAGATATCTGTCCCTTAATCGTACTTAGGGCAAGCCTTTGGTCTACCCCATGCTGTAAAAACAGCAGGATTCTGGAAACCAAATAGGTACGCGGATGCCATTTCATTTCCTCACACATGGAGATGTAGGCCCTCCAAGTGCGGTGATAGACCTTCCTAGAGGACGGTTTCCGAGCACTTCTCATAGTAGAAATTACTGAGTCTGACAGGCCCCGGTCTCTCAGTACCTGGTTCTCAACAGCCATGCCGTTAAAGCCAATGACTGTAAAGCAGGATGGAATATGGGACCTTGCGACAGCAGGTCCTTCCGTAGTGGTAGGCGCCAGGGGACGTCTGCTACCAGACGTACTAGATCGGCGTACCAAGGACGCTGAGGCCAATCTGGAGCGATTAGGATCATTGGAATTCCCTCTGCCTCCACTCTGCGGAGCAGAAGAGGAAGAAGCCTTAAGGGAGGGAAGGCATAGATTAGCCGATACTGGCCCCACGATGCTACCAACGCGTCCGTTGCGTCTGCCCATGGGTCTCTTGACCGGGCCACAAACCTCAATACCTTCCGATTGAGTCGGGAAGCCAGAAGATCTACGTCTGGTGTGCCCCATCTTTGGCAGAGGAGTTGGAGCACCTCCGGGTGTAAGGACCATTCTCCCTGGTCCAGCATCTGGCGGCTCAGGTAGTCCGCCTGCCAGTTTTCCACACCCGGAATGTACACGGCCGACAGTGCCGGTACGCTCCTCTCTGCCCACTTCAGGATGCGAGCGATCTCCGATGCTGCAGCTGAGCTTCTTGTTCCTCCTTGATGATTGACATATGCCACTGCTGTGGCGTTGTCTGACTGGATCCTGACTGGACGCCCTTGCAGTCTCTGAGACCATTTGAAGAGGCACAGCTTGATCGCCCGGATCTCCAGGACATTGATCGGCAGGAGGGCTTCCTCTGGGGTCCAGCGACCTTGCGCCGACTGGACACCCCAGACTCCCCCCCAACCTGTAAGGCTGGCGTCCGTCGTGATCACTATCCAGTAAACCGGAAGAAATGACTTCCCGGCCATTAGAGCCGGTGCTGTCAGCCACCATACCAGGGATCTCCTGACTAGGTGGCTCACTCGGATTTGATAATCCAGAGATGAAGGGCATCTGTTCCATCTGGACAGAACTTCCCTCTGTAACACTCGAGTGTGGTATTGAGCATATGGGACCGCCTCGAAGGAGGCTACCATGAGGCCCAACACTCGCATGCAAAAACGGAGTGACGACCAATTCCTGGAAGTCAGCTGCCGTACTGCAGCCCGGAGGGTCTGCAACTTCTCCACAGGGAGGAATACCTTTGCCTCTGAGGAATCCAGAATCAACCCCAGGTACACTAGGCGTTGAGTGGGCACCAATACTGACTTTTGCGTGTTTAGTATCCAACCACAGTCTCGAAGAGTCTGACAGGTAATGGACACGCTTACCTCTAATTCTGAGCTTGAAGGGCCCTTCAGCAGAAGGTCGTCCAAGTAACCTGTGATAGCGATACCCCGCTGTCTTAGAAGTGCCAGAATCGGAGCGAGCACCTTGGTGAACGTCCTGGGTGCTGAGGCAAGGCCAAACGGGAGGGCCACAAACTGGTAGTGGTTCTTCCCGATAGCAAATCGCAGAAACCTCTGGTGTCTGGAGTATATGGGGACATGCAGGTATGCGTCCTTGATGTCCAAGGAGGCCAGAAAGTCCCCCGGATGGAGAGCCGTGACTACAGATCGAACCGACTCCATCCGAAAACTTTGTACCTTCACAAAGCAATTGAGGGCTCTGAGATCCAAGCTTGGACGAACCCCCTCCTTCTTCGGCACAATGAACAGATTTGAGTAAAAACCCCGTTCCAGTTCTGGAACTGGAATAACTACCCCGCGTTCCAGTAGACCCTGGACCGCCCCATACAGGGCCTCCCGACGGGTCGGTAGTAGCTGGAGATTGGAGGTGTTGAATCTGTCCGGTGGACAAGAGAGAAACTATCTTGTAGCCTGAGGAGATTACTTCGCAAACACACCTGTCGGAGATTAGTGCTGTCCACTGAGTCGCGAATTTGCGAAGACGTCTCCCCACCCGAGAGCTGGGTGGGGGTGGACCTTCATGCGGACGCAAATTTGTCCGCAGGCTTATTGGGTATGCGGGACCAGGGACGCTTTTGTCCTTGGGCAGGCGCTTTATCGGCCTGGGGTCTTTTCCCTGTCGCCCTAGGGGGACGAAAAAAACACTTGTGTGCAGTAAAGGAGGGCCCTTGCCCTTGGCGTGGCCCCTTACCCTTGCTAATTTGGGGAAGCAAAGTGCTTTTACTTCCTGTGGCATCCTTGATGATGTCATCCAGAGAAGCCCCAAAAAGTCTGTCGCCCTTAAAAGGCAGATCCAACAGGGCTTTCTTGGAAGTCTGGTCCGCAGACCAGCCTTTTAGCCAGATCAGGTGGCGTATTGCTACTGCATAAACCAAAGTTTTAGACAGCAGGGGAATAGTATTCATGTCTGACTCGCAGACAAACCTAAGGCCCTGGACCAACAGGTCGGCCAATGTTATCTCATCAGGAGGAGCATCTCGCTCCTTAACCCCTGGAGTAGCAATCTTGCCCATTCAGTAAGTGTGTGAGACACTAGGGCCCCCGCCAATGCCGGGCGTACTGCCGAGCCTACCACTGAGTATAGGTAGCAAGCGAGTGCTTCAGCCTTCTTATCCACAGGGTCCTAGAAAACAGGAGCCCCTTCTACAGGAATTGTGGTGGCTCTATTAAGTCTGGACACCGGAGGGTCCACTATAGGGGGGAGAGGTCCATTTCTTCAGAAAACTCTCCTCAAAAGGGGTACCGTACCGCAAACCTCTTTGGGGCTGTAAAGACCCTCAGTGGGTTCTCCCATTCCTTGTATAAGAGTTTATCAAAAGACACACAAGGGAACACCTTAGCAGTGCGGGCAGGTCTATGAAACCCAAGTGGACCGGAGTCTCTGCTGCTTCTGCAGTATTTTCCAATTTTAGCATATCCCGCACTGCAGTAATAAGGTCAGATACCAAAGCCGTCTCGCGTACTGACCTGGACTTTGAGTCATTCTCACTGTCCGGTCACGGTCTGCAGTCTCTGGTGCGTCAGAATCTGGGCCCCGAGCCGTAGCTGGACCTGGTTCTGCACCAGAATTATCCCCAGAAGCTTGCAGGGGATGGGGCGTTTACTACCCCCTGTATTCCCGTGTGCTGCTTCCACCCTGGCAGCAAACGCCTCTAGGATTGCCGACATAGCGTCCATAGACACCTCAGGGACACCAGCTGCTAAATCTGGTGTTTCAGGGGAGAAGACATCTGGCTCAGATGCCATGCTGACCACACGCTGACACTCACAGGGCTCCAGGCAAGATATCAATAGGCCACCCTCCTGCGCTGCAGAGATGCTGGGTCACCCAGAGGACTCACCACCCTGGATAGGTACTGCTATGCTGCGCCTATGATGCTGTCCCCTTGCTGCTGTGTCAGTCTGCTTCTTTTATCAGCACTTCCTGTGTGAATTTTCGCGCCAGTGTAATGCACCCTAGAGGCCGGAGGCTCTCGCAAAATGGTTGCCAAAACCGTCTGTATGGAAGATAATGTGGGCTCTAAGAAAATGGCCGCCGACAGAAGATAGAGGTCAGGCAGCCATAGCCCACAAAAAAGATGGCCGCCGAACGGCAATATCTGCATACAGGGTGGACAAACATGGCCGCCGATCACCTGATAGGGGCCAGTGGGTGTGGCCGAACTACAGGAAGATGGCCGCCAGGCAGTTACAAGAGGCCAAACTTGGCATGGACCACCTCAAAATGGCCGCCGACAGCATGGAGACACAGAAACACAGGTAAGCAAAAATGACATTTCTTTTAAATGTTAGTTACAGCCAGCCCCGCTCCAGTGGGACCCCCTAGGTGACCCCCAGCACCCAGCAACCTTTAGCTAGAAGCCCAGGGAGGAGGGAAAGGCAGGGAGAGAGGGAAGAAAGGGGCCACAACCACTTACTTGATCTCTCCAGGAATGTCCAGCTAAATCACCCAGCCGAGGCAGGGGAGTTTTACTTACCTATCCTGCATGTATTCTGCTGGAAGACATTCCAAACAGATCATCGTCCGCGCACGGAAGGTGACTGTTGGCCAGGCATGCTGTGATTGGACCCAGAAGGGACGATCATATGTATGCCCTGGAGCATGACGCTCACCGGACAGGCTGCTGCGACTCGGCCGTAAGGTCAGCCGAAGCTGAGCGGTCCGATGCAAGCCTTGGAGCGTAAGCTCACCGGCCAGGCTGCTGCGACTCGGCCGTAAGGTCAGCCGAAGCTGAGCGGTCCGATGCAGGCCCTGGAGCGTAGGCTCACCGGCCACCCGTGGAGCGACGGGCATGTCGTGGAAAACCCAGCGCGTAGCTAGGGTCGGCACACGCTCGATGGCCGAAACTGGGGAGACTACAAGGATCGAGGATCCAGCCTGTCACCCAGTCGGCAGTTGATCGAAGATCGCAGGAAACAACAAATGTAGCAAAAAAAAAAAATATATATATCTTTTTTCCCCGGACCAATGAGCCCGAAGGGAGCCATGTCCTACTTGCTAGACAGAAAAAAACTGATCTGCGATGTGCAGACTGAGAGGGTATACCCAGAGGGTCCGCCCCCTGGGCGGTACTGTAGAAGGTGTGATGCAACACTTTTTACAAGTTTTTCTGCCTAGTCACTCCTAATTAACGGATAATACCCACTTTGTCAATAGAGAAGCTGTGTCGGTCCATGGACGAAAGAGTAAACTTCATTTTTCTCGGCTCATCGGAGTGTTTTACATCACCGCGTTTGGAACGGTCGGTTTTTTGACTGATGGTGTGTGGGCAAGACTGATGGAAAACAGTTTCATCTGATATCCGATGGACAAATCCATCGGACTAGAATCCATAGGAAATCTGATCGTGTGTACAGGGCTTTATACCTTTTCAGCAGATATACAAATAATTAGAGTTACAAGCAGAGCTAAAGTTGTCCATGGACAGAAAAAGTTGGGTTGGCAGGAGGATCTGTGACAGGTTTTCTACCAGATTGGGAGGGTGGTCTTTCTCCAAAGATATGAGATTGACCTTGTTGAAAACAACCGGATTGGACATCTATCATCTCACCTCTGTTTGAAATGTTTTTAATGTATACAGTTTCAGTAACATGAATACATGAAATTTAAAAAAAAGTACGGTACATATTCTTAAACTGGAGATATGTCTACTATATAGTGAGATTTATTAGTCCTGGCACACAGCAAAAAGTGCCTTGTCTAGATTTGCATTAGACAGGTGCCCGATTTTGTAAGTTTCTTGCTTGATAACCTGACCCACAAGGCATCACAATTGGATCACACCCAATTTGCATCAAATCTAATTCCAGCACCCTGTTACTATAGTCCAGAATCTCTCAAGACAATCTACCGCTAAGCTGTATATTAGGAATTATTAAAAAAGACAAAATTTAGCAGGACGACAGAGCAGGCATCATTTTAGAAAAGTCACTATAGGCAGCCCACAATTTTTATACATTTTGTCTAAATTTCAACTTCTTGAAGTGCACACATCTTCAAAAAACTTCCTGTGATAGGTTGCCATAGTGCAATATCCAGACTTTACACTAATCTAACATACCAGTACACAGTGTATATAATATATATATATATTGTGACAGCAGGAAGGTAAAGTCACCTGGTTGCATCCAGGGGGGTAGATATATTTCGCCCAGATTCAGGCTTTACGCTGACTTATACAACTAGGTGGAGAGTTGTATAAGGCTAGTGGGCTCATGGATGACTCATACCTCTAGGGAGAGTGTGGGGCGTCGTGCAGACAGGGAGTTGATGAGACCAGCTGAAGCTTGTCAGCTCATTTAGGCCTCTATAAGAACTCCCAGCTTCATTAGATGTTAGCTCATGCCTGGAACCAGACCTGTGTGGACTGTCTAGGGAGAGTGAACCCCTGTGCAGTGAGACAAAGCCTGTGTGGCTATTTGCTTGGACATTTAAAACCAGGGACTTAGGGACTAGGACAGCACTAGGCTGATCCCAGTTGTTAGTTAGGAAACCTGTATGTTTAGTCAGAGGTCAAGTTGACCAGGATTTATTTTGTTTATGTTTCTTTTGCTTTGCTGTGTTTTGTCACTGTAAATAGAAAATAAACCGCACCTTTTTGATTTTGAAAACCACAACCTCCGTTTGCTGGGCCTGTTTTGTGTGGGGAGCCCATCCCGGGTGTCACACACACCCGCTGCCGAGCTAACCCCCTCACAATATATATATATATATACACACACATACACACACACATACATATACATACATACATACATACATACACACACACACATACATGCACCTTGCTTATTAATTCTTTTTTTTTTTTCCTTGAATGACTTACTAAAAATAGAAATATTCAAGTACCACTGTGAAGGATGGCTTTTGTAGTCAGTATAGGCAAAAATTGTAACCTCATGGCACTCACATTGCCTCCCTTAGTATTGGAGGTGCCCCTTGTTTAATTTTTAAGTGGTCGCAGTTTAAAGAGGAAAATTACTATTTTAGGAACAAGAACAAGCTCTACTCTTCCTCAACTCCCTAAGTGAATGAAGACGCTAAGAACTAAGGTAATGGACCTTTTAGGTTCTATGCGGATAGATGAACTTAATTTTTGATACCGCATTCATTAAAGGTTAATTACCATTAGAAAACATATCAACCATGAAAATTCCCATTAAGAATGAAGTGAAAACGAGAACAGCCGGTATCCACGCAAAGCCATTTTATCATTAGATTTGCTGTTAGCTTATATTGCTCTGCAGAAACAGATATGTCTTAGACTCCTTAGCAGCATGCATTCAACTATTAACGCTAAGAGGATTAATTATTCCACACTGTAAAAACCGACAATTAGCTCTTTATTTCTAATAACGTTTTTGGCTTTCATATTTCTATACATAACCTAATATGTTCTGGATTATCAACAAAACAGTCTAGTGAAAAATGAAATCATTAACATGCCTATAATGAGCTGCAGGAAGTGTATGTCTGCAAAGAAGGATAAAAGAGCTAGACGTGTGCTTCAAGAAAAAAAAAAAATGTGTAAGCCAACACAGGCATGGAAGTGAATTTGAAAAAAAAAACTACATTCACTACCCTAATCTAGTCAGTTATGTAAAGTGCACACCCAGGCGTAAAGAGTTTCTAGCTCACAAAGTCAACCCATATAAACACAAACAAAGCAAAAGTATTATGCTGTGAATAATGAGTCCATAAGGAAAAACAAATGAGAAAAGAAAGAGGAAGAGAAATCTCCACTACCTGAGCGCAGTATTAATTAAAACGCATTAGAAATGAAAAGACCCAGTGCCCAGGCTGACTTACAGTGGCAAAAGATGGCTAAATCACTCAGGCTAGATTCACACTTGTGCAATGACAGAGATCACATGTGATTCACACCACATTGCTGTGCACATCACATGTGATGTCTGTGCGATGCAAATTCAGCCATACAGTTTGTATGGCTGAATTTGCATCGCATTCGGACAAAAAAAGGTGCAGGACCCTTTTTATGGTCCACATTAGAATCTGATCGAAGATTGAGGTAAAGAGCCAATCAGCGGCTAGTAATCATTTGATCAGGTTAGTCCAATCACAGCTAATCAAGGATGTAAATAGAAGTCGGTTATTGGCACTCCTTTCCTCATGCTAACAGCATGAGAAGAGGAAAAGAGAGCCGATAACTGGCTTCTCTAAAAAGGGACATCTACACTGATAACCAGGGCACTGATTATCAGTGTCCTGATTATCAGTGCAGTCCCAACAATCCCCACCAGTGCTGAATATAAGTGTCTACCAAGTGCTGCCAATAAGTGCCCACCAGTGCCACCTCATCAGTGCTGCCTACCCGTGCCCATCAGTGCCATCTTTTAGTGCAGCCTCAACAGTGCCCACCAGTGCCCCTTCATCATTGCACATCAGTGAAGGAGAAAAATTACTGGTTTGCAAAATTTTATAACAAACTATGAAAAAGTTTTGTGTTTTTTTTTTCAAAAATTCCGTCTTTTTTCATTTATACAGAAAAAAATCAAAAAAAACGAGTGGGGATTAAATACCCCCAAAATAAAGCTCTATTTGTGTGTAAAAAAAAAAAAAGAAAATTTTGTTTGGGTACATGAGCACATCATTCACCAATATATGGACATTCACTTATTTATGAATTGCTTTTACTTTATTTTTTCCGATATATTATTTACACTATTGTGAGTGCTGTAATATATTAATTTCATTTTATTTGTCGAGTGTATAGCACTTTGAGTACAGCAGCTGCAACTTTATTCATATTTTTATGTGGTTTAACATATTCATATTTTTACTTCTAGCGCGAGTTTATATTTAGAATATATTTTTTTCAATGAAAGTTGAAAACTGGTCTGGGCAGGAAGGGGGTAAAAATGCCCAGTAGGCAAGTTGTTAAATACCTTTTTTATGATTATGTCCTTTTTTTTCCCCCCAACCTAGGAAAGAATGACTTGGCCTGCAGCCTCCTGAAATCCACGCATCCCAGAAGGCTTTGGGGAAATCAACAGAACATGTGCCGCAACATCAAGGGGCTAGCTATCTCTTACTGGTCCTTGGTCCTGCTCCCCTAACGATGTGCTTTGGTACATGCACATCATTATGGGGACAGTTGCAAGAATCAGAAGAGACAGTCGGATCTCAATGACATAAGGGAGGAAGATGGCGGCATGGGACCTGGTGGGCAGTAGCGTAGCAGTGAACTAGAACAGGACAACTCTGGATTTGCTGGGTGTGTGAGTATGTTTATTAAGTATAATTCAGTGAAAAGGGTGAGTTGTGATGAAAAAACAAAAAACAAAGGAGAGTGAGGTTTCTCCTTAATAGCAGTCATTGCTGCTGGAGTATGGGGTAGGGCATTTGCCAAGTCCTTCAATAAATTGTGCTTATCCTTTAAGAGCTTTGGACTTGGATGAGAATTTACATAAGTGTCAAATTATTGATCAGATTTTAATACTCAATACTGGACTTATTGGGCGTGGGAGCATCATTATATTTTCAAGCTTCATAATTAAAGAATAAAAATCTGACAAAAAAAAAAAAGAGAAGACAAGGTTCACCCAAAAAAAGCAGTGGTTAAATTAATGCTTGGAAAAAAGCAAACAAATAAGCAAAGAAAATTTTTCAATCTTAATGGTACATAAATCAGCAGAAGTCAAATATCCTTAAAGCCCACCATGATTAATCCGGCATAGTCAAAATCTGGACTTAAAATGCAAGTTGGCACTTACCGATCAGTAACTGAAGTTAAACAGAGCATTAGCGTGTTAAAAAACACCATCAGCTCTTTCTGCAGATGCTGCCTCACAGCTGCTTGTGTATCATCCACGTCCTTTTTGGCCGTTTGCTCTTTCTGGATGATTAGATCTAGTAGTGGACTTGGGCTCTGAAAAGCAACAGTAAAATTAGAATTTTCACCCTGGTGATCCACTTACTGAGGCTTGAATTGTGCCTGGGATAAGTTGTCTTTTACAAGGGCAAGAAATAAAGCAGAGCTCCAAGCAAACACGCGGTTTGAAATACATGAATGTGAATTGTTTTATCTGCCAAAACATTTGTCATTCCTTTTAACCATTTCTCTGGTTCAAACACCTCTACTATGCTGCATGGCCACTCCAAGGACCCCATAATTTCAAGTTTCAGCTTTGCACACTCCTGTCTCAAAAGCCTGCCCATGTCTGTTGAGCTGTGTTTAAGTGCACAGCATTGCACATGTATGGTGTGAATAGGGCAAATAAGAATGAATTGTTTTCTATGTGCTCATTAGGGATGAGCCGAACACCCCCCGGTTCGGTTCGCAGTAGAACATGCGAACAGGCAAAACATTTGTTAGAACACGCAAACACCGTTAAAGTCTATGGGACACGAACGTGAAAAATCAAAAAAGTGACAATTTTAAAGGTTAATATGCAAGTTATTGTCATAAAAAGTGTTTGGGGACCTGGGTCCTGCCCCAGGGGACATGTATCAATGCAAAAAAAAAAAAAAAAAAGTTTAAAAAAAATAGGATTTTTTGTACTCACCGTAAAATCTTTTTCACTGTCGTCCATGGACGGACACAGCTCCTTAAATTTTGACATGTGGGTTATGTTCCTGTTCATAGGAGAGGACTAGGCAGAACATGTTAGTTATCTTAAAACATGTAACTTTAACAGAGTTGAACAGCCCTGCCCAGGGGGCGGTCCCTCCGGTCATAACCCCTCAACCTTGAAGCTTGCAGCTATGTTCGTAAAAAGCAGTACAAAACTTAAAAAGGAGGGGTGGTTGCTGTGTCCGTCCATGGACGACAGAGAAAATAATTTTACGGCGAGTACAAAAAATCCTATTTTCTCTTTTCGTCCATGGACACAGCTCCTTAAATCTTGACATGTGGGACCTCCTTGTGTCAGAAAAAAAACGAGGGGTGGGAACAGCAATCAAAAGAAGACTTAACTTCACCCCAAACAAACAGAGCTCCTCAACAGAGGAGTTGCAACCTGAAACAGCCGCCTGCAAAACCACCTGCAAAACCTTGCAGCCAAAGGAAGCATCCGAAGATGCACTCACATCAACCTTGTAAAACTTTGAGAAAGTGTGAACAGACGACCATGCGACAGGAAAGGGAGGCGCCCGCCCCTTAAGGGCATAGGCCTGGATTTCGTCTGCCTGATCAACATAGAAACGGTGGCCGACGAGACCTCCAGGCCCTTCTGTGGACCAGACACCGACACGAACAGCGAGTCAGATCTCTGGAACAGAGCCGTAGCAGACAGGTACACCCGTAGGGCACGTACCACGTCTAAAGTATGTAGCGCAACCTCCTTGAGATGCGACGGCCGAAGACACAAGGATGGAAGTACAATGTCCTCGTTTAGGTGAAAGGTCGAAACGACCTTTAGGAAGTAATGAAGGCTGCGGGCGTAGTACCTTATGGAGGACCAAGTAAGGTGACTTGCAAGACAATGCCGCCAATTCAGAAACCCTTCTGAACGATGAAGATTTGGACAGCCGCACTCCAAAAAAAAGGTGTTCTTTTATTTTAGAATCAGGTCACAAAAATACATGCCACAGCAAAATGAAAAGCAGACGACCTGACGTGTTTCACACTGTAGTTCAGTGCTTACTCATAGCTATGGGTAAGCACTGAACTACAGTGTGAAACGCGTCAGCTCGTCTGCTTTTCATTTTGCTGTGGCATGTATTTTTGTGACCTGATTTTAAAATAAAGGAACACTTTTTTTTTGGAGTGCGGCTGTCCAAATCTTCTTCAATTTTCGCATTATTATATGCATTGCCTGCACCCACGGCTTTGGATCGAGAGAAAGGCTCAATTAGACACACCTGAGCAGTAACTTTCTCTCTTCTTCTGAACGATGTAATGGCAACTAGAAAGGAAACTTTCTGAGAAAGCGTTGAGAGGAATCTCCGATGTTCTCAAAGGAAGGTTCCTGAAGTGCCGAGAGCGCCAGTTTCAAGTCCCACGGAGGAAGCAGTGGTCTAATCAGGGGAACCACGTGTCGGACCCCCTGTACAAACATACTTACCAGTGAGTGAGCCGCCAGGGATTGTTGGAAGAAGACAGCCAAGGCTGAAATCTGCCATCTCTTCACACAGAGATGTAGGTCTTCCAAGTGCGATGGTAGATCTTCCGTGAAGAAGATTTCCAGGCCCTCAACATGGTGGAGATTACCGAATCTGACAGACCACGGTCCCTTAGTACCTGGCATTAAAGCCAGCGACTGTAAAGCAGGATGAAGTATGGGACCTTGAGACAGAAGGTCCCCCCGCAATGGCAGCTGCCAGGGAGCGTCTGCTACAAGTCTCACGAGGTCGGCGTACCAGGGACGCCGGGGCCAGTCTGGGGTGAATAGAATCTCCAGAATCCCCTCGGCCTTCACTCTGCGGAGCAGACGAGGAAGCAATTTGATTGGGGGGAAAGGCATAAATTAGCTGATACTGACCCCATGGAGCCACCAACGCGTCTGTCCAGGGATCCCTGGACCAGGCCACAAACCTCGACACCTTGCAATTGAGTCGAGAGGCCAGGAGATCCACAACTGGTGTGCCCCATCACTGACAAAGTAGTTGAAACACCTCTGGGTGTAACGACCATTCCCCATGGTCCAGCATCTGGCAACTCAGATAGTCCGCCTGCCAATTTTCTACGCCCGGAATGTAAACAGCCGATAGAGCCGGCACGCTCCTTTTGGCCCATATTAGGATGTGAGCGACTTCCGATGCTGCGGCCGAGCTCCTTGTTCCTTCCTGATGGTTGACAGAAGCCACCGCCGTGGCGTTGTCCGTCTGGATCCTGACCGGACGCCCTTGAAGTCTCTGCAACCACTTGGAGAGGCACAGTCTGATCGCTCGAAGTTCGAGGACATTGATTCGGCGGGTGAGATTCGTCCGGAGTCCAGCAACCCTGGGACGACTGGACCCCCCACACTGCCCCCCCCTGTGAGGCTGGCATCCGTCGTGATCACAGTCCAATGGAAAAGAAGGAACGACCTCCCGGACTGAAGAGCCAGGGATCTCAACCACCAACTCAGGGAAGCCCAGCGAAGCCCAGCGAGATACCAAAAAGCCTCTGAAAGGCAATATGCCAGAGCTCTTTTGGATGCTTGGTCAGCGGACCAGCATTTCAGCCAAATCAGGCGGCACAGTACCACTGCAGATACAGAGGCTCTGGAAATCAAGGAGGCCGCATCCAGAGTGGCATCACAGGCATACACAAAGCCCTGTACCAATTGGTCAGCCAGCCTTACGCACTCTGGCGGAAGTTGATGCTCCTCTGTCTGTTGCAAAATCCTTGCCCATTCAGTGAACGTCTGAGACACCAAAGTCGCAGCCAATATAGGTCGCAACGCTGACCCCAGAATAGTGAACCTGGAGCGGGTCACCGCTTCGGATCTCCTATCAGTAGGGTCCTTAAAGGCAGGGGTTCCCTCAACCGGGAGAGTGGTTACCCTATTTAGCCGAGAGACTGGGGTGTCCACGACAGGAGGAGAGGCCCTTTTTTTTAAAGGCTCTCCCCAAAAGGATAACGGACTGCCATGCGCTGAGGGACCACAAAGGACCTCTGCGGCTGTTCCCATTCCTTATCTATGAACTTATCAAAGAAAGTAACATAAGGAAAAAAACTTTCACAAAGCGGTTAGATTTGTGTGAACCAAAGGAGACAGACTCCTCTGCGGAAGTCCCATCTGCATCTACCAGCTTGAGAGTGTCCCTCACATTATCAAGAAGTGCACTCACAAGTGCCCCATCTTGCACTCCCCAGAAGATGGCCGGGGCGCTTTTTACCCCCCTCACACCCGCATACCGCTTCTACCCTGACAACAAATGATTCCAGGACTGCCGACAGCGTATCCATGGGAGCCGCAGGTGCAGGGGCACCGTTAGCTGCCTCTGGCAATTTAGGAGAAGAAAGGCCAGATACTGACTCCATCAACACCCACTGACAGCCCTCAGGGACCAAGTGAAAAAAAACATAAGAAGTCCACCCTCCTTGCTGCACCGACCGGGGGGGGGTAACCCAGGGGACTCCCCACACAGAGGGAGATCTCTCAGCACCACTGCCCGCCTTCCTTGTATACACAGCGTGTGTGTGAGCAAAAAAACTGAGGAGAATGAGCTGTGCGCCGTTCAGAAAGCCAGTGCTAGAGGCCAAAACCCACTTCAAAATGGCCGCCAGACGCCTCAGATAAAAAGGGCGTGGACCACAAGAAAATGGCCGAGAAAATGGCCGCCCGCAATACCGACCTGCGCCAGAGCGCGGCCACGACAAAATGGCCGCCAATAGAAATTTCAATAGAGAAACCAGGCACACTAAAAATGGCGTCGGAGCAGCAAAAAATGGCGCCCGAGCCCCGGGATGTGGACGAGAAGGCCGTGCAGAGACTTCCCAGGAGACAGACCCCCTTCACAGAAAGCGGACCCAGGCGCCCTACGGTCCCCCACAGAGAACCGGAGCCCCCCCACAGGTACACCCCGGTCCCAGCAGGCCCTAGGCAGGAGGGGGAAGGGCGACAGAGAGCAGGGAAAGGGAGGACAGGAGAACCCCTTAGTCCCGGGAATGCCCAGCTGTTCCTTCCTGCCGAGGCAGGAGGAACCGTACTTACCCGTCCTTACCCACGTAGCTAAGGACTGGCGCGCTCGATGGCCGGACTGGGGAGACTACAAGGATCTATAATATCCATCCTGTCACCCAGCCGGCAGTTGATAGAAGAATCCAAAAATAAAATAAATACAAATTAAAAATGTCTTCAGGACTCTGGGCCCAAAAGGAGCTACGTCCTTCTCTGCTAGGCAGAAAAAAACTGAGCTGCAAGCTGCTGGTTGAGGGGTTATGACCGGAGGGACCGTCCCTTGGGCGAAGCTGTCCAACTCTGTTAAAGTTACATGTTTTAAAATAACTAACATGTGAAACAATACAAGTGAAATATTCCTTTAAATTTCGTACCTGGGGTTGTCTATAGTATGCCTGTAACGTGGCGCATGTTTCCCTGCACAAAATGTCATTTCTAAAGGAAAAAGTCATTTAAAACTACTTGCGGCTATAATGAATTGTCGGGTCCCGGCAATACAGATAAAAGTCATTGAAAAAAAAAACGCCATGGGTCCCCCCCTCCAGTCCATTATCAGGCCCTTTGTACCCCTACCATTTCACCCAAAAAAGTGTTAAAAAACACACAGACACATCTTGGGACAAATACAAAGAGAAAAAGCGGTGCCTTCTAAGCATAGCAATAAGATAGTTTAATAAAAGATTTTTAACAACAGGTTGTAAGAATCACACTCACAAGGAGCGATAAAAGTGGGCTTATCTGTAATGTTAGTCATCCGCGCTGTCCTGGGGGCTGCTTGAACCAAATGTCAGTGAGAGGAGTCTGTGTATCCTCCTTACTGTGATAACGGTGGTGGAACCCAGTGCTGTCAGCAGGCCTGGAGGGGAGACATTTCTCACAGCTTGGAACAAGTCCTTTATTAAAAAAGAAAAAGAAAATTCCAGGAGATGTAATCCTTACTCGTCCCGGTATATGGAGAAACATTCCGCCACGACACGATCCGCCTCCATGGGAGGCGCCTGTCAAATGACGCGAGACCCGCCGTGACAGCTCTTAAATAGCTGAGGGCGGGGCCACCCGTGACATGCGTGGGTGACCCCGCCCCCCTCTGACGCAACAGGGAAATGCTGCAGGGTTACCCAGTGACATGTACGGGTGACCCCGCCCCCCTCTGACACAACGGGGGGTTTCCATGGCATCAGAGGGGAGCGTGGTCACCCGTGACGCCACGGGGAAACCGCCGGAACCCCGGTGCATCAGAGGGGGGCGGGGTCACCTGTACATGTCACTGGGTAACCCCGCAGCGTTTCGCCGTTGCGTCAGAGGGGGCGTGGTCACCCGCGCATGTCACGTGCGGCCTCGCCCTTGGCTTTTTAAAGAGCTGTCACATGGAGGCGGAATCGATCGTGGCGGCGTGTATCGTCGGGTCGTGGAAGGATTATATCGATGGAATTTTTTTTTTTCCTAAAAGGACTTGTCCCAAGCTGTGTCTGTTTTTTTTACAATTTTTGTCACTTTTGTGGGTGAAATGGTAGGAGTACAATGTACCCCATTACCAATTCACATGGGGGGACGGGATCTGGGGGTCCCCTTTGTTAAAGGGGTCTTCCAGATTCTGATAAGCCCCCCACCCGCAGACCCCTACAACCACCGGGCAAGGGTTGTGGGGATGAGGCCCTTGTCCCCATCAACATGGGTACATCCTCCCCATGTTCAGGGCATGTGGTCTGGTACGGTTCAGGAGGGGGGGGGCGCTCTCGTCCCCCCTCTTTTCCCACAGCCTGCCAGGTTGCGTGATCGGATAAGGGTCTGGTATGGATTTTTGCCATTTTTTTTTATTTTGGCGCAGGGTTCCCCTTAATATCCATACCAGACCTGAAGGGCCTGGTATAGAATTTGGGGGGACCCCCATGCAATTTTATTTTTTAATTTTGGTTTTGTGTTCCCCTTAATATTCATACCAGCACCAATAGACTGAGGGGAACCCATGCCGTTTTTTTTCAATGACTTTTATCTGTATTGCCGGGACCCGACAATTCATTATAGCCGCAAGTAGTTTCAAATGGCTTTTTTTCCCTTTAGAAAACTCATTTTGTGCAGGGACTGTTCTAAACACGGGAAACATGCGCCACTTTACAGGCATACTATAGACAACCTCCAGGTATGAAATTTAAAGGAATATTTCACTCTTATTGTTTCACTTTAAGCATTATTAAAATCACTGCTCCCGAAAAAATGTTAGTTTTTAAAAAAAAAAATTGCATTGATACATGTCCCCTGGGGCAGGACCCAGGTCCCCAAACACTTTTAATGACAATAACTTGAATATTAACATTTAAAATTAGCACTTTTGATTTCTCCCATAGACTTTAAAAAGGTGTTCCGCGGCTTTGGAATTTGCCACGAACACCCCAAATTGTTTGTTATTCGGCGAACACCCGATGTTTGCGTCAAACTTAAATTCGACTCGAACATCGGGCTCATCCCTAGTGCTCATATGGTGTGCTCAAAAATGCAGCTCAATAGACATGGTGTGGACAAGCCCTAAAACCTAGTACACACAATCAGAAAATCGAACGAAAAATAGCACTTTCTAAACAATCATAGATAAAAGAACGTACGATCTTCATTTAATCAGTACAGTATTCACCCGGGAAAAAAAAATCGTAAGAGCATGACCACACATTTGCGGAAATGAAAGAATACATTACAATACAATACATAACATCAATTCCGAAGTTGTATTCTGACTTACGAGAATTTTCGTAACGTTACTAACCTCTTCATTTTTAATATAAGACAAGCATGCAAAAAATTTAAAATTATGATCATTTGTCCAATATTCTCATCATGTGTATGAGGATTAACTGTGCAGTGCAACAGCAATTACATAGTTATAGTTCTATAAGGCATCAAACCTTGGTTTAATAAATAGACTATGTAGCCATTTGCTTTTTTAAATTCACTGTATACAGGGAATTAAAACTGGAAAAGTTTACAATACCTTTAGAAAATCAATTACATTCTGAAAGTTTGTTTGTATTTTTTTTTTCCTGGCCAAGTTTTCCTTTAGCACCAAGGAACAGAAAATAATAGGTCATAATTGAAATGATTTCATATACATCAAGACAATTGCGCATAAGGCAACAAGGAACCAAAAAAATGTTTTGTTTCCTTTGTGTGGAAAAGAATATCTGTTATTTAGAGAGAATCAGCCAAACATTTGCAGCTGCTAAATTATAATTGCCTTTATAATGTACCTATTCATCATTATTTAGAGTTGCCATGAGTCCAAAGCCAAATCTTTTTTTTCACCATTTTGGATAGAGTAGGAGAGTGTTAAAATCATCATCAGTTTTTTTACGATTTGTGTCTCATTAGTGAGATTACCCATCTTGCTTTGTTCTGTACACTCAAACTGAGAGGATATTTTTCAAATAAAAGAAAAGTCCCTATCAGACAGTTGTCACAAGAACAAGTCCCAATTGGATTATTTTCCCTTTATTCCTGTTCTGTTGGCAACTCAAAATTTTGAATTTACCCACGGCTTCAGTCTCTGCTAAATTGGTGATCAGGTCAATAACAAAGGAGTAAATCCCCCTAAGAGAACCACAACAAACCAACTCCTTAATTCTCCTCACAGCTCTATCCAAAAGAAAAAAGTTTTGCCTTAAAAACAAGGTTGGTAAAATATAACAGCTTAACAACAAAAGCAAAAAAATCTCCCTAAAGAAAAAAGTACCAGTTTCACCGGCCCCTAAAGAATAAGCATGACTTTTATATTACAACCAAGTCAACAAATACATTCTTAGCTCATGACAGTAGCTGAGAACACGAACTGGGAAATCCCTGATGATGCCAGAAGCAAAACCTTTGTTGGGATAAGCTATCAGAGACAACTTTTTATTCATCAGGTTCAGAGCAGGTGAGTGAAATGTATTTCTATACTTCCTAGGTTTGCTGTGGGCAACAACACAGCAGAACCCAGTTGTTGTTTTTTACAGTTACAGCTAAGCTCTGGAATCCCAGACAAAACCTTTTTTGAGACTTTAATCCCCTGTAAAATGCATCTGGATTAAAACAAAAAAACACTCCAGTTTTGAATAAAAATCGAAAAACAAATACATTTAAAATAAGGGTGGTATAAAAAGGTGCCTCACCCTACTAGTTTGGGCTTTTAAGGCACCATGTAACAAATAATGACTACCACATATCAGCGAACATAATTTGATTTTTACATAATCTAAAAAGATTGTACATAAAAACACATTAAAAGGGAGGAGAAAAGATTCTGACTCATTAATATAGGTGTACGCAAAACAAATATCCAGCCCTCTAGAAGCTTATTGCAATTGTACATCAATTAATTCTATACAAAGAGGGAGGAGAAGAGGGTCACCGATTATTTCTACACATTTCGCAGTCCAAGCTGCTTTATTAGGAGCAGTACATATTGGAATCTATATTTCAATCTATAAAACAAAAATCGGAATTGTATACAATAACAGAGTATAACAATGTAGATCTTCTCCTCCCTCTTTGTATAGAATGCATTTATAGCATTGTACATGGTCTATTTTTGGACAGAGCATTTGATTACGGTATCTTAATTTACAATTATAATAGGCTTGTAGAGAGCTGGATATTTGTTTTGGGTACACATATATTAATGGTTCAGAATCCTTTCTCTACTTTTTTAATGTTTTATGTAATCATTTTTTATTATGTAAAAATAAAATTATGTATGCTGATATGAGGTTGTCATTATTTGATACCTGGTGTCCTAAAAGCCCAGGTGCTTTAGTATTTTGAGATTGTAATTCAAACAAAGCCATTTGGTAAGAGTGGAGTCACTGCTTTGCTTGCACCACTGTAGTTTTTTTTCTGGATAAACCACTTTATGGAGTGTCAATTTCCTAGCAAGTTCAGAAAAACGTAGTGAGGCAAAAAAATTAAAAAAAATTGAATTTTTGTATTTACCGTTAAATCCTTTTCTTGAAGTCCATTGGAGGGACACAAGAATCACCCTCAGGTTATACTGCCACCTATAGGAGGACTGGACACTGGCTGACAGAAAAAAAAACTGTTGGCTAACCCAGGATAATCCCTCCTACAGTAGTGTATTTAGGTTTTGTGCTGCCCTAGGCCTGACTAAACTCGTGCACCCCCTAATTTAAATATGACCCACCCCTTCTTGTCAAGGCCACACCCCTTGCTGTTTAAGACTCGCCCCCAGAAAATTTCGAGTGGGGACACTAGTTCTGATGGCCCGGGGGGAGGGGCAATGGAGTCCCTTAATTTGCATAGATTTCCTCTCACTTCCTGTTTGGCTATGGGGCAGGAAGTGAAGGTTAATCTCTGCAATGGGACAGGGATGGTAAATAATAAACTATAACCTTCCCTTACTCTATCCAAAATCAAAATAAATGTGTTGCCTATAGTTCTACTTTAAGCACAAATTTCTGATAATTTTATGGAGCGGGCTAAGAAGATATAACCATGCCAATGGTGCAGCAGAAAACATAGCACAGTGAGGAAGGTCTGTGCTCCAGGATGATAGGACAGTCAGAATTAGAAGCACCCCCCCCCCACAGTTACGGAATGCCGGCCGCCCGCATACCGGAAGCAGTGCGGCCGCTTTATGGGGGTGCTGAACTAATTTTCCTCTCTGCCCAGTCCACCCCATAAGGCTGGTGCTGCATTAACAGTGTAGCGCAAGCTGGCTGGGACTCTTTCCATGCTGCCCCCCTGCAAAGTGCTGCCCTAGGCCTGGGCCTTGTTGGCCTAGGCCAGGATACACCTACTACTGGTGTTCCCCAGTTTTTGTAGCAAAGCGTTGTCATAAACGTAGTGGAGTGGGACCAATGTCAATTCTTTCTTAGTCATCTATTAAGGGACACAAGAAGTCCATCTTCAGGACATCCAAAAGCAGTCCAACCAAAGGGTGGGCAAACAAATGTTAACAGGCCCAACATAAACAGAATGAAAACTGGAGACTGCCTGCAGCTTGAAAGTCACTCAAGTCGCCTGAAGGACTAACATCTGAACATGGCACAAGATGAGGCTGCTACCCCACTTGGTAACAAGAACATGAAAACAAGGCCAGAGAAAAAAAAATACTAAATATATTTTTCCTAAAATATATTAAAACAATTAGTGTGGAATATCTGAAAGGGGGAAGAAAACAGACAATAAGTTTGGAAGGTAATCTATATGATTCAACCAGAAGGGTGTAACAAAAACATATTTCTTACAGGCCAATTGGGAGTCAATACTCAATGAGAATTCCCCTTGGAGAGCTGGTGTCAGACAGATGGACCTGAAAACAATGCCTTGGTAGAGGAAGGTCAGAGCTGCCCTATGTCAGAAGAAGGTCCTAGGCCTCAACTCACTTGATCCAATTATACACTTGGTCCAAGAGAAATAGGGCCTCCTGCTTCAAATGACTTTAAGGACAGACATTAAACTCACCAAGACAATGACAACCAAGGAAAAACCCTTCAGGTAAATATGGGGTTGAACTACCTACAAGAAATGTAATGGCTGTTCAGAAAAACACAGAAAACAAAGGTCCAATCTCATGGGTCAGTATTGGCAAATAGGAACTCAAGGATTAAAGAGAAAATAGAGGGTAAATCTCCTTATCAAAAATTACCAAGGGAGAATAATAGACTTGATAGAGCCAATGACCAAGCTTAACTCTTACCTATCCAAGCAAACCTTACGTAAAAATCCTGCCAAACCTTGAGCCTCGGATAAACACAGGTCTAAATATGATCTTTATTCCCCAAATCCATTCAGATTTGTGGAGTGAACAAGGAGGAACTCTCTAGATTCAGCTGCATAGATCCCATGGAGTCATCAGAGCATTCTACTGACAGAGGATTCCTGGATCAGGAAACAAGCCTGTTCAGCATGCAGCTGATACAAAATATTTTGGGGCCCACAATTGACGTCGTCCATCTGCAGCGCAAGTAATGGAATTCCCCCAGGTCTATGGCTCATTTATTAATGTCAAAATGTGACAGCTGGGGGAGACCTGACCTTGAAGAGTATTAGTGTTCTGGTCTTTTTACAGCTGTAGGAACTCTGAAAAACCTGAGACTGAAGACAGCAGGCTGATCCTCAGATACAGGACACAATAGACCACATCCATAGGAGCAGAAACAGTATCTTATTTCTAGAGTAACAGCCAAACACTGACTCCTTAACAATAATCTTGCCAGGTAGACACTGCAGCAATCAGTGACTGTAACCGATGGCTCAGGTATCTTTATAGATCAGCAGGGGAAGGTGTGGGAGCATGCTTGGAGCCTCCATTGTCAGAACTAGCCAGAAACTCCGTAAATTTAGCTGCAAAGTCTTGCTAGATTGTAGTAGAGACCCCGGTCGACAATAAGGGACTTTATTCATCTGGCGGTGCGAACCAAAGGCTCTGATGGCAAAGCAGATCTTATAAGCATAGGGAAAAAGAAGTTTAGATTGCAGAGGTTGGTACCTTCAGAGGACATGGAAACATTAGGGGGAGTGTGAGCTGGTATCACCCGTTGCAGCAAAACCATCACATCTACAGGTCTAGAAACAGGCAACGAAGCTCAATTTACGAGGCAAAGCCTCAGGTACTCACATACCCAGATGGAGGGTGGCTGGTAGGGGTCAGATGGCCGGAGTCAAAGTCAATGTAGGTAAGAGGAAAACACTGGAGATAGAGTTCAATGTAATACTCTGTAGTGCTATAGCAGCAGCTGAAGATGCTTCCTTGATGATATAAATGGTAGTAAAGATAGTGAAGTGCTCGAGACTCCACCCAGCAGATGGAGAGTTCAGTCCCTCAGCAATAAAGTGCTTGTTAACCCCAAAAAATGTAAATAAAAAATAGGATTTCCTGGTCCCTTAAAAAAAAAAAAAAAAAAAAAAATCAGTGTCCCCAAGTGCTTGTGCTGTGTAATCTTCCCCCCTCTAAACTGTAAAAAGAGATTAAAAAAAAAAACTGAATCTGGCACTTCCTGTATGGCGTCTCTAAACAGACCACGAAAATCAGGGCTGCTCTGCCCCGATCACTGAGGTCAAAGTGCGTCCCTCCATCATACGCTATCCTCTCTGCTCTCCCCCCCTCCTTCCTGCCTGTAATCTTGTGTCTGTCTCCAACTCTCTTTTGTGGAATCCAGTGCCTGAAGGTTACTTCCAGGCTGGTCCTGTAACATCCAGTCCAGAGGAGTCAGATTGTAGGACACCGAAGACCAAGCTGAGGACAGGCCGTGTAATATAGCTGCAATCTTAAGAGACCAGCTTTAACAGTGTATTGAACAATCTTGATTGATGAAGAATGAAGAAAAAAAAATGAAGAACAAAAGCTAGCAAAAACAGTTTGACATTTTCCCAGCAGAGCTGAAGAAAAGATGTTCATTCTCCAAGAACACTAGCAAAAAACTGAGGCATGCTGGTGGTACTAGGAGGGGTTATCCTTGGCTGGCCTACAGTTTTTTTCCACTCCCAGTGTCCAATTCTCTTGAAACAGTATAATCTCAATGTGATAGACCTGTGTCCCTCAATGAATGGGAAAGAATTCTGGGGGGAAACAAAACAAAACAAAAAAAACGTAATCATTTAAAAAAAACTTGATTTTTTTTTTTGTATTTTCACCTACATTTTTTTTTAAGTTGGCGACATGGTCTCTTTAAACCCATCTAGCGTTACAAGAGGAAAGACCCCGAGTCCTTACCGGATATCCTACTTTGTTTTAAGTTAAGGTGTATATATACATATACACACACACACACACACATATATGCGTGTGTATGTATGTATGTATGTATGTATGTATGTATGTATGTATGTATGTATATGTATATATATATATATATATATATATATATATATATATATATATATATATATATATACACACACACACACATACACACACACACACACACACACACATACATACATATACATATACATATACACATACAGCAAAAAAAGTATACAGCTATAGTGAAGGTACAGATTTCCCAGTACTGCATTAGCACATAAATGCAAGACAGGACAGAATCATTATAAATACTCAGTCTGAATAGTTCATTGTGCCAGCAACCAAATAATGTTTCCTGATTATCATACAATGTCATTCCTGCTGCTGTGTTTGCTTTTTTTATTGAGACCCGGAGCATTGTAAGAGACAGATTCAGTGCTCCCACCAGAATTGCTTTGGCAGGTGAACAAAATAAATGTATACCCTTTACAGCTAAATTATCTTTATTGGCCATGGATGTTAATGCTGCATCATCTGTCAGAAATGGCAATTGCAACACTCTGAGGTACTATTCTTACTTGTTTAAGTAGCATCTCCAGTATCCACTGGAGATCTTGTGAATCTGAGCTTCTACTCTGTTCTCTCAGGATCTTGTTTAGGAAACTTATCACATCTGCCAGGAGCTTTTCATCTTCAGCACATGCTGGTTGAACCAGCAAAAACCTACAGAGGAGAAAGAACAAACATTAACCTTTCCTGTGCTTGGGGCAACGCAAGCTGCAGCCGCAGTGCCTCCATCTACTAGGTTTACAGCATTTAGCAAAGAAAAATGTAAGTAACAAAGTTAACTATATCCTGTATATTAAACACACATGGCAATATTTCACACATCTTTAAATTCAAACCCAAGACATTTTTTTTCATATGTAGCAATCCTTCCTCTAATTATGGTGCCTTGTCCTTTTATAATACTTTGTTGTAATAAAAGTGGCAGCAATTCCACTGATTTAGTGTGCTACAGGAGTATCCTAGTAAGTGTTTTGCATATTTCCATCCAGACTACATCATGCTACCAAATTAAGCCTCTGCAGCAATCCGCCCTCCTAGGCTGCATCTTTTGAAATCAGAAGAATGATAGCCAGATCATGTGACCTGATTAGAGACATCTATTTTAAGTAAATTTGGAAATAAAAATTGATAACTAAAAGGGTTTTATAATGCATGTACAGTACAAGGGGCTTCTTGCTAGAGATCTGACTTCAGCTTTAATGGCATTGCAAAATAAGCACATTACGTATTAAAGTGGAAGTTCACCCTAATACTAAAATCTCAAAATCCACTGGCATCCACAATCTAAGACTAACCTGTGTAGCGGGGTGCTCCCCTTTAATGCAGAGAGACAAGAAGTTCTAGGGGAGAGGTGAGTCAGGAGGAAGTAGAGAAAAGACATTGCTGGAGTGAGAGCAGAGGAGAGAGAGAGAGAGACTACATCACCCAGAACCACATTCTTCATATGTTCCCACCGCAGAGACTCATGGGAGGGGTTATAAAAGAAGGAGGCGAAGCTGGGCTCGGCCTCTTTGGGACACGAGACTTCACAGCCTGATCCTCCTGTGCGGATGTGTCGGAGTGCAAGGCCTGAAGCCTGAGGCCTTGCTCAGCACCAAAGAGCCTTCCACCCCTCTGCGAGCCTGGGTGGCATCTGACTTCGCTCAGCTACAGCCTTGTTGGATCGGGGACCCGATCGCTGGAGAGACCGAGTGCGTGTGACACAGCCGGTGGAAGTTTCCCGGACTGGATCCGTAGTCCGGCGGGCGAGAGGGCATATGCCCAGAACGAGATACTGTTAATGCATATAGGCCAATAGACTGCCGTGGCCCCCTCTAGTTGTTCCTGATACCCTTAGTGAAGAAGAGCTATACCATAGCTGAACTTGTAGTCGGGATAGCCAAGTTCCTGCCCATCTCTACCTACCTCACTGGATTACAAAGTTGTATTTTGTTAATGTGCACCACCGTTAAAGACCTGCCAGTGAAGAAAAAGGACTAAGTTATAGACCTCAAAAACCAGGCCTGGTGGGGTTACTAATGTGTTTTGGGTTATTGCGCCATAGGGCATTTAGCTAACGGTCGCCCGTGTGGCGCACTTGTTGCATGTCAGTTCTTTAGTGTGTTAGCATTGCAGGGCTCTGCATTACCAATGATTGAATGTAAACTGTGATCAATGTTATTATCTTTCTTACTAAGAGCTTAAGTAAAACCTTATACCCTTTTTTTTTTCTTTAGTATTGTCTCAATGCTCACTTATTCATAAGGTATAAGATAGATAGTTTACTTTTAGTACTAGCTGTGCCAGCAGAGGGTAGAGCATATTGCCGGGGGTTGGCAGAGCTGTCATCAGGGCCCAAACTAAATCTGCGGCCTTCTTAGTTGGAGGTATCGCTACACCTATATAGCCCTGTAAAGAACAAATCACTATACATACCTTTTCTGAAGTCGGTCCAGTCCCATGCTGAGCTGTCAGCGGTGGCTTCTCTGTGGAGGCCCCCCAACAACCGAAGTCCCATAGTATCTCATACTAGGCATGTATAGCGATTTCTTCTTTACAGGGCTAGATAGGTTAGGCTTAGATTGTGGATGCCAGTAGATTTAGAGATTTTAGTATTAGGGTGAACCTCTACTTTAAATATCAGTTTCTAACAGTGATGTGAAGTAATTGAGCTAGTGGAAACAAATTTGCAGCCAATTGATGTAGGCTAACCTACAGTGCTCGGAGAATCCTCTCTCGTGTGCAAATGTGAAAAAAAAAATTGTTTTCAATAAATAGTTTGCAAGTGTATATATATATATATATATATATATATATATATATATATATATATATATATATATATATGCCGTAGGGTTCAATATTGAGTTGGCCCACCCTTTGCAGCTATAATAGCTTCAACTCTTCTGGGAAGGCTGTCCACAAGGTTTAGGAGTGTGTCTAGGGGAATGTTTGACCATTCTCTCAGAAGCACATTTGTGAGGTCAGGCACTGATGTTGAAAAGGCCTGGCTCACACTCTCCACTCCAATTCATCGCAAAGGTGTTCTATCGGGTTGATGTTAGGGCTCTGTGCAGGCCAAATTCCTCCACCCCTAACCCGCTCATCCATGTCTTTATGGACCTTACTTTGTGCACTGGTGCGCAGTCATGTTGGAACAGGAAGGGCCATCCCCAAACTGTTCCCACAAAGTTGGGAGCATGAAATTGTCCAAAATGTCGTGGGGTGCCGATGCCTTAAGATTTCCCTTCACTGGAACTGATGGGCCAAGCCCAACCCCTGAAAAACAACCCCACACCCTAATCCCCCCTCCACCAAATGATTTGGACCAGTGCACAAAGCAAGGTCCATAAAGACATGGATGAGCAAGTTTGGAGTGGAGGAACTTGACTGGCCTGCACAGTCCTGACCGCAACCCGATAGAGAGGTCATCCCAATCCAGTGTTGTAGTGTGAACAGGACACATAAAAACTAATTGTTTTTTACGTGTCTACTCATTGACCTGCAATTTACAAGTGTGCTAAAACGCAGATCAACACAAGTCAACGCCTGTTATGGATGGAAGTGTACATCTCTTTTCCATGCATATTATCGCAAGCCAGTGTGAATTCAGCCTTATAAATTTTTAGTGTGTGTATATATAAAAGTTGGGAGCATGAACTTGTCCAAAATGTCTTGGTATGCGGACGCCTCATAATATAAAAACAAAAATACACAAATAAATCTGACCTTAAAATCATCATACTTTTAAATTTTTAGGCCCAACTCTAATCGGGTTCTTAAAGGATCATCAGCATCCTCACAGTCCGAGAACTACAAGCCATCTGCTGTTGTGGCAGATAGAGCTCGTAGTTTATTAGTGCCCATGAATGAATGTTGTGACTGTGCGGACGCAAGTCCCACACAGCCGCAATGGTTTTAAAATTTGACAGAGGCTGCGGGGGAGAGGATCCTCTGCCTGCTGTCACAATTGAGGGGTTGAGGAGGGTGTGTAGTATAGGTATTGGCATATGTTACACCCTAAACACAGTGAAATATGTTCAAAAGGTGAACTTATCCTTTAAAAATGTATAGTTTATTAACCACTTGCCGACCGGCTCACGCTGATATATGTTGGCAAAGTGGCACGGGTGTGCAAAACGATGTAACCGTACGTCGCTGCGTCATCGGCGGCTAACGGGAAGCTAGCCACGTGCTGCGGGAGCGTGCCCGCGGGTCCCGCAAACTCGCTGTCCACTGGTGGCCCGTGATTGTGGCATGGAGAGGAAGAACGGGGAGATGCCAATGTAAACAAGGCATTTCCCTGTTCTGCCTAGCAACATGACAGGGATCTACTGCTCCCAGTGATCGGGAGCAGTGATCTCTCGTGTTCTAATGAGCCCATCCCCCCTACAGTTAGAACACACTGAGGGAACACAATTAAACCCCTTGATCGCCCCCTAGTGTTTAACCCCTTCACCGGCAGTGACATTTACACAGTAATCCGTGCATTTTTTTTTAGCACTGATCTCTGTATAAATGCCAATGGTCCCAAAATAGTGTCAAAAGTGTCCGATCTGTCCGCCGAAATGTCGCAGTCACGATAAAAATGGCAGATTGCCGCCATTACTAATAAAAAAATAAATCATGAAAAATGCCATAAATCTATCTATCCCCTATTTTGTAGATGCCATTACGTCTGCGCAAATCAATATAGGCTTATACGCTTATTTACCAAAAATATGTAGAAGAATGCTAATCGGCCTAAACTGAGGAAGAATTTTTTTTTTTTTTTTTTTTTTGGGGGGGGGGGGGGGGGGGGCTATTAATTATAGCAAAAAATATTGCTTTTTTCCAGCCCCACTCATTCCTGCCCCGTTCTGATACGGCAAAGCTCATCTCCACCCTGCCTCTTACATATTCCTAAGGAGGCAGGCAGTGATGGAAAAAATTGGGAGGAGGGATGGAGCAAACAGCTTTGACGTTACCTAGGTGTTGTCAGAGCTCTGCACAATCAGACCGCGATTCAGACGCAGTGGCAGGGAGTTAAAGGATGCCAGCATTTGTTTGGTTTACATGACAAGGTCACTTTAAACAAGCCACTGTGCATTTTGTCATGTGCTGCATTTCGGACACGTTGGAGTGCATTTTTGCATGCATTCTACTAAAAAGAGAAAAAAAAAAAAGTAGAATACTTGCTGCCTATGTGCACAGCGGCTCATTGCACTATACATGTGTTTTCCCTTGTGCTACCATTCATCCCCTTGGGGAACGCCATGAATTTAAAACATAGAATCCAGCATACTAAAAGATAACCGTTGTACACTTCTCACTGTTGCTTTAGCTTCCATCCTACATGGAAAAGCATGCACAATGCACAAATATAAATAGGCTTCTTTAACACTCCCGTCTACGGCTTTTTAAATTAGATTTTCCCTTTCCAGCATTTTCATAATGGCTTAACCAATAAAAGATTCTAGTACTGAGTGAGTCAAGGACAAAGCAGACAACATCATTTTATCATGCTACAGCCTACAGATACAATCTAGGATTAATAACATTGCTGCCCAACCAAATGTATTTGGGAAACATAATTCAGAAAGTTAACAGTTTAATAAGTGAAAATAGAAAATGAGCTGAAAATTGTCATTAAAAAGGAAAACATAATACATTACAGTCACCTGGGGTTTGCATTCATTCTGGTTAAAAATGTATTTCACCTTGCTGTAAAAATAATTTACTGCACAAATTAGGCGAACCCAAGTAGCTGCTTTATTCCAAAAATGTAATCTTAATGATGCCTGAATCTCACATTAAAATCCTTTTGCCACTGTATTTATCATGCACACGTATGAATATTTTAGTTGTATCAGAGATATTAGAATCTGTGCACGGCTTCTCACCTGCTCAGTGCAGTATGCCAAGGCAAACACTTCAAGGCGGACATGTTATAGTCAGTGAGGCAGTTTAGAACCAGCCTGTCATTTAGGAGATAAAAATTCATCCTAGCAACAGCAGAACGCACTTCCCCATGAGACACAGCCTGAACGATATAACTCAGGCAATCTTGCAGTCCACTGGCTGAGTGTGTCATCTTCAGTGTCAGAACTTCTTCTGAGGATAACTTTAATGTCTCTAAAAAACTTCAGAGAGGGAAAAAAAAAAAAAAGAGAGTCTCAATCTGAAAATGGAATGCACCCACATGCAGAAACAACAATATAGCCTTAGCAAACACGTGTAGCTGTTTGTAATACTAATGCGTAAAGGCAAACTCGAGAGAAAGGCAGATCGTCCTTAAGGGCACAGCTTGCATTAACTTTCATGTTCTCAAAATGGTTTGGGACCTGACCATCGCAAGCTTTTCTACAGAAAGCCAGACAAGTATGCACACAAAACACAACTTCCCTTTTTCTGTAGATCATCAGAAATAGCATTAGATTGCTGAGTATATGTGACATAAAATATATAAAGAACATGTTGCTCTATATGTGCATGTGTATGTATACACACACACACAGTGGGGAGAACAAGTATTTGATACACTGACAATTTTGCATGCTTTATCATAGGTACTCTTCAACTGTGAGAGATGAAATCTAAAACAAAAATCCAGAAAATCACATTGTATGATTTTTTAATAATTAATTTGCATTTTATTGCATGACATAAGTATTTGATCACCTACCAACCAGTAAAGCAGTGTTCACAAACCGATCGTGTATGGGCCCCATCGGTCTTTTTAATCCGATGGTTAAAAAACCGATGGCAAATTACTATCATCTGTGGGGAACTCTATCGGATAAAAAACCCACGCATGCTCAGAATCAAGTCGACGCATGCTCAGAAGCATTGAACGTCATTTTTCTTAGCTCATCGGAGTGTTTTACGTCACCGCGTTTGAAACGGTCTGTTTTTAGACTGATGGTGTGTGGGCAAGACTGATGGAAGACAGAACTCGTTACCTGTAGAAAAGACACCTGTCCACACACTCAAACAGACTCCAACCTCTCCACAATGGCCAAAACCAGAGAGCTGTATAAGGACATCAGGGATAAAATTGTAGACCTGCACAAAGCTGGGATGGGCTACAGGACAATAGGCAAGCAGCATGGTGAGAAGGCAACAACTGTTGGCGCAATTATTAGAAAAATGGAAGAAGTTTAAGATGACAGTCAATCTCCCTCGGTCTGGGGCTCCATGCAAGATCTCACCTTGTGGGGCATCAATGATCATGAGGAAGGTGAGGGATCAGCCCAGAACTACACGGCAGGACCTGGTCAATGACCTGAAGAGAGCTGGGACCACAGTCTCAAAGAAAACCATTAGTAACACACTATGCCGTCATGGATTAAAATCATGGTCCCCCTGCTCAAGCCAGCGCATGTCCAGGCCCGTTTGAAGTTTGTCAATGACCATCTGGATGATCCAAAGGAGGAATGGGAGAAGGTTATGTGTGGTCTGATGAGACAAAAATAAAGCTTTTTGGTCTAAACTCCACTCGCCGTGTTTGGAGGAAGAAGCATGAGAATCAACCCCAAGAACACCATCCTAACCGTGAAGCATGGAGGTGGAAACATCATTCTTTGGGGATTCTTTTCTGCAAAGGGGACAGGACGACTGCACCGTATTGAGGGGAGGATGGATGGGGCCATGTATCATGAGATCTTGGCCAACAACCTCCTTTCCTCAGTAAGAGCATTGAAGATGGGTCGTGGCTGGGTCTTCCAGCATGACAACGACCCGAAACACACAGCCAGGTCAACTAAATAGCGGCTCCGTAAGAAGCATGTCAAGGTCCTGGAGTGGCCTAGCCAGTCTCCAGACCTGAACACAATAGAAAATCTTTGGAGGGAGCTGAAAGTCTGTATTGCCCAGCGACAGCCCCGAAACCTGAAGGATCTGGAGAAGCTCTGTATGGAGGAGTGGGCCAAAATCCCTGCTGCAGTGTGTGCAAACCTGGTCAAGAACTACAGGAAACGTATAATCTCTGTAATTGCAAACAAAGGTTTCTGTACCAAATATTAAGTTCTGCTTTTCTGATGTATCAAATACTTATGTCATGCAATAAAATGCAAATTAATTAACGGTACTTAAAAATCATACAAAGTGATTTTCTGGATTTTTGTTTTAGATTCCGTCTCTCACAGTTGAAGAGTACCTATGATAAAAATTACAGACCTCTAAATGCTTTGTAAGTAGGAAAACCTGCAAAATCGGCAGTGTATCAAATACTTTTTCTCCCCATTGTATATACACACACACACACACACACACACACACACACACACATATATTATATATTTGAATAGATGTAGAAAAATTTAAAAATGCACAGTGTCCTTCTGCACACACATATATATAAAAATATATAAAAGCATGCAAGTGTAGTATACAGTATGTGCAGAAGAACACTAACAAATGTGAGTCTGTCCAGCTCTATGTAAGACATAACAACTTACTTTTCAGTTTCATGCTGTTCCTTGTCTACACTTGACAAAAGGTTATCAATCCCTTGGTACCAAGACAAATTCCAAGCCACCCGAAGCATGTCTGCTACTGGTTTTGTCGTTATCCATTCCGAGGATAAAGGAGAAGACATGGTGTATGGACTAATTGCATGATGAGTGCTTGCAATGACAGGAAGGTTAAACCTGAAATATAGGTAACTATGTAATACAATCCCAGAGAGATCAAACACAGGTTGTGCAACCTTAATAAAAACATCTCTAGCCAATGTTGAGAAGTTGACATACAAGTGTTATCTGTATGAGTGGCTAAAGTACCTAAATAAATGTTTGGTAATCTTGTCTCGACAAGTCGGTAGCAGTATATATTTGGTCAGAACGTTATGACAAATAAGAGCAAATGCCTAGTGCCCTACCCTAACTTCCGACATTTGTGTTTTTTTTTTTTCCATTTGTTTCCATAGAGAAAGTGTAATCATAGATGGCCATCTTAGTCCCACAGATAGGATGTAGACTAAGCCCCCATTCAGACCGGTGCGACTTGTCATGTGATTTGACAGGTCCAAATCGCATGACAAGTCGCACCAAAATGTCAGCTATGGTACTGTTCAAACTTTGCGGTGCTGCACCGATTTGAAAAAAATAGGATTTTTTACTCACCGTAAAATCCTTTTCTCTGAGTCCATGGACCGACACAGCTTCTCTATTGACAAAGTGGGTATTATCCGTTAATTAGGAGTGACTAGGCAGAAAAAAAACTTGTAAAAAGTGTTGCATCACACCTTCTACAGTACCGCCCAGGGGGCGGACCCTCTGGGTATACCCTCTCAGTCTGCATCTTCGCAGATCCGTTCGTCAAAAAGCAGTACAAACTTAAAAGGAGGGGTGGGTGCTGTGTCGGTCCATGGACTCAGAGAAAAGGATTTTACGGTGAGTAAAAAATCCTATTTACTCTTTCGTCCATGGACCGACACAGCTTCTCTATTGACAAAGTGGGACGTCCCAAAGCAGTGTCAGAGAAAAAACGATGGGTGGTAACAGCATAAAAATAAACTTCACCCCAAACAAAAAACAGCACTCCTCCAACGGAGGAGTTGCAACTCTAAACAGCCGCTTGCAAAACCTTGCGGCCAAAAGAGGCATCCGAAGATGCACCTACATCAATTTTGTAGAATTTTGTGAAAGTGTGAGCGGACAACCAAGTGGCCGCTTTACATAATTGGGAAACAGACGCTTGCTGTCGGAAAGCCCAAGAGGCACCTATTGCCCTGGTCAAATGCGCCGTGACAGGAAAGGGGGGCGCCTGACCCTTTAAGGCGTAAGCCTGGATTACTATCTGTCGGATCCACCTAGAGATGGTGGCCGATGAGACTGCTTGGCCCTTCTTGGGACCAGCCACCGAAACAAACAGTGAGTCTGACTTCCGGAACAGGGAAGTAGCAGATAGGTATACTCTCAAAGCTCGGACAACGTCCAAGGAATGCAACGCCGACTCCTTAGGATTCGACGGCTGAGGACACAAGGATGGAAGTACAATGTCTTCGTTGAGATGAAAAGCCGAAACGACTTTCGGAAGAAAGGAAGGCTGCGGCCGCAGCACCACCTTATCCTTGTGGAAAATCAAATAGGGAGCCTTGCAGGACAAGGCTGCCAGCTCAGAGACTTGTCTAACCGACGTAACAGCCACCAAAAAGACCACTTTCTGAGAAAGTGTCAACAGGGGAATATCTCTAATATTCTCAAACGGTGCCTTCTGAAGCACCGAGAGGACCAGGTTTAAGTCCCACGGAGGTAACGGGGGACGGACCGGAGGGGCCACATGTCGGACCCCCTGCACAAATGTACTCACAAGAGAGTGAGTCGCCAGGGGTCACTGAAAAATGACAGCCAGGGCAGATATCTGTCCCTTAAATCGTACTTAGGGCAAGCCCTTGGTCCACCCCATGCTGTAAAAACAGCAGGATTCTGGAAACCAAATAGGTACGCGGATGCCATTTCATTTCCTCACACATGGAGATGTAGACCCTCCAAGTGCGGTGATAGACCTTCCTAGAGGACGGTTTTCGAGCACTTCTCATAGTAGAGATTACTGAGTCTGACAGGCCCCGGTCTCTCAGTACCTGGTTCTCAACAGCCATGCCGTTAAAGCCAATGACTGTAAAGCAGGATGGAATATGGGACCTTGCGATAGCAGGTCCTTCCGTAGTGGTAGGCGCCAGGGGACGTCTGCTACCAGACGTACTAGATCGGCGTACCAAGGACGCTGAGGCCAATCTGGAGCGATTAGGATCATTGGAATTCCCTCTGCCTCCACTCTGCGGAGCAGAAGAGGAAGAAGCCTTAAGGGAGGGAAGGCATAGATTAGCCGATACTGACCCCACGATGCTACCAACGCGTCCGTTGCGTCTGCCCATGGGTCTCTTGACCGGGCCACAAATCTCAATACCTTCCGATTGAGTCGGGAAGCCAGAAGATCTACGTCTGGTGTGCCCCATCTTTGGCAGAGGAGTTGGAACACCTCCGTGTGTAAGGACCATTCTCCCTGGTCCAGCATCTGGCGGCTCAGGTAGTCCACCTGCCAGTTTTCCACACCCGGAATGTACACGGCCGACAGTGCCGGTACGCTCCTCTCTGCCCACTTCAGGATGCGAGCGATCTCCGATGCTGCAGCTGAGCTTCTTGTTCCTCCTTGATGATTGACATATGCCACTGCTGTGGCGTTGTCTGACTGGATCCTGACTGGACGCCCTTGCAGCCTCTGAGACCATTTGAAGAGGCACAGCCTGATCGCCCGGATTACCAGGACATTGATCGGCAGGAGGGCTTCCTCTGGGGTCCAGCGACCTTGCGCCGACTGAACACCCCAGACTCCCCACCAACCTGTAAGGCTGGCGTCCGTCGTGATCACTATCCAGTAAACCGGAAGAAATGACTTCCCGGCCATTAGAGCCGGTGCTGTCAGCCACCATACCAGGGATCTCCTGACTAAGTGGCTCACTCGGATTTGATAATCCAGAGATGATGGACATCTGTTCCATCTGGACAGAACTTCCTTCTGTAACACTCGAGTGTGGTATTGAGCATATGGAACCGCCTCGAAGGAGGCTACCCTGAGGCCCAACACTCGCATGCAAAAAACGGAGTGACGACCAATTCCTGGAAGTCAGCTGCCGTACTGCAGCCCGGAGGGTCTGCAACTTCTCCACAGGGAGGAATACCTTTGCCTCTGAAGAATCCAGAATCAACCCCAGGTACCCTAGGCATTGAGTGGGCACCAATACTGACTTTTGCGTGTTTAGTATCCAACCACAGTCTCGAAGAGTCTGACAGGTAATGGACACGCTTACCTCTAATTCTGAGCTTGAAGGGGCCTTCAGCAGAAGGTCGTATAAGTAGCCTGTGATAGCGATACCCCGCTGTCTTAGAAGTGCCAGAATCGGAGCGAGCACCTTGGTGAACGTCCTGGGTGCTGAGGCAAGGCCCAACGGGAGGGCCACAAACTGGTAGTGGTCCTTCCCGATAGCAAATCGCAGAAACCTCTGGTGTCTGGAGTATATGGGGACATGCAGGTATGCGTCCTTGATGTCCAAGGAGGCCAGAAAGTCCCCCGGATGGAGAGCCGTGACTACAGATCGAACCGACTCCATCCGAAAACTTTGTACCTTCACAAAGCAATTGAGGGCTCTGAGATCCAAGCTTGGACGAACCCCCTCCTTCTTCGGCACAATGAACAGATTTGAGTAAAAACCACGTTCCAGTTCTGGAACTGGAATAACTACCCCGCGTTCCAGTAGACCCTGGACCGCCCCCTACAGGGCCTCCCAACCGGTCGGTAGTAGCTGGAGATTGGAGGTGTTGAATCTGTCTGGTGGACAAGAGAGAAACTCTATCTTGTAGCCTGAGGAGATTACTTCGCAAACCCACCTGTCGGAGATTAGTGCTGTCCACTGAGTCGCGAATTTGCGAAGACGTCTCCCCACCCGAGAGCTGGGTGGGGGTGGACCTTCATGCGGACGCAAATTTGTCCGCAGGTTTATTGGGCATGCGGGACCAGGGACGCTTTATCGGCCTGGGGTCTTTTCCCTTTCGCCCTAGGGGGACGAAATAACCACTTGCGTGCAGTAAAGGAGGGCCCTTGCCCTTGGCGTGGCCCCTTACCCTTGCTAATTTGGGGAAGCAAAGTGCTTTTACTTCCTGTGGCATCCTTGATGATGTCATCCAGAGAAGCACCAAAAAGTCTGTCGCCCTTAAAAGGCAGATCCAACAGGGCTTTCTTGGAAGTCTGGTCCGCAGACCAGCCTTTTAGCCAGATCAGGCAGCGTATTGCTACTGCATAAACCGAAGCTCTTGACAGCAGGGGAATAGTATTCATGTCTGACTCGCAGACAAACCTAAGGCCCTGGACAAACAGGTCGGTCAATGTTATCTCATCAGGAGGAGCATCTCGCTCCTTAACCCCTGGAGTAGCAATCTTGCCCATTCAGTAAGTGTGTGAGACACTAGGGCCCCCGCCAATGCCGGGCGTACTGCCGAGCCTACCACTGAGTATAGGTAGTGTGAGGGGGTTAGCTCGGCAGCGGGTGTGTGTGACCCCCGGGATGGGCTCCCCACACAAAAACAGGCCCAGCAGACGGAGGTTGTGGTTTTCAAAATCAAAAAGGTGCGGTTTATTTTCTATTTACAGTGACAAAAACACAGCAAAGCAAAAGAAACATAAACAAAATAAATCCTGGTCAATTTGACCTCTGACTAAACATACAGGTTTCCTAACTAACAACTGGGATCAGCCTAGTGCTGTCCTAGTCCCTAAGTCCCTGGTTTTAAATGTCCAAGCAAATAGCCACACAGGCTTTGTCTCACCGCACAAGGGTTCACTCTCTCCAGGAAGTCCACACAGGTCTGCTTCCAGGCATGAGCTAACACCTAATGAATCTGGGAGTTTTTATAGAGGCCTTTAAATGAGCTGACAAGCTTCAGCTGGTCTCATCAACTCCCTGCCTGCACGACGCCCAGCCCTCTCCCTAGAGGTATGAGTCATCCATGAGCCCACTAGCCTCAGCTGGGCTTCATCAACTCCCTAGTTGTATAAGTCGGCATAAAGCCTGAATCTGGGAGAAATATATCTACCCCCCTGGATGCAACCAGGTGACTTTACCTTCCTGCTGTCACAGTAGCAAGCGAGTGCTTCAGCCTTCTTATCCACAGGGTCCTTGAAAACAGGAGCCCCTTCTACAGGAATTGTGGTGGCTCTATTAAGTCTGGACACCGGAGGGTCCACTATAGGGGGGAGAGGTCCATTTCTTCAGAAAACTCTCCTCAAAAGGGGTACCGTACCGCAAACCTCTTTGGGGCTGTAAAGACCCTCAGTGGGTTCTCCCATTCCTTGTATAAGAGTTTATCAAAAGACGCACAAGGGAACACCTTAGCAGTGCGGGCAGGTCTATGAAACCCAAGTGGACCGGAGTCTCTGCTGCTTCTGCAGTATTTTCCAATTTTAGCATATCCCGCACTGCAGTAATAAGGTCAGATACCAAAGCCGTCTCGCGTACTGACCTGGACTTTGAGTCATCCTCACTGTCCGGTCACGGTCTGCAGTCTCTGATGCGTCAGAATCTGGGCCCCGAGCCGTAGCTGGACCTGGTTCTTCACCAGAATTATCCCCAGAAGCTTGCAGGGGATGGGGCGTTTACTACCCCCTGTATTCCCGTGTGCTGCTTCCACCCTGGCAGCAAACGCCTCTAGGATTGCAGTCATAGCGTTCATAGACACCTCAGGGGCACCAGCTGCTAAATCTGGTGTTTCAGGGGAGAAGACATCTGGCTCAGATGCCATGCTGACCACACGCTGACACTCACAGGGCTCCAGGCAAGATATCAATAGGCCACCCTCCTGTGCTGCAGAGAGGCCGGGTCACCCAGAGGACTCACCACCCTGGATAGGTACTGCTATGCTGCGCCTGTGATGCTCTTCCTCTGCTGCTGTGTCAGTCTGCTTCTTTTATCAGCACTTCCTGTGTGAATTTCGCGCCAGTGTAATGCACCCTAGAGGCCGGAGGCTCTCGAAAAATGGTTGCCAAAAACGTCTGTATGGAAGATAATGTGGGCTCTAAGAAAATGGCCGCCGACAGAAGATAGAGGTCAAGCAGCCATAGCCCACAAAAAGATGGCCGCCGAACGGCAATATCTGCATACAGGGTGCACAAACATGGCCGCCGATCAGCTGATAGGGGCCAGTGGGTGTGGCCGAACCACAGGAAGATGGCCGCCGGGCAGTCACAAGAGGCCAAACTTGGCATGGCCCACCTCAAAATGGCCGCCGACAGCATGGAGGAGGAAGGACACAAACACAGGTAAGAAAAAATGACATTTCTTTTAAATGTTAGTTACAGCCAGCCCCGCTCCAGTGGGACCCCCTAGGTGACCCCCAGCACCCAGCAACCTTTAGCTAGAAGCCCAGGGAGGAGGGAAAGGCAGGGAGAGAGGGAAGAGAGGGGCCACAACCACTTACTTGATCTCTCCAGGAATGCCCAGCTAAATCACCCAGCCGAGGCAGGGGAGTTTTACTTACCTATCCTGCATGTATTCTGCTGGAAGACATTCCAAACAGATCATCGTCCGCGCACGGAAGGTGACTGTTGGCCAGGCATGCTGTGATTGGACCCAGAAGGGACGATCATATGTATGCCCTGGAGCATGACGCTCACCGGACAGGCTGCTGCGACTCGGCCGTAAGGTCAGCCGAAGCTGAGCGGTCCGATGCAAGCCTTGGAGCGCAAGCTTACCGGTCAGGCTGCTGCGACTCGGCCGTAAGGTCAGCCGAAGCTGAGCGGTCCGATGCAGGCCCTGGAGCGTAAGCTCACCGGCCACCCGTGGAGCGACGGGCATGTCGTGGAAAACCCAGCGCGTAGCTAGGGTCGGCACACGCTCCATGGCCGAAACTGGGGAGACTACAAGGATCGAGGATCCAGCCTGTCACCCAGTCGGCAGTTGATCGAAGATCGCAGGAAACAACAAATGTAGCAAAAAAAAAAAAAAAAAAGATATATATATATATATATATATATCTTTTTCCCCGGACCAATGGGCCCGAAGGGAGCCATGTCCTACTCCTTGCTAGACAGAAAAAAACTGATCTGCGAAGATGCAGACTGAGAGGGTATACCCAGAGGGTCCGCCCCCTGGGCGGTACTGTAGAAGGTGTGATGCAACACTTTTTACAAGTTTTTTTTTCTGCCTAGTCACTCCTAATTAACGGATAATACCCACTTTGTCAATAGAGAAGCTGTGTCGGTCCATAGACGAAAGAGTAAAAAGGTTACTGCACTATTTTTTGTGATTTCAGGTGCAACTTGCATAGACATCTGTACATGAAGTCCAACAGATGTCAGTCAAGTCTAAATGACCTGTGGTTTTGATATAATGCAGGGCTTGACAAATTTGGTTGGAATCTAGAAGCCAGCTAAAAAAGTTAGAAGCCAGGAACGCGCACCGTACCGCCGAGCTTGCGCGCAGAAGCGAACGCATACATGAGTAGCGCCCGCATATGAAAGCGGTGTTAAAAACCACACACGTGAGGGATCGCCGCGATTGGTAGATCGAGAGCAATAATTCTAGCCCTAGACCTCCTCTGTAACTCAAAACCTGCACCCTGTAGAATTTTTTAAACGTCGCCTATGGAGATTTAAAGGGTAAAAGTTTGTCGCCATTCCACGAGCGGATGCAATTTTTAAGCGTGACATGTTGGGTATCAATTTACTCAGCGTAACATTATCTTTCACAATATAAAAAAAAAATTGGGCTAACTTTACTGTTGTCTTATTTTTTCATTTAAAAAAAAAAAGTGTATTTTTTCCCAAAAAAGTGCGCTTGTAAGACCGCTGCGCAAATACAGTGTGACAGAAAGTATTGCAATGACCGCCATTTTATTCTCTAGGGTGTTGGAATAAAAAATATATATAATGTTTGGGGGTTGTAATTAGAGGGAAGGAGATAGGCAGTGGAAACAGACAGGGGAAGCTCCATTAGCATTGCTGGTTGTATGTCATACCAACGGCCACCACAAGATGGCGCCTGATCACAGAAGGAAGCATAGGCCTACAGAGAAGCATAGGCCTGCAGAAGGCCGCAAAGCCGCGGCCTCAATTACCGGCCGGCCTGACGCGATCGCGCGGCGCGGGAGGGGGGGGTTTCACAGAGACACAGGATACCCCAGCTGTGCTGCCCCAGGCGCCAGGTCGCTAATTCTAGTCGCAATGGCGACCTGGCGCCCGGGGATTGTTGAGCCCTGATATAATGTGATTTTGAATGAAGTCGCACAATTTCAAAGTCGGATTCGGCATGAATGCGGGCTAAATGTCACAACAATTATAGATTTCAGAGCCAAAATCACAGCAATATTTGGATTTTTTTAAATATTTTGAATGGAGTAGCAGTGGGTTAAAACCTCTCTGTTACTTTTATATTGCTGTGTCTGGAATGAAGAGATTTCACCCACTTCCAGTCCTGGTGGCAGCGTGTAAGAAAGAAGAGAAGAGAATACCCAAATGGGAAAATGAAAGCAATCAAATCCTGAAAGACTGCAACCCTTCACACGTTAGTGAAAAAGGATTTTAATGCTGTATATGTCTCCACCAGAAAAATCGCTTTGTGCCCGTGGTCGCTAGACAGGACGTAAGCCAATACCTTCAGAATGGAGCTATAAATAAAAATAAATAATAAATAAAAATACAAACAAAGATTCTACCCTTCTCCTTCCATTTACAACATAAAAACATTTTGGCCAGAGCCAAATTTCCAATTGCCACCGAGAGGATCTAACCAGAGCCAAGATAATGAGCAGGATGAAGATAGTGCCAAGCTGAAGACTGCAAAGTTCTAAATAAAAGTGTCAAACACTGATACATACTGTGGAAAAGACATATCATTTGGATAAAAAGAATTACAAAGATTTTGGCAAAACAGTTATTTAACAGCAACTTCTGATGCCTCGTACACACGACTGTTTTTCCCGTCGGGAAAACTGCCATGAGAGCTTTTGGCCGGGAAAACCGGGCGTGTGTATGCTCCATCGCAGTTTTCCCGAAGAGAAAACTGCAAAAAAAAAAAAGCTAACCAGCTTTCTTTTTTCCTGTCGGGATTCCCGGCGGACTTTTTTCCGAGGGGAAAAAAAACGCGCATGCTCAGAATCAAGTATGAGACGGGAGCGCTCGTTCTGGAAAAACTAGCGTTCGTAGAGGAGATCGCACATTCGTCATGCTGTAACGGACTGAAAAGCACGAGGCTGAAAAGTGCGAATCGTCTCTCACCAAACCTTACTAACACGAGGATCAGCAAAAGCAGCCCAAAGGGTGACGCTGTTTGAATGGAACTTCCCCTTTATAGTACCGTCGTACGTCACCGCGTTTTAGACGGGCGGTATTTGGCCTGAACGTGTGTATGCAAGGCAGGCTTGAGAGGAATCCCGTCGGGAAAAACGTCTTTTTTTTTCCTGCCGAGAAAAAAACGGTCGTGTGTACGAGGCATTAAACCCAAAAACTTACTACATCACAGTTTAGCAATCCTTAGATGTGGTGGCTGCATTCATTTTCTTTTTTTTAGGGTTTTGTTTCCCCTTTATTTCCATCTGGTGATTCGGCCAGTAACACCTGTCTTAGGGTTTCAGTGATATGGATGAAATAGAAAACCAGCAATGTACAAAAAGGTGGAGAGGGAAGTGTTAGATGTACTAAAAGATTCAACTATTTGACCTCCAGAAGATTTACCCCCCTTCATGACCAGGCCAATTTATGCGATACGACACTGCGTTGCTTTAACTGACAATTGCGCAGTTATGCAACATTTTTTCCCACAAATAGAGCTTTCTTTTGGTGGTATTTGATCACCTCTGCATTTTTTGTTTTTTTTGCCACTATAAATAAAAAAAGGCTGACAATTTTGAAAAAAAAAAAAAAAATATATCATTTTTCTACTTTTTGCTATAAAACATATCCAATAAATAATAATGTAAAAAAAAAAAAAAAAAAAAAAAAAACTTCTTTATAAATTTAGGCCAAAATGTATTGTGCTACATGTTTTTGGTAAAAAAAAAACAAAAAAAAACTATAGGATATATACTGAATTTTTTACTTTTTATACTAGTAATGGCGGGAAACAGCGACTTATAGTGGGACTGCGGTAATGCAGCAGACAATCGGACACTAATGCCGCGTACACACGATCATTATTCACGGCGGTTAAAAAAACGCCGTGAATAATGACAGGAAAAACGAGGGAACCGCTTGGTTCCCTACACACGGTCGTTTTTCCCGTCATTTTTTCTCTTGACGAGAAAAACGACCGTCTGTGGGCTCCGCGGCAGTGTTTCCCTATGGGAAAACTGACGCGGAAAAAAATGCTGGAAAAAACGATGAGAAAATTTAGAACATGTTCTAAATTTTGTCGTCGTTTTTTATGCCGTTTTTCTAGACGAGAAAAACGAGATAAAGCCCACAGACGATCGTTTTTCTCGGCGAAAAAAAAAATGCAGTTTTTCTCGTCGAGAAAAGCGGTCGTGTGTACGCGGCATGACTGACACTTTGCAGGAACCAGTGACACTAATGACACTGGCTGGTGAAGGGGTTAATTATCTAGAGCCATCAAAGGGTTAAATGTGTGCCTAGCCAGCGTTTTTGTTTACTATGTGCGCTGTTTTTACTACTGCAGGGACACAAAATCCACCCCTTCGCCTTCCCCCCCTTCAGAACTGCCTTGTGTACATAGGCAGAGCTCTGTTTGGAGTCTCTGCCCGACGATCGGTGGGTATCGAGTGTCTGGCACCCACAGATCAGCTTCTGCTGTAAATGATCACAGCAGAAGTGGTGCCCCCCCTGCTGGCGGAAGTGCACAATCACGTATATATATATATATACGTGATCTTGCACACAGCTACTGCCCTGTAGCAGTAAAAATGCTATAGGGAGGTCAGCAAGTGGTTAAATAAACTTGAACAACAAATTAACTTGAACTTTTTTTTTTCCTTTTGGGATAAAAGTTTTACATAAATAAAATCTGATAATTTTAAGCAACACTGTCAAATAGTAAATGGTTTGTCTCAACCGTCTGTTACTTTGTCTGGACAGCTTGGTCTGTTAAAGTAAGTTGCTATAACAGACTTAGTGACTGGACCACCAGGTGGAACTAAAGGAAAAAAGCCTAAAAAAAAATAAAAAATTAATGCAGCCACCACATCTAAGAAATGGTGAGTTTCATAATGCTTATATTCGACTTCAAGCAGAAAGTATGTGTTCTGATGTATATTTACCTTCTAGATACTGCGACCGGCAAGCTAAATGGAGGCATGCTACTGGATGTACTTTGTGACCTGCACATGACATGAAATATAAATACCCAATAAATAAAATGCACAATACATTAAAGCCCCATTGTGGACCCAGCTATTTTTATGTATTATATCTTCAATTTACACATTGACAGCCTGTTTTTACTGCTTTAGGAGCTCTCTAAGCTCAAGTAATTGCTCCTCTTTTATACAGCAGGGAGCCTCACTTCCGGCTCAACACACAGCACAGAGATGATGCTGGCCATATACTAAAAGGCTCAGCAGCGAGAGGGGGCAGACGCACAACCCTGATGTTGTTCATAGACACCATTCTGAGGCAGTGGGGAGCCAGAAATGAGGCTCCCTGTTGTATAAAACAGGAGCTCGTAAAGTAGTAAAAAACATGAGGATGAGGATAAAAAATAAATAAAAAAAAGTTGTACCTGAAGTCAAAGAAAAATTTAGTGCATTAGTGTAAGAACAATTCGGCTTTAGACATTACAATTATAATGACAAATGGCCAAATTTAAAAGGGAACCTGTCAGTGGAAGTTTGCAATGGGGACTTTAGCCAAGTCAATGAGAATGCCTTAGCTACCAATAAAGATGCTCTCGTTGGCATGAAGAATGGTGGTCACTGGCAAAAAGAATGTTGGTTTGGGTCGAAAAGAGTTGAAGAAATCAGGATTTCCAAGACATGCTTTCACTCTGGGAGTATAGTGGATGATTGGCAGCCTTAGAAAAGATCTTCACTTGCAAACTTATTTTTCTCAAAATCAGATCCAACTTTTATTGCCAAATATTTTTTGCACAGGTGCCCCCTGCTTCAAGGCCAAACAAACTCTCACAGCTAGAGCAACTCATTTTTTTATTAACAAAGATGAAAAGGTGACAGTCCTCCAACTAGAATGTTTTACCTTCAGAGCCGGTTCACATAGGGGCGACTCGTCAGGTGACTCAGCCGCCTGACAAGTCGCACTCCGCTCTATTCAATAGAACCATTCTAATAGGAGCGACGCAAGTCGTTCCGACTTAGAAAAAGGTTCTTGTACGACTTTGGGGGCGACTTGCATTGACTTCAATACAGAAGTCATTTTGCAAGTCACCTCTCAAGTCGTCTTGAGATCACCTTGCCGAGTCGCCCCCAAAGTCGTGCCGCCCCAGTCCTTCTTTAATCACTTCCCATCTAGCAACGTACCTGTACGTCACTGGACTTTCGGTGGTCATACTGGGATGATGTCTACAGCTGCAGGAATCACCCTGGTATCGTTTTCTTTAGAGCCAGCGGTTGGTTATATTGTAAAAGCAATTGGAGTGGCTCACCGGCCCCTTAAATGCTTTTACAAGCAGCGCCCCCCCCCCCCCCTCCGCCACCTTCCGCGGCTCTCTAGGGCATCCCAGCAAAGATCTGCTTTGATTGGCTATTTGTAATAGTAACCCAGACACAACGACATGACATCGCTTTCAGTTTACTCGAAAACCATCAGCGCCATTTTTGAAAATCAAAAGCATTCAGAAACACCGATCTTGGTGTTTTGAATGCTTTTAAGTGCAGAGGAGGGATCTGGGAGTCTTATAGACCCAGATCTCTCCATAAAGCGGACCTGTCACATGCCTATTGCTGTCACAAGGATGTTTACATTCCTTGTGACAGCAATAAAAGATCATAATTTTTTTTTTAATAAAAACAAAGCAACAGTGTAAAAATTAAATAAAAAATAAATCTAAAATTAATAATTAAAAAAATATATAATGTCTTCAGTGCCTCTGGCCCATGTGAACAAAAAAGTATCAGAAAAGGCCCGTACTGGAAGTAGTTAATTGTGTGATACAATTTAAAACTGGATACAGATCTTGCAAGTATTATAAAAAAAAAATGGAGTTAACTGAAAGTCTATTACAAAATTCTGTGCGTAAATCTTACCAAGTGTCTGTTCTCGAAATGTCATCAAAAAGAAGCAAACATAGTACCGCTGCGGCTTCATTTAGAGCTGAACAATCATTCTGCAATAACAAAGACACTGGAAAAAGAACAAATAGTCAACATCTGGTCTTTCCTAAATAGTCAGACAGGGAAGCATTTATTGTTCATTATTGCATTATAAAAGAGGTCAACAAAAGATAAATACCTCAACTTTAATACTATAATAAATATAACAAATATTCATCTTAAAGTGATTGTAAAGTCTCTTTTTAAAAGAAAAAAAAAAAACATGTTATACTTACCTGCTATGTGTAATGATTTTCCACGGGGCATCCTGGATCCTCCTCTTCTCGGGTCCCTCTTTGGTGCTCCTGGCCCCTCCCTCCTGTTGAGTACCCCCACAGCAAGCAGTTTTCTATGGGGGCACCTCGAGCCAAAATGCAGCTTCTGCGGTTCGGCCCCGCCCCTTCTCTCTGATTGGCCAACTGACTTTAATTGGCAGCAGCGGAAGCCAATGGCGCCTGCTGCTGTGTCTCAGCCAAATCAGGAGGGAGAGTCCCGGATGGCTGAGGGACACGTGGACATCGCTGGATAGAGATGGGGTTTAAGTAAGTATTAGGGGGGCTGCTGCACACAGAAGGCTTTTTATATTAATGCACAGAATGCATTCTGACTTTACAACCCCTTTAAGCACATAGTTAAAGGGTTTGTAAACCGTTGTGTTTTTTCACCTTAATGCATCCTATGCATTAGGGTGAAAAAACACTTGGCAGTCACTGGCCCCCCCCCAGTCCCCCTGTTTTACTTACCTGAGCCCCAAATTTCTCTCGGCAGGGACACGCTGTCTCTCTCTCCACAGGGGCCATTGGCACCCGCTGCGGTCAATCAAATCCAATGACGCGAGCATCGGGGGGCGGGGCAGAGTCCGGCATTCATGTCTATGGATGCAAATGCTGGACTCGGGAGCACGCCCGATAGGTAACCCCCTGGGAGAACGCATCACCTAGGGGGTTATCTAAAGCGGGGGAAGAGCCGCAAGAGCCACCGGGGGACTCAAGAAGTCGAGGATAGGGGCCACTCTGTGCAAAACGAGCTGCACAGTGGAGGCAAGTATATGTTTGTTATTTAAAAAAAAAAATAGCTTTACAATTACTTTATACATCAGAGAACAACCGAGATGCCAAATATTGCAATAAAAAGATCAGAAGATGACTACAGAACAGTTACTATGGATCTGCTTTTATTTATAACGCTGTCTACTTATAAAACACTATAGGAGGATTTCTTACAAACTGTAGTGCGGAACAAGATCTCATCCACTAAGACCATGCACACAAGTAATGCAGGGAAAAAGAAAATCTGACCATCTAGTTGCATTCTGTTTTTTCAATATTAATTAATTATGAGCTTATAATATTGCTTATATATAGTGTAAGGTGCTGTAGTGAATTGATGGACCAGCATAACTGGGTATAGTGATAATCCTGTCCTTTATTCAGGCCTATGACCAGAGTTAGCATATGTGCATGCTCATGTTGCATTTGCACTTGCCACTAAACAAACGCATTAAAAACTGGAGTTCTTTAATTTATCAAATTTGAATTTTACATTGTTTTTCCTTTTCACTAAAACATAAAAAAAGGCTTGTATCCCTGACACCCTAATACTGCTACTGGATCCCCATTGGGTTCACGGCCTTTCCAATTGCAACTTCAGACCCAGTGACATCGGACTCGTTTTGAATTTCTATGTTTTTAAACCAGCCACAGTTTCTGAATCCACCTTGCTTAAATTTGTGTGGTTATAGTGTTGATTATGCATTTGACTCCAGTGCTTTACATTCCTCAGTGGTTAAGCAAACATAATGGGGAAATTGAAAACACTAACAGCATTTTGAAAGGATGTTCCATAAGACATTTGGTTGTCTTCTTTTCTTTTTTTTTTTTTGTTGCATAAGCAATTTATGGAGTAAATGAGAAGGAACAAAGGAGAGATTCCAAGTACATAACAAATATTACAAATTAGGTACATATGTTGCGTCATCACTTCCCATAACAAGCAGGCAAGAATATACTGAAAACAAGACACAGAAAAGAAAGGAGATCTGTATCATGTATTGCAGGTTATAGCTGGGAATCCTTCCTTGACTAACATATGGAAAACAGACTTTGGGTAGAAAATAAAAATAAACAGTAAACAGAGAGGCAGGTAGTTAAACATCAAGGTCTTCCAAGATCCCAAAGCAGCCAACCTATTCCCCCCCTCTTCGGGTCCTTAAACCCCCTAACATAAAAGGAGCCCAAGGAGGAAGGGGGCGAGTAAGCCTGTTTCTACACCAAGAGACTCCTGAGAAGGCGCCTGCTGTCTAGACCCAACCTAGTGGGGGAAAGGTGGGATAAGAGAGTGATACCAAAAATCAGAAAAGATGAGATGAAAGAGGGGGAGGAGAGGGAAAAAAAAAAAGAAGAAGGCAGGGTAATAGGATAGTGGAGAGGGGGAATGGGGAATAACACCATCTGCCATCCCAGTCTTGACCTGTGGAATCACATCCAAGGACACTACACCCATGATGTAACAGGTACAGTAGACCACAGTTGGTCTTCTTACCATTTGTGTAGCTGGTCTTTTTTTCAGTTTGTAGCTCTCCAAACCAAAGAAAACAGATCTAGACATGCTTATGCCCCCAGAAAACAGATCTAGGCATGCTTATGCCCCCAGAAAAATACAATAGAGAGGTAAAGTGTATTAAAAAGAAGCCCCATCAGACTGAATTGTTTGTGTGATAAAGCTTTGGTAGATGTTGCAAATCCCTCTACTGCTAAATCCTTGTTTTAGGACAGTGCAGCTGATCCTATATACTACGACCTGGAATTATTATGAAAGTGAGGACATGGCTGCTTCAGCCAGAGTCTTCTCATACAATGGTATTTTGCTTTATGATAGAATCCTTTCACAAGGAATGAGGAGTTAAAGGGTTCTCACCCAGGCATTGTGCTTCATGACAGAAGCCACTCAAGACTCGAGAAATGCATGCTAGTTCTTCATTAATCTTGTTACACCAGCAAAGATTTAGCTTCACTACTCTGGAATAAATATGCAACAGTTGACAGAAATGGCTGCTTCCAAGAGGCTATTTTACTTTAAAATAGTCTCAATTTAAAAACCAACCACATGTCCCCTGCTCTATTCCTAAGGTGGTAGAAAACTCTACTTTTTATCTTGAACCTACAGGTAAGACTATAATAAGGCTTACCTATAAGTACAGTGACTCTGTCCTAAACTTACACGGTTTAGGAGGTTTTCCAATGTGTAGCAGCCGGAGATGTCACCAGCGCATGTGCACTGCACTCTCAATGGATGGCACACTTGAGTATGCCATCCATTGAGAGTGGTGTGCCACAATCATGGCTTCTGTATGCATGCGCAGGAGTAATGACATCGTGGCTCGGCCATTCAAACAGCCAGAGCCCACGAACCCAGAAGGAAGACTGGATGAAGAAGAAATCCTGGGGTCAATGGTGACAGGGCGCTGCTGGAGGGATTCATTTTATAGGTACGTCTGACATAACGTGTTTTTTTTTTTTTTTTGTCAAACAGCTTACTACCACTTTAAAGCAATTAGAGATTCAAAGCTAAGATATATCTCATCCAACAGATTCTACCAATGGTACTAATGGAATGTGATATGGAGCAAACCTGAAATACAAGCATCCTACCTCTGAACAAAGTAAGGAGAAAATCCGGCTCCTGTGCCAGTGTAAGGCGCATGACTGGGTCAGTGTATACCAACTTTCGTAGTAGTGTTAAGCATGGGCAAAGCATGCACTCAAAAGCCTGGAGATTAAAACAGGAATTTTCTTTTACATGGAATACATTTGATCTCAAATATTCGAAACAAAAAAGGAGGCACATATACACAATACTAAAAAAGGTTTGCTAAATACAGACTTCACATTATAAAGTAGGTCTAAGAAAAAAATGCACACATCATGTTTAAAGCAAAGAATTAGCTCTCAACTAGAACATTCAATTGAATATTCAAGATTGAAAATGAAACAATTGGAACTCATATCTTTAATTCAGGGTATTTCATATGGCAGTATTTCATATGGGACAGTCTATGTATACAACTTAACTAAAGCCTCACAGCAACATTGTTTGCAGGAACATTCAATATGCAGAAATAAAGTGAATAATAATATAACAATAATGATACTATAAATAACAAAATAATAATAGCAATATTAAAAGTTAGCGGCTAGCCTGCCTTTTTTAACAATTTATATTACAGTAGATATAAAGACAAAATAATTGAAACTTGTTTGCTAAAGCATTGTTAGTCGTTTAAAAAAAAAAAATCACAGCTGTCAGACACCTCCTCCCGTGCTTCGAACGTCCAGGCCACATGCATGTGCGCGCTCCCGACAAAAACATTTAGAAAAAAATCTTCACCCATCATGGCAGGCAGTGTCTAATCGACCTTCAGGGAACTCTATGCCCCTGGGGGTCCACTGCCCTGGATCCGTACAGTACCACCCTGCCACAAGCACCTTGGTCAATATCACTGCACAGGATTCCATATCCGCAGGGTCCAGCAACAAAAGGTTGAATTACAATCAAAACCTTGTGAAGGTCGATCTTCCGCTATAGCGAGGCCTGGGTATCAATCTTCTTAGCACGATAGCCACCTGACTGGATCCGGAATACCAATCTCTCTATGCCAGCATGGGCCTTAGAGAATCTAGTAGCTTGCACAGAGAGCTGCACATTAGTGACCATTGTCTTGGACAGTGGCAAAAAAACAGCGTCCATTCACCTATAGATGGCACATAACCCAAATAGTCATGATTATGAAGTCTGCTCTGTGTCCCGTGATGTACGAAAAATAAAAATAAAACACATTTTATTTTTTTTCAAAATTTTGCTTCTATCGCAAAAAATAAAAAACCCAGTGGTGATTACATCTTACCAAAAAGAAAGCTCCATCTGTCTCAAAAAAATTGATAATGTTTTTTTGTTTGGATACAGTGTTGCATGACTCAGTAATTGTCATTCAAAGTGTGAGCGCTGAAAGCTGAAAATTGGCCTGGGAAGGAAGGGAGAACAAGTGCCCTGTATTGAAGTGGTTAATATGACCTAATTATTATAGAAAATAGCCAACTTGCAGAATGATAAATAAGTGTGCCATGTTTGTTCTCAACAAACTAGGCTGCAATAATGACATGTTATAATGAAACAAACCTTGAACAATGACTGTACTAACCTGCCCATCCTGGTGCACATATTTCTGCAGTACATTACGTATTGTCTCCACAACCTTCTGCTCTTTAACTACACTGTGCATTGTAGTATCTGTAGATAAAAATAAGGAAATGTAAGCAACGAATATCAAATTCTTTCATGGCATAAAACATGGTCCTCTCTAAACAAGAATCTTGTGCAATTTCAGACATATGAATAAACAGACCCCACCATAGAATGAGTGTATCAGAGGCCAAAGAAAACCCAAATTACCAAATAACCTTCCCAACCCCCAAAAGAGATATTCATGAAAAATCATAAAACGCAAGCGATAAAACACAACTCTAAGATTATATGAGAAACTTTTCTGATATGGTTACAGACTCACAATGGCTACAATACAACCACATTCCATGACAAGTAAAATTAGTTAAAGCCCAATTAAAGTCACAGAAATAAGTATTCAGACAAAAAAGACTTACTGTATATACTCGAGTATAAGCCGACCCGAATATAAGCCGAGGCACCCAATTTTACCACAAAAAACTGGGAAAACGTATTGACTCGAGTATAAGCCTAGGGTGTCCATCTGTGTGCCTCACTGTGTCCATGCCTCACTGTGCCCATGACTAGACTGACGTTTAACATGGGAGTCTATGGAAGGGGTGACCAGATTTGAAAAATCGGTGCTCCCCGGCTGTAGGTTTGCCAGACAAAAAAACTTAGAGAAGAAATGGGGCTACATGTGTGCCAAGCTTCGGGTCCAGGGGACCTATGACCGGCCGGTACCGGGTCCCCAAAGTCACCGGAGAAATTACCGTTTAACATGGGAGTCTATGGAAGGGGTCCCCGGGTTTGAAAAATTGGTGCTCCCTGGCCGTAGGTCCCACGGACAACAATCTTTGCACCCTTGTAGAGGACTACATTGGGGTCCAGGGGACCTACGGCCGGCCAGTACCGGGTCCCCAAAGTCCGGGGGATCAGGAGCAAAATGGTGACTCGAGTATAAGCCGAGGGGGGCATTTTCAGGACAAAAAAAGGACAAAAAAAAAAGTGCTGAAAAACTCGGCTTATACTCGAGTAAATACGGTACTGACCAGTTCTAATTTCATCGTTTTATCCTCTTTTCCCAGTTATAGCAGTTGCATAGTGTTTAAACAGGGCTCGACAAACCCCGGGCGCCATTGCGACTAGAATTAGCGACCTGGCGCAGCACAGCTGGGGAATCCTGTCTCTCCGTGCCCCCCCTCCGCGCCGCGGGATCGCGTTGGGCCGCACCGGCCAGTAATTGAGGCCGCGGCTTTGCGGCCTTCTGCAGGCCTATGCTTCCTTCTGTGAACTAGTGCCATCTTGTGGTGGCCGTTGGTATGACAAGACAAACAGCAATGCTAATGGAGTTTCCCTGTCTGTTTTCACTGCCATCTCCTTCCCTGTAATTAGAACCCCCAAACATTATATATATTTTTTATTCTAACACACTAGAGAATAAAATGGCGGTCGTTGCAATACTTTTTGTCACACCGTATTTGCGCAGCGGTCTTACAAGCGCACTTTTTTGGGAAAAAATATTTTTTTTTAAATAAAAAAATAAGACAACAGTAAAGTTAGCCCAATTTTTTTTAATATTGTGAAAGATAATGTTACGCTGAGTAAATTGATACCCAACATGTCACGCTTCAAAATTGCGTCCGCTCGTGGAATGGCGACTAACTTTTACCCTTTAAAATCTCCATAGGCGACGTTTAAAAAATTCTACAGGTTGCATGTTTTGAGTTACAGAGGAGGTCTAGGGCTAGAATTATTGCTCTCGATCTATCGATCGCGGCGATACCTCACGTGTGGTTTGAACACCGCTTTCATATGCGTGCGCTACTCACGTATGCGTTCGCTTCTGCGCGCGAGCTCGGCGGGACGGGGCGCGTTCCTGGCTCCTAACTTTTTTAGCTGGCTCCTAGATTCCAAGCAAATTTGTCAAGCCCTGGTGTTTAAATATGCCTGCTTACCAAACATCAGCCTCGAAACCTTAATGACTTGTAGAGGATCTGCAAAGAGGAGTTGGACAAAATTCCCCCTGAGATGTGTGCAAACCTGGTGGCCAACTACAAGAAACGTCTGACCTCTGATTGCCAACAAGGGTTTGCCACCCATTACCAAGTCATGTTTTGCATAGGGGTCAAATACATAATTTTACTCATTAAAGTGCAAATCAATTTAGAACTTTTTTGAAATGAGTTGTTCTGGATATTTTTACTGTTATTCTGTCTCTCACTGTTAAAATTAACCTACCATTAAAATTATAGACCGATCATTTCTTTTTCAGTGGGCAAACGTAAAAAATCTAGGAGGGGATCAAATACTTTTTCCCCTCACTGTATGCTAGGGGCAAATTTTAATTTGAGCTGACACTCAATGAATGGGTTTAATGATGGTTAGAAAAGGGGATATACAGTTGTGCTCATAAGTTTACATACCCTGGCAGAATTAATGATTTCTTGGCCATTTTTCAGAGATAATGAATGATTCACTCATGTTTAGTGTTTGGCCAAAACCATTTATTATCACTCAACTGTGTTTATTCTTTTTAAATTATAATGACAAAATTACCAAATTACCCTGATCAAAAGTTTACATACCCTGGTGATTATGGCCTAATAACATGCACACAAGTTGACACAAAGGGGTTTGAATGGCTATTAAAAAGGTAACCATCCTCACCTGTGATCTGTTTGCATGCAATTAGTGTGTGTGTATAAAAAGCCAATGAGTTTCTGGACTCCTGACAGATCCTTGCATCTTTCATCCAGTGCTGCACTGACGTTTCTGGAATCTAAGTCATGGGGAAAGCAAAATAATTGTCTAAGGAGCTGAGGGAAAAGGTAGTTGAACTGTATAAAAGAGGAAAGGGATATAAAAAGATATCCAAGGAATTTAGAATGCCAATTAGCAGTGTTCAAACTGTAATCAAGAAGTGGAAAATGAGGGGTTCTGTTGAAACCAAACCCCGGTCAGGTAGACCAACTAAAATTTCAGCCACAACTGCCAGGAAAATTGTTCGGGATGCAAAGAAAAACACACAAATAACTTCAGGTGAAATACAGGACTCTGAAAACATGTGGTGTGGCTGTTTTAGGATGTACAATAAGGAGGCATCTGAATAAAGACGAGCTGCATGGCCGAGTCGCCAGAAGAAAGTCATTACTACGCAAATGCCACAAAGTATGCCGCTTACAATATGTCAAACAGCACAGAGACAAGCCTCAAACCTTCTGGTACAAAGCCATTTAGTCATTTGGAGTGATAAGACCAAAATTTTGCTTTTTGCCCACAACCATAAACGCTACATCTGAAGAGGAGTCAACAAGGCCTATGATGAAAGGTACACCATTCCTACTGTGAAACACGGAGGTGGATCGCTGATGTTTTGGGGATGTGTGAGCTACAAAGGCAAAAAAAATTGGTCAAAATTGATTGCAAGATGAATGCAATATGTTATCAAAAAATATTGGAGGAACATTTGCATTCATCAGCCAGGAATCTGCGCATGGGACGTACTTGGACATTCCAACATGACAATGATCCAAAACACAAGGCCAAGTCGACCTGTCATTGGCTACAGCAGAATAAAGTGAAGGTTCTGGAGTGGCCATCTCAGTCTCCTGACCTCACTATCATTGAGCCACTCTGAGGAGATCTCAAACGTGCAGTTCATGCAAGACAGCCCAAGAATTTACAGGAACTGGAGGATTTTTGCCAAGAGGAATGGGGAGTTTTTCCATCTAAAAAGATAAAGAGCCTCATCCACAAATACCACAAAAGACTTCAAGCTGTCATTGATGTTAAAGGGGGCAATACACTGTATTAAGAACTGGGGTATGTAAACTTTTGATCAGGGTCATTTGGGTAGTTTCTGTTGTCATTATGATTTAAAAAGAGTAAACAGTTGATTGATAATAAATGGCTTCAGCCAAACACTAACTATGGAGTGAAAGAAAAGTTTTTGTGTTATTTATATTCTCTGAAAAATTGCCAAGAAATCATAAATCCTGCCAGTGTATGTAAACTTATGAGCACAACTGTATGACCATGTCAGACACCAGACCAAATTCAACCCAAATACAGTGGAACCTCGGATTGCGAGTAACGCGGTTAACGAGCATTTCGCAATACGAGCACTGTATTTTTAAAAATCCTGACTCTGTGTGCAAGTGTCGTCTCGTAAAATGAGCAGGATTCAAGCCACAGCGATGTGTAGTACTGCGTTTGGCCTGAGGTGGGGGGGGCGCCGGAGCCGAGCGGAGCCGTTCGGAAATGCTCGTAAAACTTTGGAAATACTCCGTTCCTGAGCCTTTCCGAGTTCAGCCGAGCTGTCCTCGGGCCTTTCCGATCATTTCCTCTGGCCACATGCAGTATTGCATCCCATTGAAGTCAATGCGCAACAAATTATTTTCGTTTCCATTGACTTCTATGGGGAAACTCGCTTTGATATGCGAGTACTTTGGATTACGAGCATACTCCTGGAACGGATTTTGCTCGTAATCCGACGTTCCACTATACTGGCTTTATCAAGGTGCACTCAAGGCTGCCCATTACTAGCGCCTTCATATGGCATTACTGACATGCAGTTTTAGGTATAGACTTTTGATATATAAATATAATCAGGAAAAAAAAAAAAAAAATCCAAAATGAGACTTAATTTTATTGGAGATTCCCAAGAAACAAAAGAAGCAGATTTGCTATGACCTGCTGTGTTATTCTTTCTGCAGAAGAGCAAAGGTAATCTAATTTATTATTTTCAGGTGAAAGGAAAAAGGAAAACCAAACCTCTTACTTATCTTACCTTGTGTTATAACTGCCAGCTGTTCAGCGGCTGATTTGCGAAGTGCTATGTCCACATTTTCTGAAGTTAAGATTTCAGCCACTTTCTTGACAGTCTCTGCCTACAAATTCAATACACATTGCATACTGATTAAAAACCCTTGTTCACTGAAATAAAAACTCAGCCTCAAGGACAACAAAGGCTAATTGTATTATAGAAAAACTACAACCTGAATTGTGTTAAGAGATGTCACAGAAAGAAAATCAAGACGTATTAAGAAAACTCAGGTCTGTTCTACATAATGAACATTTGTACTTTAACGAGCAATGACTGAGATTAATAGACACAAAAAGTTGACGTTAAAGAACGAGTTCATGAAATAAAAAGGTGCAGACAGCAATTGCTGAACTCTCCCAAATTTGCTAGTTGCCTAGCTGTAATGCTGACAATGCAGCTTCAGTCTTTATTTCTTGATCTGCACAAATATGCAGATAATAAAACGTGTAACTTTTTGATCTGCATACTTGTTCCAAGCCAGCAAACTAAATTAGCTTATACAGTGGAACCTCGGATTACGAGCATTATCCGTTCCAGGAGAATGCTCGTAATCCAAAGTACTTGCATATCAAAGTGAGTTTCCCCATTGATGTCAATGGAAACTAAAATAATTTGTTCCGCATTGACTTCAATGACATGCAATACCGCATGCGGCCAGAGGCGGGGGGCGCCGAAAAGTCTCGGAAACAGGCGAAAAGGCCCGAGGACACCTCGGCTGACCTCAGCAAACCTTGGAAAGACTTTGTTCCCAAGATTTGCCGAGGTCACTTTGAGCTGTCCTTGGGCCTTTGCGTGCATTTCCGAACGGCGCCGATCAGCTGCGATCGGCGACGTTCGGCTCTGGCGCCCCCCACCTCAGGCCAAACGCGGTACTGCACGCCGCCTTGGCCTGAATCATGCTCGTTTTGCGAGACAACACTCACAATCCGAGTTACGATTTTTAAAAATACAGTGCTCGTATTGGGAAACGCTCGTTAACCGCGTTACTCGCAATCTGAGGTTCCACTGTAGAACATAAACACCAGTCTGTCATTTTCAAAAGGGGGCCAGCAAAAGTTGCCTGAAATTTTCTCTCATGACAGATTGCTTTCATAGTGTGTGTGTGTGTGTGTCTCAGTACTTTGCAAACACAGGCACGCTGGACAGGACCAACCAATAATGTCTACCCTAATCACTGCTACCTGTATGCACCAACAGCATTCAGGAAATGCAGATCTGCTAGTCTGCAATGCCAGTTTTGGTTATAGTGGACATGAATGGTGTTTGTTGATAACTCAACATCAAACCATGTTTGCCCCCAGTGGAGGTGAATGTATTGATAAGACCCAGAGTGAAAAATCCCCATGGCTTGAAAAGGTAACAATATTGTTTGGTACGTGAAGGCAACAAGTTAGGGTGTCAGCAAAATGCTCTCTAGTTGCTTTAAAGTGGATGTAAACCCTCACCATATACCCAGTGAAGTAAAGAGCCTCAGATGATTCATCTCTGTGTAACAAATCTCCCTACATAAGTTTTACATGTATATCTGCTGTCTTCAGCTTTATCTACTGTTTCGAAAGTTCAGATCGTGTTAGATTTTCTCTTCCTGGCTAGCACTGTAGTGAAGCCTGAGCATACAGCCAAGACAGCCGATTGGAGGAAAGGCACAAACCCCCTCTCCTCATAGGTAGAGACTTTCATCTCGGTTTGTTGAATCGTTCAGGGCTTGGCTAATCTAGTTATAGCATCCTCCCCAACACAAAACTCAAGTTCTCTGTCACGTATGATAAAAGCAGCCTATCAGAAGTTATGAGGCTGATAACAGAAGAACGGAGCAGGAGGCAGCTACAGGACATAGTGCTTTAAAGAGAGATAACAAAAACACTGCAAATATGTGTCCAGCTCAAATTTCATGAATCGGGTTTACATCTACTTTAAAGGATAAATGCACTTCAAAACAAAGTGTACTTATCCCATTTGCCTCCATTCCTTGACCTACCCTAGCTCACCCTCACTCTTCCCAGATGCATACTTACCTGGATCCAACAGCTATGGCCTTCTGTATTTGTTTGGGTCACAAGTCTTCACTGTCCTGGCCACGCAGTAGACTCCTATGGGGTTGTCTCCCAAATATGTCCGACCTCAGGAGACTGGACAGTGAAGACTTGAAGACAGGATGTTAATACTTGTAGACCATGGCCATCTGATCTAGGTAAATATGCATCTATGGAGGGGGGAAGAAGTAAAGTCAGGAAGAAAAAGAGAAGTGCAAATCTCCTTTAAGATTTAGAGGAACAGCTTTCCACACAAACCTTAATTCTTGCTCAATAAGAGCAGGAACCCATAACATCCAATCTAAATTCATCTAACAGTGATGTAATTTCATAAACTGAAAGCTGACCATGAGCTACAAGATACTGAGTTTACACTTCAGTTTTGATCTTCTTGATGAACCTAATAAAAAACGGTACACAAAAGCAACAAAAATGCGAACAATTATTATTGACACAATGGAATAAAAAAAACAAACATACAAGTGAATGTTGTTCACGCTGGCATTAAAAGCAGTCATTTGAGAGGTGTTAAAAGCGCCCTTCAAACACAGTGCTGTACACAATATCAAAACATGAAGTGTTTGCGTTGCATCGCTTTAAAATTGAAGCCTCATGTCAAGTCAGGAGGCATTTTAAGCCTTTCAACGCCTCCCATTCAGGTCTATGGTAACGCTTTGCAAACGCTCTGGCAGGCAGTTGCGGTGCGTTAAGATTAGTTTATTAAAGTGGTTGTAAACCCTGGTGCACTATTTCTAGTTTTCACTTATTATGGTTCTTTATGTTATTACAATGCTTGTGCAATCTATTAGTTGTAAAAACGATGCCCGCAAATACCTTTATTGTTTATTGTCTTCTCTCTTTATTTCCGGGTATCCAAATCCCCATTGCTTCTCCTGTTCTTTGAAGCCAATTCTGACGTCACTTCCACCCTTACTAGTTCCCTGTCAGAAATCTCGCGCATGCGCCGTAGCGCCATAACCAAGCCTCGATCTGGGGGTGTACAAGGAAGGTGAACAGGGGGGTGTACAAGGAAGTGTGGGTGGTTTTTATTAGCACGAGACTTCTCCTCTGTGTCTGACAGAGGGGAAGTTCTCGCATACTAATTTCCGGAATTGAAGTGAATGAAAACCGGCTAGCATTACTTGCCGGTTTTCACGCTGTCATCTGCGCATGCGCTGTGACGTCATCGCAAATGAAAAATATAATTTTCTAAGAAAGTACAACGGTGAGTACAGTGACACAGGCAGTCATCAGCTGCCTGTGTTAGGTGTAATATATTTAGGCAATGTTGTTCTAGAGGGTTTACAACCACTTTAACTTTAATGGAATAGGTGTTTGAGGAGTGTTAAGGTGCGTTAAAACCGCTCCACTAACACTTCAAAACTGCCCATAGTGGGGAGCATTTTTAACTCGTCATTACCGCTTGTAAAACGCCAGACTAAAGCCCATACTAAAGCTCATTAACACGAGTCTAACACCCATACTAACGCCATAGGAGCATTTTTAAAGCATTAGAAATTGAGTCAAGTGTAAACAAGCCCTAAGGCTACAAGTTACAAAACATATGTTCTCAAGGCTCATTAAATTCACATTCCAGACCCAGTAACATTGGCCCTCTTGTACAACGGCTTTAGTTTAAACTAAAAAATCTTCTGACATTTGAAATGAGCTGCAACATGATCCCACCTTAAACTGAGATTTGTATTGATCTTACAGGGATATGTTGATGGCCTTACTAGCAGGTCAATAAAAATACCCCAGAGGGTCAACAATAATGTCCAAGTGGCCAGATTTCCCCAATTTATCAAAAAAGACAAAGATACTGTATACATAAAAAGTAGATGAAGGATCACAATGACATAAAAATGACAGCTTTCAAATAAGGACCTTACCAACCATGAATCAAAGAAAACAGCAATAACGTGGTTCCATTATTTTTCCCAATAAAAAAAAAAAAAAGAGGAACATTTTCAGTCATAGATCATTTTGTGCGTGCTATTTTATGTAAATGTATGGCTATCAACCTAAAGACATATATTTCATAGAAAGATCAATAAATATGTTAACCTTGAAAAAGGATATTCCTTTATCATCCAGCTTTAAGTCAACCGGCCGCTCTGTAATATAAATGCTAACGGCTTTAGACATTACACTTCCTTGCAGCTCGGGGCGCCTGCACCTTGAATCTCTTTCATTCATTAGGTGGACTGATAGCCACTTAATGCCCACAGAACGGAGCCTAGAAAAATTAAATCATAAAAGCATTGAAACATTGTAATTGAAACCATAAAGTTGTTTATTGATAACCAGCATGTCTACAAGCACTCTGAAATGACCTATTCTAACTTTACAACTTAGGCATTCTGGCTCAATACTATGATGCATTTTACTCTTAATACATTTTACCTATTACCAACTCTACCACCCAAACTAATAGCTTTTTTCCCCCAATAATACTTGGCAAACTTCTTAAGAGGGCCTAGAGTCATGTATCCAATTCGTCCATAAAAGTGTGTGTCGTTATTTTACGCAAGGAATAGAGGCTATTCAAGTTGAGTGAACGTTCAATTTGCAGAGTTAATCTTAGTGAACAAAGCTAGGTCAACTTTAAATACTCAGTCATGTGCTAGTGAACATCCTGTTTTTTAAATTCCCCAATACACAATTGGATATAAAAAAAAAAAAAAAAAAAGTAAAAAAACAGTCAGGCCGGGTTCACACCTATGCGAATTGGTTGCGGCTTACACCGCATCCAATTCGCATAACATTAAAAAATACATTATTTTCAATGAGGCTGGTTCACATATGCGCAGTGCGAATGCATCTCATATTATCAAAAAACCACATGCGTTTTCTACACATTGCGGTGCGGCTCAGGTGCGAATTCAGGTCCATTATCTTCTATGGCCACGCATCTGATTCGCAGATGTCTTCCGTTCTGAACAGGACTTTTTTCAATGCTCACTACACTCCCCCCCCCCCCCCAGGTCAGCAAGTTTGCATGTTCCACCGCACACAAAACGCTGAACAGCTCTCTTATCTCCTTGCAGAGATAACAGAGCTGGAATTCGCACTGCACAAGTGTGAACCCAGCCTCAAAGTGAACATAAATTTTGCAAAGTTCACTTTGCTAGGTGAACCACCTCTACTGCTTTAGTAAATTAACCTCAACATGCACGGTTTAATGTTTATGCCAAAAAGTTTGGTTATTTCTTGTATTCTATACTGTCAACATAGTATGTAGTATAACTAGAATTTGATGGGGTTCAGCCTTTTTTTATATGCTTATCTTCTTATTGTAAATGCACAATGTGTTTACAATTTCTTTCCCATCTTGTTGGGCCACTTCATGACTAGGCTATAGTTACTTTCATGTAAAAAAAAAAAAAAAAAAAAGGCGGCAACCAGGTAAGGATGAATACAATTTCTCTTTATTTTGTCCAAGGAGTACACTTTGCAAACTGAGCCAAAACTATTGCGTTTAAGCCTATGAAGGCCTAACTCATAGTTAGTCTGACCTAACCAACTAGACAGATATATAGCAAAGTCAACCCCCCCAGCTGGGATCACAATTAGTCATTTTACTATTCGGTACTCTGACAGTGTACCTCATGGTTTATTAACCAATTGTGATCCTAGCTGGGAGGGGGGGGGGGGTGGAGGTGTTTGGGTTTGGCTTGCTATATATCGGTGTCTAGTTGGTTATGTCAGTCTAACTATGAGTAAGGCCTTAGTAGGTTGAAATGCATTAGTGTTGGCTCTGTTTGGACTATGTGTACTCCTTGGATGAAATAAAATAGGATTTTTTTACTCACCGTAACATCCTTTTCTCTGAGTCCATGGACCGACACAGCCTCTCTATTGACAAAGTGGGTATTATCCGTTAATTAGGAGTGACTAGGCAGAAAACTTGTAAAAAAAAAGTGTTGCATCACACCTTCTACAGTACCGCCCAGGGGGCAAACCCTCTGGGTATATCACCTCAGTCTGCATCTCGCAGATCAGTTTGTCAAAAAGCAGTACAAACTTAAAAGGAGGGGTGGGTGCTGTGTCGGTCCATGGACTCAGAAAAGGATTTTACGGTGAGTAAAAAATCCTATTTACTCTTTCGTCCATGGACCGACACAGCCTCTCTATTGACAAAGTGGGACGTCCCAAAGCAGTGTCAGAGAAAAAACGAGGGGTGGTAACAGCATAAAAATAAACTTCACCCCAAACACAAAACAGCACTGCTCCAACGGAGGAGTTGCAACTCTAAACAGCCGCTTGCAAAACCTTGCGGCTGAAAGAGGCATCCGAAGATGCGCCTACATCAAATTTGTAGAATTTTGTGAAAGTGTGAGCAGACGACCAAGTCGCCGCTTTACATAATTGGGAAACAGACGCTTGATGTCGGAAAGCCCAAGAGGCACCTATTGCCCTGGTCGAATGCGCCGTGACCGGAAAGGGGGGCGCTTGACCCTTTAAGGCGTAAGCCTGGATTACTATCTGTCGGATCCACCTAGAGATGGTGGCCGACGAGACTGCTTAGCCCTTCTTGGGACCAGCTACCGAAACAAACAGTAAGTCTGACTTCCGGAACAGGGAAGTAGCAGATAGGTATACTCTCAAAGCTGGGACAACGTCCAAGGAATGCAAAGCCGACTCCTTAGGATTCGACGGGTGAGGACACAAGGATGGAAGTACAATGTCTTCGTTGAGATGAAAAGCCGAAACGACTTTCGGAAGAAAGGAAGGCTGCGGCCGCAGCACCACCTTATCCTCGTGGAAAACCAAATGGGGAGCCTTGCAGGACAAGGCTGCCAGCTCAGAGACTCGTCTAACTGATGTAACAGCCACCAAAAAGACCACCTTCTGAGAAAGTGTCAACAGGGGAATATCTCTAATATTCTCAAACAGTGCCTTCTGAAGCACCGAGAGGACCAGGTTCAAGTCCCACGGAGGTAGCGGGGGACGGACCGGAGGGGCCACATGTCGAACCCCCTGCACAAATGTACTCACGAGAGAGTGAGCCGCCAGGGGTCGCTGAAAAAAGACAGCCAGGGCAGATACCTGTCCCTTAATCGTACTTAAGGCAAGCCTTTGGTCCACCCCATGCTGTAAAAACAGCAGGATTCTGGAAACCAAATAAGTACGCGGATGCCATTTCATTTCCTCACACATGGAGATGTAGGCCTTCCAAGTGCGGTGATAAACCTTCCTAGAGGACGGTTTCCGAGCACTTCTCATAGTAGAGATTACTGAATCTGATAGGCCCCGGTCTCTCAGTACCTGGTTCTCAACAGCCATGCCGTTAAAGCCAGTGACTGTAAAGCAGGATGGAGTATGGGACCTTGCGATAGCAGGTCCTACCGTAGTGTTAGGCGCCAGGGGACATCTGCTACCAGACGTACTAGATCGGCGTACCAAGGACGCTGAGGCCAATCTGGAGTGATTAGGATCATTGGAATTCCCTCTGCCTCCACTCTGCGGAGCAGAAGAGGAAGAAGCCTTAAGGGAGGGAAGGCATAGGATTAGCCGATACTGACCCCACGATGCCACCAAAGCGTCCGTTGTGTCTGCCCATGGGTCTCTTGACCGGGCCACAAACCTCAATACCTTCCGATTGAGTCGGGAAGCCAGAAGATCTACGTCTGGTGTGCCCCATCTTAGGCAGAGGAGTTGGAACACCTCCGGGTGTAAGGACCATTTTCCCTGGTCCAGCATCTGGCGGTTCAGGTAGTCCGCCTGCCAGTTTTCCACACCCGGAATGTACACGGCCGACAGTGCCGGTACCCTCCTCTCTGCCCACTTCAGGATGCGAGCGACCTCCGATGCTGCAGCTGAGCTTCTTGTTCCTCCTTGATGATTGACATATGCCACTGCTGTGGCGTTGTCTGACTGGATCCTGACTGGACGCCCTTGCAGCCTCTGAGACCATTTGAAGAGGCACAGCCTGATCGCCCAGATTTCCAGGACATTGATCGGCAGGAGGGCTTCCTCTGGGGTCCAGCGACCTTGCGCCGACTGAACACCCCAGACTCCCCCCCAACCTGTAAGGCTGGCGTCCGTCGTGATCACTATCCAGTAAACCGGAAGAAATTACTTCCTGGCCATTAGAGCCGGTGCTGTCAGCCACCATACCAGGGATCTCCTGACTAGGTGGCTCACTCGGATTTGAAAATTCAGAGATGAAGGGCATCTGTACCATCTGGACAGAACTTCCTTCTGTAACACTCGAGTGTGGTATTGAGCATATAGGACCGCCTCGAAGGAGGCTACCATGAGGCCCAACACTCGCATGCAAAAACGGAGTGACGACCAATTCCTGGAAGTCAGCTGCCGTACTGCAGCCCGGAGGGTCTGCAACTTCTCCACAGGGAGGAATACCTTTGACTCTGAGGAATCCAGAATCAACCCCAGGTACACTAGGCATTGAGTGGGCACCAATACTGACTTTTGCGTGTTTAGTATCCAACCACAGTCTCGAAGAGTCTGACAGGTAATAGACACGCTTACCTCTAATTCTGAGCTTGAAGGGGCCTTCAGTAGAAGGTCGTCCAAGTAGCCCATGATAGCGATACCCCGCTGTCTTAGAAGTGCCAGAATCGGAGCGAGCACCTTGGTGAACGTCCTGGGTGCTGAGGCAAGGCCAAACGGGAGGGCCACAAACTGGTAGTGGTTCTTCCCGATAGCAAATCGCAGAAACCTCTGGAGTATATGGGGACATGCAGGTATGCGTCCTTGATGTCCAAGGAGGCCAGAAAGTCCCCCGGATGGAGAGCCGTGACTACAGATCGAACCGACTCCATCCGAAATCTTTGTAATTTCACAAAGCAATTGAGGGCTCTGAGATCCAAGATTGGACGAACCTCCTCCTTCTTCGGCACAATGAACAGATTTGAGTAAAAACCCTGACCCCGTTCCTGTTCTGGAACTGGAATAACTACCCCGTGTTCCAGTAGACCCTGGAACGCCCCATACAGGGCCTCCCGACGGGTCGGTTGTAGCTGGAGATTGGAGGTGATGAATCTGTCCGGTGGACAAGAGAGAAATTCTATCTTGTAGCCTGAGGAGATTACTTTGCAAACCCACCTGTCGGAGACTATAGCTGTCCACTGAGTCGTGAATTTGCGAAGACGTCCCCCCACCCGAGAGCTGGGTGGGGGCGGACCTTCATGCGGACGCAGATTTGTCCGTAGGCTTGTTGGGTCTGCGGGACCAAGGACGCTTTTGTCCTTGGGCAGGCGCCTTGTCGGCCTGGGGTCTTTTCCCTGTCGCCCTAGGGGGACGAAAAAAAAACGCTTGCGTGCAGTAAAGGAGGGCCCTTGGCATGGCCCCTTACCCTTGCTAGTTTGGGGAAGCAAAGTGCTTTTACCTCCTGTGGCATCCTTGATGATGTCATCCAGAGAAGCCCCAAAAAGTCTGTCGCCTTTAAAAGGCAGATCCAACAGGGCTTTCTTGGAAGTCTGGTTCGCAGACCAGCCCTTTAGCCAGATCAGGCGGCGTATTGCTACTGCATAAACCAAAGCTTTTGACAGCAGGGGAATAGTATCCATGTCTGACTCGCAGACAAACTTAAGGCCCTGGACCACCTGGTCGGCCAAAGTTATCTCATTAGGAGGAGCATCTCGCTCTTTTAACCCCTGGAGTAGCAATTTTGCCCATTTAGTAAGTGTCTGAGACACTAGGGACCCCGCCAATGCCGGGCGTACTGCCGAGCCTACCACTGAGTATAGGTAGCGAGCGAGTGCTTCAGCCTTCTTATCCACAGGGTCCTTGAAAACAGGAGCCCCTTCTACTGGAATAGTGGTGGCTCTATTAAGTCTGGACACCGGAGGGTCCACTATAGGGGGAGAGGTCCATTTCTTCAGAAAACTCTCCTCAAAGGGGAACCATACCGCAAACCTCTTTGGGGCTGTAAAGACCCTTAGTGGGTTCTCCCATTCCTTGTATAAGAGTTTGTCAAAATAAGACACACAAGGGAACACCTTAGCAGTGCGGGCAGGTTTACGAAACCCAAAAAGGGGACTTGAGTTTCTGCTTATTTTCCAACTTTAGCGTATCCCGCACTGCAGTAATAAGGTCAGATACCAAAGCCGTCTCGCGTACTGACCTGGACACTGTCCGATTGGTCACGGTCTGCAGTCTCTGATGCGTCCGAATCTGGGCCCTGAGCCGTAGCTGGACCTGGTTCTGCATCAGAATTATCCCCAGAAGCTTGCAGGGGACGTGGGCATTTACTACCCCCTGTATTCCCATGTGCTGCTTCCACCCTGGCAGCAAACGCCCCTAGGATTGCCGACATAGCGTTCATAGACACCTCAGGGGCACCAGCTGCTAAATCTGGTGTTTCAGGGGAGAAGACATCTGGCTCAGATGCCATGCTGACCAAACGCTGACACCCACAGGGCTCCAGGCAAGATATTAATAGGCCACCCTCCTGCGCTGCAGAGATGCTGGGTTACCCAGAGGACTCACCACCCTGGACCGGTACTGCTATGCTGCCGTGTGCTGCGCCTGTGATGCTGTCCCACTGCTGCTGTGTCAGTCTGCTTCTTTTATCAGCGCTTCCTGTTTTAATTTTCGTGCCAGTGTAATGCACCCTAGAGGCCGGAGACTCTGGCAAAATGGCCGCCAAAAACGTCTGTATGGAAGATAATGTGGGCTATAAGAAAATGGCCGCCGAGCCAAAGATAGAGGCCAAGCAGCCATAGCCCACAAAAAGATGGCCGCCGAACGGTAATATATACATACAGGGTGGACAAACATGGCCGCCGATCAGTTGATAGAGGCCAGTGGGTGTGGACTACAAGAAAATGGCGCCGAAACCACAGGAAGATGGCCGCTGGGCAGTTACTAGAGGCCGAACCCGGCATGGACCACCACAAAATGGCCGCCGACAGCATGGAGGAGGAAGCACACACAGGTAAGCAGAAATGACATTTCTTTTAAATGTTCGTTACAGCCAGCCCCGCTCCAGAGGAACCCCTTAGGTGACCCCCAGCACCCAGCTAGAAGCCCAGGGAGGAGGGAGAAGGCAGGGAGAGAGGGAAGAAAGGGGCCACAACCACTTACTTGGTCTCTCTAGGAATGTCCAGACAAATCACCCAGCCGAGGCAGGGGAGTTTACTTGCCTATCCTGCATGTATTATGCTGGAAGACATTCCAAACAGATCATCGTCCGCGCACGGAAGGTGACTGTTGGCCAGGCATGCTGTGATTGGACCCAAAAGGGACGATCATATGTATGCCCTGGAGCGTGACGCTCACCGGACAGGCTGCTGCGACTCGGCAGCAAGGTCAGCCGAAGCTGAGCGGTCCGATGCAAGCCTTGGAGCGTAAGCTCACCACCGGCCAGGCTGCTGCGACTTGGCCGTAAAGTCAGCCGAAGCTGAGCGGTCCGATGCAGGCCCTGGAGCGTAGGCTCACCGGCCACCCGTGGAGCAACGGGCATGTCGTGGAAAACCCAGCGCGTAGCTAGGGTCGGCACACGCTTGATGGCCGAACTGGGGAGACTACAAGGATCGAGGATCCAGCCTGTCACCCAGTCGGCAGTTGATCGAAGATCGCAGGAACAAAAAATGTAGCAAAAAAATATATATCTTTTTCCCCCGGACCAATGGGCCCGAAGGGAGCCATGTCCTACTCCTGGCTAGACAGAAAAAAAACTGATCTGCGAGATGCAGACTGAGGTGATATACCCAGAGGGTCCGCCCCCTGGGCGGTACTGTAGAAGGTGTGATGCAACACTTTTTACAAGTTTTCTGCCTAGTCACTCCTAATTAACGGATAATACCCACTTTGTCAATAGAGAGGCTGTGTCGGTCCATGGACGAAAGAGTAAGAGACATTTTATTCATCCTTACCTGGTTGCTGACTTTATCCACATGAAAGGACTCTTGTGTTGTGGGGTGGAGACCGCAAGTCAGGCACAGTGAGTGGAAACAGAGCTCTTGCTGGCCCTGTATGCATGATTGTGTTGCCATGTCATTATCTTGCATGCATGTTTGAATAGTTACTTTTAGCCTTTAGCTGTACTTTAAACAATATAGTGAAGCTTTATTTGCATCCAATCATGACCATAATTACAATTTAAAATAATAAAACATGTTTTGTTATTAAAACATAGCAAAAACTAGATCTCAATGCCCTTAACACTCAGGAAAATTAGGATAAAAAAAAAAAATTGTAGGCTGTGTATATGGACACTTTTCTACAGCCAAGTTGATCTGGTTTAGAAGAAAAAAATATTTAGCTCTAAGTGATGTAATCAACAAAATGGTCATATACAATATATAAATACATAAATACAGTCATGTGAAAAAGTAAATACACCCCACATAAATTTCTGACTTTTTCAACATATTTGAACAGGCAAACATTAGAGTTTGATTACCTTAACAAAAGAGACAATAAATTGACAAGGTGTATTCATTTCCATTATCTAAATAACAAAAATTCTGATTTTTCATATGAAAAAAAGCAAGTAACCCCCTAAGTTTACCACCACTTCAATTTAATTAGAAACCCACGTTCCTAATTAGGTTTTAATTAGTAGAACCTCCGTAGGGAGTACTCAGGTGCAACATGTCTTACTTAACCCTCGGATGTCTAGTGTCTGGTGTTCGCTGTGCTACTCATGTAGATGGTGTCATGCCAAGATCAACAAAGGCCATCAGAAAAAAAAGTTGTGGATATCTATGAATCTGGCAAGGGATTCAAATATGATTGCCAAATTATTTAAATCAAGTATTTCACTATAAAGAAAATAATCTCAATTTCAAAAAATTGCTAGTTTGTTCCGAACTAGCTGGGCCCAGAAATTTCAACCCAGGAGCCGATGCTAAATTAAATTTCCAAAAAAAAAAAATTTTTTATTGCAGGGTGTTCAGGTAACTTTTGCAATAGTTGCGGTCTAAGTGCATGCACCAGAAAGAGATTGCATCAGTTCAGCCTTTCTTGCCCAAAAACGAATATTAGAGAAAGGTTACAGTTTGCCATTAAGCAAATACGCCAAGCCTTCTGGACAATTGCGCTAATGCAGGTGTTCACTTGGGTAGAGAGACAGGTATTTTGTAAAATTGTAAAGATCAATTTGAGCACCTGCAGAAACAGGCAATAACTTCCTCTGGTGTGTGATTGCTTGTTGGAAATGTTAAGCCCTGTACACACGATCGGATTTCCTATGGATTTTAAACCGATTGATTTTGCCATCGGAAATCCGATGAAGCTGACTTCCATCAGTCTTGCCTACACACCATCAGTCAAAAAACCGATCGTCCCAAACGCCGTGACGTAAAACACTCTGACGAGCCAAGAAAAACGAAGTTCTAAGCTTCTGAGCATGCGTCGACTTGATTCTGAGCATGCGTGGGTGTTTTATCCGATGGAGTTCCCCACAGACGATAGTAATTTGCTATCGTTTTTTTTTCCCCATCGGATAAATTTAAAACATGTTCTATTTTTTAACACCGATGGGGCCCATACACGATCAGTTTGTCCGATGAAAAAGTCCATAGACAACTCACTACTACTTTACATTGTAGCAAAGTGTAATTTCTTCAGTGTTGTCACATGAAAAGATATTTACAAAAATGTGAGGGGTCAACTCACTTTTGTGAGATACTGTATTGTACTGCTGCTGATTATTGTAACATGCCAGGAACTTACAGTAAAAAGGTGACTATTGTTAAAATCAGGATCATAAGAAGGTATTAATGTGCAAAAAGCCAAAAGCATAAAAAGAAAAAAGGCAAACGTACGTCAGCTTTTTAGCAAATAGAAATCGCATTGCAGCTTTTAAAAGAGCCGTTTTAGTCAACATTCCTTCTCCTCTTTCTGATGTCTCACATAAGGATAGGATGGAGGTACCCGCTGCATCATCCATATCTGCAAAGCCCTGAAAGAGGAAAACATGAAATTTATCTAACTAAAGGAACTGCTTGAAACAAAAGTTGAACTTTAAAGCCAATGAAACACTAGACAGAAGACATAAATCAAAAACAGAAATGGGGAATATACTGTTCTACTTCCGTTAACAAAGGTAGTATGAATATGGCAGGTCACAGAAAAGCTCCAGAGACTACAAATGGCTGACAATCAACCAGATATGAACATTTTTTTTTCTATCATATACTGGTACTAAAAATCTAGGCATGTACAGACAGCTGTGCTGTACAAAATCCTTAACACCGTACAAGTGCACAGCTACCCAATTTGCTTTTTATCTGCTTATTTAAATTGGAATAAGAGATCGTTGATGATTGGTTGCTATGGGTGACTGTACTTTGCATAATGATATTACACATAATTGGAATCATATGCGAGATAGTTGCATTTGCACTAAACCTAAAATGAGAAATTGATATTATGGGAAAAAAAAAAAAAAGTCTTACTAGATGCATTTATAGTTAGATATACAAAAGTTTTCATAGATGAAAATAAATAATGATATATCATTAGTAAATGGTCTAGCCTACTAGCCCAACCGTTGTTTAATAACCCCCATAGAGGAAATATACCAAGACATCAACTGTGTCTAGAAATTTTGATTTCTAGTTTACCATCCACCATAATTTTCAACACTCTGTTCTGACTGTAACATATTTATCCATGAACAATAATAAAGACCCTTTTACATAACCCAGCCTGTAATAACAACGTGTGTGTTTTTTAAAGCCTATATGCAGCCAAAATCACAAACAGAAAAATCAGCACGAGGGGCATAACTTCTAGTCAGTAGGATTGTGTCCCTTGTGCCGATTCCTCTTTTCTTAGTGAAAGTCTTCCTCCATTCTGTCCCCCGCCATAATCTTCTGGTTCGGCAGGGTGTTAACACAACTAACGGGCTGCCACAAGCTCTCAAGAAAGCTCAACTATGCCCATCATTTCTGCTCAGCTCCTCCATTCACAGAAGTCATACTACAGATTTGATGAATGGAATGCAATCTATGAATGATAGACAGGTGGATGATTGATAGCATCTTCCCCTCCATTCATAGATCAGGTTTCATTCATTGAAGTATGACCTTTATTTAAGGAAATGTTGGATGTAGAATAAAAAGGGGTTATAAACCCTCGTTTTTTTTTGTTTTGTTTTTTAAAACAAACAGGTCATATTTACCTCCACTGTGCAGTTCGTTTTGCACAGAGTGGCCCCGATCCACCTCTTCTAGGGTCCCCCCAGTGGCGCTATCAGCTCCTCCCCACATCGAGAAACCACCTAGGAGAAGCGCTCTCCCTGGGGGTTACCGTGTGGGCGTGCTCCAGAGTCCGGCTTTTGAGTCCATAGACACAGAATATCGGACTTGGCCCCGCCCCCCGCGTCATTGGATTTGATTGACAGCAGCGGGAACCAATGGCTGCGCTGCTATGAATCTATCCAATCAAGAGCTGAGACAACGGGCAGAGAGGTAGAGCGCCTCTCCCCCGTGGGAACGAAGGGGCTCAGGTGAGTAAAACTGGGGGTGGTGGGGGGCTGGTCAGTGTCAGAAGTCTTTTCACCTTAATGCATAGGATGCAGTTGTGAACGCTTAAATATACCCAGAGAAGTAACTAGCCTACACAGAGATTAAACAAATCCTCCTACATAAGTTGTACATGTTTATCTGCAGCCATCTTATGTCTACATCCTTTTAAAGTCCAGATTTTATGAGCTTCCAGAGACAGGGTGCAGGGATCTCATGTTACACACTGCACAGCTCAGAGAGGAGAGCTGGATGTATTCTGAGATCTGAGTAGAAGGAAGGGACAGATCCCCCTTAATCTCAAAGGCAACATGCACGGCTGAGGCTGTCAAACATAAGCTGTGTACTGGAGTCCCCCTAGGCCACCCCACTCGATCCCTTGGAGCCAGCATAGCCTGTCAAAAATGAATCGTACAGATAGCAGAGGAATGAAACTACACTCTAGACTTCCGGTTCCGGCGCCGTATGGAGTAGCTGCCTCCCTCACTAGCTCCGCAGCTCGACCCCAAGAAATCGGCATATAAATCAGCAGGACGCCTACCCTTATCACCCTCCCACCCCCCTGGTCATTCACGGCCACGCCATGGACCGTTTCGTCGAAAAAACCGGCATTCGCCCGCACGCGACCGCGGCGGCTCCACAAGCGCACCCGCAAATCGAGTCCGCGGCTTCGGCCTACTCGGCTCCCTTCTCGGAAACGGTGCCTGCAATGGAGGTAAGCAGTGATTCGCTCACCTCCCCACCACAGCCTTCTCCTCCTGCTGGGGACGACACCACAGAAAGGATTGCACAGGCTGTAGCAGCCCTACTCACCCCCATGATAGCTGCCTCTGTGGAGAAAGCTGTCAGTGCAGGCATGCAACAGCTCAAGGCTCAATTAGGAGAACACTCCACTAGGCTCAATGAGGCAGAACACCGCATATCTACCTTGGAGGATGAATTGTACCAAACCCAGGCCCTGGAACATGCTCAGGATAAAACCAATCAGTTCATATTAGACAAGCTGGACGATTTGGAAAATAGGTCCAGGAGGTGCAATCTGCGCTTTATTGGTATACCAGAATCTCTGCAACCATCAGCCCTCACGGATCTGTGTGCAAGACGTATTCCAGAGTCCCTAGGCCTCCCCGGCCCCTGCACAGTGGAAAGGGCACACCGCATGGGTCTTTTTAATTCAGAGCGCAAGTCGCCACGACCGATTATCGCCAAATATCTAAACTACGCAGACAAAGCCTCCATTCTGCAAAACTTCCGGCAATCCAGATCTCTCCAGATAGATGGAATGCAGATCTTAATTTTTGCTGACTACTCCATAGAAGTGTCAAAAAAAAGGAAGGCTTTCCAGCAAGTCTGCACGGAACTACACCGCCAACAAATAAAATTCACCTTGGCCTTCCCCGCCACCCTGCGGCTCAAAGCTCCCAATGGCGACCAGCTATCATTCCAAAACCCATCTGAAGCAGAAGCCTTCCTACGCTCTCTTCACTCGGGACCTCACATCAGCCCCTCACCCAGGACGCCTCCAATCAACCGTGGTCTCGACCAAAGAAGCCCGCGTAAGGACTCTCCAAAAAGATTCAGGCCCTCGAAACCAGACCTACACCAACCCATGCTCAGCTGAATCGACTAATACTCTTCTTCCATCTTCTCGGCTATAGCCACGCCTGACCCAACTGAACTGATCAGCCCTACCCTTGAGGCGAGGTACCTCACCGGTCTCTCCTACAGACTTTGAAAACCAGACTTGCATTTTGATGGTAGGCCAGTCCTTTCCTTTTTTTTTTCCCTTTTCTTTCCTTGCTCTCTACACGTTTATGAAAATCTTTTTTTTTCTCTCTCTCTCTCTCGCCTTTAAATTGCTGGTACAAATGTTTGTTCCCTCTGGCCTCTCTGCGTAGAGCCTTTATATCTCTCTGTACACGATCTGAATCTGCTCCATTGACCACCCCTGTAAACGTGGGTTTTCCTTTTGTCAAGGCTGCATTATTCGGGTCTTGCAATGGGAGCTGGACTACACAGCGACTCCATGCGGAAAAAAGTGAAGTCCATACGATATATTTTTTTTTTGTTCTTATTTTCACAACCCCTCCCCCGCTATCCTTCTTTTCTTCTACCTCACCCAAGCCAAGTTATGCTTCCAACACTGATCACTTCATCACCACCTCCCTATACCGTAGACACCTCACTGTCCCATACTACTCTCATAGCTCGCTTCCGTTACCTACGTCAATCCAATCCTGTCATACCGGCCCAACTCCTCTCGATTGACCCCTTATTATGAGAATAGTCTCCTGGAATGTTAAAGGCCTTCGCTCCCCTAATAAGAGACTGAAGATTCTCCGTCATCTAAAAAGACTCAAAACAGACATTGCCCTCCTTCAGGAATCCCACCTCTCCACTTCAGATTTCCCACGCATGAAAAAACTATGGGTGGGCTCAGTCCTCGGCTCCGGATCTCAGGGGCGCAGGGCAGGGGTCCTAATACTCATTCACAAAAATCTTCCATGCACGGTGGTCTCTACCCACTCAGATACACAAGGACGTCTCCTATCGATTCATGTTCAGTTAGGGGTAGAAGACTTCATTATCTCTAACATTTACGCCCCTAATAACCCCCCCAAACTTTTTTTTAGCGAACTGTCTACTTGGCTCCTTCGAGATCCGCTTATCCCACATATTATCGGCGGAGATTTTAACACTATCCTTCACCCTATTGACGACAGGTCTTGCTCCAGAAGCCCCCGATCTCTAGTTGTCCCCAGAGACGCGACCCTCTTTGCCTCCATGATTGACTCCCTTCAACTTCATGACGTTTGGCGTCTCAGGCACCCAGCTGACAGAGAATTCACTTTCTACTCCAACCCCCACAACGTTTTCACCAGGATTGACTACATTTTCTGCTCTGACGACATAGTCCCCATGATATCGGAATCTGACATTCATGACATTGTCATCTCAGACCATGCTCCTGTTTCGGTATCACTCGACATCCCCGAACTTCACCCAAACCCCAGACTGTGGCGATTCCCCACATACCTACATAATAACTCTGATTTTTTACAGTACATAGAAAAATCATGGTCCGAATACGCCTCGGCCAATGCTCTGCACCTAGATAACCCTAATTTGTTTTGGGAAGCTGGAAAATCCTTCCTGAGAGGTCGGATCATATCCTATGCCGCCTCTTTCAAAAGGAATGCCGTGGCAAATTACAAATTGGCCAGCTCCCGGCTACACCACACCCAACGATCCCTGTACTTAAAGGACTCCCCTGAAAATAGGAAGGCTTGGCAGGTAGCTAAACGAGCCTTGGAATCATGGGCAGACACCCTTGAACTGACGAAAAAAGCGCACATTGACGCCTCCCTACATAAATTCGGGAACAAAGCAGGGAAACTACTGTCCAGACTTTGCAGGGGTCCTCAACGCCCGACATGTATCTCCTCCCTCCGAGACGCTACAGGTTCTATCAGAACCTCACAGCGAGACATCAACGAAGCTATGCTCCAATACTACTCATCCCTATACGCTGCCGATCCCATAGATAAACCATTGGCACTCTCATTCCTTGAAAAAATATCCCTCACCAAAATCACTACCTCACAATTGGAAAGCCTGAACCTGCCCATATCCCTCTCTGAGATATCATTGGCCATCCGGAACCTAGCCCCTTCTAAAGCCCCTGGCCCTGATGGTTTCACAGGCGAATTTTACAAGTCCCTAAGATCACTATTGGAACCCACCCTATGTAAGGTATATCAACATATATGGTCTGGTGGCCCGTACTTACCCACAGGGAACCAAGCCACCATAAAATTGCTGTCCAAAAAAGGCAAAGACCCCCTAGACCCAGGTTCATATCGGCCTATCTCACTTCTAAATCTAGATGTCAAGATTCTCTCAAAAATGATTGCCACCAGGTTAGCATCCATCATTCCTTCTTTGATCCACTCCGCTCAATCGGGTTTTGTTAAAGGCAGGACTGCCACTCTAAATATCAGGAAAGTGATGCTGGCCCTGGATCATGCCAAAAATAATCTGAGGGGTGATTTTGCAATCATTACTCTAGATGCGGAGAAAGCCTTCGATAACGTTAGTTTCGAATGGCTTTCTTTAGTAATGTCCTCAATGGGATTCACCGGCCCCTTCTACCGCCTCATAGAGTCCATGTATACTGCTCCAGCAGCTAGACTGGTGGCAGCGGGCCTTCTTTCAGAGGAATTTCGTCTTCATAAAGGCACCAGGCAGGGATGTCCTTTGTCCCCGCTCCTGTTCAATATAGCATTAGAACCCTTATCGCGATTTTTAAACCAAACGGCCCCACTACATGGCATTCACATTGGTGATCACGAACTACGTACTTCCCTCTTTGCCGACGATGTCCTTATTTTCTCTTCTAACCCATCTTTGGATATGCCCACGATCAAATCAGTATTCGATGAATTCAGAACATGTTCGGGCCTTTGTATAAATTATAGCAAAAGTGAAATCCTTCCCATAGGCTCACGCCCTGACCCTCCATGGATGCATCACTCTATCTTCAAGGTAGCACATTCACATATCACATACCTAGGGATCAAAATAGGGAAAACACCTGCCTCTCTCTATCATCTCAACTATCCCCCTCTACTCACAAAAATAACTCAGGAACTTGATAATTGGATAGATCTGCCTCTCTCGCTCTTGGGAAGATGTCACCTGGTGAAAATGGTCAGCTTTGCTCGTTTACTTTACCCACTCCAAACTATACCACTGCTTCTACACCATAAGCATACAAAAGCTCTCAATGCAGCTATCTCTAAATTCCTTTGGAAAAGTAGGCGACCGCGTATAGCCCTCCAGAAACTATATCTTCCCAGGCGCGAAGGGGGTATTAGTCTTCCCAATATTAGAACCTATAACCTAGCCTGCCTACTACGGACAGGTCTAGACTGGATAACCCAAGCGTCCCGCTACTCCAATTATGCCTTGGAAACTCAAATGGCACACCCATACTCCCTAGTAGCTCTCCTCCACTGCAAGTGGAAATCAGTTCCAATACCATTCCAACATAACCTTTTACTAAGAGACACGGCCATTGCTTGGAGAGAAGTCAGAAAAAGCCTACATCTTTCGCCCTTCATATCCGGCCACCTTCCAATTCAAGGCCACCCGAGTTTCACCCCAGGCCTAGAGCAACATCCCTTTGCCTCCTGGCATCGGAAAGGTCTCACGAAATTTTCACAACTCTGTGACCCGGAGACAGGTCGTCCCATAAATTTCAAATCCCTAGCCGACACATTCTCACTTCCACTTTCCCAAGCTTTTCACTATGGACAATGTGTCAGTTTCCTAAAGAATGCATGTAGACACGATAACACACGGTTCAAAAATTCTATAACGGAAGTCCTTCTTTCAGAAGGTTCATATAAGATCTCAGATATACATCGCCCTCTTCTACTAAAAACAACGTCATCCCTAGCCTCCTCATCAGTGGCCAACTGGACCAAAGACTTCCCAGACACAGAACTGGTCAACAAACTATTACAGGGTCTTAATACTATACATAAATTGATCCCCAATGAAATTTGGAGGGAAACTCAGCTGAAAATTATGCATCGTGCTCACATTCCCTTTCTCTATGCTAATCAATCACAAACCTCCTCTTCATGCCCTCTCTGCCGTCAACTCAAACCTTCCCTGACGCATCGCTTCTGGTCGTGCCCCCACATATCCGTCTTCTGGGATAAAGTCCTGGCTTACATCTTCAAAGTGACCCTGATGAAACTACCTAAGGACCCACTCCTCCTCATCTTTGGTTATTGGGACCCGTTGTTGCTGCCATGGTCCCCGAAGGCCCCCCCTTCACATAAAGATTGGTCTTTGATATGCCTACTACTCGCCAGGAGAGCCATCTTGAAAAATTGGATATCCAATATACCCCCGAATACATCACAAGTCAAAAAGGAACTTCTGCTGCTTCTTTTCAAAGACAGACTAAATACAGACTTCTCGCTTGACACTGCTAAGCATCGTTTCTACCACAGATGGCAAGCATACTTGGTCTATGCGCACTCCCCTGAAGACCGGGCAAACCTCGAGCTGTTTTCATTCTCCTATTACGGGACACCCCTCCCATCACCTCCAGTGACTCTACTCTCCCCCACCCCCAGGTGACCTATCTTGATGGGACAAATTCTAATTCTAAATCTGGATCTGAATCTTTATGGTGTGATGCACTCTAGATATTTCCAGTGTAATTTGATGTCTACCTCCTTGTTACCTCTCATAATGGTAGCTTGGTGTCTACTTCCACCCCCCCTCCCCCCCCCCCCCCATCATCTCCCATTCTTTCTCCCTAGGTTTTTGTCTTTTGTTCTGTTCTCTGCTCTCCAGTTTTCCTAGGGTCCTCCCCAGTTCCAGGATCCATTCATTTATCTTCCCCCCTTACATAGGGATGTTTAGCTTTGAAAGCTCTTACCTCCTACACTGTTTATGCATCCCTTGCATGGGACCTTATTCTTTTATCTCTTTTATCTCCTAGGATGCGTATTGTTCTCTATGCATTATTGTCTTCTTTTACCATATTTACTGGTTTGACACAACTATTGATATGTTAAAATAGAATTACTTCTATTGCTGTAGTAATCTGTATGACTTATGCCTTCAATAAAATCTATTTAAAAAAAAAAAGAAACTACACTCTATAGAAGAATAAAATTTGCTAATTTTTTCATGCAAGAGTTTTACAACCATTAAGAACACCTGAAACAAAAAAACTGCCTAAGTTAACAATAGTGAAGAAGTGCAACACACAATGTATATACTGTGTTAATAGACAAACCAATTCCTCTGTCCCTGTAAAATTCTATTAGAGATTAGCCACAGCCAGTGTATAGAAGCCAGCATGTAGAGGAAACCACTTGCTCTGTGTAGAAGCAGTGGTCACTCTGCAAAGATCCATCATGCCGAATGAGAGCTAGAGCTCCACAACCAGCAGGAAGTCTGTAGCCTCGTACACACAGGCGAGAATCCCATCGAAAAAAAAACGTCGGTTTTCTCAACGGGATTCCTGGCAAGCTGGTCTTGCCAAGCCCTGTGTACACACGTACATTCAAAAGAACCGCCGTTCTTTTGTTTCAAAAGTTTTTTATTAGAGCATAATATAGAGTACAACAAGAAGTAGTCAGAAATGGTGAATGTATATCGTTCACGTTACATATAAAGCATAACTATTACAGAACATCAGAAAATTAGTGGATTAAGTGCTATCATTTGTCGCTGATCAATATTAGGGAGGGTGTTGACACGGTGGCATCAGTGTGTATCAGCGGGGGTGGTCCCCAGAACTTCGACAACGGGTAATGTTATGCGTTTACATCAGGTTCATGGGGTATCAGAAAATGTGAAATCACAGCCTCAGAGGCCTGTTCTTGTTGAGGAAGTAAGGGAACATGGGTACAAGCGGGGTTCACAGATGAGGGATAGGCGCGTGAGGAGAGGGAGGGCACATAGGGGAAAAAGAGAAAGAGAGAGAAGAGAGAAGGGGGAGAGGGAACGTAGTCGGCGGAGCCGCGGTGTGGCCAGGGGGGCCACCACGCGCAGTGGTAGAGGAAGGTGGAAGATCATGGGATAAGGAGGTTGGGATCAAAGTCTGGGGGTAGAAAGTTATCCACCCATGGGGTCCATATGCTAGTGTGTCGAGGGACACGGTCTAACAATGTGGCCTCAATTTTGCTGTGTATCATGGCTTGGGTTACTCTATTCTTTGTTTCTGCTATGTAGAGTTTCGGAGTTTTCCAGGCTTTGGCAATAGTTTGCTTGGCAGCAGTGGTCAGCTGGAGGAGAAGACTGATTTGATTTCTGGTATATTCTCCCTGTATGTGGTTTAGGAGTGCCAGGGCCGGGTCAGGGATCACTGTTTCATGCAGTATTGTGGAAACCATTTGAAAGATAACCTTCCAGAATTGTTGTGCTATCTCACAAGACCACCAGATATGAAGATGGGTACCCTGGTCACTGCAACCTCGGAAACAGGTCGAGGGATAATTCGGTACAAATTTAGATATTCTTGCTGGAACCAGGTACCAGCGCATTAAAACTTTATAGTTTGTTTCAAGCGCTACCACATTTTGGGAAGAAGATTTGGTGGTGGCCCATATAGCAGACCATTCTTCAGGAGAGAGAGAAATATTTAGGTCCTTGGACCACTGTGCAGCGTATAGAGGGAGGTCAGCTGATAGAGTGGAGAAGTGGCTATATAGGCTAGATATAATGCCTGGGGCATGAGGGTCTGCTGCGCAGATTTTCTCGTATATAGATTGGGTGGTCAGACTAGTGCACGGGCCGACTATTGATTTGGCAAAGTGGAGTACTTGAAGATAACGGAAAGATTCAGAGGTTGGGAGTGAGGCACTGGATTGGAGATCTGAAAAAGATTTAAAGGTGGAGTTGGCAGTAAGATCGCATATTTTAGTTATGCCCGCTTGCGACCAGCGAGAAAAGGTGCTGGGTTGAGTGTAGGCAGGATAGAATGAAGGGTGGTGTAAGAAGGATAATAAAGGGTTATGCGGAGAGATCAGTTTGAAGGGGTCGCGTAGCCTGTCCCATAGCTTTAAGGAGTGGTAGGTGATGGGGTTGGTAATATGACCACGGACGGGAGGGGGTAGCCATAGAATGTTATTAACTGTTAGTGGGTAAAGGTCTATAGCTTCGAGGGAGACCCATTTCGGGGTTTCAGTAAGTGCATGTAATAGAGCTAGTTGGGCTAGTTGGGCTGCCTGGTAATATTTGGCAAAGTTCGGGATGCCCAGGCCCCCGTGTAGTTTATGGCGAAGAAGAATAATTTTCGGGATTCTGGGTTTGGTGAGGCCCCATATATATTTAAAGACTCTAGACTGAATAATCCGGTGGAAGTAAGAAGGAACATCGATCGGGAGGACTCTATATAGATATAATAGTTTGGGAAGCAAGGACATCTTAACAGCGGCCACCCGCCCCAGCCAGGAAACACACAAAGGTTTCCAGGTGTCCAAGATAGATGACAATTGTGCCAGCATGGGGAGATAGTTAGCTTGGTATAAAGAGGTTGGGTGTCCGGTCAGTTTTATGCCAAGGTACGGGAGAGAGGTAGCAGACCAAGTAAAGGGGAAGTTTAGTTGTAAATGGGTGACTTCGTGGGGTGGGAGAGACACATTAAGAGCTTTAGACTTTGTTTGATTAACCTCCAAACCTGAAATGGAGGCAAATTTATCCAGGGTTTGAATGAGGTTAGGGAGAGTGGTGCGGGGTGAGGTCACAAATAAAAGTGCATCATCTGCAAAGAGGCAGATTTTATGCGAGGTGGAAGCGATTTCTAGTCATTTAATATTAATGTTTGTTCTAATCAGAGCTGCCAATGGTTCGATAGCTAATGCAAAAAGTAAAGGGGAAAGGGGGCATCCCTGTCTAGTACCTCTTGCTATAAGAAAACTGTCAGAGCGAAATCCCGAGTACCTAATATAAGCTTGCGGCTGGTTATAGAGGGAGTTTATCCACTGTAGAAAGTGTGGGCCAAAGCCCCAGCGTTTAAGAATGTAATCTAGGTATGGCCAGGACACCGTGTCAAACGCCTTCCTTATATCAAGAGATAATAAGTGCATTGGGATATGACGGGTTTTTGCAATATGTTGGAGGAGTATCACTCGTCTGATGTTATCGCTGGCTTGCCTACGGGGTATAAAGCCTACCTGGTCTTTGTTTATTAGTTTGCCGATAAGAGGGTTGAGGCGAAGTGCCAATATTTTAGCCAGGAGTTTGATGTCCAGGTTAAGTAGGGAGATGGGTCTAAAATTAGACCAAAGGGAATTATCAGTGTTAGGTTTGGGTATCATTGCTATAATAGCTGTCAGTGTGTCTCGGCCAAAGACCTGATTCTGAAGTAGGGAGTTGAACGTTTTACTTAAGAGGGGGGCTAGAGTTGTAGCAAATTTTTTGAAGTATGTGGCTGATAGTCCATCTGGGCCTGGCCTCTTAAGGGGTTTGAGGGTTTTTATCGCTGCAAGGACTTCTTCTGTAGAAATGGGTGCCTCTAATGGTTCACGGTCTGAGTCCGAGAGAGCAGGCAAAGGGGTGTCGTGAAGGAGTGAGTCAGCGGCAGAGTGGGAAAAGGTAGATTTAGCTTTATAAAGGTCTTCTAGACGCTTGCGGAATTCCTTTAGAATTTTGATAGGGTTACTAGTGTATGTATTTTTCTCGATCCGTAATCTGATGGGAACATGGTTCCGTTCTGGTCGACGGAGACGCATGGCTAGGAAAGTATCGGGTTTGTTGGCCTTAGTGTAAATGGTATGGCTGGATCTGCGGATGGCCTTATCAGCCGATTCAGCCAGCAGCAGATCCAGTTCAGTTCTGGATTTTTCCATTGCTATCCTATGGGGCTCAGTCTGGGTTTTCTGGAACTGAAGAAAGTTCTGGTGGTACTCCTTCTCAAGGTTGGCTAGTTGGAGCTTCTTATCTCGTTTAAGATGTGTAGATACTGATATGCATGTGCCTCGGATTACCGGTTTGTGTGCCTCCCAGAGGAGAACTGGAGAGATATCAGGAGTATTATTATGACGCAGGTAATCTCCAAGGGCCACCTGAATGTCAAGGCAGTATGACGGATTAGTAAGATGAGCTTCATTAATACACCAGGAGCGGTCGTTGGTTTGGGGAATCAGAGAGGAAACCGTGGTAAGGACTGCACAGTGGTCCGACCATGGTATAGGTTGTATAGAGGAGTGGACAAGTGTTGGGGAGGACGCAACCGAGAGGAATATGTGATCGATCCTAAAAAAGGATTTATGGGGATATGAGTAGAACGTATAGTTCTTCTTCGTTGGGTTGCATTCTCGCCAAGTGTCAAGCAATGAGGCTTGTTGCAGTGATTTTCTAAAGCGTGTGGAAGAGGCATACTGGTCTGGAGCATATGGGGATTTATCCATATGTGGCTGAAGTACTGAGTTAGAGTCGCCACAAAGGATCACCGTGCCCCTGCAATGTGTCCGGATGACTTGTAGGAGGTGAGAAAAGAAGGGGTTTGGGTTATCATTTGGGGCATAATAGGAGACCAAGGTAGTTTCCACTTCTTGAAGCGTGCCTACAAGGATTATATAGCGACCTTCCGGATCTTTGATTTCTGAGATTAATACGAAAGGGAGGGATTGGTGAAGGGCTATGAGTACACCGCGCTTTTTCACATTAGCCGAGGCAGTATACACTTGAGGGTATCGGGGGCTAAAGAATTTTGGTGTCGCTTGCGTCATGTAATGAGTTTCCTGGAGGGCTACAATACTAGCTTTTAATGCTATGAATGTTTGGAAGGCCTTAACTCTCTTATGCGGTGAGTTGAGTCCCTTTACATTAAGGGAAAGAATGTTCAGGGGGGCCATGGGGAAGGAGATGAGATATTAGGCAGAGGGGCCCCAAGGGCCCCGCAGCCCCGCCGACAAGGATCAGGAAAAGAAAAGATACAAGGGAGAAGGGAGGGAAGAAAGGGGAAAAGGAGAGGGTAGTAGTTGTAAGGCAAATGGATGAATAGATATAGGAAGTGGCAATGGGGTTTGGTCGCCCGACCAGGTAGTGGACAGACTCGCCAGTCGGCCAGCCGACTCGCGAGTGTGCACACCATGCAGAGGGGGGGGGGGGGCAATGACAGCCTCCCGCCGCTAAAGGGGGATTGTGGTTAAAGTTTTTAAAAGTTAAACCAACAAGAAGTAACAGGAAAGACAGTGGTTATGCAGGTATTGCTATGTAACCTATGTTTGTCTGGAGGCACACAGACCTCCAGATTGACTCTGTGGAGACATGGTACAGGGACACACAAATACTCAGGTAGGGTGTATCCGTATACATATATCCTCCCATAAGCATTTAAAGTGAGAAACAGAGAAAGAAAACAAGTTACTGTTCATAACATTTCAATTTACCAAGGTCAAGCACTGACAGACAAAGAATAGGCGGCAGCGTCCGGGTCGCCGCATGCGCCCAGGGAGAGCCCCGAGCACATGCGGCGAGCCAGAAAACAGGCGCCAACTAAAATGTCACATAGTGAATGTTGTGCAGGAATCATAGTACATTTTCCCAAATAGGAGAAATGGCACAGGGACACACAAATACTCAGGCAGGGTGTATCCGTATACACATATCATCCTATAAACATTTAAAGTAATAAACAGAGAAAGAGAACAAATAACCGGTAATGACATTCCAATTTACCAAAATCATGCCCAAATGGACAAAAAAATAGGCGGTATCGTCCGGGTCGCCGCATGCACCCAGGGAAAGCCCTGAGCCCATGCGGCGAGCCAGAAAACAGGCGCCAACTAAAATGTTATGTAGTGAATGTTGTGCAAGAATCATAGTACATTTTCCCCAAAAAGGGGACACCGTAGGAAAAGGAAGAAAAGAAAAAAAAAAAAAATATATAACCTTCCTGGTTTTCCTGGGTAGTAAGGTTAAAAAAAATAAAACAATAATAATAATGAAAAAAGAGGGGAGAAAAGTGTATAACACTTGTTGATGAGAAAGGGAATATAAAAGATTCATGGGGCCTGAGCCCCCGCAACCCCGGGAAGAGGGGGGTAGGTGGACTGCACAGACATCCCCCATACCATTAGGGGGTGTCTATCACAGGACAGTCCCCCTTTAACTTGATTGAAGAGTTATCATCACGTCATAAAGTATAGGTTAGCTTCAATCAAGGGGCCTCCGGTGGCAAACAAAAAGTGGTTGTGAAAGGAGCAAAAGTAAATTCAACGTGGAGAGTAGACTTGTCGGTCCCGGGAGATGTCCCTGGGTGGGCGAGCTGGTGTACCTCTACGGATGGATGAAGGGCCAGGATTAGATCTCCTTGGAGTGGTATTATAGGGATGCGTTGCTGCCCGGGCGGGGGTGCGAGGCAGTGTCGTCTCCGCAGGTTGCTCCGGGGTAGTTAGGTGCAGGGCCTCAAGAAGACGTTGGAGGGATTCCGGTGATGTGGAGGAGTGTTGCTGGCCCTGGTAGGAAAATTGCAAAGCAAAAGGGAAGCGCCAGGTGTATTTAAGTTGGTGCTGCAAGAGAATCTGGAGTTGTGGTTTCATGGCACGGCGTTTAGCAATTGTAGATGGAGCTAGGTCAGAGAACAATTGATACGTGTGACCCTGGAACAGGAGAGTGTCCTTATTGCGAGCAGCAGCTAGGAGTTGTTCCTTTGTATGGAAAAAGTGCAGTTTAATGATAATATCTCGCGGAGGCCCGTCTTGCTGTCGGCGGGTCAGGGCCCTGTGTATTCTATCGAATTCCAGGCGTTCTATTGGTATAGCAGGTGATAGTTCTTGGAATAGGGCCGTTGAGAAAGATTGTAGGTCTTCCACATTTTCTGGGATACCTCTCAGGCGTAGATTTGATCTACGGGAGCGATTTTCAGCGTCCTCGAGACGTGAGAGTAGCATGTTGTTCTCATCACGGAGGGCTGCCTGCTCTTGAACCTGCTCTTGGAGTGTAAGCTCTATATCATCTACCCTGGTTTCCAGGTCTGCCGTGCGCTGGCCTAGCTCCCTGATCTCACGTGACAGCCTGCTTGTTATCTGATCAGATGTAGTTTTTAAGGCCTTTTGCAGCATGGCTTCCATAAACTGTAGAAAATCACCCTGGGACATACCTGAGGAGGGCAGGAAGGAAGGACCGCTGATGGTGGACTCATCCCCGCTGTCGGCGGTGGCTTGTTCTGGCTTGTCTGGTGAGGCAACGTGCTGTTTAGTCAGGGCCTTCGCCGCCATCTTGGACGAGGCGCGGGCCAGGGCGTCTTTGATCGGTTTAGATTTGGATCTACCGCGATGGCCGGTTAAAACCATCCCAGACGATGCTGTGGCCGTTCCGGAGGCTGTATTCAGCAAAAGCGGGGTTGCAGGGCGGCTCAGGCGCGGTGTATGATCCCGATGTTGCGGCGGGAGGTGCGGAGCTCTAGTGGAACACGTCCGCCATACAGAGCCTCGCGCATGCGCCCTTCACCGCCGTTCTTTTGAATGGCAAGAACGTCATCGACTATGTCGCCGCCATCTTGCTACACCCTACACTACCCTTTTATGCTACCGCGCATGCGTCAAAGTCTTTTCGAGCATGCGCGGGTTTACCTGGAGACAGGTAGGCATACACACGCACAGTTTTCTCGTCGGGAAACAGGCCGACGAGAAAATAGAGAGCAGGTTCTCTATTTTTCTCGTCGAGATTGCAGTTTTCCTGACGAGAAACCATACACACGACCGGTTTTCTCGGCAAAAAGCTCTCCCAGCAGTTTTCTTGCCGAGAAAACCGCCCGTGTGTACGAGGCTTGAGTTTTGCTAACTGTAAAGCCATTAGCCTGACTCAGCAGTGGGGGTGTTTGACCTCTGCAGGGAAACCAGTGCTTAAAAACACAAAGCAAGGATCCTTCTCTGCAGAAACACACTTTGCTACTTAGGTTGTGGCTTCCTTTATAAAGAACTGTAAGAATCTGCACAACTTTTCATTTGATGCACCTGGAACATATTCAGATTTAAACTGAGAGTTCAGTTAGGCTTATAAAGCTCATTAACCCTTACAAGTAAATAGCCTCAGGTGATACACCGAAAAACAAATCCTCTTACATGTTGTACAGGTTTATCTGCATACTATCTCATCTACAGCCTCTTACACAACATATTTGAGCTTCCAGGGGCAGAGGGTATAGTTCTGATATCACACACTGCACTGCTAGAGCACAGAGTTGAGTGTAATCTGAGACCTGGGTGGAGGGAAAGGACATGGACACACACACACACACAGACTTATAGGGAAATATGCACAGCTAAGGATGTCAGTCACCTGCTGTGTGCTAAACAGGGGCTGGGGCCATCTCACGGGATTACTTGGTGTCACTACAGACTGTCAGAAGTGACTAGATACCAGAGGAATGAGAGAGCAGACATTTGGTGCTTTGGATAGAGGAAAGTACATATTTAATTTCAGGAGTTTACAATTACTTTAGGGTACACAGAATCAGTAGTATTTCTGATACACTTGAATACGATTAAGGACTTAAATGAGAAGGTGCTGAAGCAGCTACAGCTGCAGGCATTTCAGAAGGTAAAAAAGGACAGGAAACAAGCTTACAACCCCTACATTCTGAGCCAGCAATTATTTTAGCAACTTACCGCATATACTCGAGTATAAGCCGAGCCACACAATTTTACCACAAAAAACAGGGAAAACATATTGACGCGAGTATAAGCCTAGGGTGTCCATGCCTCACTGTGCCCATGACTAGACTGACGTTTAACATGGGAGTCTATGGAAGGGGTGCCCGGGTTTGAAAAATCGGTGTTCCCCGGCTGTAGGTCCCCCAGAAAACAAACTTTGCACACTTGTAGAGGAACAACTGGGCTACATGTGTGCCAAGTTCCGGGTCAAGGAGACCTACGACCGGCTGTTACCAGGTCCCCAAATCACCTGAGAAATGACCATTTAACATGGGAGTCTATGGAAGGGGTGCCCAGCTTTGAAAAATCGGTGCTCCCCTGCCGTAGGTCCCCCGGACAACCAACTTTTCACACTTGTAGAGGAAGAGTGGGGCTACATGTGTGTTGCCAAGTTTGGGGTCCAGGGGACCTACGGCCGGCTGGTACAGTGCCCCAATGTCCGGGAGATCAGGCGCAAAAAGGCAACTCGAGTATAAGCCGAGGGGGGCATTTTCAGCACAAAAAAATGTGCTGAAAAACTTGGCTTATACTCGAGTATATACGGTAGCTCAAATAATCCTGCATGGTCACTGTAGGAAGTAACATGGATCAATCGAAAGGAGCAATGGTGGTAAGAAGCGACCTATGACTCAAACAAAAATTAAAAAAATTAAAAATAAAAAAAAGGGTATGAACAGAGCGGGTAGTGTGTGCAAGCTACTCTCTAGCTGAAGATGCAGCAAATTCTCATCACATTAACCCTTTCCACAGAGACCAACAGAACAGGGGACAAGAATACCAACAGTAAAGATCACAAAAGTGCAGTAGCACTCAGTGTTTAACTCCATGTGGTTTACTAATAAGAGCCAAAAGAGACTGGGCACACTAAAGGCAGTGCCATGGCTCTGTACATGTATTAAAAATAAAATAAAAAAACTCTTTGGCTGCTTACCACAGTGACCAACAGATTAAATAGTGCCACAGTTGCAGAAAGATATACGTTGCAGACTGCATTGCATTCAGTGAGCTTCTTGACTCACGCTTCCACTGTGGGAAACAGGAGAAAAGCGCTACCACTGTGAAGAACTGCAAATCAGCAAGCAGACCCAGAAAATGCATTTATAATTTAAAACAAGGCAACAGAGAATTGAAATATTGATAAGATTCCTTACATTTAGCTGATCTCTGCTCCATGTGTAACTATATTGAAAAGATTATACATTGCTTTTAAAAAACAATGTTGCTACATGTCCTATGTAGAAGGTCCATTGTCAATGAAAAATTTGCACTTCCCATCACATTTAACAGATCAGCAAGTAAAATGCGTAGAAGTACTGCTTTTCTGCTTCCAATGCAGTAGGACACAAGTAGAAGTTAATGGGTGAAAGTGAGATAAAATGGACAATACCTGTAAAACGGGTATGACGGGATGAAGTGCTTCAATAAATTTATTCCAGCACAATGCAGACATCACAAGCTGTCCTTGAAGTAAAAATGTCAGAATGGTCTTAGCAGCACAATAAATCTGTAAGAAATACAAAAATAAAAAATAACATGCTTTGCCAAGACATCTTTTTTTCTTTTAGGCTGCATTCACACCCGATCAGAGTGACTTTCAGACTTTTTTATTTGAGAGCTTTTGTATTACAAGCATTTTACAGATTTAGCCATTTTTGCTTAGCCAATAGAAAGCACCAGGTGGAGGAGATTAGGGGCGGAGAGCTGCTGTTTGACCAGAAATCGCGCAGTAAAACGCTCATGTCGCACATTTTTAGGCATTCCAATTGAAATCTATGGGGCCCAATCTGCCAAAAAGAAGCTCATGTACTTTTTTGAGCAACAGGCGTTTTGCTTCAGCCGACAGAACGCTCAGATGTGAACAGGGGCCATTGAAATAAATAGGATTTGGATTGTTGAGCATTTTAGAGCTACAATCTGCAAGTAAAAAATTGCTTAAGTTTGAACGGGGCCTTAGACATAAGTCACATGGTGAAAATCAAAGTTAGAAATACTGGTTTAAAATCACAACATTGCTAACCTTGTTAAGGTACACAACTGTAATGCCGCGTACACACGATCATTTTTCCCGTCGAGAAAAATGAATTTGTTTCCTTTGGACGAGAAAAACGATCGTCTGTGGGCTTTTTGTCGTTTTTCTCGACGGGAAAAACGGCATTAATCACGACGAGAAAAATTAAAACATGCTCCAATTTTTCTCGTCGTGATTCCCGTCGTTTTTTGCCGCTGCAGTTTTCCCATAGGACACGGTCGCTTTTTTCGACCAAAAAAAAATGTCATTTAAAACGGCCGTGTGTGGGGGGAACAAGCTGTTAATCGTTTTCCATGTCGATTTTCTCGACGGTGTTTTCACTGTCGAAAAAATAGATTGTGTGTATGCGGCATAAGGGTCTGCGTTGATGACTTTTGTTCAAGTCAGATGGGTTTTGGGTTCCCATACAAGCCTACGGGAATGCAAACCTCACTTGAAGCAGGTGATAAGGAGGCAAAATGCAAGTCAAATGTACCTGTCAATTAAGATAGAACAAACCAAGTGTCTCAAACTGATGTTATCGACCAAGCCCATAGGGTGCCCAAAAAGGAAGTCTACCGACACAAAAGGAGTCATCGACACTAGCCTCAACACTGAGAATGTCCTTTAAGCGTTTGTGTATAGAGGGGCTTATAGTTGTTACTTTGCTTATTTGAAAATTCATTCATTTATGTAATGTATAGGTCACAAACTGCTTTTTATGTAGGAGTGTTTTACAAGTATTGCTCAAGACAATCCAGGAATGCTATAATATAATAGTAAAAATAAAGGTTGCCAACTCCTACTTCTGTATGATTTCCTATAATACCTGTATACTGTGATGGGTCTTTAGGCTGTATGTTCTTCTGAGCCAGGGCCTAATGTGAATTGTTGCATATAAAGCATTTTCATGATATACAGTTGAGCTCAAAACTTTGCATACCCTTGGAGAAATGTATTAAGTATGTACTAGTTTTAAAGAAAACATAAATGAGCAGGCAAAACACATGTATTTTATTTCCTATGGAATTCATGCTCAACTGTAGGTCATAAACAGAATGGCACAATCATAAGACCGAACATGGCAACAAGTAAACAAATGAAATGACCCCTGTTAAAAAGTCTGCATATTTTTAGTTCATAATACTGTGTATTGTCCCCTTTAGCATCAAAGTCAGCGTGCAGTCTTCTGTAATAGTTGTCTATGAGGCCAAAAATTCTTGCAGGTGGTATAGCTTGCCCATGCGTCCTGGCAAAATGCCTTCAGGTCATGCAAAATCTTTGGTCGTCTTGCATGAACCGCACGTTTGAGATCTCCCCAGAGTGGGTCGATGATATGAAGGTCAGGAGACCATAATGACCACTCCAGAACCTTCAGCTTCTTCTGTTGTAACCACTGGATGGTCAACTTGGCCTTGTGCTTAGGGTCATTGTCATGCTGGAAAGTCCAAGAGCGTCCCATGTGCAGCTTTCGTTCAGAAGAGATATATACGGATCACCAATTCTGGTGTTCAGTGGCAAATACCAATCAAACTCCACAGTGCCAGGCAGTGAGCACAGGGCCCACTAGATGATGTCAGGCCCTCAGGCCACTCTCGGTAAGTCTGTTTCTGATTGTTTGGTCAGAGACATGCACACCAGTGGCCTGCTGCAGGTAATTTTGTAGGACTCATCCTGTTTTTCTTTGCACAAAGGAGCAGATACCGGTCCTGCTGATGGGTTAAGGACCTTCTACGGCCCTATTCATTTCTCCTCTATGGCCCTAATCTTTTCACAGATTAGAGCAGGTTCACCCTGAGCACGTGACAGACATGAAAGGGTCTGGAGAAGCAGCGCAGAATGTAAAGCTGCCGGAAACATTGTTCAGCATGACTGGTTTGGTGGTGGGTCAGTGATAGTCTGGGGAGGCATATCAATGGAGGGATGCACAGACCTCTACAGGTTAGACAATGGCACCCTGACTGCCATTAAGTAGTGGGATGAAATCTTTGGGCCCATTGCCAAACCCTATGCTGGTGCAGTGGGTCCTGGGTTCAACCTGATGCACGACAATGCCAGGGCTCATGTGGCGAGAGCATGCAGACAGTTTTTGGAGGATGAAGGAATTAATACAATTGAATGGCCCCCACGCTCGCATAACTCCAATAGAACACCTCTGGGACATTATGTTTTGGTCCATCTGACCGCACCAGGTTGCACCTCAGTCTGTTCAGGAGCTCAGTGATGCCCTGGTCCAGATCTGGGAGGAAATACCCCAGGACACCATCCATTGTTTCATTAAGAGCATGCCCCAACGTTGTCAGGCATACATACAAGCATGTGGGGGCCATACAAACTACTGGAGTACCATTTTGAGTTGCTGCAATGAAATTTCAGCAAAATGGACTAGCCTACTGCATCATCATTTTTTCACTTTGATTTTTGGAGTGTCATTGAATTCAGCTCTCTGTAGGTTTATAATTTTAATTTCCATCAAACAGTGTGGCATTCTTTTGTCCCTAACACATTACCCAGTCCATATCAGTATAGATCTCCAGCATGATATATTTCCCCTTTGAGATCTGATGTGTTTTTAAAGTGTTCCATACATTTTTTTGAGCAGCGGGTATATATTTTGATAAAAGATAAACAAGCATGCAGAAATACAATAGTAAAGTTTGAATGGATACCTCTTTGTTTGAGTCTTGTAGGCCAAATGTGGTTATTTCATAGAGAACTTTTTGATGAAGTAAAAAATTTATACTACTGCAAATTGAAGAAACCGGCTTTGTCACATTGTAAATTCCCAAGGCATCCTAAAATGAATATAATAAATCAGTATATAAACTAGAAAAGTATTGCATTTCACATAGAATAATCATAACTTATGACAGCTTGTTATATTAGATTTAACCAGGCAGTATTGCATTAGACCCTGGTCAAGCCTATGTGCTTTTATGTAAAACAGTGTTGCAGTATACTGTACATAATGAATAAATGTGTCTTCGACATCTCAGAACTGTCATCCACACAACACAATTTAAGTAGACAAATAAATGTAAGGTTAAAGCACCCTTCAAAATCAGAAGCAGAAAAAAAAAGCAAAGCACTTGCACGGTAGTACAAATTTTTAAAGGTGTTTAAAAGAGTATTAAACCTTTAGTGTTTGAAGTGGTTGTAAAGTCAAAACAACATTTCACTGCCAGCCCCTCTGTTCTATCAAGCAATCCTACATTATGTAAAGGTTTGTGTAAAACGATGCCTCTAAATACCTCATCTCAGATCTTTTCTGGCCAGTCAGGTGACCTCTGAACGCTCTCCTCCTCCAATTTAAGGGCTACAGTGGGGGGGGGGGGGAGATCCCCCTCTGATGTCAACCGGGGAGGTCATGTAACCGCTGTGCTGTCCGTTCAGCCCCTCCTGCTGCAGCCTTTAGAGGACAGGAGAGTGGCTGGAGATCATGTGACTGGACAGAAAAAAAATCTAAGATAAGGTATTTAGAAGAATCGTTTTACACAAACCTATACACAGTGTAGGATAGCTTGATAAAACAGAAGGGCTGGCAGTAATCTTTATTCAACTTTACTGCCAGCTACTAATAGCAGTAGGAGGGGAGGGGCGGCTCACACACACAGGAGCTGACAGGCAGGGAGGGAGGTGGAGAGGGGGAGAGAGGAGAGCAGTGGGATGACGGAGGCATGTAACCTGACCACGGTAGTCACGGATCAGCAGCCATGATTACAGTGGTCAGCACACTAAGGGGGGGCACAGAAACAGGCAGGATCAACCAGGTTTTTTACTGCTTAGAGAGGGACAGATTAGACAGCACAAGCCCTGTGCTGTTTAACCTGCTATAAAAAGGGAACCTATTTTTTTTTTTTGGGTTACAACCTTTTTAACAAATTGAGAATATTAATTTAAAAAAATCCCAGTAAGCGGTTTAGGAGAAATCAAAACACTTTCAGTTTACAGCATTCAAAAATGCTTCCCTGAACTTCCAGTCTTCACAGGAAAGAGTTAACAGTGGGCAGTGTAGTTTCCAGTCAGCCTGTTAGATTGGAGACATTATGGGGGAGGAGGAGGAGAGAAGAATAGGAGGGGATGCCTTGCCATCTTAAGCTATGGGTGTGTCTATTGATGCACACAGTGTAGAGATACACAACTCTAGTTCCTGCATTCTAGGGTGGCTCCATATGATGCTGCAAGAGAAAGAAGCCACCCTGAAAAAGAAAACCTGGGGCAGCAGTCATGACATCATCAGAAATTGGAAAACAGGCAAGGATTAAAAGCTAAAGAGGTTGCATACCACTGAGGGTGCTAAAGGGGACCCCAATGACAACATAATTTAAGGAAATAACAGTGGTGCATCAAGTGTGAAAAAAAAAGAAAAAAAAAGAAAGGGATATTGTATCAAATCCAAAATGCCTTTCCATTTGGAAGCAGAGATATATTTGGATTTTGGGAGACCTACCGTACTGCTGAAGCCTCTGTTTATAGGCAATGGTCTCTTTAAATAGCGAAACTTTACCAAGCATATTTGTGAATGTGTTTTTTTTTTTAAACCTAACTAAAGTTTAAAAGTATTTAAACTCATTTTGATTGAAATCATTTTAACGTTTTGGTGCTCTAATGAATTTATGAAGTGAAACTACTCATTATTACCTTTACAATTTCAAGACAATTATTATAAGCCTCAACTCTCACAGCGGGCACCCAGTGGGACATCATGCGCAGAAGTACTTTCTGAGACTCTTCCAGAAGTACAGGACCACTTTGAGCTGAGTTAAATCTGTTAGTCACGGACAGCAAAATGGAACAATTACTTAATGAAAACGTAACAAAAGTAATAAGTCAACGATTCAAAAGCTTGACTCAAAATTATTGAACATTTTGACGTTTAGATTACAGCATATTAAAAGAAATTTTGCATTGTATTGAAGGAAAACACCAGAGCATGAGAAATATTTCTTTAATTGGTATTGCCTGACCTCTGCTGGCTTCAAAAGCAATGGATTTTACTACACTGTATTTTGAACATCAAAAAACGTACTTAGATTTCTACATGTACGTGTGTACATTTTCTTTTTTCTGCATCACGGGAAATGTGTTAAACACATGGGGGTTATTAATTAATCATAATACATGAAATCAGAAGTACAACCAACAGCAAGAAACACATGTTTATCAAGCACTTACATGTCTGAACAAGCGTGGATGAATTTTCGAACCAATGGGAAATGTTTGTGATAGGGAAGGCTAGTAAGGGCTTTCTCTGCCAATTCCACCAATTCCAAAAAGTTTGCCCCCTACAGGAAGAAAATGGGTTACTGATATAAAATCGACAGTCAAGTGAAACACTCTCTGACTCTAGAATGCATAGTATGATTCTAATGCCGCGTACATACGACCGTTTTTAACGTCATTGAAAAAAACTGCATTTTTCTCGACGCGATTCTTCTCAAGCCTGCCTTGCCTACACACTATCGTGAAAAAAAATGCTCGAGTAAAGCGCGTGACGTACAACACGTACAACGGCGCCACCCTTCATGTTAGTAAAGTTTGTTGAGCGACGATTCACGCTTTTCAGCCTCGTGCTTTTCAGTCCGTTACAGCGTGACGAATGTGCTTTCTCCATTACGAACGCTAGTTTTACCAGAACGAGCGCTCCCGTCTCATACTTGATTCTGAGCATGCGCATTTTTTTTCACGTCGTTAAAGCCCACACACGGACGTTTTTCATGACGAGAAAAACGACAATGTAAAAAACGACGTGAAAAATTAAAGCATGTTCCAATTTTTTCATGGCCGTTTTTCACGTCGTGAAAAATGCTCTGGAGCCCACACACGATCATTTTTAATGACCATTTAAAAAAAATTAATTTTTCTCGTCATTAAAAACGGTCGTGTGTACGCGGCATAATTCCCTGATGACACTTTGGCACTTATTATGCACCCTTCCAGACCCTACAGACAGTATGTTTTGTTTACCTAGCTGCTTAAAGTGGTTGTAAACCCACTAATCGTTTTTTTTTTTTGAGCCAACCTGCAAGAGAAAGGCATAATGAGCTAGTATGACTAGCATACTAGCTCATTATGTACCACTTACCTTAGATCGGGGCCCCCGAAGCAGTCCGCGTCCCTCACTCCAGACGCAGCCATCACTGCGGCGATAGCCGGAATGTTACTTCCGGGTATCGCCACACCAGCCAATCACAGCGCCGCTCCGGCACTGTGATTGGCCGGAGCGGCGAAGACGTGACTCCGCGCATGCGCGCGGAAGCCGTCACATTCGGCTACGCCCAGCGATTGCTGGGAAGTAGCCGATTTTTTGAATGGGATTAACCCCATGAATGCGCCGTTGTCTACGGTGCACATGCGCCGTAGACAGCGGCGCCTGTCATTTTTAGTAAATATCTCCTAAACCGTGTAGGTTTAGGAGATATTTCTTGCACCTACAGGTAAGCCTTAATCTAGGTTTACCTGTAGGTGCAAGTTGAAAAAGTGGGTTTATAACCACTTTAATCTGGCCAGTGAATACATTTTTTTTTTCTTAAGACCCTGTTAACATTAATCAGATTACATTGTCATGCATTTTTTTGTATTCACTTTTGTGCGATTTACATGCATTTTCATGTGTTGAGCATTTTTGTTGTTAACCAATGAGAATGCTTTGCCTGTAGTGACATCATGAGGAAATGTGCTTCCTGGTTTTCTGTGTCTGGAATTAAGGAAGCATGACCGATTTTACACCCGTTTACAGATGGTGAAGGATAAAGAATATTATATATATATATATATATATATATATATATATATATATATATATATATATATATACATACACACCTTGACAGTTAATTCCTGGTGTGGTGCTTTAACCTCTTCCCGTCGATGGTACGCACATATGTGGGCCTCTTGGTGAGTGAGCTTGAACACCCTATATATGCGGCCCTATGTAAACACTTTTCTGTGCTGGGAACGCAGTTACCGGCGGGGACCGGAAAGCTCTCAATGCCTACTTGCAATCGGGAGCTTTCCGATCATGAGGACCACTGTGACAGCCAATCACAGAGGTCACATGACCCAAATGCCCTCCCCCACCTCCCAGAATCTGGAAGCTCTTAAAGGGTTGGGAGGCAGTGGCAGAAAAGGGTTAATCTCAAATCCATACCGGCACAAGTCAAAAAAGCTGTGGAAAACCTTTGATGTAGAAAAGCTGCTGGCCGAGAAATAAAATACCACCACAAATTCCCATGTTAACAGGATAACTCTAAGATTCCAAGCCCAATCTTCCTGTCTTCCCAAGGTTTTTTTCTCTGTACGTGTCCCTGTTAGGGAGACTCACCCTCTCTATAAGACTGCAATGTTTTGGGTGGTGCCCTGAACAGCAATAGAGGGGAAATCTTTCAATGGGTTCACAAATTCTGGTGACCCCAGTGACTACCAGGGATTTCTCTCACTTCCTGTTATGGGACAGAAAATTTTGGGAAATCTCCCCAATAGGACACAGGTGGAAAAAAAAAAAAACACCTGACATGGGTTATAACTACCCAAAATAAACAAGTTCTGTCTTCAGTTCTACTTTTACTAGCAAAAAAGTACATTTTCAGACACATAGGTGTAAATAGGCAAAAACAGTCCTTTGACAACAGATTTACAGACCCGCAACTGACCAGTGTGAAGAGTTCTATAGGATTTAATAGTCACAAGTTTTTCTTTAACACAAAAACAAGAAAAACTGATAAGTGTGAATGAAAGCAGCCTTATGCATGTATGCTTGTAAATTGCACACATTCCTGCACCAGGCAAAACTTGCTTCTCTTTAGCAGACACATGCGGGTGGCATCACCCCCCAACACTTATAGTATGTTTTTGGGTGCATGCAACCGCATGTTTCAAGAGTATCATGTGGTTTCTGCACAGCAGTGGTTTTGAAAAGGTGCAGGGACCTTTTTCCTGCATTTCCCATGGGTACAGCAACGGATTCAAATGAATGGGCTCCTTTGCCCGCACAAACGTAGCACACAGGAAATGGTTAGATGTGAACATAGACTTAGGCCTCGTACACACGACCTGTGCGTGTGTACGAGGCTTTGAGGTTTCTTGTTGGGAAATCTGCCCAGAATCTCGATGAGAAAAATAGAGATCCTGCTCTCTATTTTCTCGTCTGGATTCTTGTCGGCCTGTTTCACGACGAGAAACCTGAGCATGTGTTTACTTGCCTGCCTCCATGGAAACCCGCACATGCTCAAAATGACTTTGACGCATGCGCGGTAGCTTCCAAGGCATAGGTAGGGTGAAGCAAGATGGCGGCGACGGCATTAAATGTGACGAGCACATGCTCGTCGTCGATGACGTCACCGCGTTCGTGCCATTCAAAAGAACGGTGGTTCTTTTGAATCGTACGTGTGTACACTCGGCCGGAAAGAAAGCTTGCCAGGAATCTCGTCAGGAAAACCGACAGGTTTTTTCCTGACGAGAATCCCGGCCGTGTGTACTAGGCTTTAGAGAGCAGAAAGGCATTTTTCCTTGTTCTTCTCCACTAAACATAAGCAGCCCTGGCATACTAGCACAGAAGTGAGTTGCAAAGCTCAACTTCCTTACTGCTCTCCCGTGAGGATGCTATGAGCTCTACCAAATCATGACTGGCAGTTACAATGCAGTTAAGACAATTTCAATGCTCAGTATACATAGAGGTCTCAACCGTTAAGATCACCAACTAGTAAAATCTGAAATTAGGGTGGGGGGACAGGCCACATGGAAATAAAAAGGCAGGAAAAAAAGTTGAATAAATCAGAGAAACTCTGCAACAAACATATTAGACAAAAAAAAGGCTGGAGGTTACAGAAACATACTACTGGCCACTATACTATTAAAATTGGGGAGGGGATTCTCCATTTAAAAACTTAAAGTGGTTGCAAACCCTTACATATACTCAGTGAAGTGACTGGCCTTAGGTGATACACAGATTAAATAAATCCTTCTACACACGTTGTACTTGTTTATCTGCAGTTGTCTCTTTTCTAATGCCAATGATGGAACACTATTCCTCCTCCTCCTTACACCTGCTGTGTAATTTTTTTCCTCCCACTGACCAAAAAGCCCAAGACATCATCTATTCTTACTGGCCACAATCCAGCCAATCTGGAGGACAGTTAACTGGCCCATTGTTCAGCTCTGCTGTGTAAGACTAAACTTACTAGCACCATTTTTGCACAAATTTTATCTTAACTCAAGACATTGCTGCTAGAGCTGGACTCAATAACTGCTATCTGGCACAGCTGTACTCAGCTAATGGAGTACTGCCTCCAGAACCTGATGGTATAGACATTGCAGGATTAGCCTGAAAGTGATCTTCAGGCACTGGGTTCCGGGTGGAGGGCCTTCCAGACTCTGTACTGGTAAGAAGTTGGCTGTGAAGCACTTCCCAGGTTCAGAGCCTTAGTGCTTGCCCTGTCTCTGAAGACTCACTCGTGAGCCAGTTGGGCCAAGCATCAGGAGATACCTCAATAGCATTAGTCGCTGTGTGCCTTTAAAAATATCCCATTTCCCACCGGTACTGACACAGATGATTCATTTAAAATGCAAGATACCTTTGTACAGTTCACAATATAATTTATTAAATGGCAAAAGGTGTAATTTCCCCAGTTCCTTGTGGAAGAACAAAGTCAAAGATTCTATTCCTTTTTTCTGTGGGGGGCCCTGTACTACCAGTTTATGGCCCTGCCCTAAGGTGTTCACCAGGGTGCTGGCCCCAGCTCTATCCCTGCTGCACTCTCATGGCATTCCCATTGTAAGATACTTAGACGACCTCTTGTTGAGTAAACAGTTGGCAAGGGATCTGTTGGACAACAAGGCTCTGACTGTCCTGACATCACAGCAATTCAGATGGCTCCTGAGCCTTCAGAATCCAGCACTGAATCCTATTCATCATTCTGGGTTTTGGTCTAGCCCTGGTCACAGATTAGGCCAGGGTCTTTCTCCTACAGATACTTTAGACACTCAAATATCAGATTCATGCTCTCCAGTTCAGGAATAGACAGACTCTCCTGTTTTGCGTGAGAGTCCTGGGCCTGATAGTAGCTTCTTCAAGGCTGTCTTTTTCATCATAGGATAAGTGAATCAGTTTTGGTGATTTGACACAGAGAAAAATGTAGATGTATTCTAGTAAACATACACAGTATATATATGTATACTCTCGCCACCACCCATGCCATCAATTTCTGACATATTACATGGGGTGGGGACAGCTCCCATCTTCAGCCTTTATATATTCCAGCCTTGAGGGGTCCATGCTGTCATTCCGCTGGCATGGTGACCCTGCAGGTCTTTGGAGGTAATTTTGTAGATTCTTTTTGTGACTTTTTGGACATGGAGTCTGGTCGTCTTTTAGTATGCTGGCAATATCTATTTATAAATTAAATAGATATTGCCAGCATACTAAAAGACAACCAGACTCCATGTCCAAAAGTGACATTGCCTTTGTAGATTAGCGAAGTTTGGCTGCAATTAAACACTGCCCAGGGCCTGTTATATCCTTAAGTATTCTCCTTTTATTGTTGAAAAGGTATTTGATCAATGGCCAGCCATACACTTGCCCATTGTCTGTTAGATATATGTGAGGGCCACATTTACATATTTAAAATACATACTGTACATATGCTAGTCCGCCAGTACATGGAAACGTTCCCTCTATGTATTGAACATTTATCCTTTGTGAGTAATCTTTGTATACTCAATATCATGTGGCTGAAATAAATGCATCACTCGATATGTATATACAGGCAGTCTGTGGGTTACAAACAAGATTCTGTAGGTTTGTTCTTAAGTTGAATTTGTATGCATGTTGTCACTCCAGCCCAAAAAAAAAATAACTTAAGTTTTTGGGATAACACAGGGAAGGGTTAACACCCCTGTTATGTTTGTTTTGTAGTCTGTGCCCATTCAGAAGATTTCACGTCACTTTCTGTCCCTGTGACAATTGGATTTTGAAAATGTTGGGTTGTCATGGAAACAAGGATTGGTGATAAAGCTTTAGTGAAAACACCTTTTTCCCCCCATGATAACTCGTACAGGAGTGAATTTCCCTTCATAGGGGTAGATTTCCTCATTTCCTGCAAGTCGGATGTATGCAACTTGCGGACTGCTTATATTCTGTATATATTGTGATTTGTTGTTCTTATTCTAATCGCTACACCCCTTGAACCCTTGAGGAAGCTCCTTTGAGAAACGCGTTGGACTGAACACCTTCCTTTGTTTTTTCTCCTATGGCACATTTACTTTGCCTGTGTTTGTCTGATACATGCATATTTGTATAAGTATTGTAATCAAGGGAAGGTGCATGCTGTTGCACTATTGCTTATTATGCATACTTAACAATAGTTTTATAATGGGGCTTTCACTCCAATTCTTTTAATATGATTATGCAATAAACATTTATCGTTTTTATTCATATTTGTGTATTGTTTTTTTCCAGAGGATGGATTAATGAGCACAATTAAAAGTGCCATTTACGCTATTTTTTCTTTAAATGATACTATAGGTTTGAGTTTTATTTTTAAAAAATAACAAACATGTCATACTTACCTCCACTGTGCAGCTTGTTTTGCACACAGCGGCCCCGAACTGCATTTTCTGGGGTCCCCCGGCGGCTCTCGCGGCTCCTCCCCGCTTCAGATAACCCCCTTTGGAAAGCTCTCTCCCAAGGGGGTTACCTTGCGGGCACGCTTTCCGAGGCCTGCATTCGGCGTCCATAGCCGCTGAGTGCAGGACTCAGCCCCACCCCCCGCGTCATTGGATTTGATTGACAGCAGCGGGAGCCAATAGCTGTGCTGCTATCAATCTATCCAATGAAGAGCCAAGAACCCCGGGCAAATATCCAGCGTGTTCGCGACGCGGGACATTCCAGGGCTCAGGTAAGTAAAACGGGGAGCTGGGGGGGCCGGTAATCGTCAGATGTTTTTTCACCTTAATACATAGGATGCATTAAGGTGAAAAAACAGGAACCTTTACAACCCCTTTAAATATATATTCAGGGATGTGGTGCTGAGGTATTCAAGTCAAACCTACTACTATCTTTATTCCAGCTTAAACATGCCACAACTGGTGTTTAGCACTTAATATTGTACTGCAAAAAGTTTATATGATGTACACCACCTAAAAAGTGAAGTGTCTCATGTACAATAATTGTTTTAAAATGCCGACTTTTTACAAGCGACTGAAAAAGGTGAAATAGGCAGGGATATTACACTAGAGTCATTTCATTTGCATAATCCTACCCATCTTTATGGATTTACAAAACATGCATTGTTTCCACTTACTGGCCAGTAGTATTCTATACCCAGTATAATAAAATGACTTATACAAGAAGGCAATATCCTACATCAATAAGCCTTGTACAAACCTCTTTGCTTGAACAGGACATAAAGGATGCGGTACACTCAATTGAATACACAGTCTCCGAGGCTTGTTTATAGACCCCATAGTCCTCAGAATTCAGCTGCTCCATAAAAGCTATAACAGATTCATGAACACTGGGATATGCAATACGAAACGGCAGGTCGACAGATAAGAGAAACAAAGCATTCATCAAGCTTTCCGGCAGCACATCATTTGCCTTAAGAGGAAAAAAAAAAAAAAAAAAAAAACACACATAAAATATTTTTCTCAATAGCACTGAAGACTTTATTTGCACTATTCACTAATTTGAGCTAAAAGTAGCAATGTATCCACTTCCACTGTACAACAATTTAAATATTTCATTGAGAAACATTTTATTTTAATATTTCATTGAGTGACAAAAAGACATAAAACCCTGCCATCAACATGCCCAGTCCAGTTCCCTAAAGGACCAATTTGGAGAAGCTTGTTCAGTGAGCTCTCCAGTCTTCTACGGAATGGTGCCTGGGCTGATTAGAATTCCTAGCTCCACTGTAATGTCTTCAGAAATCAAACTCACTAAAGGGAGGCACTTTTGTGACTTAATGTGCTTAGCACAGCATGTATTTTCAATGACTAGCAATATGAGCAGAATATCAACCAATCCATTCCGCCGCCCTCATTATTTTTAAGTCACTGGAGCGAGTCACAGTTCTTACACAATAGGAGATTTATTTATTTATTTAACTTTTTAATCTGCTTGTTTTTTTTTTTAACACTCAATTATTAGAAAAAATAAATAACAAAAACATATAAAACACCAACAAATACAATTGATACATTAAAGCTTTGTTAATGGCACATCAAAGCTTGGCTGCATATAATGTGTATTGTTTTATGATGGGATTTGTGTGAATAGAAATCATGAAGACAACATGTTTGCAGTGCTGAAAATTATTTAATAGAATTCATAAATGGTTACATATCTATGGCTAAAATGCTGTAAACATCTCAACAGCAGGCAGAGGGCAGCAAAAGCCTGCACACAGCAAGAAAGAGTGACATTCAATACAAAACAAGTCTGCATCTACAAAGTTGGGGAGAAATTCCACTCCTGAAGAGCAAAATACTGTATTTATTGGCGTATAACACTCATTTTTTTACCCTGAAAATAGAGGGTAAACTGTGCCTGCGTGTTATACGCAGGGGGCTGTGGAAACTTCCCTCTTAAAGTTAGGGTGCGTGTTATACGCCAATAAATACGGTAAATAAGAACTGAAGCTTTTAATAAAATCTTAGTAACCCAGTGTCCTTTTCTTTTTACTTATGCATCTCCTTTACCTGCAACTATTAATGCAAAACCCCAATAAAACCCCCCCAAAAAAAGAGTTAATTTTAAAAGTGCATATATAGAATAATTTGCCAAATGCACACAATATACCGTATTTATCGGCGTATAACACGCACAGGCGTAGAACACGCACCCTAACTTTAAGGAGGAAAAAAAAAAAAACTTTCCACAGCCCCCTGAGTATAACACGCAGGCACAGTTTACCCTCCTATTTTCAGGGTAAAAAAGTGTTGTACCCCAATAAATACAGTAATAAAACTATGATAAGCATATAGTTATATACTTTATATAGCAAATTTTAAAAGGAATTACCAACAAGTTCAGAGATTTGAAAACTGCATTTAAAAAAACAAATCTGGAACTTCAAGATGAATGCCAATATCCATGATAGTGATCATAAATAATAAAGGGAGTATATTTTCCTTATAATAACGAAAGTCAGAGATCACACACACACAGAATGACAGACTCCAGAAAACTCTACATACTATGTGATTTCTGCAGTTTTAATGAGTTCAACTTCAGATTGTATAAAGGATCTAGAACAGTTGTAGGCAACCCTGCAGTGGTGAAGATCTACTTGAACAAAATGAAAGATCAAAGTTCATCAGTTCATCAGGGTGAAGTGCGCTTTTCTTTTAAAAAGGAGATAACCTAACAAGGCCCAATTAAAAAGTAGGAAAGATTTCAAAAGTTTATAGGTTGGTAGTTAAAGTGGAGTTCCACCCGAAAATGGAACTTCCACTTTTTGGATTCCTCCCCCCCCCCTCCGGTGTCACATTTCGCACCTTTCAGGGGGAGCAGATACCTGTGTAATACAGGCATTTGCTCCCACTTCCTGGCATAGATCACAGCGGTGACCTACGTCATGTCCGGCGCCTACTCTGTCCTCCCCCGCTGTCTTCTGGGAAACACACAGGTCCCAGAAGACAGCAGGGACCAGTGAGGAAGCGCAGCACGACTCGCGCATGCGCAGTAGGGAACTGGGAATTGAAGCTGCAAGGCTTCACTTCCCGATTCCCTCACCAAGGATAGCGGCGGGGGCAGCCGAGAGATTGATCGGCTTCGGCTGCCGACATCACGGGCACCCTGGACAGGTAAGTGTCCATTTATTAAAAGTCAACAGCTGCAGTATTTGTAGCTGCTGGCTTTTAATTTATTTTTATTTTTTTGGCGGACCTCCGCTTTAACCACTTAACGACCGCTCACTGTATATATACACGTCGGCAGAATGGCACGGAAAGGGACAATCATGTACCTGTACGTGCCTGCCTTCGTATAGTTGGGGGGTCCAATCGGACCCCCCTTCTATACAGTGAGCGGTGGTTATCGTTCCGAGAGCGATCCGTGATGAGGGGACGACCATTCGTTTCCGGGCACCCCCTCGCGATCGCTCCCGGCGAATGAGAATCTTCCTATGCCTGTGTAATGTTTACACAGGCAGGAGGAAGTGATGTCATCTCTCATGCGGCGCTCACATATACCGAGCGCCGTTGAGAGAAGACATCAGGTTAGTGCACTAAACAGCACACTGACACCAGCACACATAGGCACACGATCGCCCCCCCAGATCACCCCCCAGTCACAGTGTCACTGATTGCAGTGATCAGTAAATAAATGGTCACTGCAATCAGTGACATTTGTGACTGTAAAAGTGTCAGGGCAGAGTGTTTTAGGTCCAGTGTAGCCCCCTAACCATCCCCCAATAAAGGTTTAACCCCTTGATCGCCCCCAAGGTAACCCTTTCACCCCCTAGCACCGCTGTCACCAAGCGATCGTTTTTCTGATCGCTGTCTTAGTGTCGGTGATGCCGATAGGTAGCCAGTTATTTTTTTTAGGTTCACCGCAGGTTTTTATAGCGTCAGGCATCCCCATATATTACCTAATAAAGGTTTAACCCCTTGATCGCTCCCCAGGTAACCCTTTCACCCTCTTTTGCCAGTGTCACTAAGCGATCATTTTTCTGATCACGGTCTTAGTGTCGGTGATGCCGATAGGTAGCCAGTTATTTTTTTTAGGTTCGCCGCAGGTTTTTATAGCGTCAGGTACCCCATATATTATCTAATAAAGGTTTTAACCCCCTAATTGCCCCTAGTTAACCCTTTCACCAGTGATCACCGTATAAGTGTTACTGGTGACACTGGTTAGCCAGTTAGTTATTTTGTTATTTAGGTTCCCCATCAGGTTTTTATATAGCGTCAGGTACCCCCATATATTACCTAATAAAGGTTTAACCCCCCGATTGCCCCTAGTTAACCCTTTCACCAGTGATCACCATATAAGTGTTACGGGTGACACTGGTTAGTTAGTTTACTTTTTATAGTGTCAGGGCACCCGCCGTATATATAACCCAATAAAGGTTTAACCCCCTGATCGCCCGGCGGGTGATATCAATTAGGTTTTAGCGTCAGAGAGGGTCTGCGTCGCCCCAGGCAGCGTCAGGTTAGTGCCAGTAACGCTAACACCCACGCGTGAAGCATACACCTCCCTTAGTGGTATAGTATCTGAACAGATCAATATCTGATCTGATCAGATCTATACTAGCGTCCCCAGCAGTTTAGGGTTCCCAAAAACGCAGTGTTAGCGGGATCAGCCCAGATACCTGCTAGCACTTGCGTTTTGCCCCTCCGTCCAGCCCAGGCCACCCAAGTGCAGTATCGATCGATCACTGTCACTTACAAAACAACACACATAACTGCAGCGTTCGCAGAGACAGGCCTGATCCCTGCAACTCCAGTGCTGTAGGAGGTGATTTCACCACCACAGTTAAAAAAAAAAAAAAAAAAAGAGCATATATGCCGAAGTATGGGGGCAGCAGGAGCGATTTTGCTCCTAATGCCGCGTACATACGGTCAAAATTCCGACGGAGGCTTGCCAGTGGAAAAGTCCGACCATGTGTGTGCGGCATAACTTTTGCGGGAGGATGCCCCCATGCGTCGGCATATATAAATGGTGCATGTATGCCCATCATTAGAAGTGGGTGGATGAAGGGAGGTATTCTAATGGTGGGCATACCCACCGATCAAGCTCTTTTTTTCGTTCAGCCAACAGGCTGCATGAAAAAAGAGATTACAATACATGTCCAACAAGGACCAGCAACGTACTGGTATGTTGCTGGACTTTGAATGGTTATACCAGATTGATTCCTGCGGGTTTAGGTATCATTCTTTTCAGCCAGCGGCCGACTTTCATGTAAAAGCAAGCCTAGCAGCTAATTAGCCTCTGGACTGCTTTTACAAGCAGTGGGAGGGAATGCCCCCCCCCGGATATAAAAAGCGCCATTGGGAAATTGGGAAAGCATTTTATCACACCGATCTTGGTGTGGTCAGATGCTTTGAGGGCAGGAGGAAAGATCTAGGGTCCAATAGACCCCAGTTTTTTCAAAAAAAAGAGTACCTGTCACTACCTATTGCTATCATAGGGGATATTTACATTCCCTGAGATAACAATAAAAATGATAAAAAAAATAAATATGGAAGGAACAGTTTAAAAATAAACTAAAAAAGCAAAATTAATAATAAAAAAAAAAAAAGCACCCCTGTCCCGCCCTTGCGCAATGGCGAACGCAAGCGTCGGTCTGGCGTCATATGTAAACAGCAATTGCATCATGCATGTGAGGTATCACCGCAAAGTTCAGATCGAGGGCAGTCATTTTAGCAGTAGACCTCCTCTGTAAATCTAATGTGGTAAACCGCGCGTTTGTGCGAAATTTTAAAGCATGTCGTGTTTGGTATCCATGTACTCGGCCTAAGATCATCTTTTTTATTTCATCAAACATTTGGGCAATATAGTGTGTTTTAGTGCATTAAAATTAAGTGTATTTTTTCCCCCAAAAATGCGTTTGAAAAATCGCTGCGCAAATACTGTGTGGAAAAAAAAAATGCAACACCCACCATTTTAATCTGTAGGGCCTTTGCTTTAAAAAAAAAAATATTATATATATATATATATATATATATATATATATATATATATATATATATATATATAATGTTTGGGGGTTCAACATAATTTTCTTGCAAAAAAAAAAAATATGTTTTCATGTAAACAAAAAGTGTCAGAAAGGGCTTTGTCTTCAAGTGGTTAGAAGAGTGGATGATGTGTGACATAAGCTTCCTAATGTTGTGCATAAAATGCCAGGAAAGTTCAAAACCACCCCAAATGACCCCATTTTGGAAAGTAGACACCGCAAGCTATATACTGAGAGGCATGTCGAGTCCATGGAATATTTTATATGTTGACACAAGTTGCGGAAAAAAGGCAATTTTTTATTTTTATTTTTTGCACAAAGTTGTCACTAAATGATATATTGCTCAAACATGCCATGGGCATATGTGGAATTACACCCCAAAATACATTCTGTTGCTTCTCCTGAGTACGGGGATACCACGTGTGAGACTTTTTGGGAGCCTAGCCGCGTACGGGACCCCAAAAACCAAGCACCGCCTTCAGGCTTTCTAAGGGTGTAAATTTTTGATTTCACTCCTCACTGCCTATCACAGTTTCGGAGGCCATGGAATGCCCAGATGGCACAAAACCCCCTCAAATGACCCCATTTTGGAAAGTAGACACCCCAAGCTATTTGCTGAGAGGCATGGTGAGTATTTTGCAGATCTCCCTTTTTGTCACAAAGTTTTGAAAATTGAAAAAATAAATAAGTAAATAAATGCTTTTCTTTCTTCATTTTCAAAAACAAATGAGAGCTGTAAAATACTCACCATGCCTCTCAGCAAATAGCTTGGGGTATCTACTTTCCAAAATGGGGTCATTTGGGGGGGGTTTTGTGCTATTTTGGCATTTTATGGCCTTCGAAACTGTGATAGGTAGTGAGAAGTGAAATCAAAAATTTGTGCCCTTAGAAATCCTGAAGGCGGTGCTTGGTTTTCGGGGTCCCGTACGCGGCTAGGCTCCTAAAAAGTCCCACACATGTGGTATCCCCGTACTCAGGAGAAGCAGAAAAATGTATTTTGGGGTGCAATTCCACATATAACCATGGCATGTGTGAGCAATATATCATTTAGTGACAACTTTTTGTAATTTTTTTTTTTTTTGTTTTGGGACAAAAAAAAAAAAAAATATTCAATGGGCTCAACATGCCTCTCAGCAATTTACTTGGGGTGTCTTCTTTCAAAAATGGGGTCATTTGGGGGGGTTTGTACTGCTCTGCCATTTTAGCACCTCGAGAAATGAGATAGGCAGTCATAAATTAAAAGCTGTGTAAATTTCAGAAAATGTACCCTAGTTTGTAGACGCTATAACTTTTGCGCAAACCAATAAATATACGCTTATTGACATTTTTTTTACTAAAGACATGTGGCTGAATACATTTTGGCCTAAATGTATGACTAAAATTGAGTTTATTCGATTTTTCTTATAACAAAAAGTAGAAAATATCTTTTTTTTTTCAAAATTTTCAGTCTTTTTCCGTTTATATCGCAAAAAAAAATAAAAAAATCGCAGAGGCAATCAAATACCATTAAAAGAAAGCTCTATTTGTGGAAAGAAAAGGACGCAAATTTCGTTTGGGTACAACATTGCATGTTCGCACAATTTCCAGTTAAAACAGCGCAGTGCAAAATTCTGAAAACACCTCTGGTCCTTAGGCTGCATAATGGTCCGGGGCTTAAGTGGTTAATGAGGAAAAGAAAAAAGGGGTCTGGGACTTTATATGAGGCCAATAAAATGTACCTCCATCCCCGATAATGCAGGGTTTGGGACTTTATATGAAACATGCAGCCAGGGAGATCTCATGACATAGATGTAGCAGCTTGCTATGGGGGCACCTGAGATGAGCCGCAGCTCCCTGTGTCCATTCAGACATGGAGCCGTAGTTCGACCCCGCCCTTCTCTCTCCTGATCGGCTGCTGCTGTGTCTCAGCTAATCAAGAGGGAGAGTACTGGATGGCTGAGGCACCCGTGCACATTGCTGGGTAGAGGGAGCTCAGGTAAGCATTAGGGGGCTGCTACACATAGAATGTTTATCTTAATGCACAAGATTAAAAAAAAAAAACCTTCTGCCTTTATAACCACTTTAAAAGTCAGGAGTAAGTAACAGAGTTTAGAAGTCAATGCATGTAACAAAAAGTTCAGAGATTCATAGTATGTAAAGCACACTGCAGGGGTCAGGAGTAAGTAACGCAAATTGCAGAGATGCGTAGTTTTTAACATACAGAAATATGTAACTTGGAGATCAGAAGGAAGAAATGCAGAGTGCTGGGGGTCAGAAGTTATTAATGCAGGGCTCAGATTATATAAAGCAGAATGTAGGGGTTAGGAGTAAATAGCACAAACTTTTGCTGCAGACTCCTAACTTTCTGCTTTGGAGAAAAGGCAGTTTGTTCCACTATGTCCTTTGCATACTGATTGGGAGTATCTGGTTTGTTACACACTGCACTCTGTGTTCTGGTGAGAAAAGTTGCAGTGTCTGCATTCTCACCAAACCGAAAAAAATAATATTGCAGGGGGTGCCTCAAATGTGAAAATCAATGAACCAATCACACAAGCAGGACATTTTCTAAGGCTTGCTACATATTAGACCTGCACGATTAATCGTTAAAAATCTAAATCGCAATTCTTTTCCCTGCCCGATCTTAAAACAGCATTTCCCGATTCTATCTAACAAGTGCAGAGAGTTCTGACAGCTGAAAAAAATTAAATAAAAAAAAAAATCCAGGCAGCCTGCCAAGTTTTATCACAACATTGCGGATAACTATAAACAAAGTAACATTTCATTCTTAGATCAAAAGGAATGAACTTTGGTCTGTAGATAAGGGACGTTTAACCACCTAAAGACTAAACCTTTTTCTGACACTTGCTGCTAGTAATATTTATTGCTAGAAAATTACTCAGAACCCCCAAATATTATATATATATTAGCAGAGACTCTACAGAATAAAATGGTGGTTGTTGCAATATTTTATGTCACACTGTATTTTCGCACCGGTCTTTCAAACGCATTTTTTGGGGAAAAAAAATACACTTAAACCACTTAAGCCCCGGACCAATATAAAGACCAGGTCTCTTTTTGCGATTCGGCACTGCGTCGCTTTAACTGACAATTTAACTGACAATTGCGCGGTCGTGCGACGTTGCTCCCAAACAAAATTGACGTCCTTTTTTTCCCACAAATAGAGCTTTCTTTTGGTGGTATTTGATCAACTCTGCGGTTTTTATTTTTTGCGCTATAAACAAAAATAGAGCCACAATTGTTAAAAATATTGAATTTTTTTCAATTTTTGCTATAATAAATATCCCCAAAAAATATACAAAAAAACATGTTTTTTTCCTCAGATAATTATTCTTCTACATATTTTTGGTAAAAATAAATAAATATCGCAATCGGCGTTTATTGATCGGTTTGCGCAAAAGTTATAGCGTTTACAAAATAGCGGGTAGTTTTATGGCATTTTTTTTTTTTTACTAGTAATGGCGGCGATCAGCGATTTTTTTCGTGACTGCGACATTATGGCTGACACATCGGACACTTTTGGCATATTTTTGGGACCATTGTCATTTTTACAGCGATCAGTGCAATAAAAATGCACTGGTTACTGTAAAAAGGACACTGGCAGTAAAGGAGTTAACCACTAGGGGCGCCGAAGGGGTTAAGTGTGCCTAAGGGCGTGATTCTAACTGAGGGGGGCATGGCTACGAGTGACACATCACCGATCTCCGCTCTGTTTACACAGAGCGGAGATCGGTGACAGTGTCAGTAGGCGAGCGGGGAGATGTTGTGTTTACACTAACATCTCCCTGCTCCATCCCTCCGTGAGACAATCGAGTCTGCGGGACCCACGGTCCGACTCACGGGGATGACTGCAGGGTCGCGAGCGCGCCGGCGGCACTCGCGACCACAAGGCAGGTAGTTAAAGGGCCACGTACAGGTACGTGATTGTGCCTGTACGAGCCATTCTGCCAACGTATATATGCCGTGAGCGGTCGTTAAGCGGTTAATTACCGTATTTATCGGCGTATGACACGCACAGGTGCATAACACGCTCCCTAACTTTAAGAGGGAAGTTTCAGGAAAAAAAACTTTCCACGGCCCCCTGCGTATAACACACAGGTACAGTTTACCCTCTATTATCAGGGTAAAAAAGTGAGCGTCATACGCCAATAAATACAGTAATAAAAAAAAAAAAAAAAACACAGTAAAGTTAGCCCAATTTTTTGGTATAATGTGAAAGCTGATGTTACCCTGTGAGAATCGTGATCTTTATTCGAAGAAAAAAAAAAAATTGTGATTCTCATTTTAGCCAAAATCGTGCAGCTCTACTATACATCAACAATTTACACAACGCCACCAGGTTTCCATATTGCATTCGATTTTACAGAAAATTACAGCAACTGCTGATTGATATCTTATTTTTTATTAAAAATTGAAATATAGCGTGTGTAGCAATTGTATATGCTTTTTTGGCTATTTTTTCACAAAGTGAGAGTTACCCTTTAAGCATCCTAAAAGAAACAGCCTAGTTACACTAGATTCAAGCAAACACCAGGGGGCACCGACTATGTAAAAGGTATAAACAGAAAATATATTCTCCTGCGCTAGTGCGGAGGGCCTTAGACCCGGTTCACACTGGGGTGGCACGACTTATCCCGCGACTCTGCCGGGCGATCTCCACACGACTTCAGAGGTGACTTGCAAAATGACTTCTGTATTGAAGTCAATGCAAGTCGCCCTGAAGTCGTCCCAAAGTAGTACAGGAACCTTTTTCTAAGTCGGAGCGACTTGAGTACCTCCTATTAGAACGGTTCCATTGTACAGAGCGGAGCGCGACTTTTCAGGCGGCTAGGTCGCCTGACGAGTCGCCCCTGTGTGAACCGGCTTTTAGTAAAGGTGGTAGTATTTCCTGGTGGTATAAATGTAGAGTGATCATGCATGCCTCGCTGCCTAGGCTGACTAAGGGAAGCCTGAAATGCTAAGTACTATGTGCTGCACTTAGTTGGTGGCCCCTGAGCATCTTTATTTGCGTTTTAGAGATTCCTCCGGTCTCTTGGTGGAGTAGTCTTCTCCATAGTACACCTTTGTTTACATGGATTCTTAGAATTGCTTACCACTGATGTTTTTTTTATAGTTATTTATTGCTCACTACTTAGATTTTTATTTTATTTTTAATTCAGTAATTTTTTGGTACTCCGTTTTTCGTTTTTTGGGGCTTATCAGTTTTTCCTGTTTGCGCTGTATATATATGTTTTTCTAGTTACACTATTTAAGATCTCAAGAAAATATGATATGAAGTAAAAATAGGATATCAAAGTAAAAATATATATTTTCCTCTTAAAATGTAGAAATCCCTTTTCCACAAGACAATTTAGTACTTATCATTTTGCATTATTTCACTCATAGTACCTTGGTCTTTAAATTCCCAGTTAAGGTACAACCGTGTACACCGTTTAGCAGGCAAACTTCAGAATTAGGCTGCAAGCCTGGAAAAAATTGTCAAGGTCGTTTGCCTACGAAACCATGAACCGAGTTCAAGTAAGTAACAGATAAAAAGGTACACAAGCGTAAGCAGGCAATTGTAATTAAACGGACTTCTAGCAAGGCAGGTTCAATAAGGTGCCTAGGGGGTCTTGAAGCTGTAACGTAATGCAAAAGCTGTCAGTTTGTACTTTCTAAAAGCAACAAACATTGAGTCTTTCCAACCACATCTCAGTTGTCTATCTGGTATACTTTGTGTTTTGTCTTTAACAAATGAAATACAAACACCAAAAAAATATTTGAAACACTATGGTTGTTGGTTCAGCATTTATCACATAAAGCAGGGATCCTCAGACTACGGCACTACAGCTGTTGCGGAACTACAAATCCCATGAGGCATTGCAAAACTGACATTCACAGACATGACTAGGCATGATGGGAATTGCAGTTCCTGAACACCTGGGGTGCCGTAGTTTGAAGACCCCTGACATAAAGGGTTCAAATTAGATATATTTTAGGGGTCCTTGTTGATAAGGCCTCATGCACACAGGACGTTTTTTACAGCTGCGGTTTTTGGCTTCAGGTGTTTTTTTTCTGCAGCTGGTAACCTCCCCAGCATGTTATCCCATGTGTCCATACACACACAGGCTTTTATCAGCATTTTTTGGCTGGGGCATTTTCTGGCTGGAAAAAAAACCCAGAACTAGTCTGTTTGAAGTGGAGTTCTTCAGCTGCAAAAACGCTGTAACTCTGAAAAAAGTGCCTATTCAGCGTTTGAGCCATAAACTTTTGCGGGAAGATAGTTTTGCTAAAAAAAAAGAAGAAAAAAAAGCAAGCGCTAAAGTACGCTAATGCAAAAAATCTGTAAAACTCAGGTTTTTAACGTGCCATTCTACAGCTAAAGCTACTGGTGTTTTTATAACGTCCAGTGTTCATGAAGCCTAAAGAACCAGCCCTTCCATTCCCGTATAGGGCATTTAGTGGTTTTCCTTCAATCCCCTTTAGGACTGATCTATTAAAAAAAATCTATACAGTAATCTGGCCTAGTTACCAAGAGTCACATTACAGTTGTGCCTCTTGTTTTTTCCTAGTTCTGGATAATGTAGGAACTGTCCAGGAGAAGTTCCCTCACTACATGTTCTTGTGAACCCCAGAAAGTCAGGGAATACCCCCTAACTGTTCTAACCCTTCATCTATTTACAAAAATATTAGGCATATTAGGATATGTTGCCTATCAGTGTCAAGCAAACAGAACATTGGCTTTTATAATGTAATGTCCAAAGTGTTTTAAAAAAAATCTACTCATAATAGTTCTCCAACTTAAAGTGATATTAAAGTCTTTTTTTTTTTAAATAACAAACACGTTATACTTACCTGCTCTGTGCAGTGGTTGTGCACAGAGCAGCCCTGAATCCCCTCTTCTCTGGTCCCTCGCCAGCGCTCCTGGCTCCTCCCTCCTGCCCCAACAGCAGGAAGCTTGTTATGGGGGCTCCCGAGCCGAGGTTGTGTTTCCATTCAGACACGGAGCCACGGCTCGGCCCTCCCCCTCTCTCTCTCCTCATTGGCTGACTTTGGCTGACTTTGATTGACAGCAGCGCCCACTGCTGTGTCTCAGCTAATCAATAGGGAGAGTCCCGGGCAGCCGAGGTACTCGTGCAACATTGCTGGATCAAGATGGGGCTCGGGTAAGTATTAAGGGGCCTGAGAGGGGCTGCTGCACACAGAAGTTTTTTTATCTTAATGCAAAGAATGCATTAAGATAAAAAAACCTTCTGCCTTTAGAACCACTTTAAAGTGGTTGTAAACCATTACATATACCCAGTGAAAGGACTAGCCTCAGGTGATACACAGAGATGAAACAAATCCTCCTACATAAGTTGCACCTGTTTACCTGCAAACCCTCTCTCCTCTACGTCCATTCAAAGTCCATAATTTATAAATCTTGTCTGAGGGTTCAGAAAAAAGGGGGTGGATGGTTGACGTTTCACTCTGCAGGGCTCAGTGAGGAGAGCTGAGAGCCAATTGGAGGGAGCCAATAGCACACAATTGAGCTGCAAGTTTGAAAGTGACTTGCTAAGATATTACTAGACTTGCAAGACTTCACAGGTTTGTTGCACAATGGCAGCAAGTCCACACTGCATAACTCCAGATCAACTTTCTTTGTAAACATTCTGCAAGTCTGCTGCAAGTTCTGGTTCAGTTATGTTGTGCAATAGTCATCCCACCACAGGGGTCACTGACTTGCAGAGCCCTTGCTGTAGACTCACCACTTTGCTTTTGCTAGAGACTCGCTACGAAAATTTGCTACAAATTGGAAGATTGTCAACTAGAACTTGTGCTTCAAGTGCTCTACAAGTGTACATCTTGCCCGTGAAAATGTGCAGCAAGTTAACAGACTTACAATTCAATACTGCCACAAATTTGTGGCATGTTATCCTTGCTATCTGGGAAGGAGCACAACCACTTCACACAGCACACAGGAACAGTGTAAAGGCTGTCAATCAGCTGGGAGGTCCCTCCCACGTCACCTTTTTTCTCTTGGCGTCAGAAAACTTGTCAGAAGTGACTCATGCAGATAGCGGAGGAACAAGGCAACAGAGAGAATTTACACTTAGTGCTCTTAATTGAGACAAGTATACACTAGAAGAGGGATAGAATTTATCTATATTTCACGTCTGAGGTTTACAATTACTTTAACCTAAATTCTAGGGCAGTTACCCCCATTGCAGACCGCTTGCAAGCCCCACAAAAAAAAAAAAAAAACACACACACACACACACACACGTCTGATGTTATGACTTCTTTTCTTCTCTGGCACAAGTAGATCATTAAATGCTGCAGAGATATGATATGGTGCATTCCTCACCAAGCCCTAGCTGGACGCACATCCCAAGGGTAATGTCTAAGAATGGCGCTGGATGACATTTAACCCATAAAACAAGTACAGTACAGCGAGAGTCACTACCCTGCTTGGCTATAGGGTGTTTAACTGGTGCGATGTTAGACTTCACATGTGATTTGCACTGCACTGTCGCGCAGATCACATGCAATGTCTGTGCGATGCAAATTCAGCCATACAGATTGTATGGCTGAATTTGCATCGCATTCGCAACAAAATGGTGCAGGACCCTTTTTTTGGTACGCACTGGAAGCGGATCGCATGGGTGTTCATTAACTTTCCATTGACACCCACAGCAGTTTGCTTAGGGCAGTGTGAACTGCCTGCGGGTCCTATGTGATGCGAAAACAGTGTTATTGCCTGATAACTACTTTTTCAGGAATCTTCCAGGACAGCTTACAGAGAGATAGGCTCTTCCCACCTAGCACAGGAAACACATGATCCACATCATAAAAAGCACTGCACATGCATTGGCTCCTCCCGAAGGCTTCAGAATAAGTATCATTAAACCCTCATTAGCGTAGCTTTAATCTAAAGCCCTGTACACACGATCGGATTTCCTATGGATTTTTACCCGATGGATTTTTCCATTGGAAATCCGATGAACCTGACTTCCATCAGTCTTGCCTACACACCATCAGTCAAAAAACCGACCGTTCCAAACGCTGTGACGTAAAACACTCCGACAAGCCGAGAAAAATTAAGTTCAATGCTTCTGAGCATGCGTCGACTTGATTCTGAGCATGCGTGGGTTTTTTATCCGATGGAGTGCCCCACAGATGATAGTAATTTGCTATCGTTTTTTTATCCATCGGATAAATTTAAAACATGTTCTATTTTTTTACACCGATGGAAAAAAAAACGATGGGGCCCATACACGATCGGTTTGTCCGATGAAAAAAAAAGTCCATCGGACTGTTTTCACCGGTAAAACCGATCGTGTGTACAGGGCTTTACTCTATGTTCTACATTGCCACTCACCAACACAGAAGGGAGGGAACCAACGCCGTCCTGGAAGATTCCTGGAAAAAGTAGTTATCATCAGGTAACAACACTGTTTTTCCAAGTCATCTTCCAGGACGGCTTACAGAGAGGACAAAATAGGACTACCTGATCAGGGCGGGACCCCAGCTTTAAGCACCTACTTCCCAACAGCCTGTTTCTGGGTTAGAGAACAGGCCTGGTTGGTAATGTCTATGAAGGTTTGAAAGCTGGACCCGGATGAGGTCTTAAAGAACTTGGGAGAAGCACTAACCTTTCCAGCTCGAGAAATGGCCCCTGCTCTGTGTGAATGAGCTTCAATGTTTTCCAGGGGAAACAGCAATGATGCCTGGTAGGCTTCCATCATTGCATATTTCAATCACCCTGTGATAGTAATAATTTGATGTCAATAATTTGACGTCTTCTTGCATTTATCTGGGCTACAGAACAAGCAAAGCTAGAGGTTGATCTCCAATCTATAGATCTCATCCTACACAATTTTCATTCAATGAGATGCCTACCCATGGACATTTAGATAATAGTAAGGTGACCAGATTATTTAAAAGAAATCCAGGGACATAATTTTACTAGTAATGGTGCCAATCGGTGACTCTCTGCCCGTCACCGCAGCCTCCCGCCTCACAACTTGTCAAGTCTTAATCTCCGGGCCCCGGCTACCACTGGGTGGGGAGTGGAGGAAGATCACTCTGCCAGGGAAGGCAAGGAGATAATCTGGCAGGCAGCTGGCCGGTACTTGAGCCAAGGCAGAAATAACATGCAAGGGGAGCTGAATGGGCATGCACCCGAAACTGAAGAAATATTCCCTCCGCTCCAACCAGCACATGATCATCAGAAAGGGGCACAGATAATGGAAAAAAATACACCCCCTAAGCTAGTAGGAGTGGGGGTGTGTAATTCAGATTTTTATTTTGCACTGACAGTCTTTGAAATTGACCCAGCCCCTGTTCAAATCCAATCCAGGGACAAAACCGGGGACAGGCTTGGTCCGAGGAAAGTGTCCTGAATCCGGGGACAGTCCCCGGAAACCGGGGATGTCTGGTCACCCTAGATAATAGGCCCCATTAATTATTCAGCAAGATTTCTGTCCTAACGCTAGATATATCGATATCTCCATACCTGCCTATGTACACGGTTTTTACCCTGCTCCATTTTTAAATAAAACGGTATTACACTATCCACGGTCTTTTGTGGCTCATTCCGGTGGAGCCGTTTGATTCTCTGCAGAGTGGAGGAATCTAATTACCTTCCCCCCAAGAAGTTATTTCTGCGATCTTTATGGGGAACTGAATACGTATGGGAGAGATTGAATGAGGAAGGATCCTGAGAGAAATTTCTATGTGCCTGATGGTCTTTGATGGCCGCTTACATCTGGTAAGCAGATTTTGATTGCCACGTCGGGTGAAGCACTTTATATGCACGTTGCACTTTAAGAGCACGGTGGTTGGAATCTAAAACTTGGAATACAGCTACTACATCAATATTTATATCCATTTGTCTAATAAACATTGTTTGTACACTCGAGTGGTGTATATGGACAATTATTTTACACCTTTTGCGCCCTTTGTACCTTTTTCTTCACAGTTTATTAGTCCACACTAATTTTGGAGCTGCACTTGGTTGTATTTATTTCGATTTAATTAATTTTTGAGCGCTGTATGCCATTTTTTCTACCTAAACAAACTGGAGTGCATAGCAGATACTGTTACCCCATAATAGGTGCAGCGTCAGCAATTAGACATAACCAAATATTTTATCTGGAACAGAAGTAAAAAGTGAGTCTCCTTAAACTACATATTTAAACAATGTATGTTAACAGAGATCGCTGTACACTTATCTTTGCTTTATATAGCCCACACTTAGTTTGGAGACAGACATGTCCAAATATAGTGATAAATGAAAGCTTCTGACACCTTTGGATAAGCCCTGAAGTGTGTAACAGGAGCTACCAGAAGGCCAACACCTGCAGGTATAACGATCAATCATTAAACACGGGTTTGTCCATGCAAACCTTGCATGGAGGTTACGCCCAGGAGAGTTGTACACTTAAGAGCCGGTTCACACTGGGGCGGCACGACTATGGGGGCGACTCGGCAAGGCGATTTGAAGAGGACTTCAGAGGCGACTTGCAAAATGACTTCTGTATTGAAGTCAATGCAAGTCGCCCCCAAAGTCGTACAAGAACCTTTTTCTAAGTCGGAGCAACTTGCGTCGCTCCTATTAGAACTGTTCTATTGAACAGAGCGGGGCGCGACTTGTCAGGCGGCTGAGTCACCTGACTAGTCGCCCCTGTGTGAACCGGGTCTTACTGTTAGGGCCTCTGCCTCCAAATAACCACATTAATGGTGGACAGGAACACAAAGCACATTCACCCTGTGTTTGTAGGAGGTACAGGATTTCAGCCAGTAATAGAGAATATGGTGTTTGACAAAACGTGAGTAAGGGAGGGCTCCCCTTGAGCCTCAGCACTCACGAGGATAGTTGCTTCTCCTCCGGCGGAGAAGGAGCCTTTGTGAAAAATCAGGAAAAAAAGAAGGTTTGTCATTTATTTTCCCCCCCCCAATGCTTTTTAGGAATCCCTTAACCTTCAAAGAGCATTGCAGCACTGGAGCTGGTATCCAGGTAGTAGATAACTTGTACTTGCAGGCTGTGCATCTGTCTCTTAGGTGGCTCCCCTTTTGCTTCCATCCTCTGTCTTAGAGGGAGAGGACACAAGGCGGAATGAGCCTTTTACCAAGAGAGACAACGTGCAGATGATCACTCTCTGACCAGCACTCATCCACCTAGGGAGACCCAAATGGAGCCCCACAACTAGTAGGGAAAAAAATAGGATTTTTATAACAGCTTACCTGTAAAATCCTTTTCTTGGAGTACACCACGGGACACAGAGCTAGTCATTACATAATGGGTTAAGGGTCACCAGCGGTGATTGGACACTGGCACAACCAATGGAAGACAGTTCCCCTCCATATAACCCCTCCCATCAGGGAAGTACCTCAGTTTTGTAGCAAAGCAGTAAGGTTCCCATAAGAAGGGTGGGACCTCTGTGTCCCGTGGTGTACTCCAAGAAAAGGATTTTACAGGTAAGCTGTTATAAAAATCCTATTTTCTTTATCGTACACCACGGGACACAGAGCTAGTCATTACATAATGGGACGTCCCAGAGCAATGCTCATATGAAGGGGGGGAGACACAGATCAAACCGACCGCTTGCGGACCAGAAGCCCTATACTGCTGCCTGCAGCACACTTCGCCCGAAGGCGGAATCCTCATGTCCTTTCACATCTATTTGATAGAATTTGGAAAATGTATGGACTGAGGACCAAGTTGCAGCCTTACAGATCTGCGCCATCGAAGCCTGGTGGTGCACTGCCCATGAAGCACTTATCGCCCTGGTAGAGTGCGCCTTAACAGGAAAAGGAGGAGTCCTGTTCTTTAAACCATAAGCTTGAACAATTACTTGTCTAATCCACCTGGAAATGGTGGATTTTGATACCGCTTGGCCCTTCTTGGGACCATCTGGTAAAATAAACAAAACATCTGTTTTACGTATCTGAGCGGTTGCTTGCAGATACACCCTTACCGCTCTCACTAGATCTAGAGAGTGTAATAATTTTTCCCCCGCCGTCCGCGGGTTTGGAAAAAAGGAAGGCAGAACAATGTCTTGATTCAAGTGAAAAGCCGACACCACCTTAGGCAGAAAAGCCGGATGGGGTCGTAGTACGATCTTGTCCTTGTGACAAATTAGATAAGGCTCTTTACAAGAAAGAGCTGCTAGCTCTGATACTCTCCTAGCAGAAGCTATAGCAATCAGAAAGGCCAATTTCCTACTTAATATAATTAAAGGAATATGGCGAATAGGTTCAAAAGGTTGCTTTTGCAACACTGACAATACCAAATTCAAATCCCATGGACACAAGGGAGACCTGACTGGAGGATTTATCCTCAGTACCCCCTGAATGAATGTCCGAACTAGGGAGTGAGATGCCAATGGTCTCTGAAAGAAGACTGATAGAGCCGATATTTGCCCTTTGATGGTGCTAAGGGCTAATTTCATATCCACTCCTAACTGGCAAAAAGCAAGAATCCTACTTATTTCATATTTCAGAGGATTCCAACTTCTGGATTCACACCAGGAAACGTATGCTTTCCAGACTCTATGATAGATGAGTCTGGAGGCTGGCTTTCTAGCATTAATGAGCGTAGAAAGAACCAGGCCAGAGACCCCTCTCTTTTTCAAAATGTGGGTCTCAGCAGCCAGGCCGTCAAATTTAGCCTTTGTAAGGAAGGGTGGAATACTGGACCCTGTGACAACAGGTCGTGTCGAAGTGGAAGCTTCCAGGGCCTTCCTATCGCCATTTTTACGATCTCGGCATACCAAGGCCTCCTGGGCCAGTTTGGGGCCACTAGGATTACTGGTATTCCCTCCTCCTTGATCCTGCGAAGCAGTCTTTGTAGAAGAGGGATCGGAGGGAATGCATAGATCAGTGAGAACTGATTCCATGGAGTTATTAGAGCGTCTGTCCCGTAGGCTAGAGGATCTCTCGTTCTGGACACAAAGTTGTCCAATTTCTTGTTGAACCTGGAAGCTAGCAGGTCTACATCTGGGTTTCCCCATCTCAGACATATGGCCTGAAAGATCTCTGGGTGAAGAGACCACTCTCCTGGTAGCAGCTGCTGACGACTCAGGTAGTCTGCTTGCCAGTTTTCTATCCCTGGAATGAAGATTGCAGAGATGCAAGGTACATGCTCTTCTGCCCATGCCAAGATCCGGTTCACCTCTCTTTGGGCTGCCCGACTGTGGGTGCCTCCTTGGTGATTGATGTAAGCTACTGCCGTAGCATTGTCGGATTGAACCCGAACTGGGTAGCCCTGTAACCTGTATGTCCAGGTTTTGAGGGCTAGATATACCGCCCGGATCTCTAGCACATTGATGGGCAGGATCCCCTGAGTCTTGGCCCAAGTTCCCTGGGTAGAAGCCTCCTCGAATACTGCACCCCAGCCCGATAGGCTGGCATCCGTAGATACCACCTTCCAGGCCACTGGGAGGAAGGACTTTCCCTTCCGTAAATTCCTGGCTTCTAGCCACCAATTGAAGCTGTGGCGTACTTGTGAGGACAGGCGCATGGGTATATCCAGAGCTTGGCTCTTCCTGTTCCAGGAGGCTAAAATATTGCCTTGAAGTAGTCTCGAATGAAACTGGGCGTAAGGGACTGCCTCGAAGGAGGCTACCATCTTTCCCAATAGTCTCATGCAAAGGCGAATAGACGGCCTCTTGTTTGCTTTGACCTTGTGGATCAGGTCTTTCAGAGACTGTATCTTTGGCTCTGGCAGGTATACCCTGTTTTGGGCTGTATCTATGATCATGCCCAGGTACACTATCCTTCTTTGGGCCTGGAGAGAGGATTTTTGTAAGTTTATAATCCATCCTAAATGCTCCAGGTATCCTACTGTAGTGTCTACAGCGTGATCCAATCCCTCCTTTGACTGATCTATTAATAGTAGATCGTCTAGATAGGCTGTTACCGCAATGCCCCGTGTTCTTAGGTTTGCTAACAGAGGAGCTAGCACCTTTGTGAATACTCTGGGCGCGGTGGCTACACCAAATGGCAGGGCCACAAATTGAAAGTGGCGATCTTCTACCGCAAACCTTAGGAATCTTTGGTGAGCGGGGAGGATTGGTATGTGTAGATATGCGTCTTTGATATCTATGGACGCAATGAATTCTCCGCCTTTTAAAGTAGCGACCACGGATCGAATCGTTTCCATTCGAAAATGGCGAACGTTCAGAAACTGGTTTAGATTTTTTAGATCCAGGATGGGTCTGACTTCTCCGTTCGGTTTTGGAATCACAAAGAGGTTTGAGTAAAAACCTGAACCTTGCTCCTTTTGGGGTACCTCTGTAACCACACCTTGAGCTATTAAGTGATTCAAACCTTTGAAGAAGGATCCTCTTTTTTGTGGATCCTTGGAGAGTCTTGAACTTCGGAATTGAGAAGATGGGATCTCTCGAAATTCCAGTCTGTACCCTGAGGATATTGTGGATACCACCCATTTGTCCTGGGTTTCTGTCCGCCAAGTCGCTGAGAACTGACGAAGCCTTCCCCCCACTCGGCCGAGCGGGGGCGCCCCTTCAATGAGAGGTTTTGGGGGCTTGCTTATTAGCTCTTGAACCCCACGGCTTCTTGTTCTTCTGAGCCTGTTCTTTGGCTTTTTTGGGCGGCTGAAAAGGCCGTCGCCACTGGCTGGAGTCAGATTTCCCGGGAGCTGGGGAGAGAGTGTGTTTAAAACAAGGTCTCTTATTTTTCCTTTCTCTCAGGTAAAAGTGTCGTTTTACCACTTGATATCTTTTGGATATATCTTTCTAAATCTTCCCCAAAAAGGCGTTCGCCATGGAACGGGAAACTTGCCAACAACTTTTTGCATGGGGCTTCCGCTGACCAATGCTTAAGCCAAAGTACTCTGCGCATCTGTACCAGCTGGAGTGTAAGGCGTGATGCCTGTATGATAGAATCTCTCATGGCATCCACTGTGAAGCATAAGGCTTTAGGCAAATTCTCCCAATCTTTAGCCTGCTCTGAAGGCAGCTCCTTCAGCCCCTGCTTTACCTGTTGGCTGACGACCTGACACATACCGACTGCTGCTACCGCAGGTTGGATAATTGAGCCGGCCAAAAGGAAGGAGGATTTCAGTAAGGATTCCAACTTCTTCTCAGAAGGATCTTTAAACACTTGTACATTATCCACTGGACATGTCAGGTTTTTATTTACACAAGAAATAGCCGCATCTACCGTAGGCAGGCTCCATTTCTTTAAAAAATTTTCCTCCATAGGATAAAGAATGTTAAACTTTTTTGGAGGTGAAAAACGCTTATCTGGATGTTGCCAGTCTGCGTACAATAGATCCTCTAGTAACGGATGAACCGGGAAGGAGCATGCACTTTGCAGGGATCTTAATGATCCTAGGGAGGAGACAGGTGATTCTGTTACCTCCAAAGAGGGTAACCTAAATGCAGCTCGCACGGCTCCTGCATAGCATTGCACCTGTGACTTTAAAATCTGGGATACCGAAAAAGGCTCATCCGATATCCCTGATCCGTCTGACTCCTCATCCTCTGCTGATGTAGCCTCCTCCTCATCCTCCTCCTCCTCAGGTACTTCTGAAGGGAGGTCCAATACTGGAGGAGATCTGCTTCGCTTATTGTCCTTTTTAGAGGATTTAGCGATTAAAGTAGCAATTTTCTCCTCCAGATTATTTAGGGCAGCTGATAACGTGTCCTCAGTGACATATGCAGGCCCAGGCTTCACTGGGGAAGCCGCCATACCTGACAGAGGTAATGGCTCATCCTGTACAGGTGCTTTTGGCAACACAGGAGAGGAAGGTACCGAGTCAGCACAGCTAGAGCCCCCTGTCTCAGGCGGCGGTGCTCTTTTATCTCTTTTTGTCCGCATTACTTCCCCTGGAAGACTTACTGTTTAGACAAAATACAAGGTACCTAAATGCATATACTACCGTGTTCAGTTTAGCAAATACATTAAGTATGCAACTTTTAACACATAACTATGCATAACATGGATGTCTTCTAGGAAGTACCCAATCCAACCACATGGAGTCTTACGTCCCTGTATAGCTGCTGTGTTTCTCTGCCAGGAACAAGAGAACTAACAAGCTTGCTTGCTGCTGCAGTGCTTTTTACACTGACAGTCTTTTAAATTTGGCGCCGTTTCTGTGCCTGCGCGCGCCACGTGCCCGCGCACGCCTCGGCCCCCCCCCCCTCCGATAAAGCGCGCTCCCGCGCGCGCGGCCTTTAGCGCTATGGTGGTGGCCATAGTGAGAGAGGACTCTCATCAGCCCCTGTCCCCACTTACCTGCATCTGCAGGTGTCTGTATCGGCCACCGGAAGGAGGAGCGGGGTGCTCAAGCAAGCTCAGCAGCGGAGGTGACGAGCAGTGTACTTCGCCGAAGCCGACACTGAACAGAGTGAGGTGAGTATATTCAGCTCTTTACTCCCCCCCAGTGGTGGAAAAAAAGAAGACATCCACTTTTTGAAAAAGGTCCCAACCTAGTTATGGACCTTCTAATCTCACCTTATCCACGCCGCAGGTTTTTCTGCTGAAAGTTTTCAGACAGATACCAAACTTCACCCTTCACGGTGGGCTATGTGTGCCAACCTTCAGGGATATGGGTTCTTATTTAAAGGATACCTCTCCCCTGGGCCTTGTACAAGACTCTTACCAGGACTTTATAGCGAAATAGCGAAAGTGCTGGATCTTAGAGCCCAGTCCTCCGAAGAGAGACATTACAGGCGACGCCTCATGGATGAGGCCCGGATCCCATCCAGATTCAGCTCATTTGTAGGCGTCTTGGATGGATCCGAAAGCATAGCTCTTTTACCCCCAGAGGGTCTCTTTGGTAGAGCTTTCCTTTAGCACCTCCTAACGCGTCCAACACCTTTCGACACTGGCGAAAAAACTGAGGTACTTCCCTGATGGGAGGGGTTATATGGAGGGGAACTGTCTTCCATTGGTTGTGCCAGTGTCCAATCACCGCTGGTGACCCTTAACCCATTATGTAATGACTAGCTCTGTGTCCCGTGGTGTACGATAAAGAAATGGGGATACACACACACAGCCAGACTCCCCAGACCAGCCCTGTCGGTCTGTGGATAGTACAGAAAATAATCTCAAAACCCTCTGTGCCCCCTTCACCAGGGAGCAAGAAAAGAGGAACCCCCATTTGCCTCTTTCTTACCCTAGGGCCAGAGTCTGCAGGTGTCCCAGACCTGCTTTCCTACTCCTTCCTGGTGACATACCAACGCAGGAAAAAATGGCTTCCACCATCTTCTCTGTAGCCCTGAAAGGTTGAGCAGTGTGGAACAGTGCATGGAGCTAGTAGCCCTGACCACCTGGTCAGTGTCTGCTATCAAACTATACAGTCCTGACATGCACCTTTCTTCCACCCATAAGGCATTTTTTTGGTGCACATCGGGCACCTTTTTCTGGGTGTCTGTTTTGTGGGCTTTGTCCTTTGTCCTTTGTCAAACGACAGACGCCAGCACATTACTTCCACTGAAGTAAATACCCGTTAACAAAAAAACACCCTGTGGATAACAAAATTCCAATCTAAGAATTTTTTTTAAAATACCCACCACCGGAGCCTATGCTAGTATGTGCGACACCTGTCCACCCTACGCATTCACAATATACCGGCTCTGGAAAAAACATAACACCCCCTGTGTCCCCACCACAGGAGGATAAGAAAAGGGAAGGAGCAGTCTGCCCCCTATTTTCTTACCTTAGGGCCTACATCAACCGATGGCGCCTCCATACCTGCTTCCATGGATTGGTATCTCCATGTTGCTTGGAAGCCTTCGGCGCCATCTTCTTATTCAGGCCCCTATTTCAGGAGATGTGGAGAATCCGGGGCGGCACTGTGGATCCGACGCTGCCCTCTGGCACAGCACGCCTGTTTATCCTTCGGATACCCTAGCTAGGGCTTTACTTCCTGGCGTCTGGGTGTACCAAGATGGCCGCCGTCCGTCTTGCTTTCTGGAGCCAGAGGCTACCTCATCACTCTGCGCCCCCAGCACAGTCCACATGCTGGGGATAGAGAAGCCCTGTAACATGGGGATCTCTTGAAACGGCAGAAAAAAAGGCACCCTGACCATGCAGCGGCCTATGGCTCCACTAGGAGACCACCCTGCTGTGCAATTCCGGATGGACTCACTGGATCACCTCCTCCACTCCTCACAGGTAACCTCACTGAGGATACAGCCATATATCGGGAGAGGGGGTCCCTTATTTTCACCCCAGACCGCTTCCTTCAGGTCTCTGGGTGGCCCAAACTGACTCATACCCCAGGAGTACTACTCTTGTTTGCACTGGGTATGGACGTCGGGAGGCCCCTGCCACCTAGCACGAAGGCCGGAAAAATAACAAACATCCGTTTGGAGTTCCTGTCTGGCCGGAGGAAACACAAATACGGAGGAGCTGATGCATGTGCAGTGCTTTTCATGATGTGGATCATGTGTTTCCTGTGCTAGGTGGGAGGAACCCATCTCTCTGTAAGCCGTCCTGGAAGATGACTTGGAAAAACCCACATTGGAATCGCGCTGGTTTCCGCATCGTGCTAGTGTGAACCGACACTTAAAAAAGGAACAAGAGTTTTGCTTTAAGCCCCAAAATCCTAAACCTACCCTTAACCTGCAACACTACAGCAACATAACCCAGGCTTCGAAGAAATCCGGGCGCCAGGTCACAATTGCGACTGGAATTAGCAACCTGGGGAAGGAAACAAAGGCCTGCAGAAGGCCGTGGCCTCAATTGCCAGTGCGGCCCGACGCGATCACGTGGCAGGAGATGTGGGGGCGCACGGAGACACAGGATACCCCATCCTGTCTCCGTGCGCCCCCACCTCCCCCGCCGCGCGATCGCGTCGTGCCGGCCGGTAATTGAGGCCGCGGCTTTGCGGCCTTCTGCAGGCCAATGCTTCCTTCTGTGATCTGGCGCAATCTTGCGGTGGCCGTTGGGATGACATACAACCAGCAATGCTAAGAAGGGATTAAAAATGCCTGTGTTGTGGTGCTTCCAAAACGCTGTCCATTTATTTCAATGGGTAGGGCGTTTTGAGAGTGCTGTATACAGAGCTCCCAAACCGCCCCAAAGATACTGCTTGCAGGACTTTTCGGAACGTCCCGCAAGTGCACCACCCCAGTGTGAAAAGACACTGAAATTTATTGTAGGTGTTTTTTTAGGCGTTTTTAGGAGGCTATTTGTAGCGCTTAAACTCCTGAAAACCGCCTCAGTGTCAAAGGGGTCTAAAAGTGGTTGTACAGACACAAGGTTTTTACCTTCATGCATATGAAGGTAAAAAACCTGTGTGCATCAGCCCCCCAATACTTACCCGAGCCCCCTCTTGATCCAGCGATGTCCACGAGAGCCTTGGCTCTCTGGAGATTCGCACTCCTAAATGGCTTTTGGCAGCTATGGCAGGAGCCGCTCTCAATCACAGTCAGTGAGCCAATCAGAAAACGGAGGGGGAGAGGCCAAGCCACAGCTTTGTGTGTCAATGGACACAGAGTCGTGGCTCAGGACCACACCTGTTTGGAGGCACCCGGCAGGAGGGAGGGCTAGGAGCCTTGGCGTGGGACCCGAAAAGAGGAGGATCCGGGCTGCTCTGTGCAAAACTATTGCACAGAGCAGGCAAGTATAACATGTTTGTTATTTTAGAAAAAAAATAAAGAAACTATAGTATTACTTTAAACCTACCGTTGTACAAACGTCATTACTAGGGATCGCACAGTCCACGTGCAGCTATGAGTAAGCATCTCATGATGTGAAATGCGTTAGCCAGTCCCCGTGTTCACCCCTGTGTGTTCTTGCTGTATTTCGTGGATTTTATACAATAAATCAGCATTTTTTGCAGAGTGCGGCGGTCCAGAAATTTTTCTTCTTATTGACCACGTGCAGATCCCGCCAGGAAGTCGGCGCTGCGCTAATCACAGACAGGGAGACATGTCCCGATGCGCGGCTGCAGAGATCGGGACATGTCTCCCTGTCTGTGATTAGCGCAGCGGCGTGCCGACTTCCTGGCGGGATCTGCACGTGGAGTGTGCGAACACGCCGGAGCTCATCCCTGGTCATTACGGTGCCTTGAAATGGGCAACTAAGAAATCAATACCATGAGTTCTATACAATTTGTAGCTGCAGCAATATATCCAAAGTGTAAAAACTCACTCCAACTCGAGCTGCAGATAGCAGTTTAAAAGGGAAGACCATTGAATTGTATTACTATTTACCAAAACAATTCTGAGAGAGAAGCTTAAAAGGTTTTGCATTTCAGGATTGCTTTTAATCCCTCACCTTTTCCACGGGGAGAAGCGTTTGCAGCAGTCGCATTGTAAAAAGAGAGATGCTGATAAATGCCATTCTGTGGTTCACAAGAGAAGAGTCAGGCTTCTCAGAGCTATTGTTATTTTTATGATACAATATAACCTCCCCAAGTGTATCCAGCACGAAAAGCAGTTTACATCTCTGTAAAAAGAAAGCACAAAAGTGAGTTTTTATTACATTATTGGAATAGGCTTAAATCATATAAGAGATGTGGAATTTATTGCATCTGTGCTCGAGAAAAAGCCACCCTTTCCAAAAATCATTTATAATCAAGTTCATATTTTGCTGGATTGTTGTCCATGCATACCCTTTCAAGGAAGAAATAGAAAGAAGAAAAAAAGATTAGAAAAATAAAAGGTGTTATTGACATTGTCTCATTATTTGCCTTCCCCTTGGTTACCACAGCAACCTGCACTGCTGCTTAGGCCTTCCATACCCTGGTGAACAAAGAATGCTTTGTGAGCATGTTTTTATTGATGTAAACTTAATATAGTCTGGATGGCTGGTATCAAAATTTAATTGCTGGTCAAAGATATTTAGTGCATAGCATGTCGTTTCCATAATCACAATGCTGCTATCTCACCAGTTCTTGTCCTACGAGACTTCGATCCTCCCATACGTTTTCTGAAATGGCATCACAAAGCAGTACCAAGTTTTCGTTAAGCAGTTCAAGGACAAGTTGTATCATCTTTCTTCTTTCTGTATGTGTAAAAAAATTAAATAAAATGAAAAAAAATTTTTTTATGCCAATTCATAAACCATGTAATAACTTACAACTCTAAAAAGGGATTGATTACAGCGGGGAAGATAATTATTTGATCCCCTGCAGATTTTGTACATTTGCCCACTTACAAAGAAATGAAGGGTCTATAATTTTTATCATAAGTGTATTTAAAATGATAGAGACAGATCATCAACCAAAAATCCAGAAAAAAAAACAAAACAAAAAAAAAACAAGATACAAATGTTATAAATTGAGCAGTTCAGTGAGTAAAATAAGTATTTGATCCCCAAGCAAAACATGACTTAGTACTTAGTGGACAAACCCTTGTTGGCAAGCACCGAGGTAAGACTTTTTTTTAGTTGGTTACCAGGTTTGCACACATCTCAGGAGGGAGTTTGGTCCACTATTCTTTACAGATCTTCTCTAAATCCTTAAGGTTTCTTGGCAACTCAAAGTTTCAGCTCCCTCCATAAATTTTCTATAGGATTAAGGTGTGGGGACTGGCTAAGCCAACCCATGATCTTAATGTGCTTCTTCTTGAGCCACTCCTTTTGTTGCCTTGGCGGTATGTTTTGGGTTACTGTCTTGCTGGAAGACCCATCCACGACGCATCTTCAGTGTTTTGGTTGAGGGAAGAAGGTTCTCCAAGAATTTACAATACATGGACCCGTCCATTGGCCCCTAATGCAGCAAAGTGGGCCTGTACCTAGCAGAGACACAGCCCAACGCATAATGTTTCCACCTCCGTGCTTGACTGTAGGGATGATGTTCTTGGGGTCATAGTCAGCATTTTTCTTCCTCCAAACACGGCGAGTCAAGTTAATGCCAAAGAGCTTAAAGGGGTTGTAACCCTCAAGGTTTTTCACCTTGATGCATTCTATGCAATAGGGTGAAAAACCTCATGCTGCAGCCCCCCAGTGCCCCCGTTTTACTTACCTGAACCCGGTCTTTTTCTCCCCAGGGACGAAAGTGTGGCCTGCATTTGTATTCAGCCCCCTTTACTCTGATACCCCTAACTAAAATCTAATGGAATCAATTGCCTTCAAAAGTCACCTTATTAGTCCACCTCTGTAATTTAATCTGTTTAAATACAGCTGTTCTATGAAGCCCTCAGAGGTTTGTTCGAGAACCTTAGTGAACAACATTAAGGCCACGGAACACACCAGATAGGTTAGGGATAAAGTTTTGGAGAAATTTAAAGCAGGGTTAGGTTATAAAAAAATATCCCAAGCTTTGAACATCTCACAGAGCACTGTTCAATCCCTCATTCGAAAATATAAAAAGTATGGCATAACTGCAAACCTACCAAGACATGGCTGACCACCTAAAATGACAGGCGCGGCAAGGAGAGCATTAATCAGAGAAGTAGCCAAGAGGCCCATGGTAACTCTGGAGGAGCGGTGGTGATCCACACCTCAGGTGGGAGTATCTGTCCACAGGACAACTATTAGTTGTGCACTCCACAAATCCAGCCTTTATGGAAGAGTGACAAGAAAGCCATTGTTGAAATAAAGTCATAAGTAGTCCTGTTTGCAGTTTGTGAGAAGCCACACAGCAAACATGTGGAAGACGGTGTTCTGGTTAGATGAGACCAAAATTAATTTTTTTGCTTAGTGTGGCGAAAAACGAACACTGCACATCACCCTGAACACACCATTCATACCGTGATACATGGTGGTGGCAGCATCATGTTGTGGGATGCTTTTCTTCAGCAGAGACATGGAAGCGGATCAGAGTTGATGGGAAGATGGATGGAGCCAAATACAAGGAAATCTTAGAAGAAAACCTGATAAGAGTCTGCAAAAGACTTGAGTGGAGGTTTACCTTCCAGCAGGACAAGGACTATAAAACATACAGCCAGAGCTACAATTGAATGGTTTAGATCAAAAGCATATTCATGTGTTAGAATGGCCCAGTCACAGTCCAGACCTAAATCAAATTGAGAGTCTGTGGCAAGACTTGAAAATTGCTGTTCACAGACTCTCTCCATCCAATCTGACAGAGCTTGAGCTGTTTTGAAAAGAAGAATGGGCAAAAATTTCACTCTAGATGTGCAAAGCTGGTAGAGACCCAAAACGACTTGCAGATTTAATTGGAGCAAGAGGTAGTTCCTACAAAGTATTGAGGGGGGCTGAATACAAATGTACACCACACTATTCAGATAAAACAGTCCTGTTTTCAGCCCCTAGCCACAAAACAAACATGCTATATCCATACAAAGGTAAGGCAAGCAACTTTGTTCATTAGTGAAGGAAACTTTATGCCATACAGAAAAATTTGACAAACTGGAAATGTGTACTTAACTCCAAGAGTAAATCTATTAAATAAAAAAAGTCAGGTTAGTGGCCTATAAAATAAATATTTACATAGGTTCTCACCTAGAAATCATTAGAAGATGCTGTTATGGGTGACTAAAGATGGGTAAATATCTCATTGAGTACAACAAGCAGGCAATTATCTCTCTCTCTTCACACACACACACACACACACACACACACACACACACACACCCCCCCCAAACTGTAGGCAATAGACCCAACCATACGCAATAGCAGCACACCCTCAGTACCTAGGGTTGCCACCTCATCCCTTTAAAACCGAACACATATGAATTCCACAGGTTCTGTGGCTGATTAAGGTGGTAATTAAACTCACTTGGTGCCTTATCTGCATTTAATTAGCCTCAGAACCTGTGTAATTCATATGTGTTCGGGTTTAAAGGGATGAGGTGGCAACCCTATCAGTACCTTCATCCTTACCTCTCTCCCTTACATTGGAAAAGGTGTGACCCACTCAAAATCAGAAAATCTCCCTATACCAACAATCAACCTCAGCTGTCTGAGGAACTAATAGCCACCTAGGAATTTAAAAAAAGCCTAAAAACAGCAAGTGAGTCCTGAACCAACATTGTATATTGTGATACTTTTTATCTGAACCACCTTAAGGCTTTGAAGATGAGCTTCTAGAGGCGTACCTCCATCAGTTTGGAGGAGCACATACGTACTGTCAATTCGGATACAGAAGTATCAGTGCAATACATAATGTTTGCACTAGGTGTAGGTTTGTGAAGACAGTTTTCTAAACATTTACCCCATTCCTCATTTTAAAGCAGCACATTCATATACTATCAATCCAAATAGAAACTCAAAAGTATCAATTGACAATACAATTAACAAAATTTTGCATCACCAGCATGAAAAAGTTTTAAAAAGTTTTTTTTTTTTCAAAGAAAGTAGAAGAAGTGGAGAACACCACAAGTAAACTTCAATGTGAATGAATCCCTTTTTTTAGAGATGAAAGGAGTATAGTGACCCAAGGAATTTGCATCCGTAAGGATTCTAGCAGGTAAAGAACAAAACCATAGCTCAGCCTACTGAGACCATTATGGCTGACCGAACCTAAAAATGTCCAACCACAAGCAAAGTATTTAACTTTGAGTGGACTGGTTTTTACACATCTTCCTCTACAAAGAAATTGTATCTTTTAATGTTAAAATGGAATACAAATCTTAAGTTGCACAAGAGGGACGCAGCCAATATTACCAAGATTTTGAAGTAAGGTTATATATCGTCCATTGCTTTAAGTGTGATAATGATATTGTCTATCCGCAGAGACCCTTATGCATTTGGTTGTCCCTTATACCTAGTTTGGCTGAGAGAGACCCATGTTTCCAGACAGGAACTGCACTTTCTAAAATCATAATCAGTGAAAGACTAGCTTGCAGGAGGGAGCCATGAACCTCTTTTCACAGTATATGAAAAAAATAGCAATACCATTTTTGTTAAAAAATATGCTGCAATGTTTCAGTGCACGATTCCTTTGTTCTAATAAAAGTATGGATATTCCTTCTGGATAACGATTGATTCCTGGCCTGATATATGAATTCTTGAACATCTACCTTAAATGACTGACCCGGCATGTTTTTTTTTTTTCTGGTTATCTCCAGTTGCCTCTCCTCTAGGGACATGCATAATTCACCTACCAGTTTATAGATCTTTGAAACAAGGTCATATACCGTTAGCTATTACTCTTTAATGTTGTAATAACGTTGCTTCTTTTTTTTTTCTGAAACTTTCTTAATAAAAATAGATTGAAAGTTAAAAAAAAAAAAAAAATTATACAGTCATGGTATCCGGGTTCGTACTGTCACCACCCTGCTTGTAAGGTTACTAGAAAAGAATGCTTTATATTTAGGAAGAAGCTGACCTGACTTTAACAGAGGCGTTGCACTTTCCAAAACCAACGCACAGAACTGAGGGAGACTGAGTTGCTGAAACTGCAGGTCTAGCATATCTTCATTTTCAACATCTGAAGGGTCTAAGTGACCTCTGTCCAACGGCGACAAGTGTGATGTCCGGGAATTGGCATGAGCTTGAATGCTATTTCCACTGAAAAAAAATAAAAAAACTGAAATCAAAAAAAGTCACATTAAAGCGTTACTAAACCCATGACCCTGCATTCACTATACCTGGTCTCCCACGGTACACAGAACATGAAAATGCAATTATTTTTGTAAAAATAAACTTCTAAATACCTTTTCTAGCAGTAGCTAGCAGTCTTTGTGACTTGAGTCTCAGTGTTCAGTCGAGCACTGGTTAAAGCTTGTAGGAGTTTTCAGTCTCCTCTGACTGTCCTATGAGGCTGCATGAGCACTGACTCTGTCACACCAAACTGAGCATGTGCAGAGTGCCTCCTGGGGCTCTGTTCTATCAGCAAATGTATTAGGGACAGTAATAGAAGGGGAGGATCCCAGCAATAATTAACACAATACCCAATCAGAGTTTAAATATTGAAATTTTCTATAATAAAATCAAAAACTCCCAGTGTTAGCAACTCTGTACAGCAATTTCTAGCTTCGTTATATACAAAATGAAAATCTTATTTTAAAAAAATTACCTGGATTTTCAATTACAGAAAAATTACAGTTTCATAAATAGGTTTGAAAAAGTTAGACGCGCATAAATAATATCATAAAATGTACTGTTTTCCTTGATAGAAAAGTTATAGGATAAGCACAGCGACAACACAATTTACCAGTAAACGTACACAACACCATGTTGAGGGTACTTGCATGTTTTTTTTTTTTTTTTGTTTTGTTTTTTATTGTGAAGAGCAGCAGAACCTTGAGCTGAAGGTAATTTACAAATCTGCTGCTTACAGTTGTAAGAGAGCATCTTGTTAAAAGCAAGCAGGGAAATTAACTCTGGGAGAAACTGTGTGACAGCCAGTTTGCCGACTCATAAAGTAGAACATCTGAGACAGCCTTCCCGTTACCAATTTCATCAATGCTGAAACAAAAGAGCAACTCAGATTTCATACTTGGGAATCAATTTTGTTTTCTCTCCTTTTTCCTTTAAAAAAAATGTCTTTGATAATCGGGTAGGTGATCTGATAAGGGAATCTGAGAAGTCAATCCTTCTTAACCTCTGTGTACCTGGTCATTCACACAGCAAGGCCTAAAGGAGGCATAGGGGTTGATTTACTACAACTGGAGATTGCAAAATATGGTGCAGCTGTGCATAGTAGCCAATCAGCTTCTAACCTAGGCTTGGTCAATTAAAGTGGTTGTCTAATATGTCCCTCCCGGCCTGCGCCTGTGTCCCCCTGTGTGTGCTGACCACGGTAATCCACCTCCTGTGTGTGTGACCCGTTTCCACCCCCCGCCTCTATTAGTAACTGCCAGTAAAGGTAAAGAAATATTACTGCCAGCCCTTTTGTTCTATCAGGTTTTTTTTTCTATACTTTTCTAATCTTGTTCTTCCCATGCCTTCTATTTTTAGCTTATATTTCCTTTATGATGAACACAAATGTATTAAGCCAATATCACCAAGTCTGAAAGCTTGAGAAACACCAACCTAGAAGATGTAGCATCCCAATCTTGTCCATCTCCTCTAAGTCGCAGACTTGTGCGTCCCACAACTGAAGGCCGAAGGTGCTCATTTATAGGAGAAGGGTTCTGAGAATCACGGGTGGCTGGAGTGTAGTAAGATACAGAAGAATTCTGGGAAATCACTTCTGTAAAGCATAAAAATATTATAACTCAAAGTAATTTGTTAAAGACCAAAGGTCCAAGAAAATGCGAATTCATACAGCAGCAATACAAAAGCAAAAAGGTATAAGTCTGTCAAAGGCACTAGCTATTCTGCAAAGCCTTGACATTCTACCACAATGCACAGTAAACAGAGTCCTCGTTTCTTTCAGTTACAGATCGAGCTCTTGCACTTGGCTGTACTTTAGGGCATAAAAAAGTTAAGTTTGGGAAAATACACCTATAGGTGTGCATGTGAAAACGCAAGTGCTGGCAGTTATATATCAACGTATACACCTCTAACGGCCCTGCACAATGTATCCTCCAATACATGCCAAAGGGCTAAATGATTTGGTAGCTGTAGCTCCTAGGAGCCATAAAAAAGGCAGGTTTTACACGCTACAGCCTTGCACATTAATATACAGCCATATGCAAGAGCCCATATACAACCTGCTTCATTTTATTCTACTCCAATTTCCAACGGCTGAAATGATGTTACACCGACATAGTGCTGGACTTCCCTATCCAAGGATGAGCAGGTTATAAAATTATTAGACCTCATGTACACTGGGGGCTTTCAAAAATGCATTTCTTTCGGCAGGAGAAAGGCAGTTCCAAAAACGTGCCCAAGCCTAATTTTTGCAAAAGCGCTTAGGCGTGCTTAGGAGCGTCAAATGCCCTTGGGCGTTTATATCATTGGCCAGAATATTCATTTCTTCTCGCCAGTAAAATGAATAAATGCTCAAGTGTTAAACATGCCTAGTGCTTAGGCGTGTCAGATGTGTGTCATGCTTAACAGCGCCTCCCCTGGACACAAATTTGGTGGGGGGTTTTGTCGCTAAACGCCGCTTCCTCCAAACTCCTGTAAACGCCTAGTGTGCATGTACACATAGGAGGGGCCTATGTGTACACAATATTTATATATATATATTTCACTGGAGAGGAAGGAGTGCGTGGTCTCCTCCATGCCCGTACCCCCTGTGTTGCAAAGGTTAGGCACACTTAGTTTCACTAGGGGTCTTTGCAGCAATCCCCTCAGTGTTGGTTTCTGTCCCTAGTGTGTAAGGACAAAAGTCTCTATGCCCCAAGTAACTCCAAGGTCCACACCAGTATATCACTCCAACTTAGAGATTTATTTTCTTATGCATGAAAGAAGAAAGGTGTTGGGAAGACAGATGGAATTCAGGCACTCCTGGCTTCGTCGCCACTTGATCCCAAGTGGGTACAGCTCACCCGGATAGTCACCCAATGGCACTAGCAGCCGGCGTGTAGCTTGAACAGTCAATTTTGTTCCTTATTGGATGCGTTCAGGAGATCCTCTGCCACAGGATCTATGGTGCCCCAAACCTCCTGATGGTCCAGATGTTAGGCCCCTGGTTTCCGGACAGATGACATCCCTCCGGAGAGTTACTGGGCCCCTTCCTTCATTGTGATTCTCTCACCAGCCCTTCGGAACGGTCCTCCCCCAGCCTCCTCTTCCAGAAACGGGTCCCCTCGCAAGGCGGCAGCCTGGGATTCTTCCTCCCGAAGAAGGCTCCAGCTAAAGGTGCTGGGCCCAGGGCTGAAGTTGCAGTCCCAGGACTAAAGGTGCCTGGGACTGAGGCACACGTGGCCCCATGGCCTGGAGGGCCATGCACTCGAAAATGGACTGTAGGTTCTCCCTCCGGGCATGGGCCCCGGGAATTGCTCCCCCTCCCATTGCATCTGCCCCTTTTGTACCCCCTCCCGGCATGCACAGCAAGTCCACCACACCCACTGTACCGCTGCCGAGAGGAGACACCAAATCGCTGCCCTATCACCTGTGGTTCAACCCCGAGTATAGATGACAGCGCCACCCATACTTCCCAGGGGAACTGCACACCAGGTGAAATAGCAACAAGACAGAGTCCAGCAAATTGAAAAGATTTGAGTCAACTACCACTCAAATCACCCCTAAATTTGGAACCCCCGCCACACACACACACACACACACACACACACACACATATATCTAAAAAAAAAAAATTGGGGTTCCAAGTAAATTTTCTTGCAAAAAAATATTGGCTTTAACTTGTAAGCAACAAGTGTCAGAAAAGGTGCGGTCTTAAAGTGGTTGAACTGATCTCATTTACAGACCGAATTTCATTGATTTGATGTAAAAGGACTAAGTGCTACAATGTTTCCCTTTATCTCGGCTAAGCAATGTTATTATATTATAAACTTGGCAGGCTGCCTGTTTTTTTTTGTTTTGTTTTTGACAGCTGTCAGCTGTGAGCAGAGAACTCTCCGCACTGAATCTGGAAAATGCTTTGTCAAGTTCGCGAGGGGGTAGGATCACAATCTTGGTTCTTTAACGATTAATCGTGCAGCTCTAATGCACAGTATTTTGTGCTCAAGAAAAAAAATATGAGTCTTAGGCCTCGTACACACGACCGAGTTTCTCGGCAAGAACCAGCAAGAAACTTGCTGGCAGAGATGTCTTGCCGAGAAACTCGTTCGTGTGTATGGTTTCTCGTCAAGAAATCCGACAAGTAATCTCGATGAGAAAATAGAGAACCTGCTCTCTATTTTCTCGTCGAGATTCTCGTCGGCATGTTTCTCGACGAGAAAAGTGAGTGTGTGTACACTTACCTGTCCTCCCGGAAGCCCGCGCATGTTCGAAATGAATTCGACGCATGCGCGGTAGCTTCCTAGGCATAGGTAGGGTATACCAAGATGGCGACATCGAATGTGACGAGCGCATGCTCGTCGTAGTCGACGTCACCGCGTACGCTCCATTCAAAGAACTGCGGGTTCTTTGAATCGAGCGTGTGTACACTCGGCCGGGACAAGTTTCTTGTCCAAGAATCTCGTCGAAAAAAACGACATGTTTTTTTCGACGAGAATCTCGGCCGTGTGTACGAGGCTTCACAGTGGTGCACTGCAACCAAATCTAAAGAGATTAAAAAAAACAAGGTGTTACTGCAAAGAACATCTGACAGTTGCACCGCAGAGAGGAATAAAAAAAAAAATTGGAATAAATCCTCCAAACATCCACAAAATTAAATTACCAGTTCTAGATAGACTGGTCATCTCATTCACTTAAGCTGGCCATAGATAGATCTTTTTATTTTTATCTCCATCCACAAAAATCTAGGTGGATAAAAGAATCTGACCCACAGACATTGTATTCTCACAGCTAGGTCTCTCCACTGAATGGCTGCAGCCGCTGTTCGAGAAAAAAATTCAAACAAGCCCATTTACCAGAAGTCAGTCATTCGTTAGATCGACTTTTGTCCAGCAAGAGCAGCCACACCAGGATCCAAATTCGGCTGGTCCATGCTGAACTGGACAAATTTTGATCTATCTATCTATCTATCTATCTATCTATCTATGGCCAGCAAGACAGGTTTCTTTAATATATTTGCTTTATCAATCATACTTAGATTAGAAACAAAAAAACTAACAGCAAGAGGCAATGGATGTAAAAATGCTTGTTTCACTACATCCTCATGATATGCTCTTGAACACATTTTAGAATGGCTGTACATGTGGATGAATTTACTACTACGAGTTACATTCATAAAAACTACAAATTCAGCAGAAATTAGAAACATTCTACAAGCTGGAATGACTTCCTAATTAAAGCTCTACTAAAGTCAATTTTATTTTATGTTAAATAGAGTGAGGTAGGGTTTGAGCCGCTGGTGTTTATTGTAGTCTGTGTCCCTGCTGGGAGGTTTTCTCATTACTTCCGGGAGAGAAATTGGTGGGAAATCTCTAGAGTGGGCACAGGCCAAAAAAATACATACATTTCTTTAACTTCTTGCTGAAAGACGGCTACAGCGCGGGTCTTAATTGCCGGGAGGGTGTCCATAAACACCGTCCCTGCAGGTTGCATGCGGCGCGCTCTTTGATCACTGAGTCTATGAGACTCGGCTGATCAAAGATCGGAGTAAGAGGCCGACTCGGCCCCGTACCACGTGATCAGCATATATATATATATATATATATATATATATATATATATATATATATATATATATATATATATATATATATATATATATATTAGGGCTGTGGAAATTAAAGATTAATTCCTCGATTAATCTTTAATTTTTTTGATCGGTACTCACCTCTCCGCCGGCTTCCTGGTCTTCAGGGAGTTCCGCCGGAGATCCGGTGACGTCACGGACATCGACATCACCGGAATCCTCCCCCTTTCCCCAAGTGCCTCCATCTGCTAACGAAGGGAAGGGGGGAGGAGTCCGGTGACGTCTATGTCCGTGATGTCACCGGACAGCCTGGACAGTGTATATTTTGTCCTATTGGCTGATAAGCTGTGGATTTGTGCCGTCCGGCGTAGCGTTTGCTGTTGCTATGACAGCGGCGCGCTGCAGTAGGTTGACGTGTGACATCTCAGGAGTGCCTCGCTGTGTCGGGCTTCAGCCGTAGCTATGGCGACGGTTCTCTATAAGTAGTCTGTCGGGTGACGCCGTAGCTCCGCCCCGCTGAGGAAGTTCTAAGGAACGTAACACGTACGGGGGAGGATCTGCGTATGATGTCATCCGCTGCTGTCCTTGGAAGAGATGCGGACATATGATACATGCTGTATTCTATCGTTTTTATGTGAGTAGCTTGTGTTAAACACATTAATAAATTTTTAATGTTATACAGTGAGCACTTAGATCTTTTCTTTATACTTATGATCCGGTGCCCTTGCTGAGTAATAAGGAGACGTGAAGGAAGTCTTTGGTCCATGCTAACCGACTGTTTTTCTGCTTGCATGATGCGTTAATCAAAATTAGTCGATTAATCGATAAAAAATAAAATAAAAAAAAGATTAATCGAACATGAAAATTTTAATCAGTAACAGCCGAGATAGAGATAGAGATAAAAATTAGCGGCCTCACCCCCTACTCCCTTGATATAATACAGCTGGCTTGTGTAGGGGTTTGAGGGAGGAGGGTGAGGAACACTAATACCAGCTCTCACCTCATGTGTGTGTGAGGTTTGAGCTAAGTTCAAGTTTACCTTCGGGTCTACGTTCCGTACGGAGCCTCTGCTTCTCCTGTGAAGGTTGATTTGCCACCGCTAGAGACGGAGGGAGCACTTTGCTGCCAGTAATAGAGTTCCACACCATGAACAGTCCAACACTTATTTATTTATCTTGTAGCAATGAACAGTACCGGTTGAACTTGACACAAACAGACAGGGTGTGGGTACGAGTAGGTCCAGGCACAAGCTCTCTCCTATTCCATACAGTGCAAATAGGCTTGGCGCACAATCGCTGCCACAGATTGTGAATTTGGTTCCTGCCACAAACCTTGGTGAACGTTGAGGCCTCTGCCACAGACCTGAGTGTAGGTCTCTGCCACCGACCTGGGTTTAGTTGGGTCGCTGCCACCGACCATAAGCACGTGAACTACCTTCCTTGAGAGAATGGCCCCTGTCAGGGAAGACATCCATCCGGACGGTCTCCAGAGGCCCACCCGTCACCGGCAATATGCTGCACCGGGTCTTTGGGAGGGACACATCTCCGGTCCCTTACGCCCTGGATTCAGGCACCCATACCTGGGGCACCTTAGGTATGTTCCATCCCTCGCGGGACCCAGTGGACGGTACTGGGCCCCAGGCCTTCTGTAAAAGTACCTCACCCCAGACTTAAGGTGCCTGGGATGGAACTCGAACTCCACGTGTCCAGGCCAAGGGCGCCTGGACACTGACCATAGACAGCAGCCCACAGGCTGAAGGTGCCTGGGACTTCCCCCGTGCGCAAAATATACGCCCCCTTTATACCCCCTCCCAGCAAGCACAGCGGGTTCCCCGCCCCGCTGTACAACTGCTGCGAGAGGTCACAAAGGGTACGGCACTGCAGTGGTGGTTCAACCCCGGCCCAAGGCGACAGCGCCACCCACTGGGCCGCAGGGAACTGACACCACTGATCTCTTCACACAAATAAATAGCATTACTCTAACAATCAGTGCATCTGGGTCATGCTACCACCCAGATGCTGCCCCTAAATGTATATACGCGCTACATATATAATATTGAAATAGAATCTTTAACCTCCCTGGCGGTATGATTCTGTCAGATTTTAGGTGCTGAAAGCGGTACAATTATTTTGCATGGAAATTTGGCGTTTTATATTGTAGGCCTGCAATTCTTAGGAATAACTCACTTAAATCTGTCCAAACCAGAGTCTAGTAGACATCCCGGGTATGATAAAGTTTGAAACACAAAATCATAATTTATAATATAATAGAAATAATAATATAAATAATAAAAAATTATTCAATAATGTAATCAAATCAAACACACTGAAATTTGCTCAGTTGCAGAATTGTCGATGTCATTAGATTTAGTGTTTGATGACGAATTTCCCCACAAATCGCTATCGCTCAATTCTGCAAGTGATTCTAATTTATTATCGCTGTTTTCTAGCTGGTCTAAAACCGCTTTTGGACATAAAAGGGACACTTTTTGGTTGCTTTGGAAAATCTCCAAATTCCAGGCAGAAAAAAACTATTTATAATATAAAACTACATGCAGGGCACTGGACACACCACTAGGGACAAATGGGAGGTGTATTTTTTGTATACAGTACTGTAATCAGTAAGATTACAGTATACTGTATGTGTATTGTGTTATTACTTTTTTGAATTTGGCGCCAATCTCCGCCCCCGTGCGCCACAACGTCGCAGGGAACGGAGCTCGGCACTTGTCAGTGTGAATCGAGCGAGGAGACATCGCAGGATCCAGGGGACAAGGTAAGTAACTCTCCCTGTATCTTGCGATGTAGCCCGAGTGTGGCTCGGGGTTACCGCTAAATGGTACTGAAATCTTACCCCGAGCCACACTCGGGAATACCACCAGGGAGGTTAATTGCCAGGAGGGTGTCCATAAACGTCCTCCTGAGCATGTGCTGTGTGCGCGTCCCTCTCTTTGATCACTGAGTCTATGAGACTCGGCTGATCAAAGATCGGAGTAAGAGGCCGACTCGGCCCTGTACCACGTGATATATATATATATATATATATATATATTTATTGAAATATAATCTTTATTATTTTTTTAACAACAATATGGTGTGGGTGGATTTCTGCCAGTCACAGGCTGTGTCACGCCCCTCCAGTCTGTTTTAGAATAACAGGGAGGAGAAGCCTCCATCAATCAAGATGTAATATTTCCACCCTATCGTGTTTAGCTGGCCAGTGGGCATGGAGGAGGAGGGGGGGGAGGGAGTGGGCTGTCATTTATCACTGTGTATACACCCACATGTGTGACTCTCTAGTCACATGGGCTGCTCAGATGCTATAGCGAGGAAATGCTTAGTATAGAAACTCACTGAAAACTGAGCATGTGCAGAGCCACCAACACTGCTCTGCAAAATCCCCAACTGCATAAGGGGATGTGATCAAAAGGGAAGATAGAGAATGGCAGGATCAACCAGGTTTTTTGCAGAATACAGAAAACAAATCCCATAGTAACCGAGTATGAACATCATGTAATACACCATTTATTGATAGTTTTATATGACACTTTAAGGCCTTGTACATACAAGTTTGAGTACAGACAAGGAGCCCTCGCACATGTGCAGATTGACAAATGTCTCTGCTAGTCTGGGTGCTGGCAGAGAAGTGTGGCGGTTTGCACATGCAATATCCTGTGCATGAGTGGGCACGACATGGGTGTCTGTCTGATATAGACTTGGCAGAGACCACAGGAGGGCAGCAAGAGGGTAGCACGGGGGGGTTTACAGAGTCAAAATAGAACTTTGGAAAGAGGACATTGACTCAATGGACTAGCAAGTTGTTGTTTTTGTTTTTTTTTACTTACATACAAAAACATTTATCAGACACTAGAAACAACATTTTAGCTAGATAAGGTGAAGTTCCCCTGTACACATTGCTCGCTCACATACTAAAGACGGCATGTACAAGGCCTAACAGACCTTTAGGAATGTAATTACTTCTAGACATAAAAATAACTATTCAGTCAGCATATTAATTATTCAATTCGCCAGGGGTTTCAAATGAACATAAAAACAGTACAAACCTTAACAGATAACACTTACCCTGTTTAGTGCTTAGAAACCCCGGATCCCTGTGAAAGTTCAATCTGCTTCTCAACAGGGTACTTAAGTGGTGCAGACAGGATGCAGCCTGGAATGCCAAATGCCGCTGCTCATCTTTTTCACATGCAAGGCCCAGTAAAGACAGAAGGCTCTAAATGCATAATACATTTGACACAGAGCTAAAGACAACTATTTGACATGCACATTCACAGACATTTAACAGAATAATTTAATGCTTGCAGACTGACACAAAGCAATGCTTAGTTAAATGAACTAAACATATGTCAAGCTGAGAAAATAAATATGGAATAAATATAAGGATAAGTGAAAAATTACAAGGCAAATCGGAGGAATCAAGTGTATAACGCGAAGTTGTTAACCTCTTGCCTTGTAACTCTGGGTGCAGGCATTCAATCCTGGCAGGGAACTACTGTATCTGCATGGAGCTTGAAAAAGATTCCTCTGCAAGCTCTCATCTCCCATACAGTCCAAAACACTGCACACTTAGGCTAAACCTACCCTAAATGATATCCTTATTCTTCAACCAGAATTCATACACATCTATTACCCAATAGCCATTTAATCCATTTAGCAGGAAATTGTTTTATTGTGTTTTCCTGTTTCTTTGAGCTCCTTAAGGCCCGGTTCACACAGGGGCAGCACGACTTCGGGGGCGACCTCGGCGGCGCGATCTCAAGACGACTTGAGACGCCCGCCGAGGCGATTTGAATAATGACTTCTGTATTGAAGTCAATGCAAGTCGCCCTGCGTCGCCCCCAAAAGTAGTACAGGAACCTTTTTCTAAATCGGAGCGACCTGAGTCGCTCCTATTAGAACGGTTCCATAGCACAGAGCGGGACGCGACTCGTCAGGCGACCGAGTCGCCCTTGTGCGAACCGGGACTAACATCTCCTCCGCCCTCCCATGTTTGTTTAGAATTGCATGTTAATTGTGGTCATGTGCACTGCTCTATGTACATTACACATCCCTTGGTCCAGGGATCTCCAAACTATGGCCCTCCAGCTGTTGCAGAACTACACATCCCATGAGGCATTGTAAAACTCTGACACTCACAGACATGACCAGGCATGATGGGAATTGTAGTTCCTGAACAACTGGAGTGCCATCGTTTGGAGACCCCTGCGGCTTGTTCCATTGGGAGTGGAACCATGGAGAACGAACGTAGCCACCCTCTAATAGGACATCAGATCACAGCAGCAAAAAGAGATGTGGCTGAGAACAATAGAAGTTACATTTCTGAGTCAAGAATAAATACTTGAATAGTTTTTTTTAAAACCTTAGTTTAGTGCCCCTTTAACTACTTGCCCACCGCAGATGTACTGCGGCAGGTCAGCTCTATTGCGCAAAACGATGCACCTGTACATCATTTTGTGCAATAGCCACTGGGGGTGCGATCGAGCGCTGATTGGACACATGGGATGCCTATCAGCTATGTAAACAAGGCAGATTGCCGTTCTGACAGGAGAAGATGGAGATCTTGTGTTCCTGCTAAGCCGCAACACCGATCGCTGTCTTCGCCCAGTCAGAGAATCCCCCCCACACAGTTAGCAAGCACCCAATAGGGACACACTTAACCCTTTGATCGCCTCTAGTGTTAAGCCCTTCCCGGTCCGTGTCATTCGTACAGTAACCGTGCATATTTTTAGCACTGATCACTGTAATAATGTCACTGGTCCCCAAAAGAGTGTAAAAAATGTGAGTTAGGTGGCCCGATTTGTCTGCCGTAATCCCGCTAAAAATCACTGATCGCCGCCATTACTAGTAAAAAAAGAATTAAAAATGCCATAAAAATATAAATTGTAGACGCTATAACTTTTGCGCAAACCAATCAATATACGCTTATTGGGATTTTATTTCCAAAATATGTAGCCGAATACATATTGTCGTAAATTGAGGAAGAAATTCGATTTTTTTTTTTTTAATTATTGGATGTGTTTTATAGCAGAAAGTAAAAAATTGTTTGTTTTTTTCAAAATTGTTGGTCTTTTTTTGTTTATAGCGCAAAAAATAAAAACCGCAGAGGTGTTCAAATACCACCAAAAGAGAGCTCCATTTGTGGGGAAAAAAAGGACAATTTTATTTGGGTACAGCATCGCACGACTGCGCAATTGTCAGTTAAAGTAACGCAGTACCATATCTCAAAAATGGCCTGGTCATTAAGGAGGTTGAAGTGGTTAACTGGCTTCTTCACAAACTGGCCGTACCATGTGTATGAATGAAGATTTTGAGCTTCTTTACAAGGACTGATGTGAAAGACTCTCTATGCTGTCATGTAGAATATGCTGCTACTGTAAATACAGGAGTACATCTATAAAAAGGGATTTTGTGTGATAGACCAACACAAAGTAGCACATAAATGTGAAGTGGAAAGAAAATGATAAATGTTTTTCCAATTTTTTTTCAAAAAATCTGAAAAGTGTGGCATGCATTTGTATTCAGCCCCCTTTACTCCGATACCCCCAACTAAAATTTAAGTGGAACAAATTGCCTTCAGAAGTCACCCAATTAGTAAATAGAGTCCACCTGTGTGTAATTTAATCTCAGTATAAATACAGCTGTTCTGTGAAGCCCCCACAGGTTTGTTTGAGCCCCTTAGGCCCCTTTCACACATTGATGTCCATTTTGACTGACACCGCTTGCTCAGCAGGAATGGATCTGATGATCCCCGCTAAGCCGACAGATGACAGGTCAGACTCTGCTCACTGTGCAGGGACGGTCCTGTCAGTGCCCCGCTCTCCTCTATAGGGGATCGGATGAAAACGGATCCACTTGTCCGTTTTCATCTGATCGACGAATGGAAAATAGGGTTTCCTTCCGTCTGAATTTAGCGGATCGGATGTCAGCAGACATGTCACCGCTGACATCCGTCGCTCCATAGAGGTGCATGGAGGGTCCGTTCAGGTCCGCCTGAAAAACTATGTAAGAGTGCTTAGTGAACAAACAGCATCAGGAAGGCCAAAGAACACACCAGACAGGTCAGGGATAAAGTTGTGGAAAAAGTTTAAAGCAAGGTTAGGTTATAAAAGAAAAAATCTCAAGCTTTGAGCATCTCATGAAGCACTGTTCAATCCATCAACCAAAATTGGAAAGAGTATGGCACAACTGCAAACCTACCGAGACATGGCCGTCCACTTAAACTGGCAGGCGGGGCAAGGAGAGCATTAATCAGAGAGGCATCCAAGAGGCCCATGGTAACTCTGGAGGTGCTGCAGAGATCCACAGCTCTGGTTTCAGAATCTGTCCACAGGACAACTATTAGTTGTGCACTCCACAAATCTGGCCTTAATGGAAGAGTGGCAAGAAGAAAGCCATTGTTGAAAGAAAGCCATAAGAAGTCATGTTTGCAGTTTGCGAGAAGCCATTTGCGGGACACAGCAAACACGTGAAAGAAGATGCTCTGGTCAGATGAGACCAAAATTGAAGTTTTTGGCCTAAAAGTAAAATGCGTGACAGAAAACTAACACTGCACATCACCCTGAACACACCAACCCCAATGTGAAACATGGTGGTGGCAGCATCATGTTGTGGGGATGCTTTTCTTCAGCAGGGACAGGGAAGCTGATCAGAGTTTATGGGAAGATGGATGGAGCCAAAATACAGTTTAATCTTAGAAGAAATCCTGTTCGAGTCTGCAAAAGACTTGAGACTGGGGCGGGGGTTCACCTTCCAGCAGGACAATTACCCTAAACATACAGCCAGAACAACCCCCTGTGGTTTAACCCTAATCTGCAGGAACTATACTCCCTTACCAATCCCAATCGCTGGTACTCCAGGGGGGTTAAATATTTATGCCACCTGTACAATGCTCAGGGCTTTAAATCTTTTTCTCAGCTACATTTAGACTTCGATCTACCAGGATCGTACCTATTTTATTACTACCAGCTCAGGCACGCTATTTGTGCCCAGTTTGGCTCCCTGGATGATCACACTGACCTGCCCTCGTAAAAACTGCTCAGATAGCCAGATCCCACTAAACTTGTCTCTACCTATAATGCAGCTCTAATGACTGACTTTAACCCCAGGTTTCATAAAACTCAGGTAAAATGGACCTCTCTGGACAGCTCCCTGGTAGACGAGGACTGGTCAGAATTTAGTAATACGTATAAAACCTCTCTGTTATTGCTTCCCGGGACCACATCATACAGGTCAAAAATTTTCATCAAACCCACCTCACAAGATGGGTCTCCTGCCCTCGGCTGCCTGTTTCTGTGGCTGTGGCCAAAAGGCCAATTTCTTACACTGCTTCTGGTCATGCCCGGTAGTCCGGGACTTCTGGGAAGAAGTTGGTGCTTTCATCTCATCGGCGCTAGGCCTCCCAAAAATAATCCACCCCAAGAACTGCCTATTAGGTATTTTTGGCGAATTACACCTATCACCACATGCCAAGAGACTGCTCCGTATACTCTTCTTCTATGTTGTTAAAAAAATAGGATTTTTGTACTCACCGTAAAATCAATTTCTCAGAGTTCATGGACGGCACAGCAGCATCTTGACATATGGGTATTATCCTCCTGTTAGGAGATTGACTAGGCAGAAAAACAGCATGTTAAGTGTTAAAACACATCACACAGTACAGTACCGCCCAGGGGGCGGTCCCCCTGGGTACATCCCCTCTCCCTGCATCTTGCAGCTCAGTTCGTAAAAAAAAAAAAAAATGCAGTACAAACATAAAAAAGGAGGGGCGGGTGCTGTGTTCATCCATAAACTCAGAGAAATGGATTTTACGGTGAGTACAAAAATCCTATTTTCTCTTCCGTTCATGGACGGACACCGCAGCATCTTGACATATGGGACGTCCCCAAGCAGTGTAAAAAAAAACGAGGGGTGGGAAAACAGCATCAAACAAAATTCACCCCAAACAAACCAGAGCTTCTCAACGGAGGAGTTGCAGCCTTAAACAGCTGCCTGTAAAACCTTGCGGCCAAAGGAAGCATCCGAAGATGCACTCGCATCAACCTTGTAAAATTTTGAGAAAAAGTGTGAACGAACGACCAGGTTGCCGCCTTACACACCTGGGAAACAGACGCTTGATGTCGGAAAGCCCAAGAGGCACCTATTGCCCTGGTCGAATGCGCCGTAACCGGGAAGGGAGGCGCCTGCCCTTTTAGAGCATAGACCTGAATCACGATCTGTCTGATCCGCCTAGAGATGGTGGCCGACGAGACCGCCAGACCCTTCTTAGGACCAGCCACCGACACAAACAGTGAATCCGATCTCCGGAACGGAGCAGTCGCAGATGGGTACACCCGCAGAGCTCGGACGACGTCCAAGGAATGCGCCGGCCGAGGACACAAAGACGGAAGAACAATGTCCTCATTAGGGTGAAAGGCCGAAACAACCTTAGGAAGGAACGACGGCTGTGGACGCAGCACCACCTTATCCTTGTGGAAGATCAAATAGGTGGCCTTGCATGACAAGGCCGCCTATTCAGAAACCCATCTGACTGATGTAAATCGCCACCAAAAAAAGCCACCTTCCGGGAGAGAATCAATAAGGGAATCTCCCTAATGTTCTCAAACGGTGGTTTCTGAAGTACCGAGAGGACCAGATTCAAGTCCCACGGAGGTAGTGGAGAACGTACCGGAGGGGCCACATGTCGAACCCCCTGCACAAACGTACGCACTAGAGAGTGTGTTGCCAAGGGTCGCTGAAAAAAAACAGCCAAGGCCGAACTCTGCCCCTTGATTGTACTCAAGGCGAGTTTCTGGTCCACTCCACGCTGTAAAAACAGCAGGATCCTTGAAATCAAATATTCACGCGGATGCCACCTCATCTCCTCACACAGAGTGTAAGTCTTCCACGTATGATGGTAAATCTTCTGGGAGGTTGACTTTCGTGCCCGCAGCATGGAAGAGATCACCGAGTCCGACAAACCTCGGTCCCTTAGCACCTGGTTTTCAATAGCCATGCCGTTAAAGCCAACGACTGTAAAGCAGGATGAAATATGGGACCTTGGGACAGAAGGTTCTCTCGCAGTGGCAGGCGCCAAGGAACATCCGCTACCATAGACGCACTAGGTCGGCGTACCAGGGACGACGAGGCCAATCTGGAGCAATCAGGATCATCGGAAGACCTTCGGCCTCCACTCTGCGGAGTAGACGGGGAAGAAGCTTCAGAGGAGGAAAGGCATAAAGCAGCCAATACTGACCCCACGGCGCCACTAACGCGTCTGATGCGTCCACCCACGGGTCTTTTGACCTGGCCACGAACCTCAACACCTTCCGATTGAGTCGCGACACCAGGAGATCCACATCTGGCGTGCCCCATTTCAGACACAGAAGCTAAAAACACGTCCGGGTGAAGCGACCAGTCTCCTTGGTCGAAAGTCTGGCGACTTAGGTAGTCTGCTTGCCAGTTCTGTACGTCCGGAATGTACATGGCCGATAGAGCCGGCACTCTCTGTTCTGCCCACCTCAGGATGTGAGCTACCTCTGCCGCTGCAGCCGAGCTTCTTGTTCCTCCCTGATGATTGACATACGCCACTGCTGTGGTGTTGTCCGACTGGATCCTGACTGGACGACCTTGTAGTCTTTGAGACCAGGACATTGATCGGCAGGCAGGATTCTTCCCGAGTCCAGCGCCCCTGGGCCGACTGAACTCCCCAAACTCCACCCCAGCCTGAGATGCTGGCGTCCGTTATGATCACCGTCCAGTGAAACAGAAGGAACGACTTCCCGGCCCGAAGAGTTGGAGACGTCAGCCACCACCCCAGGGAGGTCCTGACCAGGTGGCTCACCCGGATTTGACAATCCAGAGACGATGGGCATTTGTCCCAACGCGACAGAATTTCTCTCTGTAACACTTCAGTGTGGAATTGAGCATATGGCACTGCCTCGAAGGCTACCATGAGACCCAGGACTCGCATGCAAAAGCGGAGCGATGACCATTTTTGGGATGTCAACCGCTGCACCGCCGCCCGCAGAGTTTGCAGCTTCTCCATGGGAAGAGAAACTCTCGCCTGAGGAATCCAGAACCAGCCCCAGGTATTCTAGGCATTGAGAAGGCACCAACACCGACTTCCGAATGTTTAGCACCCAACCAAATTCTCGGAGGGTCTGGCAGGTGATAGACGCATCTTCCTCTAATTTTGTACCCCGAGGAAACTACTTTGCAAACCGTCAATCGAGCCGCTAAGATGGCCCCCCACCCGAGCGTCGGGCGAGGGCAGACCTTCACGCAGACGCAGACTTGTCTGTAGGCTTGTGGAACCAGGGACGCTTTTGCCCTTCAGCAGGCGCCTTAGTGGCTTGGCAGCGCTTACCTGCAGCACCGGGCGGACGAAAAAAACGCTTGTGGGTGGTAAATGAGGGCCCTTGCCTACGGCGAGGCTCCTTACCCTTACTGGATTGTGAGAGCAGAGTGCTCTTACCTCCCGTGGCATCTTTAATAATGTCATGCAGAGAGGCCCTAAAAAGTCTTTCACCCTTAAAAAGGTAAGTCCACCAAGGCCTTAGAATGGTGTACAGAAAAATTCTGTGCTGCCCTTATAGATAAGCCGCTAACACAACAATAAGACAAATAGCAAAAAAATTGGGAACAGAAAGTGTAGCGCTAATCAAAACAAATGAATACCAGAAACCATAAATTAATATAGTGCTCAAATGTGACAAAGGAAAAATTATGAATGAATGAATGTCCACATAGATGCAAATTAAAAAATGTCCATATGTAGAAGATTCAAAAAGTGCAAACATTACACAAATGTCTATCCTTAGAGTGATCAGGCCTTCTTAGAAGACTGGTACGCAGACCAACACTTCAGCCAGACCAGGCAGCATAACACCACCGCATAGACCGAGGCTCTGGAGAGCAAGGGAATCATATCCAGACTCAGACCAATTTAAGGCCCTGCACCAACTGTTCGGCCAGTGCCACACAGGCCAGGGGAGCCTGAAGCTCCTCTAACCCCTGGAGCAACAGTTTTGCCCATTCAGTAAGCGTCTGAGACACTAGAGCCCCGGCCACGACCGGTCGCACCGCAGACCCCACCACCGTGAACAGGGAGCGGGCCACTGCCTCAGCCCTCCTGTCTTCGGGGTCCTTGAAAGCAGGAGCCCCTTCCACGGGTATCGTGGTCACCTTGTTCAGTCTGGACACGGGGGGGGGGGGTCCACTGTCGGGGGAGAAGTCCATTTTTTTCAGGAATTTCTCCTCAAAAAGGATAACGCTATACATTTTGGGGCTGAAAAAAAAAAAAAAACGTTCCCGGCCGATCCCATTCCGTGTACAAAAGTTTATCCAGATAAGGTACACAAGGGAACACCTTAGCAGTGCGGGCCGGCTTACGGAATCTAAAAAGGGACATCTGTCGCCTCTGCCGTATCCTCCATTTTCATAGTATCCCGCGCCATGGTGATAAGTGTGCCTACAAGCGCCCTATCATGCGCTGACCCTGAGCCATCCTCACTGTCCGTACGGTCGAGGTCCACAGCCTCTGACACATCAGAACCAGGGCCGGGAGCAGTAGCTGGGTCCGATTCTGCGTCAGAGGTATCCCCCAGAAGATGGCGGGGCGCTTCTTACCCCCTTTTTGTCCACGCGCCACTTCCACCCTGGCAACAAAGGCCTCCAGGACCGCCGACATAGCGTCCACAGAAATCGCAGGGTGCAGGGGCACCAGTTGCCAATTCAGATATGTCCGGGGAAGAGGCGTCCGCCTCCGACACCATGCTGACCCCACCTACCTGACACCCCTAGGGACGTAAGGCAAGATACACGGACCACCCTCCTAGCTGCCGCAGAGAGACGAGGGACCCCCCAGAGGACTCCCCACCCGGACCAGGTACCGCACAGCTGCCAACCGCCTAAGCCTCCTAAGGTGCTCTCCCCGTGCCGTCTCTCAGGAAGTGTGCTGGAACCGTCCGACGATATTCTGACCACTAGAGGCCACAACACCACCCAAAATGGCCGCCAACCCGCCGCTCTGTAAGCAGAGCGCATGGGCTACAAGAAAATGGCCGCCGAAGCATGTAGAACAGCGTTGGGCGCCGCTAAAATGGCGGCCGCGAGTGAATCAAAAAACAGCACATAATGGCATCGAACACCCGGGTCCCCCCCACACACGGCAACCAGACAGCACCCCCCCGGAGAGCGGAGCCGCCGCGCAGCCCCCAGCCCTAGGTTGGAGCCCCCCAGGTGGACCCCCGAATCGCAGCCATCCTAGCTTCCCAGAGCCTAGGGAGGAGGGGAGGAAGGGAGAGAGGAAAGGAAGGGTGGAACCCTCTAAACGACCTCCCCAGGAATGCCCAGCCGCACCACCCTGCCGGAGCAGGGGAACTGCTACTTACCCGTCCTGCGAAGACCAGCTGAAGGCATTCCAGACAGACCCAACGTCCGCACGGTTACGGCATGGCTTAGGGCCCGACACACTGTGACACGGACATAGAGCCCGGTCATATGTGTGCCCCCCGAGCATATAGCTCACCGGCCACCTCTGGAGCAACGGGGCATGTCGTGGACGGCCCAGCGTAGAGCTGCACGATTAATCGTTTGAGAATCACGATCTCGATTCACCCCCCCCCACGATCTCCAGGCTGGATGACCGCGATTTTCTTAAATCCCCGCTAGTTCCACGTAACCAGCGTGGAACGCAAATTGATCATAGAGCGTGATGCATTGAAACAGTCTCTCCTCTGCTCGCACGCAGCCCCGCCTCCTCCTAACCCCACGCTGTGATAGACAGAATGCGGGTCCAATCAATGCTGGGATGTGTTCTGTCTATCACAGCGCAGGGTTAGGAGGAGGCAGGGTTGTGTGCGAGCAGAGGAGAGACAATTTCAACATACCGGCGGCGGTGAGTTTCTATAAGAAAATGTGTGCTGCTGTCCGTCCTCCCTTCTCCCCCCTCTCTCCCCCCCCCCCCACATACCACACTTGGCTGGCTGTCTTCGGGATTCCGTCCCCCCCCCCCCCCGGCCGCCGAGTCTGTCCTCCGTCTGTCTCCTGTCCCTGCCGCCTATGTTCACAGTGAGAGAAGAGACCTGTGCTCTTCCCATCTCAGCTGTGACAGGAGTACTAGGACTCCTGTTTTTGGAAGTGAGAGGGTCAATAAAGAGAACCTCCAATTGGTATCACACAGTGAATTGTTTTCTCCTGTGTGATGGCAATAAAGTGGAAAAAAAATGATAAAAAAATAATAATTAAATTAATAAAATAAAGAAATTAAAAAGTAAAGAATAATAAAAATATTAAAAATAAGAAAGTTTTGCAAAAAAAAAAAAGACGACAAGCAAATTTTTAATTTTTTTTTAAATTTACCATTTTAAAGAATCGTGAGAGAATCGTGATCTTTGTTCTAATCAAAAGAATCGTGATTCTCATTTTTCCCAAAATCGTGCAGCTCTAGCCCAGCGCATAGCCAAAAGGCTGGCACACGCTCGATTGCCGAACTGGGGGGGGGGGGGGGGGACTACAAGGATCAAGGATCCAGCCTGTCACCTAGTCAGCAGTTGATAGTAGCTCTCAGGATCAAAAAAGTAGAAAAAAATCCCCAGGCCACATGGGCCCACAGGGAGCCATGTCCTTCTATGCTAGGCAGAAAAAAACTGAGCTGAAAGATGCAGGGAGAGGGGATGTACCCAGGGGGACCACCCCCTGGGCGGTACTGTACTGTGTGATGTGTTTTAACACTCAACATGCTGTTTTTCTGCCTAGTCAATCTCCTAACAGGAGGATAATACCCATATGTCAAGATGCTGCTGTGTTCGTCCATGAACGGAAGAGAAAAGCTATTTTACTGTCCTGGAAGGGCGCACAGTCCTCTGAAATCCCTCTGGTTAAAACTTATTAATGACGCTATCCCACTCTATAAACTTACTTTTGAACTCCGGAAAAGGAACAAAACCTTCCACAAAATTTGGGGTAGATGGTTGGCTAGTCCGCTAACCCTCTCCCAGCACTGATTGTACTACTCTTGCTTGACCATTGATGCTTTATCCCGGTTTATACCTGAGCCTTTTACCATTGTGCCTACTTTATATTTTGCACTGATGTCAGTTTATTTTTCTATGTTTGAGTGTATTGCCTAATGTTTATGACCAGGTTGTCTGGTGGTATTGTTGTTTTTTGTATGTTTATTTCTATTTGTTGGTTTGTCTTAAACTTAATAAGAATATCTTTAAAAAAAAAAAAAAAACACACACATACATCCACAGGACAACTATTAGTTGTCTACTCCACAAATCCGGCCTTTATGGAAGAGTGACAAGAAGAAAGCCATTGTTGAAATAAAGCCATAAGAAGTCCTGTTTGCAGTTTGTGAGAAGCCATGTGGGGGACACAGCAAACATGTGGAAGACGGTGCTCTGGTTAGTTTTTCGTCACACTAAGCAAAAATCTAACACTGCACATCACCCTGAACACACCATCCATACCGTGAAACATGGTGGTGACAGCATTATGTTGTGGGGATGCTTTTCTTCAGCAGAGACAGGGAAGCTGATCAGAGTTGATGGTAGGATGGATGGAGCCAAATACAAGGAAATCTTAGAAGAAAAACTGAAAAGAGTCTGCAAAAAACTTGAGACTTGGGAGGAGGTTCACCTTCCAGCAGGACAATGACTATAAAAATACAGCCAGAGCTACAATTAAATGGTTTAGATCAAAGCATATTCAGGTGTTAGAATGTCCCAGTCAAAGTCCAGACCTAAATCCAATTGAGAATCTGTGGCAAGACTTGAAAATTGCTGTTCAGAGACTCTCCATCCAATCTGACAGAGCTTGAGCTATTTTGCAAAGAAGAATGGGCAAAAATGTCACTCTAGATGTGCAAAGCTGGTAGAGACATACCCAAAAAAGACTTTCAACTGTAATTGCAGCAAAAGGTGTTTCTACAAAGTATTGGGGGGCTGAATACAAATGTACGCACACTTTTCACATTTAGTTGTAAAAAATTTGGAAAACAAATTTATCATTTTCCTTCCACTTCACAATTATGTGCCACGTTGTGTTGGTCTATCACATAAAATCCCAATAAAATACATTTACATTTTTGGTTGTAACATGGCAAAATGTGGAAAATTTCAAGGGGTATGAATACTTTTTCAAGGCACTGTACAGTATACATTTGAAATCAAATCTTCATTGTTTTGTGGAAATAACATGGTGTGGTTGGATTTCTGCCAGTCCCAGGCTGAGTCATACCCCTCTAGCCTGTGTCTTTGAATAAGAGGGAGGTGAAGCCTCCATTATTTTACATGTAATATCCTGCCCCCATTGTGTTTAGCTGGTTAGTGGCCATGGAGAAGGGGGAAGGGACTGGCCTGTCATCTACCACTGTGCATACACCCACATGCGTGACCCTATATTCACATGGTCTGCTGAGCTGTGATAGGGAGGAAATGCTCAGCACAGAAACTCACTGAAACCTAAGCATTTGTAGAGTTGCCACCACAGCTGCAAAATCCCTAGCTGAATAGGGGACATAGACAGAACATGGAGATAGAGAGCAGCAGTTTTTTTTTTTTGCAGAATACAGAAAACCAATCTTATAGTGACTGAGTGAGTATAAACAGCATGTAATACATCATTTATTGATAGTCTTTGTATGATGTGGGTTTAGTGACACTTTAAAACTTTCCCCTCTCCCCTCCTAACACTTATGCTTACTAATTTGTGTAAGAAAGATGCATAAACGTACATATTTTCAGGCCGCTTGGGTCCAGTAACATGATCTCCCCTATGCCAGCCAGAGCAGCTAAAGGAAGAGGGAGAAAGTGCTCCGACTAGGGTTGGTTATGCCCTAAACAGCGACGTCACCCATAGGCTTCCATGGCCTATCTGTTGTCAGCACCCCCTCCTCTCTCCTGCAGCACAACTGGCTGACACAAAGTCAGGCCTGAGGAAGGAGCATGCGTTCTCCGAACGTGCGCCATTTTGACAACGCCCACCGCTGCCTCTCAGTTTTCTTGGTGACACCAGGCTGACTGCTCTCCCGCCCACTACCCCGGAATCCACCGGTGTGGCCGGCAACTTGGAACGCCACAGATGACAGCCCCTCACCTGGACCCCGGCAGACTATGTGGACTGATTTACAAGCCTCTATTCTCTTCTACCATGTCTCCATTAAAAACGTGTACCTGTACTACATTAATACTGCACTTAGAGTGGCGTTTCTTGTTTTCTTCTCCTCTAACCCTTAGAGCTGCTTCTAACTCTGACAGCTGGCTGCCCCTCCATCACAGTGCACCATATCAGTGCATACGGACTTCATACCCTGTGCTTTTTCTCATATTTACTTGCATGAATATGTACTGATCACAGAGATTGATCTATCTATAGATATATATCACCTCCCTGTAGTTCTCCCCTCCACAGCGCTATCTATCTATCTATCTATCTATCTATCTATCTATCTATCTATATTAAAATATCTCTCTTTCCTTTCTGTGTAACGAAGTGCTGAATGAAAAAAAAATTCACAACTGCAGCATAAAAAACTATTTACTCCTATACAAATGTTCCACTAATTAATAAGTAAAATCTTAGTTGCAAAATACTTAAAACTCATCAATCCTATAAAGAGTGCAATTCATTAGCTTATAAATGAATATACTTGTGGCGAAGTTCATTATTATATAGGTACAAATATAAAGTTCATATAAAAGTGCTGGAATGTGCTCTGTGCTCTCTGTAAAACACCAAAATTGCAAACGTGCTCCAAGAGTGCCCGTGAAGTAATGCAGCCTCCTACCAGAACCAAATGATCTCAGATTATAGAGATTAGTGCTCGTGTATAATCCAGGGAGCGGACGCCCAAAGACCACAAATTCCGAAAGATTCTAAAATACCAGAAGACACCTCATACGGGGAAACGCGTCGATGGAGTCGGGTCTGTGACGTCATCACGCCAAAGCTGTTCGGATATCGCCATGACTGAGGCTGTATTGCAAGCGGTCTGAATACATGCTTTTTAGCTCTTCAGTTTATGCAAGTGCAACACCACTTTATTAAATGATTATATTCAGTTGAGTTGCGCTATGAGGAGATTCTCTTTTTTATGCTTATCATTCATGGAAGTGGGAAGTGTGGTTAGAGGACAAGTTAATGTCAGACATTGGGGTTTCGGTCTTAAAGTGATTGTAAAGGCTCATTTTTTTTTTTTAAACAACAAGCATGTTATACTTATCTCCTCTGTGCAGTTTGTTTTGCACAGAGCAGCCCGGATCCTCCTCTTCTCTGGTGCCTCCTTGCTGCGCTTAGCCCCTCCCTCCTTTGAGTGCCCCCGCAGCCAGCAGCTTGCTACAGGGGGCACCCAAGCCGAGTCAGAGCTCTGTATCCATTCAGACACGGAGCCCCGACCTGGCCCCCGCCCCCTCTATCCCCTGATTGGCTGACTGACTTTGATAAACAGCCGCGGGAGCCAAATCTCTGTCCCAGCCAATCAGGAGGAGTATCCTGGATGGCTGAGGAGATGGCTGAGGAGATTGTGGACATCACTGGAGAGAAGGTAGGGTCTGTGACGAGAAGGTAGGCAATTGGTGGCTGCTACACACAGAAAGTTTTTTGTCTTAATGCATTGAATGCATTAAGATAAAAAAACCTTCTGCCTTTACAACTCCTTTAACTGCAGGCACCATGGATCTGAATGGGAATTTGTGGTCTTTGGAGCATCGGCTCCCTGGATTATACACAAGCACTAATAATCTCTATGATCCAAGATCATTTGGTTCTGGTAAGAGGCTGCATTACTTCACTGCACTCTTGGAGCATGTTTGCAATTTTGGGGTTTGCAGAGAGCACAGAGCACTTTTTTTTTTATGGAATTCTTGTACCTATATAATAATGAACTTCGCCACAAGCATATTAATTTATAAGCTAAGGAATTGTACTTATTTTTTTTTTATACTTGATGAATTTTAGTTTTAATGAAGTATTGTGCACCTAAGATTTTACACTTATTAATTAGTGGAACATTTGTATAGGAGTCAATAGTTTTTTTTAGGTGTATTTTTTTGCATTCAGCACTTCATTACACGTAGATGTTTTTCTTTTAGGAATATTATGCAAGACGACAGCGCACTTTTTTCTGGTTTATTTATAGTCACTTATAACCTGGTATTCATGTGTATTTGAGTGCAGCAGCTCCAATTTGTTTGTAATACTAAGCGCGAGATTCTGTTTTTAATTTAAGTAGGAGAATGCTTTATATGCTGTTAAATTAATTTGTGATGACAGACACTATTAATTGAGAAGCATAAACATAAAAACAGACACCAAAGGGAGAGCCATTTTACTTTGCTAGCATAAACTTTTCAACCCCCTTCCTTCATTTTCTACACAAAGCCTCAGCACACAGTAAAAATCAGACTTCAACAAACACATTTATATGGATGATATTCTAACAGATTTGGGTAACAGGATCTTTATATTTTTTTCAAGTGTAACTTTAATCAACTAGTAAAACGTGCTCATAATGGGGCAATGCCAAAGAACCATCCACAATCATCCGCCAGTGGAGGTACCGGAGGAGTAGTCTTATGGTGATCAAGGGCGGGGTGCCCGATTAAAAGCTCAGTTGACTTCTCTTTAATTAGGGGGTCACACTTCAGCCGGTAAGTGTGCATTCTTCCCATTAGGTGGTGGCTTCACAATTGAAGCCTCTATCATCAATAAGAAGAGCCTTATCAGGTTTAAGAACATTTGAACACAGAAAATAAAGATTTTCCTTTTGCACAATGGACTTATTTTGTATTTTTTCACATGAAATCATTTTTTTTGTTTTGGTTCACGTTTTATATCATCATGTGTAATTTTTCATACAAGTGAGATGTAATTGATGAAGAGTTTAAAAAACAGAAGGGAGGGTTTTAAAGTGGTTGTCAACCCTTACAAACACACTTTATGCTACAGGTAAGCCTATATTAAGGCTTACCTTTAGCTATCCTGGATATCTCCTAAACCTGCACGGTTTAGGAGGTATCCCCCTGTGTGTGCGCGCATGTGCCGAAGTGATAGGCGCACTGAAGCAATGGCACTTTGTGCCTTTTCTTCAGGTATACGTGCCGTTACCGGCGGATCCCGCACGCATGTGCGGGAGTGACGTCATCGCGGCTCCGGCCAATCACAGAGATGTCTGTGGCTGGTGAGGGGGGGGGGGGGGGGGTCGAGGACCGCTGCAGGGGCTTCAATCTGAGGTAATACATAATGAGATAGTATGCTATGCATACTAGCACATTATGCCTTTGTCTAGCAGGGTTTTTATTTTTATTTTATTTTTTTGGGGGGTTTACAACCACTTTAAGACAAATCAACCCTTTTCAAATACTATGCACTAGATCTTATAATACAAAGAAAAGAATATTATAAACCAAAATTCTATGAGAACTTGATGACAAGATCTCTTAGAGTGGGTATGTAAAATTAGTGCCATCTGAGCCACAAGGCCTAAGGCCTGCCCCCACTCAAGGCAACCGCTGGCTACTGAGGGAGCCAGTAGGTATTTGCACTGAACCTAAGCAGCAAGGATATCAAAGGAACAGGAGACGCTTGTGGAATTGTTTTCCTAATTAAAACCCATAAAATCTCCCAAGGGTAAGGGGATTATATTACATTTTTTGCTCATATGTCCTCGATTTCATCCAAACTGCAAGAAGCAGGATAAAAACGGTTACCCAGATGGTATAGGGTCTTTACCAAGTTATACAAAATGTTCCCAGAGGCATCTCTCAACTTTTGGAGATGTGGATACTAAGAGGGAACTCTATTTCATATATTTTGGACCTGTCCAGGGATTGGTCCTTTCTGGTCCCAAGTTTATACCCGGACACATGACCTGACTGATTGAAACTTAAATCGAAGACCTAGCAGCCTACCTTTTGTATTTAAATACTCCCTTAAAGGGCAAATATAAAAAAAATCTTAAACAATCCACCTCCTAAATGCAGCAAAGTCACGTAGTTCCTCCAATTGGAAGTCACCCCTCCCTGATCCCCTTTATTACTCAATAGATCAATACGGTAAACAAGATCCAGAGTACTGAGGACCTCAACTTGTCATTGTAACATCAGGAAGACACGGCTCCAACTTTCGCTTTCTGCGGCCTATGAGGAACTCTTAATGAAAGAACCCCCCTCATGGGCAGCGGTCCTTCCTCCTTTTTTTTCTGGTCTTCTTTTTCATTCTCTCCTTTTATCCTCTTTTTGCCCTATTTATTTATTTTTTTTGCACTATTAAAAATCTATTTTAAGTAAAGGTTTTATTGTTTGTTCACCCCGCAGGTGACTTGGAATACTGTTGCTTCTTTCGGAGCCATCCTCTTTGCCGTTTTACCGTATTATGGTTTTTGTGTGGGCAACTTGTCTGATACCAAACATATCTGACATGCCTTATAGCTATGTAGGTTTCATGTTGTGCTCTACAGTGTCAATGATCTTTGATTTTTTTTTTTTTTTGGAAGGCGACTAAACAATCTACAGATAACCTTGGGAATCCACCAGTATATAACAACTGCCTTGCAGGTTAGAACAGGAAAGAGGTGGAAATCTCGAGATGTGAATATGAAACCATCTACAAGGGAAATACCTCAAAATTAAAAGGCTGGTCTTGCAGGTTAAAAAGGGCTAGCATAGGCCCGATGAGCCTATACTTGAAAAAAAACTCACAAACCAGCACACAGTAAAAGTTAGGAAAAACAAAATGACATCAACCCAGATAGAATATCAACCATGGGATAGAGTGGAAATGATTAAAGCGGTGCAGATGGACAGGACACTTCAGACGGAAGGGAGATGCCCCGACACTTGCTAGCTTTCATCGATTTTAAGAAATTAAAGTGAACGAGGCCCCAGCCAGTTCAAAAACATATATATGGTTAGTTGAATACTTCAGAAAATATATTTTGGTCCCTTGCCTAGGGATATAATATTGTAAGTTTCTATTATGTTAATTACCGAAGCACTGTAATTATTTTGGAGTAGAGTAGGACTGATCCTCAACAGACCGAATGCAGCCTATTAAGGAGTTTTTTCTGCTCAGTTCAACTCGGTTTTATTTGAGTCTGAAATTCTTTAAAAAAAGGGCTCCGATACAGTGAGAGGAAGGAACAATTATTTTTAGTGATGGGCAATCATTTATTTCAGCTGTGCAAAATAAAGACATCATAAATCAAGTCATAAGTTCTTTAGCCAAACCGCATCTAAAAATATACATATCTCACAAGTAGAGCATTAACCTCTCACTTCTCTATTCTTGGTAGAATATAAAAAAAAATCCTGGAGTGTCTGAAATATCCGGAAAACCCTAGCATGTCTGAAAATGTCATAAGCAGCATTACCCAGTCACTGTCTGACTAACCTTTACAATCTTCGGTCTTTGAAGAAAGATTTCAGCAGGAAAATCTTCCATTACAACGTCCTGCAGAAGTTGACAACTTCTCCAGATTAAGCCATGGTTTGTGCTTCTCAGAGAGCTAGAGAAGGTTTTAAGAAGAAAAGTTAAAATATGAAGTGTAGCAAATATTGAAAACCTGAAATGTACAGAATACGGCTACACAACAAAAAAAAAAAAAGTGGAAAGCTATGAGGGGCCAGTGACCACAAATTGTAGTTATAAAACAAGTGAAAATTGAAAAAGTAACTCCACTTTTGTGGGAAAAAAAAAAAGCAAAAAGTAATACAGCATATACAATTGAAACACAAGTCAAGGTGTAATTGAATGCTATTAAAAATTACCTTTCCTTTTCAATCTGCAACACTGTAATTTCCTGTAAAATGCAATATGGCTACCTGGAGGTGTTCTGTACACAGAACACCCCCCATAAATGTAATTTCCTGCTTGTGTGATTGGCTTATTGGGTTTTTCCAGAAGTCTGCACTAAGGTACAAGTCAGATTTTGGGCATCCCCTGCATCAAAAATTACATTTTTGGCGAGATAGTGCCAAAGGGAAATCACATCTAAAAGAGATGCTGATCCTGCCGCTTTCCTCATTAGAACCCTGCAAGTGCATCACTGATTGATAATTATAAAATCACTCCCATTCACAATAATTTGCATACGTACAGACAAACAGTTATTTTTTTTCCGAATAACAAAAAGTAGGAATCTGCAAAAAAAATGTTAAAATCCTTATAATATATATTGCTCCCCAGAGGAAATGCTTTTTTTCTCAACAAAATTGGAGTTACCATTTAGGTACATATTGACAGCAAAACACACCTGACACGGTGAGACCGATTAGGTAAAACTAGGCAGTTGAGCTCCTCAAGCCAAACACTAGGCTCATGGTTGCATTGAAAAACCTGGCTGTCCAAAAAAACAAAAAAGGCATTCATGAGGCAGTAGCATCACTTCCTGAATGCCTGTCAACAGCCAACTTGCCACTCTTAAGTAAATTTGAATCTTCACTAAAATTGTGAGAACATTCACTTCAATTGTGTAAAAAGATAATTCCTCATCCAGTCAAGAAAAGAGATGAAAAGGCCTTGACAAAAAAAAAAAAAATGGAAAAGTTGGGGGGGGGGGAAAAAACTATTTTTTTTCCCCAAAGCAGTTTTTTTTACTTTTTTTTTCTGAAAAAAAAAGTGTGGAATACGGTCTTACACAATGATAAATAAAAATAATCTATGATATTAAAAAGACATACTGTATAAATACCTTAATTACATTTTTCTGAGACTTTACATTAAGTCTTAAAGTGGTTGTAAATCCTAAAAAAAAAAAAAAAAAACCTGCACGAGAAAAAGGCATAATGAGCTAGCATGCTAGGCATACTAGCTCATTATGAATTACTTACCTTTCATCAAAGCCCCCTCCGGCCGGCAACATCTCTCCCGGGGGTTACTTCCGGGTATCGCGGCTCCGTCGCTGTGATTGGCCGGAGCCGCAATGACGTCACTCATGCACACAGGAGCCACCGGTAACGGCACACTCACTGAAGAAACGGCACATACGTGCCATTGCTTCAGTTTGCTCCAGTGCGGATGTGCCAATGACAATGGCACATGCAGGGGACAGGGGATATCTCCTAAACCGTGCAGGTTTAGAAGATATCCTGGGTAGCTACAGGTAAGCTTCATTATAGGTAAAGTGGTCTGTAAGGCCCTTTCACACTGGGTCGTTGGGTGCGGTGGCGGTATAGCGTCGCTATTTTTAGCGGCGCTATACCGTCGTAATTGCCACGGAATTGCGGTGGGATTCGCCCGCTAGCTGTACGGTTTTAACCCCCGCTAGCGGCCGAAAAAGGGTGAATACCGCCCGCAAAGGACTTTTGGAGCGGTCCTGCTAGCGCACCGCCTCAGTGTGAAAGCCTACGGGCTTTCACATTGAGACTGCTGGGGCAGGAGTTTTCAGGCGGTATTTAGGCGCTATTTTTACGCTAAACCGCCTGAAAAACTCCTCAGTGTGAAAGGGGTCTAAGGGTTTGCAACCACTTTAAATTATTACAAGTTCTTTCAGCTGAGGGCAAGAAAATTCTGGAATACAATTCAAGTAACACTGTACTTCTCAATGCAGGTCTCAAACTAGAGAAATATGTAGTTCTGACACTAGGGGGCACTGCATGGAAAAGGCTCAGGTTTATTTTCCAACAGTTGGACAAACTGTACCTCCTAAAGTTGGGTGATTGTGGGAATACAATTGATGATAGTTTCTGTCCTCTCAGGCCTTAACTGACAGGTAAGAGGGTAAATTTGTCTGACATGTTAGTTTATCTTTAGAACCTTTAAATTATTCCCATTAAATGTTCATCACAGCATAGGGTTTACCTATAGTCTGGTCAGTAAATTGTTTTTTCTTTTCCTCCTCTTAGTAAAATAGTGAGACCAACATCTAGAGAGTTTGGAAACATTTCCACAGGGCAATTTCTGCTGAAAGCAAAGCTGCAATTTGCAAATATTGTGAGAAGAAATATTACTTTCCAAATGCTACTAACAAAATGACAAAAACACATCCTTGCATGCCAGAGGTGCCGCCCTAAAGACACTATAAAATACTTTATGAAATGAGGAGAACTTTGACAGATGTGCCGTGTTAATTGCAGTGCAAGTAACTTTTCCCTCCAGAGTTCTCATTCCAGAAACACTTTCTGCTGCTTCTGGATCATTACAAAATATTTTTCTTCAGGTAGCAAGCATCTTCAAGTAAGGAAGTGTTACAAACCACAGCCTCCCAAAAAATCCACAATACCATCATGTATAGAGAAAAGGACACCTGAAAATCAGGAGAACATTCATCAAGCTCACAACATATGCCTCTGGATCAGCATTATCAATAACTGAAAATGCATTTTGGCAGGAAACTTTTAAAATTATGAAGGAAAGGGGGGTGGTTACCTGTTCTCATGTATAGTTGAAATGTTCTTAACATATACAGTCCTTGTTATTCCATTTATAATAAAAAAATTAAAAAGTTTAGTTTATTTACTGAATAAGCTGCACTTTGATTTCAAGCATAATACTTGTATACACACCGTATTTCACCTTCCCAGTGTAAAAAAAAAAAAAAAAGACTTTCAATTTGTAAAAACTACTCTGCATGGAAATTTTCGGAAAAAATTCAAGAAATTAAAATTCCTTACGGGAAAAAAAAACAAACTTTTTTTTTCTCACGTCTTCAAAATTTCGGGAAATTTTACATCTCTTGTCAAGTACAGATTCACGTGCTAATAGTCGTTAAAAAGTCACACAAAGTATCCCCAAGACAAGCTCTCCAGGGCTGCAAGCTGGAATCAGCTTTGAGACCTCTCATAGCCTTTATATTAATATCAGCAAAAATTATCCCAAAATCTTGGAAGTCGGCTGTCTTGCCATTCGAACAGCGCAAGCTCAAACTTTCCAGGATTATGATTAACGGGTTAAGTCAGCGATCTTGAATGACAAAATTAGGAAGTTTGAGAAAGTGTGGGACTCATGGGTCAAGTAACTGACTGGAGAGCCAAGATCTATACCCGATTAAGGTAATTTTAGGACGGTGGGTTTCAGGGTACGAGGTATTACCCCTGCTTTCCCTCTTAACACCCCCCCCCCCCCGCCCCTTTCCTTTGCCCTTCTCAGTCTTCGCTTTTTTATCTTAGGTCTTCTCACCTATTCCTTTAAAATTTAGAGAATCTACTGCTAACTCGGGGCGAAGGCTTGTTTCTGTGTGACGATGGAGGTATAGGTCCCCTTCTACGAATGAACTGACCTTAAGTTTGGAAGTGCAATATGTAGTTGCTCTGTCCCCTAGTGTAGAGTAGGCCTGAGATGTGCCGTGTTAATTGCACCACTTAGTGTCTTGAACAAGACTTGGGGTTACCCCACAAGGACAGTGAATTCTATACTGATTGTAAGAAAGCCTTTTCTATGCTCTTTTATGTTAAAATTATTTGGACTACTACCCATTCTGTATGTATTTTACATTGTCAAAGATCTGCATTCTTTCTCATAACTTTTGTATTCTCTTTTGTGAAAATACTTAAAGTGGATGTAAACCTGATTTTTTTTTTGCTGTCACAATGTAGTGTATAAAATTTCCTATCATCTGTGCCCAGTCTTGCCACAAAGAGTTAATCCAGCTCTGAGCAATCCTCTTTTCTTTTTTCAGTAAGATAAACGGACAAACAGGATAACTTTTGTCCGTTCCACCTCCTTGCTGTGAGTGACAGGTTATTTTCATATCTCATGCACTAAGCCTGAGACAGGCATTATTTTTTAATTCCCAACCCTTTTCTGAAGTCATGTGGTTACTTTTCGGGATTTTGACTGGATGTTAGTGATCATAGCAGAAGTTCAGTTTAAGGAATACACAGGAGAAAATGCATGTTGACAAGGGGAGTGTAGAGGTGGGCGAGGAGTCTACTGACATCACGACTCCACCCACCGAGCTCCAGACAACAGATCCACCCACAGAATCTGCAATTTTTCCGTTCTTATAACAGACAGAGGAGACATTTGACAGGTAAGGATACATGCAGGAGACATCTATATCCTTATAGATCAGCACCATGGCAGTAGTTTAGAAAGGATGAGCGTGGGTTTACATCCACTTTAAAAAAAAAAAAAAAAATATTGAAACAAAAAAGTCACACAAAGTGAAAATAAAAAATCAGCCTAAATGAATCTATGTGCTCGGTCTTCTGACCCAACTTTTTCAGTACCTGAGACAAAGCATTCTAGTAGGTTTTTCGTTTCTGGAATGTATTAAAAGACTCTGCAAGGTAATGGTAGAATCCTACAATAAAGCCTGGAATTGCAAACTGTTTGGGTGCTGTGGGATTACTATGACTATAATTAGAAAAGATTCAGCTGTTAGACGACTGCAAAATAGGAAATATTATCTAACATGGTAAGCACTGATGCCAGAGACAGAAAGGGAATATTGAGAAAGATGGCTTAATATTTACTAGTGTTTCCTCATGCCTTTGCATTACTGTTCTTTTTTTCCCCTCACCTTAAAGCCTTATTGCAGCCATAAAAAAATAAAAATAATAATCCCTTGTAGGGGGCGCCCACACTGCAAGGGTTAATAGCTGGTTAGGCCCAAAAGGTAGAGGAATAAGGTGCAATACTTACCTTACTCCTCACCAGAGTATTTATATTTGCTATAAATGTGATTAGTCATCCCAGTGATGACAAGTAGGGAGAGCTCAGGCGTGTTTGGACACTAGTATGAACCTACCTGAGCTATCCCATAGGAAGCTGTCACTGAAGAACGCAAATCATAAGTGGTCGAGGCATTCCCTGTCCCACTGCTGCAGGTAAACACGGGGCACGTAAACACATGGCTGTTAGGCAGGAAATGTCTTGGCCACTTATAATTGGTGGTCTGCAATAATAACGTCCTGTCAGGATGGTTAAGGCGGGCTTGGACTAGATGCAGACCCCTTCTCCTAAATGTACCTCCTTATTTATACAGGTTTTGGCTTTGTTCTTCCAATCAGTAAAGATAATTTGATATCTAAAGTTACTGAAAGATCATCTTGGAATATCTCCTTTACACCTATTGGCCAGGATTGCATAGGGAGAAAGGGAGGCTTTAGTGGACTATATCGGCACCATATATCTTGAACTGTCTATCAGTTTTACATAAGTATAAAAAGTTTTTTTTTTTTTTTAAAGTATTAAAAAGTTTTCACCATGTACACATTTATAGATAAATAGTTTGTTTGCAATGGTATGAATTGTCGATTGTAACAAAACAATGGGAAATCATACAGATATAGTTACATAGTATGCAGTGCTCAACATGTTTCGCGGTAATGATTCCAAAAGGAATCCGCTTCTTCAGGAGCTAGATACAAATACTATTTTCAGTGGATAAAAGCATGAGTTGTCACGTGACATGGGAGCTGGGCTAAACGGCTGAGACGTGGATCAGGGATCCAGGTGTGTCCACAGGGACATGGGACCCCACCAAAGACACAGGTATCCAGGAGGAGATAGTCTCCTAGGAGGACACATCCAGAATCATCCCAGAAATAGTAGGCGTATAAGATGAGAAAGATAACAGACTGGATAATAAACCCCTCTGGATATAGGGAGGTCTTTTAGTCTTATTTAGAAGAGTAATGTGTGTAGATAAATGTTGCATCTTGACAGGATGGTTTATGGAGATCTGCTGGGACATATACCCTGTAGGTGAGGAAGACTAGTGACCAAGAGTAGGTGGTATGGTACTAGGTGATGTAACCAAAAATGATGCAAAGCAGCAATCCCAGATGCCTGTGACCAACGGGCTTCCCCAATAGGAAGGGATTTTGAACGCCAAAGGGTAGATCAGGATGTGTCTTCCAAGCAGCACACAAATATTGGCCAGGATACACAATAAGAAAATCAGACAAATGTTTCCATAGGAGGAACGATTGGTCGTCTATCTGTTCATTAGTATAGTGCTTTCGACATCCGGTTCTGACTGTTCGGACAAAAAAACAAAAAACACAAAAACACAAAAGGTGTAAGCTAGAAATTCCTTTATCGGAAGTTAACACAAAAATCCGATTATCGTTAAATGTGTGCAGCAATCCTGCGGAAATAATTGAAAGTATTTGGTGGATATGGCTGGAAGCGTCACGTACAGTACACTATATTACTTCCTCTGCTACTACGCTCGTTTGCAGCTACATTTGCCTTTGTCGTTCGAGAATTTTCGTACATGTTAATATCATTTTGGGTTACATCCTGATATGCACCTTCGTGGAAAATGCAACGATCGTGTGTCTGATTTTCTCATAGTGTGTACTAGGCTTAAAAGAAAAGTTCATCTTTGGGAACATGTTACATGTTCCACCCATTTTAAGGGTGGACCATGTAACATGTTCCCAATGCTGCAGCTGCTGCCCGATCCTGCCCCCCTCCATGCGGCAGCAGTAGGGGAGAAGCTCCCCATACTCGCTGTCACTTGTTAAAATCAGCGCGGCCACATCATTTATTCACACAGCTCTGTGTGTGAATGAACTACAAGCTCCGACATCCTTTGTGGTTGTTGGCTTGTAGTTCTTAATGAACTACCACGTATTTGTGGAGCGCCGTGGTAGTTCATTGATTCTTCCTGACAGATTCTGCCTGCCTGTACAAGCACATAGATACAGTACACTGACAGATCTGAAGGAGACCTGCATGGCACCAGCGATCTGCAAATCGATGGTGCAATGTTTTACAGGCTCCAAAAAAATAAAAAATAATATATATATATATATTGTGAGGGGGTTAACTCGGTAGCGGGTGTGTGTGACCCCCTGGTTGGGCTCCCCACACAAAAACAGGGCCAGCAGACGGAGGTTGTGGTTTTCAAAATCAAAAGGTGCGGTTTATTTCTCTATGTACAGTGACAAAAACACAGCAAAGCCAAAAAGAAACATAAACAAAATAAATCCTGGTCAGCTTGACCTCTGACTAAACATGCAGGTTTCCTAACTAACAACTGGGATCAGCCTGGTGCTGTCCTAGTCCCTAAGTCCCTGGTTTAGTCAATGTCCAAACAAATAGCCACACAGGCTTTTTCTCACCGCACAGGGGTTCACTCTCCCTAGACAGTCCACACAGGTCTGGTTCCAGGCATGAGCAAACACCTAATGAATCTGGGAGTTTTTATAGAGGCCTTAAACGAACTGACAGGCTTCAGCTGGTCTCATCAACTCCCTGCCTGCACGACGCCCAGCCCTCTCCCTAGTTGTATAAGTCGGCATAAAGCCTGAATCTGGGAGAAATATATCTACCCCCCTGGATGCAACCAGGTGACTTTACCTTCCTGCTGTCACATACCCCCCCCCTCTTGTTTTAACCTTGGGGTTGGAACACCAGCAATCAGGCATTCATGTACTCGAGACAAAGCATCCACATTCCCCATTTGAACGCCAGGGCGATGCTTTACTATGAAGTTGAATTCCTGTAGGGCCAGGAACCACCTATTCACTCTTCTATTTGTCTCCTTGTTTTGAGCCATCCACTTTAACGGAGCGTGATCCGTAACCATGTCAAAGTGCCTACCTAGCAGATAGTACCGAAGGGAATCTAGAGCCCACTTCACCGCTAAACACTCCTTTTCAACCGTGGCGTAATTTACCTCATGGGACTTCAACTTCCTGCTGAGGTAAATGACTGGGTGCTCTTCCCCGTTCCAGACCTGGGACAATACTGCTCCTAACCCCACATCTGACGCATCACTTTGTACGACAAAGTCTTTAGAGAAGTCGGGTGAGTACAACACTGGCTGGCTACATAAGGCTTGTTTCAAGAATTGGAATGCTGCCTCAGCCTCGGGGGTCCATTTAATCATGACCGACCCTTTCCCTTTCGTCAGGTTGGTTAGGGGCACAGCCTTAGAAGCAAAGTGGGGAATGAAGCGCCGATAATAACCCGCGATTCCCAGAAAGGCCCGTACCTGCTTCTTGCTGTTGGGACGTGGCCAACTCTGGATGGCCTCGACTTTGTTGAGTTGGGGTTTTATCACTCCCCTGCCAATGGTGTACCCAAGATATTTGGCCTCCTCCTGCCCAATGGTACACTTCTTGGGGTTAGCCGTAAACCCCGCTTCCCGGATAGAGTCTAGGACTGCTTGCACTTTTGGCAGATGTGAGGCCCAATCTGTGCTATGGACAATTACGTCATCCAGGTAAGCCGCAGCATACTTCCGATGGGGCCTCAGTATCTGGTCCATTTTCCGCTGGAATGTGGCCGGCGCATTCTGTAACCCGAACGGCATTCTCTTATATTGGAACGCCCCGTCTGGGGTTACAAATGCGGTTTTCTCTTTGGCCGACTTGGCCAGGGGAATTTGCCAATACCCTTTTGTGAGGTCAAGAGTCGTCATGTATCGGGCTGTTCCCAGCCGGTCGATCAACTCATCTATACGTGGCATGGGGTAGGTGTCAAATTTTGTAACTTTGTTCAACTGACGAAAATCGTTACAAAATCGCCAGCTCCCATCCGGTTTAGGCACCAACACAATGGGACTAGACCAATCACTTTGGGACTCCTATATCACCCCTAAGTTCAGTATTTTCTGTACTTCCTCCCGTATTGCCTCCCGTCGGGCCTCTGGGATCCGATAGGGTTTTAACTTCACCCTTTCACCGGGCGGGGTAATAATATCATGCTCTACCCCAGATGTTTGTCCCGGCAGCTCAGAGAACACCTCCTTGTTGCGAAGCACAAACTCCTTAACCTCCTGTTGTTGGGGTTGTGACAAGGTGGCTGCTATTCCAACCTCCGGAATCACGCAACCAATTTGAGCTGGTGACCAAGTTTCTGCGACTAGGGACTCTCTATCCCTCCAGGCTTTCAACAGATTAACGTGATATATCTGTTCGGGCTTTCGCCTTCCTGGTTGTCTGACCTTGTAATTCACTTCGCTCACTTTTTCCATTATCTCATAGGGGCCTTGCCATTTGGCAAGGAATTTACTTTCAACCGTAGGGACAAGTACCAATATCCTATCCCCCGGGGAAAAGGTACGGGTCTTGGCTCCACGGTTGTACACTCTCTGCTGTGCCAACTGCGCTTGGGCCAAATGTTCCTTCACGATGGGCATTACCTGTGCAATTCGATCTTGCATCAGGGCGACATGCTCAATCACACTCCTGTGGGGAGAACTCTCACTTTCCCAAGTTTCCTTGGCAATATCCAACAGCCCTCTTGGGTGTCTCCCATACAGTAACTCAAAGGGGGAGAATCCCGTAGAGGATTGGGGCACCTCCCTAATAGCAAACATCAAATAAGGAAGTAGACAGTCCCAATCCCTTCCATCTCTATCCACCACTTTCTTCAACATTTGTTTTAGGGTTTTGTTGAATCTTTCAACCAGCCCATCGGTTTGGGGGTGATACACAGATGTACGCAATTGCGTCACTTTGAACAATTTACACAGCTCTTTCATAACCCGGGACATAAAGGGTGTACCTTGGTCCGTAAGCAGTTCTTTACAAATACCCACCCGGCTAAAAACAAGAGATAGCTCTTTGGCTATGGTTTTGGCCGAGGTATTTCTGAGAGGGATCGCTTCTGGATAACGGGTGGCATAGTCCATTATAACCAATATGTACTGGTGCCCCCTAGCGGACTTGATTATAGGACCTACCAAATCCATTGCGATTCTCTCAAACGGGACCTCAATGATGGGTAGAGGGACCAGCGGGCTACGGAAATGTGGCATCGGGGCCGACCTCTGACACACAGGGCAGGAGGAACAATAATTTTCTATGTCCTTCATCACCCCAGGCCAATAGAATCTCTGTAATACCCTCTCTCGGGTTTTCTCTGTCCCCAGATGACCTCCAAGAATGTGCCCATGGGCCAACTCCAACACCAACTTCCTGTAAGGTTTGGGCACCACAAGCTGCTCAACGGTTTCTTCTGCCCTTTTTGCCACCCGATACAGTAGGTCCTTCTCTACGCTGAAGTATGGGTAAGTGCAGGTATTATCTGGGTTCACTAACTCGCCATCTATTTCCACTACGTTTTCCCGTGCCTTTATTAGGGCGGGGTCTTTTAACTGTTCTGTGGCAAAATTTTCCCTGTGAACCTCCAGATCAGAAAACTCCACAGACGGTAGGTTTTCGTCTGAGGAGGTGGGCTCCTCTCCAGTTTCTTGAGTCTCCCCTGCCAATACTGACAAGGGAAATTCTGGAGAGTCCTCACCACTCTCAGAGGAGTTCTGGCTATCACATTCCTGGTACATAGGGGCACCAGTGGGGGGCTCAGGATCATCCCACAGTTCCCAGAACTTCGGAAAATCCCTTCCCACAATGGCATCATGCGGTAATTGAGATACTAACCCCACTGGATGAGAGAGGGTACCTTTGGGGGTCTCGAAACACACTGTAGTCACTGGATACTCTCGGGTGTCCCCATGCACACAAATAACAGCTACCTTGCTATTCCCAGAGACCTCTGTTTTAACTAATTCAGCCTTTATCAGGGTCACAAGGCTACCTGAATCCAGTAATACCACAACATTTCTACCATTAATACACATTTTGCATAAATGTTTCTCAGTTCCCCGAATGGCAGTGCATGCGACTGTCGCACACAGCGACTGACGTCGGTCCGTCAGAAAGTCACATTGCATGGGTTCCTCCACAACCGGGCAATTTGCTGCAATATGTCCCGCTTGCCAGCAGCGGTAGCAAACAATCCATTTGGCTGCCTCTTGAGCCCCTGACTTCCCAGGCTGTTCTCGCCAAACTTTGGGTAGAGCTCCCACCCTCTCACTCTCTCCACCCTCACCCCTTGGAATCCTCTTATCCGCCCCTGGGGATGATCTGGTCTTAGGGTGGAAAGTCCGAGAGTCTCTGGAAGAGGCCGTCAGGTTCTCTGTAGCCAAGTATTTCTCTACACGATCCACCAGACCACCGGCCGTCTCTGGGTCTCCATGGCTTACCCACTTTTGGATGGCAGTAGGAAGAGCTCTCAAAAACCGATCCATTACAACACGTTCCACAATCTCTGGTGCGGACAAAGTCTCTGGCTGTAGCCACTTCCTGCTCAGGTGAATGAGATCATACATTTGAGACCTGGGGGGTTTTCCAAGCTGGAAAGTCCAGTTATGCACACGCTGAGCCCGGACAGCCAGGGTGACACCCAGCCTTGCCAATATTTCAGCTTTTAGCATCACATAGTCTTTTGCTTGGTCAGGCTCTAGGTCATAGTAAGCCTTCTGCGATTCACCAGTTAACAGAGGAGCCACCAGTCCAGCCCACTGCTCCTCAGGCCACTTTTCTCTTTCAGCAGTCCTTTCAAATGTGGTCAAAAATACCTCTGGATCATCCTCTCCAGTCATTTTTGTCAATAAACGACTCACCCCAAAGGACGCGGTATTAGTGGGACGGCTTTCCTCACTGGTCTGCGGACGTTGCTGCATTACTGCTTCCATTTGTTGTAGTCTCTGCTCTTGCTTCTGTAACAGGTCTATGAAGCGGGCCTCAGATTGCTGCTGGGCTTGTTGCTGAGCTTCCAGACTCTGTTGGTGAGCTTGCTGCTGGGCTGCAAGGCTCTGTTGATGAGCTTGCTGCTGGGCTGCAAGGCTCCTTTGCAAACCTGCATTTGTCTGCTGTTGATTGGCATTTGCTAGAGCCAGCTGTTTCAGTATCTCCTCCATGCTGGCTTAAAAAAACTGCCACTGGTTCTCCACCAACTGTGAGGGGGTTAACTCGGTAGCGGGTGTGTGTGACCCCCTGGTTAGGCTCCCCACACAAAAACAGGGCCAGCAGACGGAGGTTGTGGTTTTCAAAATCAAAAGGTGCGGTTTATTTCTCTATGTACAGTGACAAAAACACAGCAAAGCCAAAAAGAAACAAACAAAATAAATCCTGGTCAGCTTGACCTCTGACTAAACATGCAGGTTTCCTAACTAACAACTGGGATCAGCCTGGTGCTGTCCTAGTCCCTAAGTCCCTGGTTTAGTCAATGTCCAAACAAATAGCCACACAGGCTTTTTCTCACCGCACAGGGGTTCACTCTCCCTAGACAGTCCACACAGGTCTGGTTCCAGGCATGAGCAAACACCTAATGAATCTGGGAGTTTTTATAGAGGCCTTAAACGAACTGACAGGCTTCAGCTGGTCTCATCAACTCCCTGCCTGCACGACGCCCAGCCCTCTCCCTAGTTGTATAAGTCGGCATAAAGCCTGAATCTGGGAGAAATATATCTACCCCCCTGGATGCAACCAGGTGACTTTACCTTCCTGCTGTCACAATATATATATATATATATATATATATATATATATTATTATTATTATTAATAAATTAAATACACATTTTTTACCTGCAAAAAACGTGTTTTTTTTTAAAACTGAACCTATCTTAACTGTAATGGACAGATAGAGGTTGATTTAATAATACTGGAGAATGCAAAATCTGGTGCAGCTGTGCATGGTTGCCAATCAGCTTCTAACTTCAGCTCTATAAAAAAATAAAAAAAACTGGAAGCCGATTGGTTTCTATGCAGGACTGCACAAGATTTTGCACTCTCCAATTTTAGTAATTCAACCCCATATACAGTATATTCTATACAGGTGGGTTTCCACTTCACTGGTTATACTCTCTGTTGGAGGGTATTACTTTCTGCTCTGCCTTACTTTCACTTCCGTGTATATGTATATATATATGATTTAATATAATATATTTTTTTGTTTTCCATGGTTTGTTTCTTGTCCATCTTCTAGGGACCCCAAGGATAATGACACTTAAGCATATGAACACTTGTAGCTGATTATTATTTTTAGTGAGTCTTCAAGCCCTGTTATAAAATGTATACATTATTTTAAATTTGTACACGGTTTTGTCACTACAGGTTGCTTCATCTACCTTTGTAGAAGTGGCACTTTCCACAACACATGTGGAGAAACTGTAGATACTCCCTCTAGCTCAGTGCCGATCCTGACCTCCCTGTGGCCCTAAGCAAAATTCTGCAAAGGGGCCCTCTACCTGACCCGTGAATAATGGGCGTTGTTTAAACGTAATATTGAACGTGGCTTAAAGGGGCGTGACTCAAAGGGGTGTGGCTAGAGTAGAGAGAGAGAAAGAGAAAGAGAGAGAGAAAGAGAGAGAGAAAGAGAAAGAGAGAGAGAAAGAGAGAGAGAGAGAGAGAGAGAGAGAGAGAGAGCGCGAGAGCGAGAGAGAGCGAGAGCGAGAGCGAGAGCGAGAGAAAGAGAGAGAGAGAGCGAGAGAAAGAGAGAGAGAGAGCGAGAGAAAGAGAGAGAGAGAGAGCGAGAGAAAGAGAGAGAGAGAGAGAGAGAGAGCGAGAGAAAGAGAGAGAGAGAGAGAGAGCGAGAGAAAGAGAGAGAGAGAGAGAGCGAGAGAAAGAGAGCGAGAGAGAGAGAGAGAGAGAGAGAGCGAGAGAAAGAGAGCGAGAGAGAGAGAGAGCGAGAGAAAGAGAGAGAAAGAGAGAGAGCGAGAGAAAGAGAGAGCGCGAAAAAGAGAGAGAGTGAAAAAGAAAGAGAGAGCGAGAGAGAGAGAGAGCGAAAGAGAGAGAGCGCGAGAGAGAGAGAGAGAGAGAGAGAGAGACAGCAGGCCCAGATCCTACACCGCAATAGAAATATGAGTATTCCAGAAAGTTTAACAATCAGCAGATCAAGATTCTCCAAACACCTGGTGTTAGCAATTCAATCATCCCGGCACCATGGTTGTTATGGTGTCAGGGTGATTAAAGCGCATTATTTCTATTACATTGTAATATAAAATGAAATCATTCAACTCACCATAATGCAGAATCAGTGGGAGACCTGATGTCACTGTCCCCAGCCAGCGGAGTGCCTCCTTACATTTCAGGTGTCCCCAGCCAGTGGAGTGCCTCCTTACATCTCAGCAGTCCCCAGCGGAGTGCCTCCTTACATCTCAGCAGTCCCCAGCGGAGTGCCTCCTTACATCTCAGCAGTCCCCAGCGGAGTGCCTCCTTACATCTCAGGTGTCCCCAGCGGAGTGCCTCCTTACATCTCAGGTGTCCCCAGCCAGCAGAGTGCTTCCTTACATCTCAGGTGTCCCCCCCCAGTAGCCGGCCTAAGACATTGTGCTGCCTGGTACCAAGAATTAAATGCTGCCCCCCCCCCCCAAAAAAAAATTACGCCCACCAAAAGGATATAATTTTATATCATGATAACTTAAGAGGATCTGTCATGGCTCTATACATGCATGTAGCTGAATAAAGAGGACCTGTCATGGCTCTATACATGTATGTAGAAGTATAAAGAGGACCTGTCATGGCTCCATACATGTATATAGGAGTATAAAAGGACCTGTGTGTGGCCGCGATGTCAGCCGGCCACCCGCGATCGCTCCACAGAGAGCCAGAACGGGGATCTGTCAATGTAAACAGACAGATCCCCATTCTGACAGGGGAGGAGAGACAGATCTGCTGTTCCTAGTGATTAGGAACAGAGATCTCTCTCCTCCTTCAGTCAGTCCCATCCCCCCAGTTAGAAACACCTCCCAGGAAACACATTTAACCCCTTTCCTGCCAGTGACATTTACACAGTAATCAGTGCATTTGTATAGCACAAATCGCTGTATAAATGTCACTGGTCCCAAAAATGTGTCAAAAGTGTTCGATCTGTTCACCGCAATGTCACAGTCTCACTGAAAATCGCAGATCGCCGCCATTACTAGTAAAAAAAAAAAATATTAATAGAAATGCCATAAGTCTATCCCCTATTTTGTAGACGCTATAACCTTTGTGCAAACTAATCAATATACACTTATTGCGTTTTTTTTTTTTTTTACCAAACATATGTAGAAGAATACATATTGGCCTAAACTGATATAGAAATACCAACAGAAAGCTATTTGTGGGAAAAAAAGGACGTAAATTTTGTTTGGGTACAGCGTCGCACGACCGCACAATTGTCAGTTAAGTCGACGCAGTGCCGTATCGCAAAACAAAATTAGTGAAGTGCATCATTTCTATTATTACATTGTTATATAATATATAAAATAGTTCAACTCACCATAATGCCGAATCAGTGGGAGCCTGAGCGTGATACTTGCCACCAGATGTGGATTGTCACATGTTGCGGATTGTCACTTGCCACGACGCCACCTGCCACACATTGCGGGTTGTCACTTGCCACACGTTGCGGATTGTCACTTGCCACAACATTACACATTGCGTTTTGTCACTTGCCACACATTGAGGATTGTCACTTGTCACAACGCTACCTGCCACACATTGCAGATTGTCACTTGCCACTTCACCTGTCACATGTAGCGGATTGTCACTTGCCACGACGCCACACATTGCGGGTTGTCACTTGCCACACGTTGCGGATTGTCACTTGCCACGACGTCACACATTGCGTTTTGTCACTTGCCACAACGCTACCTGCCACACATTGCAGATTGTCACTTGCCACTTCACCTGCTACATGTAGCAGATTGCCATTTGCTGTGTCCCAGAGTGAAGGCAGGCAGGAGAGAGATGACAGAGAAGAGGGGGGGGCTGACATTGAGGAGGGGGGGGTGGCTGACATTGAGGAGTTTGAGGAGGGGGGGGGCGGCTGACATTGAGGAGGGGGGGGGGGGGCGGCTGACATTGAGGAGGGGGGGGGGCGGCTGACATTGAGGAGGGGGGGGCGGCTGACAGAGAGGATGAGAGAGACGGACCTCAGGAGATAGTGACACTCAGCGAGTTAGGAGCAGCGGCGAGGGGGAACAAATTATAGGCAGAGCCGGCCGGCTACAGTAAGCTGCGGCACCGCCCACCCCTTTTCCCCACAGGTCACAGTCTCAGATGACAGATAGACCGGGGGCGGGGGTGGGCGGCGCCACAGCGCTATTTCGGAAGGATCCCTCCCTTCTCATCCAGGTCTTCGGCAAAATGGCGGCCGGCGGAGACATTATCTCCGCCGGCCGCGGACCTCTAGCGGCGGCAGCGGGGCCCCGAGTATTACTCGGGGCCCTACGCAGCTTGCGTAGTCCGCGTATAGGGCGGATCGGCCCTGCTATAGCTACTCAGACAAGGGCGTTAACATATTCCTGAGTAAACATCAGTAAATTGTAACAGAAAGCCTCCAATTAAAAAATCTGTGTGTAAAGACCTGAGTAATTTTAAAGTATAGGATTGTAAAAGGTGTGCAAGCATATAGACGCGTAAAATACTTCTTCATTGCCAGAGTTGTAATATACTCATTTATACTCGCGTAAATATGCTTATAGACGAGTACACACGTGTATGTGAGAAAATACTGCACTCAAATGTAACACAATTTTTTTTTAATGGATCTGTTGTCATCGCTGTATTACTCATCCTTATCCAGCTGTGTGCATTGTTCTAGACAACAATGCATCTCATTTCAAATCAGTAACAGATGTGGCGGTTTTTACTCCCATGTGCAGGAGGCCCTATACTATACTAAACTAATAGGGAGTTTATCTATTGGTAAATGAAAGCAAAATATATCATGTTAGTAAATAATAAAAGCAAAGACATTTAAAATTCTATCAAGGATGAATACATTTTTGATTTAAACTTAAAGTGAATGTAAACCCCATTCATGAAATCTCTCTCCAAAGCCCTAAGTCCCGAGTCGTTCTGCTGCTCCGTTCCTGTTATCAGCATGATAACTTCTGACAAGCTCTCCGACACAGGAGATAAAAGCAGCTAGAAATTTGTGTCGGGGAGGTAACTTGAAGACGGATAAGCAGAGAAATTTTCTATTCACAGCACAGCAATTTTCTTCGTTCCTCTGCCTTTGTGGAGGGGGTGTGTGCCTTTCCTCCAATCAGCTCTCACACACAGTATATGCCAAGACTCCCCTCCTACTGCTGAGACAGACAGAAAAATGTCTAATGACATATTCGCTTTCTAAAGAGTCTAGAAACCTGAAGACAGCAGATATACATGTAAAACTTATGTAGGCGGATTTGTTTAATCTCTGTGTATAATCTGAGGCGGTTTACTTTACTGGGTATATGTGAGGGTTTACATCCACTTTAATGTTGTGCAATTCCTTTGGGTGGCACAAAAGTCTATTTGTTCTTTAAAACAGTAGTAAACGGCGGCATGAAAAAAAAATAAAAAATCCCCATCAAGGCAATTGCATGATGTGCTAGTATGCATTGAATACTAGCACATGAAATAAATTGCCTTAGAATGAAGCCATCCAGCGGCACACTGATACCACTGACAGGGCTTTTTATCTTCCCCCTGTCCTTCTTTCAGGTTCATGATCTCCAGACCTTCAGAGTGCATGCATCAGTGATGTCACCAGCTGCATCCAGTGTGAAAATCTCCTAAACACCATAAGTTTAGGAGATATTCACTATACCTACAGGTATGCCTTATTATAGGCTTACCTGTAGGTACATCTTCGAAAAAAGAGTTTACTGCTGCTTTAAGGATTCTCTATATATGCATTAAGGAATGTGGTACCCCACCTTACCCATGTGTGGGATTCCATCCATCCATCAAAGCAAAAGCTTTTCTATTCTATGCTATTTAAAAAACAAACATGCCTGAGCTTATCCCTAATCACAAGGTACAGAGCCACCCCAAACTGCTCTGTACATTGTCTCAGATCACAACCATTCATGGGCACACTGGCCGTCTGTGTGGGTTTATAAACAGCACTCTAAAAAAACATGTCCATCTCTCTGACATTTTAAAATGGAGCCTCAGTCGCTTTGACAAGGAATCATTTAATGTACAGTCTGGTGAGATGAAAAGAAAGGGGGTTCAGTATATTCCTGATCGCAACACTACAAAACCAAATATTAGACACATCCTACCCCATATCCTCTTCGCATAATTAAATCATTTTGGATGACAGCTCCTTAATATTTGTAAAAATATACTGTATTTAGTTCCATTATTCGTTCAAAAGGTATACCAACTCTGGTGCAGCAGAACAGCTGGGTGTAAAATATACCCATCTGTTAAAGTCGCATCATTTGTAAGCAAAGAATAGATGGAAAATGGATTACAATTTTGTACATACTACTATGTCACGCAACCATTTTGCCTTGAGGTGTCTACCTTTTGCCAGCTTTCTTACAAACCTTACATGCACTGTGCCCCCTTTGCTTCTTCAGCATATGCCATGGCACTCAATACTGCTTTATTTTTACAGTGAGAAAGCCTTTTGTATTTCACAAAAAGTGCTTAGTGTAGCAGAAAATATAAATATAACACATATAATTGGGCTTTGCTTTTTTACATTTGACACCAAGAAAAAAAAAAAAAAAAAGGAAAACCTCTGTCAAGTGTGAAAAAAAAAATCAACTTACTATGTATTTATTCAGTAGACACAGACAGAAAAGCATAATAATTTTATATAAAAAAAAAAAAAAAAAAAAAAAAGAGAAGTAGCATTTTTTGGCATTCTAGAGATCAACAGCAGATACTCCAGGTTTACTGATGAAATGTACTGACTTTTTTATTTGATGCTTTATACAATTCATGAATATTTGTCTTTGAAAAGATAAAAATATATTCAGCAATGCAAATGAATAATAAAGTGGCTGAGCAATTAAAAAGCACTTACAGTTGTGCTTGTGCTAGCTAAAATACTGCAGCAGACGGGCATATGGTATTTTTTCGTGTGCGGCAAATATTTTCCTATAATTAAAATAGTTATGATAATGAAGCACCTATTAAAATCCCAAGCATACAAGGAATTCCAGCCAGTAGGAGACGGCAAAATGTTCGTAAATGTGTCCATTCAAAAAAAAAAAGAGACACCTGCACCTTTTTTAGCGGTCAACGCTAAGGGCTGACTTTTACAATTCCGCAGCCGAGACAATATAAAGCTGTAAAGGCTTCAATCATCCCACAAGATTGTTTGCCATCAGTAGCTTGAAGAGAACAGAAATTAGACTGCACTTCAAACCTCAATTGACTTCGCTTTTTTTTTTTTTTTTTACATGATGCAGACTCAAATGTCACCACATAGCAAGGCTAAACAAAAATCTCAACTGGGAATAAAGCTTATGAGCAGTGCTAAATCCTTCAGCGGACTCTAACAAAGCTTCTGTATTCCTACTATTTATTCCTTGTATCACTTGCCTGATAACGACATATCTTTCGGCCATTTGTGATGCTCTGGGGAGTTAGGTTGTAGCACATCCATTTGTGAAAGCTCGAGCTGGCCTCGTGTCTGCAGTTTATCTGCGACAGCAATAAATATGCTATAGCCCAGGACCTTATCTGGGTAATAATAAACAGAGGTAGTAAAAGTAATAATATAATTCTGTGCACCTTCTTCAAACTGGTCCCTTGCAGAGTGAAAAACTAATTTCCAGGGCTAAAAAAAAATAAAACAACTGGATATCCGGATTTAATTACACGTGTCAACACAAGAGAAAAATGTTGCAAGCTTAATTCACACTGATGCAAAATTCTATTAAATTTGACATCTCGCTTAAAATCCCATATTGTGTGATTTATTTATAATTGTACATTTCCTCCCTATAGGACTGTGTTATTAATACTGTAGAGTCCATCTTCACCCTTCTGACAAATTGAATTTAGTAAGACAACGCAGTGAAAAGGATATATTAATTGCATGCATCTAGTTCAGTTCTTCTTATAGGAGGCTCTGGAAGGATTTGTTGCCCCCAGGAAGTGATCACACTTGTGTTCATTAGGGTACTATAGATAGAGTCAGCGGGCTGGAAGGAAAAGCTTCTCATTGGGTCCTAAACTACAGGGTTCACAGTGAGAACGGAAGAAAATAGCCTTTCAAATTGCATGCAATGAATGTGTATTTGGCATGTCTTCAAAGAAGAAGAGCTATGCAGTATAATACGCAAAGTGTAAAAACATTTCCAAACCGAGACCTGACACATCAAAAGCAAGTATAAAGAGATTATTATTATTATACAGGATTTATATAGCGCCAACAGTTTGTGCAGCGCTTTACAACAACATGAGGGAAGACAGTACAGTTACAATACAATTCAATACAGGAGGAACCTGGATGTCCCCCACCGACACCACTGATGGGGGAACTATTCTTCCCACCGACACCACTGATGGGGGAACTATTCTTCCCACCGACACCACTGATGGGGGAACTATTCTTCCCAATGAAGGGGGCACTATTCCTCCTACTGACACCAACCACTGGGCAAGATTTCTCCCCCTAATGCCAAAGATGCACCGTTTACTCCCACTGATATCAGGACAATTTCTACTCCCAATAGCCACAGTCAGTTCCCCCTAAAGTCTGAAGGACAGTAACCTTGACCTTTGCTTAGGAAGTTTGGGGACCTCTGGCCAAGTATTAATAAATACCAACTGCAGTTCCTGAAGCTTGGAGATCTGGCCCACTCCTTCCCTTTCACTTCTAATTGGTCAGTAAGACCACACATTGGATGTGAGGGGAAAAAAAAAAAACTGCGCTAAAACCCAAAAAACAAACTAAAAAAGCAAAAGCTGCACACCAGCTGCCAGCACTCAAACAAAGTTAAAGGTAAGTGGAACATATATAGTGCAGCGCTAGTCTTATCAAATTAATGATTGTGCTTGAAAAATCAGTGAAAAATTGGTACAAATTACACTATGAATAATAATAATACCACATAGAAGTGATAAAGAAGCGCAAGCATCAAAACTTTGGATCAAACAAAAAATGTGAGAGTCCATAAACTCAGGACATAACGATATTCCAATAAGTGTATGAGTCCATAAACTAAGCACATAAACAGTATTCCTTCCCAATGGATGGTACAGGATGCAGGAAATAACGGTTGACCGCTGAAAACATTCAAGTTCTTCAGAAGATATAAGTATAGGGTACTCTTACCACAGCAGGTGGACTCAGCTACTGTACAACAGTGAGTCAGACACGCTTACGGTCTCAACAGCCTGGGTTACTGCACCCCACATTGCTTTTAAAATACCCTTTTTGTGATCACGTTTTATCCATTTTTTGTCATGTTTCTCTGTATGCCAATTTTAATCCAATAAACCTTGACTGGTTTAAATTGACCTGCACCATCTGGAGCCTTCTTTTTCTCCTTTATCCCTCATCGCTTGTTCCTGTTGCATCGGGAGTCCATACGGATTTCGTTCCAGTTCTCATAGATCCGCTTCAACCAGTGGGAAAGTGTGCTGCAGTGCATCCGATTCATCTGGACTTCCATTGGCAAACATCAGGACCTGCCTCGTCAACCCAGGCCGTTGAGACCATAAGCATGTCTGATTCACTGTTGTACAATAGCTGAGTCCACCTGCTGTGGTAAGAGTACCCTATACTTATATCTTCTGAAGAACTTGAATGTTTTCAGCGGTCAACCGTTATTTCCTGCATCCTGTACCATCCATTGGGAAGGAATACTATTTATGTGCTTAGTTTATGGACTCATACACTTATTGGAATATCGTTATGTCCTGAGTTTATGGACTCACACATTTTTTGTTTGATCCAAAAATTTTGAAGCTTGCGCTTTTTTATCACTTCTATGTGGTGTTATTCATTTTCATAGTGTCATTTGTACCAATTTTTCAAGCACAAGACCACACATTACTGTAATGAACCAGTGGGGTCACACAGGAGCATTCCAGGGCTTCAATTTCAGAACGAATGTAGTTACTTAAATAAAATATCTGATTTTTGGTCTCTCAAAGCGGTTTGCAATGTAGGTGAAACTATGTGCAGTCTAGATGCATGCATTCCAGTTTATGTTGCCATTTTACTAGGTTTAAAATGACTAAACCTGGTTTACTTTTGCAATAAAATAACTTTTTGATAGGAGAGATAAACAGGAAAGGAGGTATAAGCTTGTGTGCATGGAGCCTAATACTTTATACATGTAGTCTGAGGGCTAGTAAAAGGCTGGGAGATGATAAATACAACAGGGGGTGTAATGGTAACCAGGATTAGAATTAGGAATAGGAATATACATATGCTGGAATGTCCACATGCTGTCACAGTGTCAACTTTAAGTAACATTTCAGTGGTGTTGTTCAGGTTCTTGGACTACCAATCCTGGTCCATAAATATTTTATATGTTTGATGTAAAGAATGTGAGTATGGATTAGTAAGGTGTGAATCATTACGGGGGAATACTTTAATGTTAGCAGCAGCCTCAGTATATATATATATATATATATATATATATATATATATATATATATATGTTCACGTGTCACATTTTTTATATGCTCTGTTAGCAACGCACTGGTTAGTTTGTATGTAGAATTATATTAGGGGTTGAGGACAGGATAAATCTAGGGTTAGGATCACAGTTAAAGTAGTATTAAACCCTCAGCAACACACTGCACACAATAAAATAACCATTCCACAATAAACATCTGTTAAAATCCTTAGCATTGAACGTGGTAAACTGCAAGTGCTTGACTGATGGCTCCTACTCTCTCAGTGCTGCTTCCCTGAACTTTTGGTCTTCACAGGAAAGTGTTCACAGTGAATAGTGCATAGTGCATGGGAGAGAACAGATGACCAGACTGGTGCCTTGCCAATCTAGTCTCCAGGCTGTCTGTTTCTATTGATGTACTAAGGGTTCCTGCATGCTATAAGAGAAAAGAGCCACGCTGAGAAAGGAAACCTGGGGCAGTGGTCATAGCACCAGCTTAAATTTATTGTTATTTTAATAAAAACAAAAAAAACAAAAGGCTTACATACGTGTCATACTTCCCTCCACCGTGCAGCTCATTTTGCACAGAGTGGCCCCCGAACATCCTCTTCTGTGGTCCCTCGCCGGCTCCTACTCGCATCAGAATTCCCCCTAGGAGAAGCGCTCTCACCGGGAGCTACCTTGCGGCCCCGCTCCCGGAGTCCAGCATTCGGTGTCCATAGAAACGAATGCCAGACTCGGCCCCGCCCCCCGCGTCATTGGATTTAATGGACAGCAGCGGGAGCCAATGGCTGCGCTGCTATTAATCTATCCAATCAAGAGCCGGGAACCCGTGCAGAGAGGGACAGCGCATCTCCGTCGTGGGAAATACGGGGCTCTGGTAAGTAAAACGGGGGGGGCGGTGACTGCCAGAAGGATGCATTAAGGTGAAAAACCACGAGGGTTTACAACCCCTTTAAACTGGAACATAGCAAAGTTTTAAGGATAAAGAAGCTGCATACTCAAACAAATAAATCAGATGCTGATAGTTGAATATCACTTTTCTAGAGGGTGGTTAGTGTTAAGCCCCATACACACGGTCAGACTTCCATCTGACTTTTCCGTGGATTTTTGTCCGAACGGAGTTGGCCGGGCACACCCATAGCATACACACCACAGGACTTTTCTGCAAACTTTCCCAAAACTTTTTGCAACATCACGTGGTTTTTCTGCTCTTTACCGCCACCCTTTGGTCAACTTCTGCTGGTGTTGGTTGATTTTAACATTAGTTGTTTTGTCCATCGGACAAAAGTCCTATGGTTTTCTGTACACACAGTCGGACTTTGCTCCATCGGACTTTTGTTGGCCAAAAGTTTGTCCGTTTGCAGACCCAACTTTTGTCCGATGAAAACACAAAAAAAAAAAAAGTTTGTCCGATGGAGCGTACACACGGCCGGATTGTTGGTCCAACTTGCTTAAAATGAAGTTTGTTGGCCAAAAGTCCGACCGTGTTTGTACGGGGCTTTAGGCTTGTGTTTGTCCAGTGAAAAGCTTTTTTTTTTGTTTGAATAGAGATGGAAAGAGTTGGAAACTTGACAGGGATTCTAACGCTATTCAGGTCTCTAAGAGATATCTACCCTCACTTCTGCTGACAAAGTTTAGGCCTCTTTCCGATGGGCTCTGACACCTGTAATAGGTGAATGAGTTCCATATGTATGTGGCTAAAGGCATATTCTAAAAGTTTAGTTTTATTTAATTTTTTTTCTAACCACTTCCCGCCCGATCAATAGGAGATTGACGTCCGGGAAGTGGTTGTGTTATCCTGACTGGACGTCTATTGACCTCCTGCAGGATAACAGCCACCGCACACTGGGGGGCGCGCATCGCGGCGATCGGTGGAGCAGTGTGTCAGTCTGACCCACCGCTACACTGATCTCGGTAAGGAGCCTCCGGCAGAGGCTTTTTACCACGTGATCAGCCGTGTCCAATAACGGCTGATCACGATGTAAACAGGAAGAGCTGTTGATCGGCTCTTCCTCACTCGCGGCTGACAGTTTTTATCAGCGCAGCCCCCCCTCGGATGCCCACACTAGACCACCAGGATGCCACCCAGGACCACCAGGGAAGCACCTAACATGTGGATGGCCAGGTAAGTCCCCCATGGCCATCCACATGTATAAAAATATGCCTAACTTATGCCAATCAGTGCCCACAAATGGGCACTGACTGGCACCATCTTGGCACAAATGTTTTTTGTGATGCCCAGCAATGCCACCCACCAGTGTCATCAGTGGCACCCACCAGTGTCCATCAGTGCCACCTATCAGTGCCAATCCTTGCCCATCCATGCCACCCATAAGTACCCATCAGTGCCACCTATGAGTGCCCATCAGTGCCGCATACCAGTGCCACCTATCAGTGCCCATTATTAGTGCCCATCGGTGCCACCTCATCGGTGCCCATCAGTGCCCGTCATTGAAGAAGAAAACATACTTAGTTACCAAAAAAAATTACAGAAACAAAGAAAAACTTCATTTTTTCAAAATTGTCGCTCTTTTTTTATTTGTTGTGCAAAAAATAAAAATCGCAGAGGCGATCAAATACCACTGAAAGAAAGCTCTATTTGTGGGAACAAAATGATAAAAAATTTGTTTGGGTACAGTGTAGCATGACCGCGCAATTGTCATTCAAATTAGGACAGCGCTGAAAGCTGAAAATTGGCTTGGGCAGGAAGGTGTATAAGTGCCTGGTATTGAAGTGGTTAAACAAACATGTCATACTAAGGTTACTTTCACACTGGAGGTGTTTTTCAGGTGCTAAAGGGCTAAAAATAGCACCTGTAAAACGTCTCCCTTGCAGCTCCAGCGTGAGAGTCTGAGTGCTTTTACACTGGAGCAGTGCGGTTCCAGGATGTTAGAAAAAGTCCTGCAAGCAGCATCTTTCGGGCGGTGCGGGAGCGGTGAATACAGCGCTCCTCCACCGCCCCAGCCATCGAAATCAATGGGCACCACTGCCGAAGCACCTGCAAACCGCTTCGGCAGCGGCGCTTTGCGGGCGCTATTAACCCTTTATTTAGCCGCTGGCGGTGATTAAAACTCCCCGCCAGCGCCCGAAAAGTACCACCATTACAGCGGTAAAGCGCAGCTAAAATAAGCAGCGCTTTACCGCTAATGCCCCCCCGCCCCAGTGTGAAAGTAGCCTTACCTCCTCTGTGCAGTTGGTTTTGAACAGAGTGGCTCCGATCCTCCTCTTCTGGGGTCCCCGAGTGGCGCTCCCGACTCCTACTCTTCTCGAATGCCCAGTTGGAGAGCTGCTCTCCCTCAGGGCACTCGTGTCCTGCTGCTGAGTCCATCGACACAAACAGCAGGCCTTTGCCCTGCCCGCGTCATTGGATTTGATTGACAGCAGCAGAGCGAATGGCTGTGCTGCTATCAATCTATCCAATCAGAACCCGAGACACTGGCTGGAGCTGGTTTGCTCATCCCCGTCGCAGAAAAAAAAAACGGGTTCAGGTAAGCAAAAGGGGGGCTCTGGGGGGGCAGCTGCATCACAGGAGGTTTTTCACCTTAATGCATAGAATGCATTATGGTGAAAAACCCTGAGAGTTTACAACCCCTTTCAGCCTCCAGGTGCTGTATGAAGCCAGCATATTCATGTCTGTGAGGACAAAGCACAATGCAGGGATATAGCTGCTCGTCCCATTTTGACAGCTGTGCGAGTGGGTGACCCCCAAACACAGACTCTGAGTTCAAGGGTGCTCATCCACACTCACATGGCTGTCATATTTAGATGAGCAACTATATTCGCGCATCTACTGTGTCCCCATAGACATGAATTGGCTGCCTGCATGCTGCACCTGGCAGCTAAGACCACATACTGTATAAACAAGGAACTCACTCACAGACTACAGGTCCCAGCACTCATCTAAATGAGGCCTTAACCAGACAGGAAGCAAAGGTAATGCAACACAGACATAGAAATTATTTTTCTTTACCAGAATATGTAAAAGGTTAAAATCCCTGTCAGATTTGTATTTCTGTCTCTGCTGCAAAATTCCACCCCTTTCCCCTAGTGCCTGGATCAAGGTGGAGATGATGTTTAAAACAGTATTCTAATAGACAAATTTGAAACTTACCATTCATTTGAGGAGAGCACATGCTTATCAGTTGAAGTTATGGTCAGCCATGGAAATGTGGAAAACTTCAAGCATGTGGCTTTACACTGATATACTGTTTGGAGACATAAAAAAAAAAAAAAAAAAAGGTAAAAAACGAATTATAGTATGGCAGTATGTAAACAATGAAATGCATTTTAAATGCGTTAAACAGTGTTGTGTTACCCACTGCAGCCTTGATTCAATAAACAATGGAATAAACAAATCTGCACCCTCGTTTAATATGATTCTGCTCTGCCTATGTCTGACAGACATTAGGAGTCCTAAAATAGGAAGGGGTACCATGTACACACCTTACAGACCTGGCAAACAGGTCTGATGTTGACAAGCCCACAAGCCATCAACTTTTCTGGTGGAGCAGGTCTTCACAGGAAGGCCTAGGAAAGCTTCCTTTCAGGTAAAATGCCTGAGTGATGACTTGTCAAATCCACCTAGCATCTGTGGATTGAGAGAGTCTGTTGCTTACACAAGCCTTCAGCAACACGAACAAAGCAGCAGATTGAGAAACAGAGGCAACGCCATGTCCTGATGAAACGCCAAGACCACCTTTGGCAGGAAGAAATTTCCTAGTCTCGAAACAACCTTGTGCAATACAAAAAAGGTTCCAAAGCCGTAAAGCTCCCACACCATCCAAATCAAGGTGATTGCCATAACAAAGTCAACCCTGCGTGACAGGAGAGGGAGAGAAATATCCTGAATACGTTCAAACACTGGTCTCTTAAGGACTGGGGTCTCATGGAGTTACTGGGGGAACAACCCCTTGCGCAAAGGCTCTAACCAAAAATTGGTGAGGCACACCTGCCCTTAATCTATCCATTCTTATACAGTATGTGCTTCTACTATGAGGACTCTGGAAATTTGGAGTTAAGACCACAGTATACACAGATGTGGGCACTGTGGTTTATGCATATGTTTGCAAATATGTGCAAAAGTTTTGAACGGAAACTGTTAGACAGGGTCAATTTGGTTGTTTTGCAGGCTGGCCGGTAACTGTGGTGGTGGAGGAGGGGAAGAGGGGAAGAGGGGGAGAGGTGGAGAGGGGAAGAACCACGGGTAGCACTAATGAAGGTGAAATATAGGTAGGTGGAGATTGGCCTCGGACGTTAGGGATGCCTCAAATTCCCTCAGATGGAGGAGGAAACTACTGACTGTACAGATTCCATACAGAACTTTAGAACATTTAAGAGCTTCAGTACCAGAATGGGCCACACGTTGCCATTGGGCTTAGGCATTGTGAAAAAGTTGGAATAATAACTTTGAAACTCCCCTGAAAGTGCAACTTGTCCAGAACAGCGAACATTGCTGCTTTTTTTTTTTTTTGGGATGAAGTAGACAAGTTTGACTGCATGAAGTATGGAAAAGGCAAGACACATAACTCTAGCTTGTAGCCTCTGGACACTAATGTTTTAAACCAAAGCATCAGAGATATCTTGGGCCTATAGGCCCTGAAGGCTGCCACGCGCCCCTCCACTTGCAGACGCGGGGCACCTCTTCATTGAAAAGGTTTGTTGCCCATTTATGCAGGCTTGGGGCGCCACACTTTTTCCAATAAGACGTTTTCTGTTTCATCTCAGAGTTCTGAAAAACAAAAAGAACGGTTCTTCGTTCCAGGTAAAGATGGCTTCTGCCATCTCTTTAGGAGGTAAGGTAATGTTCTTTCCATGATTGGGCGGTGCAACAGTGCAGGGAAGAGCAACAAGTGCTGCCACCAGGGTGGAGGGAAGAAGAGGTTGCAGCAACCAGTCTAACATTGCAAAGGAGCCTGTGGAGCAGAGAATCAGGTAAGAGTTCTGTACCGGGCGCCCCTAGACATAAATTTCCAGTTAACCCTTGCAGTGCAGATGCAGCCCCACTGCAAGGAAGAACTTTTAGCTTTCCAAAAGTTTAGTATTAATATGAAAAACAACAAGGAATACAAATAGCATCACACAGAGCATCAGCTGTATTAGATTTATGATGTACAGACAGAGATTATGAGATTTAATACAGAAGGCCTGTCACTTAACAGAGACTAATAAATTCCACCCCTGAATATCTGGTGTCTGCGGCGACAGACAATTTGCATACAAATGGACCTACAGTATATTTTCAGTCCATCTGCAATCAGCTGGACTGGATAACGATTTTAGGTGACAATAGTGAAACCGTTTCATTTTAGTGATGTTACCATGGCTAGGTCCATTGTAGAACAAAACCTAACATTCATTTAAATGCACTGCTAATTCTGTACAGATTTCTATAATACCTTGCAACCAGAGAGAAAATCTCTTGCTTGTGCCTCTAGCTGAGGATGTAGCATGTACTCGCATGTCCCCGTAATGTACACGCTCTCTCTTAAAGGGTATGTACCCTGGTTTATAGGGTTACATTTTCAGAAAAAAAAAAAAGTGAAAACTGTACAACCTCCCCACCCCCTTGGCGTGGGCAGCTGTCAGTGCCCACGCAGTTGGTCCAGCAGTCCTGGGATTTGAAATCCCGACTTGTCACCCTCTTCTGCAGTGCTTCTGGGATGGACCAGAGTGATTCGGATTGCCCCTTCTGATGATGTCGTTGTGACGAAACGCGTATGAAAGAGCATACAGCGTCATTGCATCCCGAACTTCCTGGTTCTCATGCTTGTAAACCGCTTTACATGCAAGTGGATTACTACTCGTTTTAGAATAAGTTTGTAAAAGGAAGTCACGCTATGGAGCTTGTTTTCACCATTTCTGCATAAACAAGAGACTGCTGGGGCAGTGGAAGTAAGAAGAAACAGCACTTCCATTGGAATTTACATACAGCCAAGTGGTGCTGTGAATGCTGGTTACCCCATGGTGGGGAGAGTATTCTGGCGAGTGCAGCAAAAGTGGGGGAGCAGGTGTGGAAACTCATGTTTTTTTTGTGATCTTTTGCAACACTATATGCAAGTGATCCGTTGCAGCACCATATCAAGGACTAATAAGCTTATGCACATAGCTGAATCATTAATGGACTTATGAATTACAGCACTTGTCACTTTAATGTTTTTTTGCACTACTTTATGAATGTAACCTTTATTTGGCACATTTGTTTTATTGCATGAATGTTTATTGAAGTTACAGCTGGTATTGAGTTCATATTTACAATGCTTTTCATATAATTTTAGTAGCACATAGGTGTGTGTGCGTGCGTGCAATAACCAGACCAAGCAGGACTGGTTTACATTTTTTTGTTTTTTTGCATATTCATGCTGAGGCACATATTGTAGCGCACATAAGTAAAAATAATTTATCATAAGCAGCACCACACCCACTCTACAATCCCTACTTCGATTCTGATCAGTGACGTCATAGTGAATTGCTCCGGTCTGTCCCAGAAATGTTGCAGAGAGAAGAGCAGGGATTTCAAATCCCTGAAGGGTATACAAATGTTAGTTTACCTTTTCATTTTTTTCCAAAGAGGTCAGTATATTGAAGAATCCCATGCATGGTCAATCTTTACATTGTTTTTTAAGCTGGACCAATGTAACTATGTAACTACATACAGTGCCTTGGAAAAGTATTTATACCCCTTGAAATTTTACACATTTTGTCATGTTACAACCAAAAACAAATGTATTTTATTGGGATTTTATGTGATAGACCAACACAAAGTGGCACATATGTGAAAAGTGTGGCGTGCATTTGTATTGTATTCAGCCCCCCGATACTTTGTAGAACCACCTTTCACTGCAATTACAGCTGCAAATTTTTGGGGATGTCTCTACCAGCTTTACACATCTAGAGAGTGAAATGTTTGCCCATTCTTCTTTGCAAAATAGCTCAAGCTCTGTCAGATTGGATGGATAGCGTCTCTGAACAGCAATTTTCAAGTCTTGCCACAGATTCTCAATTGGATTTAGGTCTGGACTTTGACTGGGCCATTCTAACACATGAATATGCTTTGATATAAACCATTCCATTGTAGCTCTGGCTGTATGTTTAGGGTTGTTGTCTTGCTGGAAGGTGAACCTCCGCCCCAGTCTCAAATCTTTTCCAGACTCTAACAGGTTTTCTTCTAAGATTGCCCTGTATTTGGCTCCATCAATCTTTTCATCGACTGACCAGCTTCCCTGTTCCTGCTGAAGAAAATAATTTCCCACAATATGATGCTCTCACCACCATGTTTCACAGTGGGGATGGTGTGTTCAGGGTGATGTGCAGTGTTAGTTTTCCGCCACACATAGAGTTTTGTTTTTAGGCCAAAAAAGTAAAATTTTGGTCTCATCTGACCAGAGCACCTTCTTCCACATGTTTGCTGTGTCCCCCACATGGCTTCTCGCAAACTGCAAATGACTTCTTATGGCTTTCTTACAACAATGACTTTCTTCTTGCCACTCTTCCAAAAGGTCAGATTTGTGGAGTGCACAACTAATAGTTGTCCTGTGGACAGATTCTCCCACCTGAGCTGTAAATCTCTGCAGCTCCTCCAAAGATACCATGGGCCTTTTGGCTGCCTTTCTGATTAATGCCCAGCCTGTCAGTTTAGGTGGACGGTCATCTCTTGGTAGGTTTGCAGTTGTGCCACACTCTTTCCATTTTCTGAAGATTGATTGAACATTGCTCTGCAAGGTGTTCAAAGCTTGGGATATTTTTATTTTTATAACCTAACCCTGCTTTCAACTTCTCCACGACTTTATCCCTTTATCCCTGCTTTCCCTTCTCCACAACTTTATCCCTGTCTGGTGTGTTCCTTGGCCTTCAGGATGAGGTTTGTTCACGAAGGGTCTCTAACAAACTTCTGGAGGGCTTCACAGAACAGCTGTATTCATACTGAGATTAAAATTACATACATTTACTAATTAGGTGACTTCTGAAGGCTATTTGTTTACACTAGATTTTAGTTAGGTGTATCAGAGTGAAGGGGGCTGAATACAAATGCACGCCACACTTTTCAAATTTTTATTTGTAAAATAAAATTGAACCATTTATAATTTTCCTTCCACTTCACAATCATGTGCCACTTTGTGTTGGTCTATCACATAAAATCCCAATAAAATACATTTACGTTTTTGGTTGTAATATGACAAAAATGTGGAAAATGTCAACGGGGTATGAATACTTTTTCAAGGCACTGTATATACCATACTTGGCTGATGACCCGGTAAGCATTAATGTAGACACCATAACTCTAGTGATCTCCACTTGCTTCTGGGTCCCATGCAGTCATCCCGATACATTGTGAACACAGGTCGTCGACCACTCAGCACAGGCACCATTCACAGAATGAATGTGACTGACTGGACAAGGTGGAGAGGTGGAGAAGAGGCATCATCCTCTTTACCTTGTCGGATCAAAGAATGCTTTGCATTTATTTCAGAAAAATGCAAAGCATTCTCTGAATGCACCCATGCTGAGTGGACAACCTTTCATATTCACAATGCACCAAGCTGGCTGCTCAATGCAAGACCCAAAAGCATATGGAGATGTCTACTTCAGTTATTTCCAGCTTCCGGGGGTATCGGCCAGGATTGGTAAATACATAGAGTAGTTACATTGTATCCAAGCTGGATCAATGTAACTACATAAAGATTTATCATGCCAGGAATTCATTATTAAAATTTTTTGCCGCTGGATACATCTTGAAGCTGAACAGTGACTAGTGCGATTCATTTAAAAGGGCAGCCAGGTGCACAAAATTAATGTCTGTATAAACCGAAAAGCAACTCAACAGCTAGACCTTGTCCCCCAAGCCAGACTGATATAAAAACTGCACTTGACTGGAGAGTATTAATCACAAGCTACATGGAAAAAAAGCAAAGAATTAGAAAAGCAGGGGCATTCTTTAGGTCTGCTCACAGCCATTACAGCATTATAAAATATAGCAGTATGCAATCAGTAAGTATAAAAGGTGTCCATATGACCCCTTCCCAACAGGACAGCATGAAACTTCAGAAAAAAGAAGAAAGACTTTCCATAATAACTATAATTATTTTTTCTTAAACGCAGTGCCATACCTCCAGTTTCGTCTGGCTTAATTTCTGTAGGTTGAAGCCTTAAAGCGTCTTGTTGAAAATATCCAGCAGATCCATCATCGCAATGCTGTATAGCTAAAAGAAAAAAAAAAAAAAAAAAACAGTTGCAGCTCTAAAAGTACATTGTGTCCCCTGGCACAGATATGTAGTCAGACATTGTATTGGCAGCGTATATTTTTAGCAAGACATTTCTGGGAGGCAAAATTGTAGTATAACTGCTAGAGCAATCTTTAAAATCACCATTGATAGAGTCCATACACAGCAGCAGCATGCTATGCGGAAACAACTAATTATCATTTCAAGTCCAATAAAAAAGTATTCTGGCTCTTCAAACAAAAATAACTAAAGCTGCATAGACAAAAACAGTTCTTTTTAGCTTTGCAAATAGCAGAAAAGAATTTATTGCAGCCTGTGCCCCCCCCCCCCCCCCCCCACAGTGGGCACGTTTCCCATCCTGTCTTGCCCCTGAGACACAAGAAGTGAAAGAAAATCTTGCCAAAGTGAGATGAGAGCTCTCTTTTGACAGCTGTTAAAGTCTTAAAGTCTATGTCTGGATACAATAAAAAAAAAAGAAAGAAAAAAAAAAAAAAAAAAAAAACACTATTCAGTACATCTTTGGAATATGTGAAGGTTTCCGGTGTTTTGTCCCAAACAAAAAATACAGAAAAGTACTTGTTGATCTGCCAGAAATCCAGTGAGGGTCCATCTTCCTGCTTGAGCTGACAACACAATGCATGACAATGACAACATCTTTAACTACTTCACCTCCACTGCAGTTCTTTACATTTTCCACCTGTTAAAATCTGCATTTTTTGCTAGACAAATATTTTCTGAAAGCAGAGGCCTTGTAGAATATAGTAGCAGTTGCTTTTTTTTTTACATTGCACAAATATTTAGGAAATGTATATTTTCTGGGAAAAATACATTAAAATGGATTTACTGCACACTAACACAACACAATACATGATTTTTTGTAAAACATAAATGATGGGGATGTCTCAAATAAATAAATACAAAACCTGTCAAGCCTTAATACTGTGCATGCTTGTGAAATGGCAAACAAATGGTATATAGAGAGCACTTTAAAAGCCTTTACAGGTGATCTATTTAGAGTTAAACATGAATTATGACCCTTAAAAAGCGGTTGTATACCCGCCGCTGCTTTTTTTTTTTTTTAATACCTGAAAGGCAAAAGCCATAATGAGCTAGTATGCACCGCATACTAGCTCATTATGAAATACTTACCTTAGAACAAGGCGTCGGGAACTTACCTGGTCCACGCCGAGGGAGATGTCATCTTGCCTCGGCGTGTCTTTCGGGTATCGCTGCTCCAGCGCTGTGAGTGGCTGGAGCGGCAAAGTCGTCACTCCCGCGCGTCGGCAAGGTCCGGCGGCTGCCGGGCTTTAGCCAAGAATCCCCACTGCGCATGCACCGCTGCATTCAGCGGCTCATTGCGAGGGAAATATCTCCTAAACCGTACAGGTTTAGGAGATATTCTTTTTACCTACAGGTAAGCCTTATTATAGGCTTACCTGTAGGTAAAAGTTAAAAAAATAGGGTATACAACTGCTTTAAATTAATGCTCTCACTCCATTTGCATTTGGGCGTGTGCATGAAACAATGGAGTTGCTTTTAATTTCCTAATCACTTCAGCCCCAAAAGGATTTACCCCCATAAACAGGTCGTAAACCTCCCTGCAGTACTAGAATAAGGCTTACCTATAGGTACTGTAAATATCTCATCAACATGCGCCATTTAGGAGATATTTACTGTATACTAAACCAATGAGGTCATCGGCGCATGCGCTCTGAAGGAACAGCCGCCCGTGCCATTTCTCCAGGAGCGAGTGCCGTCACTGGTGGCTCCCGCGCGGGCTTCATTTGCAGGGAAGTGTCACATAATGTGCTAGTATGTGATACATACTAGCACATTATATCTTTACTTTGCAGGGAAGGGAAAAAGTTTTTCCCCCTGCAGGGTTTACTTCCTCTTTAATGACCAGGCCATTTTTTTGCGATACGACACTGTTACTTTAACTGATAATTGCGCGGGCATGCGACGCTGTACCCAAATAAAATTGATGTCCTTTTTTTTCCCACAAATTTAGCTTTCTTTTGGTGGTATTTGATCACCTCTGCGGTTTTTATTTTTTGCGCTACAAACAAAAAATGACAATTTTGAAAAAAAAAAAAAAAAAAAAACTATATTTTTTACTTTGTTATAATACATATCCAATAATTAAAATAAAAATAAAAAATATTCATCAGTTTAGGTCAATATATTCTTGTGAAAAAAAACTAAAAAAAAGTAAATACATAAAACCACAATAAGCGTATATTGACTGGTTTGCGCAAAAGTTATAGCGTCTGCAAAATTTATGGCATTTTAAATATATTTTTTTTTTTTAGCGGGACTGCGACATTGCAGCGGACAGATCAGACACTTTTGACACTTTTTGGGAGACCAGTGACATTATTACAGTGATCAGAGCTAAAAAATATGCACTGATCATTGTATAAATAACAATGGCAGGGAAGGGGTTAACACAAGGGGGCGATCAAGTGGTTAAGTGTGTCCTAGGGATGTGTTTCTAACTGTGGGGGGAGTGGACTGACAGGGAGTAGACCGAGATTGCTGGTCCTGATCACTAGGAACAGACGATCTCTCTGTACTTCCCTGTCAGAATGGGGATCTGTTTTGTTTACATAGGCAGATCCCCGCTCTGCCTCTGAGGAACGATCACGGGTGGCCGGTTCCCCCGCTGTGCAGTATATGTGGGCGGTCCTTAAGTGGTTAATTTTGTTTTTTATTTAATTATAATTTTTTACACTTTTTCTCATGTAACCTTATTGCCATCACAAGATGGCCAACAAGCCCGCTTTGTGATGCCATGGGCAGGTGACACGTTCTCTACATGGGAACATCAGGGGTCACCTGATGTCACCACCATACTCCACTGTAGCTAAGCAAGCACAGATCATGCCTAAATAGCTGGCAACTCAGCTACAGCAGCCAGGGAATGACAGCAGTAAACTTGAAAGTGATGAAATATTGTAGCCCTTGGGTTTACATCATTTATGAGGTTGAAAACCGGTCCATCTAGTTCAACTTGTGTGTGTGATTTTTTATTCTCCAACAATTTCCATAGCCTTGTATATTCTGCTTCCTGATGACGCTTCACATTTCACTGCTCTAACAGTAAAGAACCCTTTTCCCAATGTAAAGGTTAAAACTTCCTTCCTTCTAATCTCAAATTGTAGCTATGTGTACTCTTCAGGGAGCAAACAGTTTTTTTACAGTTACTAGAGTCCTTTGAATGTTTGCCCTTTATAATGTATGTTGTTTTTAGCTTTGTTAGCTGTGGCTTGGCATTGCATGATATTGCAAAGTCTAATCTATAAGCACCCCCAGATCCTTTTCCATCATTGATCCTCCCAGGGGAGCCCCTCCTAATGTGTATTTTTGGCATCCACGTGCAGAACGTTACATTTCTCAATGTTGAACATCATCTGCCATGTAGCTGCACAACCCCCTGAAATGTCAAGGTCTTAATGTAATCATACATGCTATGCCAAATGTATTTCCCTGCATGATTGGGCGTCATCAGCAAACACTGAAATTAAGCTCTTTCTTCTATATCGGTAATACACAAATTGAACAGCACTGGCCCCAAGACAGAACCCCGGGGCACACCGCTCAAGTTTAGACCATTCAGAGAATGAGTATTTATCACTACTCTCTGGAAAAAAGACAAACACAAGAGAGTGTTAGTCTAATACCGTATATTCAAAATGATAAAAGCACTTTTAGTAAATGCACTCACATTTATAAAATGAGGTTGCAGCATGTGTATGTGTCTACTCTCTCCTGGGCTGTCTCTGTAAGATGTGAAGAGTCTGTATATCGTAGACACCTGATGGTCGCGATGAACACCCCCAGAACACGGCTCCAGCGTTCCCACTGTAATGAGCGTTCGCCCGGACCAGCCGGCGGCGCGCGATGATAGAAGCCAGCCGTGACACAGGGAGAGGTGGACGTCTGCACACTGGGGTTGCTATGACAACGCATTTCAGAGGCGTGGACTCCTTTATCAAGTCACACCCCCAAAAACGCAGAGGCGGATGGCTGGTACGCTGGAGCCATGTCCCAGGGGTGTTCATCACGGCCCTGAGTTGTCCACGATATACAGACTCAGCCCAGGAGAGGAGAATCAACACATACACATACTGCTATCATTTTTTTTACAAATGCGAGTGCTTTTATCCTTTTGAATAAATTGTATTACCCTTGGGTGGACATGCGCTCCTTTGTTTTGTCTTTTTCTATAGGTACATGTTCACCAACCAGTGGATTATTATTATTAGGAGCAGCACCCTAGTTACTGAAGACAAACTTGCACAAAACTTTTCAACCCAGTTGAGGTCTCTAAAGCCTCGTACACACGGTACGATTGTTGGTAAACCGAGCGTCTGATTTTTGTCAAAAGGGCGTGTGCCAGGATCTTGTCTTGCATACCCACATTACACAATTGTCGTGTCACAAACACGAATTTAGTGACATACTACGAGGAATATCAGCTATTGAGCGCCACCCTTTGGGCCCCTTCTGCTAATTTCGTGTTTGGTGAGCATTGATTCCGAGCATGCGTGTTTGTACTTTCGACTTTTGTGTGACGGATTTGTGTACTGACCATATGAAAATCAGACCTGGAGCCCTTTGTCTGCTGAAAATTTCCTAGCCTGTTAGTCCAACTTTCGGCCAACAAAAGTTGGATAACGGTAAGATTTTAGGACAAGTCTGTCAACAGACAATCCCCTGACAACAATTGTACCATGTGTAGGAGGCTTTAGGATCAGTGCCAACACTGGTGGTTGTTTATGTTATCACTACTCTCTGGACCCATTCATCTATCAGGTTTCCTATTCAGGTACATACAATTTCATCAACTCCAACAGACCTTAGTTTATAGATTAAGGAGAGGAGGAAAAAAAGAATGTTCCCTGAACTCTTCCCGCACTCCATCAAAACAGTTTAAAGCGGTCCTGGGCTCCACGGAGGAACGAGAGCACCTGGGAACCACGGCCAGCTGCTGGTGACACCTTAACAGCGCAGTAAAAGTGATCAGTTGGCCAACACTGCCTGGATCACTTTTAGTAAAAAGCAAGAAGCTGGCTGGGAAAAAATAAATAGAACAGATATCATGGCTGTTTATATATGGCCTGTAAACATAGGGATAAATCCCAGATAATGTGTCGTGCATGGCAGAGATGCACCAAATATGATTTTTTTTATTGTGCCTAGAAAAACACTTAAAAGCGGAACTTTTCCAAAAACAACTTGATAATGTTTAGCAAGGAACATACATTCTACATTAATAAGTATGCTACCAAAACTAGTGTGTGCTGTAAATTGCCTCCAGCATTGCTCCATTTTCTTCTTGCTGGAGGCTGCTATTTTTCTGAACCCCATAGCCCCAGAACAGTAAATCAAAGCAGAACTGAACCCATCGATTTAACCGTTTCAAAAAAACGGTTACATTCCTGGAATGCCAACTGTGACGTTTGCTTGTGTCCCCAACCAAACTTGCAAACCATCAAATGACTAGTGTCGTAACTGATCACATGTGCAGCACCATGGCAGTTGCAGATAAAACAGAAGCAGCTTCCTTGGCTGTAAAGTTTAGGAGGTGTTAATTCTGCTTTCAGGGGGGTCAGCAGATCGGCCTCTTCAAATTCAGCAGTGCCTAAAAATTGAGAGCAACTGAGCATGTGCAGAGCAGGGTGAGAGACAGTATTACTGTTTTTATTTAATTTATTTTTATTTTTATTGGAGTTTCAGATTAGAAATTCACAAGAAAACAGTTTTACACAGTATAGGCCTCAGGATTTATTACAGCACAGTTATTTTAACAGCTATACGCTGGGAGCGCTCTCCCGGGAAGGGCGGGGCAAGTCGGGATGACGTCACCCGGAAATCGATTTTCCGGTCACATGCATTGATGCCGCATCGGGGACACCCAAATCGTGATGCATCGATTCATTTCAGCACCCCTAATAGGCACTTTTTTGTAATATTTTACATAGATACATGCAAAAGGGGCCAGCCTGACGTGATCTAGCAGGACCTAATTTTCTGACTAAGGTTCCACTTTAATGCTATAGTTTTTTTATGGTAAAATCAGTTTATGTTACTTTCTTTTGAATATTATTATTGTTAATTATTTTTTAGGTACTTTTATAGCTCCGTCAATTTACGCAGCACTTTACATATACATTGTACATTCACATTGGTCCCTAACCTCAAGGAGCTTACAATCTAAGGTCCCTAACTCACATTCATATACTAGGGCCAATTTAGACAGAAGCCAATTAACCTACCAGCATGTCTTTGGAGTGTGGGAGGAAACCGGAACACCCGGAGGAAACCCACGCAGGCACAGGGAGAACATGCAAACTCCAGGCAGGTAGTGTCGTGGTTTACTTTTTTACTGCTAGGCGAGAGTGCTACCCACTACACCACTGTGCTGCCCAGAATAGTAATTATTAGAGAATAAGTCATCAGTATTAGTTAAAAAAAAAAAAAAAAAGTAGACAAAAAAAAAACAAATCAATGTATAGAAAATCCTTGACAAAGGGAATGCCTAATAGCTACCTGCATAGTCCTGTCCTTGCCAGGCTTTGTTCTCCAGTGAAGGAAGAGGCCCAAAGGGACTTTCTGCTGGAAGAAGGAAGAGGCCATCTAAAATGCTATCCACGAAAACTTGAAGGTTTGGTTCAATATTTGGTCGAAGCTGAGAAAAGAAGTCTACACCACCCATATCAAGCAGCCACTGAGCAGCTAGGGAATGCTGAAAAAAATTTAATAATAAATAAAAAGAGTGGACATAAGAAAACAAGAAAATACATTCAGTTTAGATGTCATTGCATGTAGCAAACTGTCACCCCCTGTCTACCAACAGTGATAAGCAGAGCAAGACAAAACATTAAAGACAAAGCAATGTGTTCATGTGATCACTGCCATATTAGAAGCGATCTATCCTGTTATCTTATTCCAATACTAGGCGCCTCTCTTCTGTTCTCTTCTACCAACGTGTGATTTATCTTATACAACTACATGACATATCTTCAACCTTGTTGAGCTACAAAAGGTACACCTAACAAGCATTGGTAAAGATGAACTCTGGAGAAAAAAAAAAAAAAAAACACACACACATGTGTTCATTGAAAGAACAAGTGATATTAAAGCTTTTTATTTTAAAAAAAAATAAGACCGGTTATAAATACCTGCTCTGTGCAATGGTTTTGCACAGCAGCCCCGATCCTCCTTTTCTCAGAGGCTCCTCCTCTTCAGTGCATGCCCCCGTAGAAAGCTTTCTATGGGACACAGACAGGATGGCTCGGCCCCATTCCCTACTTCATCGGCACAAGATATGATCGACAACAGTGGGAGCAAATGGCTCCCGCTGCCTTCAATCTGCCAAGTGAAGAGGGACAGAGCCGGGAGAGCCGCTGCTCTCATGCACAGTGCTGGATTGGGAATGGGCTTGGAGGGGGTGGGGGGTGGGGGTGAGTTCTGTTACACAGAATCTCTACGGAGCGATATCCGATCGGGATCCATTCTCATCCGTCCGGTGAATCGGATGACAGTTCAACCCTGGTTTCATCGGACCAGAACACATTTTCCCACATGCTTTTGGGAGACTTTAGATGTGCTTTTGCAAAATTTAGCCGGGCTTTGATGTTTTTCTATGCAAGAAAATTTCCGTCTTGCCACTCTATCCCAAAGCCCGGACATATGAAGAATACGGGAGATTGTTGTCACATGTACCACACAGCCAGTACTTGCCAGATATTCCTGCAGCTCCTTTAATGTTGCTGTAGGCCTCTTGGCAGCCTCCCTGATCAGTTTTCTTCTCGTCTTTTCATCAATTTTGGAAGGACGTCCAGTTCTTGGTAATGTCACTGTTGTGACATATTTTCTCCACTTGATGATGATGACGATGACTGTTTTCACTGTGTGCCATGGTATATCTAATGCTTTGGAAATTCTTTTGTACCCCTCTCCTGACTGATACCTTTTAACAATGAGATCGCTCTGATGCTTTAGAACAGGCGTCTCAAACTGGCGGCCCTCCAGCTGTTGCAAAACTACAAGTCCCATGAGGCATTGCAGGGCTGACAGTTACAAGCATGACTCCACAGGCAGAGGCATGATGGGACTTGTAGTTTTACAACAGCTGGAGGGCCGCCAGTTTGAGACCGCTGCTTTAGAAGCTCTCTGCGATACATGGCTTTTGCTGTAAGACGTGACAGAAAATGTCAGGAAAGACCTACTAGAACAGCTGAACTTTATTTGGGGTTAATCAGAGGCACTTTAAATGATGGCAGGTGTGTATGGACTACCATTTAACATGAGCTTCAATGTAATTGCGTAGGCCCCTTTCACACAGGACGAATCCGTGAATATCCGCCCAGTGAACCTCCGCTTGCTCAGCGGGGTTTGCTCCGTTGATCCCCGCTGAGCCGGTGGATGAAAGGGACCGCCCTGTCAGATCTCCGCTCTCCCCTATGGGGGGGGGGGGGGAATCGGATGAACACGGACCGTCTGTCCGTGTTCATCCGATCCGCTCTGCAGACGGATAGAAAAATACAATATCACCTTTAACCACTTCAACCTCTGAGGATTTGGCTGATAAATGACCGAGCCACTTTTTGCGATTCGGCACTGCGACGCTTTAACTGACAATTGCGTGGTCGTGCGACGTGGCTCCCAAACAAAATTTACGTCCTTTTTTCGCCAAAAACAAAGCTTTCTTTTGGTGGTTTTTGATCGCTATAAACAAAAATAGAGCGACAATTTAAAAAAAAAAAAAAAGCAATATTTTGTAATAAATATCCCCAATTTTTTTTTTAAAACGCAATTTTTTTTCTCAGTTTAGGCCGATACGTATTCTTTTACATATTTTTGGTAAAAAAAAAAAAAAAAAAAAAATCGCAATAAGCGTTTGATTGGTTTGCGCAAAAGTTATAGCATCTACAAAATAGGGGATCGTTTTATGGCATTTTTATTAATATTTTTTTTGACTAGTAACGGCGGTGATCAGCGATTTTTATCATGACTGCAACATTATGGCGGACACATCGGACACTTGACGCTATTTTGGGACCATATTTATACAGCTATCAGTGCTATAAAAATGCACCGATTACTGTATAAATGTGACTGAGTGAAGGGGTTAACCACTAGGGGGCTAGGAAGAGGTTAAGTGTGTCCTAGGGAGTGATTCTAACTGTGTAGGGCGGGGCTTACTGTGACATGACACTGATCGCTGCTCCCGATGAGAGGGAACAGACGATCAGTGTCCTGTCACTAGGCAGAACGGGGAGATGCCTTGTTTACACTGGCCTCTCCCCGTTCTGCAGCTCTGTGAGCCGATCGCGGGACACCGGCGGACATAGAGTCCGCGGGTCCCGCAGGCACGTTCACGGAGCTCGCGGCAGGGGCGTCACTTTGTGCCGCTGTGACATTCTGCCGACTAAAAAGTACAGGAGGAGGTCGGCAAGCAGTTAATAATGACTAAACTTTTTTTTTACATTTCTTCAGTTACTTCCTGTTTTTTTTTTTGCCTAGGTAAATGTCATACAACCCAGGAGTCAGGAGGGGAAGAGAGGAGGAGGGATAAGTGCTACATGAATTATCTGCCCTAACTCAAGATGGCCACGGGCAGAAATGCTAAGGGGTGCTAGCGGGTTTTATAAAGTGATATCTCAGCAAAGTAAAGCATGGAGACATATATGGATAGCGGAATTTGCTTTAAATATTAACGATTTGCCGACCGCCACACACACATATACGTCGGCAGAATGGCACAGGCAGGCAAATGGGCGTACCTGTAGGTCCCTTTGAATTTGCCGCCTATCGGGAGCACAATGTTCGCCGGCGGCCTGCGATTGTGGTGAGGAGAGGCAGAACGGAGAGATGCCTATGTAAACAAAACATTTCCCTGTTCTGCCTAATAACATGACAGGAATCTACTGCTACCTGTCATCGGAAGCAGTGATCTGTTATGCTGTAGTGAGCCCATCACCCCCTACAGTTAGAATCACTCCCTAGGACAAACTTAACCCCTTGATCGCCCCCTAGTCTTTAACCCCTTCCTTGCCATTGTCATTTATACAGTAATCAGTGGCTATTTGTAGCCGTGAGCGCTGTATAAATGTGAATGTCCCCAAAATAGCGTTCAGTGTCCGATGTGTCGACCATAATGTTGCAGTCCCAATAAAAAATAAATAAAAAAAAAGCCACCATTACTAGTAAAAAAAATAATAAGAATAAAAATGCCATAAATCTATCCCCTATATTGTAGAGGCTATAACTTTTGCACAAACCAATCAATATACACTTTTTTTTACCAAAACATGTAGAAGAATACGTATCGGCTTAAACTGTGGAAGAATTTTTTTTATTTTTTATATATATATTTATGGGGGATATTTATTATAGTAAAATGTAAAAAAAAAAAAAAAAAAATAGCTTTTTTTTCTAAATTGTCGCTCTTTTTTTTGTCCATAGAGCAAAAAATAAAAAAAACTGCAGAGGTGAACAAATACCACCAAAATAAAACTATTTGTGGGGAAAAAAAAAGAAGGACATCTATTTTGTTTGGGTACAACGTCACACGACCGCGCAGTTGTCAGCTAAAGCGACGCAGTACAGAATCGCAAAAAATGCTCTGGTCGGGAAGGGGGTAAATCCTTCGGGGCTGAAGTGGTTAAAAATGAATTAAATAGTGCTTTTGGTTTGTGGTGCTTAGATGCAGTGAGGATCTACTTTAAGCAGTGACGCTGAACCAGGAATTGATATTACTGACTAGGAGAGGTGTGCATTACACGAGTGCCTTGTCTTTAAACCACGTACAGTATTTAGCCCTTTACCTGGAGCTTCACTTTAAATAATAATACACATAAAAATTCTAATAGTAATTTGATCATCATGATTTGCAGGACAGATGGTAAGCATCCATTACATTGTTTGTAGATGAACAGCATCATTGAGTTAATAAAATGAAAATGCATGGTGACAGGTCCACTAAAAGTGTTAATTAATCTGGAAAATGAATTTAATTATATGCATATGTCACATATTATATTTGATATGATATGTTTTGACTGATACATATGTGTGAGGTTTTTCACAGAACTATTTTTACTCATGACGTCTATTGTCTATTTATGCAACACCTTTATTTTTCACGCCTTGTAATATATTTGCTTGGCTAAACAACATAAATACATTTTCTGGCACTTATCTTCTTCAAATTATGTCATGCTAATTTATTTTTAATTGTTTTAAATCAAACATATGTAATAGGGATCTGCATCAAAAGTGAAACACTTCAAAAGACAGTCGCTGGGGTGCGTTTCAGGGCTTCCTGCCCACTTTATTGCTCAAAACAGAGATTAACCAAATCTATTACGATGCAAAAGGGATATATCCAGCTAAACAAGCAACAAGAGATTTTCAGCCTCCTGGCGATCATTTACTGACTTCTCTGCTGTCTAAGCTAGACAAAGTTTCTCCTGCCCCAACCACAGCCCTGGACAGATTTTCTAAAGCCTCGTACACAAGATCGGATTTTCTGCGGACAAAGCGTAGGACTTTTGTCCGAAGGGCGTTGGCCAGGAACTTGTATTGCATACAAACGGCAAAGAATTGTTGGCCAAAAAACACGAAACTACGTGTCTTTTCAGCTCTTTAGGGCCACCCTTTGGGCAGCTTCTGCTAATGTTGTGTTATGGTGAGCATTGCTTCTGAGAATGCGTGTTTGTACTTTGGAGTTTTGTCCGACGGACTTGTGTACACATGATCGGAAAATCCGACAACACACAATTGTTGGCAGACAATTTTAAAGCATGTTATCCCACATTTGTCCGCGGAAAATCCAACAATTGTCCGATGGGGCATACAAACGGTTGGATTTTCCGACAACAGCCTGTCATCACACAATTCCCGTCAGATAATCCGATCGTGTGTACGAGTCTTTAGTAAAGCAGCCCATAAGTCTTTTTTTTGTTTAACCAACGAGTTGAACATTGAATGTGTGGATGGGGGGGAATCCTCCCCACTAAGCTATTGGATTCTGACAGTGGGGAGACCTCCCAGTCGTCAGAATAGACCGATCGGCACCAGTGGCACTTATCAAGCTGAGAAAATCCGACAGGCTGGTTGGTTGTTCCTGCTGAACCAGCCAAATTCTGTACCACGTATGGCCACCTTTAGACCTCCAGTCTATTTAGGCAGAAAAGCCTGAACCCCACTCCGTGTTTTCTACTGACATGATGCTTTCATGGCTCCTCCTAACACAGGACCCTCTGTCGGAGTGCTGTCTCTTCCATTTTTGGGTCAAACACATCTGGCCTCAGTTGAACTAATCAAATAGGCTACCTGTTCTAGACTGTCAGGCCCCATTTACACGCCAAAAGTAGCCCTCCCAGTGCCAGTTGTCACATCTACACTGGCTTTGCCCGCCCTTCCATTACAATATATACACACACAGTATATTTCTAAAATGCAATCAAATCGTAAGTACATTAGCAAATTACATACCTTAATTAACTTTTGTAGAAGCAGAAGAACTTCCTCCTTCATTGGAACAGTAGGGAAATTAAACCATTCGAGAAGATGTACAAATAAAGACTTCTCTTGGACTAGGTCCACAACAGCTATAAGATTATGGTCCAGTTTACATAGTATGTTTTTAAGAGCTCTTTCTCGAATCTCTACAAGCTGGTGACCTAAAAAGTAATAGGAATTTTTATGTTGACGTAATAATGGAAACAGTTTACATAACTTTCACTTAAGAGGAACTCCACTACAAATTGCCATTCCATAAAAAAAAGAACATAAAAACAGAACATACCCTTTTGTAATGGGTAAAAATACAACTGCTACGGAAAACTAAACCCATATCATCCATATTTGTTTTACCCCCCCCCTATCTAGTCGACGGAACACAATGGACACGTGGATAAGAAGAGTACAATAACAGGGGAAAAAAATCTGAGGACGTCCTAAACTGCTTATTTGATCATCTCCAAATATTCCAAAGCACACATTCCTGTAGAAATGGCTGTGGGTGCTGAAGCGACCACTGGCTGGAACCGTGAATAGTCAAGAGCAAGAAAATGTCACCAGCACACCAAGGATCTCCAGAACGTTTGTCGTCACATGTCTGACGAAGGGGCCCTGCGAGGCTCCAAAACGTTGCCATCTGATGCAACGATGTGACCGCTGAATACAGCTTTGAACCCGTTCTGGAGATCCATGGTTTGCTGGTGACATTCTCTTGCTTTGATAATCTCCAAACACAAAACAAATTAACAATTTGTTACACTAGACTTAAAGCGGAGCTCCACCCAAACGGGTAAGCTCTGCTTGTCGGACTCTTCTCCCCCTCTGCTGCCACATTTGGCAACTTTTGGGGGGAAGAAGCAGGTACCCGATTTTGACACGTACCCGTTCCCACTTCCAGCTGAGTTTGCCGCAGCGAACTCAGCCTTAAGTTTTGTCCCCTTTTCCCCTTCCCCCGCAGCCGGCCCATTCCCGCTTCACGCATGCGAAGCAGATCAGCTGTGAAGCCACAAGGCTTCACTGCCAGTTTCCCGTAGCCAAGATGGCAGCGCCAGCACCCAAGAGCCGATTGAAGAATCACTTTGTGTGAGGACACCGCTGAACGCCTGGACAGGTAAGTGCCCTAATAGTAAAAGTCAGCAGCTACAGTATTTGTAGCTGCTCACTTTTATTTTATTCTTTTTTTTTTGGGGGGGGGGGTGCGGAGCTCCTCTTTAAGTAGCATATCTGGAGTTATTGTTATTTGGAGCACAGTGATCATCCTTAACACAGTGTTTGGGTGGAAATTTTAATTAAGATTTGAAGAATTTAGAGCTGATCTGGACTTTCCATTTATTTACGGTTATATATACACAGGGATCAAAATTTCAACTCCTGAGCTACTAGCCAGACCTCAAGGGTTACTCGCCACCAGTTGCCGGACCCAACCCCTACCATGCCCGCCCCTAAACACGCCCTCAAATTATCTCATGAAATGACACTTAAATTGTTTATGCAGAATTAAGTTTTAAAAATAAATATTAACAACAACTTTATCCATGTCCAAAACTGCAGCCTGCCGTGTCCGCCAATGCAGCCATGTGTCCCTAAATGCAGCTTCGTGTAGCCTTGTGACCCCAAATGCAGCTTCGTGTAGCCTTGGGTCCCCAAATGCAGCCTCGTGTAGCCTTGTGTCCCCAAATGCAGCCTCGTGTAGCCTTGTGTCCCCAAATGCAGCCTCGTGTAGCCTTGTGTCCCCAAATGCAGCCTCGTGTCCCCAAACGCAGCCTCGTGTCCCCAAACGCAGCCATGTGTCCCCAAACGCAGCCTTGTGTCCCCAAACGCAGCCTTGTGTCCCCAAACGCAGCCTTGTGTCCCCAAACGCAGCCATGCGTCCCCAAACGCAGCCATGCGTCCCCAGTGGCCTACCTGTGTAGGGAAAGAGAGCCCCCCCCTGCCACCGTCTGGTTGATCAGCGCAAGGGGAACATAACAGCATTCATTTCAAAAGCTGTGTTCCCCGCCGCGCCGTCATATATAGCCCCCCCCCTTGTCTGGGCACTTTGATAGACAGATCACCTGTCCAATCCTGGGGCAGGTGGTCTATCAAAGTTCCCGGACAAGGGGGAGGGGCTATATATGAAGACGCGCGGCGGGGAACACACAGCTATTGAAATGAAAGCTGTTAAGTTGTCCGCGCGTTGGACGCGGCAGCAGCAGCTCTCCTCTTCTTCCCCCACGATCGCCGCCCCCCCACTCCCATGCGAGTGGAATTTGAGGGTCACACACACACTTTTTTTTTCTCACTGCATTTCGAGAATTTGTGCACATGTGTAAAGTGAAGCACTTTACTAATACACATTTCTATACGGTTCTATTTGCTAATGGTCACTCATTGCACATTTAGTTGTTAAATAGGTAGCGCCCTTCACTTTATTACCATTTTTATTAGTCCATCACTATTTTTAGGTGCAGCACCACTTTTTAGTTTATATATTGGCACCGGTATCCATTTCTAATTTGTCATATCTGGAGTTATGTCCCATCAAACCGGTATCTCTTTACTAGCTACATTGTCGGACAGCTGTGGGTGTAGGGATTGCAATCTGTCTGACCTCATAGTTATGCCCTGTACACACGAGTGGAATTTCCATCAGAAAAAAAGTTGGATGGTTTTTCCGACGGAATTCCGCTCAAGCTTAGCTTGCATACACACGGTCACACAAAAGTTCTTTAAACTTTCGAGCGTTAAGAACGCGGTGACGTACAACACTACGACAAGGCGAGAAAAATAAGTTCAATTCTTCCGAGCATGCATATTTTTTTTATTTTTTCCCCCCGTAGGAATTGCATAAAGAACGGATTTTCCGAATTGTTCTGTCGGAAAAATTGAGAACCTGCTCTCTATCCAAGTCCGTCGGACATTCCAACAGAAAAAGTCAGATGGGGCATACACACGGTCGGAATATCCAACGAAAAGCTCCCATCTCACTTTTTCTGTCGGAAATTCCGACCGTGTGTACGTGGCATAAGGCTTACAAAAACACATAGGAATATAAGTCAATGTACATTGACTCCTGGGGGACAGGAAGAAATTGAAGTGAGAGTTCTTTAAATGAAAACACCACTGAATGGGTTAAACCAACAGAGAAGTTGGATAAGAATGGAGCTTGGTTTGATCAATCGTTTGCACATTATTAAACTGGCTATGAACTTTTCTTGTCTATAAAGCTAAAACAGCACTTAGAATGTGTCCCTGTCTGTACAGGCAGCCGGCATCTGGCATCTGGTCACTCCATCTGGGTACCAATTCTACATCTGCTGTTATCCACCCCTTGTCCTGTAAATGACACTGTCAGGTTGGCACTATCCTCCTATTCTTTCAGTTTACATAACCTAAAGTCACTCCCAAGAATTAGAATTCTAATTTAATGACCCGAGTAACAAAAGTATAAGCAAAAAACAAAACAAAAAACCTGAGTTTAAATCAAGCCTAAATGAAGAATAAACCATATTAAAAGCATTACCAAGCTTGTTCACCAGTGAAGACAGGTCCATTGTAGCGTATCACTTCCCCGCTACCTCTTCCGTTTTAACACCTGTGAAATGAAACAAATATAATTACAAAGTAACAAATCTGCCATGGGGCCAGTCTTATTAGCACTGTGCAATACACTTTTCTTTATTAAAGCTGAACACAAGCCAGCTATAAAAGACAATTAAAATAGTTCAGTATTCATTAATAAATCATTAAAATGTATGTTGTAAATACAACTAGAGAAAATACTGGTATTTGATTACAGAAGACAGTAGTGGTGTAGGGGCTGGCAGGATAGCCCAAGGGCATCTAGTGGGAGGCACGCTGATAAACACGGTGGTGTCAGATGGCCTCAGCGCTTGGAGCTCTTTAAAGACAGCGAAGATTTGACTTACCTATTCTACGTAAAATATTTAACTTCCTATTTAAAAAAGGATCCTCGCCCCAAGCACTGTACCCAAACAAAATTGACGTTCTTTTTTCCCTCCACAAATAGAGCTTTCTTTTGGTGGTATTTGATCACCTCTGCGGTTTTTATTTTTTGCCCTATAAACAAACAATGCGACAATTTTGAAAAAAAAAAACACAATATCTTTTACTTTTTGGTATAATAAATATCCCAATTAAAAAAAAAAAATCAAAAAATTCCTCAGTTTAGGCCGATATGTATTCTTCTACATATTTTTGGTAAAAAAAAAAAAAAATCGGCGGATATTGATTGGTTTGCGCAAAAGTTATAGCATCTACAAACTATGGGAAAGATTTATGGCATTTATATGGGGTTTTTTTTTTTTTGTTTTTTTTTTTACTAGTAATGGCGGTGATCTGCGATTCTGTGTGGTATTGCGATGATGCAACGGACAGGTCGGACACTTGACACATTTTTGGGACTATTGACACTTACAGAGCGATCAGTGCTATAAATATGCACTAATTACTATGTAAATGTCACTGGCAGGGGAAGGGTTAACACTAGGGGGCGATCAAGGGGTTAACAGTGTTCCCTATTTTGTGTTCTAACTGTGGGGGGATGGGGACTGACTATAGAAGATGACAGATCATCTTTTATACTTTGTAGAAAGACACGATCTGTCCTTCTCTCCTCAGACAGCTCCGGGATTTGTGTGTTTACACACAAACCCCTGTGCACGCGATCACGCGTGGCCGGCGGTGATCGTGTCCACCAGCCACGCGCATCGGGGTCCATGCAGGGACACGCGCGCGTGCCTCCAGTGGCTCTCCTGGGTAAAGCGGTATATATACGGGATTTCGCCCAGGAGAGCCATTCTGCCGCAGTATATCTGCGTGAACCAGTTAAAGCGGAGTTCCACCCAAAAATGGAACTTCCACTTTTCGGATTCCTCCCCCCGTCCGGTGTCTCATTTGGCACCTTTCAAGAGGGAGGAGGAGCAGATACCTGTCTAATCCAGTTATTTGCTCCCACTTCCGGCGAAAGATCGCCGAAGTATCTGCGGCGATCTATGCCATGTCTGGCCCCTCCTCTGTCCCCCGCCGCTGCCTTCTAGGAGACACACAGGTCCCAGAAAACAGCAGGGACCAGTGAGGTGCGCAGCGCGACCCGCACATGCTCAGTAGGGAACCAGGCTGTGAAGCCGCAAGGCTTCACTTCCTGATTCCCTTACCGAAGATGGCCGCGCTTCCAGCCGAGGGACAGATTGGCTTCGAGTGAGGGCATCGTGGGTGCCCTGGACAGGTAAGTGTCCATATTTTAAAAGTCAGTAGCTGCAGTATTTGTAGGAACTCCGCTTTAACTGACAATTGCGCGGTCATGCGACGCTGTACCCCAAAAAAATTGATGTCCTTTTTTTCCCAACAAATAGAACTTTCTTTTGGTGGTATTTGATCACCTCTGCATTTTGTATTTTTTTGCGCTATAAACCAAAAATTAACAACTAATTTGAAAAAAAAAACAAACAAAAACCCTTACTTTCTGCTATAAAACATTTCCAATAAAAAAAAATAGAATAAATCTAATTTCTTCATCAATTTAGGCCAATATGAATTCTGCTACAGGTCTTTGCTAAAAATATATATATATATATATATATATATATATATATATATATATATATATATAATCCCAATCATACCCGAGTGTTCATTAAGTCCAATAACCAGAATAAAATAATATCCTGGCCAATGGAATGAGCGAGTGTCTTGACGCACCTAAATGTGTTTGCAAAATGTGGCTCTGGCGTGTTTTTACTCTGCCTTTTCCTCCCCTGGAGTAAAAGCTTCCAGGAGAGGAATAAAAACCACCCCATGTGCATGAGGCATTATCTATCCAGATAGTATATTTATATTGAATCAAAGTCAAGTTAACCACTTCAGCTCCGGAAATGTTTTACCCCCTTCCTGACCAGAGCACTTTTTCCAATTTGGCACTGCACTGATTTAACTGGTAATTGCACGGTCATGCTGTACCCAAACCAAATGTGCATCCTTTTTTTCCCACAACTAGAGCTTTCTTTTGGTGGTATTTGATCACCTCTGGTTTAATTTTTGCGCTATAAACAAAAAAATGAGCGACAATTTTGAAAAAAAAATAAATAAATAAAAAATGCATTTTTACTTTTTGCTACAAGAAATATCCCCAGAAATTTGTTTTTTAAAAACATTTTATCAGTTTAGGCCAATATATATTTTTCTACATATTTTTGGTAAAAGAATAAAATAAAAAATGAATTGCAATAAGCATAGATTGATTGGTTTGTGCAAAAGTTAGAGCGTCTACAAACTATGGGAAAGATTTATGCCATTTTTTTATTTGTTTCTAGTAATGGTGGTAATCTGTGATTTTTAGCAGTACTACGACATTGCGGACAGATCGGACACTTTTGACACATTTTTGGGACCACTGACATCTATACAGTGATCAGGGCTATAAATATGCACGGATAACTGTGTAAATGTCACTGGTAAGGAAGGGGTTAACACTAGGGGGTAATCAAGGGGTTAAATGTGTGTTCCCTCAGTGTGTTCTAACTGTATGGGGATAGGACTGACAAGGGGAGGAGGCATATCGTTGTTCCTACTTCTAGGAACAAACGATATGTCTTCTCTCCCGACAGGACAGGGACAGTGCTGGCTCTCGTGCACACGTTTGCGCATCGGGTCCCAAGCCGTGCAGCACGCGCCCTCTGGTGGCTCTTAAAGGGAACCACATACATATAGGGTTTCACGCAGGGGTGCCATTCTGCCCCCTTAAAAGGACGTGAACCGGTCGGGGACCGGTTATAGAGGAACTCCATGCAAAATATAAAATCAGTGCATCTATAGACACCAGAGATCTAACACTAACCTCTCTATCCCTGTAAAGAAAAAAAATAGTATACATAACTTTTTGGAAGCCGATCTGATCCACTCCGACCGGATCCCGCACTGAGCTGTCAGCCGCGGCTTCTCTGTGTAGGTGGGTGCAGAGGTAACGGAGGACAACGGAAGTCCCATAGAAACTCCATGGGTGACGTCACTTCCCATTCATTTCACAGCCAGTGTTGTCCATGTCCTCTGCAGAGCTTCCGGCGCTGGAGATGGGGACGGAGCGGGTCAGATCAGCTTTTTTTCAGATCTTTTCTTTACAGGGAAAGAGAGGTTAGATCCCTGGTGTCTATAGATGCAGATTTTAGATTTTGCATGGACTCCCACTTTAAACTATATGTAAAAAGGTGTAGCTTTTACAATAATTTGCATTTTGTTAGTATTCAATTACACGTTACAAGAAATCAAAGTATGCTTATTTTTCATCTGGAAATATCAGACAAGCTTATCGGAGAGCGGCACAGTGTGAGCGCTTGATAGTTTAGGAAAATAACATTTATAATCCGTGACACATTGTGACTTCTCTACCAGCAATCACGGAGTGTTCCCCGTCTCTTTGCATTGTTTTTTTATGACACTATCAGAAAAGCAGCGCAGGGCATTTCAGGACAAACGCAGTCCAGACACCAATATTATCTTCATCCAGATTATAACATAAGCAGGCCCACTCAGGTCACCTCAGCATACACATTTTATATGGTCACTGATGGCCAGAAGCAGCAGGTACATACCTTAAAGCAGGGGTAGGCAACCTTGGCACTCCAGCTGGGGTGAAAATACAAATCCCATCATGCCTCTGAATCTCGGAGTTATGCCTGTGATTGTCAGGGTCTTGCAATGTCTCATGGGACTTGTAGTTTCACCACAGCTGGAGGGCCGAGGTTGTCTACCCCTGCCTTAAAGGGTACCTCTATAAAAACATTTGCAGTGCAGTCAAGGGGCCCCATTACTTTACAAACCATGATGCAAAGTAGAACAAGTACGCATACGTTTTACATGTATACCTGCTGTCATCATCTTGCTATATTGTTTAGAATTCTTAAAATCGGGCAAGAATTTTCACGTCCTCATTCTGCAGTAGGAGTGTCTGACATACTCTGTGTGACAGCTGATTGGAGGAAAGGCACACACCCCCTCTCCACAACTCTGCTAATCTATGTATAGCAATCTCCCACGGCGCACATTCCAGGCTGCTTTTATGTCGAAGAACTTGACAGAAGTTATCATGCTGATAACAGAAGAATGGAGCAGCACAAACACACAGGGCATAGGGCTTTGAAGAGAGATAAGGAAACAATACAGATATATGTGCCCAGCTCAAAATTTTATGAATCTGGTTTACATCCAAATTAAGTTACAACCCTGTGGAGCAGCCATGGTTTCTGCAAAGCCTGGCCAAAAAAGTAGCATTTTGAGTGATCAGTGCTTGCCCTGTATATATGCTAGGATGGTACATTGAGTGTGCCCTTTTTATAATAGTAACAAGGATGGAGCTGCTGTATTGCTCATCCACAAATCCACACATGCACAAGGTGCTCCCTCCCCCATCACAGCAGTACTGAGCTTAGTACTACAGTGACAAGGGACAGCCCAGGTGGGTTCAAACTTGGATCCTAACGTTCCAGAGCCAATCCCTGATTAGAAACAACTGCTCCGGTGTCTATGCCTTGTCTGCACCAGACATGGCACTGAGAGCTGGAGTCTGGAGACGATTGCTCTGCCCACCACTGAGAGAGAAGAAAGGTTGTTAGTCATCCATTTTCCAGGGTTCACAGTTGGGCATATAGGAAGAGAAAGGAATGTCCCCAGTCTATATGTGATCTGTAGTGTGCTGACAGACAACCTCCACCTGGGATTTCAGAGGGTGACCACAGAGCAGCACAGCTACTAGACAGTTGTCACCCCATTACAGGAAGTGCATGAACAAGGCCAGCCCTGGCAGGATCGCCTGCTCTTCTTTTCTTGTACATCTAAAAAGCCTGAAATGACATTCATCAGTCTCAGCTTACAGGGGGTTCATTTACAGATTAGGAAGTGTGCGGAGGAACCACAGATCTCAGCATGCCTACTACATTAAGATAAGCTGGCAAATTGCATGCTGTCTACAGTGACTGAGAGCCCATAGCATACAATGGAGAGAAGTACAGCCAATCGGCAGCGGGCACCCACACATCACATACCTGTCAGGTGCACGATGTGATCGCACTCTTATAGATGAAGGATGAATAATAATACTGCTTCCATCTATTCTATACCATCCAACAACACTACACTTCCCGCTCCGCCCATCCGATCATCCACCACCAATCACTGAACACTACACGTGCAGCCAATCATCATGCTCATCGCTACGTGTGTTTCCAGCAATATGCATGAGAGAAGGGCGGGGATTGGCGGAGAGCTGCTGTTTGACGGTTTCGGGTTGTGTTCTGCTGGAGGGAAAGGGAGAGGGAAAGTTAGAATTGGTGTCCTCCATGTGTTCGGTAGGCGGGTGTGGGCTGAGGGCTATAGGAGGAGCACAATATTACCACAATGGAGATTCTATACAGCTGTGATACAGAGGAGCACCGTATTGGGGCCATTCTATACAGGCGACTCTGAAGCTTTTTTTGAAGGGGGGGGTTCATTCTAGGACCCCATTAACGCTTGAAGATGCTACTGTCGCATTTTTAGTGCTTTCCTTTTGCATGTATTTATAGAGCATTTTTTGGAGCGGCACCGTTCATTTGAATGCCCCCCTCCGCTCCAAACGTAACACATTGCGGACGTGTACAGAAAATGTGCAACTCCTACCCGTGTTTGGGGTGTCATTAACCACTTGACCTCTGGAAGGTCCCCCCCCCCCTTTCATGACCAGGCCATTTTTTGTGATATGGCACTGCATTACTATAACCGCTTCAACCCCAGGAGATTTGGCTGCCCAATGACCGGGCCATTTTTTGCGATACGACACTGCGTCGCTTTAACTGACAATTGCGCGGTCGTGCAACGTTGTACCCACACAATATTATTTATATATTTTTTAGCAGAGACCCTACAGAATAAAATGGTGGTTGTTGCAATATTTTATGTCGCACTGTATTTTCGCACCGGTCTTTCAAACGCATTTTTTGGGGAAAAAATACACTTAAACAACTTAAGCCCCGGACCAATACGCAGCATAAAGACCAGGTCCCTTTTTGCGATTCGGCACTGCGTCGCTTTGACTGACAATTGCGCGGTCGTGCGACGTGGCTCCCAAACAAAATTGATGTCCTTTTTTCCCCACAAAAGCTTTCTTTTGGTGGTGTTTGATCACCTCTGCGGTTTTTATTTTTTGAGCTATAAACAAACAATGCAACAATCTTGAAAAAAACACAATATCTTTTAGGCCCCTTTCACACGGATGGATAGAATGGTGCTTTTAGCTGCGGATTTTCTAGTTTTCTACCGCAGCTAAAAGCACACAATGCTTTCCTATGGCCCCATTCACACACAGCGTTTAGCTGCGATTTCGTTACATGCGGTTTGGTGCGAATAGAAAAAATAGAATTGAATGCGTCCAGGTGCGATGTAGCGCAGCTATCTGCACATAACTGCAGGTAATCGCAGTGCACTGTGTCAGCTGCGGATAGCAGCGTGAACAAAAGAAAAAAACAACAGGAAGCACATCAAAATAAAAATGGTTGCTATGGGGATGGCAATAATGGCCAAACGCAGCTAAACACAGCCGCATGTAAACGCAGCTAAAAGCAGTGTACAAATGCAGCTGATCGCTGTGCCTGGGGTCTTGAATTTCAAAAGAAAAAAACATGCTTTTAACTGCGGCAGAACAGCCGCCCGTGTGAAAGGGGCCTTACTTTTTGCTATAATAAATATCCCAATTTAAAAAAAAAACTATTTTTTTTCCTCAGTTTAGACTGATATGTATTCTACATTTTTTTGGTAAAAAATAAATAAATCGCAATAAGCGTATATTGATTGGTTTGCGCAAAAGTTATAGCGTCTACAAACTATGGGAAAGATTTATGTTATTTATATGGCGTTTTTTTTACTAGTAATGGCGGTGATCTGCGATTTGTTGCGGTGGACAGGTCGGACACTTTTGACACATTTTTGGGACTATTGACATTTACAGAGCGATCAGTGCTATAAATATGCACTGATTACTATGTAAATGTCACTGGCAGGGGAGGGGTTAACACTAGGGGGCGATCAAGTGGTTAACTGTGTTCGCCATTTTGTGTTCTAACTGTGAGGGGATGGGGACTGACTATAGAAGATGACAGATCATGTTTTCTACTTTGTAGAAAGACACGATCTGTCCTTCTCTCCTCAGATAGCACAGGGATTTGTGCGTTTACACCAGACGCAGTTCGTACAGTTTTGTGTGCATTTTTTCTGCACTAAAAATGCATGTACAGTCTTTTCCATGTATTCCAATGGCTCTTGTTGGCTCTAGTTCACACCATGCAGTCAGTTTTTGGTGCAGAAACTGACCGGAAAGAGCCATTGGAATACATGGAAAACACTGTGCATGCATTTTGTGCAGAAAAAAAGCACACGGAACTGCGTCTGGTGTGAACTGGCCCTAAATGAGACCTCATTTACACGGGCGTGTATGAGGGCAATGTTTTGCCTGCATTGGGTGTATACAGACAGTCCCATTCATATGACCATTTGCCTCCTTTTTCGCGTGCTAGACACACCCCTAAAAGCCCCTCCAGAGTACACAAGGCGTCTCTTGTACATTCAGGAGACTGCCTGTACTGTCTCGACCCCTGCATGCTCCCGTGCATGCCCCCATGAGACCTATGACCTACAATCGAGAGCCAATCGGAGTGCAACCGCAGTGAATGATAACTATGACTGCCAATCACAGTGATCATTCTGTGTAACTTATGTGAATGCTTACAAAAGTTACACAGTAACTGTTTTGTTTACTAGAGATGCACTGAAATTTCAGCTGCCGAAAAAAAGGTGCCATTAATGGTGCTGAAAAGGCACGAAATTCTGCTGTGATTTTACCGTGCTTAAAGTGATTAAGTCCCCCCACAGCAAGCAGCTAGCTGTGGGGGCACGCAAACCGACCATTCAGACACAGATCTGCCATTTCCCAGGAGACAAGGGGGTCTTAGGACAGGAAGTTAAACCACCTAGGACCAGGAACTAGGCAGATTATGAAATCTGCCTAGTAACAGCCAGATAGAAATGAGTAAAATTTTTATTTTTTACATTAAAGGCATTTTTAGGGTGGAACTCCGCTTTAACTGAAAAAGTAAATTAAAAGTAAATTAAACCATAATAAACAAAATAATCCAGTGAAATTACCCGTATTTATCAGCGCACCCCAACTTAAAAAGTGAGTGTTATACGCCAATAAAAACAGTATATAAATGTCCAATAGTGAACGGAGATCAAATAACAAATTGAGTGAAGGTCAAACAGTGAAGATCCTGCATAAACATACCTCCCAACTGGCACGGATTCTGCGGGTTTCACCCGCATAGGCTCCTCCTTCCCGCCGTCCCGTGAGAGTGTCATTTTTCCCGCACAGCAGGAAGCATGAAGAGGAGGAAACAGAGAACGAGCAGGTAAGCCTCCCCCCCCGCGATCGGTGGGCAAAACAGTGTTCCGCGGCAACCCCCGCAATCGGCGGCACCCCCCCCCCCCGCGGTTGGTGGCACCCCCCGGCGATTGGCAGCACCCCCGCCCCCCGAGAGGGGAGTTCTGAATGTCCCGCGGTGGTAGGGTTGCCACCTCATCCCTTTAAAACCGAACACATATTAATTACACAGCTTCTGTGGCTGATTAAGGTGGTAATCAAACTCACTTGGTGCATTAAATTAGCCACAGAATCTGTGTAATTCATGTGTGTTCGGGTTTAAAGGGATGAGGTGGCAACCCTACGCGGTAGGACTTTTAAAAGTTGGGAGGTATGCATAAATAAGTGAGATCAGCAACAAATTCCACCACCAAAAAAGTGCTTACACCATAGAGACTGCACGCTTACCAAACGGCAAGCAAGATAAGCTTGCGGCTGCAAACCCCAGCCAGGGCCTTTACAGGAATCTCCTTGATGGCATCGGCTGTTCGATGAAGATCGAACATTATGGGTCGTTCGCGCCAAATTCGAGTGGCGCATCTTGGCCCATAATTCACTGCGGCATCGCAGTACAATGCTGGCTGATGATTGGAAAAGCATGCACTATGACCCGCATGCTTGGCCAATCACAGCGCCGTCTGAACAGAGAGCCGTAATTGGCCAAAGCCAGGGTGGCTTTGGCCAATTATGTCTCAGGGGGTTTAGTACACGCCCCACACTATATAAGGCCGCCGGCTCGGCAGCCTTGTGTAGTGTGTTGGAGTTGTGAAATGAGAGAGTTTACAGAGACAGACAGTGTCATTTATATTGAGTTAGAGCAGGCAGGCGAGTCAGTTAGGTGCAGGTACAATGTGTAGAGGATATATATGCATCCTAGGTGTTGTGTATATATATTTATAGACTGTATTCAGTTTAGCTAGATCCGTTCCTGGTTACCTCTATACTGTGACAGGCAGGCAGGTGATTGTGCTAGCTGCAGACAGTCAGTGTTTCACTTAGTGTACTGTGTGCTTTGCATAGTGTTCACCTAAAGCTTACCTGAATACAGTTAGTGAGTGACTAAGAGTGATGTTCTCATATATAAACAACAGGCAGAGGAGCTGCAAGTATTTTTAGTGTACTGTGTCCCTCTCTGCACAGTTTTCACCTAAAACTAACTGCTGCTGCTGCTGCTTTTCCCATACTAATACCACAGCAGGCAGTTGATTCTGATAGCTGCATTATCAGTACAGACATATATATATATATTTTTATATATATATATATATATATATATATATTTATATATATACTGTATATGCATCCCACCTTTGTGCAGCTACATCTCACTGCAGGCCAATAGTATGTCTGGAAGGCAAACAAGGAGAGGCAGACAGTCACGAGGCAATTAAAGAGGGCAAGCAGGCTCTGTGTCTAAAGGCAACAGTGCTGCTGGTCGTGGACACGGTGCATCCTCATCAGCACGTGGCCATGGGACACGCTTGTCCTTCTTTTTGGCAGCTGGCCATGTTGAGCTGCAACATGCCCAAGACTTGGTAGAGTGGATGACCAAGCCATCCTCCTCCTCCTCCTCGTCCTCTCTCACCAAGGCTCAGGGTACTTTGGCAAAGCAGCTGCCAAAGCGGCCTCTTCCCTCGGCTCAATGGCATCAGTCACTCTTTCCTTGGCCCCACCATATCCTCCTGAGGAGTCCCCCGAGCTGTTTGACCACAGTGTTGGGTACATGCTCCAGGAGGATGCCCAGCGTTTTGAAGGCTCCGATGATGGAACCCAGCTGGAGGAAGGCAGTAACGTGAGCTCAGAGAGAGGGGGTAGTAACGTGAGCCCAGAGAGAGGGGGTGCCCAACAAGGACAGCTATCTGGCAGTCATGTTCCCTCAGCTGCAGCATACTGCCAGATTGGCTCCAGTGATGAGGAGGGAGGGGATGATGAGGTCACTAACTCCACGTGGGTGCCTGATTGGAGGGAGGAGGATGAGGCACATCTCCAACGAGGCAGGATGCCCTCCAGGGGCCAGCTTAAGGTCAGCACACTGACCACATCACACCGCAGAGCTCCGCATGTGCAGGACGCTGCTGTCTCTGCGCGTTATTTCAAAAGTTCTTTGGTGTGGGCCTTTTTTCAGTCATGTGCAGCAGATCGCACCATTGCCATTTGCAACATATGTCTAAAGCGTATCTCGCGTGGCCAAAACATCAGCCGCTTGGGCACCACGTGCTTGACCAGACATATGTTGATCTGCCATGCAGTCCGTTGGCAAGCGTACCTAAAAGACCCACACCAAAGAACAAAGCGGACCTCTCCTTGCTCCTCATCAGCTGGGATCTCCAAACCCCACTATACCTTCAGTCCTCTCTGAAACCTGCACTGAGAGGAATGAAGGTGTAGAATTCGGTGTGTAACAGCCAAGTACTTGTGGACAATCTGCTATCGGTACACCGACGTCCGATTGTACCAGGAAAATTTCCCTGCCCCAGCTGCTGCACCGCCGAAAGAAGTACGCTCTCAGCCATCCACATGCCCAGCGGTTGAATGCTAGCTTGGCTAACTTGCTAGCACTTAAACTGCTGTCTTTTCAGTTGGTAGACTCTGCCCCCTTCCGTGAGTTTGTTGAATGTGCGGTTCCTCATGGCAGGTTCCCAAACGCCACTTTTTCTCACGGAAGGCGATTCTGGCTCTCTACCGGCATGTGGAAGGCAATGTCTTGGCCTCGCTGGACAGGGTGGTCAGTGGTAAGGTGCATATTACCACTCACTCATGGTCCAGCAGGCATGGACAGGGACGTTACCTATCTTTCACGGTGCATTGGGTGACTCTACTGGCAGCTGGGAAGGATGCTGGACAAGGTGAAGTAGTGTTGGAGGTTGTTCCGCTACCACACCTCCAAAATGTTACTACTGTTGATTCTGACACACCTCTCTCCTCCACCCCCTCCTTTTCTTCTTCCTCCATGGCCTCGACCTGTGCTTTGTCCTCGGAACCAGCGGTGCTCCATTGGCCTTCAAGGGGCTACGCAAGTACGCAGGCAAATATATGCCATGCGGTGCTTGAGCTGGTGTGCTTGGGGGACAGGAGCCACACTGGGGCAGAGATTCTGTCAGCTCTGCAAGGGCAGGCTCAGAGGTGGTTGACGCCACGCCAGCTTAAGCCAGGAAAGGTGGTTTCTGACAATGGCACCAACCTCCTTTCCGCCCTCCGACAGGGACAACTGACCCATGTGCCCTGTTTGGCTCACGTCCTTAACTTGGTGGTGCAGCGGTTCTTGGGCAGGTACCCGGGCTTACAGGAGGTCCTGAAGCAGGCCAGGAAACTCTGTGGGCATTTCCGCCGGTCATATAATGCCAGCGCTTGGCTGGCTGACCTGCAAAAGGATTACAACCTGCCCAAGAACCTCCTAATCTGTGATATGCCTACCAGGTGGAACTCTACGTTGGCCATGCTGCAGCGGCTGCACACGCAGCAGAGGGCCATCAATCAGTATCTGTTGCAATATGGCACCAGGACAGTGTCAGGGGAGCTTGGATTTTTTTCCCCACGCCAGTGGGCCATAATCAGGGATGCATGCACTGTCCTGGCACCATTTGAGGAGGCCACGAGGATGGTGAGCAGTGACAGTGCATGCATCAGTGACACTGTCCCTCTTGTCCACCTGTTGGAGCACACACTGCGTGGAATAATGGACAGGGCACTTGAGGCAGAACAGAGGCAGGAAGAGAAGGACTTCCTTACCTCTCAAGGCTCCCTTTATCCAGACAGTGTTCCTGCTGGCCAGGCTATCAAACAGGAGGAGGACGATTATTGTGTCAGCATGGAGGTGTAGCCTAGCACTCAGCATCAGCAGCAGTCTTCAAGGGATCAATTTCAGTCCCAAGACACCCATGGACCTGTACGTGGCTGGGAGGAGGTGGCTGCGGATCATGTCGTCCTCAGTGACCCAGAGGACTCTGCACTGAATGCCTCAGCAAACCTACGCTGCATGGCCTTCCTGATACTGCAAAGCCTGCGCAAGGATCCTCATATTTGTGCGATCAAGGAGAGGGATCATTAATTCGGATTCTGGCCCTGGGTCTGGTATATAACACCCTTACCCATTTTATGAACCCGTCCCCCAATCCAAATCTGTCCAGGATCTCCAGGAGGTAGGGCCATTCCACACTGTCAAACGCCTTTGCGGCGTCCAGTGACAGAATGGCCCTACCCCCCGGGTTGTCCACCGGCACCTGTAAATTCATATATAGTCGCCTGATGTTATCCGCGGCGGAGCGTGTGGGTATAAAGCCGGACTGGTCATGGTGTACCAGTTTGTCAATTACCAGGGATAGCCTCTTGGCCAAAATACCGGCCAAAAGCTTCACATCTACATTCAATAAAGAGATTGGACGGTATGAGTCCAGCAAAAGCTTATCCTTCCCTGGTTTTGGAAGTACTATTATTGTTGCCTCCTGCATACTGTCAGGCAAGGAGCCCACTTCCATCGCCTCCTCTAACGCTTGTAGCAGAGGAGGGAGAAGTTCTTCCCCATAGTGTAGGTACACCTCGGCCGGCAACCCGTCCGGTCCTGGTAACTTATGGTGTGGTGCCCCCTGCAATACCTCCGAGAGTTCTTTCAATGTTATTGGGGAGTTTAACATTTCCCTGTCGGCCTCAGATAGCTGTGGAAATGGGCATGTTTGCAAAAACATGGCCAGGTCTGATGGGTTATAGCTAGTTTTAGAGGAGTATAAGTCCTTGTAGAACCTCTGGAAGTTATCTAGGATATCGGTACTAAGAGTATGTATCTCCCCGGCTTCTGTTTTTATCGCTAAAATACTGGCAGACTCCCGCTGCTCCCTCCCTATAAGAGCTAGGAGTCGACCAGTATTTTCCCCCTCTTCAAAGTAACTCTGTTGCTGAAAATAACTCCTTTTCTCCGCCGCGGTCAATAGGACCGAGTTATACATAGATTGCGCCTCTTTCCAGGAATCCTGATTAGATTGAGATGGGTCCGCTATCAGGGCCCATTCTCTCCTTTGCATTTCTTCCCGTACCCTATTTTCCCATTCCCTCGCGCGTGATTTAATTCCCGTTATCTCTGCAATTAGGCACCCTCTTAGAAAGGCCTTAAGTGCATCCCATACCATCGCTGCGCTAGCCGACCGCCTATTAAAGTCCAAAAATTCCCGTATTGCCCTCTTAGCTTTATCCGGGGAAGGGATCAGAGTTAGCCAAAAAGGGTTCACTTTCCACGGTAAACGGTCCGACATAACCCTATCGTCCAGTCGTACCCAGAATGGGGAGTGGTCCGATAGTACACGTGGCTCGTATGCTGAATCCCTTACCCGCTGCATAAGTGCCTCATTCCCTAGGCCCATATCAATACGTGAGAGTCCGTCATGTGTGGCTGAGTAGCATGAATAGCTTCTGTCCTCTGCATGCCTCTCTCGCCAGACATCCCGGAGTCCCAGCTCCGAGAGCAGCGAGGCAAAGGCCGTCCTTCCAGTTATCCGCCTCGCCCCTCTCGGGGTCAAGGACATTCTGTCCAGGGATATATCCAGCGTATTATTAAAGTCCCCCAACGCTAGTACCGGGACATCCGGAAACAGGGCCATGAATTGCGCCAAGCTTCTAAGAGGAGTTGCCGAGAACGGTGGAGGAACGTAGATCGAGGCAACGATGCACACTAACCCATTAAGCTTACAGAGCAGAAAAACGTACCTACCCTCTCCGTCCACCCTCTGCTGGATACATTCAAAAGAGATATCCGCAGAGACTATTACACTTACTCCCCTGGAGTATGAGGTGTACATAGAGTGGAATTGTATCGGGTATCTGCGTGACTGCAGAAGGTGGACGGAGTCAGGTCGCATGTGCGTTTCCTGCAAACAAACTATCTGGGGTTTCATTCTATCAAAATATTTAAACATTGCATTTCTTTTAGTCTTTTCCCCCAGACCCCTGACATTCCAGGTCATTAAAACTATACCCTTTTTGTTCATGTTAACCTTTGTGTATACATAGTTAAAAGATAAACATATATATATATATATATATATATATAAAAGAAAAGGAAATAATAATAGCAATTCCCACTTCATTTTACCCTTCTAATTTTAGTCTATCCCTAATGAAATGCTGATAATCTACCTAGTGCCTGGGCATACTTCAAAGTGTACTTCTGTAAAAATTCCCTTATCTTTGTGGGTTTTATGTAGTGGATCTTGTGTTTGTGGTCTTTTTTGTGTTATTTTTTGTGATATTTTCCCATATTCCTGTATGATGTAGCTCCCTCTCCCTCCCCTCCCCTTCTTCCCTTTACCCCCCCTCCCTATCCCCTCTCCCACCCCTCCCTTCCCACCCCCCCTTCCTGCCCTACTGGGCCTACCCCTGGGGTTTTGCCTATGGCCTCTTCTCTACACTCATCCCCTCTCATCACCCCTCTTTCATACATCTCTCTATGCCCCTACTCTACTACTCTCACACCCCCCCCTCAAACTTTTTTTGTCCTTCTCCCCTTTTTTTAGTATTTCTATTATATTTTTCCCAGTGTTTTAGTGTTTGTGCCCTTTGTTGTGTTAAGTTTAACCGAACTACCCCGTTTCATCCTAATAAATATTCTCCCTTCTCTTTCCCTTCCCCTCTCCTCCCCCTCCCATTGACTGGTGCTTTTACTAGTGCCTTTTCTCTTTCCTTACTCTCCCCCCTCCCCTCTCTCCCCTCTCATATTCCCTATCTAGGTACCAAAAAAAAAAAAAGAGAGAAAAAGAAAAAAAAGGAGGGGAGGGTGAGAGGGATGAAAACCCCCTCAGCGTCCCCTTAGTCTCTTATTTCTTGTCCTGCCGTCTTCTGTGGGGGTTTCCCTTTATCTTACAGCCACTTCTCAATGCTCGTTGGAGAGTCAAAGAAATGTATGCCATTCTGCGCCGATACCCGCAATCGGGCAGGGTATAGAAGTGCATAATCCAAATTGTTTTCCCGCAATGTACGCTTAACCTTTGAAGTTCTGGGGAGAAGTCTTGATAGAATGAGATTCTTGTCCCCATGTATTGGACTTCCCCCATTTCTCTGGCCTTCCGGAGTATGATCTCTTTATCCCTGTAATTGATCATTTTTGGAATTATTAGTCTAGGTCTTGGACGCTCACTTCCCTGGTGGGGTTTAAAGGGGACTCGATGGGCGCGTTCGATGCCAAAAAAAGATGAAAAAGAGGTCGGCCCAAATGTCTCTCTAAGCCACCCCTCCAGGAATGCTACAGGGTCAGCTCCCTCACTTCGTTCGGGCATGCCTATTATTCTGATGTTACTTCTCCGATTCCTGTTTTCTAATTCATCAATTTTGGTGGCCTGCATGTCCATTTGTTTTTTCATCCCCACGAGGTCTTGCCTAAGCGGGGATAGTACGTCTTCGACTGCACTTAGCCTTTCTTCTAATTCCGTGGTTCTTTTAATTGTTTCTTTTAACTTGCTCCCCATTGCGACCAGCTCCTCTTTTATTCCTTTCATTTGTACCTCCAGACCAATTACTGACTCCCTACAGGCATTAATAGCATGCAGAAGGTCTCTCATTGTGGGCTCTGCCTCACTCCCTCCAGTGCCTTCCACCATATTCAGCTCTTCTGTATTAATATTGCTTACTGCCATCGTTGCTATGGTTGTCACATTTACCTTTCCTGTCCCCTGCCCTTTGTTACTAGTTGTATTTGTATTTAATGTTGCTGCCTGATTCGCTGGTATCTGTGCCTGGCCACTGCCTAGACTTTTCCTGGCCGCCGAGATTCCTGCTAGGGCTAGCTGTTGGGGCTTTGCTGGTGAGACAGTGTTTCGCGCAAATCGCTCCAGTTTTGCTGCTGCTGCTGCCGCTGCAGCCTTTGCTTGATTCGCTTGGCTCTTTGCAGAGCGTGTGACCTGAGCTCCTTCCTGCGATATCTGCTGTTGGTTTGTCTGCTCCTCTACTCCCCTCCAAAATAACAAAATATCCCCTCCATTTGAGTTAGATAGAGGTACTCGCCAGGGGTGCCCATTGTCCCCACTGCTGTTTGCCTTGGCGGTAGAACCTTTGGCTATATTGATACGCAATGATCCGGAAGTGGTAGGATTTTGCAGGGGTCAGAGGGAAGAAAAATATCCTTATATGCGGACGATGCGCTTATATATTTAGGCGATTCTGACGCCTCGTTGCGGGCAGCGATGCGGACAATCAAGGACTTTGGAGGCTTCTCAGGGTTCACCATTAATTGGTCAAAGTCAATTTTAATGCCTGTAGATCAGGGGGTGGAGCAGTTACCAGAGGGGGTGGAACAAATAGTCATAGCAAAAAGTTTTAAATACCTGGGAGTGGTAGTAACATCGGAACCAGCGGAGTATATTCAGCTAAATTTGGGCCCACTGTTGGAAAGACAGAAAGTGAAATGTAACAGTTGGTGTAAGCTTCCACTGTCAGTGGTGGGACAGGCAAATTTAATAAAAATGATGTGGGCCCCGCAGTTATTGTATGTATTTCACAACTCTCCCGTGTGGATCACTAATAAGTGGTTCAAAAAGATCGACACATTGATGAGGGAGCTAATATGGAAAAAAAACTGCGGATTAGCTTAGCTACCCTGCAATACGGGAAGGATAGAGGAGGACTGGCAATACCCCACTCCAAAATGTATTTCCTGGCCTCACAGCTCCAGCAGTTGACAGGATGGGGACGGGTGGGGAGGGAAGACCCGATTAGCAAAATGGTGACTGCCTCGGATCCAACACTGGTAGCAGCCTCCCATATGGAAATGGATTTGCCGAGTATACCGGACTCGGCACCCATATGTGTCCTCCTTAAAAGGGTGTGGGGGGGAGACCCGAAAAGCCATGAAGATAAAAGGTGTGTTGCCCTTTACCACGATTTGGCACAATCAAAGATACCCAGAGGTACAGAAACTGCAGGGATTCACCCCATGGAGAGAGAGAGAGGGATCCGGTTCTTCGCACAATTATATGAAGGGGGGGAGCTGAAGACTTATGAACAGCTGTGTCAGGAATTTCAGGAATTTCAGTTAAGCCCAAAGGGCTTTTATCAATACCTTCAGTTACGCCATGCCTTACAGATACAACAAACAACACAATCTATGATAGCGGAAACATCACCTAGGCTGCGGGAAGTCCTTGGGGCAGATACCCGGAAGGGATTAATTTCTAAAATATATGGGGAATTGCTGTCCTCTGTCCAAGACCACACCTCTTTGAGAAGCCGAAGTAAATGGGTAGAAGACATTGGGGACATAGATGGGAATCAGTGGGAAATGGCACTTAACTCCATCCCAGTGGTATTGGTATCGGCATCACAGAGACAATCACAACTATTTATCCTGCATAGAGCATACAGAACAACAGAGCAGTTATATAGATGGGGAGGAAGAGACTCCCCTCTGTGCCCGAAATGCAAAGTACATAGGGGGGATTTTATACATCTAATATGGAAATGCCCAAAACTCCATAGGTACTGGGAGGAAGTCTCCCAATGTATTACGAGAGTAGCCCAGGTACCTGTTCCCCTAAATCCCCTAGTATATTTGCTGGGAGCCATTGATACAGAAATGTTCCAAAGAGGAACATACTGTATGCTGACCAGACTAATGTACATGGCTAGAAAACTCATTGCAAAATACTGGATGGCCCCAGAGGTGCCCTCGGGGAAGCAGTGGATCTCAGCTGTAAACTCAACGCTCTTAAGGGAGCGGTTGTCATACAGTCGAAGGGGAGAAGTGGGCAAATTCGATGCTATATGGAAAACATGGCTGGGGGACGTCAACCTCGCGCCACCTCAACTGGTCGTGGAAAGACTCCAGATATAAGAACCAAAGGGGTGCTAAGGGAGGAGGGAGTGGAAGAGAGGGCTAGAGTGGCATTAGCAAGGGGGGAAAAGAAAGGGGGAAAGGAAGAAAGGGAAAAAGGGAGGAAAGAGGAAAGGAAATGAATAGTGGCAACGGTGGAGGAAATGTGTTAAGAAGATCAGATACAAGGTGGTAAGGGGTAAAGATGTAGCGGGGGGGAGGGGGATGGGTTAAAGGGAAAAAGAGAACATAGTAAAGGGCTATGGTAGTATTTATATGTGGATAGGCACTTAGAGGAACTAGGAAGGAAAACAAGGAGAGAAAGAAAAGAAAAATGTATAATGTCTCACTGGATAAAATGTCTCACTGGATAAAATGTAATAAGTGTTTGCACTGTAAGAAAAATTTTCTTTTTTCTAAATAAAGAGAAGTGAATTAAAAAAAGGAGAGGGATCGTTACTGGCTGGTAACCCTCCTTGATCCACGTTACAAGGGTAAGGTTGCGGACCTTATCTTGCCGTCACAGTGGGAGCAGAGGATGATCAGACTTGGACACCTTTCCCACCGAAAATCCTCTGGGTCACTGGGTCTTGAGGATGGATCACTGGCTTGCACAGTATGCAATTAAGGTACTGGCTTGTCCTGCATCCAGCGTTCTTTCGGAACGCACATTCAGTGCTGCTGGAGGCTTTGTAACCGATCACCGGGTGCGCCTTTCCACCGACTCGGTCGATCGACTGACCTTCATAAAAATGAATCAGTCTTGGATCACCACCAGCTACCAAGCTGTCAGATCCCTTTAAGACTGCCTATGCTGATGCGCTGAGTGACTATCCTGTTATGCTGAGTGACTATCCTCTTCCTCCTCATAAATCATGCTGATAGCTTGAAAGAACATTTTTGGTTCTGGGCACCGCCACCAGTGGCTAAGGCCCAATTTTTCAGCCCCTGTTTAACAGGGGCATGTATTTACAATTTTTGATGCAATGCTTTGCAGTAGGGCTCATTGCTGTGCTCCAACTACAGTATCTGTGAGGGGTTGCAGTGTGGTGGCACCAGCACCAGTGTTTAAGGCCCAATTTTTCAGCCCCTGTTTAACAGGGGTGTGTAATTAGAATTTTTGATGCAATACTTTGCAACAGGGCTCATTGCTGCGCTCCAAGTACAGTATCTGTGAGGGGTTGCAGTGTTGTGGCACCAGTGCCTAAGGCCCAAATTTTCTGCCCCTGTTCAACAGGGGCATGCAATTACAATTCTTGATCTAATAATTCACAGCAGGGCCCATTCCTGCGCCCACCAAGAGTAAGTGTGAGGGCTTACAGTATCATGGCAACACCACCACCAAAAGCCCAATTTTTCTGCCCCTGTTCAACAGGGGCATGTAATTACGATTCTTGATCTAATATTTCACAGCTGGGCCCATTCCTGCGCCCACCAAGAGTAACTGTGGGGACTTGCAGTGTTGTGGCAACACCACCACCACCAAAAGCCCAATTTTTTGCCCCTGTTCAACAGGGGCATGTAATTACAATTCTTGATCTAATATTTCACAGCTGGGCCCATTCCTGCGCCCACCAAGAGTAACTGTGTGGGCTGACAGTGTTGTGGCAACACCACCACCACCACCAAAGGCCCAATTTTTTCTACCACTGTTCAACAATGTCATGTAATTACAATTCTTGATATAATAGTTCACAGCAGGGCGTTCCAGCGCCCATCAAGAGTAACTGTGAGGGCTTACAGTGTTGTGGCAACACCAACACCTAAGGGCATTGTCATTGGGACGGAAAGTGAGGTGAAATGTTCTGAACAGGTGCACAGACAGCAAAACAAATGTTACAGGGGTGATAACCCTTCCCTATGTTTTCCAAAAAGCTTAAAAATATATTTTTTTGGGCTGGAGCTACACTTAAACAATGTACCTGTTCAAAATTACAAACAGATTCTACTTAAGAACAAACCTACAGTTCCTGTCTTGTTTGCACCGCCTGTATACTGCTGTTCAGAGTATATAGGGCCTTTCTTTATTTTGGGTGCGGGGTTCCCCTTAATATCCATACAAGACCCAAAGGGGCTGGTAATGGGCTGGGGTAGGGGGGGGGGGTCATGGGGTAGCCATGCCATTTTTCCCAAAGATTTTCATCCATATTACCGGGACCAGACATTACATTAAAGCCACAAGCAGTTTTAAATGGCTTTTTTTCCTTTACAAATGTCATTTTGTGCAGGGACAGTTCTAAACACGGGAAACACATGCCACTTCACAGGCATACTTTAGCCACCCCCCCCCCCCCCAGGTACGATATTTAAAGGAATATTTCACTTTTTTTTTTCACTTTATGCATCATTAAAATGACTGCTCCCAAAAAACGGCCGTTTTTAAAACTTCGTTTTGCATTGATACATGTCCCCTGGGGCAGAACCCGGGTCCCCAAACCCTTTTTAGGACAATAACATGCATATTAGTCGTTATAATTAGCACTTTAGATTTCGAACGTTCGCGTCTATTGTATTTAATAGGGTACTAACGTTCGCGCAAACTTTTGGTCCGTTCGAAGGTTCTGGTGCGAACCGAACCGGGGGGTGTTCGGCTCATCCCTACTGCTATCTCTACCTGAGAGGGAAACGTTCAAGAAAGGGATGGATTTGCTGCTCATTTGTCCAGTGAACCGCAAATTTAACTTGTTGTCAATAAAATAAACCAAAAGCTCCTCCAAGCTATTAATGTTACCTGTTGATGAACAGCAAATCATCTATGTACCGATGGTACAACTTTATGCTTGATCAGAAATCCCATGTAGAGATTGGCAAGAGAGGGTGAAAAACAAGCTCCCATAGCAGCTCCGCATCTTTGGAGGTAGAAAACATCATTAAAGAAAATGTTTAACCACCTAGGGACCGCCCACCGAATATATACTGTGGAAGGACGGCCCTATTGCAGGAAACAATGTACCCGTACGTCATTTCGTGCAGGAGTTACTGTGGACCGCGCGGAGCCGATGTGTGGGTCCGGCAGCCGCGATGTCCGCCGGCTATCCACGATCACTCCTCAGAGAGGCAGATCTTTCAATGTAAACAAACAGATCCCCGTTCTGTCAGAGGAGTACAGTGTGATTGTCTGTTCCTAGTGATCAGGAACAGAGATCTCTCTGTATTCCCAGTCAGTACACTCCCTCCGCAGTTAGAAACACCTCCCTAGTTCACAGTTAAGCCCTTGATAGACCCCTGGTGTTAACCCCTTCCCTGCCAGTGTCATTTATACAGTGATCAGTGGCTATTTTTATCTCTGATCACTGTAATAATGTCACTGGTCCCAAAAAAGTATCCGATCTGTCCGCTGCAATGTCACAGTCCCACTAAAAATCGCTGATCACAGGCGCATGTGCGGAGGACTCCAAGATGGCATCTTAAGCCTGGAACTCTGCATCACCCTGGCCAAACGGCGTACTGTATGACTGCCTGCAACTATTGGGCCAGACGACGACCACACCAGCACCTAGGGGACACCCGAAAACCAGACCCACTCGGATCCAAGATGGCGTCCGCGGCACAGGCTTGTTCTGAAATGGAGGAGGAGATACCTGAGCTCACTACTCTAAACCCCCCCAGGCAGCTGCAGGCTCCACAGTCAGTATTGGCCTCACAGAGGCACCCTCACCTGCCTCCACGAAATCACTAATAGGCCACACATTGGAGGACTTACTATTCTCCACTATGGGGCATAATGAGGTCTACCCAGCTTCTCCACATCAGCCTGGGCTCCCTCACACAGACTCGCTCATCAACACGGCAGATCTGTTCAACAAGTTCTCAGAGCTACTGGACAGGGGTCTGACTGTCCACAGCAGCAAAAATCAGAGATTACAGCTGACTTCTAGAACCTGGGGGACAGAATGGAGGCTATTGAACACAAGCTTGATAATACAGTTGCCATGACCAACCAAAACTCTGACCATATCCAGATTTTACAGGACCAGCTGGACACAGCCCAAGGATTGATGACCTCGAGAACAGATTGCGCAGATATAACTTTAAAATGAGGGGCCTCCCGCAGTCGATTACTGATGTCTCCACAGCAGTTCAGGACTTCATTAGAGTCCTAATTTCTGACATCTCACCACATAAGCTGGAATTAGACCACGCACACAGAGCATTGGGCCCCCCACGGAAAGATTGAGCCCCTAAGGATATAGTGATCAAACCACACTTCTATTCTGTGAAGGAGGAGATCATGAAAAAATCTCACACGCAAACGCCTCTCCTTTGCCGGAACCATCCAGTGCAGATTTTTGCGGACATCTCCCCAGCAACCATACAAAGAAGGCGGGCTCTGAAACCAGTGCTGAATGTCCTTTCACAGAAAGACATTAAATACCGGTGGGCAATCCCGTTCATGCTGAAATTTACCTTCAAGTCAAAACCCTACTCTCTCCCCAGCCTACAAGAAGGGGAGAAGCTGTTCCTGAGTCTGAGGCTTATCACACTTGTCCCACCTCACACTCCACCGACCCCCAACAGAGAGCCCCCAAGCGTCAGACACCGTCTAGTCCCATATCTCCACTGTGGATCAAGAACACCTTCAAGCGCCCTAAGGAAGGCAGACCCTGATTCAAGAAGATTCAGAAACGCTACACCTACCCCACTGGCTTTACCCAGTTTCTGAGAGTTGAACCGTTCATACAACCCTTCTCCGAGACATTCACAAGTTGTTTTATTTTTCAAAATTCATAACTTTCTGGCCAGTTGGCCACCCAGTTTCCTGCATTGTCCAGACCTGATCTCTGAGATCCAGGAAGACAATCTTTACACATTACTACCTGGCACCAAGCTCTGATCCATGGGATCAGGAACTGTAAAACCTTTGAAGCGTCCCGTAATTAAAAGGACTTTCAACGCAATTCTATACACGTTTCCGTTACCATTTTGTCTTGCGCACCTATCCTCAGCCCCTACCCCTTTCCATCCTCCCCGGACCCCAATACTTTAACTCTCACCCTCCCCTCATCTACCCCCTACCACACTGGACTTCCCTCATCCCCTTTTAAGCCCCTACCCAATCCTGAATAGGTCAGATTATATTATTATTTAACTGTAGGCAAGTTGCAGTCAAATGTTTCTGGCTTTTTTATATTTACATATATTTTGGTGTGTCACGGCCGGGATGGTATGTTTTTGCGCCTCCCCCTACCCGATGGATATGGGTTCTCCATAACCACCTGGTGGGAACTTAACCTCATTTGATGAGGTTGAGACAAAAGTTGGTACTTTGGGCGGAGAGAGCCCTTTTCTCTCCGGTCCATCGGGGCTCCAAGTGGGCTCCCCTCTACACTTTTCTCTTTCTTTACTCCTTGCTTGTGCTTACCTATTTTTTCTTTCAGTTGGTTTCCATGAGCTCTCTATCTCCACAGCTTCTTCCAATGTCTACACTTCACACTGGTTGGGTTCCCAAGTGCAGTCCAGGCGATCCTCTGAGGTGAGTGGCAGAGTATCAGGTGAGATTCCTTTCCCTCTTCTCAATTGCTGACGTCTCTATTCCCTCTCCTCCACTGCGTGTTGCATTACACAATACGCAGGGGATGAACTCGCCAATAAAACAACGTAAAATTTTACAGTCTATGCATCCCAAAATGACGTTGTCCTACTTCAGGAGACGCATTTCTCAAGGCGGTATATCCCCTCTTTTCTACATGCCAAATACACCACGTTCTTCCTTGCAAATGCTGAGGGTTTCTAATGACTGTAAATTTACGCCTCAACTGGAACATAAAGACTCGGAGGGCAGATTTATTCTCGTAAAGGGCACTATAGATGACCACTTGTATTCCTTTATTTCGTACTATGCACCCAATCAAGACCAGTCTGCTTTTTTCCAAGCAATGCTTAAAACGTTAGTTCCCATGGTGGGAGGAACTGTAGTATATGGAGGTGACTCAAATACTGCCCTGGACCAAGGTCTAGATAAATCCAGACCCCCTGGCTCCCAGCTTAGCCAAATTAATTCACCTACGCAGCTTAGTCGATGCATGGAGGGAGATGAATCCAACTAAGAGAGATTACACGCAATTCTCGGGCCCACACCAATCCTACGCTAGGATCGACCACATATTCATTTCCATAACCAACAGCCCAACCGTAGTCAAATCAGCCATACGGGACACAGTGTGGTCGGACCACTCCATAGTCACACTCACTCTAAAGAGAGGCTACAATCGCTCTAATCTCCTTCAATGGACACTTAACTAATCTATTCTCAGTGACCCAGTCAGGGCTATGGAAATAGAAAGAGTCATAAAAGAATATTTCCTTCTAAACAAAGCTGAGGGGGTGTCAGCTGAAACTCTTTGGGCAGCCCACAAGGTCACCATTTGTGGGAAAATAATCCAAATCTCCTCCCAAATTAAAAAAGAAGGAATGGTAGACATCGAAAGACTAGAAAAATAATTTAAAAGCCTCCACAAACGAGTCCCCAAAACTAGATGCAGCTCGTCTTTCCCTAAATCTGGCTCTCACAGCCAAGGCTGAAAAGAGCATTAGATGAAGTGGAGGAAATTTTTATCACCAAAGAGATAAAATAGGTTCCATCCAAACTGACCCCCCCCCCCCAGTCAAGACAACGCACCCTACCTAAAATACACGTCTCGGACGTGTCGCACACTTTAAATCCGCAACACATCATGAAAACTTTCCATGCGTTTTATGAGAAATTATACAGTGTGGGGAACAAAGATAGCGAGGCCCATTGGAATTAATTCCTGGATTCACGCCCAATGCCTAAATTGGCATCCCGACACCGAGATAAACTTGAGACTCCGACATCAGCAGCAAAAATACTCCTGGTTATTAAGAACCTTAAACAGGGATCCACCCCTGGACCAGATGGTTTTTCCACGCCATACTACAAAACGTTTGCGGAGACCTTAGCTCCACACCTAGCAAACTTCTTCAACTCTAAAACCTCAGGTGACCCTCTGGATAGACAGCTTAATGCAAATTTTGTCTCCGTTATACCCAAACCAAACAAAGATCCGGGGGAGGTGGGGGAGCTATAGACCCATTTCCTTAATCAACAACGATAAGAAGATCATGACCAAGATCCTAGCAGATCGCATGGCATCCTTCTTTGGTCTGTATATCCATAATGACCAAGTGGAATTCATCCCAGGTCGACAGGGTCCAGACCAAATTAGGAGGGTGATAGATATTACATCAATACTACAATCAAGATGGGCTTGGGAGGGCAACCGAGAGGGTCTGCTCCTACGGTCTACGCCTACGCACGAACATTCCGGCGCACTCCCAGCTTATTTAAGCTGTGTAGACCAAGCATGCAGTGCTTCCAGAAGGCAGCTGTGGGACACAGAGCAGGCTCTGAACAGGCACTTGCAGCAATTTATTTCTCCTTACCCGGGTCACGTGAGTCACCAAGTGTTGCTTGGCAGGCTAGTCCTTAACATTATTGGCATCTGAGGGCAACATTTGGAGTAGCCCTTGACAATCCCCCCTTCCCTTCATTGTTGCATAGGGGCTTGGTGAGCCCTATTAAATGGTCTCCCTTCTGAGGTGTGTTAAATCTACAGCCAGGTACTCCCTTTTTGTGGCTAGTAAATGTCTTCAAAAAAGAGCAGCAGGACTAACACTACAGGGAAGGGCACACCTATGTCATCAGTAGTTCCTGATAAACCTAGTGATATCCCTAGTGTTGTATCCCCTGAAAGACCAGAGGCTTCCAGGCAATCTGAAGCCGCTGCGCCTATCTGGTATTGTGCCTACAGTCAACACTGCTGCTTCACCCTTTATCACCAGGGATGAACTGTCCTCAGCCCTAGCTGAGTTCGAGCACAGGATTAATGGCATGATTGCCTCCATCCCGCAGGGTGGCAAAGAAGCGTGACAGATCCCCCTCCCCAGAGCCTCCTAGTCTGGAGCAGGAATGGGTTGAGGATGGGGAAGAGCTTAAAGCTCAGGATTCAGTGGAGTGCCCGGCAGATGAGTCTGCTTCTGAGCAATAAAAGATAAAAGGAGATCCAGTTGATGTCTGCCTCTCAGTCGCAGAGGCTTTCATCCAGACTCTGACCAAAATGGTTTGTTCTACCTATAAGTTGCCTCTTAAAAAAGCAGAGATGACTGAGCCTCCCTGGTCCTCTTGGGATCCCTAAGGCCTCTTCAGGCCGCACAGGCTTTCCCCCTACAACCCCTGCTGGAACAGGCGGTGTATGCTAATTGCAAATATCCTGGTAGGATTTTTGTTCCCCTTATGAGGTTTTCCTTTTTATATCCCATGGATCAAAGGTTCGTTAAAAATTGGAGCATGCTAGCCGTAGATGCCGCAGTCTCTTCCTTAAACAAGAACTTAACTTATCCGGTGGATAATGCACAGGGCTTGAAAGACCCTGTTGACAAGAAATTGGAGTCATTATTAAAAGCAGAGGGACATGTGCCGATTCTATCGGCAGTCCATATCCCGGGAGTAGAGAACTGGAAGGCAGATTATCTGAGCCACCAGCAAATCTGCCCGGGGGAATGGTCCCTACACCCAGGGGTGTTTCAGGAAATTTTTCAATGTTGGGGATGCCCAGAGGTCGACCTATTGGCATCCAGGTTGAACAACAAGCTACAGCAGTTTGTATCTCGAACAAGAGATCCTCTGGCAATCGGAGCAGATGCTCTGGTAGTTCCATGGAGCCAATACTCCATCCAGTCCCTCTCCTTCCACATTTGTTGCGCAGGATTCGGAGAGAGGGAGTTCCAGTCATTCTGGTGGCACCAGCCTGGCCCAGAAGGCCCTGGTTCCTGGAGATTGTGAGACTGAAAATAGACGGGCCATGGACGCTTCCACGGTGCCCTGATCTACTGTTGTCATGTACCTGGGTGTATTTGAACCGAGATCTTCCTGGTCCCTAGGCTGCAGCCTTTCCTGTTGTGCTGCGGAGGAGATCTAGACTTTTGGAAATGTCCTCTCAGTATTAAGCATTACCTTGGACTCACTAGCCCCACCTGCTGCCAGCTGTGGACAATTTTCAATCAAAGCAGCCCATAAAAAGGAAGTGATGCTATCTCTCAGCGCCCGTTTGTGTGGAATAGCTCCCTGGGTGTTGTGACTGCTTTTTGGTCTTGATTATCGTGTTGAACTTCTGCCTGAATACTACTAGAATAATACTGAACAGACTACTCTCTAGCCTGCTGATTTTGTACTTCACCTCCAGCTTGTGTATGACCTTTGCCTGCCTGACCACTCTCTGGATTTCGATTGTGTACCGTTTTGCCTGATCTGTTGCAAACCTAATCTGCCTGACTACGTTTTCGCCTGAATCCTCAGCACACAAGTTCCACTTCGGACACTACCAATCACAGGTACCTTACATTACAAATGGGCCACAATGGCAGTGGACCCTGCTGAGATTGTTATGGCGATTTCACGTCAGGGACAATTGATTGGAGCTCATGAACAGCAGCTTTCTTCCCTGGACGCCAAGTTAGATGAACTTTGTACTATGCTTAAATCTTGTTTGCCTGGTTCCTCTGCAACGTTCCAGACTCCGGATCCTACTCCTGCTACAATCCAACCCGCCTCTTCTGTACCACCCAAACTTCCCTTGCCCGACAAATTTGGTGGTGATACTGAGGACTGCAGAGGCTTTTTAAATGTTTGCTGTTTGCATTTCCGCAACAACCTTGGGACTTTTAGCACTTCGTCTGCCAAAGTGACTTTTGTCATTTCTTGTTAAAGGGGAAGGCCCTGGCCTGGGTCTCTCCTTATCTGGAACGCAATGATCCTGTGCTGCAAGACGCTGACAAATTTCTGGCTTCTCTCCAGACTGTATTTGACAAGCCAGATAGAGCTTCTGCAGCTGAGTACTCACTCTTGGACATGCAACAAGGCACCAGGTCTGTGGCACAATATGCTATTGAGTTTCGTACCCTTGCTGCTGAGACTAATTGGGACTCAAGTGCATTACGCGTAGCCTTCCGAAAAGGTCTTGCAGATCGCATCAAGGACACATTTGTCTATAAGGATTCCCCATAAGACTTTGAGAAATTCATAGAGCTGTGTGTTCGTCTGGATGTCCGGTATCATGAAACGTGCCAAGAGAGACTTAGAACTCGCAAGTTTCCTAGGCCAGTTTACCGTTTGGCCCCTAACTTCCAAGCACCACCTCTGCCAGAACCTGAAATCTCAGTTGAACCCCAGGCACCTGTGGAACCCATGGATGTAAGCCATCTCCACCTAACTGAGTCGGAGAAACAAAGGAGGCGTGCATTGGGCCTATGCCTGTACTGTGGACTTAAAGGACATTTTTTATCTGTCTGCCCTTCCTGTCCAGTAAAAGGCAGGGTCTAACCAGTGTTGGAGGAGCTGGCTTAGACCTTACAGGTATATCCTCCAAGATTACTGTTCCTGCAATTATCCATTTACCTTCTAAACCTGTCTCCTGTGAGGCTTTTGTGGATTCTGGAGCTGCTGGCATATTCTTGGACTACACTTTTGCTAAAGAAAAAAATATCCCATTTGTTCCAAAGTCTAGACCCCTGAACATTACCACCCTGAATGGACAGCCCTTGGGAGATGGCATTGTATAATTTGAGACTACGACAATCACCCTTCAGGTAGGCATACTCCACAAAGAGTAAGTTGTCTTGTCTCTTATTAATTCTCCACTTCTGCCCGTTATCCTTGGTTACCCATGGTTACAACAACATAACCCTTCTTTTGATTGGGAAAATGGAGAACTAACCTCTTGTTGTTTGTCTCAACCCAAAAGACTTTCTGGTTGTATGTTGGCTTCCGTGGCCGTCCCACCTACCTTGCCTCATGAATACCATGAGTTTGCAGACGTATTTTGCAAGCAAAAGGCAGAGGTTTTACCTCCACATCGTTCTTTTGACTATGAAATTAAATTGATTCCTGGAGCACCTCTTCCCAAAGGAAGGACCTATCCCCTGTCTTTGCCTGAACAAAAATCCATGGAGGAATATGTTAAAGACAACTTGGAAAGAGGTTTCATCCAACCCTCTTCTTCTCCAGTAGGGGCAGGTTTTTTCTTTGTTGAAAAAAAAGATGAGGGTCTTCGACCATGCATAGACTATCGAGGGTTAAATCAAATCACCGTAAAAGACGCCTACCCTTTGCCTCTCAGTCTTGAACTGTTTGATGTACTTAAGGGGGCTGTTATCTTCTCCAAGCTAGACCTACGAAAGGCCTTATACTCTGATTTGAATTAAAGATGGGGACGAGTGGAAGACAGCATTCAACACTCGTAATGGACATTTCGAATATCTGGTTATGCCATTTGGGTTGTGTAACGCCCCTACTGTCTTCCAACGTTTCATGAATGAAAATTTTCATGATTTCAGCAACAGTTTTGTGATCATCTACTTGGACGACATTTTAATCTTTTCCAAGACTCATCTAGAGCACATCTCGCATGTAAAGCAGGTATTACAACGACTGAGAGAAAACCATCTTTACGCAAAGATTGAGAAATGCAGTTTCCATCAAAGCCGTATTCCTTTCCTTGGATACATTATAAGTGCTGTCGGTTTCCAAATGGACCCTCAAAAAATTTCCGCTGTCTTGCAATGGCCCCAACCGACCACTTTAAGAGGGCTCCAAAGCTTTCTAGGGTTTGCAAATTACTACAGACGCTTCATCAAAGGTTTTGCTTCCATTGCGGCCCCCCTTACTGCTATGACTAAGAAAGGTACAAATTGCAAGGTATGGTCCTCAGAAGCAGAATCGACTTTCCAGCAATTAAAAGACATGTTCAGCAAAGCTCCAATTCTTCAGCATCCAAATCCCGATCTCCAGTACATAGTTGAGGTTGATGCCTCTGAGGTAGAAGCAGGTGCCGTGCTCTCCCAGAGACAGCCTAAGTCCGGAAGAATCCATCCAGTAGCATTTTTTTCTAGAAAGTTTTCTCTAACGGAGATGAATTACGATGTTGGGAATCCAGAACTACTGGCCATCAAATTGGCATTGTCTGAATGGCGATATCTTCTGGAAGGGGCTCCCAAGCCTTTTTCTATCCTCACTGACCATAAAAATCTACTGTATCTTCAGACTGCAAGACGTTTGAACTCACGTCAGGCTCGATGGGCTCTGTTTTTATCCCGTTTTAATTTTGTTCTTTCTTATGTTCCTGGGCATAAAAACAAGAAAGCCGATGCTCTTTCCAGACAGTTCGCTACCTCTGAAAAAGACCAACCTACCGAGCAGTATATAATCCCACCTCACAAAATTGTCGCACAGATCTCCACGGCTCTTTCCCAACAGTTACAAGAAACCCAGAATCGTGTTCCCCAAGGCTTGAAGATACCACCAGGTCGCTTGTTCGTAGCCCCTAGCCTCAGAAAACCTGTACTCCTCTGGGCACATGATGGTGTGTTATCCTGTCATCCTGGTGTCACCATCACTCTGAAGACCTTGCAGCATCATGTCTGGAGGCCTCATAGGAAAAGGGATGTTACTGACTATGTGGCTGCCTGTCCAACTTGTGCTGCTAATAAAGTACCCCGTACATTGCCTACTGGACTGTTACAACCACTTCCGGCACCTCACCAGCCTTGGACCCATTTGACTATGGACTTCATTACACACTTACCAAGTCCGAGGGCATGACTGCTATATGGGTCATAGTGGATTGCTTTTCCAAAATATCTCATTTTGTCCCGCACCCGGGATTACTTACAGCGGAAGCACTGTCTACTCTCTTCCTTTCCCATATTGTGAGATATCATGGCATACCTACCAATGTTGTCTCAGACCGCGGATCCCAGTTTGTTTCCCGATTCTGGAGAGCGTTCTGCAAGAAACTGGGAGTAACGCTTTCACTCTCTACCTCACATTACCCTCAAACAGATGGTCAAACCGAACGCATGAACCAGACCCTAGAAACCTATCTTCGACATTATGTCAATGCCTTACACTCCAACTGGTCTGAGTATTTGCCTTTAGCTGAGTTCGCCCTTAATTCCCGTTGGCACAGTGCTCTTCATACCACACCATTCTACGCAGCCCTAGGCTATCACCCTCAGACTTTTCCCCTACTTACGTCTTCTTCTGGTGTACCAGCAGCAGATCAGCGGGTGAAAAATATTCTACTACATTGGAAAAAGATTTGCTTATTACTACGGAAGTCAGCAGGCAAGTATGAGCTTTTTTCCAACAAACGAAGACACCATATACCTCCATATGTGGTGGGGGACAGAGTTTGGCTATCAACCAAATATGTGAGACTGAAACAACCTACTACCAAATTGTACCCTCGATTCATTGGTCCTTACAGAATTATTGCTCGAGTCGGGCCAGTCTCCTATCGGTTGAAATTACCCTCCTCTCTCCGGATTCTACCCGTGTTCCATGTTTCCCTCCACAAAAAGGCAATTTTCAATCGCTACTCCAGAACGCAACAGCTACCTCCTCCTGTTCTTGTTGATGGACAAAATGAGTTTGAAGTCTCCAAGATTCTTGATTCTAGAAGACAGGGTCGTGGCCTTCGGTATCTGGTTCATTGGAAGGGATATCCCGTCACAGACCGTTCCTTGGTTCCAGCCAAAGATCTGCATGCCCCTTCTCTTATTTGAGACTTCCATGTCTCCTTTCCGACTAAGCCCCGCTAGGCCCATGGAGGGGTCCACTGGGGAGGGGGCCCTGTCATGTACCTGGGTGTATTTGAACCAGGATCTTCCTGGTCCCACGGCTGCAGCCTTGCCTGTTGTGCTGCGGCGGAGATCTGGACTTTTGGAAATGTCCTCTCAGTATTAAGCATTACCTTGGACTCACTAGCCCCACCTGCTGCCAGCTATGGACAATTTTCAATCAAAGCAGCCCATAAAAAGGAAGTGATGCTATCTCTCAGCGCTCCCGTTTGTGTGGAATAGCTCCCTGGGTGTTGTGACTACTTTTTGATCTTGATTATCGTGTTGAACTTCTGCCTGAATACTACTAGAATAATACTGAACAGACTACTCTCTAGCCTGCTGATTTTGTACTTCACCTCCAGCTCGTGTATGACCTTTGCTTGCCTGACCACTCTCTGGATTTCGATTGTGTACCGTTTTGCCTGATCTGTTGCCAACCTAATCTGCCTGACTACGTTTTCGCCTGAATCCTCAGCACACAAGTTCCACTTCGGACACTACAAATCACAGGTAGCTTACAACTGTCTCAAGGTCCTATATTCCACCCCAATTTACAGTCTCTAAATTTGACCACATGGCTATTAAAGCCAGGGTGTTGAAGGACCGTGGCATCTCGGGACCAATGGTGTCTACCCTAGTGAATGCTAGAAAAACTGTCACTAGGAAGAGCTATCATAAGGTCTGGAAGACTTGTATTGCTTGGTGTGAAGCCAAAAAATGGCATCCTCGAAAATACGTGATTGGGAGTATTCTCTCTTTTCTACAGTCAGCTGTAGAAAACAAATTGGCTTTGAGTACAATCAGATATCAAGTTTCGGCCCTATCAGTATTCTTCCAAAGGCCTTTAGCCTCCCATTCACTGGTCCGAACCTTTATGCAGGGGGCAACTCACTTGTTTCCCCCCATTAGGTCACCTATGTGTCCTTGGGACTTGAACTTGGTGCTGTCTATGTTACAGAAACAACCATTTGGACCTATTAAGGAAATCCCATTATGCGGCGTACACACGATCGTTTTTCATGCCATTTTTTTTACCGACGTTTTTCACGTCGTTTTTTTTCATGTTTCCTCTCAAGCCTGTCTTGCGTACACACGATCATTTTAAAAAACGTTCAAGCAAAGCGCAGTGACGTACACCACATACGACGGCACTATAAAGGGGAAGTTCCGTTCTAATGACGCCACCCTTTGGGACGCTTTTGCTAATTTCGTGTTACCGCGTGTTAGTAAAAGTTTGGTGAGAGACGATTCGCGCTTTTCAGTCTTCGTGCTTTGAAGTTCGTTTTGTGGAGTTCAGTTTGTGCCTGTGGGTTCGTATCTGTCTTGCAGTGCTTGTAGTCAGTTCGTATCTGTTTATTCAGTGCGTTCTTGTCTGCTCACTCCTGTTTTTCAGCTTGTTCTTCATAGGCCTTGCTGTTCTTCCGTTCGTTCTTCTAGTTCGTTCTGAGCTGCCGACCGTTATCTAGCCATGTTGCGGCTACGTACTCGTCGTAGAGTTCGTGCTGTAGTTGGTGCAGGGGTTCATGCTGTATCCCGACTCCATGCCATGAGCAGGGTCAGGAGTTCATGGACCAAGAATTGGTTGCTCCAGCGGCACCAGTTCTGTCATATGCCTTTGTTGCGGGAGATCAGGGAGAATAATCCTGATGACTACAGGAATTTTCTCCGGATGTCTGACCCCGTATTTCAGCATCTGTTGGCTTTGGTGTCCCCCTACATTACCAGGCAGGACACCGTTATGCGTGAAGCCATCAGTGCTGAGCAGAGGCTCATTGCCACGTTGCGATACCTGGCGAATGGGAGAAGCCTGCAGGACTTAAAGTTCTCCACAGGCATATCCCCCCAGGCTCTGGGTATCATTATACCAGAGACGTGTTCTGCCATCCTCCAAGTTTTGCAGGAGGACTATATTAAGGTAAGTGTTCTTATTTCAACCATCCCATTGTATGTATTTATTTGTTTTAATTGTTATTTTGGGTTTATTAGCAGTTCCTAATTCCCATGATTCTTAGCTGCAGGGAATGTCCCCTTTCTCCACTTTTTTTTTTTTTTATTAGGCCTACATTTAAATTTGCCTTACCTAACCTCTCCAGCATGCTATCCTGGGGCCATACCCACCTTGCCTAGTCATTTCCATGTATTTTAATCTATGCTCCATCGTAGTGCTTTACCCTAAACGCCCCCTAAAGATTGCCTAGGAATGTTAAATTTTTCACTAAATCATACAGAGTGCTACAGCCTTCATTTGTGATCTCCCCAACTCATCTTCAACCCCCCCCCATTTTTTTTGGTTGGGTTTGTTGTTGCTTACTAATAATGTTTTAATTTTTCGGTTTCTCCCAATGTTGGCCATGAATTATTTTCTTAAATCTGCTTTCAATGTTTCTGTCTCAAAGTATTAAAACATTTTTTAATTTAATTCCACAGTTCCCTTCTACGCCACATGAATGGCAGAATGTGGCATCGGAGTTTGCCCAACGATGGAACTTTCCGAACTGTGGAGGGGCCATCGACGGCAAACATGTTCGGGTCGTCCCACCACCCCATTCGGGATCCTTTTATTACAATTATAAGGGGTTCCACAGCATCGTGATGATGGCAGTGGTGTCGGCCACCTATGAATTCCTCTATGTGGACGTTGGCAAGAATGGCAGGATGTCTGATGGAGGAGTCTTGGGGAACGGCTCCTTTTGGATCAGCTGGCCTTGCTACCAGCGGAGCAGAATGTGGAGGGACTCCCATTTGTGTTTGTGGCGGATGAGGCGTTTGGCCTGGGTCCCCATTTGATGAGGCCATTCCCGCAACGCACCCCCACCCCTGAGAGGAGGGTGTACAACTATCGGCTGGCCAGAGCAAGAAGGGTGGTTGAAAATGCCTTTGGCATCATGGCCAGACGCTTCCGCCTGTTCCTCACCTCCATCCACCTTGCCCCTTACAAATGGAACCATGTTGTAATGGCGTGTTGTGTGCTCCATAATTATCTCCGGGTGCATTCAACAAATTATCTGACTTTGACTGGGCCTGAGGCCTCATTATTGGAAGCAGAACATCTTGTGGCTCTGGAAGCTGGCCGTCCAGGCTTGGCCCCCCAAACCGGACGTGAGGTCCGTGACAAATATGTGTATTATTTTGTGGGTAGGGGGGCCATTGAAATGCCTGATGACTTTTAACCTTATTATTTGGAAAAATAAACCAATTTTTTTATCAAAGATTGGTTTGGTGTTTTAATTTAATAATGTTTTATGTTTCTCGTAGGTTTACTTAGTGCACTAGTATTGCCATGTGTATCTTGCATTCTTAATTAGCCTTCATTGTCAGTGTAAACACAAAACATTGATTAGTTCACGTTGCACAACATTTACATAATGAAGCCACAATATCTTGATAAGAAAATAAAAAAAATGATTATTTTTTAGGACTATTCCTTTTAAATGTAGATGTCCAAAACATTTTTTGTTTGTTAAAACGCATGAACAGCCATGCATACAAAAAAGATCTTTAAAAATATCGTGAATAATTAAACATGTACTAGTCCTTAAAGGTTAAAAGAAAAACAAACCTGCCAAAACACAGCAAGTTCAACATTATTTTGTGGAAAAACATTATACACGCCCAAGCACAGCCATGATCTTTTGTAGCCTTTCCTCCACCCGCTTGGTATTTTCCCTGATCTCAATCAAGTCTCCCTTTAATTTTTTAAGGTCACCACAGCAGACCATGAGGTATTGGATCAGGATCTGGGCACTGTGATGTGTAAACTTTTCGGGGTCTTCGGCCAGAACTGCACCTAAATAAAAAAAAAGCATGTAGTATAGAATATGTAGGCCTACATCTATTAACCTGCATCTGTCTGGTTTGACACTGACCTGTTGTGGTGCCACTTTCCACTTCCACAACCTCATGTTCCTCTCCATCATGTGGTTCTGGGGGTATTGTTGAAGGTCTTGGATTTAGAGGCTCATCTGACGTAGCTTTTTGAAGCCCTATGGAGATTGCAAGAAAAGGTATACTTTCATTAGTAACGAATATATTTTTGAGAAAATTAAACCATTGTGAGGGGGTTAGCTCGGCAGCGGGTGTGTGTGACCCCCGGGATGGGCTCCCCACCCAAAAACAGGCCCAGCAGACGGAGGTTGTGGTTTTCAAAATCAAAAAGGTGCGGTTTATTTTCTATTTACAGTGACAAAAACACAGCAAGGCAAAAAAAAACATAAACAAAATAAATCCTGGTCAACTTGACCTCTGACTAAACATACAGGTTTCCTAACTAACAACTGGGATCAGCCTAGTGCTGTCCTAGTCCCTAAGTCCCTGGTTTTAAATGTCCAAGCAAATATATAGCCACACAGGCTTTCTCTCACCGCACAGGGGTTCACTCTCCCTAGACAGTCCACACAGGTCTGCTTCCAGGCATGAGCTAACATCTAATGAATCTGGGAGTTTCTTATAGAGGCCTAAATGAGCTGACAAGGTTCAGCTGGTCTCATCAACTCCCTGTCTGCACGACGCCCAGCCCTCTCCCTAGAGGTATGAGTCATCCATGAGCCCACTAGTCTCAGCTGGGCTTATACAACTCTCCACCTAGCTGTATAAGTCGGCGTAAAGCCTGAATCTGGGCGAAATATATCTACCCCCCTGGATGCAACCAGGTGACTTTACCTTCCTGCTGTCACATACCCCCCCCTCTTGTTTTAACCTCGGGGTTGGAACACCAGCAATCAGGCATTCATGTACTCGAGACAAAGCATCCACATTCCCCATTTGAACGCCAGGGCGATGCTTTACTGTGAAGTTGAATTCCTGGAGGGCCAGGAACCACCTATTCACTCTTCTATTTGTTTCCTTGTTTTGAGCCATCCACTTTAACGGAGCGTGATCCGTAACCATGTCAAAGTGCCTACCTAGCAGGTAGTACCGAAGGGAATCTAGAGCCCACTTCACCGCTAAACACTCCTTTTCAACGGTGGCGTAATTTACCTCATGGGACTTCAACTTCCTGCTGAGGTAAATGACTGGGTGCTCTTCCCCGTTCCAGACCTGGGACAATACTGCTCCTAACCCCACATCTGACGCATCACTTTGTACGACAAAGTCTCTAGAGAAGTCGGGTGAGTACAACACTGGCTGGCTACATAAGGCTTGTTTCAAGAATTGGAATGCTGCCTCAGCCTCGGGGGTCCATTTAATCATGACCGACCCTTTCCCCTTCGTCAGGTTGGTTAGGGGCACAGCCTTAGAAGCAAAGTGGGGAATGAATCGCCGATAATACCCAGCGATTCCCAGAAAGGCTCGTACCTGCTTCTTGCTGTTGGGACGTGGCCAACTCTGGATGGCCTCGACTTTGTTGAGTTGGGGTTTTATTACTCCCCTCCCAATGGTGTACCCAAGATATTTGGCCTCCTCCTGCCCAATGGTACACTTCTTGGGGTTAGCCGTAAACCCTGCTTCCCGAACAGAGTCCAGGACTGCTTGCACTTTTGGCAGATGTGAGGCCCAATCTGTGCTATGGACAATTATGTCATCCAGGTAAGCCGCAGCATACTTCCGATGGGGCCTCAGCATCTGGTCCATTTTCCGCTGGAATGTGGCCGGCGCATTCTGTAACCCGAACGGCATTCTTTTATATTGGAACGCCCCGTCTGGGGTTACAAATGCGGTTTTCTCTTTGGCCGACTTGGCCAGGGGGATTTGCCAATACCCTTTTGTGAGGTCAAGAGTCGTCATGTATCGGGCTGTTCCCAGCCGGTCGATCAACTCATCTATACGTGGCATGGGGTAGGTGTCAAATTTTGTAACTTTGTTCAACTGACGAAAATCGTTACAAAATCGCCAGCTCCCATCCGGTTTAGGCACCAACACAATGGGACTAGACCAATCACTTTGGGACTCCTCTATCACCCCTAAGTTCAGCATTTTCTGTACTTCCTCCCGTATTGCCTCCCGTCGGGCCTCTGGGATCCGATAGGGTTTTAACTTCACCCTTTCACCGGGCGGGGTAATAATGTCATGCTCTACCCCAGATGTTTGTCCCGGCAGCTCAGAGAATACCTCCTTGTTGCGAAGCACAAACTCCTTAACCTCCTGTTGTTGGGGTTGTGACAAGGTGGCTGCGATTCCAACCTCAGGAATCACGCAACCAGTTTGAGCTGGTGACCAAGTGTCTGCGACTAGGGACTCTCTATCCCTCCAGGCTTTCAACAGATTAACGTGATAGATCTGTTCGGGCTTTCGCCTTCCTGGTTGTCTGACCTTGTAATTCACTTCGCTCACTTTTTCCATTATCTCGTAGGGGCCTTGCCATTTGGCAAGGAATTTACTTTCAACCGTAGGGACAAGTACCAATATCCTATCCCCCGGGGAAAAGGTACGGGTCTTGGCTCCACGGTTGTACACTCTCTGCTGTGCCAACTGCGCTTGGGCCAAATGTTCCTTCACGATGGGCATTACCTGTGCAATTCGATCTTGCATCAGGGCGACATGCTCAATCACACTCCTGTGGGGAGAACTCTCACTTTCCCAAGTTTCCTTGGCAATATCCAACAGCCCTCTTGGGTGTCTCCCATACAGTAACTCAAAGGGGGAGAATCCCGTAGAGGATTGGGGCACCTCCCTAATAGCAAACATCAAATAAGGAAGTAGACAGTCCCAATCCCTTCCATCTCTATCCACCACTTTCTTCAACATTTGTTTTAGGGTTTTGTTGAATCTTTCAACCAGCCCATCGGTTTGGGGGTGATACACAGATGTACGCAATTGCGTCACTTTGAACAATTTACACAGCTCTTTCATAACCCGGGACATAAAGGGTGTACCTTGGTCCGTAAGCAGTTCTTTACAAATACCCACCCGGCTAAAAACAAGAGATAGCTCTTTGGCTATGGTTTTGGCCGAGGTATTTCTGAGAGGGATCGCTTCTGGATAACGGGTGGCATAGTCCATTATAACCAATATGTACTGGTGCCCCCTAGCGGACTTGATTATAGGACCTACCAAATCCATTGCGATTCTCTCAAACGGGACCTCAATGATGGGTAGAGGGACCAGCGGGCTACGGAAATGTGGCATCGGGGCCGACCTCTGACACACAGGGCAGGAGGAACAATAATTTTCTATGTCCTTCATCACCCCAGGCCAATAGAATCTCTGTAATACCCTCTCTCGGGTTTTCTCTGTCCCCAGATGACCTCCAAGAATGTGCCCATGGGCCAACTCCAACACCAACTTCCTGTAAGGTTTGGGCACCACAAGCTGCTCAACGGTTTCTTCTGCCCTTTTTGCCACCCGATACAGTAGGTCCTTCTCTACGCTGAAGTATGGGTAAGTGCCGGTATTATCTGGGTTCACTAACTCGCCATCTATTTTCACTACGTTTTCCCGTGCCTTTATTAGGGCGGGGTCTTTCAACTGTTCTGTGGCAAAGTTTTCCCTGTGAACCTCAAGATCAGAAAACTCCACAGACGGTAGGTTTTCGTCTGAGGAGGTGGGCTCCTCTCCAGTTTCTTGAGTCTCCCCTGCCAATACTGACAAGGGAAATTCCGGAGAGTCCTCACCACTCTCAGGGGAGTTCTGGCTATCACATTCCTGGTACATAGGGGCACCAGTGGGGGGCTCAGGATCATCCCACAGTTCCCAGAACTTCGGAAAATCCCTTCCCACAATGGCGTCATGCGGTAACTGAGATACTAAGCCCACTGGATGAGAGAGGGTACCTCTGGGGGTCTCGAAACACACTGTAGTCACTGGATACTCTCGGGTGTCCCCATGCACACAAATAACGGCTACCTTGCTATTCCCAGAGACCTCTGTTTTAACTAACTCAGCCTTTATCAGGGTCACAAGGCTACCTGAATCCAGCAATACCACAACATTTCTACCATTAATACACATTTTGCATAAATGTTTCTCAGTTCCCCGAATGGCAGTGCATGCGACTGTCGCACACAGCGACTGACGTCTGCCCGTCAGAAAGTCACACTGCATGGGTTCCTCCACAACCGGGCAATTTGCTGCAATATGTCCCGCTTGCCGGCAGCGGTAGCAAACGATCCTTCTTGCGGCCTCTTGAGCCGCTGATTTCCCAGGCTGTTCTCGCCAAACTTGGGGTAGAGCTCCCACCCTCTCACTCTCTCCACCCTCACCCCTTGGAATCCTCTTATCCGCCCCTGGGGATGGTCTGGTCTTAGGGTGGAAAGTCCGAGTGTCTCTGGAAGAGGCCGTCAGGTTCTCTGTAGCCAAGTATTTCTCCACACGATCCACAAGACCATCGGCCGTCTCTGGGTCTCCATGGCTTACCCACTTTTGGATGGCAGTAGGAAGAGCTCTCAAAAACCGATCCATTACAACACGTTCCACAATCTTTGGTGCGGACAAAGTCTCTGGCTGTAGCCACTTTCTGCTCAGGTGAATGAGATCATACATTTGAGACCTGGGGGGTTTTCCAAGCTGGAAAGTCCAGTTATGCACACGCTGAGCCCGGACAGCCAGGGTGACACCCAGCCTTGCCAATATTTCAGCTTTTAGCATCACATAGTCTTTTGCTTGGTTAGGCTCTAGGTCATAGTAAGCTTTCTGCGATTCACCAGTTAACAGAGGAGCCACCAGTCCAGCCCACTGCTCCTCAGGCCACTTTTCTCTTTCAGCGGTCCTTTCAAATGTGGTCAAAAATACCTCTGGATCATCCTCTCCAGTCATTTTTGTCAATAAACGACTCACCCCAAAGGACGCGGTATTAGTGGGACGGCTTTCCTCACTGGTCTGCGGACGTTGCTGCATTACTGCTTCCATCTGTTGTTGTAGTCTCTGCTCTTGCTTCTGCAACAGGTCTATGAAGCGGGCCTCAGATTGCTGTTGGGCTTGTTGCTGAGCCTCCAGACTCTGTTGTAAAGTTGCAAGGCTCTGTTGATGAGCTTGCTGCTGGGCTGCAAGGCTCCTTTGCAAACCTGCATTTGTCTGCTGTTGATTGGCATTTGCTAGAGCCAGCTGTTTCAGTATCTCCTCCATGCTGGCTTAAAAAAAAACTGCCACTGGTTCTCCACCAACTGTGAGGGGGTTAGCTCGGCAGCGGGTGTGTGTGACCCCCGGGATGGGCTCCCCACCCAAAAACAGGCCCAGCAGACGGAGGTTGTGGTTTTCAAAATCAAAAAGGTGCGGTTTATTTTCTATTTACAGTGACAAAAACACAGCAAGGCAAAAAAAAACATAAACAAAATAAATCCTGGTCAACTTGACCTCTGACTAAACATACAGGTTTCCTAACTAACAACTGGGATCAGCCTAGTGCTGTCCTAGTCCCTAAGTCCCTGGTTTTAAATGTCCAAGCAAATATATAGCCACACAGGCTTTCTCTCACCGCACAGGGGTTCACTCTCCCTAGACAGTCCACACAGGTCTGCTTCCAGGCATGAGCTAACATCTAATGAATCTGGGAGTTTCTTATAGAGGCCTAAATGAGCTGACAAGGTTCAGCTGGTCTCATCAACTCCCTGTCTGCACGACGCCCAGCCCTCTCCCTAGAGGTATGAGTCATCCATGAGCCCACTAGTCTCAGCTGGGCTTATACAACTCTCCACCTAGCTGTATAAGTCGGCGTAAAGCCTGAATCTGGGCGAAATATATCTACCCCCCTGGATGCAACCAGGTGACTTTACCTTCCTGCTGTCACACCATGAACAAATAATTTGTAAACATTATTTGGAAGTGTGGTCCATTTTTAAATGTACCCCCAGTGACAACCGGAACACATGATTGGATACATAGCGAAAACCATAGCATATACTTTTTGAACCAAAGTTTGACACATTGTAACACCCCAAAGTATATACACAGGATCACCTGTGTGTGACACCCTCAAACTTTGGGGCTTTTGGCCCACACTTGTACTACTGCGTTCAGATGTTTCATCAGCTGCTGAGCATTCTCTCCCTTAACATTACCATGCATATCCTTTTGTTTTAACAAAATTGTCCTTTGGATTTGATCCCAAAAACTAATTGGTTACCAAATTTGCTCCCCCAAATAAAATTAACTAAATGGGTGTTCACACTGGATGATCCCAAAACATCGTTTTATGAACTGGACGGAGAAAGAGGTTTAATACGTCCGTTTACTGTGCGGACGAACCTGAAAGATGGTATATTTCACTGTACTATATCAAAGAGAAAAATACATGACATAATACAAGTAATAATCTTTAGCAGGGATAATAGCCAAAAAGTACTTACTTTTTCCTATAACTTTCTTGACTCTTTTGTATTGGTCGGGCTCCCGCAACTTCAGATCAGACCATCGTTTTCTGAGCTGTTCCTTCGTTCTGCACACACCAAATTTTTGGTGAAGACTTTTGACCACTTTGCCCATAATTTTTGACTTGACCAGATTAGGCCTTTTATACGCCCCATGCTTGGCATCATAATCCTCCCTCTTCAAAATGGCGACCATCTACACCATTTCCTCGAATGACATGTTGGATGCCTTATATCTCCTGGATCGGGATTTGGGCTCCTCAGGAATTTCATCCTCTGTAGAGGTAATCTCAGCCACTTGTGTCTCCGCCATGTTACTAAGCACTACGACGAGCGAGAAGGGGCGGGGAAAGTACAATATCGAACGTCAGGGGCGGGGAAAGCATGCAGAGATTCACACATCCGCAGTGTATATCAAGTGAAGATCCATGTGTCGAAAATATGTTCATTTGGCGGGAGAGAGGTTCGCAACGAATGTGTTGACCAAGGTACATAACATTTTAAGGATTTGGGTTTCCGCAGAGGAGGAGATTTGGGGCTTTTATATCTGTCCAAAATGCTGATTTGATGAATGGTGCCTGAAACATATGTATTTTCTTTGTTCTTGATTTTACAGAGAAAATTAATACATTCAAAAACCCTGAGTTTATGGGGGAGTTCATTGATAAAGGCAGACCAAAAGTGGTTCCAATAAAAACAAAACGGCCAGGACCGAAGCACTGGAGAGCCTGCTTGCATTTGTCCAAACCCAGATACCCACAACAGCTCTCCAAGATGTGAAAACCAAAATTGCTACCATCAGGGGGACATATAGGACCCAGAGGAATATGGTCCTGAAGTCCCAGAGGTCAGGTGCTGCAGCAGATAAGGTTTATAAACCCACTCTGTGGTACTACAGCAAGCTATCTTTTCTGGATGACCAGCTGGAAGTGTGGGAATCTCTGTCCACCCTTCCCCCCAGAGGTCAATCCAGCCTTCCTTGTAGCCAAACCTCCAGCCTTCCTTGCAGCCAGCCCTCCAGCCTTCCTGGCAACCTTGCTCTGGCTTCCTCTGAGGATCAAGATCAGGTCCTTGAGGAGGCAGATTTGGATATATGGAGCCAGGTAAAGTATTGATATCTACATTTATATGTTACAAAAGTGATGAATTTAAATTGATGTTAGTATTGTTAGGTATTTAATGTTCGAAAAAAAAAGGATTTAAAGAGCAAGATACAGTAGTGGTCAAATTTGATGTAGACAAGGCAACAATATCAGGAGGCGGAATCTCTGAAAATTTACTAATTTTTCACATTCTATTCAAAAATGTCTGGAGGTGAACAATGTGTGTGATTGATGGTGGAAAAAAATAAATAAAGTCCCTTTCTTTTTTTACAGCCAGAGCAGTGCCAGGAAGAGGGTGATGTTGGGGACAAGGAGGAGGCAGGGCCCAGTGGCACCCAGGAGGAGGCTGGGCCCAGTGGCACCCAGGAGGAGGCTGGGCCCAGCACAAGAGCCCAGATGCCTCCCCTGATAATGAAACCACGAAGGCCAAGGAGAGGTAGGCAGGTGGAGGAGGAAACAAGAGCCTTCATCAAAGAGGCTACTGCGGCCCTCAGAGAGGCACCCTCTGCTGAGGAGGGCTTTGCTGCAATCCTCGCACATAAGCTAGCCCAAATGGACCTGCGTCAAAAGCTCTATAGTTAGACCCTTCTCCTGAAGGTAATTACAAAGGAATTGCTCGGTGAACTCACCAAGTTCACCGACATCACGGAGGTTGTCCCTACTCCTCCACCTCCTCCTCCTACTATTCCTCCTGCCACAACCTCTCCTCCTGATCCCCAGCCTCTGAGGAAGAAACCAACCAAGGCTGCAGAGAAGGCTGCAGTGAAGGCTGGAGAGAAGGCTACAAGGAAGAGGAAAAAATAATGCCTGCTGTAGTACCACAGACTGGGGACATATATGACTTATCTGCTGCGGTTCCTCACCTTTGGGAGTTCAAGCCAAGATCGGGCTCCTTTTTGATTTCTTTCAATCAATAGTTTGGTTTTCACATCTTGGATGGTTGTTGTGGGGTCCAAAGGATGCACAAATGCAAGCAGGCTCTCCAGTGCTGCCTTCCCCTTTAATTTGTTATGTTCCTTAATAAAGGATACTTTTTTTTGGCTTAAAATACTTGACTATGTGATTTGTATTTCAAAAGAGACTTTGCTAGGGAGTAGGCAGGGACATTTAAAATAATATTATTGGTATTAACAAGGGACACAAACCGCCTTGAGGCAAAATGAGACAAATTTTGAAGGTTGGTGTGGTAACTTTACACAAGAATAATTTAAGCAAAAAAGCAAAAAAAAAAAAGGACCAAAAAAATAAATAAGCTAACTTAATTACTAAAATAAACTGCAAAAACATAAAAAAAAAAAAAAAAATTGATCTTTACATTTATTCATGAATTTATGAGGGAGATGTGGCTTGAAAAGAATATTTTTCGAACATTAAATCAATTAGGAATTACTTTAGAAACAAGTTTGGCATAACTCTCAATGTCATTAGCAAAAGAAGGTAATTGTTTAAGCATTATCAAAAGAAGAACAGAATGCGCAGCATTAAAATGATGCAATTAATTCCACCGTGACGAATGTGCCATATCTAGTTCCAACGCTAGCTTTACCAAAACGAGCGCTCCCGTCTCATACTTGATTCTGAGCATGCGCGTTTTTTTCACGTCGTTAAAGCATACACACTATCGTTTTTCACGTCGTTAAAAAAAACGACATGAAAAACGACGTGAAAAAAGAGAGCATGTTCGAAATTTTTAATGGCCGTTTTTCACGTCGTTAAAAATGCTCTGGAGCATACACACGATCATTTTTAATGGCCATTTTTAAAAATGGCATTTTTAACGGCATGAAAAAACGATCGTGTGTATGGGGCATTAGACTTGCTGTCACGCAAGCTAGCCTTCCTGATGGCTATCACCTCGGTCAGAAGGGTGTCAGAGTTGGCAGCCCTTTCATGCAGGGAACTGAACTTGATCCTTCACCACGACAGAGTCGTGTTACGACCTGTTCCATCCTTTTTGCCAAAAGTGGTGTCGGCCTTTCATTTAAATCAGGACATTATTTTGCCTTCTTTTTTCTCTCAGCCTCGTTCGGCAGAAGAGAGATGACTGCATTCTTTGGATATTGTCTGGGCAGTCAAGGTGTATTTGTCTAAACCTGTGGAGATCCGTGGATCAGATTCCTTTTTTGTTTTACCAAAAGGACCCAAGAAGGGGTCCGTTAATTGGTTATTCAGGCCTACGGTCTGAAACATAAAGCTCCTCATTCTACCAGGGGTGTAGGAACCTCCTGGGCTTTTCGCCATCAGGTATCTGTGGCTCAGATTGTAAGACTGCTACCTGGTCTTCGGTGCATACGTTCACAAAATTTTATCAAGTGGATGTTCGAGCAGCCAAGGATTCGGCTTTCGGCCACAGTGTACTGCGGGCTGCCGTATAAGTTCTGATGGCTATTGTTTGGCAGGGTGTCTCCCTCCCCTCAAGGCTATTGCTCTGGGATGTCCCAGTAGGTAATGAATATTAGCCTAACTCTGTATCCCATGATGTATGAAAAAGAAAATAGGATTTTTTTTTGTCGTACTTACCTGTAAAATCCTTTTCTTTGAGTACATCATGGGACACAGGGATCCCTACCTTATTTTTTGAGGATTCAGTGCTTGCTACAAAACTGATGTATGGGAGGGGTTATATAGGGGATCTCTTCCTTTGGTCTACCAGTGTCCAGTCACCTGATGATGGAGTATAACCCAGAAGGTAATGAATATTACCCTAACTCTGTGTCCCATGATGTACTCAAAGAAAAGGATTTTACAGGTAAGTATGACGAAAAAATCCTATTTTTTATTCTCAAGCAAGGTGATCTTCGACACATACTACATCTCATCTAGGCTGGCTAAATTACCTTCTGTAGTCAGTTTAACCACTTAAGCCCCGAACCATTTTGGCTGGTTAAGGACCAGGCCACTTTTTGCGATTCGGCACTGCATCGCTTTAACTGACAATTTCGCGGTCGTGCGATGTGGCTCCCAAACAAAAATGACATCCTTTTTCCCACAAATAGAGCTTTCTTTTGGTGGTATTTGATCACCTCTGCGGTTTTTATTTTTTGCGCTATAAACAAAAATAGAGCGACAATTTTAAAAAAAATGCAATATTTTTTACTTTTTGCTATACTAAATATCCCCCAAATATATAAAATAATTTTTTTTCCTCAGTTTAGGCCGATACGTATTCTTCTACATATTTTTGGTAGAAAAAATCGCAATAAGCGTTTATTGATTGGTTTGCGTGAAAGTTATAGCGTCTACAAAATAGAGGATAGTTTTATGGCATTTTTATTAATAATTTTTTTTTACTGGTTATGGCGGCGATCAGTGATTTTTTTCATGACTGCGACATTATGGCGGACACATCGGACACTTTTGACACTATTTTGGGGCCATTGTCATTTTTACAGTGAAAAGTGCTATACAAATGCACTGATTACTGTGAAAATGACACTGGCAGTGAAGGTGTTAACCTGTAGGGGGCGCTGAAGGGGTCAAGTGTTTTCTAGGGAGTGATTACTACTGTTAGGGGGCGTGTCTTGCCGTGTGATGTCACTGATCGTCGTTCCCTATGACAGGGAACAGACGATCAGTGGCAGTCACACTAGGAAGAATGGGGAAAGGTTTGTTTACACTTACCTCTCTCCGTTCTTCAGCTCTGTGACCCGATCGCGGGACACTGGCGGCGATCGGGTCCGTGGGTCCCGCGGGCGCGGTCACAGAACACAGGACCAGGTCGCGAGAGCACCGCCGGTGGCGCGCTTGTCACCCACGGCTGGGCTCTTAAAGGCGACGTACAGGTACGTGCTTGTGCCCAGCCGTGCCATTCTGCCGACGTATATCGGCGTGAAGGGGTCCTTAAGTGGTTAAGAGATGATGATGGAAATGTTCTGTTTGTCTTGACCCTTTTTGTTGTCCTTGTGGCATGAAAAAAAGCCTAATGTAATTAACGTTAGGCAAGGTAATTAACGTTCCCTGCGAGCGTCGCGACGCATGGGGATGGAGCCTGGCGCCAAATTCAAAAAGTGCAAAAAGCATAATACATACAGTACACTGTAATCTTACAGATTACATTACTGTATCAAATTATTTCACCTCCCTTTTGTCCCTAATGCTTTGCTCGGTGCCCTGCATGCATTTTTTTATTATATATACAGTATACTGTTCTTTCTGCCTGGAAACTTGAGAATGTCTATGACAACCAAAAAGTGTCCCTTTACATCAAAAGCGGTTTTAGACCAGCTAGAAAACAGCGATAGTAAATTAGAATCACTTTCAGAATTTAGCCATAGTAATTTGTGGGGAAATTCGTCATCAAACATTGAAACATTTAATGACAGCAACAGAGCAAATTTAAAATATCCACAATTGTGTTAACAATTTGTATCAAATATGTATGAATTCTAAAAAAGATGGACATTTTTATTATTAAAAAATCTCAGCCCTTCACTGAAACAATCTGTAATATGTGGAATAACTTAAACAATATTCATAATATGTGAAATCGAGCAAAACTAAAAATTCTCTATATAATACTCTAAATAAAGTGCAAGTGCTTATTCAACGAATACATGTCTGTAATAACACAACATTCAATGTGCTGAAAACAATACTCTCAAATCTGTAGACAATAGTGTGAGTGAATTTTTTTTTCTAAAAAGGCAAACAAATATTAATTACCATGTGATAAACCAAAAGAGACATAATAAAAAGTGTATAAAACTAAAAAAAATAAAAAAGGACTTATTAATTTATATACACCTAATCTTTAAACTGTGGAAAACCATATGTGTGTCATACTTATGTGTTGAATTATTTTTATTATATATGGTTAATTATTGCAATATTTTCTTAAAACAAACATTTTCTTATTACCCCCCCCCCCCCCCCCAAGTGCATCTGTGCAAAAAAAGACAAAAAAATTCCTGAAATCCAAATCCCAGTTCTCAATCAAAAAGGCTGAAACAGCGTGATCCAAAACTTCTTATATTCAGATGGCTAATGTGCTCCTTTCATCAGAAAAGCTGACACTCCGTAAGGACGTTATACAACAAAACTAATAGAGCGGAGGCTAGGACGCTGACACCATCATGCCGTTTTTTAGAGATCAGGCGTTCAGGTTTTGGAACATAGCCAGGAGCAGAGGATCACATTATTAATAATACACGATTGTTCCCTAGTGTTGGGTAGACACATAAGAAATGTGAGTGTATTTTCAACAGTTTTTAACCACTTCAGCCCCGGAAGGATTTGCCCCCTTAATGACCAGGCCATTTTTTGCGATACGGCAAAAATGTTTGTTTTAAGAAAATATTTCAATAATTAATCATATATAATTAATTATTTTCAACACATAATTATGACACACATATGGTTTTGCACAGTTTAAAGATTAGGTGTATATAAATTCAATCCTTTTTTATTTATTTTTAGTTTTATATACTTGTTATTATGTATTTTTTGGTTTATCACATGGTAATAGTTTTTTTGCATTTTTAGAAAAAAATAAATTAACACACAATATTGTCTGCCGATTTCAGAGTATTGTTTTCAACAGATTGAATGTTGCATTATTACGGGCATTTATTCATTGAATAAGCACTTGCACTTTATTTAGAGTATTATATAGAGAATTTTTAGTTTCACTCGATTTCACATATTATGAATATTATTTAAGTTATTCCACATATAAGAGGAGGGGTAGATTGTTTCAGTGAAGGGCTGAGATTTTTAAATCATATAAAGTCTTTTTTTTTTTTTGAATTAATACATATTTGGTACAAATTGTTAACACAATTGTGGATATTCCATAGCTTTGCGCTGCAAACTTATTTATTGCATTATCCACTAGTATTTTACTAGGATTGAGCAGCAGAATTCTCAATTGGGATCCACAATTGTCTAGGTAATTCTGTGGTGCTGATTCCTCTTTTCTGTTACATGGTAAACGCGGCCAAGTCATGCATACCGATACATTGGAACTCGCTATGTGTGCCCTCTATAAATGAATGGTTCACACGCATTAACAAAATTATAGAAATGGAGGAGCTGATACACATAGCTAAAGAAACCAAAGACAAATTTAACTCAACATGGGCTTGTTGGCTTCACTTTCGCACAACAGATGCATACAATCACAAAATGAACAATGGTCACTCACAGACCCATGCCACAAACTCCAATACTTCTTGACACTCACCTTCCTTACAAAATACACCACTTTCTACGTCATATTCCATTTCAGATGGCACACGCTCCAACCTTTAAAGCATTTTGATAAGTGATATGACACAGTCATTGATTACCATCTCCCATGGCTAAGAACACATTACAGATAAAGAAGCATAAGCTGTCAATTGTTTCTCGAGGAGAGCTTTCAAGATTTCACTATCTTGTCCTTTGCCCTTGGGGAATATTCCCCCTTTGCATGAGACACAGATAACCTATCTTTATTTTTATTCTCTCCCCCGCCTTTTTTTTTCTTTCTCTCTCTTCTCCTCCCTTCTCTGCTCTATCCCTGTCCCCAGACCCTCATATTCTGCTAGAGAGTTTCTCCAAATCCAGGAACTCTACATTAATGGGAGGACAACATTGGCTAAGTGGATATAAGATTACAACCGCCCAAAAACAAACGACCCCTCCAAGAATAATAATATGCACGCTTTTACCCCTTGTAGGAGAAACTGTCATTCCCATATACCTCCCATTCCCTCTTCGACCTTTTTCCTTTCCTATATTCAAGATGTTCTACAAGCTTCTCAGCTCTCAATAACCATTTCTGAGATATGTTGTTATAACTTTCCTAAGTTAAAGACCTTTATACTGAAGCCCCGACTTTCAACCCCAGGTTTAAACTTTATGTATTTACACATATTGAAAAAATTAAAGGATAACCCTGCCGTAGACTATGAAAAGGTTTTGAGTGAACTTCTAGATAAAGGGGTTCGTATGGGGGTGCCATCTGAGAAAGATTTTAATCTTCCAAAGATGCATACGGAGCTTACTCCCCTGACTGGGTGCCCCATAGTATCCAGGATTGGGTCCTTGAATGAGCAACTTGGCTTTTGGGTAGTCTGTCAGCTACAACCCATAGTTAGGAATCTTCCTAGTTAGAGACACAAAACAACTTTGGAAAATTGTGGATAGTGTTACATGGGAACTTGAGGACAGGTGGATTGTGTGTGATGTTTCCTTTATTCCTCTATACCCCATGCTTTAGGTCTCAGAGCAGTCAGTCTCTTTTTGGATGTATACAGTAAATACTCTGCGGTGCATAAGGAGTATTAGACATGGCTGGACAGAGAGAGGGCTCAGATAAATATTAGGGGGGCTGCTACACACATAAGGTTTTTTATCTTAATGCATAGAATGCATACAATTATATATAAAAATATAAAAAACTCTGTTTCGGTTTTGGCGGCACCAAAAACGCACCGCGGGTACATGTGTTGAGGTAATACATTGCTACAAACTATAGGAGATTATAGGACCTCCCCTTCACCACTAGTGCTGGTGTGACATTGGGAGTCACCCTTGGACACTCTCCTATTGTTTCCTTCGCTTTTCCTTGACGGTTGGGTTACTCGACTTTTGGACCATAGCTGTATCACTTAACATGAGATTACAGTTTGGATCAATACACACATTAGCACTCAGGCCTCAATGGAGAGGTTTCCAACATCTTGTAATCCTCCCATGTCTTCTGTGGCACCGCCTTAAGCTCATCTGCATTGTTGGGTCTGGTGTCTCTCATCTTCCTCTTGACAATACCCCACAGATTCTTTATAGGGTTTAGGTCAGGCAAGTTTGCTGGCCAATTAACCTCCCTGGCGGTTTTCCCGAGTGTGGCTTGGGGTTAAATTTCAGTACCATTAGCGGTATCCCCGAGCCACACTCAGGATTGCATTGCAGGATCCTGGTGCAGGTTACTTACCTTGTCCCCAGGATCCTGCGATGTCCCCCCGCTGTGTCCGCGGGCTCTGTCCTCCGCCTGATGCCTCTGTGTGCCAGGCTCCGTTCCCTACGAGCGTCGCGACGCACGGGGTGGAGCCTGGCGGCAAATTCAAAAAGTACACAAAACATAACACATACAGTACACTGTAATCTTACAGACTACATTACTGTATGAAATCATTTCACATCCCTTTTGTCCCTAGTGTTTTGCCCAGTGCCCTGCATGCAGTTTTATATTATATATACTGTTCTTTCTGCCTGAAAACTTGAGATTGTCCATGGCAACCAAAAAGTGTCCATTTACGTCAAAAGTGGTTTTAGACCAGCTAGAAAACAGCGATAGTAAATTAGAACACTTGCAGAATTGAGTGAAAGTGAATTGTGGGGAAACTAATTTTATTATTATTATATTATTATTTTTTATAATTATTTATACTTATTTATTATATAAAAATGTATGATTTTGTGTTTCAAACGTTATCATTAGGGATGAGCCGAACACCCCCGGGTTCGGTTCGCACCAGAACCTTCGAACGGACCGAAAGTTCGCGCGAATTTTCGAACCCTATTCGTTATAATGGACGCGAACGTTCGAAATCAAAATTGCTAATTACAACGGCCAATATGCATGTTAATGTCATAAAACAGGTTTGGGGACCCGGGTCCTGCCCCAGGGGACATATATCAATGCAAAAAGAAATTTTAAAAACTAAAGTTTTTTCGGGAGCAGTCATTTTAATGATGCATAAAGTGAAAAAAAAAAAAGTGAAATTTTCCTTTAAATATGGTACCTGGGGGGTGTCTAAAGTATGCCTGTGAAGTGGCATGTGTTTCCCGTGTTTAGAACTGTCCTTGCACAAAATGACATTTGTAAAGGAAAAAAAGAAGCCATTTAAAACCACTTGCGGCTTTAATGTCATGTCTTGTCCTGGCCGCCATATGGCTGAAAATCCTTGAGAAAAATGGCATGGCTACCCCATCACCCCCCCCCCCACCCCAGCCCCTTTGGGTCTTGTATGGATACTAAGGGGGACCCCGCACCCAAAATAAAACCCTATACCTACAACCCTATATACTCTGAACAGCAGTATATAGGTGGTGCAAACAAGACATGGACTGTAGGTTTGTTCTTAAGTAGAATCTGAACAGGTACATTATGAAGTGTAGCTACATCCCAAAAAAATCAATTTTTAAGCTTTTTGGAGAACATAGGGAGGGGTTATCACCCCTGTAACATTTGCTGTCTTTGCACATCTGTTCAGAACATGTCACCTCACTTTCCGTCCCAATGACAAATGTTTTTGGAAAAGTGGGGTTTTAATTGAAACAAGGATTGGTGATAAAGCATCAGTAGAGAGGAGATACCTTTTTCCCAAATTAAATCTAACAGGATAGAATTTTCCTTCCTAGGGGTAGATTTCCTCTCACTTCCTGTTTTCTCTTGCCGTTTGCAAGTAGGAGTCGTTTGTAAGTTGGATGTTTGAAAGTAGGGGCCTGCCGTATATACTCTGCAGAAATTTGCCCTATTAGATGTTGGTGTAGCCACAAGACTGGTGGGCACAGGAATGGGCCCTGCTGTGAGTTAATAGATCAAGATTTGTACTTGCATGCACCTGTTGAACCGGGCAGAAAAATTGGGCCTTTTGACGGTGGTGGTGGTGGTGGTGGACGGTGTTGCCACAAGACTGTAAGCCCTCACAGTTACTCTTGGTGGGTGCAGGAATGGGCCCTGCTGTGAGTTATTAGATCAAGATTTGTAATTGCATGCACCTGTTGAACAGGGCAGAAAAATTGGGCCTTTGGTGGTGGTGGTGGTGGTGGACGGTGTTGCCACAAGACTGTAGGCCCTCATAGTTACTCTTGGTGGGCGCAGGAATGGGCCCTGCTGTGAACTATTAGATCAAGATTTGTAATTACACGCCCCTGTTAAACAGGGGCTGAAAAATTGTGCCTTAGGCATTGGTGCTGGTGCCACAACACTGCAACCCCTCACAGATACTGTACTTGGAGCACAGCAGTCACACCTGTTGCGAAGCATCTTTTTAAAAAATTGTAATTACACGCCCCTGTTATACAGGGGCTGAAAAATTGTGCCTTAGGCACTGGTGCTGGTGCCACAACACTGCAACCCCTCACAGATACTGTACTCTGAGCACAGCAATGAGACCTGTTGCAAAGCATTGCCTAAAAATTGTAATTACACGCCCCAACAGGGGCTGAAAAATTGTGCCTTAGGCACTGGTGCTGGTGCCACAACACTGCAACCCCTCACAGATACTGTACTCTGAGCACAGCAGTCACACCTGTTGCGAAGCATCTTTTTAAAAAATTGTAATTACACGCCCCTGTTATACAGGGGCTGAAAAATTGTGCCTTAGGCACTGGTGTGGTGGCATGGATCATTGAGGAGGAGGAAGAGGATAGACAGTGAACATAACAGGACAGTCACTCAGCATCAGCATAGGCAGTCTTGAAGGGATGTGACATTATAAATTATTCCGTTATATCCGCTTCAGGTGTCTGGTAGCTGGTGGTGATCCAAGACTGATTCATTTTTATGAAGGTCAGTCGATCAACCGAGTCGGTGGACAGGCGCACCCTATGATCGGTGACAAATCCTCCAGCAGCACTGAATGTGCGTTCGGAAAGAACGCTGGATGCAGGACAGGCCAGTAGCTCAATTGCATACTGTGCAAGCTCTGGCCAGTGATCCATCCTCAGGACCCAGTAAGCCAGAGGATTTTCGGTGGGAAAGGTGTCCAAGTCTGACCTTGCCCCTAGGTATTCCTGCACCATGTATATCAGACGCTGGCGATGGTTGCTGGAACCGATCATACCTTGGGGCTGCGGACTAAAAAATTGTCTGAACGCATCGGTCAGACGTCCACCTTCCCCACCGCTCCTTCTGCTACTGACCGAAGCCTCAGCAACTCGTCGTCCAGGACCAGGAGTTTGTAACCTCCCAGTTTCTGGGAACGCGTTGCACAGACCTTTCTGCAAGGCCTCCCTGAGATGTCTCATCCTCTGCTCCCTCTGCGACGGCAAGATAAGGTCCGCAACCTTACCCTTGTACCGTGGATCAAGGAGAGTGGCCAGCCAGTAATGGTCACTCTCCTTGATCCGAAGAACACGAGGATCCTTCCGCAGGCTTTGCAGGATCAGGGAGGCCATGCAGCGTAGGTTAGCTGAGGCATTCGGTCCGGAGTCTTCTGGGTCACTGAGGATGACATGATCGCCAGCCACCTCCTCCCAGCCACGTACAAGTCCACTGGTTTGTTGGGACTGTACATCATCCCTAAAAGACTGCTGCTGCTGATGCTGAGTGCCAGGCTCCACCTCCATGCTCACACAATCCTCCTTCTCCTCCTCCTCCTCCTCCTCTTCCTGTGTGATGGGTGGGACAGAAGGAACATTGTCTGGATAAAGGGGGCCTTGAGAGACAAGGAAGTCCTCCTCTTCCTGCCTCTGTTCTGCCTCAAGTGCCCTGTCCATTATCCCACGCAGCGTATGCTCCAACAGGTGGACAAGAGGTACAGTGTCACTGATGCATGCACTGTCACTGCTCACCATCCTCGTGGCCTCCTCAAATGGTGAGAGGACAGTGCATGCATCCCTGATCATGCTCCACTGGCGTGGGGAAAAAAAGCCAAGCTCCCCTGACCCTGTCCTGGTGCCGTAGTCGCAAAGGTACTCATTGATGGCCCTCTGCTGCGTGTGCAGTCTCTGCAGCATGGCCAACGTTGAGTTCCACCTGGTGGGCATGTCACATATTAGGCGGTTCTTGGGCAGGTTCAGCTCCTTTTGCAGCTCAGTCAGCCGAGCACTGGCATTATAAGATCGGCGGAAATGCACACAGACTTTCCTGGCCTGCCTCAGGACATCCTGTAAGCCTGGGAACCTGCCCAAGAACCGCTGCACCACCAGGTTGAGGACGTGAGCCATACAGGGCACATGGGTGAGCTGCCCCTGTCGCAGGGCGGAGAGGAGGTTGGTGCCATTATCAGAAACGACCATTCCTGGCTTAAGCTGGCGTGGCGTCAACCACCTCTCGGCCTGCCCCTGCAGAGCTGCCAGAACCTCTGGCCCAGTGTGGCTCCTGTCCCCCAAACACACCAGCGCAAGCACGGCATGGCATCTTTTTGCCTGCGTACTCGCGTAGCCCCTTGTACGCCTACGGAGCACCGCTGGTTCCGAGGACAGAGCACTCGAAGAGGACATGGAGGAAGAAGAAGAGGAGGGGGTGGAGGAGAGAGGTGTGTCACAACCAGTAGTAGCATTTTGGAGGCGTGGTGGCGGAACAACCTCCAACACTACTGCACCTTGTCCTGCATCCCTCCCAGCTGCCAATAGAGTGACCCAATGGGCCGTGAAAGAAAGATAACGTCCCTGTCCATGCCTGCTGGACCATGAGTCAGCGGTAATATGCACCTTACCGCTGACCGCCCTGTCCAGCGAGGCATGGACATTGCCTTCCACATGCCAGTAGAGAGACGGAATCGCCTTCCGTGAGAAAAAGTGGCGTTTGGGAACCTGCCACTGAGGAACCGCACATTGAACAAACTCACGGAAGGGGGCCGAGTCTATCAACTGAAAAGGCAGCAGTTGAAGTGCTAGCAATTTAGCCAAGCTAGCATTCAACCGCTGGGCATGTGGATGGCTGGGAGTATACTTCTTTCGACGGTCCAGCAGCTGGGGCAGGGAAATTTGCCTGCTACAATCGGACGTCGGTGTACTGCAAGTACTTGGTTGTGACACACCTAATTCTACACCTTCAGTCCTCTCAGAGCAGCTTTCAGAGAGGACTGAAGATATAGTGGGGATGGAGATCCCAGCTGATGAGGAGCAAGGAGAGGTCCGCTTTGTTCTTTGGTGTGGGTCTTTTATGTGTGCTTGCCAACGAGCTGCATGGCAGGTCGACATATGTCTGCTCATGCTTGTGGTGCCCAAGCGGCTGATGTTTTGGCCACGCGAGATACGCTTGAGACAAATATTGCAAATAGCAGTGGTGCGATCTGATGCACTCGTCTCAAAAAAGGCCCACACCAAAGAACTTTTGTGATAACGTGCAGAGGCAGCGCCCTGCACAGGCGGAGCTCTGCGGTGTGGTACAGTTGCTGTGCTGGCCTCTAGCTGGCCTCCAGGGGGCATCCTGCCTCGTTGGACATGTGACGCTGCATCCTCCTCCTCCTCCTCCTCTCTCCCTTCAGGCACCCACGTGGAGTCAGTGACCTCATCATCCCCTCCCTCTTCACCACTAGAGCAAACCTGGCAGTAAGCTGCAGCTGGTGGAACACTACTGCCAGTTTGCTGTCCTTCAGCATCCCCTCTCTCTGCGCGCACACTACTGACTTCCTCAAGCTGGGTATCATCATCCGAGCCTTCGAATCGTTGGGCATCCTCCTGGAGCATGTACCCAACACTGTGCTCAAACAGTTCGGGGGACTCCTCAGGAGGACATGGTGGGTCTAGGGAAGGGGTGGCTGATGATGCCATTGAGTACGCGTTGGCAGCTGCTCTGCCAGTACCCTGAGCCTGGGTGAGAGAGGATGAGGAGGATGAGGAGGGCTTGGTCATCCATTCTACCAAGCCTTCGGCATGATGCGGCTCCACATGTCCAGCTGCCGAAAACAAAGACAAGCGTGTCCCATGGCCACGTGCTGATGACGATGCACGACCACGTCCACGGCCAGCACTGTTGTCTCTAGAAACAGAGCCTGCCTGCCCTGTGTTCTTGCCTCGGCACGCTCTGCCTCTCCTTGGCGGTCTTCCAGCCATTGTAGTCGGTAGTGTATATAGTATAAAAAATAGAACTCCTATGTGTGCTCACAACACACTGTAGGTCCTATGGGTGCTGACACTAACACACTATAGGTACTATGTGTGCTGCTGACAAGAAAATATAGGAGCTCTGTTTGCTGCCACTAACACACTAGAAGTCCTATTGGTGCTTCTGAGATGAAAATATAGGAGCTCTGTGTGATGCCACTAACACACTAGAAGTCCTATGGGTGCTTCTGAGATGAAAATATAGGAGCTCTGTGTGATGCCACTAACACACTAGAAGTCCTATGGGTGCTGCTGAGAAGAAAATATAGGAGCTCTGTGTGATGCCACTAACACACTAGAAGTCCTATGGGTGCTTCTGAGATGAAAATATAGGAACTCTCTGTGATGCCACTAACACACTAGAAGTCCTATGGGTGCTGCTGAGAAGAAAATATAGGAGCTCTGTTTGCTGCCACTAACACACTAGAAGTCCTATGGGTGCTTCTGAGATGAAAATATAGGAGCTCTGTGTGATGCCACTAACACACTAGAAGTCCTATGGGTGCTGCTGAGAAGAAAATATAGGAGCTCTGTTTGCTGCCACTAACACACTAGAAGTCCTATGGGTGCTGCTGAGAAGAAAATATAGGAGCTCTGTGTGATGCCACTAACACACTAGAAGTCCTATGGGTGCTGCTGAGAAGAAAATATAGGAGCTCTGTTTGCTGCCACTAACACACTAGAAGTCCTATGGGTGCTGCTGAGAAGAAAATATAGGAGCTCTGTGTGATGCCACTAACACACTAGAAGTCCTATGGGTGCTTCTGAGATGAAAATATAGGAGCTCTGTGTGATGCCACTAACACACTAGAAGTCCTATGGGTGCTTCTGAGATGAAAATATAGGAGCTTAGAAGTCCTATGGGTGCTGCTGAGAAGAAAATATAGGAGCTCTGTTTGCTGCCACTAACACACTAGAAGTCCTATGGGTGCTTCTGAGAAGAAAATATAGGAGCTCTGTGTGATGCCACTAACACACTAGAAGTCCTATGGGTGCTTCTGAGATGAAAATATAGGAACTCTGTGTGATGCCACTAACACATTAGAAGTCCTATGGGTGCTGCTAAGAAGAAAATATAGGAGCTCTGTTTGCTGCCACTAACACACTAAAAGTCCTATGGGTGCTTCTGAGAAGAAAATATAGGAGCTCTGTGTGATGCCACTAACACACTAGAAGTCCTATGGGTGCTTCTGAGATGAAAATATAGGAACTCTGTGTGATGCCACTAACACATTAGAAGTCCTATGGGTGCTGCTGAGAAGAAAATATAGGAGCTCTGTTTGCTGCCACTAACACACTAGAAGTCCTATGGGTGCTGCTGAGAAGAAAATATAGGAGCTCTGTGTGATGCCACTAACACACTAGAAGTCCTATGGGTGCTGCTGAGAAGAAAATATAGGAGCTCTGTTTGCTGCCACTAACACACTAGAAGTCCTATGGGTGCTGCTGAGAAGAAAATATAGGAGCTCTGTTTGCTGCCACTAACACACTAGAAGTCCTATGGGTGCTGCTGAGAAGAAAATATAGGAGCTCTGTGTGATGCCACTAACACACTAGAAGTCCTATGGGTGCTGCTGAGAAGAAAATATAGGAGCTCTGTTTGCTGCCACTAACACACTAGAAGTCCTATGGGTGCTGCTGAGAAGAAAATATAGGAGCTCTGTTTGCTGCCACTAACACACTAGAAGTCCTATGGGTGCTGTTGGGGTGCAATGCTGTGCTAACAGCACTGCGGTTGGTACTACTGCAATACTGTACTAACAGTAAGCACGCACCAGACTAATCCCCAGCAGCAGCTAATAACACGCTAACTGTGCAATCAGCAGCAATGAACGATCAATGACTTAGGTAGCAATGGTTTAGCAAAGAAATAGCCAATGGTTTAGCAAAGAAGAGCAAATCTTTCAGTATCAAGCAAAGACAGAATCAGCAGACTGATCTCTCCTAAAGCCGGAACTCATGTGACCGGGGCCGATGGCGTGGCGGCCTTTTAAATGGTGGGGCATGTACTAAAGCCCCTGAGCTGTAATTGGCTACAGGCGTCCTGCCTGTAGCCAATTATTGCTCTCCGAGTTTCGGGCGCTGTGATTGGCCAAGCATGCAGGGTCACAGTGCATGCTTGGCCAATCATCAGCCAGCAATGCACTGCGCCGGCCGCGCCGGCCGCAATGCATTGCGGGGCCGCTCGCATCACACGAATGTGATGCGAACGGCCCAAATAGTTCTGGGCTCGACGAGCGAGCGAACGCCCGGTGCTCGATTCGAACATGGGTTCGAATCGAGCACCGGGCCCATCCCTAGTTATCATACCCGGGATGTCTACTAGACTCTTGTTTGGACACATTTAAGTGTGTTATTACTAAGATTTAGAGGCCTACAATATAAAACGCCAAATTTCTATGCAAAACAATTGTACCGCATTGAGACGCAAAAATCTGACATAATCATACCGCCAGGGTGGCTACGCACAGTGAAACCTTGATCATTAAACCAGATATTGGTATTTTTGGTAGCGTGGGCAGGTGCCAAGTAGTGATGGACGAACATCTGATGAGACGGTTCGCGAACGCGATTGCGCGAATGCGCGCAAATGTTCGCGAACCGCAGGTTCGCAGCGGGTCACATTCATTTTAATGGCAGGCGAACATGAAAAACCTGCAGGTCATATTTGCAGCCACAAAATACTTACTAGCTGTGCACACATAGTCCCACAACATGGACACTGACATACCAGAAGTATTAAGCAAATCTGCGATCGTCAATTCAGGAGCGCATTAAGGCCATGGAGGAGAGGCAAGGCCAGGCTATGAAGGGGGTGCAGGAGATGACCTACTTTTTTTATAAGTTATATAAATCGTGTATACAGTTATAAGGTGTATTTTGTTTTTTGTAATATTGCTCGGTTTTAGTGTAATAGCTCTGCCTAAATCAGCCAGAACTTACAGCAGCCGGTAAATACATGTCAAATACATATAGGGTCCATTCACACGTCTGTAAAATGGGTCCCCATCCATTCCACAATTTAGCAGAACGTTTACCCATTGATTTTCAATTCCAGTCTGAAAAATTAGGCATTCACAGACTGGATAAAGAAGTAAATGTCGGCCAGTACAGGCCCCAAAAATTAGCCAACAGGCGTTCACCTGACAGCAAAGAACTTTGTATTCTGTGGCTGGAGGTACATTAGGCATTCACAGGATAAATACGTTTTGGCCATTACAGGCCCCAAAAATTAGGCATTCAACGGACATAAAAGGCCTTTTATGCCGCTGTATTTACCTAAGACAGGAACGATAAATTGTTATGGGTGGTGGCGGATATTTGTGGCCTGTCATGAGGAATTTGAATCAAACATGGTCTACTGGTCACATGTGTTGAATTCCTCCGAGATCCATGCCTCATTCATTTTTAGAAATGTGAGGTAGTCAACACTGTCGTGAGTTAGGCGAGTGCGTTTATCGGTCACGTTCCCCCCTGCTGCGCTGAACGTCCTTTCGGACAGAACACTGGACGAGGGGCAAGCCAACAGTTCCATTGCAAATTGTGCAAGCTCTGGCAAGAGGTCGAACCTGCCCACCCAGTAGTCCAGGGGTTCATCACTTCTCAGAGCGTCCACATCGGCCGTTAACCCGATGTAGTCGGACACCTGTCTGTCTAGGCATTCCCTGATGCTGGATCCGGATGACAGCTGTCGATGGGTCGGCTGAAAGAATGATCTCATATCAGAAGTGACCAACACATCTTCAAAATGCCTTCTTCTTGCAGGCGCTGTTGGATTGGTACCTGCAACTGTTTCTCTGTGAGTGGAAATTCCTCTGCCAGCGCACGCAAAAGCAGAATGCAGCATTTCTCTAAGCAAGGCCTGGAAGTGCTCCATTCTGACAGCCCTCTGTGATGGTGTTAACATTTCCGGCATTTTTTGTTTGTACCGGGGGTCTAAGTACGTTGCCACCCAGTACTGGTCCTTGCCCTTTATGCTTTTTATACGGGGGTCCCTCTTAAAACACTGGAGCATGAAGGCCCCCATTTGGACTAAACTGGAAGCGATGTGGTGGCCTGGCTCCTGTTCATCATCCAGGATAATGTCGTCCTCGTTCTCCTCCCCCCATCCACGGACAACAACAGGGATCCCAGAAAGGTTTAAACCATGCTCTTCTTGCTCCTCCTCATCCACCCCGGCACCATCCTCTTCTGACTCCCCTTCAGACTCCTGTTGTTGACTTGTCTCAGATGGAGTAGTCCCCCCCTGGGAATTCATCCAGCATTGCGACTTCCTCATCTTCCTGCTCCTGCTCCTCGACGGCTTGAACAATGACACAACGCAATGCACGCTCCATAAAGAAGGCGTAAGATACAATGTCACTGATGGCGCTATGGCTGCGACTGACCAGTTTGGTGATCTCATCAAATGGCCGCAGAAGTCTGCATGCGTCGCGCATGAGCAGCCACTGGCGCAGTGAAAAAAAACCAAGCTCCCCAGAACCTGTCCTGCCGCAGAGTTCGTACAGGTAGTCGTTAACTGCACGTTTCTGCTGGAGCAGCCTATCAAGCATATACAAGGTTGAGTTCCGTTGCGTCGGGCAGTCACAAATAAAACGTCTGACGGGCATATTGTTGCGCCGCTGAATGTCAGCAAGGCGAGCCATGGCCGTGTAAGATCTTCTGAAATGGGCCGAGATTTTCCTTGCCTGCCGCAAGACGTCCTGGACCCCAGGGTATTTGACAACGAATCGCTGCACGACCAAGTTCAAGATGTGTGCCATGCATGGCACGTGTGTAATTTTGCCCTGTTTCAACGCGCTCAGCAGATTGGCACCGTTGTCGCACACCACTTTACCAACTGTCAAATTGAGCGGTGTTAGCCACTGATCTGCCTGTGAACGCAAAGCTGAAAGGAGTGCAGGGCCAGTGTGGCTCTTGGCTTCCAGGCACAACAGACACAGCACAGCATGGCAACGTCTCACCTGGCATGTCGAATAGGTTCTGGGGATCTTGGGCGACGCAGCAGAAGAGACGGTAGCAGCGGAAAAGGAGGAGTCAGCCGAGGAGGAGAGGGAGGATGGGGTACGAGGAGGAGAAGAAGAGGCAGGCCTGCATGCAATCCGTGGCGGTAAAACCAAATCTACACGGGTGCCACAGGTTACATGCTTGACGGTCGTCAGAAGGTTCACCCAGTGGGCAGTAAAAGTTATATACCTTCCCTGCCCGTGTTTTCTAGACCACGTGTCTGTGGTCAGATGAATCTTGGCACCGACACTGTGTGCCAGAGATACATTCACTTGCCGCTGAACATGGCCATATAGCTCTGGGATGCCCTTTTGCTAGAAATATTTCCTTCCTGGGACCTTCCATTGTGGTGTTCCAATGGCCACAAATTTTCGAAAGGCCTCCGAGTCCATCAGTTTATATGGCAGTAGTTGGCGGGCTATCAGTTCCGACAAGCCAGCGGTCAACCGTTAGGCAAGAGGGTTATCCGGCGTCATAATTTTTTTACGCTTGAACATTTGGCCCACGGAAGCCTGCCCTTTTCCAGAAAAACGTGAGGACAACATGATGGAAGGTGGAGTGGAGGACAATTGTGAGGAGAGAGGAGAAGGAGAAGTAGAAGAGGCTGGACGGTGAGAGCCTGGAGTTTGGCTTTGTGGGTTCTGACGGCGTTGCTCCCGCTGGGCTCGGTGATGGGAGTTCATGTGCCTTCTTAAGGCGGTTGTCCCTAGGTGAGTGTTGGGCTTTCCGCGACTTATGCATTGACTGAAAAGGCTGCAGATGGCCACACTATGGTCAGCAGCGGACACGTTAAAAAAAGCCCACACTGCGGAGCCATGTGCCGGCGTCCTGGGAGCGCCAGATGTGACCGTACATGGTTGCTGGCTCACTCCTGATACATTAGCAGTCTGGTTTGTCCCTCCTGTGCAATGTAGGTTTGGCCTGCTTCACCTCCCTATCTGCTGGTCCATCTCTCCCTCTGAACTCCCCTCCTCTTCCTCTCTTGTGGGCACCCACGTGACGTCCATAGACACGTCATCATCGACGTCACCTTCCCCACCACTAACATTAGAGATCTCGGAGTAGGCAGCAACAGCGGGGACCAACCTCCTTGGGCTGATCTGGATACTGTCATCAGACTGCTGAGTGGCGGTTGTTGCTACCTCCTTTGGGGGTGCACACAGCAGAGAGTGAAGAGGGTGCAGATAGAGAGGATGAGGAGAGTGCAGAAGAGGAAGGCTGAGTGAGCCACTCAATCAAGTCTGGTGCGTCCTTTGACGTAATTGAACGCACCTTCTGCAAATTCCCACTTTGGCTCCGGCCTGGTGCTCCTGCCCTACCCCTACCACCCCTGCGGAAGGGCCTGCCTCTTCCTCTGCCTGTCATTTTTTAAATGACCCTGTGACAAAAGTCTCTAGAGAAGCGCAGTATATGTGGAAGAAGGTATATAACACCCCGCTTCAATCTGTCGTTTTGGGGGGCCACTGGTCTATCACACCAGTTATAATACTTTTTTCTAATTGCGTTTGTCACTCTTTCTAGTTGTAGTATCGCTGCAGAACCGTTCAGCAGTCACAATGCTGCACAATACAAATCCACTATAATATGCTTTCTATATTAGAAAGTATATTATAATTGTATTACACCCCTATATACTGCACACCAAACAATAGTACACCTATACCAGTCCTTAAAAGGACTTTTGTGGACCTATATTAGTTAGCGATTTGTGTCACTACAGTCTGTCCCTGCTCCACACAGCAACCTCTCCCTACACTGACAAAAGACAGAATGTGAAATGGTAGCCAGATCAGGTCTATTTATAAGGTAGATGGTATGTCCATGTGCTGAAATGTCTCAATTGGCTGTCCTGTACCACATGATGGATGTGTCATGGGTCAAAGTTCTTCACAATGTAAAAGAATATGGCGGCCGCAAATAGCGCTATATGTTCGCCGGTTCGGCGAATAGCGAACGCGCAAAGTTTGCGGCGAACCGACCGCGGGGTGAACCGCAAAACCATCTCTAGTGCCAAGTCCTGCTGGAAAATTAAATCAGCATCTCCATAAAGCTGGTCAGCAGAGGGAAGCATGAAGTGCTCTAGAATTTCCTGGTAGAGGACTGTGCTGACTTTGGACTTGTTAGAACACAGTGGACCAACACCAGCAGATGATATGGCTCCCCAAATCATCACTGCCCGTGGAAACTTCACACTGGACCTCATGCAACTTGTATTCTGTGCCTCTCCACTCTTCCTCCAGACTCTGGGACCCTAATTTCCAAAGAAAATGCAAAATTTTCCACAGTCCGTCGACACTCAGTGACTCAGAGATAAGCATTTCTGGATCATGTTGAGATATAGCTTCTTCTTTGTATGATAGAGCTTTACCTTCCATTTTTAGATAGCATGACTAACAGTGATCTTTGAAAGTATTCTTGAGCCCATACAGTGATATCCATCACAGAATCATGCCTGTTGTTAATGCAGTGCTGTCTAAGGGTCCGACGATCACGGGCATCCAATATTGTGTTTTTGCCTAGTCTCTTGCGTTTAGAGATTTCTCCAAATTCTCAGAATCTTTCGATGATATCTTAATTCATATATTTTTTATTTTAATTTTACATTTAGGAACATTATTCTGAAATTATTCAACAATTTTTGATGCATTTTTTTACAGATTGGTGAACCTCTGCCCATTTTTGATTATATGACACTTGTTTTTTATAAATTCTTTATTTTTCCATAGATTTCACATTACAAGTTTTCACTTTTTATACCATTTGCTTATATCAATCAAAAATCAAACACAAAAAAAAAGAGACTACAATCTTCTCTTTTCCTCTTTAACCTCTGCCTTTCTTTTCCGTGAAGCCCCCTCCCTCCCCCAACCAAACACAAAAAAAGAGGGAAAAAGGAGGGCGGGAGAGATTACACCCTCCCACCCTCACACCTCGTCTCTCTCCTCCTCTCCCCGATCCCCACCCCCTCCCCGCTCCACCCTATATTTCAAGTAGGGTGCCCATATCGTCCAGTATCTCCCATCTTGATCTTTCATTGCCATTGTGAGGTTCTTCATCTGTTGAATATCTGCGTTTCTATCGAACCATTGTGCTCTAGTTGGTGGACTCTCCTTTTTCCACAGGACAGGGACACACGCCCTTGCAGCTATAATAAGATGTCTTAGTAGTGAATTTCTGTATTTTTCCACTGATATAGGTATATCTAGTATTAGAATGGCTGCTGGTCTGTCTTCTAAAGACACTCCTGTAATTATTTTGATAGTTTCTATTACCATTTTCCAAAACTCCTGTATTTTCACACATTCCCAGAAAATATGTAATAGAGTCCCTTCTGCCATGTGACATCTCCAGCAGGCATCTGACGTCTGAGGATATATTTGATGCAGTACTGTTGGTGTTCTATACCATCTAGTTAAAAATTTGTATCCTCCCTCCTGGTATCTGCTTGCTACTGAGGCCTTGTGTGTAAATAACAAGATCCTGTCTCTCTGTTCTTGGGAGAATGTTAACCCTAATGCCGCATACACACAATCGTTTTTCATGCTGTTAAAAATGCCATTTTTAAAAATGGCCATTAAAACCGATCGTGTGTATGCTCCAGAGCATTTTTAACGGCGTGAAAAACGGGCATTAAAAATTTCGAACATGCTCTATTTTTTCACGTCGTTTTTCATGTCGTTGCTTTTAACGACGTGAAAAACGATAGTGTGTATGCTTTTACGAGGTGAAAAAAACCCCGCATGCTCAGAATCAAGTATGAGACGGGAGCGCACGTTTTGGTAAAGCTAGCGTTTGAAATGGAGATGGCACATTCGTCACGCTGGAAAAAATAGCATAGTTTTAATGCTGCACATTCCTTTCTTCTTTTTCTTCTTCCGAGTTATAGCATACTTGTTTCTTAACTAATTCCTAATTGATCTAATGATTTTAAAATATTCTTGTTAAGCCAGATCTCCCTCCTAAATTCATAAATAAATGTAAAGATCTCCCAAAATTATTATTATTATTTTTTTTGGGGGGGTTTTTATTTTTTATTTTTTTTATTTAAGTTAGATTTATTATATATTTTTTGGCTTCTTTTATATATTTTGGCTTATTTTTTCCTTTTAGATTTTGTATTGTATTTTGACATAAATATTATTTGTGTGTCAAGTTACCACACCAACCTTCTAAATTTGTCTAATTTTGCCTCAAGGAGGTTTGTGTCCCTTGTTCATAACAATAATATTATTTAGAAATGTCCCTGCCTACTCCCTAGCAAACTCTCTTTTAGAATAGAAATCACATAGTCAAGTATTGTAAGCAAAACAAAATAATCCTTTTTTTAGGGAGATAACAAATTAAAGGGGAAGGCAGCACTGGAGAGCCTGCTTGCATTTGTGCATCCTTTGGACCCCACAACAACCATCCAAGAAGAGAAAACCAAACTCTTGAATTATCACAAAAAAAAGGAGCCCAATCTTGGCTTGAACTCCCAGAGGTCAGGAACAGCAGCAGATAAGTCAGATAGGTCCCCAGTCTGTGGTACTACAGCAGTCCTTATTTTTTCCTCTTCCTTGTAGCCTTCTCTCCAGCCTTCTCTGCAGCCTTCCCTGCAGCCTTTGTTGCTTGCTTCCTCAGAGGCTGGGGCTCAGGAGGAGAGGTTGTGGCAGGAGGAGGAGTAGGAGGAGGAGGAGGAGGTGGAGGAGGAGGGACAACCTCAGTTATGTCGGTGAACTGTGTCAGTTCACCTAGCAAACCCCTGTTTATGACCTTCAGCATGAGGTTCTCGCTGTATAGGCATTGCCTCAAGTCCATCTGGCTTAATTTATGGGCCAGGACTGTGGCATAGCCCTCTTCAGCAGAGGGTGCCTCTCTGAGGGCCGCAGTAGCCTCTCTTAGGAAGGCTCTGGTTTCCTCCTCCACCTGCCTAACTCTCCTTGGCCCCCGTTGTATTATTTTCAGGGGAGGCATCTGGGCTCTTGTGCTGGGCCCAGCCTCCTCCTGTGTGCCACTGGGCCTTGCCTCCTCCTGGTCCCCAACATCACACTCTTCCTTGCTCTGCTCTGGCTGTAAAATAAAAAAGGGACATTCTTTAGTTTTTGCCATCATCAATCACACACATTGTTCACCTACAGACATTTTTAAATTGAATGGCAAAAGTGATTAAATTCCCAAAGACTCATACTTCTGATATTTGTGGCTTGTCCCCATCAAATTTGACCACTACTGTCTATTGCTCTGTAAAGCCATTTTTTTTGCTGACATTAAATACATAACAATACTAACATCAATTTTAAATCATCACTTTTGTAACATGTGTGACAGCAGGAAGGTAAAGTCACCTGGTTGCATCCAGGGGGGTAGATATATTTCGCCCAGATTCAGGCTTTACGCCGACTTATACAACTAGGTGGAGAGTTGTATAAGGCTAGTGGGCTCATGGATGACTCATACCTCTAGGGAGAGTGTGGGGCGTCGTGCAGACAGAGATGAGGAGACCAGCTGAACCTTGTCAGCTCATTTAGGCCTCTATAAGAACTCCCAGCTTCATTAGATGTTAGCTCATGCCTGGAACCAGACCTGTGTGGACTGTCTAGGGAGAGTGAACCCCTGTGCGGTGAGAAAAAGCCTGTGTGGCTATTTGCTTGGACATTTAAAACCAGGGACTTAGGGACTAGGACAGCACTAGGCTGATCCCAGTTGTTAGTTAGGAAACCTGTATGTTTAGTCAGAGGTCAAGTTGACCAGGATTTATTTTATTTATGTTTCTTTTGCTTTGCTGTGTTTTGTCACTGTAAATAGAAAATAAACCGCACCTTTTTGATTTTGAAAACCACAACCTCCGTTTGCTGGGCCTGTTTTTGTCTGGGGAGCCCATCCCGGGGGTCACACACACCCGCTGCCGAGCTAACCCCCTCACAGTTGGTGGAGAACCAGTGGCAGTTTTTTTTTAAGCCAGCATGGAGGAGATACTGAAACAGCTGGCTCTAGCAAATGCCAATCAACAGCAGACAAATGCAGGTTTGCAAAGGAGCCTTGCAGCCCAGCAGCAAGCTCATCAACAGAGCCTTGCAGCCCAGCAGCAAGCTCACCAACAGAGTCTGGAAGCTCAGCAACAAGCCCAGCAGCAATCTGAGGCCCGCTTCATAGACCTGTTACAGAAGCAAGAGCAGAGACTACAACAAATGGAAGCAGTAATGCAGCAACGTCCGCAGACCAGTGAGGAAAGCCGTCCCACTAATACTGCGTCCTTTGGGGTGAGTCGTTTATTGACAAAAATGACTGGAGAGGATGATCCAGAGGTATTTTTGACCACATTTGAAAGGACCGCTGAAAGAGAAAAGTGGCCTGAGGAGCAGTGGGCTGGACTGGTGGCTCCTCTGTTAACTGGTGAATCGCAGAAAGCTTACTATGACCTAGAGCCTAACCAAGCAAAAGACTATGTGATGCTAAAAGCTGAAATTTTGGCAAGGCTGGGTGTCACCCAGGCTGTCCGGGCTCAGCGTGTGCATAACTGGACTTTCCAGCTTGGAAAACCCCCCAGGTCTCAAATGTATGATCTCATTCACCTGAGCAGAAAGTGGCTACAGCCAGAGACTTTGTCCGCACCAAAGATTGTGGAACGTGTTGTAATGGATCGGTTTTTGAGAGCTCTTCCTACTGCCATCCAAAAGTGGGTAAGCCATGGAGACCCAGAAACGGCCGGTAAACTTGTGGATCGGGTAGAGAGATACTTGGCTGCAGAGAACCTGACGGCCTCTTCCAGAGACACTCGGACTTTCCACCCTAAGACCAGACCATCCCCAGGGGCGGATAAGAGGATTCCAAGGGGTGAGGGTGGAGAGAGTGAGAGGGTGGGAGCTCTACCCCAAGTTTGGCGAGAACAGCCTGGGAAATCAGCGGCTCAAGAGGCGGCAAGAAGGATCGTTTGCTACCGCTGCCGGCAAGCGGGACATATTGCAGCCAATTGCCCGGTTGTGGAGGAACCCATGCAGTGTGACTTTCTGACGGGCAGACGTCAGTCGCTGTGTGCGACAGTCGCATGCACTGCCATTCGAGGAACTGAGAAACATTTATGCAAAATGTGTGTTAATGGTAGAAATGTTGTGGTATTGCTGGATTCAGGTAGCCTTGTGACCCTGATAAAGGCTGAGTTAGTTAAAACAGAGGTCTTTGGGAATAGCAAGGTAGCTGTTATTTGTGTGCATGGGGACACCCGAGAGTATCCAGTGACTACAGTGTGTTTCGAGACCCCCAAAGGTACCCTCTCTCATCCAGTGGGCTTAGTATCTCAGTTACCGCATGACGCCATTGTGGGAAGGGATTTTCCGAAGTTCTGGGAACTGTGGGATGATCCTGAGCCCCCCACTGGTGCCCCTATGTACCAGGAATGTGATAGCCAGAACTCCCCTGAGAGTGGTGAGGACTCTCCGGAATTTCCCTTATCAGTATTGGCAGGGGAGACTCAAGAAACTGGAGAGGAGCCCACCTCCTCAGACGAAAACCTACCGTCTGTGGAGTTTTCTGATCTTGAGGTTCACAGGGAAAACTTTGCCACAGAACAGTTGAAAGACCCCGCCCTAATAAAGGCACGGGAAAACGTAGTGAAAATAGATGGCGAGTTAGTGAACCCAGATAATACCTGCACTTACCCATACTTCAGCGTAGAGAAGGACCTACTGTATCGGGTGGCAAAAAGGGCAGAAGAAACCGTTGAGCAGCTTGTGGTGCCCAAACCTTACAGGAAGTTGGTGTTGGAGTTGGCCCATGGGCACATTCTTGGAGGTCATCTGGGGACAGAGAAAACCCGAGAGAGGGTATTACAGAGATTCTATTGGCCGGGGGTGATGAAGGACATAGAAAATTATTGTTCCTCCTGCCCTGTGTGTCAGAGGTCGGCCCCGATGCCACATTTCCGTAGCCCGCTGGTCCCTCTACCCATCATTGAGGTCCCGTTTGAGAGGATCGCCATGGATTTGGTAGGGCCTATAATCAAGTCCGCTAGGGGACACCAGTACATATTAGTTATAATGGACTATGCCACCCGTTATCCAGAAGCGATCCCTCTCCGAAATACCTCGGCCAAGACCATAGCCAAAGAGCTATCTCTTGTGTTTAGCCGGGTGGGTATTTGTAAAGAACTGCTTACGGACCAAGGTACACCCTTTATGTCCCGGGTTATGAAGGAGCTGTGTAAATTGTTCAAAGTGACGCAATTACGTACATCTGTGTATCACCCCCAAACCGATGGGCTGGTTGAAAGATTCAACAAAACCCTAAAACAAATGTTGAAGAAAGTGGTGGATAGAGATGGAAAGGATTGGGACTGTCTACTTCCTTATCTGATGTTTGCTATTAGGGAGGTGCCCCAATCCTCTACGGGATTCTCCCCCTTTGAGTTACTGTATGGGAGACACCCAAGAGGGCTGTTGGATATTGCCAAGGAAACTTGGGAAAGTGAGAGTTCTCCCCACAGGAGTGTGATTGAGCATGTCGCCCTGATGCAAGACCGAATTGCACAGGTAATGCCCATCGTGAAGGAACATTTGGCCCAAGCGCAGTTAGCACAGCAGAGAGTGTACAACCGTGGAGCCAAGACCCGTACCTTTTCCCTGGGGGATAGGATACTGGTACTTGTCCCTACGGTTGAAAGTAAATTCCTTGCCAAATGGCAAGGCCCCTATGAGATAATGGAAAAAGTGAGCGAAGTGAATTACAAGGTCAGACAACCAGGAAGGCGAAAGCCCGAACAGATCTATCACGTTAATCTGTTGAAAGCCTGGAGGGATAGAGAGTCCCTAGTCGCAGACACTTGGTCACCAGCTCAAACTGGTTGCGTGATTCCTGAGGTTGGAATAGCAGCCACCTTGTCACAACCCCAACAACAGGAGGTTAAGGAGTTTGTGCTTCGCAACAAGGAGGTATTCTCTGAGCTGCTGGGACAAACATCTGGGGTAGAGCATGACATCATTACCCCGCCCGGTGAAAGGGTGAAGTTAAAACCCTATCGGATCCCAGAGGCCCGACGGGAGGCAATACGGGAGGAAGTACAGAAAATGCTGAACTTAGGGGTGATAGAGGAGTCCCAAAGTGATTGGTCTAGTCCCATTGTGTTGGTGCCTAAACCGGATGGGAGCTGGCGATTTTGTAACGATTTTCGTCAGTTGAACAAAGTTACAAAATTTGACACCTACCCCATGCCACGTATAGATGAGTTGATCGACCGGCTGGGAACAGCCCGATACATGACGACTCTTGACCTCACAAAAGGGTATTGGCAAATCCCCCTGGCCAAGTCGGCCAAAGAGAAAACCGCATTTGTAACCCCAGACGGGGCGTTCCAATATAAAAGAATGCCGTTCGGGTTACAGAATGCGCCGGCCACATTCCAGCGGAAAATGGACCAGATGCTGAGACCCCATCGGGAGTATGCTGCGGCTTACCTGGATGACGTAATTGTCCATAGCACAGATTGGGCCTCACATCTGCCAAAAGTGCAAGCAGTCCTGGACTCTGTTCGGGAGGCGGGGTTTACGGCTAACCCCAAGAAGTGTACCATTGGGCAGGAGGAGGCCAAATATCTTGGGTACACCATTGGGAGGGGAGTAATAAAACCCCAACTCAACAAAGTCGAGGCCATCCAGAGTTGGCCACGTCCCAACAGCAAGAAGCAGGTACGAGCCTTTCTGGGAATCGCTGGGTATTATCGGCGATTCATTCCCCACTTTGCTTCTAAGGCTGTGCCCCTAACCAACCTGACGAAGGGGAAAGGGTCGGTCATGATTAAATGGACCCCCGAGGCTGAGGCAGCATTCCAATTCTTGAAACAAGCCTTATGTAGCCAGCCAGTGTTGTACTCACCCGACTTCTCTAAAGACTTTGTCGTACAAAGTGATGCGTCAGATGTGGGGTTAGGAGCAGTATTGTCCCAGGTCTGGAACGGGGAAGAGCACCCAGTCATTTACCTCAGCAGGAAGTTAAAGTCCCATGAGGTAAATTACGCCACCGTTGAAAAGGAGTGTTTAGCGGTGAAGTGGGCTCTAGATTCCCTTCGGTACTACCTGCTAGGTAGGCACTTTGATATGGTTACGGATCACGCTCCGTTAAAGTGGATGGCTCAAAACAAGGAAACAAATAGAAGAGTGAATAGGTGGTTCCTGGCCCTCCAGGAATTCAACTTCACAGTAAAGCATCGCCCTGGCGTTCAAATGGGGAATGTGGATGCTTTGTCTCGAGTACATGAATGCCTGATTGCTGGTGTTCCAACCCCGAGGTTAAAACAAGAGGGGGGGGTATGTGACAGCAGGAAGGTAAAGTCACCTGGTTGCATCCAGGGGGGTAGATATATTTCGCCCAGATTCAGGCTTTACGCCGACTTATACAACTAGGTGGAGAGTTGTATAAGGCTAGTGGGCTCATGGATGACTTATACCTCTAGGGAGAGTGTGGGGCGTCGTGCAGACAGAGATGAGGAGACCAGCTGAACCTTGTCAGCTCATTTAGGCCTCTATAAGAACTCCCAGCTTCATTAGATGTTAGCTCATGCCTGGAACCAGACCTGTGTGGACTGTCTAGGGAGAGTGAACCCCTGTGCGGTGAGAAAAAGCCTGTGTGGCTATTTGCTTGGACATTTAAAACCAGGGACTTAGGGACTAGGACAGCACTAGGCTGATCCCAGTTGTTAGTTAGGAAACCTGTATGTTTAGTCAGAGGTCAAGTTGACCAGGATTTATTTTATTTATGTTTCTTTTGCTTTGCTGTGTTTTGTCACTGTAAATAGAAAATAAACCGCACCTTTTTGATTTTGAAAACCACAACCTCCGTTTGCTGGGCCTGTTTTTGTCTGGGGAGCCCATCCCGGGGGTCACACACACCCGCTGCCGAGCTAACCCCCTCACACATGTAAATGTAGATATCAATACTATACCTGGCTCCATATATCCAAATCGGCCTCCTCAAGGACCTCTGCTTGATCCTCTGAGGAAGCCAGAGCAGGGTTGCAAGGAAGGCTGGAGGGCTGGCTGCAAGGAAGGCTGGAGGATTGGCTACAAGGAAGGCTGGATAGACCACTGGGGGGAAGGGTTGACAGAGATTCTCTCACTTCCAGCTGGTCATCCAGAAAATATAACTTGCTGTAGTACCACAGACTGGGTTTATAAACCTTATCTGCTGCAGCACCTGACCTCTGGGACTTCAGGACCATATTCCTCTGGGTCCTGTATGTGCCCATGATTGTAGTTAGTTTGGTTTTAACATCTTGGATAGTTGTTGTGGGGATCTGGGTTTGGAAAAATGCAAGCAGGCTCTCCAGTGCTGCTGTCCTGGCCGCTTTATTTTTATTAGATGCATTTTTAGTCTGCCACAGGACAGGGAGTTCCTTCCATCTATCGATGAACTCCCCCATGAAATCTGGATTTTTGAAACTCTTCATTTTGTCTGTAAAATCAAGAACCAATTTAAAAAAAAATGTTTCAGTCAACATTCATCAAATAATCATTTTGGACAGATATAGGCCCCAAATCTCATCCTCTGAAGAAACACAAATACTTAAAATGTTATGTACCTTGGTGAACACGTTCGTTGCTAACTCCCTCTCTCTGTAAATGAACGTATTTTTGACACATGGATATTCGCTTTATATACACTGCGCATGCGTGAAACTCTGCACGCTTTCCCCGCCCCTGACGTTCGATATTGTACTTTCCCCGCCTCTTCTCGCTCGTCATAGTGCTAAACAACATGGCGGAGACACAGGTGGCTGAGATTACCTCGACACAGGAGGAAATTCCTGAGGAACCCAAATCTCGACCCCGGAGATATAAGGCATCCAACATGTCATTCGAGGAAATGGTGGAGATGGTCGCCATTTTGAGGAGGGAGGATTATGATGCCAAGCATGGGCCGTATAAAAGGCCTAATCTTCTCAAGTCAAAAATTATGGGCAAAGTGGTCAAAACTCTTCACAAAAAATTCGGGGTGTGCAGAACGAAGGAACAGCTCCGAAAACGGTGGTCTGATCTCAAGTTGCGGGAGCCCGACCAATACAAAAGAATCAAGAAAGTTTTAGGAAAAAGTAAGTAATTTTCATACATTTTCCTAGCTAAAGATTAGTACTTGTATTAAGTCGTGTATTTTTGACTTTGAGATAGTACAGTGAAAGATAACAACTTTCATGTTCGTCCGCACAGTAAACGGACGTAGTAAAGCTCTTTCTCCGTACACTTCTTAATACGATGTTTTTGGATCATCCAGTGTGAACACCCAAATTTTTTTTTTTTTTTTGTGGAGATAATTTTGGAAAGAAGTTGAATTCTTTTTAGAATACAACTTTTATATTTTTGACTAATTAAAAGGGTATGCATTGTAATGTTAAAGGGAGAGAATGCTCAGCAGCTGATTAAACATCTGAACGCAGTAGTACAAGTGTGGCCCAAAACCAATACATTTTTAGGGTGTCACACACAGGTGATCCAGTGTATATACTTGGGGGTGTTTCAATGTGTCAAACTTTATTAAAAAAAGTATATGTTCTTGTTTTGGCTATGTATCCAATCATGTGTTGAGGTTGTCACTGGGGGTACATTTAAAATTGGACCACACTTCCAAATAATCTTTCAAAATTCCCTTTCAGGGTTTTTTAGTTGTATATAATTATTATTTTGGAATTAAACTCTACCTTTGACTGCAATCTCCATAGGGCTTCAAAAAGCTACGTCAGATGAGCCTATAAATCCAACACCTTCAACAAGACCCCCAGAACCACATGATGTAGAGGAACGTGAAGTTGAGGAAGTGGAAAGTGGCACCACAACAGATCAGTGTCAAACCAGACAGATGCAGGTTAATAGATGTAGGCCTACATATTCTATAGTACATGGTTTTTTTTTATTTAGGAGCTGTTCTGGCTGAAGACCCCGAAAAGTTTACAAGGCACAGTGCCCAGATCCTGATCTAATACCTAATGGTCTGCTGTCGTGACCTTGAAAAAATAAAGGGAGACTTGATAGAGATCAGGCAAAATACCAAGCGGGTGGAGGAAAGGCTACAAAAGATCATGGCTGTGCTTGGGCGTGTTTAATTTTTTAACACAAAAGAACTTTGAACTTGCTGTGTTTTTGAAGGTTTTTGTTTCTTTTCAGCTTTAATGAATAGTACATGTTTAAATTTACATTAAAGTTTTTTAGTTTGTTTTTTATGCATGGCTGTTCATGCGTTTTACCCCCAAAAATATTTTTGATACATCTACATTTAAAAGGATTTTTCATTAAAAAAAATTAAAAAATGTATTTTATTACCAACAATTTGTGGCTTCATTATGTAAATGTTGTGCAAAGTGAAATAATCAATGTTTTGTGTTTACACTGTCAATCAAGGCTATTTAAGAATTCTAAATACACATGGCACTACAAGTGCACTAGGTAAACCTACGAGAAACATAAAAGAATACAAATCTAAAACACAATACAAATATTTTCTCAAAGAAAGGTTTTATTTTACAAAATAATAATTTTAAGCATCCTCAGGCATATCAATGGCCCCCCTACCCACAAAATATTCAACATATTTTTGTCTAACATCACGTCCGGTTTGGGGGGCCAAGCCTGGACGGCCAGCTTCCAGGGCCACTAAATTAACATTGTCAACTAATGAGGCCTCAGGCCCACTCAAAGTGAGGTAATTGGAAGAATGCACCCTCAAAAAATTATGGAGCACGCAACAAGTCTTTACTACATGGTTCCATTAATAGGGGGCAAGGTGGATGGAGGTGGGGAACAGGCGAAATCGGCTAGCCATGATGCCAAAGGCATTTTCCACCACCCTTCTTGCTCTGGCCAGCCGATAGTTAAACACCCTCCTCTCTCAGGGGTGAGGGTGCGTTAGGGGAATGGCCTCATTAAATGGGGACCCAGGCCAAACGCCTCATCCGCCACAAAAACAATTGGGAGTCCCTCCACATTCTGCTCCGCTGGTGGCAAGGCCAGCTGATCCGATAGGATCCGTTCCCCAAACTCGGTCTGTGCAAACACTCCTCCATCTGACATTCTTCCATTTTTGCCAACGTCCACATACATGAATTCCTAGGTGGCCGACACCACTGCCATCATGACGATGCTGTGGAACCCCTTATAATTGTAATAAAAGGATCCCAAATGGGGTGGTGGTACGACCCGAACATGCTTGCCGTCGATGGCCCCCCCACAGTTTGGAAAGTTCCATCGTTGGGCAAACTCAGATGCCACATTCTGCCATTCATGCGGCGTAGAAGGGAACTGTGGAGTTAAATAAAAAAAAAATTAATACTTTGAGACAGAAACATTGCAAGCAGATTTTAGAAAACCATTCATGGCCAACATTAGGATAAAAAGAAAAATGAAAACATTATTAGTAAGCAACAAAAAAACAAAAACAAACCCCAAAAATAAACTTGGGGGGGTTGAAGATGAGTTGGGGAGATCACAAATCAAGGCTGTAGCACTCTGTATGAAGTTTAACAAAATGTAACATTCCTATGCAATCTTTAGGGGGCGTTTAGGGTAAAGCACTACAATGGAGCAGAGAAAAAAAGAAATGGAAATGACTAGGCTAGGTGGGTATGGCCCCAGGATAGCATGCTGGAGAGGTTAGCTAAGGAAAATTTAAATGTAGGCCTAAAAAAACATCCCAAAAAATTAACATGCATGTGGAGAAAGGGGACATTCCCTGCAGCTAAGAATCATGGGAATTAGCCCTGGTTCACACTGGTGCAATTTGACATGCGATTTGACATGTCAAATCGGCGATATTTGCCGCAAATTGCCGGCAATGGCACCGTCCTAATCGGTGCGACGCCGCATCTGCGGCGCTGCACCGATTTCAAAAAGTAGTTTCTGTACTACTTTTTGCGATTTCAGCCACGATTTACATTGACATCTGTTTCAGATGTCTTTGAAATCGCGGCTGAAATCGGGACTGCCAGCGGTAGTGAAATCGTGCGAGTTCAGCTGAACTCGCAGGCTTCACTCCCGCAGCCCCAGTGTGAACGTGGGCTTAGGGACTGATAAAAAAAAAAACACATTAAGAAAGAAATACATACAATGTGATGTTTTAAATTAGAACACTTACCTTAATATAGTCCTCCTGCAAAACTTGAAGGATGGCAGAACAAGTCTCTGGTATAATGATCCCCAGAGCCTGGGGGGAGATGCCTGTTGAGAACTTGAGGTCCTGCAGGCTTCTCCTCAGCACTGATGGCTTCCCACATAACGGTGTCCTGCCTGGTAATGTAGGGGGACACCAAAGCCAACATCTGCTGAAATACGGGGTCAGACATCCGGAGAAAATTCCTGTAATCCACAGGATTATTCTCCCTGATCTCCCGCAACAAAGGCATGTGACAGAACTGGTGCCGCTGGAGCAACCAATTATTGGTCCATGAACTCCTCCTCACCCTGTTCATGGCCTGGAGTCCGGATACAGCATGAACCCCTGCACCAACTACAGCACGAACTCTACGACGAGTACGTAGCCGCAACATGGCTAGATAACGGTCGGCTGCTCAGAACGAACTAGAAGAACGCACAGAAGAACAGCAAGGCCTATGAAGAACAAGCTGAAAAACAGGAATGAGCAGACAAGAACACACTGAATAAGCAGATACGAACTGACTACAAGCACTGCAAGACAGATACGAACCCACAGGCACCACCTGAACTCCACAAAACGATCTTCAAAGCACGAAGACTGAAAAGCGCGAATCGTCTCTCACCAAACTTTTACTAACACGCGGTAACACAAAATCAGCAAAAGCGTCCCAAAGGGTGGCATCATTAGAACGGAACTTCCCCTTTATAGTGCCGTCGTACGTGTTGTACGTCACTGCGCTTTGCTCAAGCGTTTTTTTTTAATGATCGTGTGGATGCAAGACAGGCTTGAGAGGAAACAAGAAAAAAAACGACGAGAAAAACGTTGGTTTAAAAAATGGCATTAAAAACGTACGTGTGTACGCGGCATTAGTCCCTCTCCCAAGCCTGAAGGAACGTAAGTTCTTGTGGTATGTCTAAATTAATTAGTATTGCATAGAAATAAGACAGTGAGTGTCTCAGGGGACTCCCCTTCAGGCATATCTGCCTCACATTTTGACAATGCTTTGACTTCTGTATATATCTTTGCCTTTGTCCGTAAGAATGCTTCTAATTGCAGCATCCGAAAAAAAATCGAATTCTGGTGCTACCTCTCTTTCAAGCTCTCTCTTTGTCATTAGTTGATTATCTTTTGAAAAGTGAGTAATTCTACTAATACCTCTTTGTCGTAGAGCATTGAATCTTTGATCTATCAAACCTGGCTGAAATGCCCTGGTACCCAGGATCGGAGTCATTGGACTCCAGTATTTAGACATATTTGTTTTTTTCAAAAACCTTTTTAATTGTTCGTATAGTGGTGCCTATTGTCAGGTGTTTCTTTATTTCTGTTGGCATTTCAGCTTCTGGGATCCACACTAGGCCTTCCAGGGGTATATTAACTGTTACCTGTTCCATTTTTATCCAGGGTTTCTTACTAAGCCCACACCACTCTACTACTCTAACTAAATGAGATGCTTCCTGATACTTTACTGGGTCCGGGAGCCCTATCCTTCCTTCCCCTTTGGGCAATGACAAAATCGTTCTACGTATCCTCGCCGGTTTCCGAGCCCAAATGAATTTCAGGAACCTTGACCTAAGATCCCTCAAAAAACTTTGGGGGATCTTAATTGGTAAAGTCTGTATTAGATACAGAAGTCTGGGTAACACGTTCATCTTTATTATATTTGTCCGCCCGAACCAAGTAAAGATTTCTTTATCCCATCTCAGTAAGTCTAGTTTTATTTGTCTACCCAATGCTACATAGTTAAGTTTGAATAATTTGTTTAAGTTTCTCGATATCTTAGTCCCTAAGTAGCTTATATGGGAATCTGTCCATCTAAAATCAAATTGCGTAGTTATTTGATGTAGTAGTGAGGATTTTATTTCCATTCCCATTGCCTCTGATTTCCCATAGTTCACCTTTAATTTGGACAATTTTCCATATTCTCTTAGTTCTGCCAGCAGGGAAGGCAGGGCTATAACCGGGGACGTTATAAAAATAATTAAGTCATCGGCATATGCCGCCAGTGTCAGGTCACCTGTGGCCAGATGACAGATGCACACCGTAGGGGGTCAGGAGTGCACCACAAGGTAGTGAACCCTATGGCTGACTGCTGCGGATAGGATACTGGGTGGTTGTGGAAAGCGGGACCAGAGGAGCACAACCGGGATCCACAGGAAGCTAGAGCCGAGATTCCCCAGGGCGCGGAGTCTAAGACCCAGCAGGTCTTCACCAGAGCCCTTAGTGGTGAGGATGTTACGCTGCAGCTAGGTCCAGGTTGCGACCACTAGAGTCTCCTAGCTCACGCCTCGTAGGGTAAGGAGTAAAGAGGGGAAGCAGCAGCACAGGATACAAGAATAGCGAAGGATAAGCCGAAGGTCAAGGATCACAAGCAGACAAGGATAACGAAGGACAAGCCGAAGGTCAAGGGTCACAAGCAGACAGGGATAGTCAAGCCAATATCGTAACAGAGAGACAGACATAGCACACGGCAGGCAGGAACCCAAACACACAATGCTTAACAAACACGTTGATCAGCCAAGCAGGCTTGCAGTGCACAGGTTAATATAGTGTTCTGTGATAGGGCCTGGGGTGGAGTCAGGCTGGGAGGAGATTATAAAGGAAGCCAGGTGAAAGGGTCTGGCCTCTAAGATGAACACATGAGGAGGAAAGGTAAGCTGACAGACAAACATTACTGCATATCCATGACAGCCAGTTTCTGTTCTTCCCCCTTCTTTATTATGCCCTTAATGTTCGTATTTGCCCGTATCTTCCTTACAAAGGCTTCTATTGTCAAAATAAAAATAATAGGCGACAGTGGGTAACCTTGTCTTGTCCCATTTCGAATAAGAAATGGCTCAGAGATTTTTTCATTTACTTTAACCCTCGCGCTCGGTTCTGAGTATAGATTATCGAACCAGCTCATCATCCCTTCTCTCAGTCCTATATGCTGTAATGTTGCTTTTAGAAACATCCATTCCACTCTATCAAAAGCTTTTTCTGCGTCAGCAGGTACTAATACCATTTGCATCCTCTGTTTTTGTGCTAGATAAATCGCACTCACCACCCGTTGTGTGTTTTCTCTTCCCTCTCGCCCAGGGGTAAATCCCACTTGATCTGGGTGTATTAAATTCGGGATATACTCTATTAATCTTGTGGCAAGAATCTTAGTGAACACTTTCAGGTACACATTCAGCAGTGATATAGGGCGGTAGTTAGCGCATTGTGATGGATCTTTACCTTCCTTTGGGATGACTGTTATATGTGCCAACAGCGTCTCATTCGGTATTTTCTTTCCCTCCCGCAGTGAGTTATAAGCTGATATAAACCTGGGAGCCAGTTTCTCAGCGAACATTCTGTAGTATGATAGGGTGTACCCATCCGGACCTGGTGCCTTACCCAATTTTAATACTTTTATTGCTTCCATGAACTCCTCTATTGTAATTGGTTCATCCAATTTTCTAGTTATTTCCTCTGTTAATTTTGGCATCTGTGTTTTTCTAATAAACCCCCTAGCTGCTTCCAGTTTCTTTTGAGCATTTTCTGGCATGAGTTTTTCTTCTAACTGGTATAATTCTCATAATGCTCCTTAAAACATTGTACGATTTTCTGTGGAATGTGTGTTTTACTGACGCTAAGAACATTCTACTAAATTAGCAGTCTGCTGCAATCTGTTGTCATACACCCATATAGGTTAAATGAAGAAAATACTGTAAAAAAGTGGATTGCGCTGACTAAAATCTCTACACCTGTGATAATCTAAACAATATGTGAACTTGGTGCTCTAAATAATAATTACAATTACTATACCAATCTATTTAAATTATGCATGCCATAAATAGCAGGAATACCTGCTGTGATTTTAAAGTGCATATACAACAAACAGTACCTTATGCCATATGGTGTGAATTCCACTCTGTGGGGCATTAATCATTTCATCATTTTGTGTCTTAATTTGTGCGATATGGTTACGTGTATTGGCTTCTCTCAGGGCATTTGCTAACATTCTACCTGGTTTGTTCCCAAACTCATAGAATGTTCGCCTCCCTCTGGTTAATTTGGCTTTTGCTTTATCGATTAGTAATAGATTCAGCTTTTCCCGCATGTCGTCTAGTTCTTGTTCTATTGATTGTGCCTGGGATTTTTTATGTACCTTTTCTAGCTCTCCAATACGTTTAAACATCGAGTCTATCTGTTTATTTAATTTCCATTTCCTATGTGCCCCCATCAAGATAAAATTACCTCTTATTACACATTTATGTGTTTCCCACAAACAAAAGGGAGTTGTTTCTCCTGTGTCGTTCCGTGCAAAAAACAACTCTAATTCCTCCCTCAGTTTCCCCTCATATTCACTGTCTTTTAATAGAGTCTCATGTATCTTCGAGGGCCATCCCTTCATATCAGCCTCCCCTAAATTTATTGTGCAGCTTGTTGGAGCATGGTCAGAAAGGGTGATAGATCCAATAGAAGCATCTACAAGAGATGCAGCTAGGCTCTGGGAGATTAAAAGATAATCGATTCTAGTATATGTTTTATATCTCGCCGCGAAAAACGTGTAGTCCCTATCCTGTGTGTGGACAGTCCTCCAACTATCAATTGTAAGTCTTGTAAGAGTTTCTTAACTTTTCTTAATTTAGTGTATGACAGATGGGAGATACCTTTCGAGGTGTCCTTTATAGGGTCTAAAGCCATGTTAAGATCGCCACCCACTACCAGAATTCCTTCCCTGTGTTGCTGGACCAATTGCAGGTATGTTTCCAAACAATTTATCTGGTCTACATTCGGTAGGTATACAGTCATAGCCAAAATTGTTGGCACCCCAGAAATTCTTCCAGAAAATCAAGTATTTCTCACAGAAAAGTATTGCAGTAACACATGTTTTGCTATACACATTGTGACAGCAGGAAGGTAAAGTTACCTGGTTGCATCCAGGCGGGTAGATATATTTCGCCCAGATTCAGGCTTTACGCCGACTTATACAACTAGGTGGAGAGTTGTATAAGCCCAGCTAAGGCTAGTGGGCTCATGGATGACTCATATGTCTAGGGAGAGTGTGGGGCGTCGTGCAGACAGGGAGTTGATGAGACCAGCTGAAGCTTGTCAGCTCATTTAGGCCTCTATAAGAACTCCCAGATTCATTAGGTGTTAGCTCATGCCTGGAACCAGACCTGTGTGGACTGTCTAGGGAGAGTGAACCCCTGTGCGGTGAGACAAAGCCTGTGTGGCTATTTGCTTGGACATTTAAAACCAGGGACTTAGGGACTAGGACAGCACTAGGCTGATCCCAGTTGTTAGTTAGGAAACCTGTATGTTTAGTCAGAGGTCAACTTGACCAGGATTTATTTTGTTTATGTTTCTTTTGCTTTGCTGTGTTTTGTCACTGTAAATAGAAAATAAACCGCACCTTTTTGATTTTGAAAACCACAACCTCCGTTTGCTGGGCCTGTTTTGTGTGGGGAGCCCATCCCGGGGGTCACACACACCCGCTGCCGAGCTAACCCCCTCACAGTTGGTGGAGAACCAGTGGCAGTTTTTTTTTAAGCCAGCATGGAGGAGATACTGAAGCAGCTGGCTCTAGCAAATGCCAATCAACAGCAGACAAATGCAGGTTTGCAAAAGAGCCTTGCAGCTCATCAACAGAGCCTTGCAGCTCAACAACAGAACTTTGCAGCCCAGCAGCAAGCTCATCAACAGAGCCTTGCAGCCCAGCAGCAGACAAACGCAACTTTGCAACAGAGTCTGGAGGCTCAGCAACGAGCCCAGCAGCAATCTGAGGCCCGCTTCATAGACCTGTTGCAGAAGCAAGAGCAGAGACTACAACAACAGATGGAAGCAGTAATGCAGCAACGTCCGCAGACCAGTGAGGAAAGCCGTCCCACTAATACCGCGTCCTTTGGGGTGAGTCGTTTATTGACAAAAATGACTGGAGAGGATGATCCAGAGGTATTTTTGACCACATTTGAAAGGACCGCTGAAAGAGAAAAGTGGCCTGAGGAGCAGTGGGCTGGACTGGTGGCTCCTCTGTTAACTGGTGAATCGCAGAAAGCTTACTATGACCTAGAGCCTAACCAAGCAAAAGACTATGTGATGCTAAAAGCTGAAATATTGGCAAGGCTGGGTGTCACCCAGGCTGTCCGGGCTCAGCGTGTGCATAACTGGACTTTCCAGCTTGGAAAACCCCCCAGGTCTCAAATGTATGATCTCATTCACCTGAGCAGAAAGTGGCTACAGCCAGAGACTTTGTCCGCACCAAAGATTGTGGAACGTGTTGTAATGGATCGGTTTTTGAGAGCTCTTCCTACTGCCATCCAAAAGTGGGTAAGCCATGGAGACCCAGAGACGGCCGATGGTCTTGTGGATCGTGTGGAGAAATACTTGGCTACAGAGAACCTGACGGCCTCTTCCAGAGACACTCGGACTTTCCACCCTAAGACCAGACCATCCCCAGGGGCGGATAAGAGGATTCCAAGGGGTGAGGGTGGAGAGAGTGAGAGGGTGGGAGCTCTACCCCAAGTTTGGCGAGAACAGCCTGGGAAATCAGCGGCTCAAGAGGCGGCAAGAAGGATCGTTTGCTACCGCTGCCGGCAAGCGGGACATATTGCAGCCAATTGCCCGGTTGTGGAGGAACCCATGCAGTGTGACTTTCTGACGGGCAGACGTCAGTCGCTGTGTGCGACAGTCGCATGCACTGCCATTCGAGGAACTGAGAAACATTTATGCAAAATGTGTGTTAATGGTAGAAATGTTGTGGTATTGCTGGATTCAGGTAGCCTTGTGACCCTGATAAAGGCTGAGTTAGTTAAAACAGAGGTCTCTGGGAATAGCAAGGTAGCTGTTATTTGTGTGCATGGGGACACCCGAGAGTATCCAGTGACTACAGTGTGTTTCGAGACCCCCAAAGGTACCCTCTCTCATCCAGTGGGCTTAGTATCTCAGTTACCGCATGACGCCATTGTGGGAAGGGATTTTCCGAAGTTCTGGGAACTGTGGGATGATCCTGAGCCCCCCACTGGTGCCCCTATGTACCAGGAATGTGATAGCCAGAACTCCCCTGAGAGTGGTGAGGACTCTCCGGAATTTCCCTTGTCAGTATTGGCAGGGGAGACTCAAGAAACTGGAGAGGAGCCCACCTCCTCAGACGAAAACCTACCGTCTGTGGAGTTTTCTGATCTTGAGGTTCACAGGGAAAACTTTGCCACAGAACAGTTGAAAGACCCCGCCCTAATAAAGGCACGGGAAAACGTAGTGAAAATAGATGGCGAGTTAGTGAACCCAGAGAATACCTGCACTTACCCATACTTCAGCGTAGAGAAGGACCTACTGTATCGGGTGGCAAAAAGGGCAGAAGAAACCGTTGAGCAGCTTGTGGTGCCCAAACCTTACAGGAAGTTGGTGTTGGAGTTGGCCCATGGGCACATTCTTGGAGGTCATCTGGGGACAGAGAAAACCCGAGAGAGGGTATTACAGAGATTCTATTGGCCGGGGGTGATGAAGGACGTAGAAAATTATTGTTCCTCCTGCCCGGTGTGTCAGAGGTCGGCCCCGATGCCACATTTCCGTAGCCCGCTGGTCCCTCTACCCATCATTGAGGTCCCGTTTGAGAGGATCGCCATGGATTTGGTAGGTCCTATAATCAAGTCCGCTAGGGGGCACCAGTACATATTAGTTATAATGGACTATGCCACCCGTTATCCAGAAGCGATCCCTCTCCGAAATACCTCGGCCAAAACCATAGCCAAAGAGCTATCTCTTGTGTTTAGCCGGGTGGGTATTTGTAAAGAACTGCTTACGGACCAAGGTACACCCTTTATGTCCCGGGTTATGAAGGAGCTGTGTAAATTATTCAAAGTGACGCAATTACGTACATCTGTGTATCACCCCCAAACCGATGGGCTGGTTGAAAGATTCAACAAAACCCTAAAACAAATGTTGAAGAAAGTGGTGGATAGAGATGGAAAGGATTGGGACTGTCTACTTCCTTATCTGATGTTTGCTATTAGGGAGGTGCCCCAATCCTCTACGGGATTCTCCCCCTTTGAGTTACTGTATGGGAGACACCCAAGAGGGCTGTTGGATATTGCCAAGGAAACTTGGGAAAGTGAGAGTTCTCCCCACAGGAGTGTGATTGAGCATGTCGCCCTGATGCAAGACCGAATTGCACAGGTAATGCCCATCGTGAAGGAACATTTGGCCCAAGCGCAGTTAGCACAGCAGAGAGTGTACAACCGTGGAGCCAAGACCCGTACCTTTTCCCCGGGGGATAGGATACTGGTACTTGTCCCTACGGTTGAAAGTAAATTCCTTGCCAAATGGCAAGGCCCCTACGAGATAATGGAAAAAGTGAGTGAAGTGAATTACAAGGTCAGACAACCAGGAAGGCGAAAGCCCGAACAGATCTATCACGTTAATCTGTTGAAAGCCTGGAGGGATAGAGAGTCCCTAGTCGCAGACACTTGGTCACCAGCTCAAACTGGTTGCGTGATTCCTGAGGTTGGAATAGCAGCCACCTTGTCACAACCCCAACAACAGGAGGTTAAGGAGTTTGTGCTTCGCAACAAGGAGGTATTCTCTGAGCTGCCGGGACAAACATCTGGGGTAGAGCATGACATCATTACCCCGCCCGGTGAAAGGGTGAAGTTAAAACCCTATCGGATCCCAGAGGCCCGACGGGAGGCAATACGGGAGGAAGTACAGAAAATGCTGAACTTAGGGGTGATAGAGGAGTCCCAAAGTGATTGGTCTAGTCCCATCGTGTTGGTGCCTAAACCGGATGGGAGCTGGCGATTTTGTAACGATTTTCGTCAGTTGAACAAAGTTACAAAATTTGACACCTACCCCATGCCACGTATAGATGAGTTGATCGACCGGCTGGGAACAGCCCGATACATGACGACCCTTGACCTCACAAAAGGGTATTGGCAAATCCCCCTGGCCAAGTCGGCCAAAGAGAAAACCGCATTTGTAACCCCAGACGGGGCGTTCCAATATAAAAGAATGCCGTTCGGGTTACAGAATGCGCCGGCCACATTCCAGCGGAAAATGGACCAGATGCTGAGGCCCCATCGGAAGTATGCTGCGGCTTACCTGGATGACGTAATTGTCCATAGCACAGATTGGGCCTCACATCTGCCAAAAGTGCAAGCAGTCCTGGACTCTGTTCGGGAAGCGGGGTTTACGGCTAACCCCAAGAAGTGTACCATTGGGCAGGAGGAGGCCAAATATCTTGGGTACACCATTGGGAGGGGAGTAATAAAACCCCAACTCAACAAAGTCGAGGCCATCCAGAGTTGGCCACGTCCCAACAGCAAGAAGCAGGTACGAGCCTTTCTGGGAATCGCTGGGTATTATCGGCGATTCATTCCCCACTTTGCTTCTAAGGCTGTGCCCCTAACCAACCTGACGAAGGGGAAAGGGTCGGTCATGATTAAATGGACCCCCGAGGCTGAGGCAGCATTCCAATTCTTGAAACAAGCCTTATGTAGCCAGCCAGTGTTGTACTCACCCGACTTCTCTAAAGACTTTGTCGTACAAAGTGATGCGTCAGATGTGGGGTTAGGAGCAGTATTGTCCCAGGTCTGGAACGGGGAAGAGCACCCAGTCATTTACCTCAGCAGGAAGTTGAAGTCCCATGAGGTAAATTACGCCACCGTTGAAAAGGAGTGTTTAGCGGTGAAGTGGGCTCTAGATTCCCTTCGGTACTACCTGCTAGGTAGGCACTTTGACATGGTTACGGATCACGCTCCGTTAAAGTGGATGGCTCAAAACAAGGAAACAAATAGAAGAGTGAATAGGTGGTTCCTGGCCCTCCAGGAATTCAACTTCACAGTAAAGCATCGCCCTGGCGTTCAAATGGGGAATGTGGATGCTTTGTCTCGAGTACATGAATGCCTGATTGCTGGTGTTCCAACCCCGAGGTTAAAACAAGAGGGGGGGGGGTATGTGACAGCAGGAAGGTAAAGTCACCTGGTTGCATCCAGGGGGGTAGATATATTTCGCCCAGATTCAGGCTTTACGCCGACTTATACAACTAGGTGGAGAGTTGTATAAGCCCAGCTAAGGCTAGTGGGCTCATGGATGACTCATATGTCTAGGGAGAGTGTGGGGCGTCGTGCAGACAGGGAGTTGATGAGACCAGCTGAAGCTTGTCAGCTCATTTAGGCCTCTATAAGAACTCCCAGATTCATTAGGTGTTAGCTCATGCCTGGAACCAGACCTGTGTGGACTGTCTAGGGAGAGTGAACCCCTGTGCGGTGAGACAAAGCCTGTGTGGCTATTTGCTTGGACATTTAAAACCAGGGACTTAGGGACTAGGACAGCACTAGGCTGATCCCAGTTGTTAGTTAGGAAACCTGTATGTTTAGTCAGAGGTCAACTTGACCAGGATTTATTTTGTTTATGTTTCTTTTGCTTTGCTGTGTTTTGTCACTGTAAATAGAAAATAAACCGCACCTTTTTGATTTTGAAAACCACAACCTCCGTTTGCTGGGCCTGTTTTGTGTGGGGAGCCCATCCCGGGGGTCACACACACCCGCTGCCGAGCTAACCCCCTCACAACATGTTTATTCCCTTTGTGTGTATTGAAACAAAACAAAAAAGGGAGGAAAAAAAGCAAATTGGACATAATGTCACACAAAACTCCAAAAATTGGCTGGTCAAAATTCTTGACACCCTTTCAAAATTGTGGATAAATAAGATTGTTTCAAGCATGTGATGCTCCTTTAAACTCACCTGGGGCAAGTAACAGGTGTGGGCAATATACAAATCACACCTGAAAGCAGATAAAAAGGAGAGAAGTTCACTTAGTCTTTGCATTGTGTGTCTGTGTGTGCCACACTAAGCATGGACAACAGAAAGAGGAGAAGAGAACTGTCTGAGGACTTGAGAACCAAAATTGCGGAAAAATATCAACAATCTCAAGGTTACAAGTTCATCTACAGAGATCTAGATTTGCCTTTGTCCACAGTGCGCAACATTATCAATAAGTTTGCAACCCATGGCACTGTAGCTAATCTCTCTGGGCGTGGACGGAAGAGAAAAATTGATGAAAGGTTGCAACGCAGGATAGTCCGGATGGTGGATAAGCATCCCCAAACAAGTCTCAAAGAAATTCCAGCTGTCCTGCAGGCTCAGGGAGCATCAGTGTCAGCGCAAACTATACGTCGACATTTAAATTAAATTAAACGCTATGGCAGGAGACCCAGGAGGACCCCACTGGTGACACAGAGACATAAAAAGCAAGACTACAGTTTGCCAAAATGTACTGGAGTAGGCCAAAATCCTTCTGGGAAAACGTCTTGTGGACAGATGAGACCAAGATAGAGCTTTTTGGTAAAGCACATCATTCTACTGTTTACCGAAAACAGAATGAGGCCTACAAAGAAAAGAACACAGTACCTACAATGAAATATGGTGGAGGTTCAATGATGTTTTGGGGTTGTTTTGCTGCCTCTGGCACTAGGTACCTTGAATGTGTGCAAGGCAACATGAAATCTGAGGATTATCAAAGGATTTGGGGTTGCACTGTAGAGCCCAGTGTCAGAAAGCTGGGTTTGCGTCCGAGATCTTGGGTCTTCCAGCAGGACAATGACCCCAAACATACGTCAAAAGCACCCAGAAATGGATGGCAACAAAGCGCTGGAGAGGTCTAAAGTGGCCAGCAATGAGTCCAGATCTAAATTCCATTGAACACCTGTGGAGAGATCTTAAAATTGCTGTTGGGAAAAGGCGCCCTTCCAATAAGAGAGACCTAGAGCAGTTTGCAAAGGAAGAGTGGTCCAAAATTCCGGGTGAGAAGTATAAGAAGCTTATTGATGGTTATAGGAAGCGACTGATTTCAGTTATTTTTTCCAAAGGGTGTGCAACCAAATATTAAGTTAAGGGTGCCAAGAATTTTGACCAGCCCATTTTTTGAGTTTTGTGTGACATTATGTCCAATTTGCTTTTTTTCCACCCTTTTTTCATTTTGTTCCAATACACACAAAGGGAATTAACATGTGTATAGCAAAACATGTTACTGCAATACTTATCTGTGAGAAATACTTGATTTTCTGGAAAAAATTCTGGGGTGCCAACAATTTCGGCCATGACTGTATATTCACTAGTGTGACTTTTTGTTCACTCAGAGTTCCCTTCACTATTAAGAGACGTCCTCCCTCATCCCTCACTACCCACGATTCCTTCCATGCTATCTGCTTGGACATGAAAATAGAGTCCACAGGATTTCGAACTCTGTGATGTACTATGGTATATTGTCGGGAATCTGTGGTTCTTAAGGTTCGGGGTTTTGTCCCCTTTAAAATGTGTCTCTTGTAAAAAAATTATCTGTGATTTAAGTCTACCTAATTCTGAAAGCAGCCTAACTCGTTTCTCTGGGATATTAAGTCCCTTAACATTATATGAGGTAAAAGTTATTTTAGTCATTTCTGTCCTGATTGGGGCCGTCCAATAAGGGAGGTGAAGGGAAGGCAAAGCAAGAGAGAGGAGGCACGGACGAGAGAGAGGGAGAGAGAGGAATCTGTTCCCGATCGGAGTCCAACCTCCCCCTTTGCCCCCCCCCACAAAATATAAATCCCTACCTGTGCCCATCCCACCCCCCTTATTCCTTCTAACCCGGTGTTATACCCCAGTGACAAAGAAAACAACCTTTTTCATGTTGTTCATACTATGAACCCTTCTCCTCTTCACCCTTTCCCCTGTCCCCTTTATCCTTTGTGAACAGGCAACTATCATTGCAATTAATCTGTGTTTAAATTCCCTTCTTCCTTTCTACCAAAAAAACCCCCCCCCAAAAAAACAAAAAAACTCCCATCACCCAAAAAAAAAAAAAAAAAAACCTGCCCACTATCCCATTCCCTCCCCTCATGGTCCGGGGGGGGGGGGGAGAGGGGGAAGCCTATCCCGTCTCCCCCGGGGAAAAAAGGAAAAAACATGCTAAAATTGTCCCTAAGTTGCCCAGTACATGTAGCTGTTAGAGGTTTACGAGAAACCTTTTATCATGTATCATTGTCAGAAATGCTAAAAAAAATAAAAAAAAAGGGCACAAAAAGAGGGGCATATGGAGAACAGATATTCTCCTTTTTAAATAAAAGATTCTATTTATGTATTTATCAAACTTATGGAGTAATTCAGTGGTCTGCTGTACTCAGGCGGTGTTGTCCCTTTATTCTGATATGTCTGAGATTTCCTCTGCAGGGCTGCTCCTCTCTCTATGTCTGTTGGTAAGTCTATCCAGTTAGGTACTTCTAAGGCCTCTGAGCCCAGGAACTGAAATAGTTCTGGCAACTGCTCTGGGTCACGTAACTTAAATGTGTCACCATCTTTTTTAATTGTCAAAGAAATTGGGTACCCCCATCTGTATGATGCCCCATTTAGTCGTATATGGTCCAATAAGGGTTTCAGCCTCCGTCGTCTATCCCTCGTTTGACGACGCAAATCAGGGAACACCTGAATCTCCTCTTTGTTTAATTCTATTGATCCTTTTTGCCATGCTGCTTTCATTATCTCCTCCTTTATCCTAAAGAAATGTACTCTGCATAAAATATCTCTTGGATTTATTTGAGCGAGATTGCGGGCTGTAGGGATCCTATGCACCCTGTCCCGTTCAATATAATTGTTGGGGGGGACTCCCCAATATTTCATTAAAGATGGCTACCACTTTTCCTCTTAGCTCTGCAGTTGTAACTACTTCTGAGACACCTTTGATCCGTATATTATTTCTTCTGCTTCTATTTTCATTTTCTTCTGCTTGTAGTTGTAGTGTCTGCAGTTTCTGGTGTTGTATTTTAATTTTCTCCTCCATCAAATCTATACGCTTATCAGTTAGACTTTGCAATGTTGTACAGCTGTGCATTTTTTCATCTAATACCTCTGTACTCTGCCGTATCTCATCAATTTCCTCTTATAGAGGGCCCAGCCACTTGCTCATCATCACTTGAATGTCCTCCTTAGTGTAGAGAGCGCTTATTAATTTCCTGATATCCTGCTCCCCCTCCCAGGTCTCTTGTCACTATGCCCTGTCCTTTTGAGCGATTATCCAATGAGCCATCATCAGGCATATCTGCCATGTCAGCCATACTTTCCAGCGTTGCCTCTGTACCCTGTACCTTTAGGCTACTAGCCAGTGGGTCATTGTCAGCCATACCTGTCATATCAGCCATGTTTTCCTGCAATATGTTTGCGTCTGGTAACAAAGCTACTGAGGGAGATGCTTCGCTCACCTCTATTCGCCTCTCACCTGACATGCAGTCTTGTACCGCCAATGGCTCTTTCACCCGCTCCTTCACTCGCTCCTTTACTCGTCGCGTCTGACGGTCTGCTTCAGCTGTCTCCCCACTGACCGTTGATAGCGTGTGTCTATCCGAGCTTCCTTGTTAATAGCCGCGCCGTTCAGTCCACCGCTGCTTTTTTTATACCCAGTCATGTTACTGTTCTGTTGCCAATTATTCTAATGCTTTGCAAAATGTTCTTCCAGCTCTTCCTCGTTAGTACCACATACTTTGCCAGCTTTTTGTTGCCCTGTGACAACTTTTTTGAGATGTGTTGCGAGGAACTTTTTTTAAATTACCCCCTTTTTTTTTTTTAACCACTCGCCTACTAGGCGGCAATTTCACCCTCCTCCTGCACAGGACATTTTTCAGCTTCCAGTGCTATCGCACTTTGAATTACGCAGTCATGCAACACTTTGCCCATATAAAATTTTCATATATTTTTTTCCTACAAATAGAGCTTTCATTTGGTGGTATTTAATCACCACTGTTTGTTTTTTGTTTTTTTGCTAAACAAACTAAAAAAAGACCAAAAATTCAAAAGAAAAATAAAACAAACTTTTTTAGTTTCTTTTATAAAATTTAGCAAATAGGTAATCTTTCTCCCTCACTGATGTGCGCTGATCAGACTGCACTGATGGGCACTGACAGGGAGCACCTATGGGCACTGATATGCTGCACTGATGGTCACTAATAAGGCAGCACTGATAGGTTGCACTGATGGGCATTGATGTGGTAACACTGATGAGGCAGCAATGGTGTGCACTGACGCGGAGGCACAGATGAGGCTGCACTGATATGCGGCACTAATGGGCACTAATAGGCGACACTGAAGGGCACTGATAGGTGGCACTGATTGGCAGCACTGATGGGCACTAATTCACAGCTGTTGATGGGCGCTGTTGGGGCTGCACTGATATTCAGGACACTGATTATCATTGTAGATGTCCCCTTTTACACTTGCCGGTTACCGATTCTCCTCTCTTTTATATACATTTTACACAATGCCCAATTTTTGGGGAATTGGGGTATGCACATAAAAAGAGGGGGTGCTTTATGATGTGGTGTTGTTTTCTGTGACATTGATTGTCTTTGAAGAGTTTTTTTGCTGACTCAACTGTTAAGCACAAAATGTAATTTTACACTCTCCTAGGTTGAGGTAGACCTTCACTCAAAATTGCCACTCTTCCTCCCATCCACCTTCATCACTAACAATTTTGATGTTTTTTTGGCAGGTATTCACTCTTACTTCCTCAGTTTTTAAGCATGACATTTGATTGGGCCGACCCCCTTCCCACACCCGCAGCCTTCTAGCACATCACACTTCCCAGGAGACTGCAGGACCAGTTCCAAAGTGCCACTCGATCTCACACATATGCAATGGGGAGCTGGATGGGATTCATTCCATCCTTACCATGCCTTCATCTGCACTGTATCCATGTGTGGAGGTGGTCATCTTGGTAGAGGCAGGACTTTTGCTTCCTCTTGTCAGAGCCTGGGAGAAAAAAAAACCCTGGACTGCCGCACTCTGTATAGACAGTTATTTATTCCAAAATTTCAAGTAAAAAATCCAAATTCAAAATAAATCCATAAATCCAAAACAACAAATGCAGATAGTGTGCATGCAGGGAAGGGTGGCTAACGCGTTTCACGTCACAAATTGACGCTTACTCATAGCTAGGGTGTGTGGGAATCATTTGATTTATGGATTTATTTTGAATTTGGATTTTTTACTTGAAATTTTGGAATAAATAACTGTCTATACAGAGTGCGGCAGTCCAGTTTTTTTTTTTCTCCCATGCATCAGTGCAGAGCCAGCACCTGTGTGAGTGACCGGGCGGAAGCAGCTATTTGGTGAATTCTCAAGCTTTTGAGCGGTACGTTTTTCCTTTCCTCATCTCAGAGCCTCTAGGAAGAAGAACAGTGAGCAGAAAAGAAGCCCAAAGAGGCACAGGACCCTTTTTGTATTGTGACCGCGGCTGCCCCGGACCTATGTGAACTGGCTCCATAGAGAGCTGGTCGAACTCGCCATGCAAAATGTAGGTGGGGAAACCTGCATCCAATTTGCATATATGTGAACCCTGCCTTATACTTCAATCTCTCACTGTAGATATGCATCTATGAAGCTGTAGGCATCCTCACATATGAGGAAATGCACTGCTATATCTCAGGAGGTATTCCAAACAAAATTGACATTCTCAGGGTTCTGGTTCCGCACAATTAATGTCTAAATTTTTACTATAACATAGCAAATTTGCACTTTTTGAATTTAGTTTCACTCAGTGGCGTGGCATGGGTTATCAGCAAACGTGACAAGGAAAGTAATTTGCATCCCTATGCCATCGACTTTTAGATACTCCCACCCTGATCACACCCCCAGATACCCCTCCCACTCTGATTACCCCCCCCCCTTTGCCGGCTGCCCCCTCCATGTTATCCTACTGTCACCACCTGGTAAATGCCCTCTGAAGAGTGATCCAAGGTCCATCTCTCTTTGGAGGTCACCACTATTCATGTCAGGCCAGGAAATGAGGGGAAATTTACCCAAGGTTTAAACAGACAAAATAAACTTTTTAAAGTGACAAAAGGGTTAAACTGCTTGCTGCCCGTCTTTTTCCGAAACAGGGAAGGTTGTCACAGAGACAGGACAGGACATAATTCTGTTATAGGGTTCCCCTTAACCACTTCAATAAACTGTATTATATACTCTGCACTGCATTATATACCATGCACTGTATTATATATACTACACTGACTGCACTATATATTCTCCACTGTATTATATATTCTCTGACTGCACTATATACTCTGCAAGGTATTATATATACTACTCTGATGACACTATATACTCTCCACTGTATTATAAATATACTACACTGACTGCACTATATACTCTGAACTGTATTATATATACTACACAGACTGCACTATATACTCTGAACTGTATTATATTATGCTACACTGACTGCACTAAATACTCTGAACTGTATTATATATGTAGCAGAACCCCCTGCTAAGTGTTGTGACCCACCTGTCACCCTGCCCAGCCTGGAATTCAAGTCTTCAGTCACTCCAGGGCAATGAACAGTCCATTAGCTTTGTTGTTTTTTTGTTTAATTGAGGGGATTGAACTTGTATGCAGTATAGGAAGTATGGGATGCCCAGTGAATTTTAGAACAATTAATTGGGACAACTTTTAGAACAAAGAATTGGAACAACTTATATACACTCCGGTATATACAGATCTCTCTTCCTCCAGCACAACTCTTACTGCAGACCATTACTCAGCTCCTCCAGCACTCTACTTGTTTGAGCGTCCAGGCTCAGCTAGAACCACATGGTTAGGCCTAACACTGGCTCGGCCAGGCCTTAGCAACTGCCTTTTGCAGGCAGGGACCAGGGGCCCTTTTTTAGTGTAGCAATGAACTGTATTATATATACTACACTGATTGCACTATATACTCTGAACTGTATTAAATATACTATAAGGACTGCACTATATAATCTGAACTGTATTATATATACTATACGGACTGCATTATATACCCTGAACTGTATTATAAATACTATACAGACTGCACTATATACTCTGAACTGTATTATATATACTATACGGACTGCACTATATACACTCAACTGTATTATATACAGTCAGGTCCATAAATATTGGGACATCAATACAATTCTAATCTTTTTGGCTCTATACACCACCACAATGGATTTGAAATGAAACAAACAAAATGTGCTTTAACTGCAGACTTTCAGCTTTAATTTGAGGGTATTTACATCCAAATCAGGTGAACGGTGTAGGAATTACAACAGTTTGTATATGTGCCTCCCACTTTTTAAGGGACCAAAAGTAATGGGACAACTGGCTTCTCAGCTGTTCCATGGCCAGGTATGTGTTATTCCCTCATTATCCTATTTACAAGGAGCAGATAAAAGGTCCAGAGTTCAGTTCAAGTGTGCTATTTGCATTTGGAATTTGTTGCTGTTAACTCTCAATATGAGATCCAAAGAGCTGTCACTATCAGTGAAGCAAGCCATCATTAGGCTGAAAAAACAAACCCATCAGAGAGATAGCAAAAACATTAGGTGTGGCCAAATCAACTGTTTGGAACATCCTTAAAAATAAAGATCGCACTGGTGAGCTCAGCAACACCAAAAGACCCGGAACACCACGGAAAACAACTGTGGTGGATGACCGAAGAATTCTTTCCCTGGTGAAGAAAACACCCTTCACAACAGTTGGCCAGATCAAGAACACTCTCCAGGAGGTAGGTGTATGTGTGTCAAAGTCAACAATCAAGAGAAGACTTCACCAGAGTGAATACAGAGGGTTCACCACAAGATGTAAACCATTGGTGAGCCTCAAAAACCGGAAGGCCAGATTAGAGCTTGCCAAACAACATCTAAAAAAGCCTTCACAGTTCTGGAACAACATCCTATGGACAGATGAGACCAAGATCAACTTGTACCAGAGTGATCTGAAGAGAAGAGTATGGAGAAGGAAAGGAACTGCTCATGATCCAAAGCATACCACCTCATCAGTGAAGCATGGTGGTGGTAGTGTCATGGCGTGGGCATGTATGGCTGCCAATGGAACTGGTTCTTTTGTATTTATTGATGATGTGACTGCTGACAAAAGCAGCAGGATGAATTCTGAAGTGTTTCGGGCAATATTATCTGCTCATATTCAGCCAAATGCTTCAGAACTCATTGGACTGCGCTTCACAGTGCAGATGGACAATGACCCGAAGCATACTGCGAAAGCAACCAAAGAGTTTTTTAAGGGAAAGAAGTGGAATGTTATGCAATGGCCAAGTCAATCACCTGACCTGAATCCGATTGAGCATGCATTTCACTTGCTGAAGACAAAACTGAAGGGAAAATGCCCCAAGAACAAGCAGGAACTAAATACAGTTGCAGTAGAGGCCTGGCAGAGCATCACCAGGGATGAAACCCAGCGTCTGGTGATGTCTATGCGTTCCAGACTTCAGGCTGTAATTGACTGCAAAGGATTTGCAACCAGTATTAAAAAGTGAAAGTTTGATTTATGATTGTTAATCAGTCCCATTACTTTTGGTCCCTTAAAAAGTGGGAGGCACATATACAAACAGTTGTAATTCCTACACTGTTCACCTGATTTGGATGTAAATACCCTCAAATTAAAGCTGAAAGTCTGCAGTTAAAGCACATCTTGTTTGTTTCATTTCAAATCCATTGTGGTAGTGTATAGAGCCAAAAAGATTACGTGTAAGTAGCAGCCTTATATAGTGTGGGGCGTGGACTTAGCCCCTGAGCCAGGATTGGCCAAAGGCACCATGCCTTTGGCCAATCATGGCTCTCACAGCACATTGCGCTGTGATTGGCCAAAGCATGCAGGTCATTGGCCAATCAGCCGCCATTAATGCACTGCGATCTCGCAGTGCATTAGGGGGAACTCCGCAGCTGGCGAACTTGCTGCAAGCGCCCCATAAGCACCCCATATCTTTGTTTGTTCTATGAACAAATGAACAGCTGATGTTTGAGTCAAAATTATGTTTGAATTGAACATCGAGCTCATCCCTAGTGGGGATTAACGACTTTGGTACAGCTTGCGCCCCTCTAAATGTTGCGCCTGGGGCAATTTCACCGGCTGCCCGCCCCCCCCACAAACACTATGTTACTGGTTCTGCTTTGCCTTTGGTGGAATCAGACCCTATCTGGGAATTTCTCTAAAGATAAATTAAACAGTATAGTTCTTACAATATTTTGATATTCTTAAGAAGCAATATTAATCTATAACAAATAACCTATTATTTTGCAAATAAAAAAACAAACTTATATAAACAGTCTAAATGCTGTGGACCCATAGTATAAATTAATGAGCCATAATTATTGCAGCAGTATATTAATTACATTTATATGTATTCAAATCCTATTTATTCAGAAAAGATGTGTAGAGATAAAACTACAAGCTGCCTGATGTTTGGGCATGAAAGTGCTTGTGGAAGCAATTAAATATATTTTTATGAAAGATGCATACTCTGTAAAGTTGTGAAGCTGTACTTTACATCCTTTGTTTTTCTTTTTCTCACAATTAGCACTTTGATGTTCAAAGACTTTGAAACATTGTCTGACTCAAAGTTCAAGATGCTAAACGAATAATTACTGAAAATGAAGCAGCTTTGTGTTTTTTTTTTTGTTTTAAAAAAATGTGCATAGCACAATGCGTATCTGAAGTACCTACAGCTGTGTATATCACCCCTTTAATTTAGAAGGCATTCCTTTCGGAAAATTGTCATGTACTAGCCTATATTTCATTGACTCTTAAAGGTCCAGTTGATTGCAAATCCTCACTTTTTCAGTAACTTACTTTTCATTAAAAAATACTGTGTGTGTAAAAAAAGTGTCTGACAAATGTTCTTACAGGTATTTATTGGAAACTATGGGTATCCATTTCTTAGACCAAGTTTGAGGCTTAGGCCATGGATCCTTACAATCTACAAACTTTACTGTGGTCCCCAAGCTTTAAAATTATATTGGCATGCATCCTCTGCTCCCAACATACCATATATACTTGAGTATAAGCCGACCCGAATATAAGCCGAGGCACCTAATTTTACCACAAAAAAACTGGGAAAACGTATTGGCTCGAGTATAAGCCTAGGGTATCCATCTGCATGCCTCACTGTGCCTCACTTTGCCTCACTGTGTCCATATGCATGCCTCACTGTGTCCATGCCTCACTGTGTCCATGCCTCACTGTGCCCATGCCTCACTGTGCCCATGCCTCACTGTGCCCATGCCACACTGTGTCCATGACTAGACTGACGTTTAACATGGGAGTCTTTGGAAGGGGTGCCTGGCTTTGAAAAATCGGTGCTCCTCGGCCGTAGGTCTCCCAACACAAAACTTTGCACACTTATAGAGGAAAAATGGGGCTACATGTGTGCAAATTTTTGGGACCAGAGGACTTAAGACCAGCCAGTACTGGGTCCCCAAAATCACCCAAGAAATTACTGTTTAACATGGGAGTCTATGGAAGGGGTGCCCGGCTTTGAAAAATCGGTTCTCCCCGACCGTAGGTCCTCTAGCCGGCCGGTACCGGGTCCCCAAAGTCCGGGAGATCAGGCGCAAAAAGGTGACTCCAGTATAAGCCGAGGGGGGCATTTTCAGCACAAAAAAATCTGCTGAAAAACTTGGCTTATACTCGAGTATATACAGTAAATGTGCAGGGTAAATGCAGCAAATTTAGGCAGCAAGCGTCTCATCTGAATTGGATTCCGTTACAGAAAACCAGGGCTGCTTGTAAGGTTCATATTAGACAAGCAATTCTGCCACTAGAGACACATCACCTATGGCAGAATCACCAAGAAGAGGCAGCCATGTATTATAATGGACAACAGGATTGTCAGGGCCCGGACTGGCGGCTAGTGAGGACACAGGAGGTGGATCCTCTGTGCCAGAGAGGCAAAGGCACGGGTCGCACTGGAGGACCGGTTCTAAGCAGCTACCGGTTTTCACCAGAGCCCGCCGCAAGGCGGGATGGACTTGCTGCGGCGGTAGCAACCAGGTCGTGTCCCCCAGTAGCGGCTCGACTTCTCTGACAGCTGAAATAGGCACGGTACACTGGGACTAGGCAGAGGCAAGGTCAGACGTAGCGGAAGGTCAGGGCAGGCGGCAATGGTACGTAGTCAGGGGCAACGGCAGAAGGTCAGATACACTGGAAAGGCAAGTACAAAACGCTTTCTCAGGGCACTAAGGCAGCAAGATCCGGCAAGGACAGGAAGGGGGAGTGGGTTTTTAAGTGTTTTTGAGTGTGACACAGTAATTGGACCAGGCACCAATCAATGGTGCACTGGCCCTTTAAATTTAAGAAGGCCGGCGCACGCGCGCCCTAGAGAGCAGCGGGACCGCGCGCGTCGGGACGGAGCAGGGGGAGGAGGCCGGTGAGCAGGATGGGATGCGATCCGCGGGCGGACAGGTGCCGCCGCATGGATCGCATCCCCGCCAGCATCAGAGCAGCGCTCACGGTCAGAGGAGCCGACCGGAGCGCTGCAGGGGGACAGACGCCGCGGGCGCTCCAGGATGGATGGGACACCCGGAGCGCTCTGCGTTACAGTACCCCCCCTTAGGTCTCCCCCTCTTCTTGGAACCCAAGAATCTTCGGATGAGCTCTTTATCTAAAATGTTCGCCTCAGGTTCCCAGGACCTTTCCTCAGGACCACAGTTCTCCCAATCCACTAAAAAACATTTTTTACCTCGGATGACCTTGGAGGCGAGGATCTCTTTCACTGAGAAGACATCAGAAGAACCAGAGACAGGAGCAGGAACAGTGACCTTAGGGGAAAATCGGTTAAGAATGAGGGGTTTAAGAAGAGACACATGAAAAGAGTTGGGAATACGAAGAGAAGGAGGAAGGTGGAGCTTGTAAGAAACAGAATTGATTTGGTTTTTGATTTTAAATGGCCCGAGGTAACGAGGGCCCAGCTTGTAGCTAGGTACCCGAAACCGAACATATTTGGAGGAGAGCCACACTTTGTCACCAGGGGCATAGACAGGAGGGATTCTTCTTTTTTTATCTGCATGTCTCTTCATGCGGGCAGAGGCCAGTGAGAGCGACTTTTGAGTCTCTTTCCAGATAGAGGCAAAGTCCTGAGTTAATTCATCCACGGCCGGAACTCCAGAAGACGTGGGAATGGGGAGGGGGGGCAATGGGTGACGGCCGTAGACCACAAAGAAAGGCGACTTGGAGGAAGATTCAGAGTTCTTGAAATTGTATGAGAATTCTGCCCAGGGCAATAGGTCGACCCAATCGTCTTGACGGGCGGAGACAAAATGTCGTAGGTAGTCGCCAAGGACCTGGTTAACTCTCTCCACCTGTCCATTGGACTGCGGGTGATAAGCGGAAGAAAAATTCAACTTAATTTTTAGTTGAGTACAGAGAGCTCTCCAAAATTTTGAGATGAATTGAGCACCTCTATCCGAGACGATATGTGAGGGCAGCCCATGGAGGCGGAAAATTTGAAGAAAAAAATGCTTCGCCAACTGAGGTGCAGTAGGCAGACCAGGGAGCGGGACAAAATGAGCCATTTTAGAAAAGCGGTCAATGACCACCCAGATGACAGTGTTACTACGAGACAAAGGGAGGTCCGTGATGAAATCCATGGCGATGTGGGACCATGGTTGTTCAGGCACAGGTAGGGGAAGGAGAAGACCTGCAGGCTTCTGGCGAGGAGTCTTGTCACGTGCACAGATAGTGCAGGCCCGTACAAAGTCAGTCACATCTTCCTCCTGGGTAGGCCACCAATAGTGTCTGGCAATCAATTGTATGGATTTTTTGATCCCAGCGTGACCGGCTAGATGGGAGGAATGGCCCCACTTGAGTATCTGAAGCCGAAGGCGTGGAGGAACGAAAGTCTTTCCTGGAGGAATTGGCACGAGAGAAGCGGGAGCAGAGGAAATCAGACACTCAGGGGGTATGATGTGTTGAGGAGAAGTCTTGGTTTCAGAGGTATCGGAGAAACGGGACAAAGCATCAGCCCTGACATTTTTGTCTGCGGGCCGAAAATGGATCTGGAAGTTGAAGCGGGCAAAGAACAATGGCCACCTGGCCTGGCGAGGATTTAGGCGCTGAGCGGACTGAAGGTAGGACAAATTTTTATGGTCAGTGTAGATGGAGATAGGGTGAAGGGATCCTTCCAGGAGATGTCTCCACTCTTCTAATGCCAACTTGATGGCCAACAGTTCACGGTCACCTATGGAATAGTTTTTTCCGGAGGGGAGAAAGTTTTAGAGAAAAAACCACAAGTGACGTTTTTCCCTTTAGCGTTTTTTTGAAGACGCACAGCTCCGGCTCCTACCGAGGAGGCGTTGACTTCAAGGAAGAACGGCTTTAGAGGATCTGGCCGAGACAGGACAGGTGCAGAGGAGAAGGCGGTCTTAAGGCGAGTAAAGGCTTCCTCCGCTTGAGACGGCCAGGACCTAGGATTTGCGTCTTTTTTTGTCAGTGCCCCTATAGGAGCAATAATGGTGGAGAAGTGGGGTATGAACTGACGATAGTAGTTGGCGAAACCAAGGAAGCGTTGGATAGTATGAAGTCCAGAGGGGCGTGGCCAACCCAAGACTGCGGAGAGTTTGTCAGGGTCCATTTGAAGACCTTGTCCAGAGACCAGATAACCTAGGAAAGGAAGACTGCTGCGCTCAAAAAGGCATTTTTCAAATTTAGCGTAAAGATGATTTACGCGGAGGCGCTGGAGCACTTGACGGACATGGAGCCGATGTTCCTTAAGGTTGGCAGAGAAGATTAGGATGTCGTCAAGATAGACAACCACACAGGTATACAGTAGGTCCCGGAAGATTTTGTTGACAAAATCTTGAAAGACTGCAGGGGCGTTGCAAAGTCCGAACGGTATGACGAGATATTCAAAGTGACCGTCTCTGGTGTTAAATGCGGTTTTCCATTCATCTCCTTTACGGATTCTGATGAGGTTATAAGCGCCCCTGAGGTCCAATTTAGAAAAAACGTTTGCTCCGCGCAGACGGTCAAAGAGCTCCGAGATGAGAGGCAGAGGGTAGCGGTTTTTAATAGTGATTTTATTGAGACCACGATAGTCTATGCAAGGGCGTAGAGATCCGTCCTTCTTGGCCACGAAGAAGAAGCCCGCTCCGGCTGGAGAAGATGATTTCCTAATAAAACCTCTCTTGAGGTTCTCCTGTATGTAATCAGTCATGGCCTTGGTTTCAGGAGAGGAGAGAGGGTAAATTCTGCCACGGGGTGGTGTAGTACCTGGGAGCAAGTCAATGGGGCAGTCGTAGGGTCTATGTGGTGGTAAGACCTCCACCTGTTTTTTGCAAAAGACATCAGAAAAGTCCTGATAGGCCTTTGGAAGGCCAGGCAAAGGAGTAGTGATGGGGACTTGACAGGTCGGTACAGACTTAAGGCAATGCTTGTGACAGGAGTCACCCCAGGATTTGATGTCCCCAGTGGTCCAGTCGAGGGTAGGAGTGTGACGCTGGAGCCAGGGTAGGCCAAGAAGGATGTCAGAAGTACAGTTCGGCAAAACAAAGAATTCAATCTTTTCTTGGTGAAGAACACCAACGGACATGAGCAGGGGTTCGGTGCGGTAACGCACGGTACAATCCAAATTCTCTCCATTTACAGAGGAAATGAAGAAGGGTTTGATGAGACGGGTAACAGGAATGTTGAACCTGTTGATGAAAGAGGCTTCAATAAAGTTTCCTGCAGAACCAGAGTCCAGGAAGGCCACCGCAGGGAAGAAGGAGCCAGCAGAAGGAGAAATCTGCACAGGAATAGTCAGACGTGGAGAGGAAGAATTCACACCCAGTAACGCCTCTCCCACGTTCACTAGGTCCGGGCGTTTCCCTGACGCGGAGGACGAATAGGGCAGTCTTTTAGGAAGTGATCAGAGCTCGCACAATAAAGGCATAAGTTCTCGTTCCTATGGCGAGACCTCTCTTGTAGGGTCAGGCGAGACCGGTCCACTTGCATGGCCTCCTCGGCGGGAGGCATGGTAACAGGATGCATTGGATTCAGAAAGAGAGGAGCCAGGCGCGGATAACGCCTGGTGCGAATGAGATCTTTCTCCTGGCGAAGCTCTTGGCGTCTTTCGACGTAACGCATATCGATGCGGGTAGCTAAATGGATGAGTTCCGTCAAGGAAGAGGGTATCTCTCGTGCGGCCAGACAATCCTTGATGTGGCCGGATAAACCCTTCTTGAAGGTCGCGCAGAGAGCCTCATTATTCCAGGCTGACTCTGAGGCCAGTGTGCGGAACTGTATGGCATATTCGCCCACAGAAGAGTTTCCTTGGACAAGGTTAAGCAGGGCGGTTTCAGCGGATGAGGCTCGGGCTGGTTCCTCAAAAACGCTGCGAACCTCAGCAAAGAAGGACTGAACGGTGGCTGTAGCAGGGTCGTTACGGTCCCAGAGTGGCGTGGCCCAGGCCAAGGCCTTTCCAGACAACAGAGAGACCACGAATGCCACTTTAGACCGTTCTGTGGAAAACTGGTCAGACATCATCTCAAGATGCAGGGAACATTGGGACAAGAATCCCTGGCACATCCTAGAATCCCCGTCAAATTTCTCCGGAAGGGACAGGCGAATTCTCGAGGTAGTAGTGGCAGCTCGGAGAGGGGAAGATGCTGGAGGCTGCGGCGGCAGAAGCTGCTGGACCATGGCGGTCAACTGCGACAGCTGCTGTCCTTGTTGGGCGATCTGTTGCGACTGCTGGGCAACCACGGTAGTGAGGTCAGCGAGATTTGGCAGCGGTACCTCAGCGGGATCCATGGCCGGATCTACTGTCAGGGCCCGGACTGGCGGCTAGTGAAGACACAGGAGGTGGATCCTCTGTGCCAGAGAGGCGAAGGCACGGGTCGCACTGGAGGACCTGTTCTAAGCAGCTACCGGTTTTCACCAGAGCCCGCCGCAAGGCGAGATGGACTTGCTGCGACGGTAGCAACCAGGTCGTGTCCCCCAGTAGCGGCTCGACTTCTCTGGCAGCAGAAATAGGCACGGTACACTGGGACTAGGCAGAGGCAAGGTCAGACGTAGCGGAAGGTCAGGGCAGGCGGCAATGGTACGTAGTCAGGGGCAACGGCAGAAGGTCAGATACACTGGAAAGGCAAGTACAAAACGCTTTCTCAGGGCACTAAGGCAATAAGATCCGGCAAGGACAGGAAGGGGGAGTGGGTTTTTAAGTGTTTTTGAGTGTGACACAGTAATTGGACCAGGCACCAATCAATGGTGCACTGGCCCTTTAAATTTAAGAAGGCCGGCGCACGTGCGCCCTAGAGAGCAGCGGGACCGCGCGCGCCGGGACGGAGCAGGGGGAGGAGGCCGGTGAGCAGGATGGGATGCGATCCGCGGGCGGACAGGTGCCGCCGCATGGATCGCATCCCCGCCAGCATCAGAGCAGCGCTCACGGTCAGAGGAGCTGACCGGAGCGCTGCAGGGGGACAGACGCCGCGGGCGCTCCGGGATGGATGGGACGCCCGGAGCGCTCTGCGTTACAGTACCCCCCCTTAGGTCTCCCCCTCTTCTTGGAACCCAAGAATCTTCGGATGAGCTCTTTATCTAAAATGTTGGCCTCAGGTTCCCAGGACCTTTCCTCAGGACCACAGTTCTCCCAATCCACTAAAAAACATTTTTTACCTCGGATGACCTTGGAGGCAAGGATCTCTTTCACTGAGAAGACATCAGAAGAACCAGAGACAGGAGCAGGAACAGTGACCTTAGGGGAAAATCGGTTAAGAATGAGGGGTTTAAGAAGAGACACATGAAAAGAGTTGGGAATACGAAGAGAAGGAGGAAGGTGGAGCTTGTAAGAAACAGAATTGATTTGGTTTTTGATTTTAAATGGCCCGAGGTAACGAGGGCCCAGCTTGTAGCTAGGTACCCGAAACCGAACATATTTGGAGGAGAGCCACACTTTGTCACCAGGGGCATAGACAGGAGGGATTCTTCTTTTTTTATCTGCATGTCTCTTCATGCGGGCAGAGGCCAGTGAGAGCGACTTTTGAGTCTCTTTCCAGATAGAGGCAAAGTCCTGAGTTAATTCATCCACGGCCGGAACTCCAGAAGACGTGGGAATGGGGAGGGGGGCAATGGGTGACGGCCGTAGACCACAAAGAAAGGCGACTTGGAGGAAGATTCAGAGTTCTTGAAATTGTATGAGAATTCTGCCCAGGGCAATAGGTCGACCCAATCGTCTTGACGGGCGGAGACAAAATGTCGTAGGTAGTCGCCAAGGACCTGGTTAACTCTCTCCACCTGTCCATTGGACTGCGGGTGATAAGCGGAAGAAAAATTCAACTTAATTTTTAGTTGAGTACAGAGAGCTCTCCAAAATTTTGAGATGAATTGAACACCTCTATCCGAGACGATATGTGAGGGCAGCCCATGGAGGCGGAAAATTTGAAGAAAAAAATGCTTCGCCAACTGAGGTGCAGTAGGCAGACCAGGGAGCGGGACAAAATGAGCCATTTTAGAAAAGCGGTCAACGACCACCCAGATGACAGTGTTACTACGAGACAAAGGGAGGTCCGTGATGAAATCCATGGCGATGTGGGACCATGGTTGTTCAGGCACAGGTAGGGGAAGGAGAAGACCTGCAGGCTTCTGGCGAGGAGTCTTGTCACGTGCACAGATAGTGCAGGCCCGTACAAAGTCAGTCACATCTTCCTCCTGGGTAGGCCACCAATAGTGTCTGGCAATCAATTGTATGGATTTTTTGATCCCAGCGTGACCGGCTAGATGGGAGGAATGGCCCCACTTGAGTATCTGAAGCCGAAGGCGTGGAGGAACGAAAGTCTTTCCTGGAGGAATTGGCACGAGAGAAGCGGGAGCAGAGGAAATCAGACACTCAGGGGGTATGATGTGTTGAGGAGAAGTCTTGGTTTCAGAGGTATCGGAGAAACGGGACAAAGCATCAGCCCTGACATTTTTGTCTGCGGGCCGAAAATGGATCTGGAAGTTGAAGCGGGCAAAGAACAATGACCACCTGGCCTGGCGAGGATTTAGGCGCTGAGCGGACTGAAGGTAGGACAAATTTTTATGGTCAGTGTAGATGGAGATAGGGTGAAGGGATCCTTCCAGGAGATGTCTCCACTCTTCTAATGCCAACTTGATGGCCAACAGTTCACGGTCACCTATGGAATCGTTTTTTTCCGGAGGGGAGAAAGTTTTAGAGAAAAAACCACAAGTGACGTTTTTCCCTTTAGCGTTTTTTTGAAGACGCACAGCTCCGGCTCCTACCGAGGAGGCGTTGACTTCAAGGAAGAACGGCTTTAGAGGATCTGGCCGAGACAGGACAGGTGCAGAGGAGAAGGCGGTCTTAAGGCGAGTAAAGGCTTCCTCCGCTTGAGACGGCCAGGACCTAGGATTTGCGTCTTTTTTTGTCAGTGCCCCTATAGGAGCAACGATGGTGGAGAAGTGGGGTATGAACTGACGATAGTAGTTGGCGAAACCAAGGAAGCGTTGGATAGCATGAAGTCCAGAGGGGCGTGGCCAACCCAAGACTGCGGAGAGTTTGTCAGGGTCCATTTGAAGACCTTGTCCAGAGACCAGATAACCTAGGAAAGGAAGACTGCTGCGCTCAAAAAGGCATTTTTCAAATTTAGCGTAAAGATGATTTACGCGGAGGCGCTGGAGCACTTGACGGACATGGAGCCGATGTTCCTTAAGGTTGGCAGAGAAGATTAGGATGTCGTCAAGATAGACAACCACACAGGTATACAGTAGGTCCCAGGAGATTTCGTTGACAAAATCTTGAAAGACTGCAGGGGCGTTGCAAAGTCCGAACGGTATGACGAGATATTCAAAGTGACCGTCTCTGGTGTTAAATGCGGTTTTCCATTCATCTCCTTTACGGATTCTGATGAGGTTATAAGCGCCCCTGAGGTCCAATTGAGAAAAAACGTTTGCTCCGCGCAGACGGTCAAAGAGCTCCGAGATGAGAGGCAGAGGGTAGCGGTTTTTAATAGTGATTTTATTGAGACCACGATAGTCTATGCAAGGGCGTAGAGATCCGTCCTTCTTGGCCACGAAGAAGAAGCCCGCTCCGGCTGGAGAAGATGATTTCCTAATAAAACCTCTCTTGAGGTTCTCCTGTATGTAATCAGTCATGGCCTTGGTTTCAGGAGAGGAGAGAGGGTAAATTCTGCCACGGGGTGGTGTAGTACCTGGGAGCAAGTCAATGGGGCAGTCGTAGGGTCTATGTGGTGGTAAGACCTCCGCCTGTTTTTTGCAAAAGACATCAGAAAAGTCCTGATAGGCCTTTGGAAGGCCAGGCAAAGGAGTAGTGATGGGGACTTGACAGGTCGGTACAGACTTAAGGCAATTCTTGTGACAGGAGTCACCCCAGGATTTGATGTCCCCAGTGGTCCAGTCGAGGGTAGGAGTGTGACGCTGGAGCCAGGGTAGGCCAAGAAGGATGTCAGAAGTACAGTTCGGCAAAACAAAGAATTCAATCTTTTCTTGGTGAAGAACACCAACGGACATGAGCAGGGGTTCGGTGCGGTAACGCACGGTACAATCCAAATTCTCTCCATTTACAGAGGAAATGAAGAAGGGTTTGATGAGACGGGTAACAGGAATGTTGAACCTGTTGATGAAAGAGGCTTCAATAAAGTTTCCTGCAGAACCAGAGTCCAGGAAGGCCACCGCAGGGAAGAAGGAGCCAGCAGAAGGAGAAATCTGCACAGGAATAGTCAGACGTGGAGAGGAAGAATTCACACCCAGTAACGCCTCTCCCACGTTCACTAGGTGCGGGCGTTTCCCTGACGCGGAGGACGAATAGGGCAGTCTTTTAGGAAGTGATCAGAGCTCGCACAATAAAGGCATAAGTTCTCGTTCCTACGGCGAGACCTCTCTTGTAGGGTCAGGCGAGACCGGTCCACTTGCATGGCCTCCTCGGCGGGAGGCATGGTAACAGGATGCATTGGATTCAGAAAGAGAGGAGCCAGGCGCGGATAACGCCTGGTGCGAATGAGATCTTTCTCCTGGCGAAGCTCTTGGCGTCTTTCGACGTAACGCATATCGATGCGGGTAGCTAAATGGATGAGTTCCGTCAAGGAAGAGGGTATCTCTCGTGCGGCCAGACAATCCTTGATGTGGCCGGATAAACCCTTCTTGAAGGTCGCGCAGAGAGCCTCATTATTCCAGGCTGACTCTGAGGCCAGTGTGCGGAACTGTATGGCATATTCGCCCACAGAAGAGTTTCCTTGGACAAGGTTAAGCAGGGCGGTTTCAGCGGATGAGGCTCGGGCTGGTTCCTCAAAAACGCTGCGAACCTCAGCAAAGAAGGACTGAACGGTGGCTGTAGCAGGGTCGTTGCGGTCCCAGAGTGGCGTGGCCCAGGCCAAGGCCTTTCCAGACAACAGAGAGACCACGAATGCCACTTTAGACCGTTCTGTGGAAAACTGGTCAGACATCATCTCAAGATGCAGGGAACATTGGGACAAGAATCCCTGGCACATCCTAGAATCCCCGTCAAATTTCTCCGGAAGGGACAGGCGAATTCTTGAGGTAGTAGTGGCAGCTCGGAGAGGGGAAGATGCTGGAGGCTGCGGCGGCAGAAGCTGCTGGACCATGGCGGTCAACTGCGACAGCTGCTGTCCTTGTTGGGCGATCTGTTGCGACTGCTGGGCAACCACGGTAGTGAGGTCAGCGAGATTTGGCAGCGGTACCTCAGCGGGATCCATGGCCAGATCTACTGTCAGGGCCCGGACTGGCGGCTAGTGAAGACACAGGAGGTGGATCCTCTGTGCCAGAGAGGCGAAGGCACGGGTCGCACTGGAGGACCTGTTCTAAGCAGCTACCGGTTTTCACCAGAGCCCGCCGCAAGGCGAGATGGACTTGCTGCGACGGTAGCAACCAGGTCGTGTCCCCCAGTAGCGGCTCGACTTCTCTGGCAGCAGAAATAGGCACGGTACACTGGGACTAGGCAGAGGCAAGGTCAGACGTAGCGGAAGGTCAGGGCAGGCGGCAATGGTACGTAGTCAGGGGCAACGGCAGAAGTTCAGATACACTGGAAAGGCAAGTACAAAACGCTTTCTCGCGACAGGGAGGTGGGCTGGGCAATCAGACTGGGCTACAAAACAAGTCCACATAAATCAATATGTCCATGTGAGGAAGATAATAATATGCTGTCTTTAGGAGGCTGCCAGTTCAAACAAGTTAGAAGATACTCTGGAACATAGTAAAAGACAAAAAACAGCACCATCTAAATGCAGCGAGTTAAATATTTTTAATATTAAGAAGTAAGATTAAGAACACTCACAAATGAGCAACATTATCCAGCATGGGTGTGTGTCATATAACTTTCATCTGCGCTGTCCTGGGATAGCGCTGGGCCTCACAGGCTGGTGTAGGTGATCTACTGTCCGGCTGCAATCCAGCTGCACTGTTCACTCACAGTGGGCGGTGCTTTGCGTTCGGAGCATGCATGCTCCTTCCTTAGGCTGAGGAAGAGGTAAACCACCACACATAGCTGCAACAAATCTCGGAGGACTTTGTTGATAAATTCCTGGAAAACTGCCGGAGCGTTGCAAAGACCAAATGGCATTACAAGGTCTTCATAGTCGCCTTCCTTGATCCTCACGAGATTGTATGCCCCTCTCAAATCAAGCTTTGTGAAAAACGTTGCTCCCTTGAGGCAGTCAAGTAACTCCGTAATCAATGGAATCGGATAAGCAATATTATTTGTGAAGCGATTGAGACCCCTATATTTAATACAAGGTCTCAGTTAACCACTCTTATTTTTCACAAAGAAGAAACAAGCACCAGCAGGAGACGAGGATTTACAGATGAATCCTAGAGAAAGTGCGTCGGCAACATACTCCTCCATGACTTTGTCCCCTGAGACAGACAAAGGGTAAACCCGGCCATGAGGGGGTATGGCACCAGGTTGAAGGTCGATTGCACAATCACATGACTGGTATGGAGGCAAACTACCGGCTTGACCTTTGTCAAAGACATCGCTAAATTTGCAGTACTCCTCCGGCAGGGAAGAGAGTGAAGAGGTGCACAAGACCATAGCCACTTTCTGAAAACATGTCTTCCTGCATTGTGGCGACCAGGAAAGAACCTCAGCATGAAGCCAATCAAAAGAGGGGTCATGCCTCTGTAACCAAGGATAACCAATAATCACAGAGAAATAAGGTGAGGAAATTACTTGGAATTGGATTATCTCATGGTGAAGAGCCCCTACGGCCATGGTCAATGGAGCAGTCTCATGAGTTACATGGGCAGGCTGTAGAGGTCTCCCATCAATAGCCTCAATGGCAAGTGGAGTGGCACGAATCTGCAGCGGAATCAAGTGCTTAGACACAAAGGCACCATCAATGAACAGGCCTGCGGGGGGTGTGTCTCGAAGCGAGCGGAGATAGACATGCTTTGGAGGAGCTCCGCTAGGCCTGACAAAATCCACAGCCATCCTAAGTCAGCGTCCTAAAATTCAACCACCAAATCCTCCATCCTGACTCCTGGGCTTCCCCTAAGCAGGTCCCTACCTGAATTGGGACTTTAGGTCAGCCGACCACTCTGCAATCCGAGCCGCAGACGGCTCCAGTCCCTAGTGATCCGCCGCCATCTTGAGGCCTACGAGGCCTCTGAATTCACCGCGCTTGAGTGCCGCGGCTGCGGGACGAACGGTGACCCTTCCTTGACTCATCCGAGGCATCTTCCCGGACCGGGAGGAGAACAGAGAGGATCCGAAAGCCGGCGGAGGCATCCTGCAGAGGACGGCGCTCTGTGTATAGGGGTGAGCGGGGGGCATCTTGATACACCCAACTTCCTCCAATAGCCTCCCCGTCCCTCCTGAGCAAAAACCAACCACCAAATCCTCCTCACTGACTCCTGGGCTTCCCCTAAGCAGGTCCCTACATGAACTGGGACTCTAGATCAGCCGACCGCTCTGCAATCCGAGCCATGGCTGGCTCCATTCACTAGTGATCCACTGCCATCTTGAGGCCTACGAGGCCTCTGAATCCACCGCGCTCGATTGCCACGGCCGCAGGATGAACGGTGACCCCTCCCAGTCCCATCCGAGGCAGCTTCCTGGACCGGGAGGAGAACTGAGAGGATCCGAAAGCAGAGGATTAACTGATCCAGCCTTCTGGACGGCGGCCATCTTGCTCCACTAGGCCGAGGCACCAAAGCCCACTCCTAGCCTCAAAGCTCATCAGGCATTTAAGTCTCCCTCTGCACGGTCACTGGTGCCCACTTACTTATTATCCGCTGCACTCAGCACTTAAAGGCACCCCTCATCAGTGGCCTGTAAGAGGCAGATCAGACTCGGCCTTGTGTTAGGCGGCCATCTTGCTGCATCCTGGTGCTCACCTTTTGGACTCTTTTTTGCCTGATAGGTCACACCTGGAGGCCAGAGTACCTTAGCAGACCAGGCTGTGACCCCTGTAACAGATAACTTTATATAATTTATGACACGTGTTGAAATCGCAGCCCTAGTCCCAGCTCCAGAACCACGTGTGGCGGACATTTTGCACCATCCTGCTATATTGTTCACAAGAACATGGCTGACCACCGGGATCTAATGAAGTAGTTTGGGGCATGGCTTGGCGCGCAGAGTGGATGGCCGCTGAATAGAGGATCTCCGGCCACCAGAGGGGACTAGGAGACAAAAAAGTCAGACTACGGACTATTATGTCTACACAGACCGGGAGGGAAACACCCAGCAGACTCCTACGCTCGATGGGCACACCAAAAAATAAAATCTCGTCAGCGAACCTAAGTAAATAGCGCTACAGCGGCGGGAGCAAAAAATTTAAGACGGCACCGATCAACAGGAAGGCCGAAGGTGAAGAAATGGAGGACAATGAAATATCCCCACCTGCCTCAGAAGTCTCCTCAAGAGGTAATGTACCTAACGGCTACCCCCTGACTTACGCCAGCATGATGGAGATAGCTGCTGATATAAAGAACTCATTCTCTGTGGCTATAACTGACATAAAAACTGAATTGCTGAGGCTGTCAGAACAAATGGCGGTAAACGAGAGGGCAGGAAAAAGGAGAGACAGAGCACTGCTTAGACTGGACGACGTAGCAATCACTCACTCTCAACATTTGATCGATACAAACAGGCAGATTGAAGACCTTGATAACCGGGGAAGGAGACACAACATCAGAGTGAGAGGGGTCCCTGAATCCATCACACTAGAGCAAATCAGGCAGACACTCTCCTCCATCTTTAATGGCCTACTGGACAGGCCTGAGGCTTCCCCGATCGAGTTTGATAGAGCCCACAGAGCTCTCAGACACAGAGCCCCTGACAATAACCCTCCCAGAGACATTATATGCTGTCTTCCCAACTTCAGCTTGAAGGAAGAAATTTTGCAAAAACCAGTACAAATGATCAGGTCATATTTAATGATACAGAAATTCAGCTGTTCCAGGATTTATCGCCGATCACTCTAAAAAACAGAAGAGCACTGAGACCACTGCTTGAGGTCCTAAAGGAGAAGGGAATAAGTTACAAGTGGAAGTTCCATTTTTCTCTCCAAGCCAACTACAACAGCAAACAGCATTTCCTAATAATCCCAGATGATTTACAAAGATTCTGTGACAACTTGCAAATTGCCCCTGTTGACCTACCGGACTGGTACGCTGAGTTTCGTCTTCCTCCAGCCATCAACAACTTGCCTCCAATGCATGACCCCTCACCAACCAAATCACCATATCATTCAGGGCTATACCGCAGAAATGACAACAGAAGCAAGTACAACCCGTCCGCTGCTAAAAGTGCCAAAATGAGAGAATCTAAATGAAGGATATATATTCCCTTACTGTTATGCCTGATAAGTCAATAACAACGTTCATTATCACTTAATTTAGTTCTGTTATCCTATTCTGTTTACTGGATATTTAGCAAGTTAACACAGTTCTTATGCTTTTGGTACAAGAAGCCTGAAACTGTCTAAAATTCATGCTCTATAACTAAATGACCAACTTTCGCTTAAATATAGATATAGCGATAAACCTAATAGAGCTATGACCAATTAATACCATCTTTTGCCACAGGAGGGAGCTCTTGTCTCAAAAATGCTCTATTAATATTGGATAGCAATGGACACAACTAGAACTTTATTGCATAATGGTCCTTTTAATCCCAGTTATTGCTAAACGGTCACATTCAGCTGAAATTGACTTATTCCTTTAACTGTGACCTGTGCAATATATCCTACGTGTTATAAACTTTTGGAAGACCATTCACAAAAACAAACTTTACTCATATAAATGTATGGATACAACTTGTGCAGTAATATGCCTTTTTCATCCTTTTCTTTTTGTGCCTATATTCCCTGTTTGTGCCTCACCCCGAGATAAAAGACTCGACCCTACCTCAGATCAGTCTCCCCTAAAGAAGATGGACTATGGAGAACACGCACTTTTAACGCAACTTTAAGGTGTGAATTTGCTGAAAATGCACCCTGAACAGTGAGTACTCAATACAACGCAAACCTAACCACAAAAAACAAACGCCAACAAGGGTCTTTTTCAATACTTAAACCATTGCTAACATTGATCCAAAACCAATGTTTGAGGCCTAAATTCATTATATGGTCATCTTTTGACAATTTTACATTTTGACATTTTTTAAATATTACAGATATCTTGTTTAATTGGTTCACCTTGTTGATGGTCAAGGCGGAGGCGAGGCTGAACTGTCATGGTGACGGGAACCCCATGATAGGGGCCTGTTGCTGGGACACTAGGCTGAAGACTCCCTTAGTATTGTTTCTGGATCAAAATAACACTGTAATGATGTTAAAGTTTATTATATTGAAATGAGGTTGAACACTGTCTAATGTTACCGGACACTGGCCAACCTTAATCGTCATACAGGTGTAGCATAATACTAATAATAATGGGCTAAGACACGCTTCTATACCCATGCTTACTGAACTAGTCCCCTCTGGACCCACCTCAATGACCAAATTGAAAACTTAATACAAACACCAAATACATCCACTAGCGCGCCTCCCACTCACCCCCAAAAGTCACCCTAGGTGTTTTTCTTTATAACAACACCTATTGGCTCTACGCCCTCTGGGCGATAACTAGAGCTAAGACTCGCACGAGGTGTTTATATACCAACCCTAACTTTCTCAACTGACACCCGAATAGTAATCAGTAGACGTCCCCACCCTTATAAACCCTTTTTTCATTTTACCTTCTCTCCCCTACCCTTTTCTTCCCTCACTGTTTTTTGTTAATATAGTACCAAGCAAATACCAAAATGTCATACTCCTTTTTGGGTAAATCACATACGATAATTTCACACAATGTGAATGGCCTTAACACCCCAGAGAAAAGATCCAAACTGATCAAAGAACTCAGAAAGGTAAAACCGTCAATTGTATAAATTCAGGAAACACACTTTAAAGGACAAAACATACTTAAACTCACAGACAATCTTTACACGGTGGCTCATCATGCAACAAACCCGCTGGCCAAAACAAAGGGAGTCACTATACTAATAAACAAAAACGCACCATTTGAACTTAAACAACAACTTCTTGACCCAGAAGGCAGATTAATTTTTTTAAAAGGAACATGGGAGGGATCCCCAATCATCCTAGCAAACGTATATTTCCCGAACAAGTCACACATAACATTTTGCAGCAAAGTAGTCAATGAACTGAAGTGGTTCGCGGAAGGATGTATACTGCTAGGAGGGGACTTCAACATCCCCCTGTCCCCACTACAAGACACTTCAACAGGACACTCACACTTCTCATATAAAATCCTGAAACGCATTAAGGCCATCCTACAGTCGTTAGCCTTAGTAGACTCATGGAGGTCAACTCACCCTTCAGAGAGGGATTACTAATTTTTCTCGGCATCCCACAAAAGGTGCTCAAGAATAGATTTAATATTCATTTCGCAGAGGGACTTACCTAACTTAGTCAGAGCAGAAATAGGAATTATCGCCTTATCGGACCATGCACCTACAGCTATCATTATGAAATTTAACCCACCCAAAAGTACAACATTCAATTGGAGACTTAATGATGCCCTGCTGACTGATCAATCAATCCATGACGAAGTCCAGGACTCCATTGAGACATACTTTATAAACAATGCAGACTCCGACACAAACCCCCTTAACAATTGGGAAGCCCATAAGAGTGTGATAAGAGGCAAATTTATTAAGTAGGGAGCTAGGAAGAAAAAAGACAGAGAAAAAGAAATCACACAATTGTCCACCACAATAGCTAAACTATAACTACAACACAAACAAAGCCTTTCTTCCAGGGTGGCCGACAAACTCATTCACAACAGAAACACCCTGAAACAATTATTGAATCTACAAACCCAAAAATCCCCTTTTTTCAAGAAAAGTGTTTTTTACGAACACGGTGACAAGAGTGGAAAGCAACTAGCCAGAGCCCTGAAAGATGCCACGCTAGCAAACCATATTCATGCCATTCGCAACAAACAGGGAACACTCGAACACAAACCAGACCAAATAGCAAAAATCTTCTATAATTTCTACTCCAAACTCTATTACCTACCTCCCCAACACAACCCCCCCCCCCACATAACAACTTGTAAAGAAGAATCAAACCAAAATTTCCTAATAGATAGTAAACTACCAACACTTTCTAAAGACACCCTAAACAACCCTATAACTGACATAGAGTTACAAGAGGCAATTAAAGACTTAAAAACAGAAAAAAAAAACAGGACCTGACGGATTTATCTCCCAGCATTACAAAACATTCATACAGTTGATCTCCAATCCCTTACTAAAAGCCTTTAACTATCTAGCCAAAAACAAGCACAACTCTACCTCCCTACTCGCAGCGCATATAGCGGTAGTTCCCAAACCAGACAAAGACCACACAGACTGTGCGAACTTCAGACCAATATCACTCCTGAATGTAGATATTAAGTTATTAGCAAAGATACTAGCCAACAGACCGAAACCACTTCTTTCAAAGGTCATAGGCCCGGAACAGGTAGACTTCATGCCAGGAAGAGAGGCCAGGGATAACATTACCAAATTTTTAAATCTCATTCATTACGCAAGGAACTCGAGATCCGAGGGTCTTCTCCTGTCCATAGATGCGGAGAAAACCTTCGATAGAGTCTCATGGGACTACATGGCAGCAACATGCTCTCACATTGGCTTAGGAGAGAACATGTTAAACTGGATTAAGACCTTATACCTTAATCCCCAAGCTAAAATCAAGATCAAGTTTTTCACACCTGGATTTGGGGATCCTCTGCCATTCCTCCTTGCAGATCCTCTCCAGTTCTGTCAGGTTGGATGGTAAACGTTGGTGACAGCCATTTTTAGGTCTCTCCAGAGATGCTCAATTGGGTTTAAGTCAGGGCTCTGGCTGGGCCATTCAAGAATAGTCACAGAGTTTTTGTGAAGCCACTCCTTCGTTATTTTAGCTGTGTGCTTAGGGTCATTGTCTTGTTGGAAGGTAAACCTTCGGCCCAATCTGAGGTCCTGAGCACTCTGGAGAAGGTTTTCGTCCAGGATATCCCTGTACTTGGCTGCATTCATCTTTCCCTCAATTCCAACCAGTCGTCCTGTCACTGCAGCTGAAAAACACCCCCACAGCATGATGCTGCCACCACCATGCTTCACTGTTGGGACTGTGTTGGACAGGTGATGAGCAGTGCCTGGTTTTCTCTACACATACCGCTTAGAATTAAGGCCAAAAAGTTCTATCTTGGTCTCATCAGACCAGAGAATATTATTTCTCACCATCTTGGAGTCCTTCAGGTGTTTTTTAGCAAACTCCATGCGTGCATTCATGTGTCTTGCACTGAGGAGAGGCTTCCGTCGGGCCACTCTGCCATAAAGCCCCGACTGGTGGAGGGCTGCAGTGATGGTTGACTTTCTACAACTTTCTCCCATCTCCCGACTGCATCTCTGGAGCTCAGCTCAGAATTTTTTTTGTAACCTTGGCCAGATCTGTGCCTTGCCACAATTCTGTCTCTGAGCTCTTCAGGCAGTTCCTTTGACCTCATGATTCTCATTTGCTCTGACATGCACTGTGGGCTGTAAGGTCTTATATAGACAGGTGTGTGGCTTTCCTAATAAAGTCCAATCAGTATAATCAAACACAGCTGGACTCAAATGAAGGTGTAGAACCATCTCAAGGATGATTAGAAGAAATGGACAGCACCTGAGTTAAATATATGTGTGTCACAGCAAAGTGTCTGATTACTTAGGACCATGTGATATTTCAGTTTTTCTTTTTTTATAAATCTGCAAAAATGTCAACAATTCTGTGTTTTCTGTCAAAATGGGGTGCTGTGTGTACATTAATGAGGAAAAAAATGAACTTAAATGATTTTAGCAAATGGCTGCAATATAACAAAGTGAAAAATTTAAGGGGGTCTGAATACTTTCCGTACCCACTGTATATTACCTAATAAAGGTTTTAACCCCCTGATTGCCCCTAGTTAACCCTTTCACCAATGATCACTGTATAAGTGTTACGGGTGATGCTGGTTAGTTAGTTAGTTTTTATAGCATCAGGGCACCCGCCGTATATAACCCAATAAAGGTTTAACCCCCTGATCGCCCGGCGGGTGATATCAATTAGGTTTTAGCATCAGATAGGGTCTGCGTCGCCCCAGGCAGTGTCAGATTAGTGCCAGTAGCGCTAACACCCAGGCACGCAGCATACACCTCCCTTAGTGGTATAGTATCTGAACAGATCAATATCTGATCTGATCAGATCTATACTAGCATCCCCAGCAGTTTAGGTTTCCCAAAAACGCAGTGTTTGCGGGATCAGCCCAGATACCTGCTAGCACCTGCGTTTTGTCCCTCCACCCAGCCCAGCCCAGCCCACCCAAGTGTAGTATTGATCGTTCACTGTCAATTACAAAACACTAAACACATAACTGCAGCGTTTGCAGAGTCAGGCCTGATCCCTGCGATCGCTAACAGTGTTTTTGGTAGCGTTTTATACAATGGCTTACAGTCAGGTGCTTTTTTACCTGTGAATCTTACTAGTGTACCACTAAATTTAGAGCCAAAAATGGCAAATGAAAGGTACACTAGTAAAGAGGCCTACGAGTTTCTGAGCATGACAGATAGTGAAGAGGAGGTCACGCATCTGTCAGATTCAGGCTCAGAATACGATCCCGTAGACGACAGCAGGCTCCATGACAGATAGCTCTGATGACAAAGGTCCCTGCTAAGGTCAGGCGTACCCGACCCCATTCTTCTGCTGTTGCTGAGGTGCAAGAACCGCAGGGCTCTCATATGGATCAGAGAAGTACTAGTGCCGCTCATCCTTCTGGTGAACTGGCAAGCACCAGCGGCCTATTACACCCTGGTCATACATCCAGCACTGCAGTAACACTTGGTGACGTGGCGAGTCCCATAAGTGCAGTTCAAGCTGGCGAGGTGGCAAGCACAAGTAGTGTCCCACTGCCACCAAGAAGAAGACAAAGACAGGCCCGTCGTGCCCATAGTGTCCTTCCTGCAGAATTAGCCAATCCTGATTGGGTGCCCACCACTTCTGCAGAACCCGTACTTCCCCCATTCACTGGCCAACCCGGAATTCAGGTGGAAACAGCTGATTTTACGCCACTTGATTTTTATTCGCTGTTTTTCATGGAAGATCTCTATAGATCTATTGTGGACCAAACTAACTTGTATGCTGGTCAATTCATTGCCGCTAATCCCCAGTTACCCTCCCTTGCCAGAGATTGGAAACCAATTACGGTTTCCGAATTTAAGACCTTTCTGGGCCTATCCCTCTTCATGGGCATACATAAATTGACGAAGTTGCGGACGTATTGGTCCAAACGCCCAATTCACCATATGCCCATGTTCTCCGCCTCCATGGCCAGGGAACGATATGAGCAGATCTTGCGGTTCATGCACTTCAATGACAATGAACTTTGTCGTCCTCGTGTAGACCCTGAATACGATCGGCTCTACAAAATTCGGCCCCTCATAAACCACTTCAACGAACGTTTTGCAACCTTGTTTACTCCCCATCAAGTTGTCTACGTTGATGAGTCCCTGATTAAATTTTCTGGCCAATTGTCTTTCAAACAGTACCTTCCCAGCAAGCGTGCCAGATACGGGGTCAAGCTCTATAAGTTCTGTGACAGGGCAACAGGCTATACATGGAGCTTTATGGTTTATGAGGGAAAAGATAGTCACGTAGAGCCGGAGAACTGGTGTTGTGGAGAAACCCCTCCGTGTCTACGAATATAACCAAAATATGGGAGGGGTGGACCTCAACGACCAGTTGTTGGCGCCGTACCTAGTTTCCCGTAAGGCCAGACGCTGGTGCAAAAAAGTGTCTGTATACTTATTTCAATTGGCTTTGCTGAACGCTCATGTGCTATACAGAGCTTCAGGATGGACTGGATCCTTCCTTACATTCCAGGAAGAGATCATCACAGCCCTTCTGTATCCAGGCGGTGCTGCACCTCACCATTCCCAACCAAATGCAGTAAGCCGGCTGCATGAGAGGCAATTTCCGCATGTCTTCGAGAGTACCCCTACCCAACGAGCCCCCCAAAGAAAATGTTGTGTCTGTAGAAAGCGTGGATATAGGCTTGCATTGGTGACTGTTTTGAACGCTACCACACACTAGTGCAGTTTTAGCGTAGGGTACAGCAATGCACAGAATAGGACACACTTACACAGGGTCTCCTGAGATGCCATCGCATTTTGAGAGATCCAAACCTGGAACCGAACAGTTGAACAGTTACAGTTACAAAAAAAGTGTTAAAAAAAGTAAAAAATAAAAACACAAAAAAATATAAAATAAAAAAAAACAAAAATAGTTGTCGTTTTATTGGTCTCTCCCTCTCTATTCTCTCTCTATTGTTCTGGTCTTTTTTACTGTATTATTTTCTGCAATGTTTTATTGTTATTATGTTTTATCATGCTTGCTTTTCAGGTTTGTAATTTTTTTATACTTTACTGTTTACTGTGTTTTATTGTTAACCATTTTTTTATTTTCAGGTACGCCATTCAGCTGCAGCGCAGATTTATTTATCTTGACAGCAACAGCGTTTGCGCCCACGATACATAAAGACATGACTCCAGTGCTGTAGGTGGTGATTTCACCACCACAGTTAAAAAAAGAGCATATATGCCAAAGCATGGGGGCAGCAGGGGCAGAGGAGCAATTTGCTCCTAATGCGGCGTACATACGGTCGAAATTCCGACGGAGGCTTGCCCGTGGAAAAGCCCGACCGTGTGTACGCGGCATAACTTTTGCGGGAGGATGCCCCCATGCTTCGGCATATACTGTATATATTTTAGGCACAGGTTGCGTTAAAAATTGTTTTATCTTTTACTATGTTTTTTTTTGTATTTGCTTCGCAGGTATGGTATGGTAAGGTCTTACTGTTATACTGTAATGTTACTTTGTTTTAATGTTAACCATCATTTGCTTAGCAGGTACGCCATTCAATTGCAGCTCAGATTTATTTATCTTGACAGCAACAGCGTTTGCTCCCACGATACATGAAGCCGTGACTCCAACGCTGTAGGAGGTGATTTCACCACCACAGTTAAAAAAAAGAGCATATATGCCGAAGCATGGGGGCAGCAGGGGCGGAGGAGCAATCTGCTCCTAATGCGGCATACATACGGTCGAAATTTCGACTGAGGCTTGCCCGTGGAAAAGTCTGACCGTGTGTAAGCGGCATAACTTTTGTGGGAGGATGCCCCCATGCTTCGGCATATATATATTTTAGGTACAGGTTGCGTTAAAAATTGTTTTATCTTTTACTATGTTTTTTTTTTTGTATTTGCTTTGCAGGTATGGTATGGTAAGGTCTTACTGTTATACTGTAATGTTACTTTGTTTTAATGTTAACCATCATTTGCTTAGCAGGTACGCAATTCAGTTGCAGCGCAGATTTATTCATCTTGACAGCAACAGCGTTTGCTCCCACGATACATGAAGCCGTGACTCCAACGCTGTAGGAGGCGATTTCACCACCACAGTTAAAAAAAGAGCATATATGCCGAAGCATGGGGGCAGCAGGGGCGGAGGAGCAATCTGCTCCTAATGCGGCATACATACGGTCGAAATTTCGACTGAGGCTTGCCCGTGGAAAAGTCTGACCGTGTGTAAGCGGCATAACTTTTGTGGGAGGATGCCCCCATGCTTCGGCATATATATATTTTAGGTACAGGTTGCGTTAAAAATTGTTTTATCTTTTACTATGTTTTTTTTTTTGTATTTGCTTTGCAGGTATGGTATGGTAAGGTCTTACTGTTATACTGTAATGTTACTTTGTTTTAATGTTAACCATCATTTGCTTAGCAGGTACGCCATTCAGTTGCAGCGCAGATTTATTCATCTTGACAGCAACAGCGTTTGCTCCCACGATACATGAAGCCGTGACTCCAACGCTGTAGGAGGCGATTTCACCACCACAGTTAAAAAAAGAGCATATATGCCGAAGCATGGGGGCAGCAGGGGCGGAGGAGCAATCTGCTCCTAATGCGGCGTACATACGGTCGAAATTTCGACTGAGGCTTGCCCGTGGAAAAGTCTGACCGTGTGTAAGCGGCATAACTTTTGCGGGAGGATGCCCCCATGCTTCGGCATATATAAATGGTGCATGTATGCCCATCATTAGAAGTGGGTGGATGAAGGGAGGTATTCTAATGGTGGGCATACCCACCGATCATTCTCTTTTTTTCTTTCAGCCAACAGGCTGCATGAAAAAAAGATTACAATATATGTCCAACAAGGACCAGCAACGTACTGGTATGTTGCTGGACTTTGAATGGTTATACCAGAATGATGCCTGCGGGTTTAGGTATCATCTTGGTATCATTCTTTTCAGCCAGCGGTCGGCTTTCACGTGAAAGCAATCCTATCGGCTAATTAGCCTCTAGACTGCTTTTACAAGCAGTGGGAGGGAATCTTTTTACTCAGGTATTCTTTATTTCTTTTATATAAACATACTTATACATATATACTTCTTTCCACTTACAACATTATAAATATCCTTTACCACATATAGTGAAATATTAGACCCATTCTCCCTTTCCACACCCCACACATTTCCCTTTCTCTCCCCTCCCTTTCATTCCTCCCTCCCGCCCTCCCCTCTACCATACCTCCACCTTCATCCATTGTTTCCATATCTTCATAAAAAAAAATGTATTTCCTCTCTTGTTATATATAAATTCTTCCTTCCTAATGGTGTCATCTATTACTTTCCTCCATTCTGTTCCTGTTGGGGGATCTTTTGCTTGCCACCTTTGTGCTATGAGTTTCCTGCCTTGAAACAGACATCTTAGTATTGCCGTTTGCGTATCTCCTGGTATTCCCCTTTCTTCCATCAAACCTAGCACACATAGCCTGGCCTCTAGCTGTAAGGATGTCCTGAATACATCATTTATTCTATCTATTATTTCTTTCCAATACCTATACAGCTTGGGGCACCTCCAGACCATGTGTATCAAGTCTCTTTGCTCATTTCCACATCTCTGGCACTTTGCGTCTTGTCTCCTACCAAACAATCCTATCGGCTAATTAGCCTTTAGACTGCTTTTACAAGCAGTGGGAGGGAATCTTGGTGTGGTCAGATGCTTTGAGGGCAGAGGAGAGATCTAGGGTCTAACGGACCCCATTTTTTTCAAAAAAGAGTACCTGTCACTACCTATTGCTATCATATGGGATATATACATTCCCTGAGATAACAATAAAAATGATAAAAAAATAAAAAATGGAAAGAACAGTTTAAAAATAAAATAAAAAAGCAAAAGAAATAATAATAATAATAATTAAAAAAAAATAAGCACCCCTGTCCCCCCCTGCTCTCGCACAAAGGCGAACGCAAGCGTCGGTCTGACATCATATGTAAACAGCAATTGCACCATGCATGTGAGGTATCACCGCGAAGGTCAGATCGAGGGCAGTAATTTTAGCAGTAGACCTCCTCTGTAAATCGAATGTGGTAATCTGTAAAGGGTTTTAAAGGCTTTTTAAAAATGTATGTAGTTTGTCGCCACTGCGCATTTGTGCGCAATTTTAAAGCATGTCGTGTTTGGTATCCATGTACTTGACCTAAGATCATCTTTTTTATCACATCAAACATTTGGGCAATATAGTGTTTTTTAGTGCATTAAAATTAAAAAAAGTGTATTTTTTCCCCAAAAAATGCGTTTGAGAAATCGCTGCGCAAATATTGTGTGGAAAAAAAATGCAACACCCACCATTTTAATCTGTAGGGCCTTTGCTTTAAAAAAATATATAATGTTTGGGGGTTCAACATAATTTTCTTGCAAAAAAAATAATGTTTTCATGTAAACAAAAAGTGTCAGAAAGGGCTTTGTCTTCAAGTGGTTAGAAGAGTGGGTGATGTGTAACATAAGCTTCTAAATGTTGTGCATAAAATGCCAGGACAGTTCAAAACCCCCCTAAATGACCCCATTTTGGAAAGTAGACACCCCAAGCTATTTGCTGAGAGGCATGTCGAGTCCATGGAATATTTTATATTTTGACACAAGTTATATTGCTCAAACATGCCATGGGCATATTTGGAATTACACCCCAAAATACATTCTGCTGCTTCTCCTGAGTATGGGGATACCACATGTGTGAGACTTTTTGGGAGCCTAGCCACGTACGGGACCCCGAAAACCAAGCACCGCCTTCAGGCTTTCTAAGGGTGTACATTTTTGATTTCACTCCTCACTGCCTATCACAGTTTCGGAGGCCATGGAATGCCCAGATGGCACAAACCCCCCCCCAAATGACCCCATTTTGGAAAGTAGACACCCTAAGCTATTTGCTGAGAGTTATGGTGAGTAGGGATGAGCTTCGAGTTTGAGTCAAACTCATGTTCGACTTGAACATCGTCTGTTCGGCCGTTCGCCAAATTTCGAACATTATGGTCCGTTCGCGCCAAATTCGTGTGGCGCGTCACGGCCCATAATTCACTGCGGCATCGCAGTGCATTGCTGGCTGATTATTGGCCAAGCATGCATTATGATCCGCATGCTTTTGCCAATCACAGCGCGGTAAGAACGGATAGCCATAATTGGCCAAAGCTAGGGTGGCTTTGGCCAATTATGTCTCAGGGGGTTTAGTACACGCCCCACACTATATAAGGCCGCCTGCGTGGTGGCCTTGTGTAGTGTGTTGCGGTGGCGGAGAGAGATAGAGAGAGACAGTGTCATTTCATTTGAGTTAGATAGAGCAGGCAGGCAGTCAGTTAGCTGCAGTCAGTGTATTTAGTATCAAACAGGAACGAAAAAGTCTTCTGGACTGCAGCACTCAAAAATAAAAGCCTTTATTTTAAAATAAGGAATCCAAAATACACACTGTACAACGGTACACAGGTCAAAAAAATTTGGCTGACATGTTTCGCACTGTGCTAGTGCTTATTCATAGCGTATTTAGTATATATATGCATCCTAGGTGTTGTGTATATATATATATATATATATATATATATATATATACCGTATTTATCGGCGTATAACACGCACCGGCGTATAACACGCACCCCAAGTTTAGGAGGAAATTTTAGGGAAAAAAACTTTTAGCAGGGAAGTTTAAGGAAAAATAACTTACATTTAAATGCAGCCTTGTCAGTGTCCATTGCAGCCTTGTCACAGTGCAGCCTTGTCAGTGTCCATTGCAGCCTTGTCACAGTGCAGCCTTGTCAGTGTCCATTGCAGCCTTGTCACAGTGCAGCCTTGTCAGTGTCCATTGCAGCCTTGTCACAGTGCAGCCTTGTCAGTGTCCATTGCAGCCTTGCCCCAGAGTCCATTTCAGCCTTGCCCCAGAGTCGCCGTGCAGCCTTGCCCCAGAGTCGCCGTGCAGCCTTGCCCCAGAGTCGCCGTGCAGCCTTGCCCCAGTGTCGCCGTGCAGCCTTGCCCCAGTGTCGCCGTGCATCATTTTAAAATTGGCACCTAGACTGTGCGGACGCCGCCGAGAACGCCGGGGACGCAGGGGACGCAGGGACTGGGCGGAGCCGCCGCCGAGATACACATAGCCGAGTGTACTCGGCTATACTCGGCTTTTCTCGGCTCCGCTCACAGTCACGCCGAGTCCCGCCCTATGATGGACATAACACAGGTCCAATGGCGGGACTGGGCGTGACTGTGAGCGGAGCCGAGAAAAGCCGAGTATAGCCGAGTACATTCGGCTATGTGTATCTCGCTCCGCTCCGCTCACAGTCAGCGGAGACAGCTCAGGGATGTCAGTATCGGCGTATAACACGCACCCACGATTTTCCCCTGATTTTCAGGGGAAAAAAGTGCGTGTTATACGCCGATAAATACGGTATATATATATATATATATATATATATATATATATATATATGTATATATATATATATATGCACTGTATTCAGTTTAGCTAGATCCGTTCCTGTTATTCTCTTCCTAATATACTGACAGGCAGGCAGGTGATTGTGGTAGCTGCAGTATTTTCAGTTAGTGTACTGTGTCCTTTGCACAGTGTGCACCTAATGAAGACAATTGCTGGTGTTCTCATAATAATACTAGGGCTGTTACTGATTAAAATTTTTGTGTTCGATTAATCTTTTTTTTTTTTTTTTTATTGATTAATCGACTAATTTCGATTAATTATAACGCACATACAGATCCAACTACTTTTAGCTGATCTCCTTGCAGGCCGATTCCCAGTGCAGCTACCAACCACTGGAAAAATGGATAGCAGGATACAAAAAACACTCAAAGGCAGCGCTCGATGGGAATAGCATTAAAACTTTTATAGTCTTCAAGTAGCAAGAGAAAGGGAGCCGCTCAGGTGTGGGAATCCTTCAAATCACCTCCTCCCAGCAGACAAAGGTGCAAGCAATGCTATTGACAGCAAACAGGAACGGAAAAGTCTTCTGGACTGCAGCACTCAAAAATAAAAGCCTTTATTTTAAAATAAGGAATCCAAAATACACACTGTACAACGGTACACAGGTCAAAAAAATTTGGCCGACATGTTTCGCACTGTGCTAGTGCTATGAATAAGCACTAGCACAGTGCGAAACATGTCAGCCAAATTTTTTTGACCTGTGTACCGTTGTACAGTGTGTATTTTGGATTCCTTATTTTAAAATAAAGGCTTTTATTTTTGAGTGCTGCAGTCCAGAAGATAGTCTTCAAGTAGGTAACAAAATAAATATTGCACTGGAGATAAAATAAATGTAGCTACATAAACTGTAAAAATGGTGCGAGTAATACCAAACGGTAGCAAAAGCAGTCATAAAAACATGTAGCTGAGTATGATACTGGTATAAAAATGTGTACAACGATACCACTGCTGAATCCAGATGAGGAGGCGTTAACATCAGTCTGTCGGCATGTAGATGTCCCGTGAAGGGAACTATCACAACTGTAGAATCCCAGGTTGATAGAGGGAAGTGATAGAGGGAAGTGTAACAGCCCTTGCGTGTGGCAGATAGTAAGGTCCCGCCAGCATGCAGATATGAAGGCACAGCAAAGGAGCCCTTCAGATGGACATGGCAAGCCCCGCCGGTGTCCGTGACGTCACCGGACCTCCGACGGAACTCCCTGAAGACCCGGTAGCCGGCGGAGAGGTGAGTACTGATCAAAAAAATTTTGATCGATCAAAAAAATTATTCGATTAATCGAGGAATTAATAGTTAATTTCCACAGCCCTAAATAATACCACAGGCAAGGAGCTGCAGTATTTTCAGTTAGTGTACTGTGTCCTTTTCACAGTGTGCACCTAAAGTTACCTGAAGACAATTGCTGGTGTTCTCATAATAATACCACAGGCAAGGAGCTGCAGTATTTTCAGTTATGCCGCGTACACACGATCGGGTTTTTCTGATGAAAAAAGACCGATGGACTTTTTTCATCGGACAAAGCGATCGTGTGTGGGCCCCATCGGTCTTTTTTCCATCGGTATAAAAAAATAGAACCTGTTTTAAATTTTACTGATGGAAAAAAACCCAATATCAAAGCACGATCGTCTGTGTGGAACTCCATCGGACAAAAAACCCACGCATGCTCAGAATCAAGTCGACGCATGCTCAGAAGCATTGAACTTTATTTTTCTCGGCTTGTCGGAGTAATTTACATCACAGAGTTTTAAACTGTCGGAATTTTGACTGATGGTGTGTAGGCAAGACTGATGAAAGTCAGCTTCATCGGATTTTATTCCATCGGAAATCCGATTGTGTGTACAGGGCATTAGTGTACTGTGTCCTTTGCAAAGTGTGCACCTAAAGATACCTGAAGACAATTGCTGGTGTTCTCATAATAATACCACAGGCAGGGAGCTGCAGTATTTTCAGTTAGTGTACTGTGTCCTTTGCACAGTGTGCACCTAAAGCTACCCGAAGACAATTGCTGGTGTTCTTATAATAATAATAATACCACAGGCAGGGAGCTGCAGTATTTTCAGTTAGTGTACTGTGTCCTTTACACAGTGTGCACCTAAAGATACCTGAAGACAATTGCTGGTGTTCTCATAATAATGCCACAGGCAGGGAGCTGCAGTATTTTCAGTTAGTGTACTGTGTTATTTGCACAGTGTGCACCTACAGCTACCTGAAGACAATTGCTGGTGTTCTCATAATAATACCACAGGCAGGAAGCTGCAGTATTTTCAGTTAGTGTACTGTGTCCTTTGCACAGTGTGCACCTAAAGCTACCTGAAGACAATTGCTGGTGTTCTCATAATAATAATACCACAGGCAGGGAGCTGCAGTATTTTCAGTTAGTGTACTGTGTCCTTTGCACAGTGTGCACCTAAAGCTACCTGAAGACAATTGCTGGTGTTCTCATAATAATACCACAGGCAGGGAGCTGCAGTATTTTCAGTTAGTGTACTGTGTCCTTTGCACAGTGTGCACCTAAAGCTACCTGAAGACAATTGCTGGTGTTCTCATAAAAATAATACAACAGGCAGGGAGCTGCAGTATTTTCAGTTAGTGTACTGTGTCCTTTGCACAGTCCTGAGATACGAGGGCGCCCCCGCCCCCTCGTACCTCAGACCACGCCTACGTCATTGGCTGAGTGGACCTGATGGGGAACATCCTCTGCAGTGTAATAAATGAATAGACCCGCCCCTTCTCACGTTCCTCATCAGGTCCGCTCAGCCTTACACCTTGGCTGAGCGGACCTGATGGGGAACGTGAGAAGTGGGGGGTCTATTCATTTATTACACTGCGGAGGAAGTTCCCCATCAGGTCCGCTCAGCCAATGACGTTTCGCGTGGAGTGGAGACTGCAGCGCTGGACGTCGGATCACCGCGGGACACTGGATTACATCGCTGGAATGGGTTTTTTATTTTTAATAAAGGACTTTCCCAACTGTGTCTGTGTGTTTTTTTTACATTTTTTACACTTTCTTTGTGAAATGGTAGGGGTACAATGTACCCCTTACCAATTCACATAGAGGGGGGCGGGATCTGGGGGTCCCCTTTGTTAAAGGGGTCTTCCAGATTCCGATTAGCCCCCCGCCCGTAGACCCCCACAACCACCGGGCAAGGGTTGTGGGGATGGGGCCCTTGTCCCCATCAAAATGGGGACATTGTGCTTTGAGGGGTCACAGACCCCCAAAGCATCCTCCCCATGTTGAGGGCATGTGGCCTGGTATGGTTCAGGAGGGGGGGCAGCACTCTTGTCCCCCCCTCTTTTCCTGCGGCCTGCCAGGTTGCGTGCTCGGATAAAGGGTCTGGTATGTATGGATTTATTGAGGGAACGTCACACCATTTTTTTTTTATTTGGAGTGGCGTTCCCCTTAAAATCCATACCAGACCTGAAGGGTCTGGTATGGATATTTGGGGGGAACCCCATGTAATTTATTTTTTAAATTTGACGCAGGGTTCCCCTTAATATCCATACCAGACCTGAAGGGCCTGGTAATTGAATTTGGGGGGACCCCCACGCATTTATTTTATTTTTTTATCAATGACTTTTCTCTGTATTGCCGGGAGCCGACAATTCATTATAGCCGCGAGTGCTTTTAAATTACTTTTTTTCCTTCAGAAATGACACTTTGTGCAGGGACAGTTCTAAGCAAGGGAAACAAGCACTGCTTTACAGGCATACTATACACCCCCCCCACCCCGGTACGAAATTTAAAGGAATATTTCACTTTTATTGTTTCACTTTAAGCATTAATAAAATCACTGCTCCCGAAAAAACGTCCGTTTTTAAAACTTTTTTTGCATTGATACATGTCCCCTGTGGCAGGACCGGGTACCCAAACACTTTTTTTTTTTTTTTATATTTTTATTGAAAGTTTTCAATGATATCAGAAGATTATCAAACAAGTAGGTGATTCAGTACAATAACTAGGTGTGCATCCTTATCAACATAAGTTCCAGTAAAGAAACATAGGTGAATCTTGCGAGGTACTTCTAGCAATATTGTCCTAGCATTACCGTCCAGTGAATCATTACGCTCTACCACAACCAGTCGGAGGCATACCCAATACTATTTAAGCACTGTGTCTCCAACCCCTGGGACGCCCCACAGGGATCACACTGCATCCCAGAAGGTGGAGAATCCAGCACCCAAGAAATGTCTACCAGCCTGGTATGATCTTCTTGTTGAGTAAATAAAGCATCTCAACAAAATTACTAACTATAAGGTGTTATGTCAAAATAGGAGGCTATTATGTTCAGTAAGTAAAGAGAAAGTCAATATGAAACGAACACATACCAAAGATCAGTAAAATAATTATAAAGGAAAACGGCGTTATCATATTGGTCGTAGTAACCCAGGAATGCCAAGGGAGGCAGAAGAAAGAAGAAGAGATATAAACGTGTGAAAGAAAGAGACGGGAATACTCTCTTGCTAGGTATGTGAAACGCGAGTGCTCAGAAATCCAGGTTGGACGCCAGATATAAGAGAAACATTGCATGAGGTGGCCCAAGGTTCCCAGGTGGCTATAAATTTTTCAGTCTTATCATTATGTTTAGTGACAATTTGCTCTTGAACCATGATCCAGGATACCTTCCTCCTGAATCCTGGAAATGATACGGTGGGTTTCTTCCAGGCCTTGGCTATGGTCAATTTGGCTCCTAGTAAAATAAAAAATTAAAGTGTCTGGGAGAGTTTGGGCAAATTGGGAATAGTATGATTAAGGAGTGCTTTATTGGGTTGTGGAGTTGTCTGTACCTCCGTCAGGGATCCAATGGTGCGAAATACCTTGCGCCAGAAAGTTCTAATGCGCGGGCAGGACCACCAAGTGTGGAACATCGAGCCCTCAAGTTCGCATCCTCTGAAGCATACTGGGGAGGTGCCTGCGTACATCATTGCCAGCCTGGAAGGAACGTAATACCACTGGACTAGTACTTTCAGACTAGCTTTGATTAGGGAGACATTGAGTATACCTTTAAATGCTCACTTTGATGAGCGGAACCATACCTCAGTGTCCCATGAGCTGTCCATATCCTCCTCCCAACTCTGGGCGTAGGTGGGCTTGGTCAACCTAGTCGACAGAGCCGTGTAAATTAAAGAGATACCTCCCCTCTGATCCATAGTGTTTGAGCACCAATGTTCATAGGGTGTAATCGTAGGTGGGTCTGTCTTGTTATTCCAAATGGAGTGCAGGAAGTGGGAGAATCTAAAACACTCAGAGTTGGGCATATCTAGTCTCTTTTTGCAGTGGGATAAAGAAATAGGGCCCGCAGGAGAGAGAAAGTGGCCAATTCGGTATAAGCCCTTATCTGTCCACCATTTAAATGCCCCAATGTTCATTCCCGGGAGGAAGGCAGTGTTATGGAACAGATGAGCTAGGGGTTTCAGCGGAGATGTCAATGTTGTATGACTATATATCCGGGAACATAGAGCGACAGAGTGGGAGAGTGTGGGGGATAAAATCGCAGGTCTGGCCTTCGGGTCACAACATAACAGATAGTCAATGGTGTTCGACGGGACCGCTTGTCTTTCTATAGAGAGCCAGTCCGGCTTCTGGCCCCTCGAGAAGACCATTGAGATTTGTGCTAGTTGTGCCGCCTGATAGTAATTCCATAGATTCGGGAGACTCAAGCCTCCTTGCGATTTTAGGCAGAAGAGGATTCCCGAGGGACATCTGTAACCTTTGTTACCCCAGATAAAGCGAACCACATCAGACTGAAGTCTACCCAGTACCTGTTTCCTGATCGGGATTGGAAGGGATCGGAATAAATACAGCATACGTGGGAGAAGAGTCATCTTAATCACATGGATTCTGCCAAGCCAAGATAGACCGCTTCTCGACCAAGTATTCATGTCATCTCTACATTTCTGCAGCATAGGGGGTTAATTTTCCTTAAAGAGGTTGCTGATGTTGGAAGTCAGTTTGATGCCCAAGTATGGGATCGCCCCGGAGGCCCAAACAAAATCAAAGTTTTTAGAAAGTAGTAGAAGCACGTCCTGTGAAACATTAACGTTTAGGGCCGTTGATTTAGTCATATTTACTTTCAAGCCCGATACCTCACTGAAGACCTTCAATATTTTAAGAATTACTGGGGTAGATGTAAGTGGGGAGGTAACGAAGAGGAGGAGGTCATCAGCGTACAGTGCGCACTTATGTTCTCGGGGCCCGCATTTGACCCCCTTAAAGTCAGGATTCGATCTGAGAGCGATTGCTAAAGTCTCAATGGCTATTGCAGAGGAGGGGGGAGAGTGGGCAGCCTTGTCTGGTACCCCTGCTTATGCTGAAGGATTCTGAGTATCTCCCTATCAGGCATACCTGTGCAGTGGGTTTAGAGTAAAGTGAGTGTATCAGATTTAGGAAGTACGGGCCAAAACCTCATCTCTCCAGGATACCAGACAGATATGCCCAATCTATGGAATCAAAGGCTTTGTGTAGATCTATTGAGAGCAATTAACCTTTTTGTTGGGTTCCCCCATCCCACTGAGACTGTAAAAGTGATATAATGTCGATGGTCCATCTAATCTGGTCTGGGCCCTGTCTCCCAGGGTAGAAGCCCACCTGATCTTTGTGAATGTATGAGGTGATGAAACCAGACATCCTGTTAGCTATAATCTTGGTCAGAATTTTAATATTGTTATTAATAAGCAAGATCGGTCGGTAATTGCTCACCTCACTTGGGTCCTTATCAGGTTTGGGTATGACTGAGATATAAGCAGTGTTTAGGTCTGTTCCCAACTGTGCTCCATCCCTGAGGGAGTTGAAGAACCGGGCCAGATGCGGAGCCAGAGTCAGGCCAAACTTTTTATAGTACCCGGTGGAAAAGCCATCCGGGCCAGGGGAGGATCCCACTTTAAGAGATTTAATGGTAGCCATGACTTCCTCTTGAGTGAACGGACTCTCGAGGATGTCCCTATGTTCTTCCGTCAGGGAGGGTAACGGCAGTTCTTGTAAAAAATCTTCTTTATGCGGACTGAGGGTCTGCTGGGTCTGTTTGTACAGATCCGAGTAGAAGCGTAGGAAAGTGTCCATAATTTTAGTCGGGTTCTGTGTCAAGTCTCCCGCCGCTGTCCGAATTTTAGGGAAAGCTAAAGAGCGGTGTTTAGGAGTAAGTTTTACTGCTAATTTAGAGCCTATCCTGTCCTTCTGGGAATAGAACCGCGCCCCGGTCCATCTAAGGTGTTGTTCTGAAGCCGTCGTCAGATTAAGGTTAAGGAGAACCCGAGCTTTGTCTAGATTTGCTAAGGAACCGGCCGTAGGGTTACGTTTATGCGCTTTAGCCAGGGAGTGGAATCCTTCCGTGAGCCTGAGTGTATCTGCCTTGCATTCCGCTTTGAGTTTTGAGGACAACTGAATGAGTTTCCCCCTGATGACCGATTTATGCGCCACCCATATGGTAGAAGAGGAGACCTCCTCCGTTGAGTTTATAAGGAAATATTCCTTAATGGCTGTCTCCACTAATGAACATTGTATTGGGTCACTCAAAAGAGATTCTTGTAACCGCCAGCGAGGAGAATCTCTCACTCCCGAGGACCACAGAGTGGTTACAGTGCTCATTGAGTGATCTGACAGAGGAGATTCTACTATCTTGGAACCTCTAAGTAGAGGAATTGTATATGAGTGGGTGAAAATGTGCTCTATCCTGGCAAAGGATTTGTGTGGGACTGAGTAGTGCGTGTAGTCTTTCGCGTGAGGGTTAGCCTCCCGCCATACAGCCACGAGTCCTGCCTCATGGAGTAGTTTAGCTATGTTTGTACTCTGTTTGGCAGGGAGTTTGGGTTTGGTCTTCCCATCTGCCAGTTTGTCTAGAGAGAAATCAAAGGCGGTATTAGAATCACCGCCAATGAAGACTGACCCCTTGAGATGTGGTTTCAGCGTCCGTAGAAGGGAATCAAAGAAGGGCTTTTGGCCCTTATTAGGGGCATAGTAGGACACAAATGTATACAGCTCTCCATCTATGTGACCGGATACCAAAATATAACGCCCCGGGGGGTCTACTACAGTTTCTGGCTGAGAGAGATTAATGTGTTTGGCGAAGCATACCGCCACCCCTTTTGTTTTGTTATCTGCTGATGCCAGAAAAAATTGTGGGTAGCGTTGATGTAAGAAAGAGGGTTTGAATGTGGACGGGAAGTGGGTTTCCTGTAACAGGAGTATATCTGCATGCATGGAGTGGTATTGCTGGAAGACTTTCCTGCGTTTTACGGGGGAATTGAGACCCTGTGTGTTATGTGAGACTATTTTAAGTGTGGGCATGGAATGGTGTGCGTTAGACATGGATCAGAGGGGATGAGTCTATGATAAGGCTCAGTTGCTTACCTTGTCCCAGGGAGAGGAACTCCCAGATCGGCCATGTGAGCAGACAGAGCGAGATTCTGTTGTCAGAGATGGGATGAAGGATGTAGTCATGAATCCTGGGAGTATTCCGTCGAGCATGAGTGAGAAGAAGAGAAAGGATGAAAAAAGAGAGAAAGAAGAAAAATGGGGTTATACAATTGTAAACCATAAGTAACCGTTTGTCCTGTAAAATCAACTTAAACAAACTCTGAATTGGGGGGTCCCCCGACCCCCCCCCGGAGTTGAATGGGCTAGCCATTTCACACTCCTACAACCTGAGAGGTCCAGAACACCCCAATAACGGGGATTCCAGTGCGGGACCTAGGAGCACTGACAGTGCTCCTGGTTCCTAGGGTAGGTGCACTGAGTCCACCACAGCCCAGTCACCTGGTATCACATAAATCTTAAGGCAGGAGGTAGCCCATAATAGCAACTAAACAGAGCGCCCCATCTAAGTGAGCATCCAATGCAAGGAACAGCCCCTAACATTCCTCTCGACTCCCGCCCCCTCCCCCCCGACCCCCCTCTAGCGGGGGGTCTAGGAGGCCAGGCAGAACCCGAAAGGAATACCATCCGGCAATTCATGACCTAAAATAAGGGGTATCCCCCGTAGTAACTAAGTAGTGCTCCCCCGTCCAGCAGGAGGGAAAACCCCCCCCACCCGCTGGAGGAAGGAGCACATCAGCCGAACAAAAATAAGATAATCTGAACAGCAACCATGAACCTCTAACACAAATGAACGGTGAGGAAAAACAGTCTATAAAGAGTAAACTTGTAAGCAAAAGGGAAGGCCTAATAAGGCGGTCCATAGACTAGAATGCTTACTGTGGTTTGCAAGAGAAAATATCCCCCCCCCCCGCCCCAAGTCCAGAATACCCGGCCCCAAAAGAAAACTGTAACCTTCAGCAGAAGCAGGCAAAGACATTTGTCCATCCACGCAAAGCAATGGGTCATGTCACACTCGGGCTACCAGTAATGGGGTGGGGGATAGAAGTCTCAAGCACTTAGGGAATGTGGAGGTTTCTCAGATCAGAGCCCTGATCCAGGATAGGGTAGTCGTCCTTCAAGGTGGGAGATTTTCTTTAGACCTCTTGGAACTTTGTGTCAGCCAGTTGTGTTGCAGTGGACTAGCTGGCGGTGGTCTCTTAGACGAAGCTGGGGTGTTTCTAGAGATCTGCATTGAGGAAGTTTCCTGTGACAGGATCCCCGAGTGTAACAGGAGGAGCTCCCCCTCCACTAGTGAGGAGAAGCCATAGCGTTTGTTCTTGTAGGAAAAGTTCAGGCGAAGGGGAAACGACCATCTGTATGTGATCTCTTTTTCCATTAGGATCTGGAGTAAAGGCTTTAACGATCGTCTTTTTTGGATAGTATAAGGTGACAGGTCAGCAAAGATGTCCTTGGAAAGTGAGGTTATCTGAGCTCCTGGATTTCTTCATCACCTCTTCTTTAACTGAATAGTAGTGAGGTTTTACTATGATGTCTCTGGGGAGACCATCAGAGCGGGGGGTTGAAGGGCTCTGTGAGCTCTATCCAGTTCCAGGCGGATATCTGTAATATCAGGAATCAGGCTGCATATGAGAGCTTTTACAGTTCCCTGTACCTCCTTTTCAGATTCGGGGAGCCCCCTTATCCTAAAGTTGTATCGTCTCGATCTGTTCTCGAGATCGTCGATCTTTGCGAATGCTGTTTCCAATTGATCTTGTACATCTTGCAGCCTAGCAGTATTTTGGTTAATACGGGAAACAGCCTGGTCAGCTTTTTGTTCTATAATGTCCATTCTCACTCCTATTTGCTGTAAATCAGCATGAATGGATGCAGTGATCTGAGTAGCTTTTTGCGCCAGCCCTGTAGAGAGCATTTGAGCAAATGCAGCCATCATAGATGGTAAGTCAGAGGGATTAGGAAAAGGACCTGTGGCTCCATTGGCTTCTATTAGGAGGCCTGTATGTGGATCCAGCATAGGGGTTGTGGGGATGCCTGAGTTCATTCTGCTCAGCAGCGATTCTGTGGAGGCTGGGGATGCGGCCAGGGTCAGGGGCGGATAGTCTGTACCTGAGGGGGACTGCGGGAGCACGTCCTGGTCAGCTATAGTGTCCTCTGTTAGCTCTGTGCCGTGAGGGCCTCGAGCAGCCACCGCCATCTTGGCATAGCTAAGGGGGCCGGGACTCGCGGCCATCTGGCTTGTCAGATTCCTCCTCGCTGGCGCTGCTGTTATTCGGGGGATCAGGGGGCTTCCCCTGCTCAAATATCCCGGTAAGGGTGCTGTGGGGGCGCTCTGTGAGCTCCGGTGGCTATATTCGGGCCGTGGTGGAGCGGAGCTCTAGAAGCCGGCGGCCATCTTGGGAGCTGCCACGCATGCGCCTACCCAAACACTTTTTATGACAATAACTTGCATATAAGCCTTTAAAATTAGCACTTTAGATTTCTCCCATAGACTTTTACAGGGTGTTCTTCGGCTTTTCGAATTTTCCGCGAACACCCCAAATTGTTCGCTGTTCGGCGAACGTGGAAACAGGCAATGTTTGAGTCGAACATGAGTTCGACTTGAACTCGAAGCTCATCCCTACTCCCAAAAAGTCTCACACATGTGGTATCCCCGTACTCAGGAGAAGCAGCAGAATGTATTTTGGGGTGTAATTCCACATATGCCCATGGCATGTTTGAGCAATTGATCATTTAGTGACAACTTTGTGCAAAAAAAAGTTTGTCATATTCCCGCAACTTGTGGCAAAATATAAAATATTCCATGGACTCAACGTGCCTCTCATAAAATAGCTTTGGGTGTGTACTTTCCAAAATGGGGTCATTTGGGGGGGTTTGTGCCATCTTGCCATTTTATGGCCTTCAAAACTGTCATAGGTAGTGATAGGTAGTGAGGAGTGAAATAAAAAATGTATGCTCTTAGAAATCTTGAAGGCGATGCTTGGTTTCGGGGTCCTGTACGTGACTAGGCTCCCAAAAAGTCCCACACATGTGGTAACCCCAGTACTCAGGAGAAGCAGCAGAATGTATTTTGTGGTATAATTTCACATATGCCTATGGCATGTGTGAGCAATATATCATTTAGTGACAACTTTGTGCAAAAAAAAAAAGTTTGTAATTTTCCCGCAACTTGTGGCAAAACAAAAAATATTCCATGGACTCAACATGCCTCTCAGCAAATAGCTTGGGGTGTCTACTTTCCAAAATGGGGCCATTTGGGGGGGGGGGGGTTGTGCTACTTTGGCATTTTATAGCCTTCAAAACTGTCATAGGTAGTGAGGAGTGAAATCAAAAATTTGCACCCTTAGAAATCCTGAAGGCGGTGGTTGGTTTTTGGGGCCCCGTACGCGGCTAGGCTCCCAAAAAGTCCCACACATGTGGTATCCCTGTACTCAGGAGAAGCAGCAAAATGGATTTTGGGGTGCAATTCCACATATAACCATGGCATGTGTGAGCAATATATCATTTAGTGACAACTTTTTGTAAACATTTTTTTTGTCATTATTTAATCACTTGGGGCAAAAAAATTTAATATTCAATGGGCTCAACATGCCTCTCAGCAATTTCCTTGGGGTGTCTTCTTTCCAAAATGGGGCCATTTGGGGGGGTTTTGTACTGCCCTGCCATTTTAGCACTTCAAGAAATGAGATAGGCAGTCATAAACTAAAAGCTGTGTAAAAAAAACAGAAAATGTACCCTAGTTTGTAGACGCTATAACTTTTGCGCAAACCAATAAATATACGCTTATTGACATTTTTTTTACCAAAGACATGTGGCTAAATACATTTTGGCCTAAATGTATGACTAAAATTGAGTTTATTAGATTTTACTTATAACAAAAAGTAGAAAATAAAAAAAAATTCAACATTTTTGGTATTTTTCTGTTTATATCGCAAAAAATAAAAATCGCAGAGGCAATCAAATACCATCAAAAGAAAGCTCTATTTGTGGGAAAAAAGGACGAAAATTTTGTTTGGGTACAAGATTTCATGACCTCGCAATTACAAGTTAAAGCAGCGCAGTGCCAAATTGTAAAAAGTCCTCTGGTCCTTAGGCTGACAAATGGTCCGGGGCTGAAGTGGTTAAATGTCTTACTCGGGTCTACGACTAGGACGCTTATTGGTTATTTCTTAGGGTATAGTTCCAAAAAAAAAAAGCAGGGGGTGAAGTCCCAGGTTGCTGTGCCGTTATGTAAAATGCAGCTATATACCTCAGTTTAGCACACTGGTTGATGGGGAGTTTAATACACCATATATTTCCTATGTTCAAAATACCCCTACTTCCAGCTTGGGGTGCCATGCTGATTTGTACTCTCCGCTCAGTATTTACCAGAGAATATCTGGCAACCAGCTTTTTATTTCAACCCACTTGAAAACAACAGAAAGATAAATTGCCGGGCGTATATTCTGTCTGATGGATTTACCGGTTAGTGGTCATCTGAACCGGTAGTTGGAGTATCTGCATCCAGTGTAGACCTGTAGGTTTATGGATAACCCAGTATCCCCAGCGACCAGCCTCTATAATCTCAATTGATCAAACAGCCGCACGTACGATCTTTACGATCTTTGCAATTATTCCAGTCGGTTACATCTGTCCACTTACAAAAGAAAAAAAAAAAAAAAGGGTTTTTATGCCCACAGGTAAATGGCTTATGCCGCGTACACACGATCATTATTCACGGCGGTTAAAAAACCGCCGTGAATAATGACAGGAAAAACGAGGGAACCGCTTGGTTCCCTACACACGGTCGTTTTTCCCATAATTTTTTCTCTTGACGAGAAAAACGACCGTCTGTGGGCTCCGCGGCAGTGTCTCCCTATGGGAAAACTGCCGCGGAAAGAAATGCTGGAAAAAACGATGAGAAAATTTAGAACATGTTCTAATTTTTCTCGTCGTTTTTTATGCCGTTTTTCTCAACGAGAAAAACGACATAAAGCCCACAGACGATCGTTTTTCTTGGCAAAAAAAAAAATGCAGTTTTTCTCGTCGAGAAAAGCGGTCGTGTGTACGCGGCATTAGGAGAGATAATTACTGAGGCTCCATGCATAATTCATCCATCATATAATGCTGTATATACATATCTCAATCCTCTAGCAAGCAGGCCAATAAGTCCAGTAAGTCGACCAATCAGAGAAAGGGGGGCCGGGAACTTGCTAAAACATTCACGCAGCTCACAGGGTCCCGGTTTTATTGTGATAGGTCTTGAGTTTAACAAATTAACAGTTTGACAGAGAGGTCAGTTTATAACCGTGTAATGCAATGATAAGCATTCATCCCTGAAAGTCATTTTTGTGATATTTCAGCTGTCTGCATAATTCAAACTCACTCAGCAAGCCAGCCTACTTGTGATTACTCGTATAGTTCCAGGGGGTAGTATGTAACTGAGACCCCACTAAGCAGGCTTATGCTGTTACGCTGTTGTTACAAGTTTATCCTCTACCAGGAGTTTGAATAGAGCTGGATACAGGCAAGGCAGTTGTGAGAGAAAGCAGGCTCTAGGAACAGTTCTTATTAAAATATTACACGGTAGTACCTCCTTTTTCTGCTCCTCTGTTTTTGTTCCCATCGATCTGCACTTCCCTGCTTGTAGTGCTTATATATCTCCAGCGGGTCCTCAGCCTGCCCGTATCAATGCTTCTCCTGTCTCGTCTCAGCCCCACAAGCTGAGTGTCAAGCAGAAAGTCGTACGAATCGAAGGAGGATCAACTGTGTACAACAGAGAGCGGAGGGGGGGAGGGGCGGCGGTTCTCAATCCGCGTGCATCATCTCGAGTACCGGCATCCTAACCACTCCGCCTGCCGGTAGTACATAGGTTCCGGTTGGGACCGGGGGTGTCATCTGTGGCACCCCCGTAGCCTCTCACTCTACGGGTCAGCCACGGCTCTTCCTGGGTCCCCGCTCACAGCTCGGCCGGCACTATCAGGCCCCTCCCTCTGTGAAGCACATCACATCCTCACGTCCTAATCTCCCTTCGGAAGTCAATTATTTAAGCCTGGTTCACACCTATGCATTTTTTGTTGCATTTTCAGTTTTGCAGAAACACACTACAGTCCATTTAAAATGGTTTCATTTTGGATGTGGTTCACATCTGTGCATTTTATGGAAAGGGCCAGGGACTTTTTTCTGGTTTTTGGTTCCACAGACCTCAATGGTTTAAAGATGTGTACTGTATTGAAAAACACAAAATGCACCTGCAATATGCAAACTGCAACCTGCATAGGTGTGAATCAGTATGTAGATTTCAAAGCATCCCAACTTTTTTGGAATTGGAGTTGTATGCCCTTCTCCACGTACCCCTTCCCTCTGATTAATTGCACAGCTATCAGTCTTCCCCCGCATGCCAGGGTGCTAAGTGTAACCCTGGTCTCTGAATTTGAGCTCGGTCCTGCCTTCAATCGCTTTCCAAATCATGCTACCTCAACATCCACAATGTATGCCCCTTGTTTTTTTGTTTTTTTAATTTCCTTTTTTTTAAGCATTCTTTAGTTAAGAAAAGGGTTTAACAAAACATAAACTGTAATTTTTTAGTAAAACAGGCAAGAAACCTAGTTGTCCAGCATGCAGACGATGCATTCAGATTATTACACAGAACAGTAAGAATGGAGGTAAACAGTGATGGTACAATTTCCAGGCCCACAAGGGGGAAACCCAGGTATGGGTGCCAGAATGGTGTTTGAGCCCATCACAGGTGTACCTATCTTTAAAATGGGTGTGTCTTAACGAGCAACAATAAGAATGAGGCTCACAGAGGCAAACCCAAATGAGCCAAACAGGTATAATAACTGTTGAGGGACCCTTAAACTATGGGATATCTGAGAGGCACATATTGCTAGTGGGGGGATAATAATGGAATATGCCCTTTCTTAACCAATGACACCACCTTCTATTTCACTCCCTGGGTATCCCTTGCCTAGACTCCTTCAACTCCCTCCTCATTGGTTTACCTTTATATAGGAAATCCCTCCTTCAGTCTACAATAAATGCTGCTGCCAGACTTACCAACTGTTCAGTGTCTGCTACCCCTCTCTGCCAACCCCCCCATTGGCTTGAGCTCACACAACAAATAAATTCAAAATACTAACAACTGCTTACAAAGTCATCTACAACTCTGTCCCCAGCTAGATCACTAACCTTGTCTTGAAACACCAACCCTACTGCTGGTTTTGGTCCTCAATAGACCTCCTGCTGTCTAGCTCCCTTGTCACCTCCTCTCATGCTCACCCCCAAGACTTCTACAGAGTCTCTCCCATCCTCTGGAACTCCTTACTTTAATCTGTCTGACTATCTCCTACTCTATCCACCTTTAGGCGATCCCTGAAAACCCATCGCTTTAGAGAAGCTTATCCTGCTTCTAATTATTAAACTGTCTTTTTACTTTCTCCACCAGGTCACCCCCACAGTTATTACCTTTTGTATCACTTGATCTTCCCTCTTAGATTGTAAGCCCTAACAAGCAAGACCCTCTGATTCCTCTTGAATTGTATTGTAACTATACTGTCTGCCTTTATTGAATAAAGTGCTGCACAGACTATTGGCGCTATATAAATCCTGTATAATAATATAATATTTATGTTATGCCACCAGTATAAGTATTCTTGTCAGTAGTTGCAACATCAACTGTCAGGGTTCTGGCCACTTTGACCAGGCAGTATCCCATACACCTTTCAGTTTGCTTGAATAACAGCCATATCCTTTGGCTTTGGTTTTCAAACAGAAGCCATATACATCATTACTTTTTAAGATAGCAAGACTCATAGGAACTACATTTTCTCAAAACCTGACTTGTGCTCCTGGTTCCAAAGCTTACAGATACGGTGCCTTGAAAAAGTATTCATACCCCTTGAAATTTTCCACATTTTGTCATGTTACAACCAAAAATATAAATGTATTTTATTGGGATTTTATGTGATAGACCAACACAATGTGGCACATAATTCAAAATTCTTTACAAATGCATTTTTTTTTAAATTGTGGCGTGTATTTTTATTCAACCGGTCAATACTTTGTAGAACCATCTTTTGCTGAAATTACAGCTGCAAGTGTTTTTTTAGGTATGTCTATACCAGCTTTGCACATCTAGAGAGTGAAAATGTTGTCCATTCTTTGCAAAATAGCTCAAGCTCTGTCAGATTGGATGGAGAGTGTCTGTGAACAGCAATTTTCAAACTGGTCACAGACTCTCAATTGGATTTAGGTCTGGACTTTGACTGGGCCATTCTAACACATGAATATGCTTTGATCTAGGGGGGCGTGGCTTGGCGGCGGCGGTAATGGTGGAGTGAGCAGACAAGCACGCAGAGCATGGAGCGGTCCCTATGGCTGTTGAGATTAAAATTAGCCCTACTATTGCTGTATACTAAGACTCATCTCTTACTCATCTCTTGCTCTTACTATATGTAGCAGCGTGACCTCCGCAGTAAGCTCTGGGACTCTAATTATCCTTCTTCGGTCCCACCATAATGAGTAGGGATGGGCCCGGTGCTCGATTCGAACCCATGTTCGAATCGAGCATCGGGCGTTCGCTCGCTCGTCGAGCCCAGAACTATTTGGGCCGTTCGCATCACATTCGTGTGATGCGAGCGGCCCCGCAATGCATTGCGGCCGGCGCGGCCGGCGCAGTGCATTGCTGGCTGATGATTGGCCAAGCATGCACTGTGACCCCGCATGCTTGGCCAATCACAGCGCCCGAAACTCGGAGAGCAATAATTGGCTACAGGCAGGACGCCTGTAGCCAATTACAGCTCAGGGGCTTTAGTACACGCCCCACCATTTAAAAGGCCGCCACGCCATCGGCCCCGGTCACATGAGTTCCGGCTTTAGGAGAGATTAGTCTGCTGATTCTGTCTTTGCTTGATACTGAAAGATTTGCTCTTCTTTGCTAAACCATTGGCTGTTTCTTTGCTAAACCATTGCTACCTAAGTCATTGATCGTTCATTGCTGCTGATTGCACAGTTAGTGTGTTATTAGCTGCTGCTGGGGATTAGTCTGGTGCGTGCTTACTGTTAGTACAGTATTGCAGTAGTACCAACCGCAGTGCTGTTAGCACAGCATTGCACCCCAACAGCACCCATAGGACTTCTAGTGTGTTAGTGGCAGCAAACAGAGCTCCTATATTTTCTTCTCAGCAGCACCCATAGGACTTCTAGTGTGTTAGTGGCAGCAAACAGAGCTCCTATATTTTCTTCTCAGCAGCACCCATAGGACTTCTAGTGTGTTAGTGGCATCACACAGAGCTCCTATATTTTCTTCTCAGCAGCACCCATAGGACTTCTAGTGTGTTAGTGGCAGCAAACAGAGCTCCTATATTTTCTTCTCAGCAGCACCCATAGGACTTCTAGTGTGTTAGTGGCAGCAAACAGAGCTCCTATATTTTCTTCTCAGCAGCACCCATAGGACTTCTAGTGTGTTAGTGGCATCACACAGAGCTCCTATATTTTCTTCTCAGCAGCACCCATAGGACTTCTAGTGTGTTAGTGGCAGCAAACAGAGCTCCTATATTTTCTTCTCAGCAGCACCCATAGGACTTCTAGTGTGTTAGTGGCAGCAAACAGAGCTCCTATATTTTCTTCTCAGCAGCACCCATAGGACTTCTAGTGTGTTAGTGGCATCACACAGAGCTCCTATATTTTCTTCTCAGCAGCACCCATAGGACTTCTAGTGTGTTAGTGGCAGCAAACAGAGCTCCTATATTTTCTTCTCAGCAGCACCCATAGGACTTCTAGTGTGTTAGTGGCAGCAAACAGAGCTCCTATATTTTCTTCTCAGCAGCACCCATAGGACTTCTAGTGTGTTAGTGGCATCACACAGAGCTCCTATATTTTCTTCTCAGCAGCACCCATAGGACTTCTAGTGTGTTAGTGGCAGCAAACAGAGCTCCTATATTTTCTTCTCAGCAGCACCCATAGGACTTCTAGTGTGTTAGTGGCAGCAAACAGAGCTCCTATATTTTCTTCTCAGCAGCACCCATAGGACTTCTAGTGTGTTAGTGGCATCACACAGAGCTCCTATATTTTCTTCTCAGCAGCACCCATAGGACTTCTAGTGTGTTAGTGGCAGCAAACAGAGCTCCTATATTTTCTTCTCAGCAGCACCCATAGGACTTCTAGTGTGTTAGTGGCAGCAAACAGAGCTCCTATATTTTCTTCTCAGCAGCACCCATAGGACTTCTAGTGTGTTAGTGGCATCACACAGAGCTCCTATATTTTCTTCTCAGCAGCACCCATAGGACTTCTAGTGTGTTAGTGGCAGCAAACAGAAACAGAGCTCCTATATTTTCTTCTCAGCAGCACCCATAGGACTTCTAGTGTGTTAGTGGCAGCAAACAGAGCTCCTATATTTTCTTCTCAGCAGCACCCATAGGACTTCTAGTGTGTTAGTGGCAGCAAACAGAGCTCCTATATTTTCTTCTCAGCAGCACCCATAGGACTTCTAGTGTGTTAGTGGCAGCAAACAGAGCTCCTATATTTTCTTCTCAGCAGCACCCATAGGACTTCTAGTGTGTTAGTGGCATCACACAGAGCTCCTATATTTTCTTCTCAGCAGCACCCATAGGACTTCTAGTGTGTTAGTGGCAGCAAACAGAGTTCCTATATTTTCTTCTCAGCAGCACCCATAGGACTTCTAGTGTGTTAGTGGCAGCAAACAGAGCTCCTATATTTTCTTCTCAGCAGCACCCATAGGACTTCTAGTGTGTTAGTGGCATCACACAGAGCTCCTATATTTTCTTCTCAGCAGCACCCATAGGACTTCTAGTGTGTTAGTGGCAGCAAACAGAGCTCCTATATTTTCTTCTCAGCAGCACCCATAGGACTTCTAGTGTGTTAGTGGCATCACACAGAGCTCCTATATTTTCTTCTCAGCAGCACCCATAGGACTTCTAGTGTGTTAGTGGCAGCAAACAGAGCTCCTATATTTTCTTCTCAGCAGCACCCATAGGACTTCTAATGTGTTAGTGGCATCACACAGAGTTCCTATATTTTCATCTCAGCAGCACCCATAGGACTTCTAGTGTGTTAGTGGCATCACACAGAGCTCCTATATTTTCTTCTCAGCAGCACCCATAGGACTTCTAGTGTGTTAGTGGCAGCAAACAGAGCTCCTATATTTTCTTCTCAGCAGCACCCATAGGACTTCTAGTGTGTTAGTGGCAGCAAACAGAGCTCCTATATTTTCTTCTCAGCAGCACCCATAGGACTTCTAGTGTGTTAGTGGCAGCAAACAGAGCTCCTATATTTTCTTCTCAGCAGCACCCATAGGACTTCTAGTGTGTTAGTGGCATCACACAGAGCTCCTATATTTTCTTCTCAGCAGCACCCATAGGACTTCTAGTGTGTTAGTGGCAGCAAACAGAGCTCCTATATTTTCTTCTCAGCAGCACCCATAGGACTTCTAGTGTGTTAGTGGCAGCAAACAGAGCTCCTATATTTTCTTCTCAGCAGCACCCATAGGACTTCTAGTGTGTTAGTGGCATCACACAGAGCTCCTATATTTTCTTCTCAGCAGCACCCATAGGACTTCTAGTGTGTTAGTGGCAGCAAACAGAGCTCCTATATTTTCTTCTCAGCAGCACCCATAGGACTTCTAGTGTGTTAGTGGCAGCAAACAGAGCTCCTATATTTTCTTCTCAGCAGCACCCATAGGACTTCTAGTGTGTTAGTGGCATCACACAGAGCTCCTATATTTTCTTCTCAGCAGCACCCATAGGACTTCTAGTGTGTTAGTGGCAGCAAACAGAGCTCCTATATTTTCTTCTCAGCAGCACCCATAGGACTTCTAGTGTGTTAGTGGCAGCAAACAGAGCTCCTATATTTTCTTCTCAGCAGCACCCATAGGACTTCTAGTGTGTTAGTGGCATCACACAGAGCTCCTATATTTTCTTCTCAGCAGCACCCATAGGACTTCTAGTGTGTTAGTGGCAGCAAACAGAGCTCCTATATTTTCTTCTCAGCAGCACCCATAGGACTTCTAGTGTGTTAGTGGCAGCAAACAGAGCTCCTATATTTTCTTCTCAGCAGCACCCATAGGACTTCTAGTGTGTTAGTGGCATCACACAGAGCTCCTATATTTTCTTCTCAGCAGCACCCATAGGACTTCTAGTGTGTTAGTGGCAGCAAACAGAGCTCCTATATTTTCTTCTCAGCAGCACCCATAGGACTTCTAGTGTGTTAGTGGCAGCAAACAGAGCTCCTATATTTTCTTCTCAGCAGCACCCATAGGACTTCTAGTGTGTTAGTGGCAGCAAACAGAGCTCCTATATTTTCTTCTCAGCAGCACCCATAGGACTTCTAGTGTGTTAGTGGCAGCAAACAGAGCTCCTATATTTTCTTCTCAGCAGCACCCATAGGACTTCTAGTGTGTTAGTGGCATCACACAGAGCTCCTATATTTTCTTCTCAGCAGCACCCATAGGACTTCTAGTGTGTTAGTGGTAGCAAACAGAGCTCCTATATTTTCTTCTCAGCAGCACCCATAGGACTTCTAGTGTGTTAGTGGCAGCAAACAGAGCTCCTATATTTTCTTCTCAGCAGCACCCATAGGACTTCTAGTGTGTTAGTGGCATCACACAGAGCTCCTATATTTTCTTCTCAGCAGCACCCATAGGACTTCTAGTGTGTTAGTGGCAGCAAACAGAGCTCCTATATTTTCTTCTCAGCAGCACCCATAGGACTTCTAGTGTGTTAGTGGCAGCAAACAGAGCTCCTATATTTTCTTCTCAGCAGCACCCATAGGACTTCTAGTGTGTTAGTGGCATCACACAGAGCTCCTATATTTTCTTCTCAGCAGCACCCATAGGACTTCTAATGTGTTAGTGGCATCACACAGAGTTCCTATATTTTCTTCTCAGCAGCACCCATAGGACTTCTAGTGTGTTAGTGGCATCACACAGAGCTCCTATATTTTCTTCTCAGCAGCACCCATAGGACTTCTAGTGTGTTAGTGGCAGCAAACAGAGCTCCTATATTTTCTTCTCAGCAGCACCCATAGGACTTCTAATGTGTTAGTGGCATCACACAGAGTTCCTATATTTTCATCTCAGCAGCACCCATAGGACTTCTAGTGTGTTAGTGGCATCACACAGAGCTCCTATATTTTCTTCTCAGCAGCACCCATAGGACTTCTAGTGTGTTAGTGGCAGCAAACAGAGCTCCTATATTTTCTTCTCAGCAGCACCCATAGGACTTCTAGTGTGTTAGTGGCATCACACAGAGCTCCTATATTTTCTTCTCAGCAGCACCCATAGGACTTCTAGTGTGTTAGTGGCAGCAAACAGAGCTCCTATATTTTCTTCTCAGCAGCACCCATAGGACTTCTAGTGTGTTAGTGGCAGCAAACAGAGCTCCTATATTTTCTTCTCAGCAGCACCCATAGGACTTCTAGTGTGTTAGTGGCAGCAAACAGAGCTCCTATATTTTCTTCTCAGCAGCACCCATAGGACTTCTAGTGTGTTAGTGGCATCACACAGAGCTCCTATATTTTCTTCTCAGCAGCACCCATAGGACTTCTAGTGTGTTAGTGGCAGCAAACAGAGCTCCTATATTTTCTTCTCAGCAGCACTCATAGGACTTCTAGTGTGTTAGTGGCATCACACAGAGCTCCTATATTTTCTTCTCAGCAGCACCCATAGGACTTCTAGTGTGTTAGTGGCAGCAAACAGAGCTCCTATATTTTCTTCTCAGCAGCACCCATAGGACTTCTAGTGTGTTAGTGGCAGCAAACAGAGCTCCTATATTTTCTTCTCAGCAGCACCCATAGGACTTCTAGTGTGTTAGTGGCAGCAAACAGAGCTCCTATATTTTCTTCTCAGCAGCACCCATAGGACTTCTAGTGTGTTAGTGGCAGCAAACAGAGCTCCTATATTTTCTTCTCAGCAGCACCCATAGGACTTCTAGTGTGTTAGTGGCAGCAAACAGAGCTCCTATATTTTCTTCTCAGCAGCACCCATAGGACTTCTAGTGTGTTAGTGGCATCACACAGAGCTCCTATATTTTCTTCTCAGCAGCACCCATAGGACTTCTAGTGTGTTAGTGGCAGCAAACAGAGCTCCTATATTTTCTTCTCAGCAGCACCCATAGGACTTCTAGTGTGTTAGTGGCATCACACAGAGCTCCTATATTTTCTTCTCAGCAGCACCCATAGGACTTCTAGTGTGTTAGTGGCAGCAAACAGAGCTCCTATATTTTCTTCTCAGCAGCACCCATAGGACTTCTAATGTGTTAGTGGCATCACACAGAGTTCCTATATTTTCATCTCAGCAGCACCCATAGGACTTCTAGTGTGTTAGTGGCATCACACAGAGCTCCTATATTTTCTTCTCAGCAGCACCCATAGGACTTCTAGTGTGTTAGTGGCAGCAAACAGAGCTCCTATATTTTCTTCTCAGCAGCACCCATAGGACTTCTAGTGTGTTAGTGGCAGCAAACAGAGCTCCTATATTTTCTTGTCAGCAGCACACATAGTACCTATAGTGTGTTAGTGTCAGCACCCATAGGACCTACAGTGTGTTGTGAGCACACATAGGAGTTCTATTTTTTATACTATATACACTACCGACTACAATGGCTGGAAGACCGCCAAGGAGAGGCAGAGCGTGCCGAGGCAAGAACACAGGGCAGGCAGGCTCTGTTTCTAGAGACAACAGTGCTGGCCGTGGACGTGGTCGTGCATCGTCATCAGCACGTGGCCATGGGACACGCTTGTCTTTGTTTTCGGCAGCTGGACATGTGGAGCCGCATCATGCCGAAGGCTTGGTAGAATGGATGACCAAGCCCTCCTCATCCTCCTCATCCTCTCTCACCCAGGCTCAGGGTACTGGCAGAGCAGCTGCCAACGCGTACTCAATGGCATCATCAGCCACCCCTTCCCTAGACCCACCATGTCCTCCTGAGGAGTCCCCCGAACTGTTTGAGCACAGTGTTGGGTACATGCTCCAGGAGGATGCCCAACGATTCGAAGGCTCGGATGATGATACCCAGCTTGAGGAAGTCAGTAGTGTGCGCGCAGAGAGAGGGGATGCTGAAGGACAGCAATCTGGCAGTAGTGTTCCACCAGCTGCAGCTTACTGCCAGGTTTGCTCTAGTGGTGAAGAGGGAGGGGATGATGAGGTCACTGACTCCACGTGGGTGCCTGAAGGGAGAGAGGAGGAGGAGGATGCAGCGTCACATGTCCAACGAGGCAGGATGCCCCCTGGAGGCCAGCTAGAGGCCAGCACAGCAACTGTACCACACCGCAGAGCTCCGCCTGTGCAGGGCGCTGCCTCTGCACGTTATCACAAAAGTTCTTTGGTGTGGGCCTTTTTTGAGACGAGTGCATCAGATCGCACCACTGCTATTTGCAATATTTGTCTCAAGCATATCTCGCGTGGCCAAAACATCAGCCGCTTGGGCACCACAAGCATGAGCAGACATATGTCGACCTGCCATGCAGCTCGTTGGCAAGCACACATAAAAGACCCACACCAAAGAACAAAGCGGACCTCTCCTTGCTCCTCATCAGCTGGGATCTCCATCCCCACTATATCTTCAGTCCTCTCTGAAAGCTGCTCTGAGAGGACTGAAGGTGTAGAATTAGGTGTGTCACAACCAAGTACTTGCAGTACACCGACGTCCGATTGTAGCAGGCAAATTTCCCTGCCCCAGCTGCTGGACCGTCGAAAGAAGTATACTCCCAGCCATCCACATGCCCAGCGGTTGAATGCTAGCTTGGCTAAATTGCTAGCACTTCAACTGCTGCCTTTTCAGTTGATAGACTCGGCCCCCTTCCGTGAGTTTGTTCAATGTGCGGTTCCTCAGTGGCAGGTTCCCAAACGCCACTTTTTCTCATGGAAGGCGATTCCGTCTCTCTACTGGCATGTGGAAGGCAATGTCCATGCCTCGCTGGACAGGGCGGTCAGCGGTAAGGTGCATATTACCGCTGACTCATGGTCCAGCAGGCATGGACAGGGACGTTATCTTTCTTTCACGGCCCATTGGGTCACTCTATTGGTAGCTGGGAGGGATGCAGGACAAGGTGCAGTAGTGTTGGAGGTTGTTCCGCCACCACGCCTCCAAAATGCTACTACTGGTTGTGACACACCTCTCTCCTCCACCCCCTCCTCTTCTTCTTCCTCCATGTCCTCTTCGAGTGCTCTGTCCTCGGAACCAGCGGTGCTCCGTAGGCGTACAAGGGGCTACGCGAGTACGCAGGCAAAAAGATGCCATGCCGTGCTTGCGCTGGTGTGTTTGGGGGACAGGAGCCACACTGGGCCAGAGGTTCTGGCAGCTCTGCAGGGGCAGGCCGAGAGGTGGTTGACGCCACGCCAGCTTAAGCCAGGAATGGTCGTTTCTGATAATGGCACCAACCTCCTCTCCGCCCTGCGACAGGGGCAGCTCACCCATGTGCCCTGTATGGCTCACGTCCTCAACCTGGTGGTGCAGCGGTTCTTGGGCAGGTTCCCAGGCTTACAGGATGTCCTGAGGCAGGCCAGGAAAGTCTGTGTGCATTTCCGCCGATCTTATAATGCCAGTGCTCGGCTGACTGAGCTGCAAAAGGAGCTGAACCTGCCCAAGAACCGCCTAATATGTGACATGCCCACCAGGTGGAACTCAACGTTGGCCATGCTGCAGCGACTGCACACGCAGCAGAGGGCCATCAATGAGTACCTTTGCGACTACAGCACCAGGACAGGGTCAGGGGAGCTTGGCTTTTTTTCCCCACGCCAGTGGAGCATGATCAGGGATGCATGCACTGTCCTCTCACCATTTGAGGAGGCCACGAGGATGGTGAGCAGTGACAGTGCATGCATCAGTGACACTGTACCTCTTGTCCACCTGTTGGAGCATACGCTGCGTGGGATAATGGACAGGGCACTTGAGGCAGAACAGAGGCAGGAAGAGGAGGACTTCCTTGTCTCTCAAGGCCCCCTTTATCCAGACAATGTTCCTTCTGTCCCACCCATCACACAGGAAGAGGAGGAGGAGGAGGAGGAGGAGGAGGATTGTGTGAGCATGGAGGTGGAGCCTGGCACTCAGCATCAGCAGCAGCAGTCTTTTAGGGATGATGTACAGTCCCAACAAACCAGTGGACTTGTACGTGGCTGGGAGGAGGTGGCTGGCGATCATGTCATCCTCAGTGACCCAGAAGACTCCGGACCGAATGCCTCAGCTAACCTACGCTGCATGGCCTCCCTGATCCTGCAAAGCCTGCGGAAGGATCCTCGTGTTCTTCGGATCAAGGAGAGTGACCATTACTGGCTGGCCACTCTCCTTGATCCACGGTACAAGGGTAAGGTTGCGGACCTTATCTTGCCGTCGCAGAGGGAGCAGAGGATGAGACATCTCAGGGAGGCCTTGCAGAAAGGTCTGTGCAACGCGTTCCCAGAAACTGGGAGGTTACAAACTCCTGGTCCTGGACGACGAGTTGCTGAGGCTTCGGTCAGTAGCAGAAGGAGCGGTGGGGAAGGTGGACGTCTGACCGATGCGTTCAGACAATTTTTTAGTCCGCAGCCCCAAGGTATGATCGGTTCCAGCAACCATCGCCAGCGTCTGATATACATGGTGCAGGAATACCTAGGGGCAAGGTCAGACTTGGACACCTTTCCCACCGAAAATCCTCTGGCTTACTGGGTCCTGAGGATGGATCACTGGCCAGAGCTTGCACAGTATGCAATTGAGCTACTGGCCTGTCCTGCATCCAGCGTTCTTTCCGAACGCACATTCAGTGCTGCTGGAGGATTTGTCACCGATCATAGGGTGCGCCTGTCCACCGACTCGGTTGATCGACTGACCTTCATAAAAATGAATCAGTCTTGGATCACCACCAGCTACCAGACACCTGAAGCGGATATAACGGAATAATTTATAATGTCACATCCCTTCAAGACTGCCTATGCTGATGCTGAGTGACTGTCCTGTTATGTTCACTGACTATCCTCTTCCTCCTCCTCAATGATCCATGCCACCACACCAGTGCCTAAGGCACAATTTTTCAGCCCCTGTATAACAGGGGCGTGTAATTACAATTTTTTAAAAAGATGCTTCGCAACAGGTGTGACTGCTGTGCTCAGAGTACAGTATCTGTGAGGGGTTGCAGTGTTGTGGCACCAGCACCAGTGCCTAAGGCACAATTTTTCAGCCCCTGTATAACAGGGGCGTGTAATTACAATTTTTTAAAAAGATGCTTCGCAACAGGTGTGACTGCTGTGCTCCAAGTACAGTATCTGTGAGGGGTTGCAGTGTTGTGGCACCAGCACCAATGCCTAAGGCACAATTTTTCAGCCCCTGTTTAACAGGGGCGTGTAATTACAAATCTTGATCTAATAGTTCACAGCAGGGCCCATTCCTGCGCCCACCAAGAGTAACTATGAGGGCCTACAGTCTTGTGGCAACACCGTCCACCACCACCACCACCACCAAAGGCCCAATTTTTCTGCCCTGTTCAACAGGTGCATGCAATTACAAATCTTGATCTAATAACTCACAGCAGGGCCCATTCCTGCACCCACCAAGAGTAACTGTGAGGGCTTACAGTCTTGTGGCAACACCGTCCACCACCACCACCACCACCACCAAAGGCCCAATTTTTCTGCCCGGTTCAACAGGTGCATGCAAGTACAAATCTTGATCTATTAACTCACAGCAGGGCCCATTCCTGTGCCCACCAGTCTTGTGGCTACACCAACATCTAATAGGGCAAATTTCTGCAGAGTATATACGGCAGGCCCCTACTTTCAAACATCCAACTTACAAACGACTCCTACTTGCAAACGGCAAGAGAAAACAGGAAGTGAGAGGAAATCTACCCCTAGGAAGGAAAATTCTATCCTGTTAGATTTAATTTGGGAAAAAGGTATCTCCTCTCTACTGATGCTTTATCACCAATCCTTGTTTCAATTAAAACCCCACTTTTCCAAAAACATTTGTCATTGGGACGGAAAGTGAGGTGACATGTTCTGAACAGATGTGCAAAGACAGCAAATGTTACAGGGGTGATAACCCCTCCCTATGTTCTCCAAAAAGCTTAAAAATTGATTTTTTTGGGATGTAGCTACACTTCATAATGTACCTGTTCAGATTCTACTTAAGAACAACCCTACAGTCCATGTCTTGTTTGCACCACCTATATACTGCTGTTCAGAGTATATAGGGTTGTAGGTATAGGGTTTTATTTTGGGTGCGGGGTCCCCCTTAGTGTCCATACAAGACCCAAAGGGGCTGGGGTGGGGGGGGGGTGATGGGGTAGCCATGCCATTTTTCTCAAGGATTTTCAGCCATATGGCGGCCAGGACAAGACATGACATTAAAGCCGCAAGTGGTTTTAAATGGCTTCTTTTTTTCCTTTACAAATGTCATTTTGTGCAAGGACAGTTCTAAACACGGGAAACACATGCCACTTCACAGGCATACTTTAGACACCCCCCAGGTACCATATTTAAAGGAAAATTTCACTTTTTTTTTTTTCACTTTATGCATCATTAAAATGACTGCTCCCGAAAAAACTTTAGTTTTTAAAATTTCTTTTTGCATTGATATATGTCCCCTGGGGCAGGACCCGGGTCCCCAAACCTGTTTTATAACATTAACATGCATATTGGCCGTTGTAATTAGCAATTTTGATTTCGAACGTTCGCGTCCATTATAACGAATAGGGTTCGAAAATTCGCGCGAACTTTCGGTCCGTTCGAAGGTTCTGGTGCGAACCGAACCCGGGGGTGTTCGGCTCATCCCTAATAATGAGGGTAATTTACCTCACTCCTGCCGGCTTGAAAGTCCTGTAGCTCCGTTGACTAGGCAGCCCTGCCGGGCTGCTCTTTGCTGGAAGCGGACGGGGAGAAGGAGCGGCTGATAAGACAGACAGACATCTGCTGACACGGCCGAGGTCTTCAGTGAAAAGAGAGGAGAGAAGTGTGAGTAAACAGACAGTGGGGACCCTAGGAGATTGTGCGGTGCCCCCCTCCTGTATAGCAGTGAGAGCAGAAGCGACGGAGAGAAAGTGGAACTTCAGGGAGAGCGTCAGCGAGCAGCTCTCCTAACCTCCTGACCCCCCATATCTGGTAAGCCGAGAGGAGGACAGCGCCCAGCGAAGGTAGGAGAAAGACATTTGAACTAGTCGGCTATTGCTTGACAGAAGTGAAGAGAGCTGAGAGTCTCAGAGCTGGGAGTGGTTGATTAATAGTGGACAAAAAGAAATAAATTATAATTTATACTCAGCGCAGGAGCGCGATGTGCTCTGTAAAAACTCTGTAATAACACTGTTCAAAGCTTAATGCTTACCCCTATATCGCCCTATATTTTTCCTAAAGATAAAACTGGTATCTCATGTATGTCTTGAATGAACTATAAATTGAACTATAAATTGACTGAGGACCGGTGTGTGTGCTTCTTAGGATTTCTGGCAATAACAGGAGAAACCCAGGAGAAATAACAGGAGAAACAACAATAATAACCTCTGTGTAACTTTTTAACAGCCGTGGTGGAGAGGGGGCTGCATGGCTTGATGTTGGCTTAGAAACCCAGGACGGGGGCTGGGGGAGCTAAAAATTTAGCACTAAATCACGGATGTTTAGGATTATAGAGCACAGAGGCATGTATATCTCAAACAGCTGATGCTATCAGCTGAAGTAGCTACTGAACGATAGACTAAAAACCACCACAGGTACGCCAGTGACCCAGGGATAAAGGGTGTTCAAACATTAAGCAGATACTAAAAAGCTGAAAGCCTGAGATTGGATGGGATATTGAGAGGAGAGTGCAAACAGGCTATAGACTACACGCTCATATGAGAGCGATAACTACGTGACCGGATAAAGTGTGACAACCTGGGATGAGCAATAGAAGGAAGAAAGGGGGAGAAGGCAAAAATCCATCTCCAACAGTACCCATACAACCTGTCATTAAGGATTTCTTCACCCAGACAAGAGCAGCAGCAGCGGCGGCACGGGCAGCGGTAGTTGAAACTCGGGGAAATCTGTGTCTAGAGATACCAAAGGCGGCACCCCGTTTGAGCCTACCATTGACACCGGATATAACAATAGGTAAAACCGGGGAGCAAGAAGAGGAGAACCAGAGGCAGAAAAAAATCATGTCTGAGCAAAGAGAATCGACATCAACTGGGTCAATAGATCCAGAATTAAAAAGGATTCTACAGGCGTTGCCTACACGGATAGAGATAGAGACCATGATGTCCCAATATGAGGATGGCCATAGGCAGGAAATGCAGTTAATCCGGGCCGAAATACAAACACTGAAGGATAAAGTGACAGGAGAGGAGATAATGGTAGGGAAATTAGATGCACGGATCTCTAATCTGGAAAAGGAACAACTTACCCAAAGAAAACAATCAATTATGATGCAGATAAGATTGGAAGAATCCGAAGACCGCAGCCGAAGGAATAATTTAAGGTTCAGAGGGATCTCGGAGGAAGTAGGAGAGGACAAGCTGCATATAGCAGTAATGTCTATATGTCAACAACTGGGTGTAATAGATAATGTTAGAGAAATCAAATTTGACAGATTACACAGATCATGGGGACCTCGCTCTACAGACCCAGTAAGACCTAGAGACGTGATAGGACGGCTACATCGATACGCCCATAAGGAACTTATAGGTCGTAAAGCATGGGAAGTGGGGCAAGTAACTTATGAGGGATCCACTGTAAAAATACTTCCAGATCTCTCGCGAGCTACCCTTCAGCGGAGAGCTATATTAAGGCCACTGCTGGAGAAAATTAGATCAGTAGGCGCCTCCTACCGCTGGGGATACCCCATATCTTTGACGATTAAAAGAGGAACATCATTTTTTTCCATAAATGACCCAGGGGATCTACCGGATGCATTTACATTTTTGGGGATAGAGCAATGCGAAATACCGGACTGGTTACAACCACTTGGGCGGAGACAAAGAAGAGGGGGTACTCGGCCACCAATGAGAGAAGAATCCATATAGAACCCGGAAAAGGACTTTGAATTGGGATTTGAGATAAGAAATGCCGATCGCGAGTTAACGGGAGGATTTTAATACTCCGTCTCTGCACCTTCCCTTCTTTATTTTTTTTTGGGGGTTTTTTTTTTTTTTTCTTGAAGGAGTGGACTATGGTCAGGTTTCACATGACTGACTAACCTCTCCCTTTTTTTTTTTTTTCTTTTCTTAGGAAAGCGCAACAGAATTAGAACCTGTTACTGAGTTTAAGATTTAAATGCTGAATATTGGCTCCTCTCTTCCCCCCCTTTTTTTTTCTTCCCTCTTTCCTACTTCTCATAAGGTACTCCCGGGCTTTGCCCGGGCTCCACCTGTCATAGTCTTGAAATATGGGGTGGTTAATAGGTGGAGAATATGTAAGATGTGCAGGATGAGACAAATGTAGGAAAAATGGGAATATATGAGATTGACTCATGTTATATATTAATTAAATAACTGTTCTGATATCTCAAGCCACACTGGAATCAGGGAGTTTAAGGGGTACACAAGGGGATAAGGAAATCACAGGAATCACATAAACAAGGGGAATAATCAGAAGAAATTGATAACTAGAGGAAGGGAGGGAGGGGGGAGGGAGTAGTGTATGGGTAGGTAGGATGGGTGGGCGAGGGAGGAAGGAGGAGGGGAAGATGTGAACAACAATAGAGTTTAGAATTACACTTACATGGCACAAAGAGGGGTCATAAAGTATATACATATTTCTGTTAGATATAAATACACATATAAACACACTTAACAAATTGAGAATAATAACACATTAGGACACGCGGAAATAGGGGCACACTTGGGTATTAGCACACCAGTGGTGAGAGATATACAGATATTAATGAGGAAAAGATTGGAACGGAGGGGGAGTGGGGGGGCGGGGGGACCAGGAGTGGCATTATGAGTATGCTATGCGACAGGGTAATATGATTGTAATATGATATTTGAGGGGGGAGGGAGGGGGGGAGCGGGCATAGGGGTAACTGTATTTAATGTACTTAACACGGAGTAGATGAGAAATGGATACAAAGTGAAATATTCCGAAGTTATTAGCCTAATATTATTTTGTAACTATTGATTTGAAACAAAGATGGGCTGGGGAAAAACTTCTATACACATTAATAATTGAATATATAAATGTTATAATTTTGGAGTCCTATAGATAGGTGGATAATATATAGTAATTTATTTTAGCAAGCATTCCTTCCATGAAGTAAATGGTGAACAAAAGTTACAATGTACAAATGTGTTATGAAAAAGGCTGAAGATCTCTTATATAAACAACCTTTGTGTATGCTATTGGAATATGTGGGAAAATGGAGGGAGAGGGAGAAGGGAGGAGATAAGGGCAAAATTATTAAAATTATGGTAAAAACAAGACAGCCATGGGGACATGGCCTACTGCTCGGCTACGCGCCGCCGCTAAACACTTCCCCACATTTGGTACCTACAGGCAATTAGGTAGACCTAAGTAGGTACTAGTGTTTTTAACCCCAGGGGTTTTTTTTTTTTGTTTGTTTTTGTTTTCTGTCTTCCCCCCCCCCTTTTTTTGACTACAGGATTGGGGAAGATGGCAGGGTTGAAGGTGACTTCTATAAATGCGAGGGGACTCAATATTCCGGAAAAAGGTAGGATGCTACATTATGATTTGAGGCAGACTAAAACAGATATAGGAATGATACAGGAAACTCATTTCAAGGAAGGAAAATTCCCATATCTCCAAAACAGATACTTTCCTAATGTATACCTTGTAATAAAGAGGCCAAAACTAAAGGTGTGGCTATCCTAATATCCAATAGAATTGCATGGTCTTTGTTGGAGAAATATATAGACCCAGGAGGGAGATTTCTATTTCTGAAAGGATTTATAGGAAACATAAAAGTGACTCTAGCTACTATTTATGCCCCAAATGTTAATCAAGACAATTTCCTCGAAAAAATGCTATCAAAACTGACTAAATTTAAAGAAGGGAAATTAATTTTAGGGGGGGATCTTAATATACCTCTAGATCCAAGAATTGATACCTCTAGTGGCTCCTTCTCAGTCCCTATTGGAACAAGGAAGCGTATTCTTCAGAAACTTCACAAAACTCAATTGATAGATGTTTGGCGTTTACTGCACACAGGGGAGAAAGATTACACATATTTCTCTAATCCATATCAATTATACTCAAGGATAGATCTTTTTCTGATACCCCAGCAATTACTATCCAGTGTGCAGGATATATCAATAGGTAGTATAACCTGGTCAGACCATGCCCCAGTTATGATAAAACTCTCACTATCAGGGGCAGTCCATCCTATGAAATGGAATTGGAGATTGAATGAAAGTTTATTACAATCAGCCGAAATTCTAGCAGATCTGAGTAAAGAAATTTCATGGTACTTCCAAATAAATGACAGTGCAGAAAGTGACCCAGGTATTGTATGGGAAGCACATAAAACAGTTATACGGGGAATATTAATTAAACATGGTTCCCGAGTAAAGAAGGCCAGAGAAAAGGAAATAAATGAACTACTGGGAAAGATTCAGGAATTAGAGATATTACATAAAGAGAGACCAGAAAGAGGAGTAGGAAATGAATTAGCACATTTAAGAAGACAGATATCAGATATCTTACGATATAAAGCAAAAGCGGTATTACAGAGATGGAGAAGGTTGACATATGAATCTGGAGACAAGTGTGGCAAATTACTGGCAAAGAAACTGAAAGAACAACAAACACGATCATATATACCCTATATTAAGGGAAAAGGAGACCAAAAAATCTCGATCCCGAAAGAGATTGCACAGGAATTTGGGGAGTATTACTCTTCACTGTATAACCTAGCACCTCCTTCTTTGCCTCACTTGTCTATAGATGAATATCTTGTCTCCTCTCAACTAGCTCGATTACCATCCCCGGTTCGAAGAAAATTAGAAGCACCCATTACATCAGAGGAAATATTTGCAGCAATACAAACGATAAAACATGGAAAGGCACCCGGACCAGATGGCTTCTCTATACAATACTTCAAAAGTTTTTATTCTCTATTAGGTCCACACATGACCAAATTATTTAATGCGATAGGACAAAAAACGACCTTTACATCAGACACACTAAGAGCACATATTACGATTTTGCCAAAGGAGGGTAAAGACTTGACATGCTGTAGTAGTTATCGGCCGATATCCCTACTGAACACAGACTTAAAGATTTTTACAAAAACCTTGGCTATTCGATTACAACCCCATGTGTCTCAGTTGGTACATCTAGATCAAGTGGGTTTTATTCCCAAACGTGAAGCAAGAGATAGCACTATTAAAGTACTAAACCTAATCCAACAAGCGAACCAATTAAAAAAAAACAGTGTTTTTATAAACACAGATGCGGAAAAAGCCTTTGATAGGGTGAATTGGACATTTATGCTAGGAGTACTGAAACACATGGGTCTTGGAAACCGGATGCTAAAGTGGATAAATGAGCTATACTCGAAACCACAAGCTACAGTTAAAGCAAATGGAGTACACTCTAAAATATTTCCGATATCGAATGGGACCCGTCAGGGGTGTCCCTTGTCGCCACTCCTATTTGCTCTGACACTAGAGCCTCTGTTGAATAGAACCAGACAGAACCCGGATATTGTGGGTATAAGAATTGGAAGAGAAGAGTATAAGGTGTCAGCTTATGCGGACGACCTGCTGTTTTCTTTAGAATCCCCACAAATATCACTGCCAAATCTTCTGAAGGAAATAGAACAGTACGGATCTCTGTCTGGTTTTAAGATCAATTATAGTAAGTCGGAGGCGATGGGAGTGGCGATGCAGGGACAACTAAGTAAAACCTTACAACACAATTTTAAGTTTAGATGGACGACAACAACATTAAATTACTTAGGGACACAGATTCCCTCAAACTTAACAAAGATCTATGACATGAATTTTCGACCATTACTTACGACAGTTAAAATACTCTTAAAAAAATGGAATAAGGGCATGCACTCCTGGTTCGGGAGATGCAACATTCTAAAAATGAATATAGTGCCTACGTTTTTGTGCCTTTTCCAGGCATTGCCTATATATATTCCCAGGACCTATTTTAGCCAAATAGGGTTAGAGTTCTCAAAATTTATCTGGGCCTGTAGACGTCCTAGGATAAATAGAGGTTTGCTGACAATGCCGAAGGAGTGGGGTGGAATTGCAGCCCCTGATATGTATAAATATTATCAGGCAGCACAGTTAGGCAGGATTATTGATTGGTGTAGGCACACAGAGTATAAATTATGGACTAAAATTGAACAACAAATAAGTAATATTCCATTAAGCAGAGCCATATGGTGTTACACATCTTTACCCTCCTCACTGAAAATACACCCTACGATAGGCCCTACATTATTAATGGGATATAAGACAAGTCGGAACCCTAGAATTTCTACAGAACATTCACCCTTGACACCAATTCTGGGAAACCCAGCATTTCCACCAGGGTTAGAAGCAAGAGGATTTCAGGGACTCAGAGACAGGGGCTTTCATCAAGTATTACATTTTACGAACTTAGATAATTGGCCATCTATAAAATCCATGACCCGACAGGGAGGTCAATTTGAAATGTCTGGTTGGCAGGCAAGACAAATACAACATTTCTTGGTATCCTTAGGCCCGATGGAGAAATACTGTAGACCACATACAAGATTTGAGATATATTGTGAAGGAAAGGAACCAATCTCCCATGTTATATCTAAAATTTATGCTCTTTTGGTAACACCTCCAGAAGATTATAAAATGAGAAGTTTGAGTAAATGGGAGAGAGATTTGAATCAAAGGTTCTCTCCAGTCCAGAGCAGGAAAGTGGTACAGTTGGCACTGAGTACCTCTAGATGTACCAAGATACAGGAATCCAACTATAAATTGCTAACACGATGGTACTTCACTCCAGCAACCTTGAATAAATTTTCTCCGGAAGTAACGGATAGATGTTGGAGAAATTGTGGAGAGCGAGGGACTATTTTTCATATTTTTTGGCAATGCCCAGTGATTAGACAGTACTGGTTGGAAGTTCAGAGGATAACGCAAATGTTTACGGAATACCGAGTCCCTGATGACCCAGCCTTCTTCCTGTTACAAAATTCCCAAATCCCGATGAAAAGATATAAAAATTCAATAATATGTCACATGGTGAATGCAGCGAAAAGCTGCATATCTTTGTGTTGGAAAGAAACACGAACACCTCCTATCTCTATGTGGCTGAATAAAATCAGAAGAATTTGGATAATGGAAAATTTGTGGCCTAGAGATATGGAAAGACAGGAACAAAATAAGGAAATATGGGCACCATGGGAAGAATTCGTAAAATCGGAAGAGGGGAAAAAACTATTTGGAGAAGATAGAGAAGAATAAAAGTGGGATTTAGGTTTGGAAACCTATTGGCAGAGACACCTTGCTGTTTATTGAAACCGTCAGGCGGAGATAGGGAGGTGGGGGTCTTTCTTTCTTTCTTTTTTTTTTTTCTTTCTCTCTGGGGTTAATGGGGATGGGTGCAGGGGAGGGAAGGGAAAAATAAAAATACAGGCAATTAATCATATATGCTTTATTAATATCATTAAGATAATGTTATCTTTTATGTTTTTGATGATGCCTGTAAGAAAAATATGGAAATAAAGAATTAAAAAAAAAAAAAAAAAAAAAAGAATATGCTTTGATCTAAACCATTCCATTGTAGCTCTGGCTGTATGTTTAGGGTCGTTGTCCTGCTGGAAGGTGAACCTCCTGCCTAGTCTCAAATCTTTTGCAGACTCTAACAGGTTTTCTTCTAAGGGCAATCTTGGAGGAAAACCTGTTAAAATCTGCAAAAGACTTGAGACTAGGCAGGAGGTTCACCTTCCAGCAGGACAACGACCCTAAACATACAGCCAGAGCTACAATTGAATGGTTTAGATCAAAGCATATTCATGTGTTAGAATGGCCCAAAGTCCAGACCTAAATCCATTTGAAAATCTATGGAAGACTTGAAAATGGCTGTTCACAGACACTCTTCATCAAATCTGACAGAACTTGAGCCATTTTGCAAAGAAGAATGGGTAAAAATGTCACTCTCTAGCTGGTAGAGAAATACCCCAAAAGAGTTGCAGCTGTAATTGCAGCTAAAGACGCCAGGACATAGAGCATCTTGCAGTGGCCGCGTGGTTTAAAAGTTGGCGTTTGCACCGCCGGAGAATTTCACCTTCCTGAACCTTGTGGAAGTTTAGTTGCTTTCTTATAATAACCCTGTGGATTACAAATATTATGTGCACCAACGTTTGCTAGCGAAGACTCCTACTACTAAAGAGATTGTACACTGAACTTAGTCAGGCCTGACTAGAACTGTTAGTGATGGGACACGGGCACAATATTTCCCATTAGGGGGAGTTTGTGTGCATAGGTCTTTTAATAATATAAGCAGTGTGCATTTAAACTGTGTTGCATTGTTGCCATATATATCTCATTGACTCTGCAGGGCCCTGCATAAGTCAACTGCATTTTCTGTTTAACTATGTTACCTTTTGCTATTAAGTAAACTTGATCCCTGATGAAGCACTGTGTGGAGTTCTCTGTTACCCTGCTGGAAGAGTGGCTATATAAAGGTAACAATTTTATGTACCATTTTACTGTTGTGTGGTATTATTGTGTTCCCAAACATCAGTGGGTTTCACAATTACATTGCAGACCAGTTGTGCTAAGGGAGGGTTCGAGCCAAGTTCTTAGGGTTGATAGCTAGGGTACAGACCCAAAACAAAACCAGCAGCCCGACCTCAGAGAGGGGGGTAGTGCTACATTAGAAATACTTCACCATGAGAGTTTTCTCTTCTTTTTTGATCTATAACAGATATCTTAAGTCTTATAAGAAGCAGTGGTGGCTCGCAATGTAGGGCCCCCTATCCATGTGTCTGGCCCTCTAATCTGCCAAACGCATGGATTCCAATGTTTTATTTTTTATGAAGCAAATGATTAGAGCCTGAGGATCTAATTGGCTTAAAAAAAAGGTGGTCTCGGGGTGCAGAGCGGTGATCGCCACCGTCCGTCTCCCGTGGGTGGGGCTGATCGCTATGGAGAGTCTTGTCTGCAGGTCTGCTGATTCTTATACCAAATGGAATACAAATTAATTATGTTTGACCATCCGTCATAGGTGGTCTCAGCTTCTGGTAAGGTGCATTTGATTTATCAGAGCACATTTGAATGGTGGAGGCCTTTTTCTATCAGTACTTCGTTCCACTATAAGTTGCTTCTCACTTGGAGTTTTACATTTTATATGGACTCACTATATTTATGAACTTTTTCACATGCGTTTAGATACGCAATTTTTCATTTATTTTTATATACCTGTTTGATTATTTTCACTCTTTTTTATTACGTTTGTTTCATGATTATGCTTATATGATTTATTTTTGACACATTTTTAAGTGCTGCACTTACTATATCGATTGCTATTTGAGTTTGTTTTAAGAAATTCAGTTTTAGCTGCTGTATTTATACCTAAGTGCAGAGTTCTCTCCCCTTTTTTTGTTTATGCTCCATTGTATGTATGATGAACATTTTCTGTTCTGTGTTGCTCTATTCTGTACAATCTGATTCATAACTCAATGTTGCCAATTTGTATACACTAAACTGTACAAAATATACTTGTGTTTGTGGACCTCGCTCATCAAACATAGGATTGCTTTCTTTGTCACTGTCTGTCCTGTGCCTAGACACCTTTGATGGTCCTTCTAATAACTACACTAAAGTTGGTCAGTCAAAAAATGTATGCACCATGTACACAAACTGGGAACAATGTGCAGAAAACCAGCCAGTGTACAGGCAACCATTACTGGCTTTTTCCTGCACTCTGATGCTGAAATACTAAGAAGAACACAAGAGGGCATCCTTGCTCTTTCAAAATGATTTCCCTTAATTATTTTTAACTATCAACATATTCAAAGCTTCGACTAATTGGGCTGTACTTAATACTGAAAGGGTCTAGTAAAAGTTAATGTGACAAGATTAAAGGGGCTAGGCATGCTGGGGACATATTCCCCACTGCTGTGTATTTATATATGGTGCTGAAAGTCCATGAACATTCCCAAATGAATGGCATTTAGAATGGAGCTACATTTTCTCAATTGATGCCCTTGTCTTGCCGTCACACTCTGTCCTGTAAATGATATCCTGTGTAATTCACGCATCGTTTTTTAGATGCTCTTCGCCACTCTCATGTGACACATATAGATTACGCACCTTCTGCAGCTGTTAAAGGACAACTATTGTGAAAAAATAATTTACTGACTAATACCACAGTCAGGCTATATAATTTGCATTATTATGGGATATCTATATTGCGAGTAATACCTTGACTGCTTTTACTGCCCTCCCTCTAAAAACGCTAGTAGCCTGACTGCATCTGGCTCATTATGTCACTGATACAGGATAAACATGTAGCATGTAGAACTCCTGATCTAAGGCAGCCCAAAGACATAACAGGGTGTTTGGATATGCAGCGCTATTTCATACCTGGTCAGAGCAAATCATGTTTTGCAGTGTGTAATTTGAGCAAACCTATGCATTTCCCATGCAGGGCAAACCAATAGATTTACATCAAATCATAGACCCCCAGCTTTACATACTCTGCTTTCCTTCGCCCCCCCTGCTGCTCTGCTTAGCCTTTGGGAGTGGTGGCAATACCTGTTACATCCAGGTGTGGTTGTTGCTTGACCCAGAGCTGTGAAATGGGGTGGGCACACAATTTGCAAATTTTGACATCCAAAGGCTGTGTTTCCTCTCTCCATGTAGTTACAGTGCCTTGAAAAAGTATTCATACCCCTTCACTTTTTACATGTTTTGTCATGTTACAACCAAAAACTTAACTGTATTTTTTTTTAGATTTTATGTAATAGACCAACAGAAAGTGGCACGTAATTGTAAAGTGGAAGGAAATGATAAATGGTTTTCAAAATTTTTTACAAATGTAGCGGGGTATTACCTTTTAAATCCCTCAGAGACTACATTACCCAGTACACTTTTAGGCACCCAGGGTGCCTCACCCCGCGCAAGGACTGCTGGGGTGGACTTTATAAGGGAGAGGCGGAGCCCAGATCTTTCTCTTTGGACACCGCCCGCCCAGCAAGCTGAACTGCCGCTGTGACTTTAGGCCAGAAGCCTGGGCACTTTTTTCCAAAGAGCCTTCCGCGTGCACTGAGGAGTCTGAGAGACGTCTCTTCTTGATACTGCACCTTTGCCAGGAGGACCGAAGACCCGATGGATTGGTGTACTTAGACACCGCGGCGGAAGAAACGGACACGGACTGGTCCAGTTGGGTGAGAGAGCACCTGCTCATAGACAGACACAGTACCTTTTGTTGCCTTGGTGGATTACAAATTCTGTTCTTCAAGTGCACCACCATTGCTAGCGAAGATTACCCTACAGAACTTCCATTTAGTTTAGTCAGGCCTGACTGGGTAGCGCAGACATTCCTGGGCGCCATATTGTCCACAAGGGGAAGTAGCTGCAAAGGGGACTGTTAGAGTTGCATAGCATTGAATAGCTGTCTGTTTGTTTTAACATTGTTTATTGCAGGGGTCTGCATATGACTTGTACCCACCTGTTTTACTGCTTACCCACTAATATAAGTAAACATACAAGGGTTAAGTATATTGGTGTCTGTGTTCTTCACTTTACGGAAGAGATAGTTAAAGGAAGGTTTAAAGTTTCACTGTGTGTCGTTGCAATAGGATTGTGCCGCTGTGAGCTACAGGCCTCAAAATCCTATCATCCCCTACTAACTGTGCCAAGGGAGGTTAGAGCCGATTGCTAGGGGTTGACAGCGGTGCACTACAGGGCCCAAAAATCATACAGGCAGCCCTCTTAACTCGGGGTATCGCTACACAAATAAATATGTGAAAAAGGCGGTGTGCATTTGTATTCAGTCCCCCTGTGTCAATACTTTTTCAGAACCACCTTTCGCTGCAATTACAGTTGCAAGTCTTTTTGGGGATGTCTCTACCAGCTTTGCACATCTAAAGAGTGACATTTTTGCCTTTTCTTCTTTGCAAAATAGCTCAAACTCTAGATTAGATTGGATGGAGAGCGTCTGTGAACAGCAATTTTCAAGTCTTGCCACAGATTCTCAATTGGATTTAGGTCTGGACTTTGACTGGGATATTCTAACACATTAATATATCTAAACCATTCCATTGAAGCTCTGTGTCATGATGGGCAATCTCACCTGCAAGCTGGCGACGCGGCGGCGCGCGCGGGTTACGCGCCTGCGCAATAGTGTCGAATCGTCGTTAGCGCGTTCACGCCGGCGCAGTAGCGGCAAGTCGGCGTTAGCGCGTGCGCGCATGCGCGGTAACGGCGCGCGCGGGAGCACGCAGTGACACGTTCTGGCGCCAATCTGGGGCTATTTGAAGGGGCTTGTGCTGGGGCTCCTTGCTGTCCGGTCTACAGCGTTTCCTAGACCCACCTGCTATCTGCTATTACCCTACCGATCTGTTCCTGTGACCCGGCTTGTTCCTGACGCTTCTTGCCTTCTGCCTGCCCGCTGACCCCCGGCTTGTTGACCTCGCTTCCGCCTGCCCCTTCTGCTACCTGCTGCCTGCCCGTTGCCAACCCGGACCGTCTAACGACTCTGCCTCTGCCTCTTGCACTGCACCTGATCTGCCCGCCAGTGGATTACCCGGCCTGTTTGAACCTGCCAGTGCCCGGTACTACAAGACACCTCCCCGCTGTCTGCCGTTTGTCTCCTCGGTTCCCTGTGTGCCAAGCCTGCCTGCCGTCCAGCTTCCCTGCTGCCGCTGAAACCTGCACAGAGCTTCCTAGGTCCAGCTCCATCTCTGCACCAGTGTTCCTGACAGGCACTTGTGCGACTCCGCACTCCCGAGCTCCCTGTTCCCATCATCAGGGGTTCCGGAGTAGGAGGTGCAAAAGAGGCCGCTCCCTGCATCCCAGGCTCATCACCAGGTACGTGACAGTACCGGACAGCCATGTCCGAGCCTGCGCAGGGAGCAGACCCAATGGAGGAACTTTGCCGACACCTGGATGGGCTAACCCAGGCCGGCAGAAGCCTGCAAGAGGGTTATACCCGACTGGAGGGCCGAGTCCAGGCCCTATCCTCCTCAGCTTCCTCCTCCACTGGGACTTCCACTTCTCCCTCGGTGGTCATGATGCCGCCTGAACCAAAGGTACCCACGCCTGAGCGATTCTCAGGGGAGCGGAGCAAATACAGAGCCTTTTGGAATGCCTGCAAGCTCTTCTTTGCCTTGCAACCACGGACCTTTTCACTAGAATCCACCAAAGTGGGGTTCGTTATTTCCCTCCTGTCTGGTGAGCCTCAAGCCTGGGCCCACCGCCTCTTGGAGCATAAAGACGTTTCACTTAATACCTTGGACACTTTCTTCCAAACCATGTCCCAACTTTACGAGGATCCGCACCAGACCGCCACTGCCGAAGCAGCCCTGCATGCCCTTCAGCAAGGCCGCAGACCCGCCGAGGATTATGTTTCTGAATTCAGGAGATGGAGCTCAGACACTAATTGGAATGATGCTGCTCTTTGTTATCAATTCCGTTTGGGACTCTCTGAACCACTCAAAGATGAACTGGCACGTGTGGGTGTGCCCAAAACTTTGGATGCTCTAATCAACCTGACCATCCAGATTGACCGTCGCCTACGAGAACGTAGGACTGAACGAGCCACCGGGCCACCTCGCCCGGTCTGGATGTTGCCCCGGGTACCCAGCTCTGCCAACTCAGCTCCTCCATTCCCAGCTTCAGCCTCCTCTGACAACCCAGAACCCATGCAGCTGGGACTTCTCCGTCCCTCTCTCACCCCTGAGGAACGTCAACGCAGGCGAACCCTTAACCTGTGTCTGTACTGCGGAGAACCCGGACATTATGTACGGACCTGCCCGGTGAAGATCCGTAAGTGCCTCTCCATGTCGTCTGTGTATTTACCCGTTATACCCAGTAATTCCGCTCACCTGGCGATTCCCATTCTTTTGCAGCTCCCAGGAGGGAATATTCAAGTCAGCGCTATCATTGACTCCGGGGCCTGCAGTTGCTTTCTGGACTTAGCTTTTGCCACCACACATCACATTCCTTTGCGCCCTAGAGCTAAAGGGCTTTCTGTATACCTCGCTGATGGGTCGACCCTTAAATCCGGACCAGTCATACAGGAGACCCTACCGCTGGCCACAACCATTGCCAGTACTCATCAGGAATTACAATGCCTAGATGTCATCAAGTCTCCTCTGTTCCCCATCATCCTGGGCATGCCCTGGTTACAGGCCCATAACCCGCAAATTAATTGGACATCAGGAGAAGTCAGTTTCTGTTCCCCCTACTGCCGTCAACATTGTCTGCAGGAAGTTTTGAGTACCCCTTCTCCCTTGCTTTGCATTGACTCTGATGCTGAGGCCCGCCAGTCAGTTCCTGAAGCATACCATAGCTTCCTGGACGTTTTTAGCAAGAAAGGGGCTGAGACTCTTCCTCCACACAGGCGTTAGGACTGTCCGATTGAGCTTCTCCCCGGGGCTGAAATCCCCTTTGGCAGGATTTTTCCCCTGACGGAACTTGAACTCAAGACTCTCAAGACCTATGTGGATGACAATCTCATGAAAGGGTTCATCCGTCCTTCTACGTCACCGGCAGGGGCAGGGATTTTCTTTGTTGAGAAAAAGGACCAGTCCCTCCGGCCTTGTGTGGATTACAGAGAGCTCAACAAAGTGACGATAAAGAACAGATACCCCCTTCCTTTAGTTCCTGAATTGTTTCAGAGACTGGGATCTGCAGTTATTTTCACAAAACTGGACCTCCGTGGGGCCTATAACCTGGTGCGGATCCGAAGCGGGGATGAGTGGAAAACTGCCTTTCGCACTCGCTTCGGGCACTTCGAATACTTAGTCATGCCCTTCGGACTCTGCAATGCCCCGGCTACGTTCCAGCATTTTGTGAACGATATTTTCAGAGACTACCTTGACCTTTTTGTTATTGTCTACCTGGACGACATCCTCATCTTTTCCCCCTCCTTGGAGAAACACCGGGAACACGTTCGGAATGTGCTCGCACGGCTTCGAATGCACAGGTTATACGCAAAACCAGAAAAATGTGAATTCGAACGCCAAAGCATCCAATTTCTTGGACTTGTCATCTCGGTGGAGGGTATCACGATGGACTCCCAGAAAGTGGCTGCAATTCTTGACTGGCCGGTGCCCGTAGATAGGAAAGGCATACAGCGCTTCATCGGATTCGCAAACTTTTATAGGAAGTTCATCAGGGGGTTTTCGTCCATTATCACCCCATTAACCAACCTAACCAAACAGACGGTCCGGTTCCAGTGGTCTTCAGAAGCCCAAACGGCCTTCGAGACCCTTAAGGAATTATTTACCTCTGCATCCGTTCTGAGGCACCCTGATGCGGCTCTTCCATACATACTGGAGGTGGACGCCTCGGAAACCGCAGTTGGGGCGGTTCTCTCCCAAAGACAGGGGCCCAAGGCTCTCTTACATCCGGTTGCCTTTTTCTCCCGTAAGCTGTCAGATTCGGAGAAGAACTATGATGTGGGAGACCGGGAATTACTGGCAATCAAAGCCGCCCTGGAGGAATGGCGGTATCTCCTGGAAGGAGCAGCGCATCCGATCCTGGTCTATACGGACCACAAGAATCTGGAGTATCTGAGAGTGGCAAAGAGACTGAAACCCCGGCAGGCCAGGTGGGCACTTTTCTTCACACGTTTCTCTTTTCATATAACGTATAGACCAGGATCGAAGAATACTAAACCTGATGCTCTCTCACGAATGTTCTGTGACCCTGAAACACCTGCCCCTCCGGATACCATCTTGTCACCTGGAAACTTCCTCTTGCTTCAAGAGGACTTGCTATCTCGGATCAAGCAAGCATCCAGGGGGATCTCTCCCTCACCTAGTACAGAGGTACAGCTCAAGGATGGACTTTTATGGTACAAGGACAAAATCTTTGTACCAGAGAGCGTGCGAGTCGCGGTCCTTAGTTCCTGTCACGATAACAAACTGGCTGGACACTTCGGGGTACTCAAGACCTCCGAACTACTACAACGCATGTTCTGATGGCCGCAACTATCAAAGGACTGTAGGAGCTACGTGGAGTCTTGCAGCACATGTATCAGAAACAAGGGAAGTAAGTCCAGAGCCTGGGGTCTGTTGAAACCATTGCCCGTACCCGAGAGGCCATGGAAGATGATCTCCATGGACTTCATCGTAGAACTTCCCCCCTCGGAGCTTTACACCACTATCTTCGTGGTCGTGGATAGACTATCAAAGATGGCGCACTTCTTGCCCATGAGGGGTACGCCTTCTGCTCCTGAGACAGCTAAAATTTTTGTCAAGGAAATCATAAGGCTCCATGGCATCCCTGCAAACATTGTGTCGGATCGAGGGGTGCAATTCACCTCCAGGTTCTGGAAGGCCCTGTGTGAAGCTCTCGGAATTAACTTGTCCTTCTCGTCTGCCTATCATCCACAATCAAATGGCCAGACTGAACGGACGAATCAGACACTTGAGCAATACCTACGCTGCTTTTCTTCGTTCTCGCAGGAAGATTGGGTACCTCTACTGCCGCTGGCCGAGTTTGCATACAATAATTCGGTCCACTCCGCCATGAAGCAATCCCCGTTCTATGCTAACTACGGCTTTCATCCCTCATTCTTGTCCAACTGTATCCCGGAGTCTGCTGTACCTGCTGTCCAGGAGACATTGGATTTTTTCAGAGCAAACAATGAGTTATTACGCGACACGATGACTAGGACACAAGAATATAATAAGGAAGTGTTCGACAAAAAGAGAAGAGGAGAACTCAATCTGGAACCCGGGGATCAGGTGTGGTTATCTACACTGAACCTTAGACTTGCCTGTCCCTCAAAGAAATTGGGTCCCAAGTTTGTGGGTCCTTTTCCCGTCAGGAGACGGATTAACAGTGTGGCCTATGAACTGGAGCTACCAGAATCATTCCGGATCCACCCGGTTTTTCATGTTGCCTTACTCAAGCCTACTGTTCCTGATCCCTTCTCGGGACGTGACACCGGCCCTCCTGAACCAATCTTGGTTGACGGTGAAGAGGAGTTTGAGGTGGAATCCATCATGGATTGTAGAAAAAGGCGCAACCAAGTCCAATTTCTTGTAAAATGGAAGGGATATGGCCCTGAGGAGAACTCATGGGAACCTGAGTGCAACATCCATGCCAAAAGATTGGTTCAGTCCTTCAAAGACTCCCATCCAGTTAAGATGGCCCAGTTGGGCATCCGGAGGCTGCCCATTGGAGGGGGCAATGTCATGATGGGCAATCTCACCTGCAAGCTGGTGACGCGGCGGCGCGCGCGGGTACGCGCCTGCGCAATAGTGTCGAATCGTCGTTAGCGCGTTCACGCCGGCGCAGTAGCGGCGAGTCGGCGTTAGCGCGTGCGCGCATGCGCGGTAACGGCGCGCGGCGCGCGTCGGTGCGCGCGGGAGCACGCAGTGACACGTTCTGGCGCCAATCTGGGGCTATTTGAAGGGGCTTGTGCTGGGGCTCCTTGCTGTCCGGTCTACAGCGTTTCCTAGACCCACCTGCTATCTGCTATTACCCTACCGATCTGTTCCTGTGACCCGGCTTGTTCCTGACGCTTCTTGCCTTCTGCCTGCCCGCTGACCCCCGGCTTGTTGACCTCGCTTCCGCCTGCCCCTTCTGCTACCTGCTGCCTGCCCGTTGCCAACCCGGACCGTCTAACGGCTCTGCCTCTGCCTCTTGCACTGCACCTGATCTGCCCGCCAGTGGATTACCCGGCCTGTTTGAACCTGCCAGTGCCCGGTACTACAAGACACCTCCCCGCTGTCTGCCGTTTGTCTCCTTGGTTCCCTGTGTGCCAAGCCTGCCTGCCGTCCAGCTTCCCTGCTGCCGCTGAAACCTGCACAGAGCTTCCTAGGTCCAGCTCCATCTCTGCACCAGTGTTCCTGACAGGCACTTGTGCGACTCCGCACTCCCGAGCTCCCTGTTCCCATCATCAGGGGTTCCGGAGTAGGATGTGCAAAAGAGGCCGCTCCCTGCATCCCAGGCTCATCACCAGGTACGTGACACTCTGGCTGTATTTTTAGGGTCGTTGTCCTACTGGAAGGTGAACCTCCGCCCCAGTCTCAAGTCTTTTGCAGACTCTTAACAGGTTTTCTTCTAAGATTGCCCTGTATTTTGCTCCATTCACCTTCCCATCAACTCTGACCAGCTTCCCTGTCCCTGCTGAAGAAAAGCATCCCCACAACATGATGCTGCCTAAGGGCTTCACAGAAAAGCTGTATTTATATTGAGATTAAATTACACACAGGTGGACTCTATTTACTAATTAGGTGACTTCTGAAGGCAATTGGTTCCACTAGATTTTAGTTAGGGGTATCAGAGCAAAGGGGGCTGAATACAAATGCATGCCACACTTTTCACATATTTATTTGTAAACAAAATTGAAAAACTTTTATAATTTTCCTTCCACTTCACAATTATGTGCCACTTTGTGTTGGCCTATCACATTGAATCCCAATAAAACACATTCACATTTTTGGTCGCAACATGACAAAATGTGGAAAATTTCAAGGGGTATGAATACTTTTTCAAGGCACTGTAAATGGAGTGGCAATTTTACAAGACTAAGCTGGCCATACACAGAGCCAAATTTAGCCTGCTTCCTGATGACCAAAATTCACTCAATGGCTGTCCCTGTTGGCCACATCTCGCCCAACATCCCTTTAGTAAAAAATTGAAGGAGCCAGGGGGAAAATTGTCAGCCAATCAGATGCAGGCACTGTTTAGGTATTTTGATAGCTGGCAGGGCTGGCTGTCAAAATAAAATAGACAGCTGAACAGTCTACTGCCCCCCTGAAAAGCAATCAGTGAAATTAGATTTCCAAGCATTCAGGAGGTGATGCTTCCGCCTCCTGATGTCTGTTTTTTATTTGCCTATTTTCATTGTTGGATAGCATTTTTTAAACGCACAGCAACTGTGAGTCAATTGTTCACTTACATTGGAGTATTTGGCAGGTAGACTGTGAAACTTTGCATGAAGCGTTAAAATTGCCACATCGCAGATGTGGCAATGTATACCCATCCAAGCAGCACCATGTCATCTTCTAAGTGGGCAGCCGGGGAGGTAGTAGGTATGTGGGTCAAACATCTGTTTTTACTGCCCCCCCCCCCCCCAGTCGCCTATGTGAAAAGAGCCTAATTGCTTTCTATATAAAAATTGCACTGTTCTTCTGCAGACACATTTAGCTTTCTTTTTTAGCATATCTAAAAAAAAAAAAATCATTTATGTTTATTGCTCACAGGAATACTGAGAAAAAATGTGAAAGATAAACAATTTTCTTCAATTTATCCTACATAATTCTGTAAAAAAACATTTTCGCTGCTGAGCCTATTCTCCTGTTGGTTCCAGTTACAGAATAACAAACTTGTATGTGTTTTTTAACTTTTGTGTTTCCTACTTGGCCTCCAAATGAGCATGCACACTTCAATTTGTAAAGTGTATTTACATTTCCAGCCTCTTAGTATAAATGGAAAGCATCTGCAAAAGCACAGTAGGTTCTGCTAAATGCACTTCATTTACAATAGCAGATACCAAAATACATTCATATAAGAATAATTTTAACTTCTGTACCAACTATCTTTTTTACTCTGTCATTGTACATGTATATTGTAAATGAGGAAAAATGCATTTTTTTTACACAGCTGTTTTTATTGTGTAATGTGTTTTCCTTTGGTGTTCTTCAAGCTTAAAAAAAGCACCATCAAATGTAAGAAATGTTTTCTTTGTGCTTAATGACACTGTCGCCAATGTGTTGTTCATTTCAAGTGAAGTTGATAAGGTCCAAAGGTAATAAAGTGTATTTTTATATTAAAGTGTGTGTTTTAACTCTATATCCCCTCCTACGTTTTTCATTAGAGTTATCCACCTGAAACATGTTCACATGTCCAGCATTGTCCTGATGCGTAGAGCCTCTTTTGCGCGCCAGATCCCATGCCGCCATCTTCTGATGTCTCTACCTGGTTCTTGCAGCCGGCCCCCGCTGCCAGGTTTGCCATTTGGCTGTGTGGAAGCTGCTCCTGTGATATGTGACATGGATATCCCCAGAGACTTAAAGTGGTACTAAAGCCTTAAGGTTTTCCCCCTTAATGCATAGAATTTATTAAGGTGAAAAACCTTTTGTGCCGCAGCTCCCCCCTAGACCCACCCTTTTTCTTACCTGAGCCTGAACCCGATCCAGCAACGTGCACGATGGCAGCGCCTGCAGCCGCTGTCGTCCTCCTTATTGTACAGATTGATAGCAGCGAGAGCCATTGGCCATCGCTGCTGTCAATCAAAAGCTGTGACACGGGGAGGGCGGGACTGAGTCCCGCTGCCTGTGTCAATGGACGCAGCAGGTGCTTAGCACAGGTGCCCAGGTGCCCTCATGGTGCACAGGTGCCTTAATGGAAATCGGCGTGCCGTGGGGGCACCTGCCAAAGAGGAGGGGCCTGGAGACCCCAGAAGAAGCGGATCCGGGCTTCTCTGTGCAAAACGATTGCACAGAGCAGGTAAGTATAGACATGTTTGCTATTTCAATAAAAAACAAAAAAACAAGCCTTTAGTAACACTTCAAAGTGATTGTAAATGATCACCTTGTAAAACAACCCATTTAGTTTAAAATAAAAATGAAAGGCAAAACATTTTTGTATAGATATAAAAAACATTATAAATCTTTTTTTTTCTTCCCTTTTTTATAAGTGATCATATTCCCTCTGTTCTCAGCTGCATAAAAGCTGGGGGAGGAGAAGCAGCAGCACACTGAGCTTCCCAGTGAATGGCTGTGCAGCGGTGTATCAAGATAAGTCTGATCGTTGGAGGAGAGTATACTGAGTTTCCAGCATAGCTAGAGAACTGACCACGGTGTGCTCTCCATCTTAGTGTGGTCAGTTTTTACTAGGAAAACAGAGGGACTAGCAGGAACACCAGAGATTTCACACAAAGGAAGCAATACAAAAAGAACAGGATACTTTCTCATATAAGTACATGGTACAGCAGGCACATATCAGGAATATGAACTGTTGGGGTAACAACCGCTTTAAGGAGTAGGGTATGTGGCTTTTTCGATTAAAAGGGTGGGGCAAGGATTGCAGTGATGTAAAGTCCATTTTTTGAGTGAAGGTCCACTTTAAATTTGTTTTTAACCACTTAACCACTTAAGGACCGTAAGGATTTGCCCCCTTAACCACTTCCCTACCCAGCCATAGTCAAATGACGTCCACAGATGGGATCTCCCATCCTGGGTGGACGTCATATGACGTCCTGGCTTTGTAGGGGGATATCTGAATGATGCCTGCAGCTAGAGGCATCATTCAGATATCCTTTTGAAGTGCCGGCGATCCTGCACACCATAAGAACGATCATAGCGGCGGTTCCGCCGATTGATTGTTCTTATAGGCGGCGGGAGGGGACATCCCCCCCCTCCCGCCGCCATCCGGTGCTTCTCCGGGTTCTCCCGTGCGATCGGGGACCCGGAGCGAATCTTCCGGCACCGTTGGTGGGTCATGTGACGAGCATAGAGATGACTGGTGACCAGATGGTCACCAGTCGTCGGAGGCCCGGGCGCGATGTGATGACGTCACGCCCGGGTCCTCAAATGTAAACATGAGATCAGTGAAAAAAAATTCACTGATCTCATGCTTTCCAGCCTGGAGCCAGTCTTATTGACCCCGCATCTCTCAATAAGAGGACCTGTCACATTCCTATTACAAGGGATGTTTACATTCCTTGTAATAGGAATAAAAGTGATAAAAAAAAAAAGTAAAATAATTGTAAAACAAAAAAATAAATAAGTAAAAAAAAAATAATAATAATAAAAAAAAATTAAAAACGCCCCTGTCCCTGGTAGCTCGCGATCAGAAACGAATGCACACGTAAGTCGCCCACATATGTAAGCGCTGTTCAAACCACATATGTGAGGTATCGCTGCGTGCGTTAGAGCGCGTGCAACAATTCTAGCACTAGACCTCCTCTGTAATTCTAACCTGGTAACCTGTAAAAAAAAATCAAGCGTCGCCTATGGAGCTTTTTAAGTACCAAAGTTTGGTGCCATTCCATGAGTGTGCGCAATTTTAAAGAGTGACATGTTAGGTATCTATTTACTCGGCGTAACATCATCTTTCATATTTCCCCAAAAAATTGGGCTAACTTTACTGTTTTGTTATTTTTTAATTCATGAAACCATTTTTTTTTTTTTAAAAGGCGTTTGAAAAATTATTGCACAAATATCGTGCAAGAAAAAAAGTTGCAATGACCGTCATTTTATTTCCTAGGGTGTCTGCTAAAAAAACATATATAATGTTTGGGGGTTCTGAGTAATTTTCTAGCAAAAGAATGATGATTTGTACATGTAGGAGAGAAGTGCTAGAATAGGCCCGGTATTGAAGTGGTACAAAAAGCCTGGTATTGAAGTGGTTAATAAACAAGCCATTTTTTGTGACACGGCAGTGCGTCACTTTAACTGACAATTGTGCGGTCGTGCGACACTGTACCCAAACAACATTGACTTCCTTTTTTTCCCACAAATAAAGCTTTCTTTTGATGGTATTTGATCACCTCTTTCTTAAAAAAAAAAAAAAAAAATCTTAAAAAATGTAATTTCTTCATCAGTTTAGGCCAATATATATTCTTCTACACATTTGTGGTAAAAAAAAAAAACGCAATATTGATTGGTTTGCGCAAAAGTTATAGCATCTACAAACTATGGGATAGATTTAGGGACTTTTATTTATTTTTTATTGTTTTTACTAGTAATGGTGGCGATCTGCGATTTTTAGCGGGACTGCGACATTGCGGTGGACAATTATGACCGCAAATTACACTTTTTGGGGACCAGTGACATTATTACATTGAGCAGCTATACAAATGCACTGATCAATGTAAAAATTACACTGGCAGGGAAGGGGTTAACACTAGGGGCAATCAAGGTGTTAACTGTGTTCCCTGGGTGTGTTCTAACCGTAGGGGGGATGGGCTGCCAGGGTAATAACCGAGATCTCTGTTCCCGATTACTGGGAACAGAAGATCTCTGACATGCCATCTGTCAGAATGGGGATCTCCAATGTGATAAATCGATAATCAATGAGTGTAAAATCTTCTAGAATATGATTCAAAAAGATAAGTGCAAAAATGTGAAAAAAATTATTAATTTAGATAGGCAGCAAATGTTCACAATTATTCCTGCAAGTGTCAAAATCTCAGGTGGATTAAAATCAGACGATCCACTCACCATTGGTTGCTGGTGCTTTCTTCCAAGGACAGGGGACTGAATGAAAAGTTCAATGAATAAAATCCAAATGGGGTAACTTGCTGAAAACTGAAAGAGTAGGAGAGAAAAGAGATTACTTGCCACGTCTAGCCCGTTAGACATTCGTAGCGCAGGATGGTAAAGGCAGGCACTCAGTAACAACTTCCACGAGCGCCGCTGAATAGCGTGCGCTCCACAAGAAGCAGGAAATGGTGTCAGTGGTCAAAGAGGCAAGATATCTTATTCCCGATGCACATAAGATTCCGGTAATTTACCAATTACCCAAGATCCACAAGGATCCTGTAAAACCTCCAGGTAGACCCATCGTGAGTGGAGTGAATTCTTTGTTTTCTAGGGTTGGTGAATACCTTGACTTCTTTCTCCAGCCACTTACCAAGGCATGCCCCGCTTATCTCAGAGATAGCAAAGATTTGATCGAGCTAATTGCACCATTAACAGTAGATGCCAACTGTATTTTAGCTAGTTTTGATGTCAACTCTTTGTACACTAATATTCAGCAACCCCATGCCCTAGAGGCTGTAAAATGGGCATTGAAGAAAACTGATATTAAACGTAAACAAATAAAATTTCTACTCCAAATTCTTGATTTGGCAATGAGCCATAATTTCTTTTGGCATGAAAAGGTCTATTATAGACAAAAAAAGGGTGTTGCTATGGGGGCTAAATATGCCCCCTCAGTTGCTAACCTTTTCATGAGCTTATGGGAAAGTAAGTTAATGTAAATATACGGTGTTAATGTAAATATATGGTATATAATGTGAATATACCAGAACTCAGATTATACAAAAGATATATCGACGACATCGTGATTATCTGGGATGGGACACAGAAGTCCTTCCAGAATTTTTTGAGTAATCTGAGTAATCTGAGTGATAACCCCTATGGTATTTCCTTTTCCGAAACTTTTAGTCAACAAGAGGTTAATTTTTTGGACTTAACACTCTTCAAGGAGGGAAATCGGTTATTCACCAGAACGTTTTTCAGAAGTGTAGATCGGAATGGCTACATTCCTCTTGGAAGCTGCCATCATCCAAGATGGTTAGGCGGCATTCCCAAAAGCCAGATCATTAGAATAAGGAGGAATTGCAATAAGATCGATGATTACAATTCACAAGCAGATCTTGTACTGAAACGGTTCCATGAAAAAGGGTACAATCTGGAAAATCTAAACAAGGTCAAAACTACGGTTGGTCTATTGGATAGAAATGAATTATTCAAAAAGAAAGAGAAAAAACAAAAAGACTTTGGTCTTGCCTTTCTGACTGGCTATAACCGGCAGTATAAAGAATTTTAAAAAATCATCAAAAAACACTGGCCATTGCTTTTGGAAGATTTAAAGGAGGTATTATCTAAGAAACCAAAATTTATTTACACAAAACCACCTACTTTAAGACTGCAGTTGGCACACAATGTAGTTAACCCCCCAAAGAAGCTTGTAACTTTCTTAAATCAGACTGGTTTCTACAGCTGTGGAAGATGTAAGATGTGTAGGACGTCCAAATTTAGAAGGAGAAAGACAACTCATTTTAGTTCCTTTTCTGAGGGTAGGTCCTATGAAATCAAAAAAATCATCACATGTGGGACCACCAATGTCACCTACCTGATTTCTTGCCCTTGTGGGCTTCAGTATGTCGGTAGAACCACGAGGCAATTAGGAGTACGACTTCGGGAACATGTCAATAGGATCAAAAAGGGTTACCGACATCATGGATTGTCTAATCACTTTAGATTATTTCATAATCGTGATCCCAGCTGTCTCACATTTTGTGGGATAGACAGAGTGGAAGAACATTGGTGAGGGCCCAATCTCAAACAATTGATTTCACAAAATGAATCCCAATGGATTCATAGGCTTCGCACTTTAAGCCCGGTGGGGCTCAATATTGAGCTGGATTTAAATTGCTTTTCATCCAACTGGTAGTTGCAATAACTTTATTTTTATTTTTATTTTCATATTTGTTTTATTTTTATTTTTTTATATATTTTTTATTTTTATTTTATTTTATTTTTATATTTTTAATTTTTATTTTTATATTTATATTTATTCTTATTTTTATTTTTATTTTTATTTTAAAAGCAGTGAGACCTAATTATATATATATATATATATATATATATATATATATATATATATATTTTTTTTCTAAAAAAAAATTCTTCTTTTAATACATTTTTTGAGACATTTTTGGATTGTATCCACAAGATGGCAGCAGTCTTTTTGTCTTTTTGTCTCTTTTTTAATAAAGTTTTGGTTGGTAATCAGGACAATGATGTTAAACCAGGAAGTAGGTTTTCTTCAATTGATTACACCCAGTGGGAGGTCATTCCCCCACTATAAATTTCTCTGCTTAAGACCGGATGTGATGTCCTTTGATGACGCCCTGTGGGAGGGGCGAAACGCGTCGACGCACGTCCGGTTTACGGCTAAACCACTGACACCATTTCCTGCTTCTTGTGGAGCGCACGCTATTCAGCGGCGCTCATGGAAGTTGTTACTGAGTGCCTGCCTTTACCATCCTGCGCTACGAATGTCTAACGGGCTAGACGTGGCAAGTAATCTCTTTTTTCTCCTATGCATTTGTACTTCACTCTTTCAGTTTTCAGCAAGTTACCCCATTTGGATTTTATTCATTGAACTTTTCATTCAGTCCCCTGTCCTTGGAAGAAAGCACCAGCAACCAATGGTGAGTGGATCGTCTGATTTTAATCCACCTGAGATTTTGACACTTGCAGGACTAATTGTGAACATTTGCTGCCTATCTAAATTAATAATTTTTTTTCACATTTTTGCACTTATCTTTTTGAATCATATTCTAGAAGATTTTACACTCATTGATTATCGATTTATCACATTGGATATTATTGGATATGTCCTTGGATTTTTTTGTGTTTTTGCCAGCGCTTTAGTTAATTTTTTGTTTTATATAATTCAAGTTCTAGCACTTGCCGTTAGCTGCTGCAACATATATTTTACACATTTATTTTCACTATTTTTCCCAGCGCCTTTTTGTGTGTTTTATAGAATGGGGATCTGCCTTGTTTACACTGGCAGATCCCCATTCTGCCTTTGTACTAGGCGATCGCAGGTTGCCGGTGGACATCAAGTCTGCCCCGACCGCGGGCATGCTCCCACAGCTTGCAGAATTGGCGCAGAAGAGCCAACCTGCCGCTGTATAACGACGGCGTCTGGTTGGCGTGTAGTTAAAGGAGTTCCATGGTCACAGCACACTCATTTTATAAGATCAGCATTGTAAAATTAATAAAACAATAGCTATTTTGACAGTCCAGTATAAGCTTACTTAACAAATCTTTCATGTTGTGAGGGTTGCCTCTATGCTGGTCATCTCTTTCTACATATCCCATGGTACCTCACTGCCTGCCAGCAGTAATTCCCATACTGACTCCGCCTCCTGAAACTCCTCTCGGCACCCCTGTAGTTCAGAAGGCAGGCTCTGTTGATTCTGACACAGCGATACTTACTCACAGAGCATAGTGAATATGTGTCACAGAATTCAAGGAAATTAATGCAAGGGGATCTTGCTAAATCATTCCATAATGAAGAGTTCTAACCTATTTAATAAGGAGTAGAGCAAACATTTGGACCTCTTTTTGATGATGAAGAACTACAGAAAAAAAAACTCCCTCCCTCTCACCTTTCCCATAACAAAGGGAGTTGTTTTATAGTCCACAGAGATAATTGGGAACAATAACAACTGATAACAATGGAACAAACACAGAGAACACGAGAAGTTATTCGACTGCACATGATATGTATTTTATTGTGCTGAACTTCATTTTTACATGATATTTTTTTTTTGCATTCTAAAAGAAATGTTGTGTTGGTTTGATGCCCATTAACATACATTTTTGTGCATTGCGTAAAAGTGCACAATTGCTTTCTAATCCCTGTATGGAGCCTGATTTGATCAATGCAGATTAGCACACTTCCTGATGACGCGTGCTGGAACGCAAAATGCATAGAAGCTAGGTCTGACACGCACTCCACGTCACTTCCGCTGGGGGGTTGCCTAATGCATAGCATACACCGCTGGTCAGATAGAGCTGTCTGAGCGGACTTCCACCGCACTAGGTGTTTCCGATATACTGAAGCACTCCCCTGCTGGAAAAATTATAAGTGACAATTTTAAACAATAAATAAAGCCCTGTACACATGATCGGTTTTACAGATGAAAACAGTCCGATGGTCTTTTTTCATCGGACAAACCGATCGTTTATGGGCCCCATCGGTCTTTTTTCCATCGGTGATTAAAAATAGAACATGTTTTAAATTTATCCGACGGAAAAAAAAATGATAACAAATTCCGATCGTCTGTGTGGAACTCGATCGGAGAAAAAAACCACGCATGGTCAGAATCAAGTTGACGCATGCTCAGAAGCATTGAACTTAATTTTTCTCGGCTCGTCTGAGTGTTTTACGTCACGGTGTTTGGGACGGTTGGATTTTTGACTGATGGTGTGTAGCCAAGACTGATGGAAGTCAGCTTCATCGGAAATCCAATGTAAAAATCCATCTGATTTTATTCCATCGGAAATCCGATCGCGTGTACAGGGCTTAAGCATTATTACACTATATCTGCCTTCCCTGGCTCTTTTTGGCGGAGCTTGATTTGCAGATGTGGGAGATCGAAGCGGAGGATAGACATTAAAGATATGATCTGGTCAATCCCCGGTTCATTCGACCAAGTTCACTATACATGTGAACGATCGACTGGAAGGAGATCATTGAAGGGTTCCCAGGAACTGAGGAGTTACTTCATGTCTTATGGTCTTATGGCTGGTGAGCGCATTTTGGTGTCACTTTGGGTAAAAGTCACGAATATTATTTGGAACACGGATTTTATTTTTCACATGATTTCGGAGTGGAATCATCCAAAAAGATTTCTGGAGCTGTTTTGAACTTTTTATAATATATTTGTTTGAGCAATCATAAAACATATCAATTATTTTTTTCTGAAATATTTGTGCACATGCTTGAAGTGAAGCAATTCACTAATACACGCCTATACCCGGTCACAAATGTGTATATATATTATTTGCTTAGATCACTTTTTGCACTCTTAGGCCCCTTTCACACTGAGGAGTTTTTCATAAATAACGCCTGAAAAAATCCTGCCCCAGTATGCTCAATGTGAAAGCCTGAGGGCTTTCACACTGAGGGGATGCGCTGGCGGGAGGAGAAAAAAATCTCCTGCAAGCCGCATCTTTGGAGCGGTGAAGGAGCGGTGTGTATACCGCTCCTTCCCATTGAAATCAATGGGACACCGCGGTAATACCGCCCGCAAACCGCGGCTGTAGCCGCGGTTTGCGGGCGGTATTAACCCTTTTTCGACCGCTAGCGGGGGTTAAAACCGCACCGATAGCGGGCGAATACCGCGGTAAATATGACGGTATAGCACCTGCCTGCCCCAGTGTGAAAGGGGCCATAGTGATTGTTTTGGGAGCGCCCTTTACTACATAATTTATTCCTTATTAGCCTTCACTAATTTCAGGTGCAGCAAAACCCCTCTCTCTTTTTTTTGTTTCACCACAGGCACCAGTTTCCATTTATATATTATTCACTGTACAGAGCTATGCCTGTGCATTATTTCTGTGCACCCGAGGCTGCAGAGATGGAGATTGAGGGCTGTGGCCTCAATCTACTTTCTCTGTCTCAAAGGTGGAACATCAGAGGTCTGCCTAAAGTAATAATAATATTGTAAAAACAACAAAAAAATGGTAGAAAATAATAGTAAAATAATAAAAAATAAACTAACAAAACTAAAACACTGCTGACACCAGGGTCACTTGGGACCCAGCTCTGGCATTCCACCTCCGTAGGGGGAGGAGGCGCCAGATGGGGGAAGGGGGCCCGTACAATAATATGTGAAAGAGTCCTGCTGCAGGACCATAATAAAGGGTCCTGTGATTGGAGTAAAGGGCCCTGGGATCAGAGGGAAGGGCCCCCGGCCAGGGCTCAGGGGGCCCTTCATGGTTTCTTGCACCAGGGCCCTGAAGATTCAAGTTATACCTCTGCTTCATTACGTTGGTTGTCATTGCAAATTCCACTGTTACATGATCAGGATAAATGTACAAATGTTGCCATTACATTGAAGATAAGTATACATTTCCCAAAAGGATTCATATAATTGCTTGTGTAACGTTGGTAGCTAAATTAATACTAAAGCTTAATTTTTTTACTAAAATAACAAACAGGTCATACCTGCTCTGCACAATGGTTTTGCACACAGCACCCCCGATCCTCTTGTTTTCGGGTCCCTCGCCGGCGCTCCTTGCTCCTCCCCCTCGAGCAATGCCCCCAGAGAAAGCTGTTTTCCCCGGGGGCACTGCTGTGTGCTCCCTCTTGAGCCACTGCTCTATAAGACCATAAGACACAGGGAGCCACGGCTCGTGCCCCCCCACCGTCGTTTATTGGCTCCCTGGTTGTGATTAGCCAATGAGAAGGGAGAGTCCTCATCCAGCCAAAGCTATTGTGAACATTGCTTGATCAGAGAGGGCTTGGGTAAGGGGTGGGGGGCCGCTGCACACAGAAGTATTTTTTACCTTCATGCATAGAATGCATGAAGGTATTAAACCTTCAGCCTTTAGAACCACTTTAAGTATAATCTCATATAATTTTTTTGGTTAGTGTAAAGCCTCCAGTTACATTAGTGGCCAGTGAAAATTGCTGTTACATTTTAGGTCAGTATTAATTCACTCAAAATTCACTTTCATTCACTCAAAATAACTTGGCCATCATCTGGATGCTTATTATCTGGGGCCCATTACACACAACGCCAATCTGCAATGGGCCCCAGGATCTCAGAGGTATCTGTGTGCCTTAACAGGCCTCACAGCTGATATGTCCACTAATCTTGTTATTTACGTCCCTGGCTTATGAGAATAGACTTGTCTAGATAGTAGTTTTCATACTGTCCCACATAGGATACTTCTAATTCTAGCAGATTGCATGGGTCATGGCCCCACCCCTTGTTCTTTCATTTGAATGTAGAAACTAAGGAACAGATCACTATGTTCTGCCTGAATTAGAAAGCATTCTGAATGGCATCATTTCACTAATTACTTCCTACTCTTTTGAGGAAGGTTGTAATTGAATTTACCATGGTTAAGAAAAAGTGGTATAATAATATAACAATAAATAGAAGGACCAACAGTTTTCTTAGCTTGGCAGACAGTTTATTTGTCTTTGACAGATCGGAAGACAGTAAACCTCCTTTGTCACCCTAGCACATCCAGAAATTATTCACAGCGCTTCACTTTTTCCACATTTTGTTATGTTATATCCTTATTCTAAAATGGATTAAATTCATTATTTTCCTCACCCAATAATAACAACTTGAAAGAAGTTTGTATGAAATCTTTGCAAATTTCTAAAAAAAAAAAATATCAGTATTCACAGCCTTTGCACAATACTTTGTTGAAGCACCTTTGGCACCAATTACAGCCTCAAGTCTTTTTGAGTATGATGCTACAAGCTTGGCACACCTATTTTTGGGCAGTTTCTCCTTTGCAAGACCTCTCAAGCTTCATCAGGTTGGATGGGGAGCCATTTTCAGATATGTCCAGAGGTGTTGAGTCGGTGTCAAGTCTGGGCTCTGGCTTGGCAACAAAGGATATTCACAGAGTTGTCCTGTAGCCACTCCTTTGTTATCTTGGCTGTGTGCTTGGGGTCGTTATCCTGTTGGTAGATGAACCTTCGCCTCAGTCTGAGGTCCAGAGCGCTCTGGAGCAGGTTTTCATCAAGGATGTCTCTATACATTGCTGTATTCATCTTTCCCTCGAACCGTACTAGTCTCCCAGTTCCTGCCGCTGAAAAATATCCCCACAGCATGATGCTGCCACCACCATGCTTCACTGTAGGGATGGTATTGGCCAGATGATGAGCGGTGCCTGGTTTCCTCCAGACATGACGCTTGCTATTCAGCGCCAAAGAGTTCAATCTTTGTTTCATCAGACCAGAGCATTTTGTTTCTCATCGTCTGAGAGTCCTTCAAGTGGAGTTCAGGCCAAAAATGTATTTATTTATTTTTTCATTGATCCTAGCATTAGTATGAATTCAATACAATAACATTTAGATACAATTCCTTAAGTATTTATTAACAACAAAAATGACTTACTGAATTTATTCAACGTCGGCCGTAGCGCCGATTGTTTCTAAAGTTGCCATAACAACGGGCGGCGACGGAGGAAGGTTCTGTCCCGTTGTTATGGCAACATAGATAAACACATCTCGGCGCTGTGATCCGCCTTAAATGGCGTCATTTCCTGTCAGAAAATAACTTGATTTTTGATCACAGTACTGCCCACAGACTCCTGGGAAATGATGTGTCATCATTTCCCAGGAGCACAGGCGAGGGAGGAAGTGACCTAGGAGCTCCGCGGTCCAGAAAGTGGCAGATTAGGACGAGTACATAGCAACAGGGTGATTTTGGTAAGTAAAAAAATGTTTTCCCTCCAAATTTTTTTTATATGTTTCCATGAGTCTGTTAATGAAAATAAATTTTTCTGGGTGGAACTCCGCTTTCAGGTGCCTTTTGTCAATCTCCAGGTGGGCTGTTATGTGCCTTTTACTGAGTGGCTTCCGTCTGGCCACTCTACCATACAGGCCTGATTGGTGGAGTGCTGCAGAAATGGTTGTTCTTCTGGAAGGTTCTCCTCGCTAAACAGGTGGACTCCAATAAAGTTGTAGAAACATCTCAAGGTTGATCAGTGGAAACAGGATACACCTGATCTCAATTTTGAGTGTCATGGCACAGGATGTGAATACTCTGTACATGTGATTGTTTTCATTTTTTTATTTTTTATAAATTTGTAAAGATTTCAAACAAACTTCTTTCACGTTGTCATTATGGGGTATTGTTTGTAGAATATTGTGGAAAATAATTAATTTAATCCATTTTGAAATAAGGCTGTAACATAACAAAATGTGGAAAAAGTGAAGCACTGTAAATACTTTCCGGATGTACTGTATTGTTGATACAGTCTGAGCCATGCCCATTGTTAAAAAACATTATGGTGAAAAAAACACTTATTTTAGGTCAAACTTTTAAGAATCATTTAGGTAGGGCATGGCTTTTTATATCACAACTGTAAGTTTACTGTAAGTATACTTTTAAAACAAATTAATCCTAACTGCCCCTTAAAGCAGTATTAAACCCAAAAGCAAACATTTATTATATTGCAGCTTACCAATTCTTAGATGTAATGGCTACATTAGTTTTCATTTTTAGGATTTATTTATTTTATTTTCACCCGGTGATCCTGCCAATAAGCCTGTGTTTTTTCAACAGAACAAGCTCTCTCGCAGATGTAGCAGTTAGAAAGGTTGAGACACACCATTTACCACTGACAGGGGTGATTATAATCAGTTTTTATTGTTTATGTAAAAACTACATCCTAAAAGGATGTAGCTACTTATAAAGTGTGAGCTGGAGTTAGGCTTAAATTTGTTAGTGTATTTAAATTTGCTTGTACATCTAACACTCCCTCTTCCCAGACCAGCAATGCTGCTGTCCAAATATGCCCCCTGTGCTCCTTCATCCAGAGTGGGGGCACTCTAATACAGGTGTGTTACCGGACAGATTTCTGGACTCGGGAGCGCGCCCGCATGAGTGCTCTTATGGAAAGTGGCTCCCCATGGGGGCACTCGATGAAGAGGAGGAGCCAGGAGCACCGCCAGGGGACCCCAGAAAAAGAGGATCGGGCTGCTCTGTGCAAAACCCTTGCACAGAGCAGGTAAGTATAACATGTTTGTTATTTAAAAAAACAAAAACCTTTACAATCACTTTAAGTTTAATGGATATGTATACTTTTATGCAAAATAATATTAGATGTTCCTGTCTCTCTGATTGCTGCACTGCCTTTTACTTACCTCGAATCAGCAGGTGACTCGGTCCAACAACTACGGTCTATTCTGGACTGGATGGGACTCCATTCCTTCTCTGAGCTGGTGCAATAACATAGAATATGGTTGGTTTATTAAAGGTAAATAGGCTGTTCACGTTGCAAGGGAATTGTACCTTACCCTAGTTAATGTGGTAAAAATTTCCTTTGCAAAGAATACTCACTCAATCAATATATATTTTTTTTTTAAACACTGTATTTTTGCATGTACATGATTGGATGATGGAAGTCAGCAGAGCTTCACCTCATTTGTTGAGCTAAAGGAAAATTACTTCACAAAGTAAAAATTCTTATACAAAGTGAACAGCACATTTGCCTTTAGTAAATCAACATCAGTATGTGCATCAGTGTTAATTTTGGCAGCAAATTTTGATTTTGTTTTAGTCTTTTGACTAAAATGCTATTTTAGTTTTAGTCATCTGCAATGGTTTTAGTTTTAGTCATATTTAGTCGACTAAAATCTCCAGTACTTTTTAGTGGACTAAAATCTTTTTAGTTTACTAAAATTTAATGTGTTTTGTTAAATTGTAATGCATTATTTAAGCATTTCTCTAGAATTTCAAAACTCATTATACACTCCTGGTGTAAAAAAAACAAACAAAAAAAGAACAAAAAACTAATATCATGGTATTATTTATGGTAAGGTTTGAACAAATTATGTGCATTTTTCCTTCCTGAATGAAAAGTCATCCACTTTAACCACTTAAGGTCCTGGCCCATCTTTCAAACTTGTTTCTGACTGATATGCTAATCTTTTTCAGAACATTGTGATTCCTCTGTGATAAGTGCCCTGACGAAGGGACGTGTCCTGTCTCGGAACGAATTGGATCTCTTGGATGACCACATGGAAACCAAACATCGTTTATCATATATGCTGTTTTTAATAGTTTGGTGATAATACACACCACAATTGTCTGTATATATATATATATGTTTTCTTAATAAATGTATACAATTTTAAAACATTGCTTGGATTGTTGGCGTTAAAGTCCCAATAGTACCGGGGGCTTCTTTTTTCTTTATAATATTATCTGAAAGAGGACCGCCGGTCGTTGAAGTAAATACTGGTTATGGCAGCTAACTGCTCCTGTAACCCTGGTATTCTACATCAAAGTACCGACATATAACGACGGTGGCTGGTCAGTAAGTGGTTAAAGTGGTAGTAAACCACCAGGAAAATAACAAACATTGGGTATGCTGTCCCTTCAGAGCGTATGCATCGGTGAAATCACTGGCTACATGCTGTGTGAATATCTCCTAATCTCCTTATTATAGGCTTACCTATAGGTACAAGTTAAAAAGTGGACTTTACTTCCACTTTAAGCCTGCAGGTTGACTGCTTTTCTGATATGGCCTATGGCATCTAACACAAAACTGAGCGTGGGTGACTCTGCCAGCTTGAATATTGAGGGAGAGCAGTTAGGATTAATTTTTGTAAAATTATAGAATCACTGGTACCAAGGTAAAAACATGTTAAAAAAACACCCCAGGACAGGAAGTGATGATAAGTCTCTTCATCAGAGAGAGACTCATCATCACTGTCTGTGCCTTTCTGTTCTGTGATACCTGAACCCTTCCCTCATTTCATGAACAGATATCGAAGGGGCTGAAAGTGAGGGAAAATGTCCCCAGGATGTTAGAGACAGAGATAAAACCCTAATAACATTTCTAATGCCTCTTTACTCTATCCAAAATAAAACAAAAACAAGTTTGACTTAAACTGAACTACAGCCCAAGCTTTTTGACTGGGGAAAAGATAGTACCTTTGTCAGGTTTTATTTGCTGTCTCTGAATACCTTGGGGGAAATCTCCCCCACTTTTTATCCCTATGACATCAATAGAACAAATAAAGGGAAAATATGTCACTAAGACATGAAGGTAAGGACAGCAATGACAAACTGACAACAGAGACTCTTGACTTTTCACCACTTATCAAATAACTAGATACGTGTCCTTGCTGCCCTTTAGGTTTCTGAGAGTGTATATATGTGTATATATATATATATATATATATATATATATATATATATATATATATTGTGACAGCAGGAAGGTAAAGTCACCTGGTTGCATCCAGGGGGGTAGGTATATTTCTCCCAGATTCAGGCTTTATGCCGACTTATACAACTAGGGAGAGAGTTGATGAAGCCCAGCTGAGGCTAGTGGGCTCATGGATGATTCATACCTCTAGGGAGAGTGCTGGGCGTCGTGCAGGCAGGGAGTTGATGAGACCAGCTGAAGCTTGTCAGCTCGTTTAAGGCCTCTATAAAAACTCCCAGCTTCATTAGGTGTTTGCTCATGCCTGGAACCAGACCTGTGTGGACTGTCTAGGGAGAGTGAACCCCTGTGCGGTGAGACAAAGCCTGTGTGGCTATTTGTTTGGACATTTACTAAACCAGGGACTTAGGGACTAGGACAGCACCAGGCTGATCCTAGTTGTTAGTTAGGAAACCTGCATGTTTAGTCAGAGGTCAAGCTGACCAGGGTTTATTTTGTTTATGTTTCTTTTTGCTTTGCTGTGTTTTTTGTCACTGTAAATAGAGAAATAAACCGCACCTTTTTGATCTTGAAAACCACAACCTCCGTCTGCTGGGCCTGTTTTTGTGTGGGGAGCCCATCCAGGGGATCACACACACCCGCTGCCGAGCTAACCCCCTCACAGTTGGTGGAGAACCAGTGGCAGTTTTTTTTAAGCCAGCATGGAGGAGATACTGAAACAGCTGGCTCTAGCAAATGCCAATCAACAGCAGACAAATGCAGGTTTGCAAAAGAGCCTTGCAGCTCAACAACAGAGCTTCGCAGCCCAGCAGCAAGCTCATCAACAGAGCCTTGCAGCCCAGCAGCAATCTGAGGCCCGCTTCATAGACCTGTTACAGAAGCAAGAGCAGAGACTACAACAAGTGGAAGCAGTAATGCAGCAACGTCCGCAGACCAGTGAGGAAAGCCGTCCCACTAATACCGCGTCCTTTGGGGTAAGTCGTTTATTGACAAAAATGACTGGAGAGGATGATCCAGAGGTATTTTTGACCACATTTGAAAGGACTGCTGAAAGAGAAAAGTGGCCTGAGGAGCAGTGGGCTGGACTGGTGGCTCCTCTGTTAACTGGTGAATCGCAGAAGGCTTACTATGACCTAGAGCCTGACCAAGCAAAAGACTATGTGATGCTAAAAGCTGAAATATTGGCAAGGCTGGGTGTCACCCTGGCTGTCCGGGCTCAGCGTGTGCATAACTGGACTTTCCAGCTTGGAAAACCCCCCAGGTCTCAAATGTATGATCTCATTCACCTGAGCAGGAAGTGGCTACAGCCAGAGACTTTGTCCGCACCAGAGATTGTGGAACGTGTTGTAATGGATCGGTTTTTGAGAGCTCTTCCTACTGCCATCCAAAAGTGGGTAAGCCATGGAGACCCAGAGACGGCCGGTGGTCTTGTGGATCGTGTAGAGAAATACTTGGCTACAGAGAACCTGACGGCCTCTTCCAGAGACTCTCGGACTTTCCACCCTAAGACCAGACCATCCCCAGGGGCGGATAAGAGGATTCCAAGGGGTGAGGGTGGAGAGAGTGAGAGGGTGGGAGCTCTACCCAAAGTTTGGCGAGAACAGCCTGGGAAGTCAGGGGCTCAAGAGGCAGCCAAATGGATTGTTTGCTACCGCTGCCGGCAAGCGGGACATATTGCAGCAAATTGCCCGGTTGTGGAGGAACCCATGCAATGTGACTTTCTGACGGACAGACGTCAGTCGCTGTGTGCGACAGTCGCATGCACTGCTATTCGGGGAACTGAGAAACATTTATGCAAAATGTGTATTAATGGTAGAAATGTTGTGGTATTACTGGATTCAGGTAGCCTTGTGACCCTGATAAAGGCTGAATTAGTTAAAACAGAGGTCTCTGGGAATAGCAAGGTAGCTGTTATTTGTGTGCATGGGGACACCCGAGAGTATCCAGTGACTACAGTGTGTTTCAAGACCCCCAAAGGTACCCTCTCTCATCCAGTGGGGTTAGTATCTCAATTACCGCATGATGCCATTGTGGGAAGGGATTTTCCGAAGTTCTGGGAACTGTGGGATGATCCTGAGCCCCCCACTGGTGCCCCTATGTACCAGGAAGGTGATAGCCAGAACTCCTCTGAGAGTGGTGAGGACTCTCCAGAATTTCCCTTGTCAGTATTGGCAGGCGAGACTCAAGAAACTGGAGAGGAGCCCACCTCCTCAGACGAAAACCTACCGTCTGTGGAGTTTTCTGATCTTGAGGTTCACAGGGAAAATTTTGCCACAGAACAGTTAAAAGACCCCGCCCTAATAAAGGCACGGGAAAACGTAGTGGAAATAGATGGCGAGTTAGTGAACCCAGATAATACCTGCACTTACCCATACTTCAGCGTAGAGAAGGACCTACTGTATCGGGTGGCAAAAAGGGCAGAAGAAACCGTTGAGCAGCTTGTGGTGCCCAAACCTTACAGGAAGTTGGTGTTGGAGTTGGCCCATGGGCACATTCTTGGAGGTCATCTGGGGACAGAGAAAACCCGAGAGAGGGTATTACAGAGATTCTATTGGCCTGGGGTGATGAAGGACATAGAAAATTATTGTTCCTCCTGCCCTGTGTGTCAGAGGTCGGCCCCGATGCCACATTTCCGTAGCCCGCTGGTCCCTCTACCCATCATTGAGGTCCCGTTTGAGAGGATCGCAATGGATTTGGTAGGTCCTATAATCAAGTCCGCTAGGGGGCACCAGTACATATTAGTTATAATGGACTATGCCACCCGTTATCCAGAAGCGATCCCTCTCCGAAATACCTCGGCCAAAACCATAGCCAAAGAGCTATCTCTTGTTTTTAGCCCGGGTGGGTATTTGTAAAGAACTGCTTACGGACCAAGGTACACCCTTTATGTCCCGGGTTATGAAAGAGCTGTGTAAATTGTTCAAAGTGACGCAATTGCGTACGTCTGTGTATCACCCCCAAACCGATGGTTGAAAGATTCAACAAAACCCTAAAACAAATGTTGAAGAAAGTGGTGGATAGAGATGGAAAGGATTGGGACTGTCTACTTCCTTATTTGATGTTTGCTATTAGGGAGGTGCCCCAATCCTCTACGGGATTCTCCCCCTTTGAGTTACTGTATGGGAGACACCCAAGAGGGCTGTTGGATATTGCCAAGGAAACTTGGGAAAGTGAGAGTTCTCCCCACAGGAGTGTGATTGAGCATGTCGCCCTGATGCAAGATCGAATTGCACAGGTAATGCCCATCGTGAAGGAACATTTGGCCCAAGCGCAGTTGGCACAGCAGAGAGTGTACAACCGTGGAGCCAAGACCCGTACCTTTTCCCCGGGGGATAGGATATTGGTACTTGTCCCTACGGTTGAAAGTAAATTCCTTGCCAAATGGCAAGGCCCCTACGAGATAATGGAAAAAGTGAGCGAAGTGAATTACAAGGTCAGACAACCAGGAAGGCGAAAGCCCGAACAGATCTATCACGTTAATCTGTTGAAAGCCTGGAGGGATAGAGAGTCCCTAGTCGCAGAAACTTGGTCACCAGCTCAAACTGGTTGCGTGAGTCCGGAGGTTGGAATAGCAGCCACCTTGTCACAACCCCAACAACAGTAGGTTAAGGAGTTTGTGCTTCGCAACAAGGAGGTGTTCTCTGAGCTGCCGGGACAAACATCTGGGGTAGAGCATGATATTATTACCCCGCCCGGTGAAAGGGTGAAGTTAAAACCCTATCGGATCCCAGAGGCCCGACGGGAGGCAATACGGGAGGAAGTACAGAAAATGCTGAACTTAGGGGTGATAGAGGAGTCCCAAAGTGATTGGTCTAGTCCCATTGTGTTGGTGCCTAAACCGGATGGGAGCTGGCGATTTTGTAACGATTTTCGTCAGTTGAACAAAGTTACAAAATTTGACACCTACCCCATGCCACGTATAGATGAGTTGATCGACCGGCTGGGAACAGCCCGATACATGACGACTCTTGACCTCACAAAAGGGTATTGGCAAATTCCCCTGGCCAAGTCGGCCAAAGAGAAAACCGCATTTGTAACCCCAGACGGGGCGTTCCAATATAAGAGAATGCTGTTCGGGTTACAGAATGCGCCGGCCACATTCCAGCGGAAAATGGACCAGATACTGAGGCCCCATCGGAAGTATGCTGCGGCTTACCTGGATGACGTAATTGTCCATAGCACAGATTGGGCCACACATCTGCCAAAAGTGCAAGCAGTCCTAGACTCTATCCGGGAAGCGGGGTTTACGGCTAACCCCAAGAAGTGTACCATTGGGCAGGAGGAGGCCAAATATCTTGGGTACACCATTGGCAGGGGAGTAATAAAACCCCAACTCAACAAAGTCGAGGCCATCCAGATTTGGCCACGTCCCAACAGCAAGAAGCAGGTACGAGCCTTTCTGGGAATCGCGGGTTATTATCGGCGCTTCATTCCCCACTTTGCTTCTAAGGCTGTGCCCCTAACCAACCTGACGAAAGGGAAAGGGTCGGTCATGATTAAATGGACCCCCGAGGCTGAGGCAGCGTTCCAATTCTTGAAACAAGCCTTATGTAGCCAGCCAGTGTTGTACTCACCCGACTTCTCTAAAGACTTTGTCGTACAAAGTGATGCGTCAGATGTGGGGTTAGGAGCAGTATTGTCCCAGGTCTGGAACGGGGAAGAGCACCCAGTCATTTACCTCAGCAGGAAGTTGAAGTCCCATGAGGTAAATTACGCCACGGTTGAAAAGGAGTGTTTAGCGGTGAAGTGGGCTCTAGATTCCCTTCGGTACTATCTGCTAGGTAGGCACTTTGACATGGTTACGGATCACGCTCCGTTAAAGTGGATGGCTCAAAACAAGGAGACAAATAGAAGAGTAAATAGGTGGTTCCTGGCCCTACAAGAATTCAACTTCACAGTAAAGCATCGCCCTGGCGTTCAAATGGGGAATGTGGATGCTTTGTCTCGAGTACATGAATGCCTGATTGCTGGTGTTCCAACCCCAAGGTTAAAACAAGAGGGGGGGGTATGTGACAGCAGGAAGGTAAAGTCACCTGGTTGCATCCAGGGGGGTAGGTATATTTCTCCCAGATTCAGGCTTTATGCCGACTTATACAACTAGGGAGAGAGTTGATGAAGCCCAGCTGAGGCTAGTGGGCTCATGGATGATTCATACCTCTAGGGAGAGTGCTGGGCGTCGTGCAGGCAGGGAGTTGATGAGACCAGCTGAAGCTTGTCAGCTCGTTTAAGGCCTCTATAAAAACTCCCAGCTTCATTAGGTGTTTGCTCATGCCTGGAACCAGACCTGTGTGGACTGTCTAGGGAGAGTGAACCCCTGTGCGGTGAGACAAAGCCTGTGTGGCTATTTGTTTGGACATTTACTAAACCAGGGACTTAGGGACTAGGACAGCACCAGGCTGATCCTAGTTGTTAGTTAGGAAACCTGCATGTTTAGTCAGAGGTCAAGCTGACCAGGGTTTATTTTGTTTATGTTTCTTTTTGCTTTGCTGTGTTTTTTGTCACTGTAAATAGAGAAATAAACCGCACCTTTTTGATCTTGAAAACCACAACCTCCGTCTGCTGGGCCTGTTTTTGTGTGGGGAGCCCATCCAGGGGATCACACACACCCGCTGCCGAGCTAACCCCCTCACAATATATATATATATATATATATATTTATCATGTTTTTGTTGCTATTCATTTTCCATAAGGGTGATCTCTAACGTTACACCGATATTGGTGTCGATACTAAGCATTTGTATGAGTACTCGTAGTTATGCAAATGCTCCGATACTTAAACTGATACCTTCAAATTTCGCAGACTGTCAGCGCTGCCTTTAAAACAGGTTCATATAAAGTATGTGTGGGGATGGTTTAAGGCCTGGTTCACACCTATGCAGGTTGCATATTCCAGGTGCATTTTGCATTTTTCAATACACATTTTTGATCCATTAAAGTCTATGGAACCAAAAACCAGAAAAAAGTCCCTGGCCCTTTCCATAAAATGCACATATGTGAACTACATCCATAGGAAACCATGTTAAATGGACTGTAGTGTGTTTCTGCAAAACTAAAAAAACAATATATAACAGTATAATAATTGAAACTGGTTCTAAAGGCAGAAGTTTTTTTTTATCTTAATGCATTATGTGCATTAAGATAAAAAACCTTCTGTGTGCAGCAGCCCCCCTCAGCCCCTACTTTTCTGAGCCCCATCTCGATCAAGCAATGTTGCACGAGAGCCTCAGCTGTCCAGGAATCTCCGTCCTGATTGGCTGGGACACACAGCGGGTGCCATTGGCTCCCACTGCTGTCAATCAAAGTCAGTGAGCCAATGAGGAGAGAGGGGGGCAGGGCCAAGGCGTGGCTCTGTGTATGAATGGACACGTGGAGCTGCATTTCAGCTTGGGTGCCCCCATAGAAAGCTGCTTGCTGTGGGGGCAGGAGGGAGGAGCCAGAAGCGCTGGCGAGGGACCCGAGAAGAGGAGGATCTGGTCTGCTCTGTGCAAAATCACTGTACAGAGAAGATAAGTATAACATGTTTGTTATTTTTAAACAAACAAAAAAAAGGCTTTAGTATCACTTTAATAATAAAATAAACAGAAGCACATAATATGTATTTAGTATTAGATTAATATATTAGCCCATTTCCTAATGTGTCACATGACACTAAAAATAGGTAATAATAATTGGTATCGGCAAAAAGTATTGGTAGTTGGTACTCGTACTCGGTCTTAAAGGGGTTGTAAACCCTCAAGGTTTTTCACCCTAATGCATTCTATGCATTAAGGTGAAAAAGCTCCTGTGATCCCTGAACCGGTCTTTCCAGTGACGGGGACGAGCACACCAGCTCCAGCCGGTGTCTCGGGTCCTGATTGGATAGATTGATAGCAGCACAGCGATTGGCTCCCGCTGCTGTCAATCAAATCTTATGACGTGGAAGCCGGGGGCAGGGCCGAGTCCTGCTGTCTGTGTCAATAGACGCAGCGGCAGGACTCGGGAGCGCACTCGCATGAGAGCCCAGAGGGAGAGCAGCTCTCCAATGGGGCACTCGAGAAGATGAGGAGCCAGGAGCGCCACTGAGGGACCCCAGAAGAGGAGGATTGGGGCCACTCTGTGCAAAACCAACTGCACAGAGGAGGTAAGTATGACATGTTTGTTTTTGTTTTTTGTTTTTTAAAACAAACCTTTACATATCCTTTAAAAAAATAGTATTGGTGCATCCCTAGCAATCTCCCTTTACTTCCTGTCTTAGTGACAGGGAATAAGAGGGACAAGGAATGAAGAATGATCACCATTATGGCAACTAAACAGCAACAAAAACCTGATGTAAAAAAAATATAAAAAATTGGAGGTGGTTTTTACAACTTGAGAACTGATCTATTGTGCTATGATAACAATTTGTTTTCACCTGACATTTCTGATGAAGAAAAATTTAACATCTGCCTAATTACTATGGATATCACAGACAACTGTCCTTATGCTCAGTTTTTCCTCTTCAAGCCCCACAAAAGAAAATAGCTCAGGTTTTTATTTGCACAGTCATTGAATAATAAATATGAAGCTAAGCTCGTAAAATAACACCTCGCAGACTGTCCAGATGTAGGAATGGTTTTATACATATCCCCAAATGGTGCGAGTAACCCCATTTTTATCTAAGAACGCTTGGTTATTTTATTAGCTGTGCTTCATGGAAGAAGAGAAGAATGCTAGGTGATAGCGGGAAAGGGCAGGCATAATTGTTAAATATAATTTAGGTCTGTTGCTCCAAACTAGAGAACAACCCTTTGGCCATAAAAATGGATAACAGATTTCTTATCTTTATAAATTTAAAATGCAATCTTGTTCTAACACAGCTGTGTTCAGAGAATATGAATGCTTACACATTTTAGCATCTATTCAAACAAGGACACAGAGAATTGAAACAAATTGTTGCTGCTGCAGTTAACAACAGAGGGGACAGATTTGTAGTCATCTGTAAGAAGGTAATTTACAGTTGTTGTCCTCTGTACTCCATTAAATGTGTCTCCCATAGGCGCGAAGACAAAATTTACTGAAACGCTATAGCAAAAAGTCTGGGACTAGCCATAAAAGTGATTCCAGCAATACATGCTTGTAAAATGTGCCTTATTAATAATGAGTTATTTTTGTGCTATATCCCGAATAGCTCTCAGTTCAGGATCAGGACATCTTTGCTTTTTACGTAATCTCTTTAACACTCAGATGAGGAATGGCTTTTCAATGCATCGCAAACCCGCAAATATATTTTTCTTTACAAAGCAGTTAATACTGTGCTAGTGAATTACACAAAGATGAGCAAGACAAATCTTTCTTTTTAAGTACAAAATACATATAGTGTAGATATAAGGTGCTCGTTAATGTATAAGATGATAGTTAATACGAAATATGTGTGCAGCATTGCATTACTCAGAAAGGCTAAGGGGATAGAAAAGTCTTTCTTACTCTAGAGAAGGCTATCTGTGATATGTGCACAAGAGGATAATGCACCCTTACACATATCAAAGAGAATATCCCAATGCAATAAGTTGCCACAGCAACGTTATATGCTGGTACTAAACTTTCCCGCTACTAGCAACAAAATTGAACCCTAATTACAGAGTACTAATTGAGGAGGCCAGCAAAGACACTATCCACTGTAACAAGAAGAACTGCATAGATTATCTTCTCATTTAATTTTTTTTTTTATTATTTTCCGTCATTGTTTTCTTCTGATAATGATTATTACTTTTTCCCCATGTTTAACCTCTGTTACTTAGTAACACCATATCTTATTTCAGTGCTTTTGTAGGCTTGCCAAATATTACAGACTTGGTACTTTTTTTTTTTTTGTAAAACTTTTTTATTGAGTTCAGTCACAGCTTACAATTAAGCAAGACTCGTTAGTAACAGTGACGAACATATTTCCTATTACAACAAAACAACAAAGAAAACAAGAAAAAATATCTGAAGGTAGCCAAAACAAGTAAAGCATAAGAAGGTTATTCTTGAGAGTAGGGTGGGTGGCTTGCCTAGCCTCTTGAGTTATCTAAGCACAGCGCAGCTCGGGCTCTGGTATTGTCACGGGTGGGGAACCACCTTAGGCGGTCCCCGGGCGACCCTACTCAGGGTCCGCGCCGGAGGAGGGGTGCCATTCAAGGCCTTCAACAACCGCCCCAGGCGCGTCCCCCGGGCCCAAGCCCCCCTTAGTCCCTGCATCTTACATTATTGAGAGTCGCAGCGCTGATGCTGTCACTCAGGGTGCATATGTGTGGACTGTAAACCCTGCCATGCGCAGCCATCTCAGCATTTTCGGGGGCATCAACCATCAACTTTGTCAACAGCAAAAACTGTAAAAGTGCTTAACCATATAGAAAATAAGGGGGGGGGGGATTTAAAAGGGAATAGGGGGGGGGAGAGAAAGAGAAAGATCAGAATCTCACCAGAATCATCAGAATCTCACCACAGACTCACCCCGTCCACACCGAACCACCAGTCGCCAGGATATCATGTTAAAATAAAAAAAAAAACGGTTATGTTAAGCAATGTCCGCGGTCTACGCTCCGTATCATGGGGGGTTAACATTCCTGTTGTGCCCCAGAGTTGGGTCTGCTAGCTTTAGCAGGGATTCGTCCAGACTAGAGGGGATATAATTGGGGTCTGAAAAATGATCTGCCCAGAGAATCCATCGAGCAGTGGGTACTTTTAAAACTTCATAGTAATATAATAACAATAATAAAAAAGAACATAACCACCATGTTTATCTCAAAAAATATCCATTTGATAGTGTTGGTGGCAGGCTACCTTTATTCATTGGGTTGTGTGATGAACTAGGAGCGCAGAGAGATGGCACACAGAGGCAAATCACAAGAAACCCAATGCACAGGTGTTTATTGGAAGACTTGGGGGTACAGGAGGGGTGGTGTTGAGCCACTGCACAGTTAATCAGTCCACAGGGTGGCAATGCGCATGCAACAAATAAGCAGTTCACAGGGTAACAGTGGGGTACAACGGGAGAAAAGTTCACAAGGTTAACAAGAAGGCACGACAAGGGGAGGTGATCCTTCGAGCATTAGAACAACACAGTTTTGGGAATGGTCCACAGGGCCCCAGGCAGACATGACAAGGGGAAAACAGGTCCTCAGAGTGGTAGTATGGCACAGCACGGATAACCAGTTCTCGGAGTAGCAATGGGCATAGCTTGGATAGACAGATCACGGGGTGGCAGTGGGCGCAGCATAGATAAAAGGTTCACAGGCAGCTATATGGCACAGAAAGGGGAGATGACCTTCAGGGCAGTAGCAAGGGGTAACAGTCCATGGAGTGGGGCTATAGCACATCAAAAAGGAAACAGTTCACAGGGAAACAATATGACCCAGCCGGGGGAATGCTCCTTAGAGTGGTAGCAGCAGGGGTATAAGGGGCGGAAGGGTTCAAAGCGGAAGTCCAACTGCCCTGTGTAGTGGATGGAATTGGTCTTGGCCTCAGGGGATCCAGGCGGGACACAGGGGATTAAGTCCTTGGTACACAGAGCAGGGTTGGCACAGCAGGGCGGTAAGTCCTCAAAACAGGCAGGGCACAGGGGATTAAGTCCTTAGCACATAGAGCAGGGCTGGCACAACAGGGCAGTAAGTCAGGCAGGGCACAGTAGATTAAGTCCTTCCAGGATACAGGCTAGAACTCAGGGAAGCAATTTAGTACTGCAGGAACATACTCCAGACTCATAGGTCATCGATCCAGGCACAGTGAGTAGCAGGCCACAAGCTGGTACAGCAGAGTCCAGAATCACAATCCAGGCACAATGACGGACGGGTAGCAATAGGCACAGCAAGGGTTCAGGGACTCACCAGCCAACAGCGGCCTCAGTGGGGAAAGTCCAGGCCGAGTGGATGTCCTTCACAAACCCATTGAAGCTCTACGGAGGGCTGTGTGTCCTGGCCTCAACTTCACACAAGCCGCAGTTGAAGGAAGAGCCAATAAAGACCACACAGAACCCCCGCAGAACTAAAGGCCCAGCAATGCAGAAAGCAAAATCTAGCTCAGCATTCATGTATTTTCTAGTCTCCTATCTAGACTGGCAACATTAAAGTAAGCTCTGAACAGTCTGGCCCCTTTCATTGCTATCTGTGGTACTTTGAATTCAGCCACACACCTTTTGGTGCTGATGCGTCTACTGCTATCCTCAAGCAGGATACAATAAGTTATGTGATTCTTACTGAGGGAGCCACACGTCCTACCTCCTGTGGGCACACAGGAACTCCCAAACCAAATTATGCAGATAGGTCGACTGCGTTACACATTACATCTGGGTTAGAGATTTGTCAATTTTATAAAACAAAATAAAAATGAAAAAAATATTTCTGACCTTCATCACGGATTGACTTTGTGACTGAAAGCTACACTATATTACCAAACGTTTTGGGACGCCCGCCTTTACAGGGATCCCAGTCTTTGTCCCTAGGATTCAATATTAAGTTGGCCCACCCTTTGCAGCTATAAGAGCTTCAACTCTTCTGGGAAGGCTGTCCACAAGGTTTAGGAGTGTGTCTATGGGAATGTTTGACCATTCTTCCAGAAGCGCATTTGTGAGGTCAGGCACTGATGTGGACAAGAAGGCCTGGCTCGCAGTCTGCTCTCTAATTCACCCCAAAGGTGTTCAATCGGGTTGAGTGCAGGCCAGTCAAGTTCCTCCACCCCAAACTTACTCACCCATGTCTTTATGGACCTTGTTTGTGCACTGGTGCGCAGTCACGTTGGATCAGAAAGGGCCATCCCCAAACTGTTCCCACAAAGTTGGGAGCATGAAATTGTCCAGAATGTCTTGGTATGCTGACGCCTTAAGGGTTCCCTTCACCGGAACTAAGGAACTAAGGAACTAAGGGGCAAAGCCCAACCCCTGAAAAACAACCCCACACCATAATTACCCCTCCACCAAATGATTTGGACCAGTGCACAAATAAGGTCCATAAAGACATGGATGAGTGGGGTTGAAGAACTTGACTGGCCTACACAGAGTCCTGACCTCAACCCGATAGAACATCTTTGGGATGATTTAGAGCGGAGACTGCGAGCCAGGCCTTCTTGTCCAACATCAGTGCCCGACCTCACAAATGCGCTTCTGGAAGAATGGTCAAAAATTTCTATAAAAACTCCTAAACCTTGTGGACAGCCTTCCCAGAAGAGTTGAAGCTGTTATAGCTGCAATGGGTGGGCCAACTCAATATTAAACCCTATGGACGAAGACAGGGATGCCATTAAAGTTCATGTGCGTGTAAAGGCAGGCGTCTTAATACTTTTGGTAATATAGTGTAGAAAAAGCTAGATAAAAGTGAATGAAAATTGCTATGTCTGTGGCCAGCATTAAAGCAGAACTATAGGCAAAACCTTTTTTTTTGGATAGAGGATTATAACCCGTCAGATTTTTATTTCGCCATCTGCGTCCCACTGTGTGCCCATTGGAAGATTTACTCTCTAAATCTACCCTCTATTACTTTTCCATTTACTTTCACTTTCAATGATAATGTTAAATAGGACAAATAGAGAGGAGGGTGACTCTCCCTAACAGGGACACAGACAGCAATACCCCTCTAATCCCTCCCCACTCTATCCTAAACTAAAAAAAGTCTTTCCTTATACTGTAACTGTTATCTTTTGTTAATGATTATTACTTTTTCATATGTTTAACCTCTAAAGTTCAATAGTACTAGTTCTGGACAACTAGTCACATCCACATCCTACTTATACCAAATGCAAAAATCTAAAAGGAAGAGAACCCTTATGAAAAGCGGGACTTTAATGGATGTGAGGTTGTCACTGAGGTATATACTGTACATGTAGACTCTTCTTAAAATTAAATGTCTTTATTATAAATAGATTAAATACAATTCACGGGTCAGGCAGACCATTCATATTATAAAAACATTCAAATTCTAGACAGACATAAAGCTTCATTAGCAGCTTAACATAGATTCATGTTCATAGTTCCAGAAAGTATGTTCAACACATTGGGTTTCAACACGTTTCGCAGAGCACTTCTGCTTTTTCAGGGAACTTCTGTATGTGTCTAAAATTTCATCAATCCAATACGATATTAATTTACAATACATCGTTTTACAATATTCATAACAGAAATTTCATACCAGAAATTAAGAAAAACTGTTTTTATTTCAAAATTTTCAGTTTATTCAGCAAAAAAACAAAAAAAAACCCAGTGGTCATTAAATATCATCAAAAGAAAACTCTATTTGTGTGGGAAAAAAATAACAAACATTTCATATGGGTACAGTGTTGCATGACTGAGTAATTGTCTTTCAAAGTGTGAGAGCACTGAAAGCTGAAAAATGGCCTGGGCAGGAAGGGTGTGAAGTGCCCAGTGGTTTACTTTGTATTGGGGGCTTAGAAGAGCAGTACTTTCATTTTGGCTTGACATTCTAATAGCATTTTCTGGAGTTAAATTATGTACCAAGAGCAATAATTCTCTAATATGGGTTGAGTTTGTTTTTTCATATTAGTTGGTTTCTTATCACCTTATCTGTTGGAACTTCAAACACACATGTGATAACCAACTGTAACACCGAGCGCTCCGGGTGTCCCATCCTTCCCGGAGCGCTCGCGGCGTCAGTCCCCCTGCAGCGCTCCGGTCAGCCCCCCTGGCCGTGGGCGCTGCTCTGTTACCGGCGGGGATGCGATCCGCACGGCGGCACATCTCCGTCCGCGGATCGCATCCCATCCTACTCACCATCCCCCTCCTGCTCCTTCCCTGCGCGCGCGGCCCCGCTGCGCTCTAGGGCGCGCACGCGCCGGCCTTCTGAGATTTAAAGGGCCAGCGCACCATTGATTGGTGCCTGGCCCAATTACTGTGTGCACACCCAAATCTGATATAAACCCACTTCCCCTTCCTGTCCTTGCCGGATCTTGTTGTCTTAGTACCCTGTGGAAGCGTTTTGTGAGTTGCCTTGCCTGTGTATCTGACCTGCTGCCATTGTCTCAGACTACGAACCATTGCCGCCTGCCCTGACCCTCTGCTACGTCTGACCTTGCCTCTGCCTAGTCCTTTTGTACCACGCCTATCTCAGCCGCCAGAGAGGTGGAGTCGCTACTGGAGGACACGACCTGGTTGCTACCGCCGCAGCAAGTCCATCCCGCTTTGCGGCGGGCTCTGGTGAAAACCGGTAGCTGCTTAGAAACGGTCCCTCAGTACGACCCGTGCCATACCCTCTCTGGTACAGAGGATCCACCTCCTGTATCCCCACTAGCCGTCAGTCCGGCTCGTGACAGTAGATCCGGCCATGGATCCCGCTGACGTGCCGCTGCCTAGTCTCGCTGATCTCACTACCGTGGTTGCCCAGCAGTCGCAATTGATTGCCCAACAAGGACAGCAGCTGTCGCAGTTGACCGACATGTTCCAGCAGCGTCTGCCGCCACAAGCTCCAGCATCTTCCCCTCTCCGAGCTGCCGCTACTACCTCGAAGATCCGCTTGTCTCTTCCGGAGAAATTTGACGGGGATCCTAGGATGTGCCAGGGATTCTTGTCCCAATGTTCCCTGCATCTTGAGATGATGTCAGACCAGTTTTCCACAGAACGGTCTAAGGTGGCATTCGTGGTCTGTCTGTTGTCTGGGAAGGCTTTGGCCTGGGCCACGCCACTCTGGGACCGCAATGACCCTGCTACAGCCACCGTTCAGTCCTTCCTTGCTGAGGTTCGTAGCGTTTTTGAGGAACCAGCCGAGCCTCATCCGCTGAAACCGCCCTGCTTAACCTTGTCCAAGGAAACTCCTCTGTGGGCGAATATGCCATACAGTTCCTCACACTGGCCTCAGAGCTAGCCTGGAATAATGAGGCTCTCTGCGCGACCTTCAAGAAAGGTTTATCCAGCCACATCAAGGATTGTCTGGCCGCACGAGAGATACCCTCCTCCCTGACGGAGCTCATCCACTTAGCTACCCGCATTGACATACGCTACGTTGAAAGACGCCAAGAGCTTCGCCAGGAGGAAGATCTTGTTCGCACCAGGCATTATCCGCACCTGGCTCCTCTCTTCCTGAATCCAACGCATCCTGATACTATGCCTTCCGTCGAGGAGGCCATGCAGGTGGACCGATCTCGCCTGACCCTACAAGAGAGGACTCGCCGTAGGAATGAGAACTTATGTCTTTATTGTGCGAGCTCTGAACATTTCCTAAAGGACTGCCCTATTCGTCCTCTACGTCAGGGAAACGCCCGCACCTAGTGAACGTGGGAGAGGCGTTACTAGGTGTGAATCCTTCCTCTCCACGTCTGACTATTCCTGTGCGGATTTCCCCTTCTGCTGGCTCCCCCTTCTCTGCGGTGGCCTTCCTGGACTCTGGTTCTGCAGGAAACTTTATTGAAGCCTCTTTCATCAACAGGTTCAACGTTCCTGTTATCCGTCTCATCAAACCCTTCTTCATTTCCTCTGTAAATGGAGAGAATCTGGATTGTACCGTGCGTTACCGCACCGAACCCCTGCTCATGTTCGTTGGTGTTCTTCACCAAGAAAAAATTGAATTCTTTGTTTTGCCGAACTGTACTTCTGACATCCTTCTTGGCCTACCCTGGCTCCAGCGCCATTCTCCTACCCTCGACTGGACCACTGGGGACATCAAATCCTGGGGCTACTCCTGCCACAAGCATTGTCTTAAGTCTGTACCCCCCAGTCAAGTTCCCATCGCTACTCCTTTGCCCGGCCTTCCCAAGGCCTATCAGGACTATTCTGATGTCTTTTGCAAAAAACAGGCAAAGGTCTTACCACCACATAGACCCTACGACTGCCCCATTGACTTGCTCCCAGGTACTACACCACCCCGTGGCAGAATTTACCCTCTCTCCTCTCCTGAAACCAAGGCCATGACTGATTACATACAGGAGAACCTCAAGAGAGGTTTTATTAGGAAATCATCTTCTCCAGCCGGAGCGGGGTTCTTCTTCGTTGCCAAGAAGGACGGATCACTACGCCTTGCATAGACTATCGTGGTCTCAATAAAATCACTATTAAAAATCGCTACCCTCTGCCTCTCATCTCGGAGCTCTTTGACCGTCTGCGCGGAGAAAAAGTTTTTTCGAAATTGGACCTCAGGGGCGCTTATAACCTCATCAGAATCCGTGAAGGAGATGAATGGAAAACCGCATTTAACACCAGAGATGGTCACTTTGAATATCTCGTCATGCCTTTCGGACTTTGCAACGCTCCTGCAGTCTTTCAGGATTTTGTCAATGAAATCTTTCGGGACGTACTGTATACCTGTGTGGTTGTCTATCTTGACGACATCCTAATCTTCTCTACCAACCTTGAGGAACATCGGCTCCATGTCCGTCAAGTGCTCCAGCGCCTCCGCGTAAATCATCTTTACGCTAAATTTGAAAAATGCCTTTTTGAGCGCAGCAGCCTTCCTTTCCTAGGTTATCTGGTCTCAGGACAAGGCCTTCAAATGGACCCTGACAAGCTCTCCGCAGTCTTGGATTGGCCACGCCCCTCTGGACTCCGTGCTATCCAACGCTTCCTTGGATTCGCCAACTACTATCGTCAGTTCATACCCCACTTCTCCACCATCGTTGCTCCTATAGGGGCACTGACTAAGAAAAACGCGAATTTCCAAGGTCCTGGCCGCCTCAAGCGGAAGAAGCCTTTACTCGCCTTAAGACCGCCTTCTCCTCTGCACCTGTCCTGTCTCGACCAGACCCCATAAAGCCGTTCTTCCTTGAAGTTGACGCCTCCTCGGTAGGAGCCGGAGCTGTTCTTCTTCCAAAAAACGCTAAAGGAGGAAACGTCACGTGTGGTTTTTTCTCTAAAACCTTCTCCCCTCCTGAAAAAAACGATTCCATAGGTGACCGTGAACTGTTGGTCATCAAGCTGGCATTAGAAGAGTGGAGACATCTCCTGGAAGGATCCCTTCACCCTATCTCCATCTACACTGACCATAAAAATTTGTCCTACCTTCAGTCCGCTCAGCGCTTAAATCCTCGCCAGGCCAGGTGGTCATTGTTCTTTGCCCGGTTCAATTTCCAGATCCATTTTCGTCCCGCAGACAAGAATGTCAGGGCTGATGCCTTGTCCCGTTCCTCCGATGCCTCTGAAACCGGGACTCCCCCTCAACACATCGTACCCCCTGAGTGTCTGATTTCCTCTGCTCCTGCTTCTCTGGTGCCAGTTCCTCCAGGAAAAACTTTCGTTCCTCCATGCCTTCGTCTCCAGATACTCAGGTGGGGCCATTCCTCCCATCTAGCCGGTCACGCTGGGATCAAAAAATCCATACAATTGATGGCCAGACACTATTGGTGGCCTACCCAGGAAAAAGATATGACTGACTTTGTACGGGCCTGCACTATCTGTGCACGTGACAAGACTCCACGCCAGAAGCCTGCAGGTCTTCTCCTTCCTCTACCTGTGCCTGAACAACCATGGTCCCACATTGCCATGGATTTCATCACGGACCTTCCTTTGTCTCATAGTAACACTGTCATCTGGGTGGTCGTTGACCGCTTTTCGAAAATGGCTCATTTTGTCCCGCTTCCTGGTCTGCCTACTGCACCTCAGTTGGCGAAGCATTTTTTTCTTCAAATTTTCCGTCTCCATGGGCTACCCTCACATATCGTCTCTGATAGAGGCGTTCAATTCATCTCAAAATTTTGGAGAGCTCTCTGTACTCAACTAAAGATTAAGTTGAATTTTTCTTCCGCTTATCACCCGCAATCCAATGGACAGGTGGAGAGAGTTAACCAGGTCCTTGGTGACTACTTACGACATTTTGTCTCCGCCCGTCAAGACGATTGGGTCGACCTATTACCCTGGGCAGAATTCTCATACAATTTCAAGAACTCTGAATCGTCCTCCAAATCACCTTTCTTTGTGGTCTACGGCTGTCACCCATTGCCCCCCTCCCCATCCCCACTTCTTCTGGAGTTCCTGCCATGGATGAATTAACTCAAGACTTCACCTTTATCTGGAAAGAGACTCAAAAGTCGCTATCACTGGCCTCTGCCCGCATGAAGAGACATGCAGATAAAAAAAGAAGAATTCCTCCTGTCTATGTCCCTGGTGACAAAGTGTGGCTCTCCTCCAAATATGTTCGGTTTCGGGTACCTAGCTACAAGCTGGGCCCTCGTTACCTCTGACCTTTTAAAATCAAAAACCAAATCAATTCTGTCTCTTACAAACTCCATCTTCCTCCTTCTCTTCGTATCCCCAATTCTTTTCATGTGTCTCTTCTCAAACCCCTCATTCTTAACCGATTTTCCCCCAAGGTCACTGCTCCTGCTCCTGTCTCTGGTTCTTCCGATGTCTTCTCGGTGAAAGAAATCCTCGCCTCCAAGGTCATCCGAGGTAAAATATTTTTTTTAATTGATTGGGAGAACTGTGGTCCTGAAGAGAGATCCTGGGAGCCTGAGACCAACATTTTAGACAAGGAGCTCATCCGTAGATTCTTGGGTTCCAAGAAAAGGGGGAGACCTAAGGGGGGGTACTGTAACGCCGAGCGCTCCGGGTGTCCCATCCTTCCCGGAGCGCTCGCGGCGTCGGTCCCCCTGCAGCGCTCCGGTCAGCCCCCCTGGCCGTGGGCGCTGCTCTGTTACCGGCGGGGATGCGATCCGCACGGCGGCACATCTCCGTCCGCGGATCGCATCCCATCCTACTCACCATCCCCCTCCTGCTCCTTCCCGGCGCGCGCGGCCCCGCTGCGCTCTAGGGCGCGCGCGCGCCGGCCTTCTGAGATTTAAAGGGCCAGCGCACCATTGATTGGTGCCTGGCCCAATTACTGTGTGCACACCCAAATCTGATATAAACCCACTTCCCCTTCCTGTCCTTGCTGGATCTTGTTGTCTTAGTACCCTGTGGAAGCGTTTTGTGAGTTGCCTTGCCTGTGTATCTGACCTGCTGCCATTGTCTCAGACTACGAACCATTGCCACCTGCCCTGACCCTTTGCTACGTCTGACCTTGCCTCTGCCTAGTCCTTTTGTACCGCGCCTATCTCAGCCGCCAGAGAGGTGGAGTCGCTACTGGAGGACACGACCTGGTTGCTACCGCCGCAGCAAGTCCATCCCGCTTTGCGGCGGGCTCTGGTGAAAACCGGTAGCTGCTTAGAACCGGTCCCTCAGTACGACCCGTGCCATCCCCTCTCTGGTACAGAGGATCCACCTCCTGTATCCCCACTAGCCGTCAGTCCGGCTCGTGACACCAACGCTTTCAAAGTTGCTAAATATTACTGTGAGTCATTATGCTGTCTACCTTAATGCAGGGATATCTGTATCATAAGTGTGTTGCGTTTAATAAATATATATATATATATATATATATATATATGTGTTTTATGATTTTTAATCAGACTTTACTGTACATTTAAGAATCTGTTTAGACTTAAGCCTAGTACACACTAACATTTTTGAACGAAAAAAAACCCTGACTCCTCTGGTCGGAGCCGCTGTCATAACGATCCGACGTTTATAAAGCGATCCCCCCCCCCCGCTGAGCTGTTGTGTTCTGACAGGGGGATAGCCCTCCCGTCAGAACACTCCGATTTGTGCTCTTTTCCATTGGCTGAGAGCACTGATCGGGAGCTTGTCGGCTGCTGGTTTTCCAGCAAGCTCGTCCAACAGAAGCCGAGCAAATAACTGGCTTCTGTCTGACGGACTGACATACACACAGGCCGAATGCCAGCCATTTTTTATTGAACCGGCCGATGTCTCCCGACATTTGGCCCGTGTGTACTAGGTATTAGAAACAGATATCAAATTTGTTTGAGGGGATACTTCTCAAACAAATGCTTTGGTAACAATTACACAGGTTGTCCTTAAACAATGGAAACTTAGATACCATTGTTGCATTTCAGTTGACAGTTGGACCACTCTATTGTTCTGTAACCGTGGTCAAACAATAGCTTGACAACCTGACATTTACTGTATGACCTATGATATATATGATACCATAGTGCCATCTTGAGGTTGAATAGGATAATGTTTCTCTAATTGAAACTCAGTATTGTGAAACGGGCCACACTCATGTGAGGATGGTAAACTTTGCAAATAAAAGGTCGTCAGGCTTAACCACTTAAGCCCCGGACCATTTGGTAGCTAAAGGACCAGAGGTGAATTCAGAATTTTGCACTGCGCTGCTTTAACTGTAAATTGTGCAGACATGCAATGTTGTACCCAAACGAAATTTGCGTCCTTTTCTTCCCACAAATAGAGCTTTCTTTTAATGGTATTTGATTGCCTCTGCGATTTTTATTTTTTGCGATATAAACGGAAAAAGACCGAAAATTTTGAAAAAAAATGATATTTTCTACTTTTTGTTATAAGAAAAATCGAATAAACTCAATTTTAGTCATACATTTAGGCCAAAATGTATTCAGCCACATGTCTTTAGTAAAAAAAATGTCAATAAGCGTATATTTATTGATTTGCGCAAAAGTTATAGCGTTTACAAACTAGGGTACATTTTCTGGAATTTACACAGCTTTAAAATTTATGACTGCCTATCTCATTTCTTGAGGTGCTAAAATGGCAGGGCAGTACAAAACCCCCCAAATGACCCCATTTTAGAAAGTAGACACCCCAAGGAAATTGCTGAGAGGCATGTTGAGCCCATTGAATATTTTTTTTTTGTCCCAAGTGATTGAATAATGACAAAAAAAAAAAAAAAATTACAAAAAGTTGTCACTAAATGATATATTGCTCACACATGCCATGGTTATATGTGGAATTGCACCCCAAAATACATTCTGCTGATTCTCCTGAGTACGGGGATACCACATGTGTGGGACTTTTTAGGAGCCTAGCCACGTACGGGACCCCGGGAACCAAGCACCGCCTTCAGGATTTCTAAGGGCGCAAATTTTTGATTTCACTCCTCACTACCTATCACAGTTTTGAAGGCCATAAAATGCCAAAATAGCACAAAACCCCCCCAAATGACCCCATTTTAGAAAGTAGACACCCCAAGGAAATTGCTGAGAGGCCTGTTGAGCCCATTGAATATTTTTTTTTTGTCCCAAGTGATTGAATAATGACAAAAAAAAAAAGTTACAAAAAGTTGTCACTAAATGATATATTGCTCACACATGCCATGGTTATATGTGGAATTGCACCCCAAAATAAATTTTGCTGCTTCTCCTGAGTACGGGGATACCACATGTGTGGGACTTTTTAGGAGCCCAAGCTGTTTGCTGAGAGGCATGGTGAGTATTTTACAGCTCTCATTTGTTTTTGAAAATGAAGAAAGAACATTTTTTTTTTTCTTTTTTTTTTTCAATTTTCAAAACTTTGTGACAAAAAGCGAGATCTGCAAAATACTCACAATACCTCTCAGCAAATAGCTTGGGGTGTCTACTTTCCAAAATGGGGTCATTTGGGGGGGGGGTTTGTGCCATCTGGGCATTCCATGGCCTCCGAAACTGTGATAGGCAGTGAGAAGTGAAATCAAAAATTTACACCCTTAGAAAGCCTGAAGGCGGTGATTGGTTTTTGGGGTCCCGTACGCGGCTAGGCTCCCAAAAAGTCTCACACATGTGGTATCCCCGTACTCAGGAGAAGCAACAGAATGTATTTTGGGGTGTAATTCCACATATGCCCATGGCATGTTTGAGCAATATATCATTTAGTGACAACTTTGTGCAAAAAAAAAAAAAAAAATTCTTTTTTCCGCAACTTGTGTCAACATATAAAATATTCCATGGACTCGACATGCCTCTCAGTATATAGCTTGGGGTGTCTACTTTCCAAAATGGGGTCATTTGGGGGGGTTTTGAACTGTTGTGGCATTTTATACACAACATTAGGAAGCTTACATCCACTCTTCTAACCACTTGAAGACAAAGCCCTTTTTGACACTTTTTGTTTACATGAAAACATATTTTTTTTTGCAAGAAAATTATGTTGAACCCCCAAACATTATATATATTTTTAAAGCAAAGGCCCTACAGAATAAAATGGTGGGTGTTGCATTTTTTTTCTACACAGTATTTGCGCAGCGATTTTTCAAACGCTTTTTTTGGGGAAAAAATACACTTTTTTTAATTTTAATGCACTAAAACACACTATATTGCCCAAATGTTTGATGAAATAAAAAAGATGATCTTAGGCCGAGTACATAGATACCAAACACGACATGCTTTAAAATTTCGCACAAACGCGCATTGGTGACAAACTACATACATTTTTAAAAGCCTTCAAAAGCCTTTACAGGTTACCCCGTTAGATTTACAGAGCAGGTCTACTGCTAAAATTACTGCCCTCGATCTGACCTTCGTGGTGATACCTCACATGCATGGTGCAATTGCTGTTTACATATGACGCCAGACCGACGCTTGCGTTCGCCATTGGGCAAGAGCAGGGCAGGACAGGGGTGCTTTTTTTTTTTTTTTTTAAATATTAATTTTGCTTTTTTATTTTATTTTTAAACTGTTGCTTCCATATTTTTTTTTTTTATCATTTTTATTGTTATCTCAGGGAATGTAAATATCCCCTATGATAGCAATAGGTAATGACAGGTACTCTTTTTTGAAAAAACTGGGGTCTATTGGACCCTAGATCTTTCCTCTGCCCTCAAAGCATCTGACCACACCAAGATCAGTGTGATAAAATGCTTTCCCAATTTCCCAATGGCGCTTTTTATATCCGGGGGGGGACATTCCCTCCCACTGCTTGTAAAAGCAGTCCAGAGGCTAATTAGCCACTAGGATTGCTTTTACATGAAAGCCGTCCGCTGGCTGAAAAGAATGATACCAAGATGATACCTAAACCCACAGGCATCATTCTGGTATAAACATTCAAAGTCCAGCAACATACCAGTACGTTGCTGGTCCTTGTTGGACATGTATTGTAATCTTTTTTTTCATGCAGCCTGTTGGCTGAACGAAAAAAAAAAAGATTGATCGGTGGGTATGCCCACCATTAGAATACCGCCCTTCATCCACCCACTTCTAATGATGGGCATACATGCACCATTTATATATGCCGAAGCATGGGGGCATCTTCCCGCAAAAGTTATGCCGCGTACACATGGTCAGACTTTTCCACGGGCAAGCCTCCGTCGGAATTTCGACCGTATGTACGCGGCATTAGGAGCAAAATCGCTCCTCCGCCCCTGCTGCCCCAATGCTTCGGCATATATGCTTTTTTTTTTTTTAACTGTGGTGGTGAAATCACCTCCTACAGCACTGGAGTCGCAGGGATCAGGCCTGTCTCTGCGAACGCTGCAGTTATGTGTGTTGTGTTTTGCAAGTGACAGTGATTGATCGATACTGCACTTGGGTGGCCTGGGCTGGACGGAGGGGCAAAACGCAGGTGCTAGCAGGTATCTGGGCTGATCCCGCTAACACTGCGTTTTTGGGAACCCTAAACTGCTGGGGACGCTAGTATAGATCTGATCAGATCAGATATTGATCTGTTCAGATACTATACCACTAAGGAGGGTGTATGCTTAACGCGTGGGTGTTAGCGCTACTGGCACTAACCTGACGCTGCCTGGGGTGTGACGCAGACCCTCTCTGACGCTAAAACCTAATTGATATCACCCGCTGGGCGATCAGGGGGTTAAACCTTTATTGGGTTATATACGGCGGGTGCCCTGACACTATAAAAAGCAAACTAACTAACCAGCGTCACCTGTAACACTTATATGATGATCACTGGTGAAAGGGTTAACTAGGGGCAATTAGGGGGTTAAAACCTTTATTAGGTAATATATGGGGGTACCTGACGCTATATAAAAACCTGACGGCGAACCTAAAAAAAAATTACTGGCTACCTATCGGCATCACCGACAGTAAGACAACGATCATAAAAACGATCGCTTAGCGACAGTGGTGATAGGGGGTGATAGGGTTACCTGGGGGGCGATCAGGGGGTTAAACCTTTATTAGATAATATATGGGGGTACCTGACGCTATAAAAACATGCGGCGAACCTAAAAAAAAATACTGGCTACCGATCTGAATCACCGACGCTAAGACAGCGATCAGAAAAATGATCGCTTAGCGACAGTGGTGATAGGGGGTGAAAGGGTTACCTGGGGGGCGATCAAGGGGGTTAAACCTTTATTAGGTAATATACTGGGGTACCTGACGCTATAAAATCCTGCGGCGAACCTAAAAAAAATTACTGGCTACCGATCTGCATCACCGACGCTAAGACAGCGATCAGAAAAATTATCGCTTAGTGACAGTGGTGATAGGGGGTGAAAGGGTTACCTGGGGGGCGATCAAGGGGGTTAAACCTTTATTAGGTAATATATGGGGGTACCCGACGCTATAAAAACCTGCGGAAAACCTAAAAAAAATTACTGGCTACCGATCAGCATCACCGACGCTAAGACATCGATCAGAAAAATGATCGCTTAGCGACGGCGGTGATAGGGGGTGAAAGGGTTACCTGGGGGGTGATCAAGGGGGTTAAACCTTTATTAGGTAATATATGGGGGTACCCGACGCTATAAAAACCTGCGGCGAACCTAAAAAAAATTACTGGCTACCGATCAGCATCGCCGACGCTAAGACATCGATCAGAAAAATTATCGCTTAGTGACAGTGGTGATAGGGGGTGAAAGGGTTACCTGGGGGGCGATCAAGGGTGTTAAACCTTTATTAGGTAATATATGGGGGTACCCGACACTATAAAAACCTGCGGCGAACCTAAAAAAAATTACTGGCTACCGATCAGCATCACCGACGCTAAGACATCGATCAGAAAAATGATCGCTTAGCGACGGCGGTGCTAGGGGGTGAAAGGGTTATCTGGGGGGTGATCAGGGGGTTAAACCTTTATTAGGGGGGGTTAGGGGGCTACACTGGACCTAAAACTAAATGTAGTGACACTTTTACAGTCACAAATGTCACTGATTGCAGTGATCACTAAATAAATGGTCACTGCAATCAGTGACACTGTGACTGGGGGCTGGGGGGTGATCTGGGGGTGTCAGGGGGGGCCTGGGGGGCGATTTATGTGCCTATGTGTCCTGGTGTCAGTGTAGTGTTGTGTGCACTAACCTGCATCTTCTCCTGTACGGCGCTCGGTATATGTGAGCGCCGCAGGAGAGATGACATCACTTCCTCCCGCCTGTGTAAACAGTACACAGGCAGGGGAAGCTCTCATTCGCCGGGAGCGATCGAGAGGGGGGGGGGGCCGGAATCGAACGGCCGTCCCCTCATGCCGGATCGCTCCCGAAGGTAAAACGACCACCCACTGTAAAGAAGGGGGGTCCGATCGGACCCCCCAACTATACAAAAGCAATCACGTATATGTACGTGATTCTGCCTGTCGGTGCCATTCTGCCGACGTATATTTACAGTGGGCGGTCGTTAAGTGGTTAAGCTGACAGAGAGGACTCCATAATGACTTAACGCCAATGAAGATCTCTGACAGAAGGAGTGGAGACTTCACCTAAGATGCTTTTGCCCGACCTCCTGCAACAGCTTATAGAGTAAGCATGGGTCCTCGTTGCCTACGGAGATCGTGAACCCACTGTAATCCGAATTAAGTAACTTTTAAGCATATTTCTACTATTTATAGACCATAGGCTGCTTATTTGCTAGGAAGTAGGTAGCATTTAGCTTGTTATAGGTATTCAGTATCTGTCAGTCTTGTATTGTATTCCTATAATTGTAATAGTTTTGTATGTACAGCATTTTTCATTTAGTAAAAGCACATTAATAAATTGCAGAGGTCTAAGCTTCCTTTATTATAATGCAAAGTAACCTAAATAGATGAAAGCAAAATATAAGTGTCATCTACTGCTGTCCTAAAAATATGCTATGCTTCTGTCAGGGCTGGGCTCAGCCCTTCCTTCTCTGTGCTGGTAGCTCAGCTGTCAGCTAATTGCCAGCTCCCATCTCTCCACAGTGATCCACCTGTTGATGATCCTGCTCGTCAGCTCTGCCTACTTAAGGACTTCCAGTTCATTTGCTCTTTGCCTTCGCCTGTGTTAACATCACTAGAGACTTCTCCTGCGTTCCAGTTGAAGACCTGCTTGTCTGACATTCCCTCTGGCTACAGATCCTGCTTACTGAACTACTACCTTTATCACTGGCTCTTGGGCATTGGCTTGGCCGACTACCCGATCCGGTTACTGAACTCTGACTATGTTTTGACTACACTTACTCTGTTTACCTTTTTATTTTTTATTATTAAACAAGTGTGATTTAACTATACTTCTGTCTCGGTCTGATTCATGGTTCCTGACAGCTTGTACTCCAGTGGATAAGTAAAGCATAATTTCTAGTGGTAAGGAAGGCCTCCTGATAAGCAAAATGTAATTCTCAAACATATAATAAATACAAGTAGTAAAATGCATTGCAGGCTAGGACAGACATCCTTACCGCCAATTGTGTTTGTCCTGTAGTCTGGGAGGCAGGGTAGTTAGACAGTGCTTTATTAACAAGTTCAGGCAACCATGAGTATGTCATAATAGAGAGTATAGAGACTGAGTATTATACATGTAACCACTAGAGGGTCTAATGCAATATGGGGGTCCAGTATAATATTAAAATCATTTCCCCTAAATATTTGAAGTACCCTCAATGAACACTTGCAAGATTACTAAGGCAATAAATAAAGTTTTAACAACACATTTTTCCGGCATGACAGCCCTTTAAAATGACCTGTGCAAGATTAAAAAACCTTTGCCACCTGTTTTGGTAGCTTTACTGACATGTGTGACAGATTCAGGTACACTATATTACCAAAAGTATTGGGACACCTGCCTACACGCACATTAACTTTTTTTTTTCTTTTAAAGTGTTTATTGTTTTCCAAAAGCAAAAAGAGTAATACAAAAACAGCGCCGATTGGGCATACCCTGGCTTGGTTTGCGTACATAAAAGACTAAAAGAAACAAAGAAGGGGGGAATAATAACATGTAGCTTCTACAAATTTACCGGTACGTAAAAACTGAAGGTAATAGAAGGGGACAAACGGCATGAATCAAACATGCGTATAAGCATAAAATAACACAGTGATGAGCATGTTAAATAATGGGCAAAGAGAGCTAGAGGTTAACAACAGTAGAGTAGTAAACAATATGAAATGTTTTGAGTACCGCAGAGGGACCTTTTGCAGATAATTGGTGAAAAAGGGGCGAAGGGATGGTACAGGTCCTGATTGAGGATAGGTGGGAATTTGGGCCGGTTTGAGAAGTAGGTATAGGAGCCATATTTTGTCCGACGATACTGGTTGGAGTGGATAGGATCAGTATGTGTTAACTAACCCAAGGGTGCGCTTCTACTGTCAGCGATCCATAGTTCCCAGGTTTTGGTAAATCGATTTGTGGATATGTTGGCTTTGGCAAATGAGAATTCCATTAGGAAATGCAGGGTAATTAGTCAGATGGTATCTTTCAGTAAAGGAAGGTGGGTTTATTTCCATTTTTTTGCAATCGTCAGTCGTGCTGCTATCAGGATGCACGCACATGAACTTTAATGGCATCCCGGTCTTAGTCTGTAGGATTCAATATTTATTCGGCCCACCCTTTGCAGCTATAAGAGCTTCAACTCTTCTGGGAAGGTTGTCCACAAGGTTTAGAAGTGTGTCTATGGGAATGTTTGACCATTCTTCCAGAAGCGCAATTATGAGGTCAGGCACTGATGTGGACTAGAAGGCCTGGTTCGCAGTCTCCGCTCTAATTCATCCCAAAGAGGTTCTATCGGGTTGAGGTCAGGACCCTGTGCAGGCCAGTCAATTTCCTCCACCCCAAACTTGCTCATCCATGTCTTTATGGACCTTTCTGTGTGCACTTGTGCGCAGTCATGTCGGAACAGGAAGGGGCCATCCCCAAACCATTTCCACAAAGTTGGGAGCATAAAATTGTCCAAAATGTTTTGGTATGCTGGTGCCTTAAGAATTCCCTTCACTGGAACTAAGGGTACAAGGCCAACCCCACACCATAATTCCCCCCTCCACCAAATTATTTGGACCAGTGCACAAAGCAAGGTCCATAAAGACATGGGAGAGTGAGTTTGGGGTGGAGGAACTTCACTGGCCTGCACAGAGTCCTGACCTCAACCCAATAGAACACTTTTGGGATGAATTACAGCAGAGACTGCAACCTAGGCCTTCTTGTCCACATCAGTGCCTGACCTCACAAATGCGCTTCTGGAAGAATGGTCAAACATTCCCATAGACACACTCCTAAACCTTGTGGACAGTCTTCCCAGAAGAGTTTAAGCTGTTATAGCTGGAAAGGGTGGGCCAACTCAATATTGAACCCATAGAAACTAAGATGGGGATGCCATTAAAGTCCATGTGCGTGTAAAGACAGGTGTCCCAATATTTTTGGTAATATAGGGGGTGATTTACTAAAGACCTGCGCCTCTGGTGCAGTGGAGAAATTGGAGCAATTGCACAAAAAACGGGACTCAAAACATTTATCAAAAATTATGGTGCACTTATATGCACCAAACCATATTTACATAGGAAGCGCTGTTGCGCACTTGAGCAATCTTTCGCACCTACCATTAGCAAGCGCAGCCAATGTAATCTTCAACATTTTTGTCTGAAAACTGTAGATAACTTTACTAGTTTACCATCTTCTGTTACCAGGCTAAAAGTATGTATATAATATTGTTTAAATGCACAAATTCTGTCCAGAACATGTAGATCTGTCTTACAACTAATCAAGCCTTTTTACACCCTTCTTCCAGCTTACTCAACTGCACATGTGCAATGACAAAGCACACCATTTTATGCTCGCCTGACAGGGCGCACACGCTTTAGCTTGTTAAATATGTGTGTTGCACACGGGCGCATCTGCGTTCTCCAGAGTGCACAACTGCTTATACATTGAGCTTGTGCTCATTGTAATGCTGATCATGTTAATGAGCTTTTCCTTATCACATGGAGAATATTGCTTCCACTTTTATTCCTTTCATTCACTTCTTTTTGAAACAACTCAATAATCATTCTAGAGATCTTCCTCCTATCAACAACTGTGCAGATGTTTACTGGACTTGTAATTGTGCATTTTATGGTGATAGTCTATAATCATTGGTGGAGCCAAAACTTCCATGAAAACATCATCTCAACACATGTCTGTGTATTGTGCATTCTGGACAATTCTTTCCCCATACACTGTGCAATCAGATTGGACAGTGTATGGGGAAATTAATTGCTCAGAAAAATGAGTGGATGTAAATGTCATCCAATCAGATTGCACAGTGTATGGGGAAAGAATTGTCCAGAATGCACAATACACAGACATGTGTTGAGAAGATGTTTTCATGGAAGTTTTGGCTCCACCAATGATTATAGACTATCACCATAAAATGCACAATTACAAGTCCAGTAAACATCTGCACAGTTGTTGATAGGAGGAAGATCTATAGAATGAATATTGAGTTGTTTCAAAAAGAAATGAATGAAAGGAATAAAAGTGGAAGCAATATTCTCCATGTGATAAGGAAAAGCTCATTAACATGATCAGCATTACAATGAGCAAGTGCCCGATGTCTGTTTCATATCTAAGAATGTGTATGCGCCCGTACGCGCAACGATTCCGCGAATCCGGCGCAAGTCGACAGCATGCGCCATATCGCAATAATTATTCCTGCCCGCGCAAATGCGCCAACATTTTCTTAAATCAGCCCCATAGTGTAGTTTTTAATAGTGCCCCACTTACAAAGTGGCATTATTACTTTATCAAATTCAAAAACAGTTACTTCCAGTTCATAGATAACAAAACTGGGTGTAATTAACTTTGACTCTAACTTGACATACAGAGGGAGGCAGATTGGATGTTTCTGTACACTGTGTACAAATAGAAAATAAAATTGCAGTGCTACAAATCAATGAATAACATAATATGTGACAATAAAGTGCAAAAAAAGCTATACAAAAGTATTTCAAATGTGTTATGTATGAAAAAATTAATCCAGTCCACGATAGTATCAAAAGTCCACAAAGAGTCCGCAGTTGTGAAGTAGTGAATAAAATGAAATCTTCACACTCTAAAGTGAAAAGACACCTTGTGAAAAGTCCATATAAACATTCTGAAAGTTGATTCACAGTGCACTCCAACCATAAATGCAATAGAGCTTCTTATCAGAACTTGTTGACCTCTGTATTACAGATGGTCATATAGCGTTTTAGTGAATTTAGGTCTCCCTCAAAAAAAAAAACATCTTTCTTAAGAGCCAATATGGAATCGATTACCAACATTACTCAAAAATAAAACACAAAAGATGCTCTCAAAGTGTAAAACTGTATAGTGAAAGTTTATTAAAGAATTAAATTCACACAAACATGTTGAAAAATCAAAACCGGCTTTACAAATATACATGACTACGAATGACATTCCTACGGGCTTGTAAACTATCAGTCCCGATCATCCATTAAGGTCTGCATGCATGATGACATCACCATTGTATGCCCCACCCTACGCGTTTTGTCAGAGATGATGTTGTTGTCATCTCTGACCAAACGCATAGGTTGAAGTAAAAAAAAAACCCAAGCACATAAAATCCCTCACCAAAAAAATGTTGAGGCCCTCCACCCACCACATATATGCATTTACAAAAATAAACGCATGCGTCGGGGGCGCCAACTCATGAAAACGTTGATTGCGATACACATGTTACATATTGCTGCACACACCAGAGTGAGAGCATTATTTCTAGTATTAGACCTTCTCTGTAACTACTTTATGGAGGCACGCAGATGAAGTTCTACCCCCTTACCCAAAGACTAGTGATCAAATAACTGGCAGGGGAATGCTCAACAAATATAAAACACAGCTGCACAGAATCAATGAAGCGAGGCAATTCTTGTGCTACAGGTCCTCAGGTACAGCTTTCTCTCCAGCAATCCTTCAAGGGAACAGTGAGCCTCAAAGTAATGGCATCACCAATAGGGATGAGCTTCGTGTTCGAGTCGAACCCATGTTCGACTTGAACATCAGCTGTTTGGCTGTTCGCCGAATTGCGAACATTATGGGCCGTTCGCGCCAAATTCGAGTGGCGCGTCACGGCCCATAATTCACTGCAGCATCGCAGTGCATTGCTGGCTGATGATTGGCCAAGCATGCACTATGACCCGCATGCTTTGGCCAATCACAGCTCAGAAAAAACAGAGAGCCGTAATTGACCAAAGCCAGCGTGGCTCACGGGGTTTAGTACACGCCCCACACTATATAAGGCCGCCGGCTTGGCGGCCTTGTGTAGTGTGTTGGAGTTGTTTAATGAGAGATTACAGAGACAGACAGTGTCATTTATATTGAGTTAGATAGAGCAGGCAGGCGAGTCAGTTAGCTGCAGTTACAGTGTGTAGAGGATATGTGTTGTATATATATTTATACACTGTATTCAGTTTAGCTAGATCCGGTCCTGTTATTCTCTATACTGTGACAGGCAGGCAGGTGATTGTGCTTGCTGCAGACAGTCAGTGTTTCACTTAGTGTACTGTGTGCTTTGCATAGCGTTCAACTAAAGCTTACCTGAATACAGTTAGTGACTAATAGTCGTGTTCTCATAATTAAACCACAGGCAGAGAGCTGCAAGTATTTTCAGTTAGTGTACTGTGTCCCTCTCTGCACAGTTTTCACCTAAAACTAACTGAAGACAATTGCTGCTTTCCCCATACTAATACCACAGCAGGCAGTTGATTAGTTGATTCTGATAGCTGCATTATCAGTACAGATATATATATATATATATATATATATATATATATATACATCCCACCTTTGTGCAGCTACATCTCACTGCAGGCCATTAGTATGTCTGGAAGGCAAACAAGGAGAGGCAGACAGTCATGAGGCAATAAAAGAGGGCAAGCAGGCTCTGTGTCTAGAATCAACAGTGCTGCTGGTCGTGGACATGGTGCATCCTCATCAGCACGCAGCCGTGGGACACGCTTGTCCTTCTTTTCGGGAGCTGGCCATGTTGAGCCGCAACATGCCCAAGACTTGGTAGAGTGGATGACCAAGCCGTCCTCATCCTCCTCGTCCTCTCTCACCCAGGTTCAGGGTACTTTGTCTGGCAAAGCAGCTGCCAAAGTGGCCTCTTCCCTCAGCTCAATGGCATCAGTCACTCCTTCCCTAGCCCCACCATGTCCTCTTGATGAGTCCCCCGAACTGTTTGAGCACAGTGTTGGGTACATGCTCCTGGAGGATGCCCAGCGTTTTGAAGGCTCCGATGATGGAACCCAGCTGGAGGAAGGCAGTAACGTGAACCCAGAGAGAGGGGGTGCCCAACGAGGACAACTATCTGGCAGTCATGTTCCCCCAGCTGCAGCATACTGCCAGATTTGCTCCAGTGATGAGGGAGGGGATGATGAGGTCACTGACTCCACGTGGGTGCCTGAGGATGCCCTCCAGGGGCCAGCTTAAAGGCAGCACACCGACTGCATCACACCGCAGAGCTCCGCATGTGCAGGGCGCTGCTGTCTCTGCGCGTTATTCCAAAAGTTCTTTGGTGTGGGCCTTTTTTCAGACGCGTGCAGCAGATTGCACCGTTGCCATTTGCAACATATGTCTAAAGCGTATCTCGCGTGGCCAAAACATCAGTCGCTTGGGCACCACGTGCTTGACCAGACATATGTCGACCTGCCATGCAGTCCGTTGGCAAGCTTACCTAAAAGACCCACACCAAAGAACAAAGCGGACCTCTCCTTGCTCCTCATCAGCTGGGATCTCCAACCCCACTATACCTTCAGTCCTCTCTGAAACCTGCACTGAGAGGAATGAAGGTGTAGAATTAGGTGTGTCACAGCCAAGTACTTGCGGACAATCTGCTATCGGTACACCGACGTCCGATTGTACCAGGCAAATTTCCCTTCCCCAGCTGCTGCACCGCCGAAAGAAGTTCACTCCCAGCCATCCACATGCCCAGCGGTTGAATGCTAGTTTGGCTAAATTGCTAGCACTTCAACTGCTGTCTTTTCAGTTGGTAGACTCTGCCCCCTTCCGTGAGTTTGTGGAATGTGCGGTTCCTCAGTGGAAGGTTCCCAAATGCCACTTTTTCTCAAGGAAGGCGATTCCGGCTCTCTACCGGCATGTGGAAGGCAATGTCTTGGCCTCGCTTGACAGGGCGGTCAGTGGTAAGGTGCATATTACCGCTGACTCATGGTCCAGCAGGCATGGACAGGGACGTTACCTATCTTTCATGGTGCATTGGGTAACTCTGCTGGCAGCTGGGAAGGATGCAGGACAAGGTGCAGTAGTGTTGGAGGTTGTTCCGCCACCACGCCTCCAAAATTTTACTACTGGTGATTCTGACACACCTCTCTCCTCCACCCCCTCCTCTTCTACTTCCTCCATGGCCTCTTCCTGTGATTTGTTCTTGGAACCAGCAGTGCTTCGTAGGCGTTCAAGGGGCTACGCAAGTACGCAGGCAAAAAGATGCCATGCGGGGCTTGAGCTGGTGTGCTTGGGGGACAGGAGCCACACTGGGGCAGAGATTCTGTCAGCTCTGCAGGGGCAGGCTCAGAGGTGGTTGACGCCACGCCAGCTTAAGCCAGGAAAGGTGGTTTCTGACAATGGCACCAACCTCCTCTCCGCCCTCCGACAGGGACAACTGACCCATGTGCCCTGTTTGGCTCACGTCCTTAACTTGGTCGTGCAGCAGTTCTTGGGCAGGTACCCGGGCTTACAGGAGGTCCTGAAGCAGACCAGGAAACTCTGTGGGCATTTCCGCCGGTCATATAATGCCAGTGCTTAGCTGGCTGACCTGCAAAATTATTACAATCTGCCCAAGAACCGCCTAATCTGTGACATGTACACCAGGTGGAACTCTACGTTGGCCATGCTGCAGCGGCTGCACACGCAGCAGAGGGCTATCAATGAGTATCTGTTGCAATATGGCACCAGGACAGGGTCAGGGGAGCTTGGATTTTTTCCCCACGCCAGTGGGCCATGATCAGGGATGCATGCACTGTCCTGGGACCATTTGAGGAGGCCTTGAGGATGGTGAGCAGTGACAGTGCATGCATCAGTGACACTGTCCCTCTTGTCCACCTGTTGGAGCACACGCTGCATGGAATAATGGACAGGGCACTTGAGGCAGAACAGAGGCAGGAAGAGGAGGACTTCCTTACCTCACAAAGCCCCCTTTATCCAGACAGTGTTCCTGCTGGCTCGGCTATCACACAGGAAGAGGACGAGGAGGAGGAGGAGGAGGAGGATAATTGTGTCAGCATGGAGGTGGAGCCTAGCACTCAGCATCAGCAGCAGTCTTCAAGGGATCAATTACAGTCCCAAGACACCCATGGACTTGTACGTGGCTGGGAGGAGGTGGCTGCGGATCATGTCGTCCTCAGTGACCCAGAGGGCTCTGCACCGAATGCCTCAGCAAACCTATGCAGCATGGCCTCCCTGATCCTGAAAAGCCTGCGGAAGGATCCTCGTATTCGTGCGATCAAGGAGAGGGATCATTACTGGGTGGCAACCCTCCTTGATCCACGTTACAAGGCTAAGGTTGCTGATGCTGATGTAACCAAATAATTTTTTTGGAAATGTTAGATCCCTTCAAGACTGCCTATGCTGATGCTGAGTGACTATCCTGTTATGCTGAGTGACTATCCTCTTCCTCCTCAATAATCATGCTGATAGCTTGAAAGAACATTTTTGGTTCTGGGCACCGCCACCAGTGGCTAAGGCCCAATTTTTCAGCCCCTGTTTAATAGGGGCGTGTATTTACAATTTTTCATGCAATGCTTTGCAGCAGGGCTCATTGCTATGCTCCAACTACAGTATCTGTGAGGGGTTGCAGTGTTGTGGCACCAGCAAGAGTAACTGTGAGGGCTTACAGTGTTGTGGCAACACCACCACCACCAAAGGCCCAATTTTTCCTACCACTGTTCAACAATGTCATGTAATTACAATTATTGATCTAATATTTCACACAGCTGGGCCCATTCCTGCGCTCCCAAAAAAGAGTAACTGTGAGGACTTACAGTGTTGTGGCACCAGCACCACCACCACTACTAAAGGCCCAATTTTTCCGAACACTGTTAAACAATGGCATGTAATTACAATTCTTGATATAATAGCTCACAGCAGGGCGTTCCAGCGCCCACCAAGAGTAACTGTGAGGGCTTACAGAGTTCTGTCAACACCAACACCTAATGCAGCGTACACACAAACGTTTTTCACGTCGTTAAAAATGCCATTTTTTAAATTGGGCATTAAAAACGATCGTGTGTAGGCTCCAGAGCATTTTTAACGACGTGAAAAATGGCGTAAAAAAATGAGGACCTGCTCTATTTTTTCACGTAGTTTTTCACGTTTTTTTTTTTAACGATGTGAAAAACGGTAGTGTGTATGCTTTTACGAGGGGAAAAAAAAACGCGCATGCTCAGAATCAAGTATGAGACGGGAGCGCTCGTTCTGGTAAAACTAGCGTTCGTAATGGAGATAGCACATTCGTCACGCTGTAACGGACTGAAAAGCACGAGGCTGAAAAGCGTGAATCGTCGCTCAACAAACTTTACTAACATGAAGGGTGGCGCCATTCGAACGGAACTTCCCCTTTATAGTGCCCGTCGTACGTGTTGTACGTCACTTCGCTTTGCTCGAGCGTTTTGTTTAATGAACGTGTGTATGCAAGACAGGCTTGAGAGGAAACAAGAAAAATCACGTCGAGAAAAACGTTGTTTTTGAAAATTACATTAAAAACGATCGTGTGTACCCAGCATAAGGGCCAAATTTCTGCAGAGTATATACGGCAGGCCCCTACTTTCAAACATCCAACTTACAAACGACTCCTACTTGCAAACGAAAGGAGACAACAGGAAGTGAGAGGAAATCTACCCCTAGGAAGGCAAATTCTCTCCTGTAAAGCCCCGTACACACGATCGGTTTGACTGATGAAAACCGTCCGATGGATGGTTTTCATCAGACCAACCGATCGTGTATGGTACCCATCGGTCTTTTTTCCATCGGTTGGAAAAAATAGAACTTGTTTTAAATTTTTCCGATGGATAAAAAACCAATGGGAATTTCCGATCGTTTATGGGCAAGTCCATCGGTTAAAATACCCACGCATGCTCAGACTGAATTAGGAGACGGGAGCGCTCGTTCTGGTAAAACTAGCGTTCCTAATGGAGAGAGCACATTCGTCATTCTGCAAGTTATTGCTTCGTTTAATGCAGCGCATGTTTTGTTTCTTTAGAACGGTCTTTAAAATGTCATTTTGGCAGCAGATCTTTCTCATGAGTTCTGACAAACGTATGTCTTTCTTCTTTCTTGTGATCTTAGGAATAATTTGTTTAATTCTTCAAGGCCGACCTCCCAAATTACACCTTTTTATTTGTTTTTGTCTTTAAATTTGTTGTGCATTTTTTGGTGTGTCAATTTCTCAGAACAACATATTCTTTTTATTTTTTACTCATGGAGGTTGGTGTCCCTTGTTATTAATTACACATTGTATTTATGAAATCTTATTGCTACTTCCAAATAAAAACACATCAGGCATGTATGTTGGCTGAAATCAAATTTCCCATTTATTTCGGAAAAAAAACAAACAAAAACCGAAGGGCAACTATTCCGAAATTAGCAGAGAATATAAAGTCATTAGATCACAAATGCAGACCTGACTATGATCAATAATAAAATCAACAACAGCATGAAATCAGGAGCAGCAGCCAAAGACATACATCATCCCAAGCTGTGGTACTCCATCAACCTTCAATTTCTGGATGAGCAGCTCGAGGCCAGGGAATCACCTCCTGCTCTTCCCTGTAGCCTTCCTTCCACGCCTCTCTGCAGCGTTCTCTCCACGGCCCCGTCCACGCACCCTTGCAGGCTGGGCCACTGTGGGTGGTGATGTGGCAGGAGGAGGAGGAGAAGGAGGAGAGGGATTGGCCTGCTGCGAGATATGGGTGGCCTCAGTCAGCAGCCCCCTCGCCCCCATGTGTACGGCCATATATATATATAAGGTGCTCACAAAGGGCCCATTGTCCCGCCTCCATTCTGAGCAACTTATCCGCCAGATAGGTGCTAAACCCCTCCGTAGGGTTGAGGGGGGCCCTCATGATAGCAGCAGCCTCCTGAATCATCTTTAGTGACTCCTCCTCCACTTGTGTCATCCGCCGTTGTTTTGGCGGTCTGACGTGGAGGGGAGCCACTTGGGAGACGGTGCTGCCACTAGGCCTGGGGACCTGCTGAGTCCCACTTGGCCCTGCCTCCTCCTGCCTGCCACACTCCTGACCCTCTTCCTCCTGGCTTGCCTCATCCTGTTTTTAAAAGAAAATGAAACATTTGATTATTTGGGGAATCTATCACACACAATTTTGATCTCTTTCCTGTTTTTTTTTTTGGGGGGGGGTATGATATCATTTATGGCTAATCCAAACAGTTCAAAACAATATTACTTAGTGGACAATAATTATGATCAAAAATACTATACCTGGCTGAAGATGTGAAGATCTGGCTCTTCTAGCTCGGGAGGCTCCTCCTCCGCCTCTGCAGGGGTGGAGGGAAGGGTGGAAGGAACGCTGGAGGGAAGGGTGGAAGGAAGGGTTGAGGGAAGGCTGGAAATAGATTCCCTGGCCTCGATCTGTTCATCCAGAAATTGAAGATGTCTGTAGTACCACAGCTTGGGCTTTACTACATCGTCGGCTGCTGCTCCTGATCTCTTTGACTGGCGCACTTCCTTGTATTTTTTTTATAGGAATTACGCAGGTTGTTGATTTTATTATTGATCATAGTGTAGTCTGCATCTGGGATCCATGGCTTCATATCCTCTGCTAACTTGGTAATAGTTGCCCGACGTACATCACTCTTGTGGTACGCTGGGTGTTTCAGTTCCCACAGGTTGCGCTGTTCCTTATATTTTTCCATAAAAATCAGCATCACCTCCGGCTCTCGTAGTTTCTGCATCTTTTTGGAACAACAAGTAAAAAACAAAAGAAAAAAAAGTAAAGGGTCAGAATTGATTCTCCTCAACTTATCACAATATTGCCCTTTACAATCATGAAACATTAGAGGCCACTGCAGGCCCGAGTTCCCTTCTTACCTTAGTTCACTTCGTTGGTTCACTTCCGGTCGTCCTTACTCCGCGCATCCCTAATAACTTCTTTCCCCTTTTTATACCCTGCGCATGCGTGTAACTCCGCCCTCGTCGCCCGCCCATGACGGACTTTTTCAGCATTTCCCCGCCCCTTAACGATCGGCGCACAGTGTGAGACGGCGACATGTCGCAGACACAGGTGGCTTCTTTAGTAGAAATTACCGACGAGGAAAGCCCGGAGGCGGAAACGTCACGATCCAGTAAAAAAAAGATACAAGGCGACTAATATGTCTTTTTCTGAGATGGCGGAGATGGTGGACATTCTGCGGAGGAAGGATTACGACGGCAAGCATGGCCCATACGACACCCCTAATCTCCGGAAGTCACAAATTATGGACAAAGTGGCGAAGACTCTCTATAAAAAATATGGGGTCAGGAGATCCAAGGAACAACTCCGTAAAAGGTGGTCAGACCTGAAGCTCAGGGAGCCGGAGCAGTATAGGAAGCTTATAAAAAGCATTGAAAAAAGTAAGTTTATTTTACTGTGTTCTTTCACATTGTAATATGTATTCTTCCATGTTTTGCACCATGTGCTTGGCTTGACTGGTTTCACATTTTAAAATCTCAACTTTTATGTTAAGTGGAGAGTCCACTTATTTGCTAAATGTGTTGAAAAAAGAATTGCTGCTCTTCCCCCAAACATGTTTGGCACATATCCACGTAAACTACATGTGGGCATGCCTCATTTTACTTCAACAATGTTTATCTACACATTGTTGGCTAGATGATGTGTTGTAAGGAAATTTAGAATGTGAATGAAAGAATAAACTGTATTCTGGGTAAAGGAGATGACACTCCAGCAGTTGTGTACTCTTTTTTGTTCTTCATCAAGATACTATACTCTGGGCCACATGACCAAATTTCTTAACGGTGTCACACACAGGTGGTCCAATGGATACCTTGGTGGTTAGCCAAGTGTATTTGTGAGTGTCCTCCAAAATAACATGTTGCTTTGTTGAGTTTGCAAGATCTCATATGTTCATCTTGAAACTCAGGGCCAAATATCAATTGGACCCCACTTTAAAACATTGAGAATCCATTTTCAGGCCTAAAAAGTTTGTGGGCTAAAGGATACATTTTGTTTTTTATTCCCATAGGGGAGAGGAGAGTGGGAGGACACCATGCTCATGAGACGAGGAACCCAACACCACAGAAACTCCCCGAAGATCCCAAAGCAGACAAAGTTCAGCAGGTTCAGGAAGCGGAGGGGGAGAAAGTGGAGGTGGAGGAAGGGGAGGTAGAGGAAGGAGAGGTGAAGCTTATCAGCACAACAGGTCAGTGTCTGTCACCACAACTTCAAGGTAAATACAGATGTAGGCCTGCATAGTTTTAAAATATTTGTTTCTTTTTAGGGACTGAACGTGGGGGTGTGTCAGGAAGTCCAAAGCCTCCATTCTCGAGTGCCAGCGCCAAAATAATCATTCAGGAAATCATGGAATGCAGTAGCGAAATGGACATTATGAGAAAGAGAATGATTGTGATTGAGCAAAAATATAAAAACATGATAGATATTTTGGGGAGAATAGTGTGACCCCCCCTTTTTGTGTGTTTTGTTATGTGTGGGAATTTTTCTATGGGATTTCCACCAGCCCAAATGTGAAGATGCACACACTAAAGACTCAACATGTGCTATCTGCCGTCACAGGATATCTATGTCCCTGTTTTGGGGGTGCAACCTCTTCCTCCCTCCTCAAGTAGGGGAGAGGAAGGGTTTTCACCCCCCAAAGCACGTCCATTGATCCTCCATGATGGCAGATAACACATGTTTACCATAGCCATAGGATCATGTTGAAGATACCCATTTGAGCCCCAAAAAGAAAGTGTGGTTCTTCACATTTGGGATGGATCAGGGGTAACATCACCCCATCTCCTGTTTGTATTTTTCACTGTGTTATTTTATTACTTTTTAATGAAAAAAAAATGTGGCTTTTGACCCATGCATGTTTCTGCAAAAAAAAGCCGCACAAAACACCCAAAGAAAATATTTCGAAAAAAAAACAAAACTGTGTTGCAATCAATAAAAACATTGGGGAAGTCGAAAAAAGGTGTGCCTTGTTGTTTCTATGCTCAATAGCAGTTCTGAAGATGCAAAATTCGTGTTTTTACCTCTGAGATTGGAGGCTATTTACTAAGGAGAAATACACTTGGCACTACTAGAACCTGGGAGACACATAAACCACAAATAAAAGAATGACAACACAAGTTTGTATTAAATCAAATATTTTTGTTTATTTAAAAAAGGTAACATCAAAGGTCAGATGTGGTCTGGCATTGCGATGGCCCCCCTACCCGTGAAGTACTCTACGTATTTCTGACGTACTTCACGGGCACTTTGGGGGGCCAAGCCAGTACGGGCAGTGCTGAGGCCGGTCAGATTTATCAGTTCAGAGGGACCGGCCTCAGACCCAACTGATGACACATAATTTGTGGAGAATTTTCTTAAAAAAATTGTGCAACAAGCAGCAGCAGTACACAATGTTGTTGAGTTTATAATCCGCCAAATTTATAGCTGTCTGGAACAGGCGGAACCGGCTGGCCATTATCCCGAAGGCATTCTCCACAACTCTCCGGGCTCTGGCCAGCCGGTAATTAAAAACCCTCCTCTCCGGGGTGAGGGTGCGTTGGGGAAACGGCCGCATGAGGTGTGGTCCTAGTCCAAAAGCTTCATCCGCAATGAAAACGAATGGTAGCCCTTCCACGTTCTCTGCATCTGGAGGCAGTGCAAGACCCCCAGCCTGCAGACAGTGAGCGAACTCCGTCTCAGCGAATACTCCGCCAACGGACATCCGGCCGTTCTTCCCCACATCCACATACAGGAACTCGTACCGTGCCGACACCACTGCCATTAACACTATGCTATTAAAACCTTTATAGTTAAAATAGTATGACCCCGAATGGGGTGGCGGCACTATGTGGACGTGCTATCCATCAATTGCCCCTCCGCAGTTGGGGAAATCCCACCGCTGGGCAAATTGGGAGGCCACAGTCAGCCATTCCTGTGGTGTGCTAGGGAACTGTGGAGTCAAACAAAAAGAAGACATTAGTACGGTTTATGTTTACAGTGCAAGCAGATTACACACAAAAACATTGTTGACCAACATCCTTCTAACATTATTATTTAGGGGAGTATTTCCTACCAATAAACAAAGGCCCACTTAGCAGATGCCTCACCCCCGCTGAGTGGACATTCTAAAATAATCTAAGGGGGGGGCCTAAGGTGATTGTGGGGGATCCAAAAAAAGGTTCTACCACTCTGCTGAGCTTGATTGAGAACTAAAAAATTCTTTACATCTTTAGGGGGGGGGCGGGAGGGTTGTCAAACTACGCGGGCAATGACCCCAAAAAAAGGAAAATAGAAGGCTAGCTGGGTTTGCGCCCACGATAGCATGCTGGAGAGGTTAGTGAAGGGAAATAGGCATGTAGGGCCCAAAAAGGCATTTACAGGTAAAAAAATGCATGGGGAAAATGGGGACATTACCAACATTACAAACAGGCACATTTGGGTTAGGAGGGAAAAAATAAGAAGATTCAAAAACAATCAAAACATATAATGTGAGGTTAAAGGAGCAAAATTACCTTCATATAGTCCTTCTGCAGGACCTGAATGATGGCCGAACACGTCTCAGGGATAATGATCCCGAGAGCCTGGGGGGAGATGCCTGTTGAGAACTTGAGGTCCTGCAAGCTTCTCCCAGTCGCCAGGTATCTCAACGTGACAATAAGCCTCTGCTCAGCAGTGATGGCCTGGCACATCACAGTGTCCTGCCTCGTTATATAGGGGGACAGCAAATCCAACAGACGGTGAAATACAGGGTCCGTCATCCTGAGATAATTCCTGAAATCATCAGGATTATTCTCATGGATTTCCCGCAGCAGAGGCATATGAGAGAATTGGTCCCGCTGGAGCAACCAATTCTTAGTCCATGAACTCCTCCTCACCCTGTTCACAGACTGAACTCGGGTTACAGTGTTAACTGCAACACCAAGCCCAAAGCCAGCTCGAGCTCGAGAACGAGAACGCACTTCAAACATGGTTTTAAACCGGTCGGCTGGTCAGAACGCACTCAAACAGAACGCACCGTGGAACAGCAAGGCCTGAGAAGAACGACCTGAAAAACAGGAAACGAACGGCCAAGAAGGCACTGCAAGGCAGTAACGACCTGACTGCACGCACTGAATCACAAATACAAACCCACAAGCACAAACTGAACACCAGGAAACGATCTGCAAAGCACGGAGACTGAAAAGCGCGAATTGGCTCTCACCAAACTTTTACTAACACGCGGTAACACGAAATCAGCAAAAGCAGCCCAAGGGGTGGCGCCATTAGATTTGTTCGGACCTTTTATAGCGCGTCGTACGTTTTGTACGTGCCGTCGTTTTCTTGCCGTCGGTTTTTAAACTGATGGTGTGTGGCCAAGACTGATGAAAAACTGTTTCATCGGATTTCCGATGGTCAAATCCATCGGACGAAAATCCATAGGTTATCCGATCGTGTGTACAGGGCTTAAGAGTTAATATGGGAAAGAGGTGTCTCCTCTCCACTGATGCTTTATCACCAATCCTTGTTTCAGTAAACCCCAAATTTTCAAAAAACATTTGTCATTGGGACGGAAAGTTACATAGTTACATAGTTAGTCAGGTTGAAAAAAGACAAAGTCCATCCAGTTCAACCATATATAAATAAATAAAATAAAAAATATTGTACAATCCCATATACCCAATTCTATACCCACAGTTGATCCAGAGGAAGGCAAAAAACCCCAGCAGAGCATGATCCAATTTGCTACAGCAGGGGAAAAAATTCCTTCCTGATCCCCCGAGAGGCAATCAGATTTACCCTGGATCAACTTTACCTATAAATGTTAGTACTCAGTTATATTATGTACATTTAGGAAAGTATCCAGGCCTTTCTTAACCACTTAAGCCCCGGACCATTTTGTAGCTAAAGGACCAGAGGTGATTTCAGAATTTTGCACTGTGCTGCTTTAACTGTAAATTGTGCGGACATGCAATGTTGTACCCAAACGAAATTTGCGTCCTTTTCTTCCCACAAATAGAGCTTTCTTTTAATGGTATTTGATTGCCTCTGCGATTTTTTTTTTTTTGCGATATAAATGAAAATAGACCGAAAATTTTGAAAAAAAATTATATTTTCTACTTTTTGTTATAAGAAAAATTGAATAAACTCAATTTTAGTCATACATTTAGGCCAAAATGTATTCAGCCACATGTCTTTAGTAAAAAAAATGTCAATAAGCGTATATTTATTGGTTTGCGCAAAAGTTATAGCGTCTACAAACTAGGGCACATTTTCTGGAATTTACACAGCTTTTAGTTTATGACTGCCTATCTCATTTCTTGAGGTGCTAAAATGGCAGGGCAGTACAAAACCCCCCCAAATGACCCCATTTTGGAAAGTAGACATCCCAAGGAAATTGCTGAGAGGCATGTTGAGCCCATTGAATATTTTTTTTTTGTCTCAAGTGGTTGAATAATGACAAAAAAAAATAATAATAATTACAAAAAGTTGTCACTAAATGATATATTGCTCACACATGCCATGGTTATATGTGGAATTGCACCCCAAAATACATTTTGCTGCTTCTCCTGAGTACGGGGATACCACATGTGTGGGACTTTTTGGGAACCTAGCCGCGTACGGGCCCCCGGAAACCAAGCACCGCCTTCAGGATTTCTAAGGGCGCAAATTTTTGATTTCACTCCTCACTACCTATCACAGTTTTGAAGGCCATAAAATGCCAAAATAGCACAAACCCCCCCCCCAAATGACCCCATTTTAGAAAGTAGACACCCCAAGGAAATTGCTGAGAGGCCTGTTGAGCTCATTGAATATTTTTTTTTTTGTCCCAAGTGATTGAATAATGACAAAAAAAAAAAAAAATACAAAAAGTTGTCACTAAATGATATATTGCTCACACATGCCATGGTTATATGTGGAATTACACCCCAAAATACATTTTGCTGCTTCTCCTGAGTACGGGGATACCGCATGTGTGGGACTTTTTAGGAGCCTAGCCGCGTACGGGACCCCGAAAACCAAGCACCGCCTTCAGGATTTCTAGGCACAAATTTTTGATTTCACTCCTCACTACCTATCACAGTTTTGAAGGCCATAAAATGCCAAAATAGCACAAAACCCCCCCAAATGACCCCATTTTGGAAAGTATACACCCCAAGCTATTTGCTGAGAGGCATGGTGAGTATTTTACAGCTCTCATTTGTTTTTGAAAATGAAGAAAGAAATTTTTTTTTTATTTTTTTTTCAATTTTTTAAAACTTTGTGACAAAAAGCGAGATCTGCAAAATACTCACAATACCTCTCAGCAAATAGCTTGGGGTGTCTACTTTCCAAAATGGGGTCATTTGGGGGGGTTTTGTGCCATCTGGGCATTCCATGGCCTCCGAAACTGTGATAGGCAGTGAGAAGTGAAATCAAAAATTTACACCCTTAGAAAGCCTGAAGGCGGTGCTTGGTTTTTGGGGTCCCGTACGCTGCTAGGCTCCCAAAAAGTCTCACACATGTGGTATCCCCGTACTCAGGAGAAGCAGCAGAATGTATTTTCGGGTGTAATTCCACATATGCCCATGGCATGTTTGAGCAATATATCATTTAGTGACAACTTTGTGCAAAAAATTTATAAAAAATAAATAAATTGTGGGGTAGGGGGGTACCCATGCCATTTTCTCAATGATTTTCATCCATATTGCCAAGACCAGACATTACATTAAAGCCACATGCAGTTTTAAATTACTTTTTCTCCTTTAGAAATGTCATTTTGTCCAGGGACAGTTCTAAACACGGGAAACACGTGCTACTTCACAGGCATACGTTAGACACCCCCCAGGTACAATATTTAAAGGAATATTTCACTTTTTTTTTTCACTTTATGCATCATTAAAATCACTGCTCCCGAAAAAACTTCAGTTTTTAAAACTTATTTTTGCATTGATACATGTCCCCTGGGGCAGGACCCGGGTCCCCAAACCCTTTTTAGGACAATAACTTGCATATTAGCCGTTATAATTAACACTTTTGATTTCGAAAGTTCGCGTCCATTGTATTTAATAGGGATCTAAAGTTCGCGCGAACTTTCGGTCCGTTCGCAGGTTCTGGTGCGAACCGAACCGGGGGGGGGGGTGTTCGGCTCATCCCTAATCACCAAATCGCACACCATATTGCCTGAGACTAGTAGTCATAGAATGCAGTGTCTTAGATAATCTTAAACTGCGGCTATATCGTTTATGCATGAGCTATGTAATGGGAATGTCCAGGAACAATCATATGTCAGGAGCAATGGCGGCTGGTGCTCCACCGCGGTCAGGGGGGCGGTAAACAAACCTAAGGCATGTACCCCCCTCCCCTTTGCCGCTGTAGCCCGCCACCCCACAACAACCCCCCCCCCCAGGTTGCTGGCTCGTTCACTGATCGATCGGCCCTTATCCCATACAGCAGTGGTGGCTTCCCCCCTCTGTCTCCTCTATATAGGTCGCGGCTGTGGCTTCTCCCTCCATCTCCTCCATCCAGGTCACGGCTCCGGCTTTCCCCCTCCATCTCTCTCTTCCATCCAGGTCACGGCTGCGGCTTCCGCCCTCCATCTCCTCCATCCAGGTCACAGCTGCGGCTTCCCCCCTCCCTCTACTTTGTGTCCCGGCTGTCGCTGCTTCTCCTCCCAGCCAATGGTGTCTTCAGACTCCCGTCCAATGGGGTCTTAGGGCTCTTTGCCCCATGCTCACCCTTTTTTGAAGCTAATTAGAGCCTCTGGCTTTAATCACGTGCTTCAAATAAAAATAAAAAATAAAAAAACAATTGAAATCCATGTGTCTGGTGCCCCACATGTAGATAAGGGGGCCATATGCATGGATAGGGGGGCGGCGCCCGTGCGCCCTGCATCACCGGGCACCACTGGTCAGGAGGTGTCTTGCCATTATTCAGGAGGAATTTAAAAAAAAAAGCCAACATTTTCTGAATTCTGCTTAGGCACAATTATCATTTCTAAATGTTTTATATTATAGCAAATCCTAATTTATATTGTTTTATAGTCTTCTCCAGCTTTGAAAGGGAATGTTATTAACAGGGCTAGAATTATAGTTGTCCCCCTCAGGCAAGTTACCAAGAACATCCACAAAGCCAACACAATGCGTTTCAGCAGAAGCTTAGAGTGTCATTAAACCCAGACTATGAAAAACTGTTATTACATGTGTAGCACACGGCTCTTTTACTCCCGTCTTTGGCTCACTCACAGGAGGAAAAGGCACACCATGCCACCATGCCCATACCCTCTGGTTTGCAGAGGTTAAGCACACTTGTAACTTACGGGTCTTGCAGCAAGGTTCTCCTTAAAGTTGGTTCTCGTCCCCTAGAATGTAAAGCTAAAGTTTCTATACCCCCAAGTATAAATAAGTGATGGTGACTGCGCTGTGATTAAACTATAGTCGAAGAGTGAGGGAAGGGGCTAGGGCTAATCTAATAAAGGAGGACCAGAAAATGAGTGACGTGATAACATCAAATGAGTGACACAAATGCAAAAAAAAGGTTGATACATATAAATATCACATATAGTGACCGTGAACACATGCAAAAAAAATACAGATATATAATGTCCTGAATAGGTAAAAATAGTGCAAAAAAAAAAAAAAAAAGTGCAAAAAAACGTGTGTTACAAGAAAAAAAATGCAGCACAGCAATGTGTGAACTGCAAAAAAATGTATAAGTCCAAAATGTACCCAATAAACTCTAAAGCAGTAGTTCTCAACTCCTGTCCTCAGGACCCACTAACAGGCCAGATTTTAAGTATTACCTTGGTGAGATGCAGACTAGAATACTGCAATCCCTGAGCAGCAAATTATATCACCTGTGATGCATTTCAGTTATCTTGCAAACCTGGCCTGTTGGTGGGCCCCGAGGACTGGAGTTGAGAACCACTGCTCTAAAGGATGAAAGGTTGATACATATAAATATCACATATATTGACCGTGAACACTTGCAAAAAAATACAGATATATAATGTCCTGAATAGGTAAAAAAAAGTGCAAAAAAACGTGTTACAAGAAAGAAAAAAAAACGCAGCACAGCAATGTGTGAACTGCAAAAAAAAATAAAAAATTATAAGTCCAAAATGTACCCAATAAACTCTAAAGGATGAAAGTTCAGTACTGTAGTGAATCCCGTCACCGTTAGTTGCTAGGGTGTATTACCAAAAAAACTCTTCAGTGCAGATCTACCACTGTGTTTTCAAGCAGCTTACCTCCTGGCTGCAATAAACAGCATGAAGTGCACTCCTGTTGTAGGCAGCAATGGATAGTCCTCTCAGCAAAAATCTCATTCACACTCCCATGGGATGTATAAAGGTATGTAAATGGAAAAGGAAAATAAAAAATGTATATAGCATAACTCTGTGGTACCAGGTTGATTGACTGAAAATAGATTTTCTCAAACTCACTTTTAAATAAGTGAGCATGCACATCAATCCACGAGTAGAGTTGAGCGGGTAGCTGGATATTCGGGTCCGGCGGGTTCGGCCGAACTTCGGAAAAAAGTTCGGATTCGGGACCGAACTTTAACCCGAACCCGGACCCGGACCCCATTGAAGTCAATGGGGACCCGGACTTCTGACGACTAAAAAGGCTCTAAAAAAGTAATGGAAAGGGCTAGAGGGCTGCAAATGGCAGCAAAATGTTGTTAAGAACATGGCAAGTGCTCTGCAAACAAATGTGGATAGGAAATAACTTAAAAGAACATAAAAAAAATTAAAAAATAAAAAAATATGCTGGAGGCCCCCTTTTCAGCAGAAGAGGTACAGGAAGTCATTAAGAACCTCAGAAACTCAACGGCACGATGCCACACATATGGTGGGAATGCCCCAGAATACGCCCTTTCTGGAATAAATTATTTAATTTAATGGATAAGCTAGTGGGAAAATAAAATACTTTGAAATAAAAATGTAGCGGGGTGCTAAATTTAAGGAAAGTGTTTGAGTGGTAAATAGGCTCAAATACCCTAATTCTGTAGGATTCATGGACCATTTTGTCCTCGGGGGACAGTATTGGTGTGCAGTTCCCTGCGGCCTACAGGTGGCGCCTTTTGTGTCCCCTCTTGGCAGTAGTACAGCGGGGCGGGGAACCTGCTGTGCATGCCGGGAGAGCATATAAAAGGGGCAGACCTTTGGCCTGGGGGCTGATGTCCAGTGGGGTCCGCGCCCAGGTGCCTTCGGCCTGGGTGCATGTGTTCCTGTTCCATCTCGGGCACCTTTAGCCCGGGGTGAGGTACTATCCTGGAGTTCTTGCTGCCCTGGGTATGGAGGCCTAGGGGCGGGAGTAAAGCCTGGAGTCCAGAGCCGCCTCGTGTAGGGGACCCTGTTCCAGGGAAGGGAGGATCATTCTGATGGACCGATGCGGGAGTCACGGTGAAGGAATGGTCTGTTGACTCCCTGGAGAGATGTCTTCCCCTTGATATGGGCTAGGTTCGTAGAAGGAGAAGCTCAAGGTCACCTTGACTGTATCAGAGGCCTTATTCAACCGGCCCGTGGCAGGGACCTTATACACCCTGGTCTGTGGCTGAGACCAAAGTTCTCCAGGCCCGTGGCAGGGGCCTTGTACACCCGGTCTGTGGCAGAGACCAACCTCAATGTCTGTGGCAGAGACCGTGCGCCAAAAACTGTTTGAGAAACCTAAGCAGTGAAGTGAATGTGCTACGTTTGTGCCTGGACCTCCTCCACACCTTAAGCTGTCCTGTTTCTTTGCTCTAACCTTTTCTATCTGAGTACAGTTTATTTTGCCATGAGAGAATAAGAGTTGGAGTTTCAGCTGGTGTGGACATTGACTTTACTGGCAATTAAAGGACTTGCCTCTACCTACAGTAGAGGTGAGAATCATCCTCTGGAGGAGTTTTGACTCCGGCTGTGGACACGGCCCGTCAAGTACACCGCTCAACCTCTTTATATAGGAGGATACGGGCTGGTAGTGCGGTGTGCCTTTCTCCCTCCTGCGAAGAGCCAACAACATAAAGGCAGGTAAGGGGGAAAGGATCTGTGCGCTACAAAAAAATAAAATAAAAATTTTAATCTTGGCCTAGCAGGACGAGGTCCATATGGAGTAGGAGGTTGAGGTGGCGGTGGATGTGGCTGTGTAGGTGGAAGCGGCGGTGGAGGAGGACGAGGCAGCCAACACTGGTTCAAAAATACAACAATGGCTGGGTAAGGCCGGTGATGTGTCGAATTCTGTCCCCTGTCGAATAGTGTCCGCCCTGTACTGCGCTTGCTGAGTATGTAGGACAAGGGGATTTCAAAAATCTCCCAAGACTAACGGCGCCTGCGTGTTGAGTTCAGGTGAAGGCCACACCATCCGTGGTTCAAGCCGAGCCAAGCAAGGCCGCGATCGAAGCGAGCCCGTGAGGGGCCCTGTTACTATGTGCTACCGTATGTCCTCTTGGATGGTGGGGCTTGAACCTGCACTCACAGCGCAGGCGCCGTTCATCTTCGGAGATTTTGTGAATCTCCTTGTCCTCTGTACTGCGCAAGCGCTGCGCCTGCGCAGTACGGGCCGGGCACAATCCGATGGCCGGACAGTTTTTGTCACAACACCGGTATACATGTCTATTCTGCACAAGGTACGGACAAGTCCTGTGGGATCCATGCCTGGTTCATGTTAATGAACGTGAGCTTGTCCACATTGGCTCTGGACAGGCGGCTGCGCTTGTCTGTGATAACGCCCCCTGCCGTGCTAAATACACGTTCAGATAATACACTGGCTGCAGGGCAGGCCAGCACCTCCAAGGCATAAACGGCAAGCTCAGGCCATGTGCCCAATTTGGAGACCCAGAAGTTAAAGGGGGCAGACCCGTCATCCAGTACGTGTAGGCCTGTGGACACATACTGCTCAACCATGTTGGTGAAATGCTGCCTCCTGCTAAGACGTTCCATCTCAGCTGGTGGTGCTGGTTGTTGTGGCGTGCTGACAAAGCTTTTCCACATTTCGGCCATGCTAACCCTGCCTTCTGAGGTGCTGCCGGTGCCCCGGCTGCGTTGGCGACCTCTTCCTCCTCCTCTGCCTTCGCCTTGTGCTTCCACCGTACGCCCGCTGTCAGGTGGGAATGCCACCAGCAGCGCGTCTACCAGCGTGCGCTTGTACTCGATCATCTTACGATCCCGCTCCAGTGAGGGAATTAAGGACGGTACGTTGTCCTTGTAACGGGGATCCAGCAGGGTGGCCACCCAGTAATCAGCACCAGTTAAAATGTGGGCAACTCGGCTGTCGTTGCGGAAACACTGCAGCATGTAATCGCTCATGTGTGCCAGGCTGCCCAGAGGCAAAGAAAAGCTGTCCTCTGTGGGAGGTGTATCGTCTGTGTCCTCTGTATCCTCCCAGCCACGCACCAGTAATGGCCACGAGCTGGTCTGAGTGCCACCCTGCTGTGAACATGGCTCCTCCTCCTCCTCCTTCTCCTCCTCCTCCATCTCCTCCTCCACCTCGTCATCCTCCAGAACTGTGCCCTTTCTGCCGGACAATTGTGTACCTGGCGTTTGTTGGTGCAGGAACCCCCCCTCGTAGCCACTTGTGAAAGACTGCCCTGAAAGCCTTTGAAATGATCCCGCTTCCTCCTCCTCCTCCTCATCCTCCTGTGCCACATCCTCTTCCATCATCGCACGAAGCGTTTTTTCAAGGAGGCATAGAACTGGGATAGTAACGCTGAGAACGGCGTCATTGGCACTGGCCATGTTGGTGGAGTACTCGAAACAGCGCAACAAGGCACACAGGTCTCGCATGGAGGCCCAGTTATTGGTGGTGAAGTGGTGCTGTTCCGCAGAGCGACTCACGCGTGATTGCTGCAGCTGAAACTCCACTATTGCCTGCTGCTCGCACAGTCTGGCCAGCATGTGCAAGGTGGAGTTCCACCTTGTGGGCACGTCACATATGAGGCGGTGAGCGGGAAGGCTGAAGTTACGCTGCAGCGCTGACAGGCGAGCAGCAGCAGGGTGAGAATGCCGAAAGTGCGCACAGACAGCCCGCACTTTCTGCAGCAGCTCTGGCATATTGGGGTAATTTTTAAGGAACCTCTGGACCACCAAGTTCAGCACATGCGCCAGGCAAGGGATGTGCGTCAAACCGGCTAGACCCAGAGCTGCTACGAGATTTCGCCCATTATCGCACACCACCGGGCCGGGCTTGAGGCTCACTGACAGCAACCACTCATCGGTCTGTTGTTCCATGTCCCTCCACAACTCCTGCGCGGTGTGGGGATTTTCCCCCAAACAGGAAAGTTTTAAAACTGCCTGCTGTCGTTTACCCCTGGCTGTGCTGAAGTTGGTGGTGAAGGTGTTACGCTGGATGGATGAGGAGGCGGTAGAGGATGAGGAAGCGGAGAAGGAGGAGTTAGCAACAGGAGGCAAACTGAAGTGCCCTGCAATCCTCGGTGGTGGAAGGACATGCGCCAAACCGCTATCTGCCTCAGGCCCAGCCGCCACTGCATTTACCCAGTGTGCTGTTAGGGAGATATAACGTCCCTGACCGTGCTTACTGGTCCACGCATCCGTAGTTAGGTGGACCTTGCCACAGATGGCGTTGCGCAGTGCACACCTGATTTTGCCCCCACCTGGTTGTGCAGGGAAGGGATGGCTCGCCTGGAAAAGTAGTGGCGGCTGGGCATGACGTACTGCGGGACAGCCAATGCCATCAGGCTTTTAAAACTCTGCGTCTCCACCAGACGGAATGACAGCATTTCAAAGGCCAGGAATTTTGAAATGCTGGCATTCAGGGCCAGGGATCGCGGGTGGCTAGGGGGGTACTTCCTCTTCCGCTCCAATGTTTGGGAGATAGAGAGCTGAACGCTTCCATGGGACATTGTGGAGATGGTTGGTGACCCAGGTGGTAGTGTTGCTGGCAGATCCTCTGTTTGCGGGGTGACAGGTGCCACTGTCACTACAGAGGTGGATGAAGAGGCCGAGACTGCAGCAGAAGAGGAAGCAGGAGGAGCCAGAGACCTTTCTTGGTTTTTGAGGTGTCTACTCCACTGCAGCTCGTGCTTTGCACTTAGATGCCTGGTCATGCAGCTTGTGCTCAGGTTGAGAACGTTTATGCCTCGCTTCAGGCTCTGATTGCACAGCGTGCAAACCACTCGTGTCTTGTCATCAACACACTGTGTGAAGAACTGCCACGCTAGGGAAGTCCTTGGACCTGGCTTTGGTGTGCTCGGTCCCTTGCTGCGTTGGGCAGTAGCAGATGTACTGTCTAGGGGACGAATGCTCCGTTTTTGCACCCTGCTCCCTCTTCTGCTGTGCTGGTGGCTCTGTGCAACCACCGCCTCTTCCTCCGAACTACACTGGTCACCTGCATAACGTTGATTCCATGTGGGGTCGAGGACCTCATCGTCCTCCACATCATCTTCCACCCAGTCTTCACCCCTGCCCTCCATGTCTGTCTGCACAATTGCGAAAGCAGCAGCAGTTGGCACCTGTGTTTCGTCATCATCCGAGACGTGCTGCGATGGTCCTCCCATGTACCCATCATGAAACATAAGTGGTTGGGCATCGGTGCACTCAATCTCTTCCACTTCTGGGGCAGGGCTAGGTGGATGGCCCTGGGAAACCCTGCTAACAGAGTCATCGAAAAGCAGAAGAGACTGCTGCATGATTTTGGGCTCAGACTGCTTGGCTGATTTGCAAGGGGGTGAGGTGAAAGACTGATGGACATGGGCTTCAGGTGCCAACTCTGATCTTTCATCAGAAGAGTGGGTGGGAGACAATGTGAAGGAACCCGAGGCACTGTCAGCAACCCAATCTACTATCGCCTGTACTTGTCCTGGCCTAAACATTGGTACAGCCTCATTAGGCGCGACAAAATACCGCCGCAGGCTCGGTCGCCTACTCGCACCTGAGGAAGGTGTTTCACTTGTGCGTGTAGCTGGCACAGATCCACCACGTCCTCTCCCTGCAACAGGAGCTCCACCAGCAGCACCATGACCGGGGCCACCACGTCCCTTTGACCTTCCCCTCATATTTTCCAAATTTAGGATCTTGCCCTAAATGGCGTTTTTTGGAAGACCACAACACACCCACAGTACGTAATGGCTGAAACGCACAGCTACAGAACTGCAGAAAATGCTATTCAAAAAAAAAAAGGTTGTTTTTTTTAGTATAGCACAGTACAAGGAAAATATATAGAAATTGTTTATTTCACACACCTCCAGATGTGTATTTCACACTGCAAAATATTTTCTGTGGCCCTAAATGGCGTTTTTTGGAAGAGCACAACACAACCACAGTATTTAACCACTGAATCGCACAGCTATAGAAGTGCAGAGAATGCTATTCAAAAAAAATGTTGTTTTTTTTAGTATAGCACTGTACAATATATAGAAATTGTTTATTTCACACACCTCCAGATGTGTATTTCACACTGCAAAATATTTTCTGTGGCCCTAAATGGCGTTTTTTGCCAGACCACAACACACCCACAGCACTTAACCGCTGAATCGCACAGCTACAGAAAATGCTATTCAAAAAAAAGGTTGTTTTTTTTAGTATAGCACTGTACAAGAAGAATATATAGAAATTGTTTATTTTACACACCTCCAGATGTGTATTTCACACTGCAAAATATTTTCTGTGGCCCTAAATGGCGTTTTTTGCCAGACCACAACACACCCACAGCACGTAACCGCTGAATCGCACAGCTACAGAAAATGCTATTAAAAAAAAAAGGTTTTTTTTTTAGTATAGCACTGTACAAGAAGAATATATAGAAATTGTTTATTTTACACACCTCCAGATGTGTATTTCACACTGCAAAATATTTTCTGTGGCCCTAAATGGCGTTTTTTGCCAGACCACAACACACCCACAGCACGTAACCGCTGAATCGCACAGCTACAGAAAATGCTATTCAAAAAAAAGGTTGTTTTTTTTAGTATAGCACTGTACAAGAAGAATATATAGAAATTGTTTATTTTACACACCTCCAGATGTGTATTTCACACTGCAAAATATTTTCTGTGGCCCTAAATGGCGTTTTTTGGAAGAGCACAACACACCCACAGTATTTAACCACTGAATCGCACAGCTATAGAAGTGCAGAGAATGCTATTCAAAAAAAATGTTTTTTTTTTAGTATAGCACTGTACAATATATAGAAATTGTTTATTTTACACACCTCCACATGTGTATTTCACACTGCAATTTATTTTCTGTGGCCATAAATGGCGTTTTTTGGAAGAGCACAACAACTCCAACAGTATATAACCGCTGAATCGCACAGCTGCAGAGGCCAGAGAATGCTATTCAAAAATAATGTTGTTTTTTCACACACCTCCAGATGTGTATTTCACACTGCAAAATATTTTCTGTGGCCCTAAATGGCGTTTTTTGCAAGAGCACAACAACCCCAACAGTATATAACCGCTGAATCGCACAGCTGCAGAGGCCAGAGAATGCTTTTTAAAAATAATGTTGTTTTTTCACACACCTCCAGATGTGTATTTCACACTGCAAAATATTTTCTGTGGCCCTAAATGGCGTTTTTTGGAAGAGCACAACACAACCACAGTATTTAACCACTGAATCGCACAGCTATAGAAGTGCAGAGAATGCTATTCAAAAAAAATGTTGTTTTTTTTAGTATAGCACTGTACAATATATAGAAATTGTTTATTTTACACACCTCCACATGTGTATTTCACACTGCAATTTATTTTCTGTGGCCATAAATGGCGTTTTTTGGAAGAGCACAACAACTCCAACAGTATATAACCGCTGAATCGCACAGCTGCAGAGGCCAGAGAATGCTATTCAAAAATAATGTTGTTTTTTCACACACCTCCAGATGTGTATTTCACACTGCAAAATATTTTCTGTGGCCCTAAATGGCGTTTTTTGCAAGAGCACAACAACCCCAACAGTATATAACCGCTGAATCGCACAGCTGCAGAGGCCAGAGAATGCTTTTTAAAAATAATGTTGTTTTTTCACACACCTCCAGATGTGTATTTCACACTGCAAAATATTTTCTGTGGCCCTAAATGGCGTTTTTTGGAAGAGCACAACACAACCACAGTATTTAACCACTGAATCGCACAGCTATAGAAGTGCAGAGAATGCTATTCAAAAAAAATGTTGTTTTTTTTAGTATAGCACTGTACAATATATAGAAATTGTTTATTTTACACACCTCCACATGTGTATTTCACACTGCAATTTATTTTCTGTGGCCATAAATGGCGTTTTTTGGAAGAGCACAACAACTCCAACAGTATATAACCGCTGAATCGCACAGCTGCAGAGGCCAGAGAATGCTATTCAAAAATAATGTTGTTTTTTCACACACCTCCAGATGTGTATTTCACACTGCAAAATATTTTCTGTGGCCCTAAATGGCGTTTTTTGCAAGAGCACAACAACCCCAACAGTATATAACCGCTGAATCGCACAGCTGCAGAGGCCAGAGAATGCTTTTTAAAAATAATGTTGTTTTTTCACACACCTCCAGATGTGTATTTCACACTGCAAAATATTTTCTGTGGCCCTAAATGGCGTTTTTTGGAAGAGCACAACACAACCACAGTATTTAACCACTGAATCGCACAGCTATAGAAGTGCAGGGAATGCTATTCAAAAAAAATGTTGTTTTTTTTAGTATAGCACTGTACAATATATAGAAATTGTTTATTTTACACACCTCCACATGTGTATTTCACACTGCAATTTATTTTCTGTGGCCATAAATGGCGTTTTTTGGAAGAGCACAACAACTCCAACAGTATATAACCGCTGAATCGCACAGCTGCAGAGGCCAGAGAATGCTATTCAAAAATAATGTTGTTTTTTCACACACCTCCAGATGTGTATTTCACACTGCAAAATATTTTCTGTGGCCCTAAATGGCGTTTTTTGCAAGAGCACAACAACCCCAACAGTATATAACCGCTGAATCGCACAGCTGCAGAGGCCAGAGAATGCTTTTTAAAAATAATGTTGTTTTTTCACACACCTCCAGATGTGTATTTCACACTGCAAAATATTTTCTGTGGCCCTAAATGGCGTTTTTTGGAAGAGCACAACACAACCACAGTATTTAACCACTGAATCGCACAGCTATAGAAGTGCAGAGAATGCTATTCAAAAAAAATGTTGTTTTTTTTAGTATAGCACTGTACAATATATAGAAATTGTTTATTTTACACACCTCAATATACAAAAATGCAGCGCTATGCGTATAACAATGTAAAACACCCAAGTGCTCGAAATTAAACTAAATCACAAATGATTAAGTATAAGTCCAAATGTATATGAAACTCCAAAGGATGTGAGAAACATAAATTCGAATCAGTTCCAGTTTGAATCAGTCCCAAATTGTAAAGGTGAATCTTCCAAAGTAAAAAAGTGACTTGTAACGTAACCACCACCACGTGAAAGGGAGGCTTACCAGATGTAATGGACCCAATGCACGTATGTGTAAGGGGTCAGACAGGTTGAATATGTATATGTCCATACATATGGAAACCAGGCCGGCACAATGCACCCTTGTGTCCAAGGTTCAAACTCAGGAAAAAACACCGGAAATTCAAGCCAATAGGAGTATTGACTAGGCTCACATAAAGTTCATGTGGAAAAAGAAGGGAGAAGGCACATAGCGTAATAACGCAAAGGAATTTGAATGAATAAAGGCAGATACACTTACATCCAATCCATGAATATAGCGCTTTGCAAAGACACTCAATGGCAGCAATGGAGTCTCCCGACGCGTTTCGCAAAACCTTGCATCGTCTGGGGCATGTATTTAACCACTGAATCGCACAGCTATAGAAGTGCAGAGAATGCTATTCAAAAAAAATGTTGTTTTTTTTAGTATAGCACTGTACAATATATAGAAATTGTTTATTTTACACACCTCCACATGTGTATTTCACACTGCAATTTATTTTCTGTGGCCATAAATGGCGTTTTTTGGAAGAGCACAACAACTCCAACAGTATATAACCGCTGAATCGCACAGCTGCAGAGGCCAGAGAATGCTATTCAAAAATAATGTTGTTTTTTCACACACCTCCAGATGTGTATTTCACACTGCAAAATATTTTCTGTGGCCCTAAATGGCGTTTTTTGCAAGAGCACAACAACCCCAACAGTATATAACCGCTGAATCGCACAGCTGCAGAGAATGCTATTCAAAAAAAAGTTTTTTTTTTTAGTATAGCATAGTACAAGAAAAATATATAGAAATTGGTTATTTCACACAACTAGAGATATACACTGCAAAATATTTTTTTTGCCCAAAAATAGGTCTTTTTTGCGCACAACAAAGTGCCTTTTTTTTTTTGCAACAGCACAATAAAGTGCCTTTTTTTTTTTTTTTGGGGCCCAAATGTCATGGATATGCATTAATGTCTGTCTGCCATCTTACCTTCCTCCTCATGTGTTCATCTAGAGACCAGACCTCCTTCACCTGGCTTCCTTTATAATCTCCTCCCAGCCTGACTCCACCCCAGGCCCTATCACTGAACACTATATTAACCTGTGCACTGCAAGCCTGCTTTGCTGATCAACGTGTTTGTTAGGCATTGTGTGTTTGGGTTCCTGCCTGCCGTGTGCTACGTCTGTCTCTCTGTTACGTTATTGGCTTGTCCCCGACCATCCCTGTCTGCTCGTGACCCTTGACCTTCGTCTCGTTCTTCGTTATCCTTGTCTGCTTGTGGCCCCTGACCTTCGGCTTGTTATTCGGTTCTCTCTATCGTGTGCTGCTGCTTCCCCTTATCCTACGGGGCGTGAGCTAGGAAACTCCAGGGGCCGCGACCTGGTCCCAGCCTGCAGCGTAACATCCTCACCACTAGAGGCCCTGGAGAAGACCAGCTGGGTCTTAGACTCCGCGCCCTGGGGAATCTTGGCTCTCGCTTCCGTTGGGATCCCGGTTGTGCTCCTCTGGTCCCGCTTTCCACAACCACCCAGTTTCCTATCCACAGAAGCCAGCCATAGGGTTCACTACCTCGCGGTGCACTCCTGTCCCCCTACAGTGTGCATCTGTCACCTGGCCACAGGTGACCCTGACAGTTTGATCAGCCATGAACCCGGCTGACATCCCGCTTCCCGCGGATGATCCATTGCAGGGCATAGTTCGCAGACTTGAGACCCAGGAATCAAATCAGACCCAGGTGATGCGATTCCTCCAGGATCTGGCTTCTCGATTCGAGCAGCTTCAGGTCTCCTTGGGAACCCCGAATCCGCAACCCCAAGTACAACCAGCGGCTGTACCTATCGCACCAGTCGCAGCCTCACACTCACTAAGATTGCCAGCTCCGTTCCGTTTCTCTGGGGACTCCAAGGCCTGCAGGGGGTTTCTCAGCCAATGCACTATTCATTTTGAGCTTCAGCCTCAAAGCTTCCTATCTGACCGGGCTAAGGTAGCCTATATTATTTCCCTCCTCTCCGGTGAAGCTTTGGCCTGGGCTGCCCCCCTGTGGGAGAGGAACGATCCGGTGGTTTCCAGTCTGTCCGAATTCTTGAAGCTCTTTCGTAATATCTTCGAAGAGCCGGCTCGGGCTTCTTCAGCGGCTAGTGCTGTCTTACGTCTTCGCCAAGAATCTAGTTCAGTGGGGCAATATGCTCTTCAGTTCCGTATCCACACAGCTGAATTGAGCTGGAATAATGAGGCCCTGGTCGCTACCTTTTTACATGGCCTCTCTGACCGAGTGAAAGACGAATTAGCGGGAAGAGCCATTCCCGTCGGTCTGGACGATGTAATTTCATTATGCAACCAGATCGACATTCGTTTTCAAGAGAGGTCCTTAGAAAAAAGACGCCAGCACTCTCTGGGTCCTAGCCAGTCTGAGCTCCCCTCCCTTCATTCCGTGGAGCATCCTCTACCTGCTGAAGAACCTATGCAGCTGGGCCGGACCAGACTAACCCCCGAAGAACGTGCTAGGCGCAGAACTCTGGGCTTGTGCCTCTATTGTGGGGGCAAGGGTCATTTTCGTGACTCCTGCTCGCTTCGTCCGGGAAACGCTCGGGTCTAATACATTTGGAAGGTGGAGTATTGGACCCAGAAACATCACCTTCTCGCCTGCTCTTGCCGGTGTCCCTTCATGTAGGCACTTCTCCTCAGTCAACCCTTGCATACCTGGATTCCGGGGCTGCCGGCAATTTCATGGATTGGAGAACTGCTTCTTCTATGAAGCTTACCCTTTCACCTCTCACTACCCCATTGGTAGTCTCGGCAATTGATGGCACTGTTCTCCCAGGGGGCCCTATTCGCTTCCAGACGCTACCCATTAGGATGTCGGTAGGGATTCTCCACCAGGAGTGGATATCCTTTCTTATTCTACCCAAGGCCTCTACCCCAGTTGTATTGGGCCTCCCTTGGCTACAGCTCCACTCTCCACATGTGGACTGGGTCTCTGGGCAGATCCTGGCCTGGGGTTCCTCATGTTTCTCGTCGTGTCTTCTCAAGGTGACCCCCAAGGAGAGTCTTCCGGTTGCTGCCACTTCTGTTTCTTCTGATCTTCCCGCCGCATACAGCGATTACCGGGATGTGTTCTGTAAAAAATCAGCTGAGGTGCTTCCTCCCCACAGGTCTTTTGACTGTGCTATTGATCTTGTCCCCGGAGCAACTCTACCCAGGGGTCGTACCTACCCTCTGTCCATCCCAGAGACCCAGGCCATGTCGGAGTATGTAGCAGAGAATCTGGAGAGAGGGTTCATCCGGAAATCCTCATCGCCTGCAGGGGCAGGGTTCTTTTTTGTTGCCAAAAAGGATGGTACCTTAAGACCCTGCATCGATTATCGGGGTTTAAATGCGGTTACTATTAAAAATCGATACCCCTTACCCTTAATATCTGAGCTATTCGATAGGTTGAAGGGTGCCTCCATTTTCACCAAGTTGGATCTCAGAGGCGCGTACAATCTCATTCGAATACGGGAGGGTGACGAATGGAAGACTGCATTTAACACTAGAGACGGGCATTACGAATATCTGGTGATGCCTTTTGGTCTGTGTAATGCTCCAGCCGTGTTTCAAAACTTTGTCAATGAAATCTTCAGAGATCTGCTGTACCAGTTTGTTGTCATCTATCTGGATGACATTCTGATCTTTTCTGAAAATCTGCTCGTCCACAGAAACCATGTCCGCACTGTACTTCAACGTCTTAGAGAGAACAATCTCTATGCCAAGCTGGAGAAATGTTCCTTTGAATGTTCTGAGGTCCTGTTTTTGGGGTGCTTTGTCTCATGTTCGGGGCTTCGTATGGACCCTGGGAAGGTCTTGGCTATCACCAACTGGCCTCTTCCTGCTAGCCTCAAGGCCACACAGCGCTTTCTTGGCTTCACTAATTATTATAGGCAGTTCATAAGGAATTACTCTTCCATTGCCGCGCCTATTATCGCTTTGACCAAGAAGGGTGTGAATGCCAGAGACTGGCCTCCCGAAGCTGTCTCTGCATTTCACAACCTGAAACAGGCCTTTGTTTCTGGCCCCCTCTTGAGGAGACCAAATCCTGGGAATGCATTTTTTATTGAAGTGGACGCTTCCTCAATGGGGGTGGGAGCTGTGCTTCTTCAAATCTTTGAGAAGAGACGCCAACCATGTGCGTTCTTCTCCAAAAAATTTTCTCAGGCAGAGAGGAATTATGCCATCGGTGATCGGGAACTTCTCGCTATTAAATTGGCGTTAGAGGAGTGGCGTCATCTCTTGGAGGGTTCCCCTCACTCCATAACGATCTTTACCGATCACAAGAATTTACAGTATCTACAGAATGCTAAACGTCTGAATCCTAGACAGGCCAGGTGGAGTCTCTTCTTTGCCCGTTTTAATTTCACGATTACCTACAAACCTGGTTCCTGCAACGGTCGGGCTGATGCGCTCTCTAGGTCATTTGACACTTTGGACGAGGAGTCCGCCCCTGAACCTGAGCCGATCATTCCCACCTCATGCATTGTTGCCCACTCTACCACCCTGAAGTCTAAAATTCCGCCTGGTAAGACCTTTGTCCCCACTGAGCTAAGAGCTAAGATCCTTCGTTGGGGACATGATTCCAAGGTGGCAGGGCATTCTGGATTCCTCCGATCCTTCCTACTCATCAGTCGTCACTACTGGTGGTCTAATCTCCGCTCAGACGTCAAAGACTACGTTAAAGCTTGTCATGTCTGTGCTCAGTCCAAATCCTCCACACAAGCTCCTGCTGGTCTCCTCATGCCCTTGCCTATTCCTAAGGAACCCTGGGCCCATATTGCCATGGATTTTATCACCGATCTCCCACTGTCTGAGAATAATACAGTCATTTGGGTGGTAATCGATCGATTCTCCAAGATGGCTCATTTTGTTCCTCTTCCTGGTCTTCCTTCTGCCCCTGCCTTGGTTCCCATTTTCATTCGAGAAATTCTCCGCCTACATGGGGTCCCTTCTCATATTGTTTCCGACAGGGGAGTCCAATTCACGTCTCGTTTTTGGAGAGCCTTTTGCAAATCCCTCAATATTGTCTTGGATTTTTCTTCTTCTTACCATCCCCAATCCAATGGACAGACTGAGAGGGTTAATCAGGAGTTAGAGGTCTTTCTTCGCACCTTTGTGTCTTCTCACCATGACGATTGGTCCTCTCTACTCCCGTGGGCAGAATTCTCCCATAACAATCATGTGAATACCAGTTCGCAGAAGACACCCTTTTTCACAGTTTATGGAAAACACCCTCAACTTCCTCTTCCTATGATCTGTTCTCCAGACATTCCAGCTTTGGCTTCGGTTCAGGAGTCTCTCAATTCCGTTTGGGGTCACGTTCATGATTCCCTCCGGGCAGCTGCTGAAAAATTCAAAGGCTTTGCAGACCGCCGCAGGCGTAAACCGCCTTCTCTTCAGCCAGGGGACAAAGTCTGGCTCTCTACCAGGAACATCAAGCTCCGAGTTCCTTCTCTGAAGTTTGCTCCACGATTCATCGGTCCATACACGGTAACTGCTAAACTGAATCCGGTTTGTTTCAAACTCCAGATTCCTAAGAGCCTTAAAATCACTAACTCCTTTCATGTTGCTCTTCTAAAGCCTTTAGTCCTCAATAAATTCTCTCGTCCTCTTCCTACCGTGGCGCCTGTCTCGGAGGATAATCAGGAGTACGAGATCAGTCAAATTCTGGACTCCCGACTCTGTAAAGGCGTTCTTCAGTACCTCGTTCATTGGAAAGGGTTTGGTCCTGAGGAGAGGTCTTGGATCACTGCATCTGAGGTCTTTGCACCTCGTCTGTTAAAGGAGTTTCATCTGAAGTTTCCCTCTAAACCTGGGCCCAGGCGGGGAAGGGGGAGGCCTCGTAAGAGGGAGGGTACTGTCATGGATATGCATTAATGTCTGTCTGCCATCTTACCTTCCTCCTCATGTGTTCATCTAGAGACCAGACCTCCTTCACCTGGCTTCCTTTATAATCTCCTCCCAGCCTGACTCCACCCCAGGCCCTATCACTGAACACTATATTAACCTGTGCACTGCAAGCCTGCTTTGCTGATCAACGTGTTTGTTAGGCATTGTGTGTTTGGGTTCCTGCCTGCCGTGTGCTACGTCTGTCTCTCTGTTACGTTATTGGCTTGTCCCCGACCATCCCTGTCTGCTCGTGACCCTTGACCTTCGGCTCGTTCTTCGTTATCCTTGTCTGCTTGTGGCCCCTGACCTTCGGCTTGTTATTCGGTTCTCTCTATCGTGTGCTGCTGCTTCCCCTTATCCTACGGGGCGTGAGCTAGGAAACTCCAGGGGCCGCGACCTGGTCCCAGCCTGCAGCGTAACATCCTCACCACTAGAGGCCCTGGAGAAGACCAGCTGGGTCTTAGACTCCGCGCCCTGGGGAATCTTGGCTCTCGCTTCCGTTGGGATCCCGGTTGTGCTCCTCTGGTCCCGCTTTCCACAACCACCCAGTTTCCTATCCACAGAAGCCAGCCATAGGGTTCACTACCTCGCGGTGCACTCCTGTCCCCCTACGGTGTGCATCTGTCACCTGGCCACAGGTGACCCTGACACCAAAAATGGGTCTTTTTAGCAAAAGCACAATAAAGTGCCTTTTTTTTTTTTCTGCCCGAAATGGGTCTTTTAGCAAGAGCACAATACAGCCACAGTATGGAATAGGTGTATCACTCAACGTAATGCAGTGCTGGTGCACTGAGCTTGCAACACAAACAGATAAACCTATGCAGATCGCTGAGCTATTATATCTCTCAATCTGGACTCCTATCTAAATCTCTCTCCCTGAAAGCACAAACAGGATCCTGCCCCTACACTACACTACACTACACTGTCTCTCTATCTTTTCTATCAGTAGATTGCAGAATCAGGACTAACTCCTATAATATAATTCTCTCCCTCACAGCAACAGCAGCCAGGATCCTTTCCCTACACTGTCTAAAAGCAGAGTGACGATCTGTGCTGTGTGCCTCTTGCTTATATAGAAGCTGGTCACATGCTGGGTCACATGTTGCACTGACCAATCACAGCCATGCCATTAGTAGGCATGGCTATGATGGCTTCTAAGGGCACACCAGCTAATCAAATGGTGATTGGCTGGCCCCTGAAGCATTTCTAACTGCGCCATTAAATTCCCGAATCCGGACCCGAACCCGGACTTTAGCGCAAAATCCGGGTCCGGGGCCGGGGAAAACGCCAAAATTCGGTACGGACCCGAACTTTACAGTTCGGGTCCGCTCAACACTATCCACGAGCACTGAACTCGTCTCTCGGACTGCAACCTTCAGTGATAGTACCCCTCCAATGGAAGTGATTGCAAGATGCCTCCCAGGTGAAGATGCATGGGAAAAAAACACAAACAAGGAATAATGGTGTAGCTCTGAGAATCACAGAAATGGAGTGGCTGCAGTAGATGTTCTCACACTCAAGCCCCGTACACACGATCGGTTTGACTGATGAAAACCGTCCGATGGATGGTTTTCATCAAACCAACCGATCGTGTATGGTACCCATCGGTCTTTTTTCCATCGGTTGTAAAAAATAGAACTTGTTTTAAAATTTTCCGATGGATAAAAAACCAATGGGAATTTCCGATCGTCTATGGGCAAGTCCATCGGTTAAAAAACCCACGCATGCTTAGAATCAAGTCGACGCATGCTCAGAAGCATTAAACTTAATTTTTCTCGGCTCATCGGAGTGTTTTTACGTCACCGCGTTTGGAACGGTCGGTTTTTTGACTGATGTGTGTGGCCAAGACTGATGAAAAACAAATCCATCGGACGAAAATCCATAGGTTATCCGATCGTGTGTACGGGGCTTCACTTTTGGTGGAGGTGAGCGTGGACAACAATCCACGAGCGCCGCGGTCGTAATGTCTGCGCTGCAGGCTGAGCCGATTAGGTCCCTCCAATATCGGTGATCACAGAGTGCACAATACCGATGGAATAAAAAAATTTGGAAGGCGCATAGTGTGAAACTGTAAACCACTAGACGTCTTTATTAAAAGCAATGTAAAAGTGGGAGGGGGAGAGCTCCGGTATCCTAGGATTTTAGCACAGATGCACCCATAGCTGGACGTGAGGAAACGAGCTCGGCGCTCGTAGGATACCGGAGCTCTATTTTTTTTAGTCATGTGAATGGCACAGCACCCTTCCGGGCTCTGTAGACACAGGCTCATACTGGAGATGTGCTCTGCTAATGTAGAGGGCATATATCAGCACAGTGATAGAAGCCCATCTCAAAGATCTTTCCCTGCAGATGCCAAGGAACAAGGAAAGATCATGTGACCACACAACAGCACTTCAGGAATAAGGTACTTGGAGGAACAAAAATACAAAATACAATGGCATGGTATACTGTATGTGATTTACGTGCATGGATGATGGCAAATAACACTTTTTTGTTTAGTATCACTTTATTCATAGCTGACTTGGTGTATTTGTCCCTTTGTCTTAAACACCGCCGCAAGTAAGCAGCCGGGATTAAATTATACCTCAGTTGCATAGAATAAGTATTCCTCACCTGTGCAACTTTGCAGTGCATTTAGTGGAGGAGAAAGACACACAATACTAAAATCCATTCACCATATGCTAAAATACAGGACACAAACTTCACTACAGAGCCCAAAATGAAAGGGAAGGAAAAATTACAAAAGCAGTATGTAAAATATTATAAAGTCCTGTACGTACGTTTAATATTCAGTCCTAATATGGCACATAAAACCCCTTAATGTTTAAACAATAATAAGCTTAATTTTTTATTACTTTTGTGCTTGAATGCCGTACAACACATTGGGGAAGATTTACTAAAACTGGCGCACACAGAATCCGGTGCAGCTGTACATAATAACCAATAAGCTTCTAACTTTCGCTTGTTCAATTAAAGCGGTTGTATACCCTGTTTTTTTTAACTTTTACCTACAGGTAAGCCTATAATAAGGCTTACCTGTAGGTAAAAAGAATATCTCCAAAACCTGTACGGTTTAGGAGAAATTCCCGTCGCAATGAGCCGCTGACTGCAGCGGCGCATGCGCAGCGGAGATTCTCGGCTAAAGCACGGCAGCCGCCGGACCTTGCCGATGCACGGGAGTGACGACATCGCCGCTCCAACCACTCACAGCGTTGGAGCGGCGATACCTGGAAGACACTCCGAGGCAAGATGACATCTCCCTCGGCGTGGACCAGGTAAGTTGCAGACGCCTCGTTCTAAGGTAAGTATTTCATAATGAGCTAGTATGCGGTGCAAACTAGCTCATTATGCCTTTTGCCTTTTAGGTATGAAAAAAAAAAAAAAAGCAGCAGCAGGTATACAATCGCTTTAAGCTTTGACAAAAAAAACCAGAAGGCGACCGGTTACTTTACACAGTTTCACCAGATTCTGTGTGCACCAGTTTTAGTAAATCTCCCCCACCTCCCTGTCTTGTATGTGTCTCAAACTCTAGTTCCCTATTTGATGCCCTTAATCCCAGATAAATGTTTAAAGTTATACTAAACAAACATTGCTTGATTTGCATTATCCCTGCTTTTTATAAAAAACGTGTAAGTACATTTTGGTGGGAGAACCTTTAACTCCTCTGCTGCCGGTCACGTGTTAAAAAACAAAAATCCCAACCCCATAGCTGTTTAGTAGGCATTGGGGAGGAGGGAGGGAGTGGGCTATCATTTATCCAGAGTGCATACGCCCACATGTGTGTCTATAGTCATGTGGGCTGAACAAATAAGAAAAATGAGGAAATGAACAGCTTAGAAGGGAACTGAAACTGGAGCAGCAACCAGGATTTTTGCAACAAGGATTTTTGCAGAATACAGAAAACAAATCACATAGTGACTGAGTGAGTATGAACAGTATGTAATATAGCATGTCCTAACAGTTTTTTAATGATGTGGATTTAATGGCGCTTTAACCTGTTGCCGACCGCCCCACGTATATGTACTGCAAGCCGGCGGCTCCTACAGGTGAAATCACGTACCTGTGCATCATCTTTACTTCTGGGTTTGCGGTGCTCAGCTCCTGCTGTGATTGGACACAGTGGGAGCCAATCAGCAGGTCCGGCAGACCCGAGGTCTGCTGGGACCTGACGATCGTTCCTGACAGAGGCAGAATGGCGGTCTGCCTATGTAAACAAGGCATATCGCCATTCTGTGACAAGGGAAGACTAAGCAGGAACACAAATCTCTGTATTCCCACAGTACAAGCACCCCCACACAGTTAGAAAGCATTCCCTAGGGACACATTTAACCCTTTGATTGCCCCTGATGTTAACCCCTTCCCTGCCAGTGTCATTAGTACAGTGACAGTGCATATTTTTTTGCACTGATCACTGTATCGGTGTCACTGGTCCTCAAAAAGTGTCACTTAGTGTCTGATTTGTTCGCTGCAATGTCGCAGTCCCACTATAAATCGCAGATCGCTGCCATTACTAGTAAAAAAAATATCCCATAGTTTGTAGACGCGATAACTTTTGCGCGAACCAATCAATATACGCTTATTGGGATTTTTTTACCAAAAACATGTAGCAGAATACATATTGGCCTAAACTGATGAAGAAATTAGATTTTTATTTTTTAATTTTTTTTATTGGGTGTGTCTTATAGCAGAAAGTAAAAAAAATATATATATTTTTTCAAAATTGTTGGTCTTTTTTTGTTTATAGTACAAAAAATTAAAACCACAGAGGTGATCAGATGCCAAAAGAAAGCTCTATTTGTGAGAACAAAAAGGGCATCAAATTTTTGGGGTACAGCGTCGCACGACCGCACAATTGTCAGTTAAAGTAACATAGTGCCGTATCGCAAAAAATGGCCTGGTCATGAAGGGGGGTAAACTATCCGGAGCTTAAATGGTTAATATGCACCATAACCAAAAAAATGTAATGATTTTTGTACAGGACCATTTATTAATATGCTGGTAGAGAGATGGTGCTCATCTAATAAAATGTATCTTTATCATTATGGGTATTAAATCCAACTTTTTATTAATTTTATCTGCTACTTTCCAGTCTTGTTTGAAGTTGTTTCCTCTAAAACAAGGGAAATGAGAAAGAGATGCCATAAATCACTAAGATCCTAATGGTGGTTTAAACCATCAGGCGCATTAGAGAAAAGCCTATGTAGCCAACAGACCTTCTGCTTAAGGAACTTTCAATGTAAATTCCCACCAATGTCTCCCAAGGTAACTAATTAATTTATGTGAAAAACAAACACTGCCACATTCCCTCCATGCACCTCCATGAAATGGAGACATTGAAGGGTTTTGTGGTTCCTAAATTTTGACTTTCAATAATGTTTCCCTATTCTGATTCAGAGGGGTCTAATAGTCCACCCTATGTGTTGTATAGAATAGACATGTGAGCTGTCAATAAATTTGTTTAGTTTCGTTCCGTTTCGTATAAGACGAAAATTTGTATTTCGTAATTCGTGTCCGAAATTCAATCTGGATTTGTTTCGTCCGAAATGTGAATTTTCATTAGATTCGTTAACTTTTCGTAACAATTACGAACATTTGTTATGATGAATTTAAAAAGCAAAAAATACCTTTCTCAATATGGCAGTCGTCGACTCATTATGCTCATTATGAGGGGCTCCCATCATCCCTGTGCTATGCTGACTTCCTGGGTTTGTAGTAGCCGGTTAATTCGTATTTCGTAATTCGTGTCCGAAATTCTATTTGGATTCGTACGAAATACGAAAGTTCGTTAGGTTCGTTAACTTTTCGTAACAATTATGAACATTCGTTATGAGGGGCTCCCACCATCTCTGTGCGGTGCTGACTTCTTCCTGGGGCCGTACCCCTGCTGTGCTCATTATGAGGGGCTCCCATCATCCCTGTGCTGTGCTGACTTCCTGGGTTTTTAACTTCATCATAACGAATAATCGTAATTATTATGACAATAATGAAACGATATTAACGAACATTCTTATTTTGTCCAATTCTGAATCTCCCATCAACTACCAGTAGCAGTCTGAGCAGTCTCCCACTCCCGAAACGAAATTTGTCAACGAAATTTCGTATTTCGTATAAAATTCGTAAGAATAGAAATTTGTATTTCGGATGCTTCCGAATGTACGAATTTTCGGAAATTTTCGATTCGTACGAAACGAATCGCACATGTCTAGTATAGAACAGATTTTATATGTTATTACATACACTACATTATAAGTGTATTGCCGCGTACACACGACCATTTTTAATGTCATTGAAAAAAACTGTGTTTTTCTCGACGTGATTCTTCTCAAGCCTGCCTTGCCTACACACTATTGTGGAAAAAAATGCTTGAGTAAAGTGCGGTGACGTACAACACGTACGACGGCACTATAAAGGGGAAGTTCCATTCGGATGGCGCCACCCTTTGGGCTGCTTTTGCTGATCCTCATGTTAGTAAAGTTTGTTGAGAGACGATTTGCGCTTTTCAGCCTTGTGCTTTTCAGTCCGTTACAGCGTGACAAATGTGCTATCTCCATTACGAACGCTAGTTTTACCAGAACGAGCGCTACCGTCTCATAACTTGCTTCTGAGCATGCACATTTTTTTCACGTCGTTAAAGCCCACACACGGCCGTTTTTCATGACGAGAAAAACGACGACAAAAATTTGAGCATGTTCCATATTTTTAATGGTCATTTTTCACGTCGTGAAAAATGCTCTGGAGCCCACACACAATCATTTTTAATGACCAAAAAAAAAATGGCATTTTTCTCGTCATGAAAAACGGTCGTGTGTACGCGGCATTACAGTTAATAAACTGTTTTATGAGGAATACTTCACCAGGTACTGTTGATCTCACCTCCTTAGTCTTTTGATGTACTCTATAATATCTATAAGTTATATACCCATGTCTATTTGAACCATTTACTATTACCGTATATACTCGAGTATAAGCCGAGTTTTTCAGCACATTTTTTTGTGCTGAAAATGCCCCCCTCGGCTTATACTCATAGTCATCTTTTTGCGCCTGATCTCCCAGACTTTGGGGACCCGGTACCGGCCGGCCATAGGTCCCCTGGACCCCAAACTTGGCACACATGTAACCCAACTCTTCCTCTATAAGTGTGCAAAGTGTGTTGTCCAGGGGATCTACGGCCGGGGAGCACTGATTTTTCAAACCCGAACACCCCTTCCATAGACTCCCATGTTAAATGGTAATTTCTCCGGTGACTTTGGGGAACCGGTACCGGCCAGTCGTAGGTCCCCTGGACCCGAAACTCGGCACACATATAGCCCGATTTCTCTTCTACAAGTGTACAAAGATTGTTGTCTGGGGGACCTACAGCCGGGGAGCACTGATTTTTCAAAGCCGGGCACCCCTTCTGTAGACTCCAATGTTAAACGTCAGTCTAGTCATGGACACAGTGAGGCATAAACACAGTGAGGCATGCACATGGACACAGTGAGGCACAGTGAGACATGCAGATGGACACCCTAGGCTTATACTCGAGTCAATACGTTTTTCAATTTTTTTGTGGTAAAATTAGGTGCCTCCGCTTATATTTGGGTCGGCTTATACTCGAGTATATACGGTAATTAAGTCTGACTTTCACTTCCATTACTTCATAGGTGTGCGCAGCCTAATGCATTAGGGTGTGCACCCTTAAGCTCAAACACACATGCATGTGTATGTATCTACATATATATGACCCCGGCACATTGATCTCCCTGCTGGCACAGTGAAAGAGAAGAGCATAAACACTTCTCTTATGGCAGAACCGGTAAGAGGGAGATCTTTCCCATGTTCCTGTTGTTACACAGAGCGATAACACTAATAAGCATGGGGTGATTAGGGTGTGCTTGGGCACAACCGGCACACCCTGTGCGCACACCTATGCATTACTTGCATATTGACCGATGAAAATGAACCCAAAGTCGGCGAGTGCCATCTTGAAAAATGGCAGCTTCTCTGTTGTAGTTCTTTATCACTACATAGTAAAGGTAAATTATTTTAAATATGTTCTTTAACTTGTGCATTTGACACTGTCAAATGGTGCCAAAATTGCCTTCATCATCATTTTTCTTCCTACTAATGACACATTTATCTTGCAATAATGTGTCTCTGCTACTTTTCTTAGCTTTATCTCTCACCTGTTAAATAAATCCCCCTGGGTAACCTCTGTTTCTCAATCTTTATTCTACTATTCTAGATTCTTTCAAACACAATTCCTCACTTGAGCAGTTCCTACACGCTCTAACCAATTCCCCCATCTGAATGGCTTTGATGGTGTGGGAGGGGTGACAGCTCATTGCATGTAAAATTGTATTACCTGCACAATACTTACTGAAAGAGCAGGTGAAAACCTTTCCTGTTGATCTATGCACTCTCAATGTTATAATGTTATGCTTAAAAAAAAAAAAAACAATATTCTCCATTTGCCAGACATACAGTATGTGAATTATTAGGATTTACATCTCTTGAATTAATATTGTGAGCAAACTCACTACCAAGCCGCAGACACATGTGACTCTAAGGAATCAAACAACTTAAGGAGTTCAGCGAGTTCTGTTTTTTTTTTGCTGCTAAAGTTGTAACAAACAGTTAGGCTTCTTTCACACGGGACGGATCAGTCATGATCCGCCCCGTGAACCTCCGCTTGCTCAGCGGGATCGCTCCGTTGATCCCCGCTGAGCCGGCTGATGACTGGGCGGTCCCCGCACACTGTGCAGGGACCGCCCTGTCAGATCTCCGCTCTCCCCTATGGGGGGATCGGATGAACACGGACCGTCTGTCCGTGTTCATCCGATCCGCTCCGCAGACGGATAGAAAAATAGAAATTTTTCTATCCTGAAAAACGGAGCGTAGCGGACACGGGTGAGATCGGGTGTCAGCGGATGTTCATCCGCTGACATCCGCTGTCCCATAGGGATACATGTATGTCCATTTTTCATCCGAAAACGGATGGGTGAAAAACGGACATACGGTCCGCCCGTGTGAAAGGGGCCTTAAAAAAAAGAATAAAATAAGCTATTACAAATATCCAGAGAGTAAAAAAAGAAAGGAAAGACAGAAAGAAGACAAGAGGAGGAGAAGAACAAATGCACAAATGTTATCTACAACAAACCGCAACACAAAAAAATGAAATATTGTAACAATATGTTTACATTTAATAAGAAATTGACTCTAAGTAAAAAAATTATTTTGCCTAAGGGGTTGTCATTTGCACCTGTTTATCATTGTTATGTGTTTAGATCCTTACTTGACGTGAATATATTTGTAAAAAAATGTAATACTATGTAAATATTTTTTGAGTATTGATGAGAACAAGAAAATTGTTAATGTCCAACCTATGGAGAATAATGATGGTCTGGTTTCTTTTGATTTTCATGATATGCGTGCTAGATTGATGCTGGAACAACTAAAGTGTGAGACAAAAAAGTAGATCCTGTGGAAATGGTAGCATCACTAGACTCAATATGGGAGATAAATACTTGGATCTGATTCAAGGAAAAGGTTTAGCTGCAGAATTTTTATCAAGAGGTATAATGAGATCTAATGAGGTTAAAGGATAGAAAGAGTAGAGAGAAAAAGCGTAACATTACAGGGGAAGAACAAACCTCAAAAAGGAGTTTATATCGCTTCTGGGCCTTTTGGCTAAGATCAAGTGTAGTATCTGTTCTTATCAGTTTAATATCTGAGGATCATATATTAGCCACTTACCTACAGGGCACTTTCACTCCCTTCCTGCCCAGTCCATTTTGTCGCACTTTGAATGACAATTGCACGGTCATGCTACACTGTAACCATGTATCATTTATTCACTTTCTTCACACAAATAGAGCTTTCTTTTGATGGTATTTAACCACTTGAGACCCGCGCTATAGGCGAAAGACGTCTGCAGCGTGGCTCTCAAGTGCCGGGTGGACGTCCATGGACGTCCTGCTGTTTACATCCCTGCCCATGAGGGCACGCGGCGGGGAACAGCTGTGCCCGCCGCGTCACGTGATGCCGATGCGCGTGCCTGGTGGCCGCGATGTCCGCTAGTTACACGTGATCGGCGGTTACAGAGGCAGGACGTGGATCTCTGTGCGTAATGACAGAGATCCACGTCCTGTCAGGGAGAGAGGAGACCGATACTGTGTCCCTTGTACATAGGGACACAGATCGGTCACCTCCCCCAGTCAGTCCCCTCCCCCACACAGTAAGAATCACTTCCAGGGAACATTTTTAACCCCTTGATTGCCCCCTAGTGTTAACCCCTTCCTTGCCAGTCACATTTATACAGTAATCAATGCATATTTATAGCACTGTTCGCTGTATAAATGTGAATGGTCCCAAAATAGTGTCAAAAGTGTCCGATATGTCCGCCACAATATCGCAGGCCTGACAAAAATCGCAGATCGCCGCCATTACTAGTAAAAAAAGAAAAATATAATAAAAAAATTCATAATTCTATCCCCTATTTTGTAGGCGCTATAACTTTTGCGCAAACAAATCACTATACACTTATTGCAATTTTTTTTACCAAAAATATATAGAAGAATACATATCGGTCTAAACTGGGAAAAAAAATATTTAAAAAAAAAAAATTGGGATATTATTATAGCAAAAAGTAAAAAATTATTCTGTTTTTTTTTTCAATATTTTCTGTCTTTTTTTTTTTTTTATAGCGCAAAAAAGAAAAACCGCAGAGGTGATCAAATACCACCAAAATAAATCTCTATTTGTGGGGAAAAAATGATAAAAATATAATTTGGGTACAGCGTTGTATGACCGTGCAATTGTCATTCAAAGTGCATCAGCGCTGAAAGATGAAAATTGGTCTGGGTACGAAGGGGGTTTAAGTGCCCAGTAAGGAAGTGGTTAATTACTGCTGGGATTTTTATATATAAAAAAAAGACAGAAGATTTTGAAAAAAAAAAGTTTTTCTTAGTTTCTGTTAGTAAATTTTGTAAATAAATATTTTTTCTCCTTCACTGATGTGTGCTGATGAGGCGGCACTGATGGGCACTGATAGGCTGCACTGATGAGGTGGCACTTATGGGCATTGATGATGCGGCACTTATGGGCACTGATTAGGTGGCACTGTTGAGGAGGCACTAATATTCTGCACTTATGGGCACTGATAGGTGCCACTGATATGTGGCACCGATGAGCACTGATAGGTGGCACTGGTGGGCACTGATAGGTGGCACTGATGGGCACTGATAGCCGGCACTTATGGGCACTGATAAACGGCATGGATAGGCAGCACTAATGGGCACTGATGGGCTTCACTAAGTGGCATAGATGGGCGGAACTGATGGGCATTGATGGGATTTACTAATAGGCATTGATGGGCAGCACTAATAGGAGGCACTGAAAGCCAGCACTGACTGGCATCACTAATGGGCTCTGATTGCTGGCTCTGGTGGGCACTGATTGTTGACACTAGTGGGCACTGATCGCTGGCACTGATTGGTGGCACTTGTGGCGCTCTAATGTAATCAGGGCACTGATCATCAGTGCCCTGATTACATCTCTTACTGTCCCTTGCGAGGAAATGCCGCTGATCGTCTCTCCTCGCCACACACTCTGTCAGTGTGAGGCGAGGAGCGCCGATTACCAGCACTTCCTTGTTTACATGTGACCGGCTGTGATTGGACACAGCTGATCACATGATTAAAGGGCCGCGCTGTGTCCTAGCAACACGGCGCAATGGTGATCGCTAGGGGCGCAGAAGCGGCCATTCGGGTGCATCGTCATATGACGTCCACCCAAAACGAGAGCCGCATCGTCCTTCCGTCATTTGACGGTGGGCGGTTGGCAAGTGGTTAATTCGATTTTTAGAGCAGGGAGCTTGCTCTGTCCACTCCACGCATCAACCTGGTATTGCAGTACCTCCAGGACTGGTGCAAATTAATAAATAAATAAGGATTTGAAAGAAAAGGATCTGGCAATCAAGAATGCAGATAAGAGGGGTGAAGTGGTTATCCTTAGTGCCCAGGAATATGAATTGGAAATCTTATGGCAGCTTCAGGATGGGTTTTAAAAGGGGATCTCATCGCATCATTCCAAAATGCCCCATTTAAACTTATTCAAAAAGGTGAGCAAATAGGAGCATTAAGTAAAAAGGTTCCTGAATACCGGTATCTCCAAGTGGAGAAACTAATTACCCCAATTTTTCATCACCTGCCTAAAGTACACAAGTCGGGGATCTTAGGGAATGGGTTGGGTCACAGCTGCAGGTATTGGTACACAGACTCCCAGGATTTATAAAAGATACAAAGTCAGTCCTCTGTCACATAGACCACTTTTCCGGAAAAATGGGTACTCTGCAATCCCACAACAGCTGGCTCTTGTTGCTTTGAGGCATCAATTGAGAATCTCTAGTAATTATAAAGAACTACAGGATTTTTGCTACATCAGTAGAATTCCTAATAGCACACAATTATTTTATGTTTACTATAAACAGTATTATTTGCAAGCTCAGAGCCGCATTGATGCTTACCTGGCGTTACATGTCAAAACGGTAGTTTGAGTATATGATCATCTATGCCTAATCATATATCTTCTCCACAGTACCTTGGCATCTCCTGAGGAAGCCTTAGTGTGTAACGCATTGAGATTTGATTTCCGCCAGATATAGCACCACATTTATGATGTTATGCAAATAGTATATATTCATAGAACACCTTTAGACATCTGTATATGGTTATAACAGAGTGCAAAAATGGGGTAAAAAACAAGGTAATTGGGTACTTTGACTATATATGTGTAAAAATATTTGAAACTTGATTTTATTTCAGATTCTTGATCTATTTTGTATGTCTATGTGTAATCAAATAAACTCTTGAATTTTATTACAAGTCCTGTTTATACATTATTTAGAAGTTGCACCAGTACAAAGTCCAATGCTTCTGACACTTTTTTGCAAATCATTTACTAGGGATGTGGTGCATTTAGTGTTCATCTTTACTCTTGTTCTTAGAGATGGGCCAACTGTTCAGTCCAAGCACACAGTGAATAGCTGCCTGTTGTTAAGGAGCTGGGCAGAAAGCCAGCTGCTATGTCCTTAACAACTGATGAGTAATCAGCTGTCAGCGGACTTCCCCGCTGACTGCTAAATGAAAAAAAAACTCATTGCCAGCAATAGATAAATTTGAAAAGAAATGGCGCGAGGGTCTCCCAATCCATACCAGGCCCTTTGGGTCTGGCAATAATTATAAGGGGAACCTCATGCCAAAATAGCAAAAAAACGGCATGGAGTCACCCCCAAATTTTTTATCAGATCCTTTGCCCCCCCTATCCAAAGTACCTTGTCCCCATGATGATGGAGACAAGGGCGACTTCACCACAACCCTGGGCAGTGGTTGCCTGGGTCTGCAGGCAGGGGGCTTATCGGAATCTGGAAGCTCCCTTTAAGACGGGGGCATCCAGATCCTGCCCCCCTATGTGAATGAGTAGGGGTACTCATTCACCAAAAAAAATGTCAAAAAGAAATAAAAACACATATAGTTTTAGACTATTCCCTTATTAAAATAAAAAAAAAACAATGTAACTCAATGTAGATCCATCGTCAATCACAACGCCCGCCGCACCGCCGTACCCAAAAAAAAGCAAAAAAAAAGCTCCGCCCACAATGAAGGCTCACCGCTGACTGACTGCTCTGCCAATTGACAGTTTTTAAACAGGTAAGGGGCAGGGCCATCCGGCGACATCACCTGGTTGCACCGCCCGTCAGTGATGTCATAAGGGGCGCTGCCACCAGGGGACGCCACCAAAGCTTGCAGATGGGAAAATCGATTTAAATGTCTCTTTTATATATATATATATATATATATATATATATATATATATATGTCAGTTTTGCTTCAGCAGGTTCTATACACAGCACAGATGTGCCACTTTACATGCAGACTAAGCTGACCCTCAAAGCACTATATTTAAAGGATTTTTTTTTTCATTGTTACACTCTAAGCATCATAAAATCATTGCTCCTTTAAAAATGTTGATACATGTCCCCCAGGGCAGTACCCGGGCCCCCCCATACCCTTTATGGCCAGTAACTTGCATATAAGCCTTCAAAATGGGGACTTTTGATTTTTCAAGTTCTTTTTTTTTTTTTTTTTTTGGTGTGAAGCCATTGTGTGTGTGTGTGTGTGTGTGTGGGGGGGGGGGGGGGGGGGGTTCGTTCGGCCCATCACTTCTTGTTCTTTACGTAATATTACAACTTTACAAGCAATGAGCTGTCATCCCATTTTATTGGTACACATAGGGGGAGATTTACTAGACTGGAGCATTAAGAATCTGGTGTAGCTGTGCATGGTAGCCAATCAGCTTCTAATTTCAGCTTATTCAGTTAAGCTTTGACAATAAAACTTGATAGCTGATTGGTATCTTTGCAGAGGTGCACCAGGTATTGCACTCAACAGTTTAAGTAAATCTCCCCTATAGAGACTGCCCGGGTAAGGAATTGTGTCTGAAAGTATCAGGCAGAAAATAGTAGAAGAAAGATTGAGAAACAGAGGTAACTTGAAGGGATTGGTTCAACAGATAAGAGATAAAGCTAAGAAAAAAAGAAGACACATTGTTGCAAGATAAAGGTTATTAGCAGGAGAAAGGAAGATGATAAAGTTAATTCTGTCACCCCCTGTAGTGTTGAATTTGCATAGATCATAGAACTTGTTAAAACAAATTTACCTATACTATATAGTAATAAAGAACAACAGATTTGACATAGAAACTGCTGTTTTTCAAGCTGCCAAGCACCGACTTTAGTCTCATTGTTGTCTACCAGTCATTATGCAAGTGTAGCTCCTTTTTCCTTGGCCAGCTACCACACACCATTGCAGTTCCCAATTTGTTAATGGGATCTACTGGTTTCGTTGTTTTGGGTCTGCAGCAATTACCCCCCCCCCCCCCGAGTGGATCCTTTAGCTCCGTTGTCTAGGTACACAAATATCTTCCAGGAGTAAGGCCAATGTCCACACATGAGTAAAACCTAATCAGCAAGGCTTTATTCTTTTTCTTCTTTGAGTCAATTCTTGAACAGAGGAAAAGCAGGAGGTTGAAAGAAGTGGGGGAAGGTTCAGGTACGCAACACTTAAGTTCAGTATCTACACTCGTCGCCACTCAAGCCGGAGTGGGTTTTGCTCACCCGGATAGTCCCTATGAGAGCGGTCCTAGCAGCCGGGATAGAGCACGGATGTCAGAGACGATGGATCCCCTCTAGGTAAGTCTCCAGGCCTCTCCCCGAGATAGCAGTACCGTCGCTAATCTCCGCCGGGACTGATCCTCCCCTGGACTCCTTTTCCTAAAGATGGGCCCCCTTCCAAGTGGACAGCCTGGGATCCTTCTCTGAAGCGTAGGCCCTAGTCAGCGGAGCTGGGCCTACAATGCAGCAACAGGGCCTCGGGCTGAAGGTGCCCGAGGCCTAAGCACACTCGCGTCCCTCGTGCCATGCGGGCCACGAGGCACACTCACTGGACCAGAGGTCCCCCTTCACGCCTTGGGGTCGCCCTGGAATCGCATCACGCCAAATGGCGTCTGCCCCTTTTGTACCCTCTCCCAGCATGCACAGCGGGTAGACCACGCCCACTGCATGGCTGCCGAGAGAGAACACCCAAGGTGCTGTGATACCCCCGTAGTCTAGCCCGTGCCGGTGGTGACAGTGCCACCTGCAGGCAAAGGAGAACAACACTGCCGGGCAGTATCACACCCAGAGCAGAACAACAACTGAATCATAATTGGTCTGAGCCCAACTACCCGCTCAGACTGCCCTTAAATTTCCACATAGTGCCCCCAAATATTGGGGGGGGCGCTGCACCAGTAATAAAAGAGAAAGTCAAACTTAGTTAACAGTAAAGCTTTATAGAAAAGTGGATATACAGCCTGTACATATTGTAGGGTGCAAGGAGATTGTTGAAGTAGTCTGTTGAAGTAACTGTTGAAGTAGTCTTCATTAAAGTGGTTGTAAACCCACTTTCTAAACAAACACCTACAGGTAAGCCTAGATTAAGGCTTACCTGTAGGTGCATGAAATATCTCCTTAACCACTTAACAACCACCTGCCGACAAATAACGTCGACAAGGTGGTTGCTTAACTCTGGGAGGACGTTATATAACGTCCTCCCAGAATCGCGCTCCCGCGCGCCCCCTGGGGCGCGCACACGGGAAACTCCGTGACCCGGCGGATCACGAATCGCGGTAAATCGCCGCTGATAGCGGCCGTTTACCACGTGATCGCTCCGTCAAATGACGGAGCAATCACTTGTAAACAGACCGGCGTCATTTGATGACGCCGGTTCCTCCCTCCCCTCTCTGTACCGATCGGTACAGTGTGAGAGGAGAGGGGAGGGTGCAGATCGAGGCAGCAGCGCTGTGGGCTGGATCTGTGACAATTGCAGTCACAGATCCAGCCATCCATCCATCCCTGCTCAGCCATCCCTGTGCTATACCCTGCCAATACTCTGCAATACACCCTGCCAATACTCTGCAAAATACCCTGCCAATACTCTGCAAAATACCCTGCCAATACCCTGGTGCAATACTCTGCAATACCCTGGTGCAATACTCTGCAATACCCTGGTGCAATACTCTGCAATACCCTGGTGCAATACTCTGCAATACCCTGCGCAATACTCTGCAATACCCTGCAAAATACTCTGCAATACCCTGCAAAATACTCTGCAATACCCTGCGCAATACTCTGCAATACCCTGCGCAATACCCTGCAAAATACTCTGCAATACCCTGCGCAATACCCTGCAAAATACTCTGCAATACCCTGGTGCAATACTCTGCAATACTCTGGTGCAATACTCTGCAATACCCTGCGCAATACTCTGCAATACCCTGCGCAATACTCTGCAATACCCTGCGCAATACCCTGCAAAATACTCTGCAATACCCTCCACAATACTCTGCAATACCCTCCACAATACTCTGCAATACCCTCCACAATACTCTGCAATACCCTCCACAATACCCTGTGCAATACCCCGTGCAATACCCTGCCATACACCGCAATACCCTGCCATAGTCCGCAATACTCCGCAATGCCCGGCAATACTCCGCAATGCCCGGCAATACTCCGCAATGCCCGGCAATACTCTGCAATAACCACTTCCCGCCCTCCGGCCATCATATGACGTCCTTGACTTTGTGCGGGGATATCTGAATGATGGGTGCAGCTACAGGCATCATTCAGATATCAGCTTTTTCAGCCGGCGATTCCCTACACCATAACAACAATCATAGTGGCTGTTCTGCCGCTTGATCATTCTTACGGGAGGCGAGAGGGGATGTCCCCCCCCCCCGCCGCCCTCCGGTGCTTCTACCGACTCGCCGCTACGATCAAAGCCAGGATTGTTGTTTTTTTTTGTATTTTTTTCAGGCTTCCCAGCCTAGAGGTGAGATGTGGGGTCTTATTGACACCCCCCCCATATCTCACTGTAAAGAGGACCTGTCATGCCATATTCCTATTACAAGGGATGTTTACGTTCCTTGTAATAGGTATAAAAGTGATCAAAAAAATGTTTGGGGCGGAAAAACATGTCAAACTAAAATAAATAAAGTAAAATGAAGAATATAATTTTTTTTTTTTTAAAGCGCCCCTGTCCCCGTGAGCTCGCATACAGAAGCGAACGCATACGTAAGTCCCGCCCACATATGAAAACGGTTTTCAAACCACAAATGTGAAGTATCTCTGCGAACGTTAGAGCGAGAGCAATCATTTTGGCCCTAGACCTCCTCTGTAACTCAAAACATTTAACCAGTAAAAATATTTAAAGCGTCGCCTATGGGGATTTTTTAAGTAGCGAAGTTTGGCGCCATTCCACGAGTGTGTGCAATTTTTAAGGGCGACATGTTAGGTATCTATTTACTCGGCGTAACTTCATCTTTCACATTATGCAAAAACATTGGGCTAACTTTACTGTTTTTTTTTTTTTTTAAGCACAAAACATTTTTTTTCCGTAAAAAACGCGTTAAAAAATTGCTGCGCAAATATCGTGCGAGATAAAAAGTTGCAACAACCACCATTATATTCTCTAAGGTCTTTGCTAAAAAAACATATATAATGTTTTGGGGTTCTATGTAATTTTCTAGCAAACAAATGATGATTTTTACATGTAGGAGAGAAATGTCAGAATTGGCCTGGGTGCTCCAGAACGCCTGAAGGTGCTCCCTGCATGTTGGGCCTCTGTATGTGGCCACGCTGTGTAAAAGTCTCACACATGTGGTATCGCCATACTCAGGAGGAATAGCAGAATGTGTTTTGGGGTGTAATTTGTGGTATGCATATGCTGTGTGTGAGAAATAACCTGCTAATATGACAATTTTGTGAAAAAAAAAAAAGAGAAAAAAAAATCTTGATTTTGCAAAGAATTGTGGGAAAAAATGACAACTTCAAAAAACTCACAATGCCTCTTTCTGAATACCTTGGAATGTCTTCTTTCCAAAAAGGGGTCATTTGGGGGGTATTTGTACTTTTCTGGCATGTTAGGGTCTCAAGAATTGAGATCGGCCGTCAGTACTTCAGGTGTGATCAATTTTCAGATATTGGCACCATAGCTTGTGGACTCTATAACTTTCACAAAGACCAAATAATATGCACCAATTTGTACTTATTTTTACCAAAGATATGTAGCAGTATAAATTTTGGCCAAAATTTATGAAGAAAAAATAGTCATTTGCAAAATTTTATAACAGAAACGAAAAAAAAATCATTTTTTTACAAAATTTTCAGTCTTTTTTCTCTTATAGCGCAAAAAATAAAAAACCCAACAGTGATTAAATACCACCAAAAGAAAGCTCTATTTGTGTGAAAAAAAGGACAAAAAATTCATATGGGTACAGTGTTGTATGACTGAGTAATTGTCATTCAAAATGTGAGAGTACCGAAAGCTGAAAATTGGTCTGGTTATTAAGGGGGTTTAAGTGCCCAGTTGTCAAGTGGTTAACCTACATGGTTAAGGAGATATTTGCATTTAAATGCGGCGACGGTGATGTCACGCGCATGCACATGGGGTTAATCCCATTCACAAATTCGGCTAGGTCGCAGTATTCGATGACGTAGCCGAATTCGACGGGTCATGCGCGCATGCGCAGAGTCACGTCTTCGCCGCTCCGGCCAATCACAGCGCCGAAGCTATCGCCGCAGCGATGGACACGTCTAGATGGAGGGACGCGGACTGCTTCGGGAGCCCCGATCTAAGGTAAGTGGTACATAATGAGCTAATATGTTAGTCATACTAGCTCATTATGCCTTTCTCTTGCAGGTGGGGGAAAAAAAAAAAAAAAAACGAAAAGTGGGTTTACAACCACTTTAAACAGTATATCACTGTAATTGTAAAACCTGTAATGTATGTAATAGCATGTCTTTACAATATGTGAGGTGTACTATTAGACCCATATGAAGTAGAATAGGGGACATAGAATAGGGGAGATTTAAAGGGGACGTACAGGTATGTCCCTTTGCACAGCCGTGCCATTCTGCCGACATATATCGTCGTGCAGCGGTCAGTAAGCGGTTAAGCTGTAATTATGCTGTTTTTTATAGCTTTTCCTTCCCTTTTTTATGTTAACTTTTGGACTTTATAGTGGTGTTTTTGTCTAGTATTTTAGCATATAATAAATGGATTTTAGTGTTTATGTATTTAAATTTTTTGTACACAATGGGGTTTATTTACCAAAACTGGAGAGTGCAAAATCTGGTGCAGCTGTGCATGGTAACCAATCTGCTTCTAACTTCAGCTTGCTCAATTAAAGGGGTTGTAAAGGTTTGTTTTTTATTTTCTAAATAGGTTCCTTTAAGCTAGTACATTGTTGGTTGATTTCCCTTCTAAATATTTTTTGTCTTTGTTTTCTTTGTCTGAATTTCTCACTTCCTGTTCCTCCTCAGTAAGCTGTTCAATAAGCTGTTCTGGCTGACTCCACACCACTCGGATGATGGTGTGAAGTTTAGTGAGGAGAAACAGGAAGTGAGAAATTCAGACAAAGAAAAAAAACATTTAGAAGGTAAATCAAAGGAAAAGGTAAGTGAACCAACAATGCACTAGCTTAAAGGAACCTATTTAGAAAATAAAAAACGAACCTTTACAAAGAAGCTGATTGGTTTCTATGCAGAGCCGCACTAGATTTTGCACTTTAATATGTCTAGAATTATTTTTCCACTCCACCGATTGCACTGCTGAGTTGCACAGGTAAGGAAAAATAGGATTTTTATAACAGCTTACCTGTAAAATCCTTTTCTTGGAGTACATCACGGGACACAGAGCGACATAGTCATTACTAATGGGTTATATAGATACCGTCAGGTGCTGGCACTGGCAACTTCCAAAACCGGAAGTACCCTCCCCTATATAAGCCCCTCCCATCCGGGAGCACCTCAGTTTTGTAGCAAAGCAATAAGTGTCCCCAAAGAGGGGCGGGAGCTCTGTGTCCCGTGATGTACTCCAAGAAAAGGATTTTACAGGTAAGCTGTTATAAAAATCCTATTTTCTTTCTCGTACATCACGGGACACAGAGCGACATAGTCATTACTAATGGGATGTCCTAAAGCAATGCCAAATGAGGGGGGGGATACACCATATATAAGCTGAGCGCTATCAGACATGAGGATCTTTTGCGGCCTGCAACACACTGCGCCCAAAGGCGACATCCTCCTGACTTCTAACGTCCACCTGGTAGAACCTAGTAAACGTGTGAACTGAAGACCATGTTGCGGCCTTACAGATTTGAGCCAGGGAGGCCTGGTGATGCACTGCCCATGAAGTTCCAACTGCTCTCGTGGAGTGCGCTCTAACTTTGAACGGAGGCGGTCTCCTTCTCAAGCCATAGGCTTGTATTATGACCTGTCGAATCCACTTGGCTAAAGTAGATTTTGACGCTGCCTGACCCTTTCTGGGGCCTTCCGGCAGAATAAACAAAGTATCCGTTCTGCGAATCTGAGCAGTGGCTTTTAGATAAGCTTTAACTGCTCTTACTACATCCAAAGAATGCAATAACTTTTCCTCTACCGAAGTAGGTTTGGGGAAAAAAGAAGGAAGAACCACATCTTGGTTCAAATGAAACCTCGATACCACCTTAGGAAGAAAGGCTGGATGAGGACGTAACACTACTTTGTCCTTATGGATAACCAGATATGGCTCTTTACAGGACATAGCTGCTAATTCCGACACTCTTTTAGCCGAACAAATGGCTACTAGAAAAATCAATTTCCTGGTGAGAAGCACCAAGGAAATATGCTGTAATGGTTCAAATGGTTGTTTCTGTAAAACCGACAGAACCAAGTTTAGATCCCATGGACATATGGGAATATTAACCGGAGGACTAATACGCATCACTCCTTGTATAAAGGCTTTGACTAGTGAATGCGAAGCCAAGGGCCTTTGAAAAAATATTGACAAGGCCGAAATCTGACCCTTGATAGTACTCAAGGCAAGCTTCCTATCTACAGCCCATTGTAGGAAGTCCAGAATCCTACCTATTACGTATTTACGTGGATGCCATTTCTTGGCCTCACACCAGGCGATGTACGCCTTCCAGATTCTATAGTAGATCTGCCTGGATACCGGCTTCCTGGCATTGATCATGGTAGATACCACAGCATTAGAGAGCCCTCTCTTTTTTAGAATGTGGGCTTCAATAGCCAGGCCGTCAAACCTAGGGCTGGTAAGGAAGGGTGGTATATCGGTCCTTGCGAAAGCAGGTCCGGACGATGTGGGAGGGTCCAAGGACTCCCCACAGACATTTTTACAATCTCCGCGTACCATGCTCTTCGGGGCCACGCTGGAGCCACCAGAATCACTGGTTTCTTTTCTACCCTGATTCTGCGGAGTAATCGAGGTAACAATTGTGGCGGTGGGAATGCATATATCAGCTTGAACTGATCCCAAGGGAACAATAGGGCATCCGAGCCGCAAGCTAGGGGATCCCTTGTCCAAGAGACAAACCTGTCCACTTTTGTGTTGAATCTGGATGCTAGCAGATCTACATCCGGTGTTCCCCACCGCTGACATATTGTCCGGAAAACCTCGGGATGAAGGGACCATTCCCCTGGGCATAATTGTTGGCGACTTAGAAAGTCCGCCTTCCAATTCTCCACTCCTGGAATGAATACCGCAGATATGGCTGGGACATATCTTTCTGCCCATCTCAGGATGTAATTTACTTCCCTTTGGGCTGCACGACTCCTGGTGCCCCCCTGACGATTGATATATGCCACTGCTGTGGCATTGTCTGATTGAATTCTGACAGGGGACCCTTGGAGTTTGGATGTCCATGCTACTAGGGCATACCGGGCTGCTCGTATCTCTAAGAGATTGATGGGCAGGGCCTTTTCCGCATCTGACCATCTGCCCTGGAGAGACCATTGCTCCAGTACTGCTCCCCAGCCTATAAGGCTGGCATCTGTAGTGACCACCTTCCAGGAAATCGGACTGAAGGATTTCCCTCTTTCCAGATTCTGGGGAACCAACCACCAGCGGAGGCTCTTGCGAACGGAAGGGGACAAGGACATTGGTAAGTCCAGAGCCTGAACTTTTTTGTTCCAGGCTGACAGTATGGCCCTTTGCAACTTCCTTGAATGGAATTGACCGTAGGGTACTGCTTCGAATGATGCCACCATTTTTCCCAGCAGCCTCATGCACAGGCGTATGGATGGCTGTCTTTTTGAACCCACTAAGTGGATCAAATCTCTCAAAGACGACCCCTTTTCTTGAGGCAAGAAAATTTTTCTCTGGTCTGAATCCAGCCTTAGCCCCAAGTATTCCAGACTTTTGACTGGTTTTAGGGCTGACTTGTCTCGGTTGATAATCCAACCGTGATATTCCAGATACTTGATTGTCTCGTGAACAACCACTTCTAGTTTTTCCACTGAGTGGTCTATCAGCAACAAGTCGTCTAGATATGCCATTATCGTTACACCTTGTGTCCTTAGATTGGCCAATAATGGGGCCAGAATTTTTGTGAACACTCTTGGTGCTGTGGCCAGACCGAAGGGTAAGGCTCTGAACTGAAAATGGCGCCCTTCTACCGCAAAGCGTAGAAATTTTTGGTGGGCTGGAAAGATGGGAATGTGCAAATAAGCATCTTTGATGTCGATCGAGGCTAACCATTCCTCCCCTTGTAGGGCAGTGGCTACCGATCGGATCGACTCCATCCGGAAAGTCCTGATATGTAGGAATTTGTTTAGCCCTTTTAGATTTAATATGGGCCTCACGTCCCCGTTTGGCTTCGGGACTGTAAAGAGGTTTGAGTAAAACCCGAACCCCCATTCTTCCAGGGGAACCTCTATAATTACTGCTTGGAGCAATAATTGTTCTAGTGCCAACAGGAGGGATCCTCTCTTCTGGGGATCCCTTGGCACGTTTGACCTTATAAAGCGGGAAGAAGGGGAGTTTTTTAACTCCAATTTGTATCCCAGATTTACTGCGGAGAGCACCCATCTGTCTCGGATCGTGTCCCGCCAGGTCTCTGTGAACAACTGAAGTCTTCCCCCCACCCGATTGGGTGGGGGCAACCCTTCATGCATTTGACTTTGGGGGAGGTTTTGTACCTCTCCTGCTCCAGGGCTTCTTGTTACCCTGCAATTGTCCCTGATTTTTACCTCCGGGATTTGACCGAGGAGGCCGTCGGAACTGTTTCACAGCCGATGTCCTAGGGACTGGAGAAGCAGGCCTCTTAAAAGAGGGACCTCTAACTCTATTTTTAACCGGCAAAAGTGTACTTTTACCGCTGGAAATTCTCTGGATATATTTGTCCAGGTCTTCCCCGAATAAGCGTTCACCATGAAATGGGAAGCTGACCAGCAATTTTTTACAGGGAGCTTCAGCAGACCAGTTTTTGAGCCATAGAAGCCTGCGCATATGTACTACAGACAGCGTAAGGCGGGAGGCCTGATGGATTGAATCCTTTATAGCGTCCACCGCAAAGCATAAGGCTCTAGGTAGATCAGCTAGGGCAAGAGCCTGCTGATCTGGCAAGTCCCTTAAGACCTGTTTCAACTGATCCTTCACTGCTTGGCAGACCCCAATAGCTGCCACTGCTGGTTGTGTCACCAATCCTGCTGTAGAAAAAACAGATTTTAATAAGGACTCCAATTTTTTATCTATTGGGTCCTTGAACATTTGGACATTATCTACTGGACATGTCAGTGATTTATTCACACAAGAGATGGCTGCGTCCACTGTAGGGACCCTCCATTTTCTGATGAACTTATCCTCCATGGGATAGACCACCGGAAATCTCTTGGGGGGAGTAAATATTTTGTCAGGATGCTCCCAATCCTGGTAAATGAGCCCTTCCAGTAAAGGATGGATCGGAAAGGAACAAACAGTCTGGGGAGCTTTTAGCGACCCCAACGAGGAGACAGAAGTGGATGATGGCTCCGCAAGTGGCATTTTAAATGCTGATCGGACCATATTAGTCAGGGACTGAACCCATAACCTTTCAGCATGTGATGCTGAGAACGGCTCTTCCACTGTTGATTCCTCTACAACCGAATCGACCTCATCCTGATCCCCTTCAGGTAGGTCGATCCCTGTATGGGACTGTTGCTCTGTTAACAGGCACTCTGAGGGAGGAGACGGAGATCGGGCGCTTTTCTCCTGTGACAGGGAAGCCGCGATCAATGCTGACAATGTCTCTTCCAGCCCTCCCAGAGCTGAGGAAAAAACCTCCTCTGTTACATACACAGGAGCAGGTGAACTGAGGACAGCCACAGTACCAGGTACTCCTGAGGGTGCTCTACGGTCACTAACCTCTGATTCTTCAGGGGAGACTGGTGCAGCCGAAGCATGCCCACGATCCTCAGAGCCCGATGGAGACCCCCTATTCCTCCTGGAATTTCTAGTCCCGGAGTTTTTAGACGGCATATTCCTAAGCCACAAAGCTGAGGTATTCCAGCCGAAATACACCAGTTACTGACAATAGTCTAGCATAAATGCTGCTATAAGAGACAGTTGGTGTCTACTAATGTGCCTTTCTAGGGGATGCCTGTATCAACCGCTTGCTGTATGCCTTCTATAAATGTTGCCAGCTCTGTCTCTGTACTTCATAGCCAGCTCACCACACAAAATTGTGGTTTTTAACATGCTGGGACGCCCGCACATGCGCAGAAGCGCTGCGGCGCGCACAGAGCGTCATCCCCCAGGCTCCGCCCCCTTTCCCGGCTCACCTCTATATATAGAGGCGCATGCACGCGCACGCGCGCGGCCACGTGCGCCTTCGGCGCTAATTTCGAAAATGGAAACCAGGGACAAGAGCCAGGGCCCCTTTGCCGCAGGCCGGGGGATGGACGAGCATTGCAACATGGCAGAGGAAGCAGTTTCCCATAAGAGAACTCACCATCTGCCTGGACTCGCTCTGATGAGAAGAAACTAGTCCACATGACAAGAAACGTTCCACAGCGGCCTCTAGTGGACAAACACAGGTACCATAGTCTAATATATATATAAAAATTTTTTTTTTTTTTTTCTTGACCACCATTAAAAATTATTACATTTTTTTAGTAGTTACAGGCATGCACAGAATTTTGCGGGAATACCATTAGGTAACAGACAGAAAGACAAATTAGGCTTGGGGGTCCCCCAATAGAACCAAGTTCCTGGGGGCCCCCACTTACCTGTTCCCCGCCGCAGGACTTTGTTTGGTCCACAAAAGCCCAAACTTCACCTATCACGGCAGGCATTGTAATCAAACCTTCAGGGACCGGGTTCCCAAGGATTCCACTCCCCTGGACCTGTATAGCACCCTGCACAGAAAACATCTTGGTCGTGGGTATGACCAGAGCTCTGGATCCCAGGACCAGCTCTCCTAAGAGAAGCATTACAGGCAAAACCTTGCTCTTCTCTGCAAGGCCCGGGTACCGACCGTTTAGCTATGAAGCTTTTTTGGTCGGATCCGGAATAGCTTACTGAGGCCCAAAAGAACCTGTACGCAAGCTCAGTGAAAAACACATGTTTCTTCTTGGCCAACACCTTAGACACTGGCAAAAAACTGAGGTGCTCCCGGATGGGAGGGGCTTATATAGGGGAGGGTACTTCCGGTTTTGGAAGTTGCCAGTGCCAGCACCTGACGGTATCTATATAACCCATTAGTAATGACTATGTCGCTCTGTGTCCTGTGATGTACGAGAAAGAAACTCATTCTATGCAACTCAGAAATAATTAAACCCAGTTTTCTTGTGGCACATAATAGTTCTTAAAAGCAAGGGATGAATGCAAGTCAGCTATAATAAAGGCTTTTTCGGAAATGTCTTGTTGATGTTTTTGGATACTCACTTTTTAATCAACAAAGTATAATAAGAACTATACAAGGACTTGAGTATATGTGTCTATTTGAACTATATGGAAAGTGAAAATAAGCCTTGCAGTTGGAGCCACTGTCCTACAGAGCTAAACATGTGTGGTCAAAGTGTTACTCTTACCAGTATGTAATTGCTTATTCAAGCTATTCCTGCTGTATGATCTTATGTAGTACAATTCACAACAATAATAAACATTTCACCATCTTGTCCTTTAGGCTAAATAAACTTTTGCCATCAGGGTGTCCAGGCTCCAAATTGCCTTATCAGAGCTACTGTCAAGTCTCTGGTGTGAGGCCTGGTTGCTGAGAGAGCGCCCCTTGCGGCTGACTGCAACGTTCTCCTGGGAGTGATACAGGAGATACGGTGCCCAAAGGTGCACGGGTTGCCAGTAATGTTGTAGACTGGGCTGATTGGCAGAAGGTAGCTGGGGTGCGCTGGGTAGCGGTGTTGGCAGCCGTGCAAGAAGTCCGGGTATGAGAAGGCAGAGTAAACCAGGAACAGAGTCCGTAGCCAGGCCAGGGGTCATATACAGAGAGACAGTCCGAGATGAGTACAGGAACAAGCCGGGTCATACACAGTGGGCAGTGGATCGAAGAGTAGTCAGCCAAGCCGGAGTCAGTGCGAGGAGATAGACAGAATCACAGGTCAAGACAAAAGCCAAAAGGTCAAGCCAGGGGTTTCAGGGTATACAAAGCACAGGAAGCTGCCGATAATCCAGCAACTTGTAAGCACTAGTGGCAGGTTTAAATAGGCCGGGGAATGCGTTCGCAATTGTCACGTCGTGTGTGTACGGGCCGTCGGGCACCTGCGTGCGCGCATGCGCACGGGGATTCGTTTGGTGCAACCATGACGGGTACTGGCTGAATTGCCCACACCACAGCCATTTCCCTGACAGCTAAGTTTTAAATAGCAAATGTTAGGATGCTGATTTTGGTAGCCTGTTTTTATTGGCTAGTTTTTTGCTCAGGCTATGAAAATGTTGTAGGGGTAATGCTGATGTAGAGTGCCCATTTACTCAAAATGCACAAATAAATGTGCAAACTCCTTTACCTCCATACCCTACAACACCCTGGGTAACTGGACATGCCCAGGGAAGATAAGATTCTCTACTTCTTTTCCTCAACAGCACAGAGAGGCCACACCTGATGAGGCAGACTTAGTTGGATGGTATACAGCCAGGTAAGAGGGTATCCACTGTCAGAACCATTGTGTGGACAGTCAGACAGAAGTCGAATAGGACACAGCTTCTCCAGAAGACCCAGCTACTGTGGAGAGCCCCCCCCCCAATTTCTACGAGAATATTCCAGTTCCAGTGGGGTGGCCCTGTACCTTGGACCTTTGATCCTTCCAGCCGTTAGCCTAGATACCAGAGCTACCCTTGACTTCACTTAGAGCGATGCTGTTTATGAGGATAATCGCAAGTAGCTCTTTGTGTTCTGAATGTTTTTAAAAAGTAAAGATGACTAGCTCTAAACTGATGACTTGTAGGGGATCTTGGGGGTTTGATGACTGCTCACCTGCCTCTGACAACTTTGGTGGATAAAAAATGATATAGATAAAGAGTCTGGGTCTCCTGGGTTAAATCATGGGCCACATCACTGGACCTTAGTTTGCCCACTGATAAGGCAAAAAAGTGTTGTCCATGTGTATTACTTACATTTGACCTTAAAATACATACTCTATTTCATAAATAACATTTGTAGAAATGTATGTTGTAAAAACAACACTGACGGGGGGCGTGGCCTGACATAGCATGGAGTAGGACGTGCATGATTTGAGCTCCGTCCATTACTCCTGTACAGCCCATCCTGATCTTCAGTGTCATCCTGCACCAGCCCAGCGGGACCCCCTGGGGACCCTGAACATCCGTGGCCGCAAATCCACCATCCTCCGCTCGTACGGCGGCCTCCGCAGGGCCGCGATCCCGATCGCGGGTGCCGCATTTAGGAAAGCCCGCGGCTTCGGCCTAGCCCTGGAAGTCGGCGGCCATCTTGCTCCACCCGACCTGCCGCCTGTGCTGCTTCCTGGCCCTCCTGCTCTCAGGTAACAGCCTGCAGGGGCCCACCGAGTCCCCCTGAGGACCCCTCACACCCACAGAGGCAGATACATCAGCCTCTGACTGCGCGGCCGCCGCGGTCAGGAAAGGCCCCGGCTTCGGCCTAGTGCTGGTCGGTGGCCATCTTGCTTCACCCGGCCTGCTGACTAGTGACTCTTCCTGGCCCACCAGCCCTACAGCTCCCTACCATTCGGTATAGACTGAGCTGCCTGCTTTGGAGGGGGGAGGGATCACAGCGGATACCTGCCATGACTCCGCCAAAAACGCCAAAGGCCACCCTGGCGAAATTGGACCAGTACCGCCGCCAGGAGGAGGAAAGAGATGGCGGTGCCGCAGGCGGTGAGCAGGACGCTACGGGAGGCGACACAGCTAAACTGCTCGAGGCGATCACATACTGCCGGACGTCCCTGACGGCGCAAATAGAGGGGGTCAAGGTGGACCTTTCACTCATGCGACAAGACTTCCAGAAACTTCGTGAGCGTGTCACGACTGCCGAAACCCGCATTGGAGAGGTGGAGGACACCGTTACGCCGCTCCAAGTCAGCTCCGATCGAATGCAGCTCCAAATCAATCAGATTCTAAGCAAGCAAGATGATATGGAAAATAGGCTCCGGAGGTGCAACCTCCGTTTCATCGGGCTCCCCGAGGGAGCTGAGGGCAAAGATCCTACCACCTTCTTGGAGAAACTCCTTGTTGACACCTATGGCCGCGAGGCCTTCTCCCCCACCCTGGCGGTGGAGAGGGCTCATCGTATGCCTGCCAGATCTCCTCCTCAGGGGGCTCCCCCCCGCACGTTTATAGCAAAATTCTTGAATTACAAAGATAGAGATGCGGCGCTGCGCATGGCCAGGGAAAAAGGTAACATCCACCTTGGAAACTCCAAGATCGCTATCTTCCCCGACTTTTCTGCCGAGGTGCAGCGCCGCCGCCAAGGCTTCATGGAGGCGAAGAGGAGGCTCCGGATACAACATCTTAAATACTCTATGCTATTTCCAGCTCGTCTTAGAGTCGAAAGGGACGGCCGTGTGTTCTTTTTTGAGGATCCTCAGGAAGTCATTGCCTGGTTGGAGCGTCCGGGGCCCGCCAGAGGGGCGGCGGAGTGACCTGACCGAGCATGTTCATCAGCACTATTGATTGCCTGTCATCATCACCAGCACATTATACGCCGCAGCGGGAGTCTGCAAATCCTGGTATGTTACCCCCCTTTTTTTTGTCTCCCCTTTACTGCCCGCGGCGCATACCCTATTGCTCCTTACCCCTGGGACCCCCTTTTGCCTTCCCCTGCTATAATCCTCTTTCAATTGTAACCTGCAGAGGGGGTCTCCCATACTTAGGGCCCCCACTGACTGGTTGATCCATGTAACTACCCTGGAGACTGTAATTGCGGAGCACAATCAGTCCTACACTCCACATGCCTAACACAGCGAATTTTCGCCCCCCAGCAACCGGAACACGCATCTCTTTATTATGTGACTGCAGAACTTTCTATACCACCGACCCCGCACTGTACTTCTGGTTCACAGTACAAGAAGAGCCTGTTGCTCTTTATTTGCGGGCATTGGATCTTCCACACCTCCCATGTGAGGAGATCGCTGCAGATCTTTTACGTAACAGCAAGATATTTTGGTTTTATCTGCTACCGGTTGTTACTTTCTTTTGGTTTTGGGAACATACCCGCATCAGTTGGGGAAGATGCAGGGTGGGGAGGGGGGAGGGGGAGGTTCGTTTTTTCTTGATGGACTGCAATACAACGAAGTGCATGCTAACATTGATACTGCATAGATGGCAAACCTTGTATTCATGTAATGCTACTGTCCCACGATATGTTTTAATGTTTGAATTATGGCATCGATAAAACTGCTCACTTGGAATGTGCGTGGGCTTGGGGACAAGGTAAAGAGATCTGCAGTTTTCTCATTTCTCAAAAAACAACGAGCCGACATTGTGGTGTTAGTGGAGACACACGTTGAGGGTCGGCTCCAGATGGCACTCCGCCGGCCATGGATTGGGTGGGCATATCATTCATCCCACTCGTCCCACGCCCGCGGAGTCTCAGTTTTGATTGCCAAGACGGTACATTTTGAGCTGTGTGATGTTCAGTCTGACCCACAGGGGCGCTATGTCTTTCTTTCGGTTAAATTGTATGGTGAACCTTTCCTACTGATGGCATTCTATGTACCTCCACCATTTAATTCTACTATAGTCACAGAGGGCTTGCTATATATGACTCGTCATCCTTCGATTCAGGCGGTGTGGCTGGGGGATTTTAACGCTACGTTGAACCCTACATTAGACAAACTGTCGCCCTCGCCATTATCTACTGCAGCTCCAACCCACACTAGATTCTCCCGACTTATCTCTTCCTTTAATCTCACTGACACCTGGCGTTTTAAATTCCCGCTCACTCGAGCTTACTCCTGTTTCTCAACTACCCATAACACCATGTCCCGTATAGATTTTATATTCATTTCTAGTACCCTTGCCCCAAGATTACTGGGAGCTGAATTTGCCCCCAGATTACTTTCAGACCATAGCCCATATTTCATTAGCCTCTCCATCCCATTAAACAAACCGCCCCGTACGTGGCGCCTGAATCCGTTTTGGCTCACCCTGTTGTCGGAGGATGACGAGCTTGGTAACAGTTGGAGAACTTACTTTTTAGAGAATGACGGATCTGCATCCCCAGACGTAGTATGGGAAGCCTTCAAACTGCATGCACGTCTGACTCTGACCTCCTTTATCAACAGGCTGAAGGCTAATTCATCAGCCATACTGGACGGGGCAATGCGGGATCTGTCCTCCTCTGAACAGGGGTACATGTCGAACCCCTCTCCTGATGGAGCTGCCCGACTCAGGTTACAAACCAGGGTGGTTAATCAGCTACAACACGAGACGGCCAGGAAAAAACTTTTCTTTGCCAGACAAAAATTGTATGAACATGGGGAGAGAGCGGGTAAACTGTTGGCCTACTTGGCACATAGTGAGGATAGACCCCCTACTGTCATTTCCCTCACTGGTCCTAATGGGGAAAAGATTACGGAACCCCAGGCTGTCACTTCTGAATTTAGGGACTTCTTTTCTCAACTATATACGTCCCAGGTTTCTACCACTGACTCTCAATTGGAAGATCTACTGGCGGAAATCATCTTTCCACAGCTAGACGATGCCCAAATGGCTATGCTAGACGCACCTCTTACACTCGACGAAATAACCACAGCGATTGGGAGCTTCGCCAGATCCAAGGCCCCGGGTTCAGATGGGTTGCCCATAGAATTTTATGCCCAATACATCGAGATACTTGCCCCCAAGTTATTGTCCCTCTTCAACCATCTATTTGACAATTTCACCTTACCCCCATCGATGGGCGAGGCGGTAATTATCCTCATACCTAAGCCAGGCAAGGACCCAGGCCTCCCGGAATCTTATAGACCAATATCGCTACTCCAGGTAGACATAAAGATTCTGGCTAAAGTACTTGCCCTACGCCTTAACCAAGTGATTCTAACCCTGATCCATGCTGACCAAGCTGGATTTATGCCGGGGCGTAACACCTCCTTCAACCTCAGAAAATTGTATATTAACTTACAAGCGACACATACTAATGTTGGGTCCCGGGTGGTGGTGGCTTTGGATACTGCCAAGGCCTTTGACTCAGTGGAGTGGCGGTACCTTTGGGGATGCCTCCGTGGCTTTGGTTTTGGACCTAAATTTATTAAGTGGGTTCAATTATTATATCTGGCACCCAGGGGTAAAGTAGTGGCCAACGGGAGGGCCTCCCAGACATTTGACTTATCCAGGGGCACTAGACAGGGCTGCCCACTGTCTCCGCTCCTCTATGCCTTGGCGGCGGAGCCCCTTGCAATCTCCATTAGAGAGGACCCCGAGATTCAGGGTCTCTGCCTTGGTTCCCTGACTGAAAAAATTAGCTTATACACAGACGACACGCTACTATACCTGGCCGACTCTGCCACATCGCTTCGGAAGGCGTTGCATACAATTGAACACTTTGGTCAGTTCTCTGGCCTTAAAATTAATTGGGAGAAATCTCAAATACTGCCTATGGATAGTTTCCCCTCTCCCAAGCTACAGGCACAGTTACCACTCCAGCGAGTGAACACTATCAAATATCTTGGAGTATTGGTGAATAGAACACCGGCTGACTATATATCCCTGAACATAGAACCCCTTTTCGATCTCATCAAGTCTAGAACCCAGGTATGGGCGAGACTGCCGCTCGGCGTGTGGGGCCGTATTAACATTGTTAAAATGATATTATTTCCTAAAATATTGTATATACTCTGGCACACACCCGTATACTTACCCTTGAAATTTTTCAAGTCAATGGAGGCCATACTCAAGACATTTATTTGGGGTAACAACAGACACAAGCTGGCCTGGAGAGTCCTTAAGAACCCTACTGACCTAGGTGGAACAGCCCTCCTTGACTTAAATCTTTATTACCTTGCGTCCCAACTGTCTCAACTATACCACATAGATAAAACCGACAGAATCAGATTCCTCACCCTCCTCTGTCCACGGTGGGCACAACTGACCACTGACCCACTCACTGCAATTGCAGTGGGACATAGTGGGAATAACTCCAATAGAGACCGTGGGTCCCTATTATACCAATATAGGCGCGTATGGGACATCACCACTAAAACATTAACGACCCCTAAACACAACAATTATACCCCCTTATGGCACAATAGACTACTCTCAGAGTTTCTCTTGATCCCTGACACAGAGATATGGTGCGAATATGGAATATATTATTTGCACCACATAATTTCCGATGGCACACTTAAAAACTTTGAGGACCTCCAAAATGAGTTCCTGCTGCCCAATTCTATGCTTTTTAGATTCTTCCAGGTGCGTCACGCAGCCCAAGCTCAGTTTCCCCAGCCTTTGCCACAATCTACGCCCAATGTTATTATGGCAGTGGTTAAGGGTGTGGACCCGCGAAAGCTGATCTCTGATTTTTATGTCATGCTTCTCACCCCATCATCTACCACGCTAGCTTACAGCCTTAAACCAAGATGGGAAAGAGAGGTGGGCCCACTGGAGGATGAGGAGTGGAGTGAAGCACTAGACTCGTGCAAGACTGTATCCCCCAAGCTCTCTGACAGGCTGACCCAGTTATACGTGGTGCACCGAGCGTATCTCACCCCCCTAAAAATCGCCCGCTTTAGACGACAGTTTTCTACCTTGTGCACAATGTGTAACCAAACGACGGGCACATTCTTCCATCTACTCTGGGCGTGCCCGGTCCTTCAGGGTCTGTGGAAGCAGATTGTTGACTTCCTCCATGATGACATGGGATCCCCATTGACCCTGGACCCCAAACAATGCTTACTGGGGATATTCCCCGACTCTGAGATGGACAAATTCACTAAAACATTCTTGCATGAAACATTGTTTAATGCTAGAAAAATTATAGCCAGACAGTGGATGAGACCCACTCCCCCCAGCTTCAACGATTGGAAACTAGATATAAATAACACTCTTCCCTACAAAAAGTTCATATACATCAACAGAGGTTGTCCAGATAAGTACTACAAAATCTGGGATCGATGGCTTGAGTCCGCAGACACATGCACTGATGGTCCGTAATACTATACATCCTTCTAGCGTGCAATTCCATGAATAGCGTGGACATAGGGTTTTCCACTTATTGATAGTCACTGAATCCAGTGTTCAATCTGAACAAGTTTTTTGATCTACTGTGCCTATATATGTATAAGCCACATTTCTTGTTTTATGCATTTCTCCAGTATTGCCTTGTAACTTGCAGAATTATGTTCCAAATGTAAATTGTTCAATAAAAAACTTTTTTCTCAAAAAAAAAAAAAATGACAAGCAAATAGATACCCAACATGTCTGATCCTAAAATATGCTAGCTTGTAAAAACTTACAACAAACTTTGGTACCCAAAATTGTCTATAGGCGTTGCTTTAAAAGCCTTTACAGATTATCAGTTTAGCTTTAGCCGTGTATGACGGTCCCTTAAAAAACTGGCACTGGTAGACAAGTGGTAAAGGGACTGCTTTATAAGAGATTGCACTAATGTTTACTGCTGCTTTGTTTTATGTGGGTAAAAAAGGTTTTATCAAAACATCCTGACATCCATGTCTTATGGCATAAAAAAATAAATAAAAATGAGCAAGCCTGTTAGCTGAAAAAAAAAAAAAAAAAAAAAAAACAACACTGACGCATGAAAACACAATTCAGATAATATCAAATTCTCACAAAGTAAATTATACAGATTTTGTTTTGGCAGTCAAAGTAAGAATGATATGAATTTAAGTCTATGGCTGTCCATCATAACCTATTCTTTCCATGTCTAACACAATGTTTAATTTCATGTTATCCTTGGAAAGTGCTTGTTACTGACAAGAGTAAAGCTACGTCTATCACATAAAAAATTCAATGTGGCTTTTTTTTTTTTACTTGAGCTAGATAGTAAATGACACCTTCTCCAAAGTGCCCTTTCTTAAAAGAAATGAACACTGAAATCTTGGAGTCAAGGAGGATCCACACAGCCTTTGCACTATAGACATCAAACTGTCCTTCTTATTAACAGGGCTCTATTTCTTATTTTCTAAGGTAAAGTATTATAATAATGTAAAAGTATTTATAAAGATTGGACAGCATTTTATTCTCACCAGAGAGACGACAGTTAAAAGAAATATTAGACTATAGTAGATGGATATTTGCACTAATTTTCAGGTAGGATACCCATAGTGTATCTGTATTAATGGTCTTATTTAAACCTAATAAAAAAATTAACTGACTGAATAAAAAGAAATGTGAATTGTTGCATAGTGCTGGTATGGAAGAAACCTGTCAACTGTCACTCAGACAATGATGGAAATTAAATTGCATGTAAGCCAAATTTTATTTTGAGGGGAAAGTATTATTTGTTATCCTCCACCATAAGGTAGCTGAGAGCTACAGTTATCCAGAAAATTATTTTTAGCAGTTTCCTGATAAGCACAGTAAATACAAGTATGAAATGACAAAAAAAGTAAATCAGCAACTTTTTCCTATTTTACTAAGAGTAAACAGGATGAGAAAAGTGGGCAATTCTCTGATTTGTATGTACTGTATATATATATATATGTAGCGGGGTCTCCGTTGAGGCCCCATGGACTACGTTACCCAGAACCCCGTTTGGCACCCAGGGTGCATTGGGCTGCCGCAGAGACTCATGGGTGGGGTATAAAAGGGGAGGGCGAGGCTAAGCCCGGCCTCTTTGGACACTGCGCGGCTGGCAAGAGGACTTCCTGTGTGGACCTGCTGCGAGTGAAAGGCCCGAGGCCTGGGCCTTGCGCACTTCCAGAGAGCCTTCCACCTCGCTGCTGAGCCTGTGCGGCAACTGACATCTACCTGCTCCACGGACGTCAGTTGGACCAGAGATCCGGCGATGGCAGATCCTGTGTGTGGAGACACCGTGGTGGGAGTTCCGGACTGGGGACGAGTCCGAAGGGGTGAGAGAGCACTTGCTCACAGCTATAACCAAGTACTTTGTTAGGCCTATTGACTGCCTTGGCCCATCGTGTTATACTTGCTTTCCTGACCAGAGACTAGTTGCAGAACTGAGTTATATAGTCTCCGGGGAATTGCTTCTATTGCCATAGACCACTGTTGGATTACAAATCACAACTGTTTGGGTTATTGTGGGATTGTTCAGGAAATGTTCAGGAAATGGTATAGAAGTCATACATATATATACCACCCCTAGACTAGCTGTGCCAGAGAAGGGTCGAGTAGATTGCCGGGGGCGGTTGTGCTGTGTACAGGGCCGAAACAAAACCAGCGGCTCTCTTAGTTTGGGGGTATCGCTACACGTGGGGGCGTCGTCCGGGATCCTGTATACGGCAAGCAAGCACACCAAAAGTACCGGCATGGACCCGCTAGAAGTGAAAGCATGGTGCGAAGCAGCCAAAACAAATCCAGACATGTCAGTGGTCATCAGTCTCCCAGGAGAAGAATGGTCAAAAGGTGCGGCGGAGCGACTCTTAGGGGTTGATTTACTAAGGAAAATCCACTTTGCACTTGAAAGTGCACATGGAAGTGCAGTCGCTGTAGATCGCTGTAAATCTGAGGGGAGGCTCTGAAATTAGGGGAAGCTCTGCTGATTATATCATCCAATCATGTGCAAGCTAAAATGCTGTTTTTTATTTTCCTTGCATGTCCCCCTCAGATGTACAGCATCTGCAATTCCATGTGCACTTTCAGTGCACTTTCAAGTGCAAAGTGGATTTTCCTTTAGTAAATCAACCCCTTAGTGTCGTTATCCCCAAATAATACACCATGGGTGATGGACATGAAATCAGACCCAGACACCTCGTTTCAGTATGCACTGATAGAGTGGTGGGATGGAGTCCCAGGGAACTTTAAAGGCCGAAGTGTGCAGACGCCAGATAACAAAACTTATGGTTTGGCGCACGCAATAACTGTGAAGACGGAGTCACCTCCGCCATCCCCAATGGGATCACCGCCAGGGATACCCCATGCAACAGAGAAGCAGAAAGGGACAACACCTCCGGTGACATCCATTACTGCCATAGGGCCAGAGCTGTTAAATGCCTTAGGGGATCTGCTCACGAAGTGTCAGAAAACGAACACGGTACACATAGAGGCCAGCTACCGGAAGCTGAGAACATTTTCGGGGAGGCTGCCCATCCCTGTGGGGGAGGAAGACTTTGATACCTGGATCAAACAGGCTTTGTCAGCGGTAGAGGCATGGGAGGTGCCTGAAGCGCCGAAGAAGCAGCGCGTCATGGAAAGTCTGAAAGGCGCGGCTGCGGAAGCTGTAAAAAGTCTCCGGTTTGGAAATGCTGCCTGCACGGCTTATGACTGCCTAGCCATGCTACAAGAAGAGTTCGGTCAGTTAGAGAAAGTAACGGAACTGGTGTATCAGTTCGAACACACCTTTCAGCTACCAGGAGAAAGGCTGTCGGAGTATGTCAGAAGACTGAACAAGATGCTTTGCCAAAATGTGCTAAAAAAAGGGATGGTGCCCCAAGCCACAGATGCGGCAAGAATGAAGCAGATCTTAAAGGGAGCGCTACGCTCGGATCCAGTCTGGCTCCACCTGAAAACCTCTGGAGGAGGTATGTCACTGAATTACCCTGATCTGGTAAAGATCATCAGAGATGAAGAGGCTCTACTGAAGGATCAGCAAGCGATCAAGACGCATACCTCTTCTACACCAGTGATGGTCAGATCAGCCATGACCCTTGAAAGAGACTCAGAAGAAGATACCTTGAAGTCACAGATGTCTCAGGTGTTGGAGATGCTGACCTCTTTGATGGCAAAGGATCCAAGGGTCGTAGAAAATGAGGGACCGAAGAAGGAGTTGTTCCCGGGTACTCCAGCGCTCACTCCCCTACAAGAGTGGGGGGATGTGATTTGTTTTAACTGCGGAGGAATTGGCCATATTGCGAAAGTATGTTCCAGCCCCAAGAAAAAGAAGATAAATAATCACAAGCCGGCGGAAAAATTCAGAGGGCCCCGGTGAAGGAGTCAACCGGGCGCCCATCATCTCCAGTGAGCTCTATTGGATCCAAACTGAATGAGAAGCCCAGAAGGAAAGGGGGAAAACCCCCTCGGAAGAAGAACAGTGTTCCTCAGCGGGAATATACACCTAAAAAGAGAAATAATGTCCCTCAGCGGGAGCATACACCTAAAAAGAGGGGGGAGATCAATGCATACCGAGCCCAAGAGGGACTAAAGTCAACAGCCAAACACAAGAAGGAAAATTCCAAGGGAAAGTGTAGGGACCAACAGAGAGAGACCCCTCTGAAGCCATATCCAGAAAAATTGGTTGGCCCCTCCCCCGTAGTGCCTATCCAGGTGGAGGGAGTCTACACAAGAGCCATTTTGGATACTGGGGCGCAGGTGACCTTGTTATACCGAGACTTCTATGATAAGCATCTGAGTCATCTACCCATCCAGAGAATTGAACATTTAGAGATATGGGGAATCGGAACACAGAGTTTCCCTTACGATGGTTACTTGCCCATAAACCTGACCTTTGACCCCTCAGTAGCCGGGAAGGCTGAAGTGTTCGATACCCTGGCAGTGGTGTGCCCCCGACCGCCTGGAGCCAACAAGTGCTCCCTAATAATAGGGACCAACACAGACCTGGTGAGAAGGCTCTTGGCCCCTCTAGTACGAGGGAAGAATTCCGCTGTCACCAGAATCCACCCAATGTTGAAGACAGCCTACCAACGACTAGTCTTAGAACAGCAGGCCCCAGAAGAGGGGGTGGGAAAAGTCTGGAGACTGGCGAAGAAAGGGATAGTATTGCAGCCCGGTGAAGTAACCTGTCTCAGGGCCACTGTGAAGCTTACTTGGGAGCAACCTGGCCCCTTTGTCATGTTGGGACCAAACCCACGGGAAGAATACTCAGGCTTAGAAGTGATCCCAGAAATGGTTCCAGTAAGAGCTTTGAAGAAGGCACACTGTAAGGTGCCAGTGAGCGTCAGGAATACCACGGGTACCCCCATGGAGATCCCCGACAGGATGTTGTTGGGCCAGGTAAGCCCTGCTGCTCCAATTGTCTTATCAGATGTGGAGAAGACAAAGGGAGAAGGAACTACCTGGGAGAAGTTCTGCATGGAGAATCCGAATCTGCCAAGGGCCTGGAAAGAGAGAGCAAAGGCCCAGTTGACCAGATGGAGGAAGATTTTTTCCAAAGATGAGTTCGATGTAGGGTGTGCGAAGAGTGCCACCCATCGAATCCGCCTCCAGGAAGACAAGCCTTTCAGGAAGAGAGTCAGGCGAGTTCCTCTAGCCAACCTAGAAGACCTAAGAGCTGAGAGCTCAAGCGAACCGGTGTTATCCGGGAATCTAGAAGCCCCTATGCCTCCCCAATAGTGGTGGTCAGGAAGAAGAATGGGTCGTTGAGGTTGTGTATAGACTACAGGACTCTCAACGGGAGAACGATACCCGACCAGTATACCACTCCGAGGATAGAGGATGCCCTACAGAGTTTGTCTGGAGCCAGGTGGTTCAGTGTCATGGACTTAAAGAGTGGATACTACCAGATCCCTATGCATCCAGAAGATAAGGAGAAGACAGCCTTCATAACCCCTGTGGGATTCTTTGAATTTGACCGGATGCCCCAAGGTCTGTCTGGAGCCCCTGCCACCTTTCAACGCCTCATGGAGAAAACAGTAGGAGACATGAACCTCATCGAAGTTCTCGTGTACTTGGATGACATCATCGTCTTTGGGAAGACTCTAGAGGAACATGAGGAGAGACTGGAAAAAGTCTTGAGAAGGCTCAGGGAAGAGGGACTCAAGCTTTCACCAGAGGAATGCCAGTTCTACCAGTCATCAGTCAACTATCTGGGGCACATGGTGTCCGAAGAAGGGGTAGCCACAGACCCCGGGAAACTGGAGGCAGTTACCTCCTGGCCACAGCCCACCACTGTGACAGAACTCAGGTCTTTTTTGGGGTTCTGCTCCTATTATAGGAGGTTCGTAGAGGGGTTTGCACGGATTGCGAAACCCCTGAATGAACTGTTAAAGAGAGAGGGAGAAGAGGATGACTCGGGTCCCAGGAAGCCGGGAGAGTCAGTCGAAGACCAGTGGAATGGAAAGTGCGAAGAGGCCTTCCAAATGCTGAAGAAGAGCTTAACCACTGCCCCTGTTTTGGCCTATGCAGACCCAAAGAAACCCTATGAACTCCATGTAGATGCCAGTCATGACGGTCTGGGAGGAGTGCTCTACCAGGAGCATGAAGGGCAACTGCGACCCGTCGCATATGTGAGCAGAAGTTTGACCCCCTCTGAAAGAAACTACCCCACTCATAAGTTGGAGTTCCTGGCCCTCAAGTGGGCTGTAGTTGATAAACTTAAAGACTATCTGTATGGGGCAGAATTCACTGTGAAAACTGACAACAACCCCCTTACTTATCTTTTTACCACAGCAAAGCTGGATGCCACAGGCCATCGATGGCTGGCTGCACTGTCTGGATTCAACTTCAGTCTGAAATACAGACCTGGGGCTGGAAATCGAGATACGGATGCCCTGTCCAGAAGGTCTCATGCTCCTACTAGCAGCACGAAAGACTGGACCCAAGTGGCACCGGACGGGGTGCGGGCCCTCTGTCAAGGGGCTGAACTCCAGGCCAGTGGGGGGTCCAGAGCAGAAGAGATAGGGGTCACAGTAGTGGGGGTTCCCAAGCAGTACTGTGGAGTAACTCAGAAAGAGGAAGATGACCTACCAAAGCTGTCAAAAAAAGAATTGAGATGTGACCAATTGGAAGACCCTTAGGAGAAATTGGTCCTAGAGGCCCTGGAAAATCAGGATCCAGGTAGACTCTTGCATCATCCTTCAAACAAAGCTCGCTTGTTGTGGAAGGAGTGGGACAGGTTGCAGGTGCATCAAGGGGTGGTCTACCGAAGGGGCCCCTCTGATGACCTGGAGGACAAGTGGCAACTGTTTCTGCCCGAGAAACACAGAGAGACTGTCTTGGTCGCCTTACACGACCACCATGGTCATTTAGGAGCTGAAAGGACCTTTCAACTCATCATAAGTCGGTTCTATGGGCCCTGCATGAGGGCTGAAGTAGAGGAATACTGCCATTCATGCGCACGCTGCATCCAGCGGAAAACTCTACCCCATCAAGCTGCCCCAATGGGCCACCTGCAAAGTCAAGGCCCATTGGATTTGGTGTACATTGATTTCCTTTGCCTCGAACCCGACTTGAGTGGACTAGGAAATGTTCTGGTGATAACCGACCATTTCACCCGATATGCCCAGGCCTTTCCAACCAAAGACCAGAAGGCTTCCACAGTGGCCAAAGTACTCATGGAAAAATACTTTGTGCACTATGGGCTACCACAGAGTCTCCACTCGGATCAAGGGAGGGACTTTGAAAGTCGGCTGATCAGGAAACTCTTGGACTCCTTAGGTATCAAGAAGACCCGAACCACTGCCTACCACCCACAAGGGGATGCACAGCTGGAGAGGTTCAACCGAACCCTACTCAACATGCTGGGACTCATGTTTGGGAGAGAAGCAAGACTACCCGTAGACCTGGCCTTTGGCACCTTCATAGACCATTCCTCAGCCACTTCCCACAAAGGATATGTGGACAGGCTGAGGCACAGTTTAAAGTTGGCCTATGAGCAGGCCCAATCAGCTTCGGATCAGAGAGGAGCCCGCAACAAGAGAAACTTTGACCTGAAGGTCTGGATTCAGGATCTGCAGCCTGGGGACAGAGTGCTGCTACGGAACTTAGGAGTCCCTGGGAAGCACAAAATTGCAGACAGATTGAGACCTGAGCCGTATGTTATTTGCAGGAAGCTGCCCGGCCTGCCAGTCTACCAACTGAAGCCAGAGGGAAATGTGGGGCTATTGAAAACTTGGCACCGGAACCACATACTCCCACTTGCCTAAGCAGTTCGGATACCCCCTGCAAAGGACTTCTCCAAGCCAGCTTCCATCCTGGATACTCCTAGGCCAAATACCCAGTCCCAGGCATCTCAGTCTGAAGAAACAGATGCCTCTGAACCTAGTGAGGATGAAAGGGAAGAGCTAGAATGGCTATGGCCTTCCCAGGCCCAAGTGACTTCTGCTATAGATCTCCCACCTTTGGAAGACACCATAGACAGTACACTGAATGCAGAAGCTACTGAATTCATCCCGTCCAGCCCTCTATCAGACTCATGGGAAGATGCCCTCGACTCACTCCCAGAGGAGGATCCAAGATGTTCCGTGAATCCTCCTGCTCCTGAGTTAAATGTTTCAGAAACAGTGGAGGCTGCCATGTCTGTTCCGGAAGAGGTACCTACAGTGTCCAAGCCAGAAATCCCAAGAGAGCGGAGGGTGAAAAAGGCCGGAAGTTGACTTACCCACAAATGGGGAGGAGCTCTGAGGACACTGTGGCGACTGCCAGGAGGAGTGCAGAAAGCCCTGATCCCTCCACTGTTCATTTGGTGGAGGGCAACCCCAACTCACCCCCTGGCACAGTTAGGCAGGCCACTTATGATAGTGTGACCTGTGGGCGAGGAATTTCACCCTCTCATTTTTGGTGGGAACTTCCTCTGCCGACATCATACGCAACTTTGTCTAATGTTGTGCGTAGTGTATGTTGACAATTATCTTTGGGGACCAAAGAGTTTGAGTGGGGGGAGTGTGTAGTGGGGTCTCCGTTGAGGCCCCATGGACTACGTTACCCAGAACCCCGTTTGGCACCCAGGATGCATTGGGCTGCCGCAGAGACTCATGGGTGGGGTATAAAAGGGGAGGGCGAGGCTAAGCCCGGCCTCTTTGGACACCGCGCGGCTGGCAAGAGGACTTCCTGTGCGGACCTGCTGTGAGTGCAAGGCCCGAGGCCTGGGCCTTGCGCACTTCCAGAGAGCCTTCCACCTCGCTGCTGAGCCTGTGCGGCAACTGACATCTACCTGCTCCACGGACGTCAGTTGGACCAGAGATCCGGCGGTGGCAGATCCTGTGTGCGGAGACACAGTGGTGGGAGTTCCGGACTGGGATTGAGTCCAGACGGGTGAGAGAGCACTTGCTCACAGCTATAACCGAGTACTTTGTTAGGCCTATTGACTGCCTTGGCCCATCGTGTTATACTTGCTTTCCTGACCGGAGACTAGTTGCAGAACTGAGTTATATAGTCTCCGGGGAGTTACTTCTATTGCCATAGACCACTGTTGGATTACAAATCGTTGTTCCTGTATGTGCACCACCGATCATCTTGCATGCGAAGATTCCTCACTTAAAGACTGAACTTTAACTGAGTCAGGCCTGACTGGGGGGGGGGGGTTTATAGCATTGCTGAGCGCCATATTGCTCACAAGGGAAAATAGCCATATACATCAGTGTGTGATAGAACTATATGTGCACTATAGTTGACTAGTGTTATTATTACTGCAGGGCTCTGCATGTATGTGTTACATGGTACTGACCGTTACCCTTTCTATACAAGTAAACCTATTACAGTTAATCATTCTGGTATTGGCGTCCATTACTATATTTCACAACTGTTTGGGTTATTGTGGGATTGTTCAGGAACTGGTATAGAAGTCATACATATGTAGCGGGTATGTACTTTTTAAACTGGTGAGGACACCAGTGATGCATAGTTCCCTGCGGCCCAGCAGGTGGCGCTGTCGCTTTGGGCCGAGGTTGAACCATCGCTGCAGTGCCGTACCCTTTGTGACCTCTCGCAGCGGTTGTACGGCGGGCGGGGAACCCGCCGTGCATCCTGGGAGAGGGTATAAAGGGGGCGGACATCTTCGCCACGAGGTGGGAGTCCCGGCACCTTCAGCCTGAGGGCTGTTGTTGCGGTCGGTGTCCAGGCGGCCTAGGCCTAGACACTTGGAGTTCGTGTTCCATCCCAGACACCTTCAGTCTGGGGTGAGGTACTCAGCCGGAGGCCTGGGGCCCAGTACCTTCCGCTGGGTCCCGCGAGCGAGGGATCTTCCTAGGGGGCCCCAGGAGTGGGGCACCCGAATCCAGAGGCGTAAGGGACTGGAGGAGGGACTCACCCGAAGACCTGGTGCAGCAGATTGCCAGTGCCGGGTGTACCTCTGGAGACCGCCCGGAGGGATATCTTTCCCGAACAGGGGCCAAATTCAAAGAGGAAGTTCAGTCCACGTTCAATGACCGGTGGCAGCGGTCCAACTATTTCACTAAGGTCAGTGGCAGGGGCCTGCTATTAGGCCCGTGGCAGGGGCCTCAACAGTTCATCCGGTCTGTGGCAGAGACCACCCTCACGGTCGGTGGCAGAGACCGTGCGCCAGGCCTATTCGCTAAAAAGGAATAGGAGAGCTTAGTTGTGCCTGGGCCTACTCGTTCCCACACCCCATGTTCGTCAGTTATTGGAAGTTCAACTGAGTGTGTTCACCGTACTGTATGAGAAATAAAGGAGTGTTGGACTTTCGATTGGTGTGGGGCTCTATTATTGGCAGACACATCTCCATGGGACAACTGAGGCTTCGTATGCAGTAGACAGACCCGGAGGTAATTCAACTAACTTTGCTCAACCCTCTTATATACATGAGGGAAGAGCTTGGCGTAGTGTCCCTGCACTCTCCCCTCCCAGGTACCCCTAGACGCAAGCCATACACCGTAGGAAAGAGGGAGAGTGAGGGTACCGCTACACGTGGGGGCTCTGGTCCGGGATGTGTTTGTGCTACAATGGAGCTCAGTTGTTGGAATTTGAAAGTGTCTGCCCGAAAGAGTACCGAGTAGGTCGGCCATATTGGCCACTGTGCCATCAGGCACACCCTCCCTGCTCAGTTCGTGGGCGTGACCCAGGGAAGGAGAAAGCCCGCAAACTGGAGTACAAGAAGGGAGGAGTCCAATCGTGTGAAGGATTACACGTGGAGACTTTGGCGCCAAGAAGGCAGTGCGCAATGGATCAGCAGAGAGTCGCCATGTTCACTAACGCATCGTGGATTCCTATTCATCCCACTACCACGAATCTGACTACCGCTGCTCCAATAACAGATACGGGGATTCGGCTAAAGCCCCGGGGACGATTCGCCCTGTACTCATACATGGACGTTGAGGCCCTGGGTTTTATTTGTCCCGGATGTTCGGGACTGGTGTACCAGCTAAAGCCATTTGGACGCTGCGAGGCCTGTGGAAAGTTCTTATTTGAGGTGGAGCCAACCATTGAAAAACCCAGAACCATCTACCTCAACCGCGCTACGGGTCACACCACTCATGAAGGAGAAATCGCTGCTTTTACAGCCATCCCTGTGCGCACTGCAGCGACCGCAGGGGAGGTCGCAATTACAGAGGTACGGGAGAAATCTGAGGATGCTGACTTGGTCGCCACTGCTTCCCATCGTCCGCCGCCAAAGAGGAAGACCGGCTTGGTTGTCCCGTCCAGCGGTCGCGGTGGATCACCCTGCTTGCCTACGCCCGCCCCGGATGGATCCGGTAGGAAGAGTCCCGGACATCCCTTCTCAGCTTTGGGCCAAGGTAAGCCGGACAAAGGGACTTGGTGTTGGGACGGAGGTGTCGGGGAGTCACGGCCCTGTGTGCCCGCGGGAGGTAGCAATTCAGCCTCCACTACAGGCTACTTGCCCGTGGAGGAGTGTGACACCTCCGACCTGGAATCACTCTCCGATCGGGAGACAATGTCATCATTGATGAACTTTTTGCTAAGAAGGGCTGGGACAAGATGCCTCTCTCCTCGTCTCGTAAAGTCAGGGATCCACCCATGTCTACATGGGATAGTACACCCCGGGTGGAGGCACCAGCGCCTGAGGAGGGATCCAGTCCCCAGTCTGCCCTTCTACCTCCAGTGCCTTCTGCATCTGGCACCTGGGAAAAGAGACTGATGTTGTGGCCGCCGATGCCTAGAGTGGAGGTGGTCAAGGCACCTCGCAACCTTGGACACCATCGTCCAACCGGGTGAGGGAGACCGGGCCACTATGCCTCCGCTGGCGAGACTTCAGCGTCTGTTCGGTCAAAAAGTTGCTACCGAGTACGGGTGGGAGTACCTGTACTTATCTAAAGAGCTTCTGCATGAAGTGGAAGTCTGCCGGGACCGCTGGTACAACGAATTTGTGTGGACGCACCTTCAGGTCCCACATGTCCGCAGGTACCTAGCGTGCTCCCTCAAAGCCTCTCAGCATTTCAAGGACTGTAAAGCAGAGTGGATGTTAGGTCGGCACATCCATGCTGACAAAGTGTTGATTCGACGGAAAAAAGGGGAGGATGTTGAATATCACATAAAGACTGTGGATAAGCACTTCAAGCCCCTTGTCTTGCCGCATCCCAGGTTCTACTTGTAGGAGAAAAGACTCCTTGCCTAGTGTTTGTTGCTGCTGAACTTTCCGGGGTTGTTTCCCGGGGAACCCAGTGACTGTACCCGCGTTATGGGTGTTTGTGCTCTCTGGAGGAATTGAAGGACTGTTACCGTTGTTTGTTATTCATTCTTCCATCCTGCAAGGTGATCATGGACTTTGGGGTAGTTACAAAGTTCAAAAAGAGAAGATCTTCAACCAGTGCAGTTACCGTGACACTGTTACCAGGTGGCAGTGTTGCGCACCGATATTCACTGTTCACTCACACACTTAGAGAAGGAAAGGGTTTCTCTACGGAGAGGTTCTTTCATTCTTACACAAACATATGTGTCAGGGATATGTGTGTTTAACGTTCTTGTCCCCTCTGCAGGAGAACATCTCATCAAGACCTCTGAGAATGGGGTGGGTCTTAGTCAGGATGGGTGTAAGGGAATGTTGATGTGAACATGTGATTCTGATAATGTGGTTATGTGTTGTTTGTTTCCTTCCCTTCCCTTTCATGTCAGGTTCAGGCACAACTGTTTGGTTAGCTTTCAAAAACTTTTTATTTTTGAAATTCGTTAGTCGGTCTCTGGATCAGGCTATGATGGCCCTTTTTGGGCATGGTTTGCTCCAGACACTGGGGACCAGTGTCAAATAACAGGGGGGAGAGTGTAGCGGGTATGTACTTTTTAAACTGGTGAGGACACCAGTGATGCATAGTTCCCTGCGGCCCAGCAGGTGGCGCTGTCGCTTTGGGCTGAGGTTGAACCATCGCTGCAGTGCCGTACCCTTTGTGACCTCTCGCAGCGGTTGTACGGCGGGGCGGGAAACCCGCCGTGCATCCTGGGAGAGGGTATAAAGTGGGCGGACATCTTCGCCACGAGGTGGGAGTCCCGGGCACCTTCAGCCTGAGGCGGCCTAGGTCTGGACACTTGGAGTTCATGTTCCATCCCAGGCACCTTCAGTCTGGGGTGAGGTACTCAGCCGGAGGCCTGGGGCCCAGTACCTTCCACTGGGTCCCGCGAGGGAGGGATCATCCTAGGGGGCCCCGGGAGTGGGGCACCCAAATCTAGAGGCGTAAGGGACCGGAGGAGGGACTCACCCGAAGACCTGGTGCAGCAGATTGCCAGTGGAGACCGCCCGGAGGGATATCTTTCCCGAACAGGGGCCAAATTCAAAGAGGAAGTTCAGTCCACGTTCAATGACCGGTGGCAGCGGTCCAACTATTTCACTCAGGTCAGTGGCAGGGGCCTGCTATTAGGCCCGTGGCAGGGGCCTCAACAGTTCATCCGGTCTGTGGCAGAGACCACCCTCACGGTCGGTGGCAGAGACCGTGCGCCAGGCCTATTCGCTAAAAAGGAATAGGAGAGCTTAGTTGTGCCTGGGCCTACTCGTTCCCACACCCCATGTTCGTCAGGGATTGGAAATTCAACTGAGTGTGTTCACCGTACTGTATGAGAAATAAAGGAGTGTTGGACTTTCGATTGGTGTGGGGCTCTATTATTGGCAGACACATCTCCATGGGACAACTGAGGCTTCATATGCAGTGGACAGACCCGGAGGTAATTCAACTCATTTTGCTCAACCCTCTTATACACACGAGGGAAGAGCTTGGCGTAGTGTCCCTGCACTCTCCTCTCCCAGGTACCCCTAGACGCAAGCCATACACCGTAGGAAAGAGGGAGAGTGAGGGTACCGCTACACATATATATACCACCCCTAGACTAGACACCCCTAGACTAGCTGTGCTGTGCTGTGTACAGGGCCCGAAACAAAATCAGCGGCTCTCTTAGTTTGGGTGTATCGCTACACACACATATATATATATATATATACTGTGAGGGGGTTAGCTCGGCAGCGGGTGTGTGTGACCCCCGGGATGGGCTCCCCACACAAAACAGGCCCAGCAAACGGAGGTTGTGGTTTTCAAAATCAAAAAGGTGCGGTTTATTTTCTATTTACAGTGACAAAACACAGCAAAGCAAAAGAAACATAACCAAAATAAATCCTGGTCAAGTTGACCTCTGACTAAACATACAGGTTTCCTAACTAACAACTGGGATCAGCCTAGTGCTGTCCTAGTCCCTAAGTCCCTGGTTTAGTAAATGTCCAAGCAAATAGCCACACAGGCTTTGTCTCACCGCACAGGGGTTCACTCTCCCTAGACAGTCCACACAGGTCTGGTTCCAGGCATGAGCTAACACCTAATGAATCTGGGAGTTCTTATAGAGGCCTAAATGAGCTGACAAGCTTCAGTTGGTCTCATCAACTCCCTGTCTGCACGACGCCCAGCCCTCTCCCTAGAGGTATGAGTCATCCATGAGCCCACTAGCCTTATACAACTCTCCACCTAGTTGTATAAGTCGGCGTAAAGCCTGAATCTGGGCGAAATATATCTACCCCCCTGGATGCAACCAGGTGACTTTACCTTCCTGCTGTCACATACCCCCCCTCTTGTTTTAACCTCGGGGTTGGAACACCAGCAATCAGGCATTCATGTACTCGAGACAAAGCATCCACATTCCCCATTTGAACGCCAGGGCGATGCTTTACTGTGAAGTTGAATTCCTGGAGGGCCAGGAACCACCTATTCACTCTTCTATTTGTTTCCTTGTTTTGAGCCATCCACTTTAACGGAGCGTGATCCGTAACCATGTCAAAGTGCCTACCTAGCAGGTAGTACCGAAGGGAATCTAGAGCCCACTTCACCGCTAAACACTCCTTTTCAACGGTGGCGTAATTTACCTCATGGGACTTCAACTTCCTGCTGAGGTAAATGACTGGGTGCTCTTCCCCGTTCCAGACCTGGGACAATACTGCTCCTAACCCCACATCTGACGCATCACTTTGTACGACAAAGTCTTTAGAGAAGTCGGGTGAGTACAACACTGGCTGGCTACATAAGGCTTGTTTCAAGAATTGGAATGCTGCCTCAGCCTGGGGGTCCATTTAATCATGACCGACCCTTTCCCCTTCGTCAGGTTGGTTAGGGGCACAGCCTTAGAAGCAAAGTGGGGAATGAATCGCCGATAATACCCAGCGATTCCCAGAAAGGCTCGTACCTGCTTCTTGCTGTTGGGACGTGGCCAACTCTGGATGGCCTCGACTTTGTTGAGTTGGGGTTTTATTACTCCCCTCCCAATGGTGTACCCAAGATATTTGGCCTCCTCCTGCCCAATGGTACACTTCTTGGGGTTAGCCGTAAACCCCGCTTCCCGAACAGAGTCCAGGACTGCTTGCACTTTTGGCAGATGTGAGGCCCAATCTGTGCTATGGACAATTACGTCATCCAGGTAAGCCACAGCATACTTCCGATGGGGCCTCAGCATCTGGTCCATTTTCCGCTGGAATGTGGCCGGCGCATTCTGTAACCCGAACGGCATTCTTTTATATTGGAACGCCCCGTCTGGGGTTACAAATGCGGTTTTCTCTTTGGCCGACTTGGCCAGGGGGATTTGCCAATACCCTTTTGTGAGGTCAAGAGTCGTCATGTATCGGGCTGTTCCCAGCCGGTCGATCAACTCATCTATACGTGGCATGGGGTAGGTGTCAAATTTTGTAACTTTGTTCAACTGACGAAAATCGTTACAAAATCGCCAGCTCCCATCCGGTTTAGGCACCAACACGATGGGACTAGACCAATCACTTTGGGACTCCTCTATCACCCCTAAGTTCAGCATTTTCTGTACTTCCTCCCGTATTGCCTCCCGTCGAGCCTCTGGGATCCGATAGGGTTTTAACTTCACCCTTTCACCGGGCGGGGTAATGATGTCATGCTCTACCCCAGATGTTTGTCCCGGCAGCTCAGAGAATACCTCCTTGTTGCGAAGCACAAACTCCTTAACCTCCTGTTGTTGGGGTTGTGACAAGGTGGCTGCTATTCCAACCTCAGGAATCACGCAACCAGTTTGAGCTGGTGACCAAGTGTCTGCGACTAGGGACTCTCTATCCCTCCAGGCTTTCAACAGATTAACGTGATAGATCTGTTCGGGCTTTCGCCTTCCTGGTTGTCTGACCTTGTAATTCACTTCGCTCACTTTTTCCATTATCTCGTAGGGGCCTTGCCATTTGGCAAGGAATTTACTTTCAACCGTAGGGACAAGTACCAATATCCTATCCCCCGGGGAAAAGGTACGGGTCTTGGCTCCACGGTTGTACACTCTCTGCTGTGCCAACTGCGCTTGGGCCAAATGTTCCTTCACGATGGGCATTACCTGTGCAATTCGATCTTGCATCAGGGCGACATGCTCAATCACACTCCTGTGGGGAGAACTCTCACTTTCCCAAGTTTCCTTGGCAATATCCAACAGCCCTCTTGGGTGTCTCCCATACAGTAACTCAAAGGGGGAGAATCCCGTAGAGGATTGGGGCACCTCCCTAATAGCAAACATCAAATAAGGAAGTAAACAGTCCCAATCCTTTCCATCTCTATCCACCACTTTCTTCAACATTTGTTTTAGGGTTTTGTTGAATCTTTCAACCAGCCCATCGGTTTGGGGGTGATACACAGACGTACGCAATTGCGTCACTTTGAACAATTTACACAGCTCTTTCATAACCCGGGACATAAAGGGTGTACCTTGGTCCGTAAGCAGTTCTTTACAAATACCCACCCGGCTAAAAACAAGAGATAGCTCTTTGGCTATGGTTTTGGCCGAGGTATTTCGGAGAGGGATCGCTTCTGGATAACGGGTGGCATAGTCCATTATAACTAATATGTACTGGTGCCCCCTAGCGGACTTGATTATAGGACCTACCAAATCCATGGCGATCCTCTCAAATGGGACCTCAATGATGGGTAGAGGGACCAGCGGGCTACGGAAATGTGGCATCGGGGCCAACCTCTGACACACAGGGCAGGAGGAACAATAATTTTCTACGTCCTTCATCACCCCCGGCCAATAGAATCTCTGTAATACCCTCTCTCGGGTTTTCTCTGTCCCCAGATGACCTCCAAGAATGTGCCCATGGGCCAACTCCAACACCAACTTCCTGTAAGGTTTGGGCACCACAAGCTGCTCAACGGTTTCTTCTGCCCTTTTTGCCACCCGATACAGTAGGTCCTTCTCTACGCTGAAGTATGGGTAAGTGCAGGTATTATCTGGGTTCACTAACTCGCCATCTATTTTCACTACGTTTTCCCGTGCCTTTATTAGGGCGGGGTCTTTCAACTGTTCTGTGGCAAAGTTTTCCCTGTGAACCTCAAGATCAGAAAACTCCACAGACGGTAGGTTTTCGTCTGAGGAGGTGGGCTCCTCTCCAGTTTCTTGAGTCTCCCCTGCCAATACTGATAAGGGAAATTCCGGAGAGTCCTCACCACTCTCAGGGGAGTTCTGGCTATCACATTCCTGGTACATAGGGGCACCAGTGAGGGGCTCAGGATCATCCCACAGTTCCCAGAACTTCGGAAAATCCCTTCCCACAATGGCGTCATGCGGTAACTGAGATACTAAGCCCACTGGATGAGAGAGGGTACCTTTGGGGGTCTCAAAACACACTGTAGTCACTGGATACTCTCGGGTGTCCCCATGCACACAAATAACAGCTACCTTGCTATTCCCAGAGACCTCTGTTTTAACTAACTCAGCCTTTATCAGGGTCACAAGGCTACCTGAATCCAGCAATACCACAACATTTCTACCATTAACACACATTTTGCATAAATGTTTCTCAGTTCCTCGAATGGCAGTGCATGCGACTGTCGCACACAGCGACTGACGTCTGCCCGTCAGAAAGTCACACTGCATGGGTTCCTCCACAACCGGGCAATTGGCTGCAATATGTCCCGCTTGCCGGCAGCGGTAGCAAACGATCCTTCTTGCGGCCTCTTGAGCCGCTGATTTCCCAGGCTGTTCTCGCCAAACTTGGGGTAGAGCTCCCACCCTCTCACTCTCTCCACCCTCACCCCTTGGAATCCTCTTATCCGCCCCTGGGGATGGTCTGGTCTTAGGGTGGAAAGTCCGAGTGTCTCTGGAAGAGGCCGTCAGGTTCTCTGTAGCCAAGTATTTCTCCACACGATCCACAAGACCATCGGCCGTCTCTGGGTCTCCATGGCTTACCCACTTTTGGATGGCAGTAGGAAGAGCTCTCAAAAACCGATCCATTACAACACGTTCCACAATCTTTGGTGCGGACAAAGTCTCTGGCTGTAGCCACTTTCTGCTCAGGTGAATGAGATCATACATTTGAGACCTGGGGGGTTTTCCAAGCTGGAAAGTCCAGTTATGCACACGCTGAGCCCGGACAGCCTGGGTGACACCCAGCCTTGCCAATATTTCGGCTTTTAGCATCACATAGTCTTTTGCTTGGTTAGGCTCTAGGTCATAGTAAGCTTTCTGCGATTCACCAGTTAACAGAGGAGCCACCAGTCCAGCCCACTGCTCCTCAGGCCACTTTTCTCTTTCAGCGGTCCTTTCAAATGTGGTCAAAAATACCTCTGGATCATCCTCTCCAGTCATTTTTGTCAATAAACGACTCACCCCAAAGGACGCGGTATTAGTGGGACGGCTTTCCTCACTGGTCTGCGGACGTTGCTGCATTACTGCTTCCATCTGTTGTTGTAGTCTCTGCTCTTGCTTCTGCAACAGGTCTATGAAGCGGGCCTCAGATTGCTGCTGGGCTCATTGCTGAGCCTCCAGACTCTGTTGCAAAGTTGCGTTTGTCTGCTGCTGGGCTGCAAGGCTCTGTTGATGAGCTTGCTGCTGGGCTGCGAAGTTCTGTTGTTGAGCTGCAAGGCTCTGTTGATGAGCTGCAGGGCTCTTTTGCAAACCTGCATTTGTCTGCTGTTGATTGGCATTTGCTAGAGCCAGCTGCTTCAGTATCTCCTCCATGCTGGCTTAAAAAAAAACTGCCACTGGTTCTCCACCAACTGTGAGGGGGTTAGCTCGGCAGCGGGTGTGTGTGACCCCCGGGATGGGCTCCCCACACAAAACAGGCCCAGCAAACGGAGGTTGTGGTTTTCAAAATCAAAAAGGTGCGGTTTATTTTCTATTTACAGTGACAAAACACAGCAAAGCAAAAGAAACATAACCAAAATAAATCCTGGTCAAGTTGACCTCTGACTAAACATACAGGTTTCCTAACTAACAACTGGGATCAGCCTAGTGCTGTCCTAGTCCCTAAGTCCCTGGTTTAGTAAATGTCCAAGCAAATAGCCACACAGGCTTTGTCTCACCGCACAGGGGTTCACTCTCCCTAGACAGTCCACACAGGTCTGGTTCCAGGCATGAGCTAACACCTAATGAATCTGGGAGTTCTTATAGAGGCCTAAATGAGCTGACAAGCTTCAGCTGGTCTCATCAACTCCCTGTCTGCACGACGCCCAGCCCTCTCCCTAGAGGTATGAGTCATCCATGAGCCCACTAGCCTTATACAACTCTCCACCTAGTTGTATAAGTCGGCGTAAAGCCTGAATCTGGGCGAAATATATCTACCCCCCTGGATGCAACCAGGTGACTTTACCTTCCTGCTGTCACAATATATATATATATATATATATATATATATATATATATATATATATATATATATATATATATAAAAATACCATTTCTTTTATTTTTTCTCTTTCATTCATTTTCTGATTTCTCAGTTTTCATTTGATCTTTCACCATCTGTCATCATCACTTTATACACATATACACCACTGTACTTATTTTTTCACATCCATTTCTATTTTTTCTCACTTATCACCTTTATTCCCTTCACCGGGGGAGGGCTGGCAGCCTTAGGCCTGGGGGGCAAGTCCAGTCAAGTGGCCCATTAACACCCTGCCGTCATCATACGGCAGCAGGTTGGCTCCCTTGCGCCCACAGCGTGACGCCGGAGCCAATGCACGTGGCCGCAAAATTTGCCAGCAACACGTGATATCCACCGTCAACCCACAATCGCTCCTAAGAGAGCCAGTCAATGTAAACAGACAGATCCTTGTTCTGACATGGGAGCTAGAGAGAGATCTGCTGTTCATAGTGATCAGGAACAGCAATCTCTCTGTACTCCCTGTCACTACACAGTTAGAAACACCTCTCTAGGGAACACTTAACCCCTTGATCGCCCCCAGTGTTAGCCTCTTCCCTACCAGTGACATTTATACAGTAGTCAGTGGCTATTTTAGCTCTGATCGCTTTATAAATGCCACTGGTCCCAAAAAAAGTGTCCAATCTGTCTGCCGCAATGTTGCAGTCCCACTAAATATCGCTGATCACGACCATTACTAGAAAAAATTATAAATAAAATAATAAAAATGCCATAAATATATCCCCAATTTTGTAGACGCTATAACTTTTGTGCAAAGCAATCAATATATGCTTTTTGCTATTTATTTTTTTTACCAAAAATATGTAGAATGCATATCGGCTTAAACCAGGAGTCTCCGAACTTTTAGAACAAAGGGCCAATTTACTGTCCTTCAAGATTTAGGGGTGCTGGACTGCGGTCAGTGTGAGTAGAAAATGTCCCAACATCACTGGGAGTAAACAATGCCCCATCATTGGTTTTCACATGATTGGTATCAGTGGGAGGAATAGTGCCCCACAATTGGTCTTAGCATGAGGTATAGTGCCCTATCTTTGGTGACAGTGAGAAGAAGGGTGCCGTAATAATGGTGTCAGTGGGAGTAACGGTACCCCATCATTGGTCTTAGCAGGAGGAACACCATTGATGGTGTCAGTGGGAGGAAGGGTGCCCCTTAGCAGGAGGAATAGTGCCCCATCATTGGTCTTAGCAGGAGGAATAGTGCCCCATCGATGCTGTCAGTGGGAGGAAGGGTGCCCTATTAATGGTGTCAGTGGGAGGAATGGTGCCCCATCATTGGTCTTAGCAGAAGGAACAGTGCCCCATAATTGGTATCAATGAAAGGAATAGTGTCCCATCATTGGTGTCAGTGGGAGGAATAGTGCCCCATCATTGGTCTTGTCAGGAGGAATAGTGCCCTATCCATGGTGTCAGTGGGAGGAAGGGTGCCCAATCATTGGTGTCAGTTGGAGCAATAATGTCCCAAGGGCCAAGTAGAGGCAAGCAAAGGGCCACATCTGGCCCCCGGGCCACAGTTTGGAGACCACTGGCCTAAACTGATGAAGACATTTTTTGGGGGATATTTATTAAAGCAAAAAGTTAAAAATATTGTTTTTTTTCAAAATTGTCGCTCTTTTTTTGTTTATAGTGCAAAAAATTTAAACCGCAGAGATGATCAAATACCACCAAAAGAAAGCTGTATTTGTGGGGAAAAAAAGACATACATTTTATTTGGGTACAGCGTCACACAACCGAGCAATTGTCAGTTAAAGCGACGCAGTGCTGTATCGCAAAAAATGGCCTGGTCAGGAAGTTAGTAAATCCTTCCGGGGCTGAAGTGGTTAAACCACCAAATCAGCTCACCATCAATGCAGCCTCATCAGTGAAGACAGTGCTTAGGTATCAGTGCAGCCTGATCAGTGCCAATCAATGCAGCCTCATCAGTGCCCAGGCATCAGTGCAGCCTGATCAGTGCAGCCTCACCAGTGCAGCCAGTGCCCATCAGTGCAGCCTGATCAGTGCTCATCAGTGCAGCCTCACCAGTTCAGACAGTGCCCATCAATGCAGCCTGATCAGTGCAGCCTCACCAGTGCAGACAGTGTCCATTAGGTGTGCCCGGGTGCCGCCCCCTATATGCAGTGGATAGATTCATGCATAGCGTGAATCTATCCACTGCCGCCCCATATTCATGCATCTGGCCCCTTTTGGGTCACCGGGCACATGAATTACAGCGGCCAGGTTTTTTTTTTTTTAATAACCTGATTAGAGCTAGGTGATGGGGTAAGTGCCAGGCAGACAGTGGGCGGGGTCCTCCTGGATCAGTTGGCTCCGCTAACCAGATGGGGGGGTCGGGGTGGCTATGTGCGTGCGTGTGTTGCTTGAAGAGTACGCTGGCGGGGGGTTGCTAGATAAGGGGGGCTGCTGGATGAGCCCGCTGGTGGGGGGTTGCTAGATGAGGGGGGCTGCTGGATGAGCCCTCTGGCGGGGGGGTTGCTAGATGAGGGGGGCTGCTGGATGAGCCCGCTGGTGGTGGGGTTGCTAGATGAGGGGGGTTGCTGGATGAGCCCTCTGGCGGGGGGGTTGCTAGATGAGGGGGCTGCTGGATGAGCCCTCTGGCGGGGGGGTTGCTAGATGAGGGGGGCTGCTGGATGAGCCCGCTGGCGGGGAGGTTGCTAGATGAGAGGGGCTGCTGGATGAGCCCGCTGGAGGGGGGGTTGCTAGATGGGGGGGCTGCTGGATGAGTCCGATGGCGGGGGATGCTGGATGAGTCCACTGGCGGGGGGTTGCTAGATGAGGGGGGGCTGCTGGATGAGTCCGCTGGCGGGGGGTTGCTAGATGAGGGGGGACTGGGATGAGTCCGCTGGGGGGTTGCTAGATGAGGGGGGGCTGCTAGATGAGTAGGCTGGGGGGGTGTTCCTGAATCCGCTAGCGGGGGGGTTTCTGGATGAGTCCACTGGCGGGGGTGGTGGCTGAATCCGCTAGCGGGGGGTTACTGGATGAGTCCGCTGGCGGGGGTGCTGGCTGAGTCTGCTGGTGGGGGGGTTTGCTGGCTGAGTCTGCTGGCGGGGGGGTGGGTGCTGGCTGAGTCTGCTTGCGGGGGGGTGCTGGCTGAGTTTGGCGGGGGGGGGTGCTGGCGGGGCTGGCTGAGTATGCTGGTGGGGGGGTGCTGGCTGAGTCTGCTGGTGGGGGGATTGCTGGCGGGGCTGGCTGAGTATGCTGGCGTGTGGTGCTGGCTGAGTCTGCTGTCACAGGGGTGATGGCTGAGTCTGCTGGCGGGGGGGTGCTGGCGGGGCTGGCTGAGTATGCTGATGGGGGTGCTGGCTGAGTCTGCTGGTGGGGGGATTGCTGGCGGGGCTGGCTGAGAATGCTGGCGGGGGGGTGATGGTGAGGCTGGCTAAGTATGCTGGCGGAGGGGTGCTGGCTGAGTCTGCTGGTGGGGGGGTGCTGGCAGGGGGTGCTGGCTGAGTCTGCTGGTGGGGGGGTGCTGGCGGGGCTGGCTGAGTATGCTGGTGGGGGGGGTCATCATTCATACCTTACTTTAGCCAGGTCATTGCACCTCTTCAGGGGGGGTGATGATGATGATCACGTCTCTTCTCTGCAGCCAGTCCCAGCCCACGAGTGTGACGTTCTTGACGCCGCTCAAACCCCCTGACCCTCCCCTGACGTGCCACATGACCTGCCTGGCTGCCTCTGAGACTCCTGGGAGGTGGGAGTGGTAGTTTGCTGCGCTGCAAAGTTCATTACCTTTAGCGCGGCCGAACTACAACTCCCATAATGCAGTGCAGCGTGTGCAGCAGCAGCCAGCCAGCCAATCGGCGGCCGCCGCGGCCGACATTTGGGAAAAAAATTCAAATTACAGACAGCTAGCGCCGCGGACCGCAGCCGTTTTAAAGATAATGGAAGCGGCCCGGGGGAAAATCTCCACCTTGCCACCCGCCCCAGCCCGCGCCTGCCCTTCACATCCCCTTTTTCTAATTTCAGTTCACCTTTCACTCTCTCCTCACCTCACCTCCTTATTCCTCCCTCACAGCTTGAGCGATCAACCATACACACCTGCCAGCCCTTTAGACATCTTTGAGTGACTTCCAAGGAATATACTCCCCACATGCATGGGATCTTCATCCCCATGAGTAAGCCCTGGGGGGAAGGAGTGAAATGCATTGGGGTGTGGCCTGGCAGCAGCCAGGTGGGAGCCCAGGCTGAGGTTGTCTCTCTCATACCATCATAGGACTCCGTGGATGTGCGGCACCAGGGACCTTTCCTCTCTTCTTCCAGAGTATAAAGATGTTACTGACCTTCCTGCACTTAGGATTAAACAATACTCCCCGAGTATCTGTACACACAATATCCCTCTAGGTCAGGGGTCTCAAACTGGCAGCCCTCCAGCTGTTGCTAAGCTACAAGCCCCATCATGCCTCTACCTGTGGGAGTCATGCTTGTAACTGTCAGCCTTGCCATGCATCATGGGACTTGTAGTTTTGCAATAGCTGGAGGGCCGCCAGTTTGAGACCCCTGTTAATATTAAATAAGACGTGCAGCTAAAATCCCCTAAAATCAATGCATATATAATGTTAAAACAAAAGGGATAGGGAATGGGATTATAACAGTGCCTAAGCACCGTTATAATCCCATTTCCTATCCCCTTTCTTGTTCTATCAATTATTTGGGATGAGGTGCCAGACCTTTTGAGGACACTTGAGCCACAAATAAATTGCCGATCAGAGTGAGAAATAGCCTCCCAGATCTCTTTTTTGCTGCGTCATATCACACATCAGGGACGATTAGTAGCTTAGGACTTCTCATAGCTCTGCAATGCCTATTGTCACTTTAATCTGAAGTCTAAAGCCCTGTACACACGACTGGTTTTCCCGACAGGTAAACTGCCAGTAGAGCTTTTGGCCGGGAATCCCAGCCATGTGTATGCTCCCTAGCAGTTTTCCCGACAGGAAAACTAACGGAAAAAAACAGAGAACCTGCTCTCTATTTTCCCGTCGGGATTCCCGGCAGAGTGTTTCCTGCCAAGAAAACTGGTCGTCTGTATGCTTACCTGAAGGGGAAATAAACTGTGCATGCTCGATAACAATTCGACGCATGCACGGTAGCATAGAACGTAATTTAGCCGGCTCATCGTAGTCTTTGATGTCACCGTGTTCTTGCCATTCAAAAGAACGGCGGGTCTTTTGTGTGGCTGTGTGTATACATGGCTTTTCGAGGCAAGCTTGGCAGGAATCCTGTCGGGAAAACCGAAGGTTTTCAAACAGACGGGATTCCCGGTCGTGTGTACAGGGCTTAAGAGACAGCGGGTGGAGTCAGAAGTTGGCAGCACGGCGGGGTTACAATCTACCCATCACATAGCTGCGATTGATGCTATTGCTGATCCTGCAGCACAGTAAAAAGAGATAAAGCAAACTACCTGCCTCAGTTAAGATTCCATAATGTGTTAAGGGCAGTATTGCAAATACAGTGCTTCCTAACAACAGGTAAAGTAACCGCACTGATCCTTTTCCTGAAAGCTTAGCACACACTACAACAGTGAGGGTGAATCTTGGCACCCCAGATGTTTTGGAACTACATTTCCCATGATGCTCATCTACACTGCAGAGAGCATGAGCATCATGGGAAATGTAGTTCCAAAACATCTGGGGTGCCAAGGTTTGCCATCACTGCACTACAACCTTTGTTCTGACTGCCTCAGTAGAGAAAAAATACATAATCTACATTGTACATTTTCTTATAGTCATTCAAGGAATGCATTTCTAAGATATTGCTCTTAAAATCTTTGCTCAATTTCCAATAATGTTTTTGTTTCTACAAAGAGTTTATTCCCCTGCCAGCGTGAGATTTAAAATCAATCAGTGCTGACATCTTCTTCCAGTAATGCCATTTATTTTGGCCGAATGCCCTTGTACTCTCACTTCTGTGGCTAAAACAAAATAGCAATTTTAAGGAGGAATGACAGCATAAATCACTTATCAAAATAACATGTTGCGAAAACACAACCAATGAACCAGCTTAAATGTTCATTAAACAAATCCCCCTTGCTGTTTGACAGTACATGTATAACCTTTTGTTTTGTAAAACTATTGATAATTTAGTTTTTGTTCTACTTTATTTTTGTTTATTGGTTGAATCATGAATAAAATAATAAATTGCATATAAAAGAACCGTCATTTTACAAAAGTAAGCACGTTTAACTGATATCTGACAAAGGGCTGAGTTAAAATTATTTTAATATATATTGTCAGGGCCCGGACTGGCGGCTAGTGAGGACACAGGAGGTGGATCCTCTGTGCCAGAGAGGCAAAGGCACGGGTCGCACTGGAGGACCGGTTCTAAGTAGCTACCGGTTTTCACCAGAGCCCGCCGCAAGGCGGGATGGACTTGCTGCGGCGGTAGCAACCAGGTCGTGTCCCCCAGTAGCGGCTCGACTTCTCTGGCAGCTGAGATAGGCACGGTACACTGGGACTAGGCAGAGGCAAGGTCAGACGTAGCGGAAGGTCAGGGCAGGCGGCAATGGTACGTAGTCAGGGGCAACGGCAGAAGGTCAGATACACTGGAAAGGCAAGTACAAAACACTTTCTCAGGGCACTAAGGCAACAAGATCCGGCAAGGACAGGAAGGGGGAGTGGGTTTTTAAGTGTTTTGGAGTGTGACACAGTAATTGGACCAGGCACCAATCAATGGTGCACTGGCCCTTTAAATTTAAGAAGACCGGCGCGCGCGCGCCCTAGAGAGCAGCGGGACCGCGCGCGCCGGGACGGAGCAGGAGGAGGAGGCCGTTGAGCAGAATGGGATGCAATCCGCGGGCGGACAGGTGCCGCCGCAAGGATCGCATCCCCGCCAGCATCAGAGCAGCGCTCACGGTCAGAGGAGCCGACCGGAGCGCTGCAGGGAGACAGACGCCGCGGGCGCTCCGGGATGGATGGGACACCCGGAGCGCTCGGCGTTACAGTACCCCCCCCTTAGGTCTCCCCCTCTTCTTGGAACCCAAGAATCTTCGGATGAGCTCTTTATCTAAAATGTTGGCCTCAGGTTCCCAGGACCTTTCCTCAGGACCACAGTTCTCCCAATCCACTAAAAAACATCTTTTACCTCGGATGACCTTGGAGGCGAGGATCTCTTTCACCGAGAAGACATCAGAAGAACCAGAGACAGGAGCAGGAGCAGTGACCTTAGGGAAAAATCGGTTAAGAATGAGGGGTTTAAGAAGAGACACATGAAAAGAGTTGGGAATACGAAGAGAAGGAGGAAGGTGGAGCTTGTAAGAAACAGAATTGATTTGGTTTTTGATTTTAAATGGCCCGAGGTAACGAGGGCCCAGCTTGTAGCTAGGTACCCGAAAACGAATATATTTGGAGGAGAGCCACACTTTGTCACCAGGGGTATAGACAGGAGGGATTCTTCTTTTTTTATCTGCATGTCTCTTCATGCGGGCAGAGGCCAGTGAGAGCGACTTTTGAGTCTCTTTCCAGATAGAGGCAAAGTCCTGAGTAAATTCATCCACGGCCGGAACTCCAGAAGACGTGGGAATGGGGAGGGGGGGCAATGGGTGACGGCCGTAGACCACAAAGAAAGGCGACTTGGAGGAAGATTCAGAGTTCTTGAAATTGTATGAGAATTCTGCCCAGGGCAATAGGTCGACCCAATCGTCTTGACGGGCGGAGACAAAATGTCGTAGGTAGTCGCCAAGGACCTGGTTAACTCTCTCCACCTGTCCATTGGACTGCGGGTGATAAGCGGAAGAAAAGTTCAACTTAATTTTTAGTTGAGTACAGAGAGCTCTCCAAAATTTTGAGATGAATTGAACACCTCTATCCGAGACGATATGTGAGGGCAGCCCATGGAGGCGGAAAATTTGAAGAAAAAAATGCTTTGCCAACCGAGGTGCAGTAGGCAGACCAGGGAGCGGGACAAAATGAGCCATTTTAGAAAAGCGGTCAACGACCACCCAGATGACAGTGTTACTACGAGACAAAGGGAGGTCCGTGATGAAATTCATGGCGATGTGGGACCATGGTTGTTCAGGCACAGGTAGGGGAAGGAGAAGACCTGCAGGCTTCTGGCGAGGCGTCTTGTCACATGCACAGATAGTGCAGGCCCGTACAAAGTCATTCACATCATCCTCCTGGGTAGGCCACCAATAGTGTCTGGCAATCAATTGTATGGATTTTTTGATCCCAGCGTGACCGGCTAGATGGGAGGAATGGCCCCACTTGAGTATCTTAAGCCGAAGGCGTGGAGGAACGAAAGTCTTTCCTGGAGGAATTGGCACGAGAGAAGCGGGAGTAGAGGAAATCAGACACTCAGGGGGTATGATGTGTTGAGGAGGAGTCTCGGTTTCCGAGGTATCGGAGAGACGGGACAAAGCATCAGCCCTGACATTTTTGTCTGCGGGCCGAAAATGGATCTGGAAGTTGAAGCGGGCAAATAACAATGACCACCTGGCCTGGCAAGGATTTAGGCGCTGAGCGGACTGAAGGTAGGACAAATTTTTATGGTCAGTGTAGATGGAGATAAGGTGAAGGGATCCTTCCAGGAGATGTCTCCACTCTTCTAATGCCAACTTGATGGCCAACAGTTCACGGTCACCTATGGAATAGTTTTTTTCCGGAGGGGAGAAAGTTTTAGAGAAAAAACCACAAGTGACGTTTTTCCCTTTAGCGTTTTTTTGAAGAAGCACAGCTCCGGCTCCTACCGAGGAGGCGTCGACTTCAAGGAAGAACGGCTTTAGAGGATCTGGCCGAGACAGGACAGGTGCAGAGGAGAAGGCGGTCTTAAGGCGAGTAAAAGCTTCCTCCGCTTGAGGCGGCCAGGACCTAGGATTCGTGTCTTTTTTGGTCAGTGCCCCTATAGGAGCAACGATGGTGGAGAAGTGGGGTATGAACTGACGATAGTAGTTGGCGAAACCAAGGAAGCGTTGGATAGCACGAAGTCCAGAGGGGTGTGGCCAACCCAAGACTGCGGAGAGTTTGTCAGGGTCCATTTGAAGACCTTGTCCAGAGACCAGATATCCTAGGAAAGGAAGACTGCTGCGCTCAAAAAGGCATTTTTTAAATTTAGCGTAAAGATGATTTACGCGGAGGCGCTGGAGCACTTGACGGACATGGAGCCGATGTTCCTTAAGGTTGGCAGAGAAGATTAGGATGTCGTCAAGATAGACAACCACACAGGTATACAGTAGGTCCCGGAAGATTTTGTTGACAAAATCTTGAAAGACTGCAGGGGCGTTGCAAAGTCCGAACGGCATGACGAGATATTCGAAGTGACCGTCTCTGGTGTTAAATGCGGTTTTCCATTCATCTCCCTTACGGATTCTGATGAGGTTATAAGCGCCCCTGAGGTCCAATTTAGAAAAAACTTTTGGTCCGCGCAGACGGTCAAAGAGCTCCGAGATGAGAGGCAGAGGGTAGCGGTTTTTAATAGTGATTTTATTGAGACCACGATAGTCTATGCAAGGGCGTAGAGATCCGTCCTTCTTGGCCACGAAGAAGAAGCCCGCTCCGGCTGGAGAAGATGATTTCCTAATAAAACCTCTCTTGAGGTTCTCCTGAATGTATTCAGTCATAGCCTTGGTTTCAGGAGAGGAGAGAGGGTAAATTCTGCCACGGGGTGGTGTAGTACCTGGGAGCAAGTCAATGGGGCAGTCGTAGGGTCTATGTGGTGGTAAGACCTCCGCCTGTTTTTTTGCAAAAGACATCAGAAAAGTCCTGATAGGCCTTTGGAAGGCCAGGCAAAGGAGTAGTGATGGGGACTTGACAGGTCGGTACAGACTTAAGGCAATGCTTGTGACAGGAGTCACCCCAGGATTTGATGTCCCCAGTGGTCCAGTCGAGGGTAGGAGTGTGACGCTGGAGCCAGGGTAGGCCAAGAAGGATGTCAGAAGTACCGTTCGGCAAAACAAAGAATTCAATCTTTTCTTGGTGAAGAACACCAACGGACATGAGCAGGGGTTCGGTGCGGTAACGCACGGTACAATCCAAATTCTCTCCATTTACAGAGGAAATGAAGAAGGGTTTGATGAGACGGGTAACAGGAATGTTGAACCTGTTGATGAAAGAGGCTTCAATAAAGTTTCCTGCAGAACCAGAGTCCAGGAAGACCACCGCAGGGAAGAGGGAGCCAGCAGAAGGAGAAATCCGCACAGGAATAGTCAGACGTGGAGAGGAAGAATTCACACACAGTAACGCCTCTCCCACGTTCACTAGGTGCGGGCGTTTCCCTGACGCGGAGGACGAATAGGGCAGTCTTTTAGGAAGTGATCAGAGCTCGCACAATAAAGGCATAAGTTCTCGTTCCTACGGCGAGACCTCTCTTGTAGGGTCAGGCGAGACTGGTCCACTTGCATGGCCTCCTCGGCGGGAGGCACGGTAACAGGATGCATTGGATTCAGAAAGAGAGGAGCCAGGCGCGGATAACGCCTGGTGCGAACAAGATCTTTCTCCTGGCGAAGCTCTTGGCGTCTTTCGACGTAACGCATATCGATGCGGGTAGCTAAATGGATGAGTTCCGTCAAGGAAGAGGGTATCTCTCGTGCGGCCAGACAATCCTTGATGTGGCCGGATAAACCCTTCTTGAAGGTCGCGCAGAGAGCCTCATTATTCCAAGCTAACTCTGAGGCCAGTGTGCGGAACTGTATGGCATATTCGCCCACAGAAGAGTTTCCTTGGACAGGGTTAAGGAGGGCGGTTTCAGCGGATGAGGCTCGGGCTGGTTCCTCAAAAACGCTGCGAACCTCAGCAAAGAAGGACTGAACGGTGGCTGTAGCAGGGTCGTTGCGGTCCCAGAGTGGCGTGGCCCAGGCCAAGGCCTTTCCAGACAACAGAGAGACCACGAATGCCACTTTAGACCGTTCTGTGGAAAACTGGTCAGACATCATCTCAAGATGCAGGGAACATTGGGACAAGAATCCCCGGCACATCCTAGAATCCCCGTCAAATTTCTCCGGAAGAGACAGGCGAATTCTCGAGGTAGTAGCGGCAGCTCGGAGAGGGGAAGATGCTGGAGGCTGCGGCTGCAGAAGCTGCTGGACCATGGCGGTCAACTGCGACAGCTGCTGTCCTTGTTGTGCGATCTGTTGCGACTGCTGGGCAACCGCGGTAGTGAGGTCAGCGAGATTTGGCAGCGGTACCTCAGCGGGATCCATGGCCGGATCTACTGTCAGGGCCCGGACTGGCGGCTAGTGAGGACACAGGAGGTGGATCCTCTGTGCCAGAGAGGCGAAGGCACGGGTCGCACTGGAGGACCGGTTCTAAGTAGCTACCGGTTTTCACCAGAGCCCGCCGCAAGGCGGGATGGACTTGCTGCGGCGGTAGCAACCAGGTCGTGTCCCCCAGTAGCGGCTCGACTTCTCTGGCAGCTGAGATAGGCACGGTACACTGGGACTAGGCAGAGGCAAGGTCAGACGTAGCGGAAGGTCAGGGCAGGCGGCAATGGTACGTAGTCAGGGGCAACGGCAGAAGGTCAGATACACTGGAAAGGCAAGTACAAAATGCTTTCTCAGGGCACTAAGGCAACAAGATCCGGCAAGGACAGGAAGGGGGAGTGGGTTTTTAAGTGTTTTGGAGTGTGACACAGTAATTGGACCAGGCACCAATCAATGGTGCACTGGCCCTTTAAATTTGAGAAGACCGGCACGCGCGCGCCCTAGAGAGCAGCGGGACCGCGCGCGCCGGGACGGAGCAGGAGGAGGAGGCCGGTGAGCAGAATGGGATGCGATCCGCGGGCGGACAGGTGCCGCCGCAAGGACCGCATCCCCGCCAGCATCAGAGCAGCGCTCACGGTCAGAGGAGCCGACCGGAGCGCTGCAGGGAGACAGACGCCGCGGGCGCTCCGGGATGGATGGGACACCCGGAGCGCTCGGCGTTACATATATTTATTTATTTATTATTATTATTATTTATTTTTAAGAAAATGCAGGTCTATATTTTGGGACCTAAATTAATTCATGTACTGTATGTTATTTGCCTGAATTTTCAGTGCTGGACAATACCATACATATTAAAATCATAAAAGCTTCTTCAGCTTTCCATCCTCTGTCTTAAAGACAATTCCATTAAAAAGACCCTTGACATTCAAAATCTATACCTGACACTGCAATATTCTGTTTTAATAGCAGTCTTAACAGTTGCCTGACAATGTACACAATCTGTTTCTTACACTGTATGCCAAAAGCTATTTCTGCCTCGATAAGTCACTCGGTTCAATCACTAAAAAGAACTCTACCAGAACTCTAGTAACAGTTATAAATATCCCATATATTTTTAATTCTGCAGGTAGACACACAATATTTTAGGACTACTGACCCTTCTTTTAGTAAGTATCACATAGTGCAAAGACGCCAAATTAAATTATTTAATGGAGGCCCCACCATGAGCTTGTTGGAAGTTACAGTTAGCTTGTCTGTCTTTAGGTGGCTTTGTTCATCAGGAAGCTTGATGCGGTTTCCCGCGAAATGCATTGAGGCTGCGTGCCCGCCTATACCGACATCATTACTGGTATCCTGGTATCTACATCCGGCGTTTTGGAATGCACGCTGCATCTTGGGGAGATGGTGAGCTCACATTAAGCTGTACGTGTTGGTGCTAACTTGTAGCACCTTTAAATGTAAGTGCACATTTTTTATTGCTTCTGTGATCTATATATTTTTGAATAAACGTATTGCCCGATTATTTTTTAATATGCTTTTCCCAAGCCCTATTGCTTGAATAACAGAAGGAGACACCTCTGGGGTTAAGAGCCACTATCACTACTGGATTTCCCTAATAGTTGCTGATTAAAAAGCTGGAATTATTACAAAACGCATTTAATATAGATGTCTGGGGAGTGTACATTTTTCACACATTGTTTACAGTGGAGCACAGTTTAAAGAAAACCTTCTATGACATCTATCTTTCAATCACGATGACTGGACTGCTCTGTGAAGACTTTGACAATTTTTTTATTATGGACTGTTTGATTTATGTTAATTGCCACAATATATGACGTAACATTTTGGTTTTGAGTTAGAGCCATACCTTTTATTGTTTCTGTTTTAATGTCAGAGGTGTAGTCAGTGCCTATATAAATGTCAGTGTGGGAGGGGCCCACAAGCTAGATGGGACATGGGAGCCAAACACCCCAGGGCTGCTAACATGTTTCCTGCATTGCTAATATAAATGGTCCTTTCAAGGGTTGAAGTCCCAGGCAAGATGGAACAGCATTTGTGAGTAGTGGCGGAAGCCTAAAAATGATTGTACCAACTGGGAGCATGCCCGGCTGGGCAAAGCTATGGAATGAACAAGGAAAGAGACTGGTATACAAAAGAGATCCCCCTGACCCTTAGCTGCGGGTCCTGTGAAGAGGTGATGGAAGCTAATTTATAAATAAAACCATATGATCGCCATATTATGTCATGTGGTTTCAAACAAATGGGTTTATTTTAAAAAGGTAGTTTAGAGAGCAAACAGATTTTACTTCAGTTTACAGCAATCAAAAAGAGAAAAGGAGAGTTCCAGAGTCAGACAATAAAACTGGCCATTCACTATTAGATTTTTATCATGAACAAAACAAAATATAACAGATTTTGCCATTCATTTTATACACAGGAACCAGCTAAAATTCGAACAGTTTAAGGCCAACTTTAGTCACTTGTCATATTATGATGAAAATAAATCTTTAGTCCTTTTATCAAAACCCTGGGTGATGCAAACTGAGCCTAAGGTAAAACAACTGCATAGGCAGAGGAAACTACATCTCAAAACAATTAACCAAGATTTAGGCAGCTGAGCTTGTCCTTGCACCCTTTCCACTTTCTTGTCATCTAAATAGCTTTTTAATAGGTGGCCTCACTCACCCATTAGCGGTGGGTGCTAAAGTCAAGTCAAGCAAATCAAGCTGCCTCTGTCTTTGGATCTACTGATTGTTTAAATAAGCAGTTTGTGGGTAAAGTTAGAATTGGGTGCAGCCCCCTGCCACGCAGCACAGCTTGTTCCCCTTCGGGGTGCGTGAGGTAGGGGCAGGCACCTTAAAAATAAATACAATCTTATTTGACATATAAGTTAACGCTAAAAGAAATGTATGTGTTAAGCCCCGTACACACGATCCGAAAATCGTACGAAAAATACCGCATTCAAATCGATCGTCCGATAATCGGATCGTTAGTACAGAGCTTTCGAGACCCGATCAGGACAGTTCATCCGATATTATTCTATCGGACATGCACGGAATTTTTTTTCCTACGGTTTCAGATCGTACGATTTTCGTTTAAGCAGTACAGCCGTCGTTCGAAAATGCAATACAAATGCATTACAACACATGACATCACTTCCGAATTTTTATTCTGTCGTATGAGAATTTTCGTGACTTTAGTAAACTCATTAGATTCGATGTGAGATTAGCATGCAAAAAAACGGACGATCATTCGTCCGATAATCGGATCGTGTGTACGGGGCATTACTGTTATAAGTGTTGTAGTCAGAATATGGCAAAATAACATTGTCTACTCTTCTTGATACTGTTTTTTCAAATTTCTTCTTACTATGTATGTAAAATTTACCTAATAAAAATCTATTGAAATTAAATAAGCAGTTCGCAATACATATACATTTTCCATCATATGCTAACTTGATGAGTTATGTGATGGTTATACCATAAATACAGCTAGGAAATCCCCCGAAGTCAATTATTATATTACCTACCCACATTCCTCTACACACTCGAAAATCTGAGTGTGGAAATGACTGTATTATAAATTATTTAGCTTTTACTGCATTGCAAAATGCTGTCTTCCAAACAGTTTTCAGCCACTAGGTGGTTGCAAGGTTAGGTTTTTAGAAAAACCTGCTTGAAGTGGAGTTCCACTCTGAAATTTTTTTTTTACCCCCAAAAAATTAAAAAGATAATTGAAAAAATATATATATTTTTACTTACCAGAAATAACGGTTGCTATGTGGAAGTTTCTAATCTGTCTCTTCATCCTCCGTGGCTGGTCTTCTACCTCGTCCTACTCCCGGTGTCTTCTGGTGAATGGGGCGCGCTGTGTGTATCCCAGTGAGGATGGAGGATGGCTGTGTGTTTCCCTTAGTGAGGATGGTGGCGCGGGGACCTGCCGCGATCGAGCGATCGGCCTTGGGGGGAGGGGGGCCACTTTGCGGGCACCTAGGACAGGTAAGTGTCCTTATTAAAAGTCAGCAGCTACAGTGTTTGTAGCTGCTGATTTTAAAAAAATTTAAATCGCGGGTGTAACCCCGCTTTAAGGTAGAAAACACAGGCCTTAACGTTATGATGATAATTGATAATGATTATGATGATAATAATGAAGCATGCTGCACCTTGTATATGGGCCAGCTGTGGGGGAAGAAGGAGGGGGACCAACTTCCGGCTCAGTTCACTGTGGTGAACTAAGTCCAGAAGTGGAAGTGGGTACGAGTCAAAACCAGGTACCCGCTCCCCTCTTCCCCCCAAAAGGTGCCCATTGTGGCAGCAGGGGGGGCACACAAGGGGATCTTCCCCTTTTGGGTAGAGCTCCACTTTAAGGACTGTGACTGCTCATATAGGATAACAGATTTACGGGCTGTGCCCTCTTCTATCACCAGAACTTTAAAGGCTGCTACTACATGGCCTAATGCTGCTGGGTCAAGATATTCAGGAAGTTGTCCTCAAAGATTTGTGAATGCCTTAGGTATCCTGCACCCTCCACACTCCTCCCTGCATTTTTGTCCAAGACCTGCAATAAAGCCTAAACAAAAACAAAAAAAGACCTCTAGAGTGGAGCCTGAATTGTGTTGGTGTGCTACTGGGACTGGAAATAGGGCAGACAGCCTCTGAACAGGTAAGGGGGACCCAGTTTATTTCCAATGGCCCTTTCAGGGGTCATTCACTACATTCAGTTTTAGTTTTGGCTGTTAGCTCAGAACAGATAGTCCAAGAGAAGTATCTAATCAGGAACAAAAGAGTTTGGCCCACAAATGAAAGAGACTGTATTCAGTCAGGGCTCATGTGTTATCTATTACTGTAAATGCAGCGGGTTAAGGGATATGCTCAAATTGTGGACTTTGCCAGGGATAATTAGGAGGTTGTATCAAAATATCGTCTGATCTAAGCAATTGGGTAGAAGGTAGAAGTAGTCTGAGTGTGGGCAGACTAAAGCTGTCTACACATTATACATGTAGCAAAGTCCCAGGCCCCCAGAGGCTTAATGGTGACCTTCAGAGTTAGGGAGAGCTGACATCATTCCTTGTAAAGTGGGTTACCAGGCATGGTGTGTGTAATACAAGATGAAATGATGGGCACCAGTCGCTTTTTGAATGCGAACAAGAGATTTATTGTCTCTTAACAAGAACTGTGGGAGAGCGGGTTAGGGCCAGGATACCTTAGATACAATGTTAATTGGCAGACTCCGAGACACTATAGGAAGACAGCTATACAAGGAAAGGCCTTGTCAGGGAAATAAACAGCTTCAATCTGTTCAGCGTGTGTCAGGGAAATAAACAGCTCAATCTGTTCAGCGTGTCACATGACATCCTGGCTGCCTGTCAGGGAAATAAACAGCTTAATCTGTTCAGCGTGTCACATGACATCCTGGCTGCCTATAAAAGCTGAGCAAATCCCCAAGCAAATTGCTGTTTTGTCTTCAGCTTCCTGTGTCTCAAGTTCCTGTTTCCTGCCTGCCTGATCTACTGCTGTGACCCGGATTGCCTCTTGACTACCCTGATCTCTCCTGACCTGACCCTTGGCTTGCTTATTGGACTTCGCTGCTGTCTCCTATGTTTGACCCTCTGCTTGTGACCCGGACTTTGCTGCCAGCCTCCTGCACCTGACCGTCTTGCCTGTGACCCAGATTACCTCCAGTCTCCAGTACTTGACCCTCTTCTTGCCTTTGGACTTTCCTCGTTTTGGGTGTTTGCCCCCCCCCGGCTTGCTCTGGACTTTCTGCACAACTACACCAGCTGAGTTCTGATCACCATCAGTTCCTGTACCTGTCTTCTGTGACCTTCACGCAAGTCCTGCTCAGCCCACTGGTAGCTTGTGCCTCTTTGTGCCATCCACCCTCTGTCCCATCTCCAGGGGGTGGAGTGCGCTTAGTCGCAAGAGTGAGCTGATCTCTGCATCTTGGCCTCGGTGAGTACCCTTTTCTGACAGGCCTCCAGCCGGATGCCACGTCTGTATAGGTAGGTCTGCTGTCTCCTATGGGACTGAACAGTCACTAAATGTAGTTGTACCTAACTCTTGGTAACACAGAACAGTCAATTTCTTATCTCACAGTATACCACTGTAGTTCTTCAATTACTGAGCTCCCAGTCTCTCACTAGACTTCCAGATCCCAGTCGTCACCGGATCTCCTGAGATCTTCCACAGCTATTCCGCTGTATAAATCACAAGCATCATCCCCGCTAACATGCTGGGTCCCTGGCTTTTGCACTCGCTAAAGCTTTCTCACTTCTTCACAATAAAGTGATGAGAAGACTGCTCTGGTACTTGCTCAAGCTTTCTCACTGTAGTCTCACTCTCTGGTAATAAGGTGGATGTTCCCTTAGTGGCAACTGCTTCCCCTTTACCTCCGACCACAACTGGTTCCCCATCCGGGAGAACCTTCACAACTCGGTTGGACTCCAGTCCTGAAGTCCCAACCCTACGTTGCTTCTCCTGCTCCTGGATAGGCCTCAGACAGCCTAGCAGCCAAGTGTCCCCAGGAAAGGCTTAAGGATTCCGGCCTAGCATCCCTGGATGACATAACACACGTCTACCCAGACAGCCGTCCAGGTGGCACAGAACCCCGATCTCCTGAATCCAACCAAATAAATTGGCTCTCCCAGCAGGCCAAGGGACTGAAGAAACCCCTGCCTATTGGCTGAGACAACCCATCCATTCATGATCTGTCCTTGCTATGCCCTTGTCGATCTAATGTCACCAGCCACAATGCCACCTAGTGACAGAAGAGAAAAGTAGAGCAACTCCAGAATTAGGGGGAAGTCAGTGGATCTTCTAACAATTAGCCAGGACAATAACTACCTGGCAAACTAAATTTGTTAGCAACCCTGCCTAAAGACCAGAGTGCTACATACAATTTTCTTGTTCAATTTCCTTGAGATTTACCTTCAAATATGTAGTTCAAGGGCCGACTGATTGCATACAATTTGAAAGTGTTTAGATTTGACCTCATGATATATGTTTTTTGTAAATCTAAAGGAAAATTGTACAAGAAAATTGTATAATGTGTAGCCAGCGTTAGGCATCATTCATACAGCCAAATCAGTCATGGCACGGCAAACATGTTACACAAAACTGCACCTAGGAGCCCAGGTGTGAGCGGGCAGCCATGGCTTGGAAGCCTGTGCACGGCAATGACAGGTTGGCAGCTGTTTGCCAGTATAATTGCACTTGGATATAATCGTACATCCAGGGACTACCTGTGGTTAGGGACAGATAATCATTCCTGGATGCAAGTTACTTGCGCTAAGGGCAATCATCTGTCTTTAACCACAGGTAATTGCTTAGGCCTAAGAACCTAAGCTGCAGACTGGGGCTTACAGCAGGGTGCTGGGACTAGAGCAGCTTGGTCTGAAAAAGAAAGCAGATACAGCTGTGTGTGACTAATACTTTATTATAGTGCCTCACGGATAAATAATTGGGCAGGAAGCCCTAAAATCTGGATTGAGTCATTGAAATTCTTTATGATTAACATGTGTAAAAAAGAAATAGTGAATAAATATTGTGTGCCTTTATTATCAGTTGACAGTGACTATTACTTAAGGAGGGAAGTGTTACTCCTAAAAGAACGGGGCATATGCTCTTCATAACATACCTGACATTTCACACAGGAAAAGGGAAATACTAATTCTATCTGGTATAGATAGAACATATCTAATTACAGAAACACTGCTGACAGATCTACTTTCCCGGCATTTAAGGTACCACATTGCTGCATCTCAGAAGAGCATTCAGTACTAGTCACCATTTTTCTAACTGTCTGTGTTTGCTTTTAATACACAGGTATCTTTTGTTAAATTTGGCAACCAGCGTTATCAACTGGTAAGCTACTTATAGAATAAATGGAATCTATCTAAAACATGAAAGGAAATAAAAGAGAACATAACGTGCAGTTATCCACCAGGACTGCATCTAAGAAGGTGTCATAACATCTCACATTGAAGTCACACGTTTTCACGCCACTCTGAAGCTGTGTCAAAATTACACCTGCAATTTGAAAGCCAGCCTGCTGTGTTCGGTAGTACCAAGTCATACATACAAATGTCATTTTGATGTTTCTGGAACAATGAAGGGAACAGTTTTTTTTTTTAATAATATACTACCATAAAATGCTGTTGATTCATCACAGTAAGAATTTTTTCTCAGCCAGAGGAAACCATTTATACTGGTACTGTTGTTATGACATCGTCTCACAAACAGGCTTTGTATTGTGCAAATAGATATAAAAAGATTAATTTACACCATGTAATAAAAAAGCCTAAGGTGGTCTGTAAACAGCCTGATCTTTGCAAGCAATGCACCAAATCGGAAAGGCATTGATTTCAACAACTGGGTGAGAAACAGACCATCTAGGGCAAGCAGGTCAGACTGGTGGCATCTTATTAGTAAGCCCGTTTATTCACTTTTCTTGAATTAATCCTTTGACTGTTGTAAAGCTTATAAAGCCTATTTTTTTCTTACATTATTTTTCAGATGAATACTTTGCATAATGTTTTCATCACCTCCCATTCCCATCTGTAGTAAATGTTGCCACAGTAATGATTATGACAAAGTGCTTAAGGATAAGTTCACCTTTAAAAAAATAAAACTATGCAGGTAAAAAAAATGTGCATTTATTTTTTATTTTTTACTTGAATCCCGGAAAGCATTGCACCATGATCAGTAGATCGTGGGAGCAATACAGGACTCCAGTAGACTTCTCAGTGTATCTGTCTTCTCGTGTATGGGCAGACAGATACAGACTGAAAGGAAGAATGAATGAGCTGCCAGAGCGCTCAACCAGAGCGCCATGGTAGTTTATTGGAATTACAAGCCAACAGCCGCAAAGGCTGTTGGGACTGTTTCCCATTCACAGAGGACTGTGGTCGGGCAAGCAGAGCCCCACACGGCCAGAGAAGGTGCCCACCGGTTGTCACTGGTGGGGGGGGGAGAGAGAGGCTGCAGCTGCTTGAACATGTAACATTTTCCAAAACGTGAACTTATCCTTTAGGACCCCTTTACATCTAGTGCATGGAAGCATCTTGTTTTTTGTAGGGTTTTTTCACATTGTTCTTTGCTGTGTTTTTGGAGCGACAGCATTCAATTGAATGGGGTGCCTTGCACTTCAAAAATGCGCCATAGTAGCTCCTGTACTTTTTTTCTGAGCCAACTTTGGTGCGTTTTTGAACGGCACAATTTGGCATGTTTTTTGCGTGACAAATCGCCTTTTGTTTGGAGGGTTTGGGGTGCTATTAGGAATAAATGGTACCAAAATGCACATACGCAATCAAGAATCACAGGCAGAATTGTGCAATTGATGCAGTTGCTCAGATGTGAACAGGGCCTTAGTACTATTTGGAAGTAGGCACAACCTACTTTAAGTCTATTGTAGCCACTTTCAGAGTTTTGTTACTTCGGTTGCCCCACATTTCAGTTTGACATACCTGATTTAGTTGGTTTGGAGGAGGCAATAGCAACAGATTGTAAATACTTGTTCTACTGCCAAACAAGTTAAAACTGTCCCACAGTACAGACCAACTTTGCTACACCCTTGACATCTGACCGAACAGTGGCAGTCAAACAGACCATTGCGAAAGCATGGAACTCCCCCTCATTATGTATTCTGGCGATGAAACACAGAATTACTCAAGCAATGATTCACGCCAAAATTGAGGCAGTCATTTTGGATAGAGTGTCCTTTTATGAAAAACTCTGGAGGCCCTGGATCACTCACTACCTGCCTCCAGACTTTGATGACACTCTTCTGCTGCCATGACAGTCTAGTCGTGACTTCCTTCCTCAAAGATGACCTGAGGCCTGCCTGTCACAACGGTCCCAGTCCTCTCTAGGGGCTCCCTTTGCCTGTTGCCTTTTTATAGCACGATATATGTTGATGGCTTGCATTCTAAATGTTTTGGCTTACATTTCTGTAATGTACTTTGATATACTTTACTTTTTAATATTTTTTATTGATGTAACAAGACAATGTCATATAAGGCACAATCTTTGAACAATAGTGCAAACAGATGTTGAACCGAGCACAAATACAAGAATGCTTTTTCCTCAAAATGTTCAAAAAGCATAAGACCTCCTACTGTTAAACAGAGAGATCTCGACAATAAATGTTCTTGGTGGGAATACCAGTAGAAATAACAACACAAAATAGAAAGATGCAAGTCATTAACAATAGGGTTAAGAAATATACATTAGATCCACTAGGGACCGACTGCTTAATGCCCCATCGAGCCACTTTGACATGTAGTACTAGGAATGTCAAAGGGAAAAGAGACAGGGGGAAAGGAACAGGGAAGGTGGGTGGAGAGGGGAGGGGGAGGGGAAGGGGAAGGGAAGAGACCAGTAAAAAGGAAACCCCTGTACACATTCCTATGAATATCCTTGGCATAGAACTATATGTTCTGTCAAAGTGTCTTGCAGTTATCGAATAAATTAGACAAACAAAAAATATAAGAGAGAAAAGGGGAAAAAAGGGAGTAGATCAAGGAAAGGTAAAGAAAAACAAAGAAAGAAGGATAGGAAAAAGAGGGCCAGCCAGAGATTCATTAAGTTGCAAATAAATATCGTATTCATGGGTCCCATGTCACATTAAATTTCTTAGTAGAATTGCGAAAGATACAGGTAAGTCTATCATTAACCATGATCCAGTTAAGTTAATTCTTCACGTAGTCAAGGGGAACCATCGACTGCTTCCAAAATTTTGCAATAGTTATTCTAGCTGCTAAAAACATATATGTAATTAGTTTTGTCGATTTATTGAAAAAGCGCTGGTTCCGGGGATCTACGGATATTAACTCCCATCACTGAATACACCAAATTAAATATTCAAATCCAAAATCTAGCGACTACAGGACACTGCCACAATACATGATACATTGTACCCATCTGGCCACAACGTCTAAAGCAAGTGGGGGATGCAGATGGGTCCATCCTCGCAACTCTGGTCGGGACCAAATACCAATTTTTTGAGGGTTTTATAGTTTGCTTCAATTAGTGTTGTATTAATAGATACTTTGGATAAAGCATAGGCAATATCTTGCCAGTCAGATAATTCAAAAATTGTATTCATGTCCTGTTCCGATTGAATCATATAAGGGAGCTAAGTAGTCGGGTCAGTAAGAATAACGTATACAGTAGATACCCATTGTAGGAGGCCCTTTGTTTGACAAGATAATTCAAAATTTGTATCTGTAAGGGGTCCATCTAACAAGTTAAGTTTAAATCATTTAAAATAAATACGCTGATTGTACCTAAATAGTCCACCAGATTGCATCTGCCACATGTCCTTAAAATATTGCAAAGATAGTCACCTATCCTAAAAAGCCCTTTGTTGAGCCACCATAGGAATGGCATTGGAGTCAGTCCGGGGGAGAACTCAGGGTTTCAGAACATGGGGGCTAGTGGGGTATGTGGGGATGACAGGGATTTACAAAGTCGTACCCCGTCCCAGACCGCTAGCAAGTGAGACAGGGTAGGACACAAAATAGGGGGGCGAAAACAGCTAAGAAGCCACATTAGGATGCCAATGGCAAAAGGGTGGCGCAAATATGGAAGGCAGCTTAGCGCCCATTGAAAATTATAGGTATTCGTAAGGTCAGCACTGTCGAGGGTGATGAAGAAATATTAGAAGCCATAATTTTTTGGGGTATTCTACTTTGATATACTTTAATAAAACTTTTTCTAAAAATTATATTCTTCTTCGAAATGAGTACTTGATTTTTGTAGATATTTTTGCTGTCTCCTTAAAGTGGTTGTATAGTGATTTTTTTTACTTTTACCTACAGGCAAGCCTATAATAAGGCTTACCTGTAGGTAAAAAAAATATCTCCTAAACCTTTACGGTTTAGGAGATATTCCCCTCGCAATGAGCAGCTGACTGCAGCGGCGCATGCGCATGCGCACAGGGGATTCTCGGCTGAAGGCCCGGCAGACGCGTGCATGCGTGGGAGTGACGACATTGCGGTTCCAGCCACTCACAGTGCTGGAGCCGCGATACCCAGAAGACATGCCGAGGCAACATGTCATCTCCCTCGGCGTGGACCAGGTAAGTTACGGACGCCTCGTTCTAAGGTAAGTATTTCATAATGAGCAAGTATGCAGTGCATACTAACTCATTATGCCTTTTGCCTTACAGGGTTAGAAAAAAATAAAAAGTTCAGCGGGTATACAACCGCTTTAACTTGGCACAAGTGTACAGAGGAAGAGTGTCCTTCATCCGAAGAGAAACATGTACTGAAAAAATATGGAGGATGCATTACTAACCTTTCCTTAAAATGCTAGCTGCTTGGCTTTCGTTTTGATCCTACGCCAAAAGTAAACTCAGTAACAAAAATCTCATATAAACGTTAAGATGTTAGTGTAATTTTCAATGTTGTTTTCAATCTTTTCAAATCTGTAGCTTTCATCAAAATGAGTGGTGATCCTGCCACAAAGCTCCTTGTTCAGGTGCTTCCTGTTATTAGGTGAAAACTGTCCTCCATTTATGCTCCTGCAATGTTATCCTGACACATAAGTCCCTGATAGAGTCTAGGAGTAGCCATGCTGACACACATCTGCATCCATGATCCATGCTTGTCACTTTGGCAAGCTTGCAGACAATACTGAAGGAGTTTCGACGAACTTACAGCCATCAGACCAGGCAGGGTGTGAACTAGTTAAGTGATACAAGAACTTGTGGCTAGGCAGCCAGTCAGTGTTTTGTGACATCCAAATTTGGAGTCTAGTAGCAGTTCTACTCCAGATGCTTAAAGTGATTGAAATTTAAAAACAAATAAACATGTCTAAACGTACTTGCTTTGTGCAATGGAATTGCACAGAGTGACCACGACCCTCCTCTTTTCTGGTCACCCGATGGTGCTACTGGCCCCTCCCCTCTGTCCAGTGCCCCTATGGGAAGCCACTTCCTATGGGGGCACTCATGCATGCTCGCACCTGAGCCCCGTTGCTGCATCTATTGACACAGACAGTGGGACTCGGCCCGCCCCCTGCTCCCTCGTCACTGACTGTGATTGACAGCACTGGGAGCCAAAAAGCCAGCGAGACCTGGAAGTGAGGGGAGAGAAGAACTGCAGACGTGCATGTTTATGGATGGAATGAGGGCTTAGGTAAGTTAAAGGGGGGGGGGGGGTGAGGAAGGATGCTGACACCTAAACATTTTTTAACTTAATGCAAGGAATGCGTTAAGGTAAAAAATGTTTAGGCTTTACAACCACTTTAATGTAACAATGAGCTAGCTGCTAATTAAATTTCTCTGTAGTAGGGAAGGCTGTTGCTCTGTGAATTCTAATAATTGTTGAAGTTTGAGCTTAATAACTTAATGTGAAGATTATTTACTAATCTAGCAATACAGATTTTAAAGTTTAAGAACCCCTGGTTCAGAGCAATGATGTGCAGCTGACGTTTGAGCTAGTGCATGTAGACAGGAAGTGCCTGAAAAAGGCTGGAAGATATCAGCAGCACTGAAGTTCCAACAGAGGATAAAAAAAAGTTTTATAAAAAAGAAAAAAAAAGGCCACGTAAATGCCTTAAAGTGGTTCTAAAGTCAGAAGGTTAATTATCTTATTGCATTCTATGCATTAGGATAAAAAATATTTGTGTGCAGCAGCCCCCCCCCCCCTCAGCTCCCCTAATACTTACCTGAGCCCCTCTTGATCCAGCGATGTTGCACGAGAGCCTTAGCTGTCCAGGACTCTCCCTCCTGATTGTCTGAGACATAGCAGCAGGCGATGTCCACGAGAGACTCGGCTGCCTGAGACTACTCTCCTGATTGGTGGAGACACAGCAGCGGTGCCATTGGCTCCCACTGCTGTCAATCAAAGTCAGTGAGCCAATGAGGAGAGAGAAGGGGTGTGGCCGAGCCGCAGCTCGGTGTCGAAATGGACACACAGAGCAGCGGCTCGGCTCGGGTGCCCCCATAGCAAGCTGCTTGCTGTGGGTCACTCGACAGGAGGAAGGGGCCAGGAGTGCCATCGAGGGACCAAAGAAGAGGAGGATCTGGTTTGCCCTGTGCAAAACCTCGGTACAGAGCAGGTAAGTATAACATGTTTGTTAATTAAAAAACAAACAAAAAAAACAAGACTTTAATATCACTTTAAGCAAACTAAATCTGTCACTGACCCAATGCAAATCAGAAGATGTGACTTCACTCTGACTCTGGTTTGTTCCAACCCAGTGACTCAACAAGGTTCATTCATTTGCAAAAGGCAAAGAGGACATTCACTTTGCAAGGCAATTTTCTCTTTGCAGATTCTGATGACTTCCCTCATCCAATGATGTGCAACCAAAAATACCAAAATGTATATATATATATATATATATTTTTTTTTTTTCCTTGCACATGATTGGGTATCCTTCGCAACGGCTGGTTTCACACTGGGGCGGTGGGGGCGGGTGGCGGTATAGCGGCGCTATACCGTCGGGATTGCTGAGGTATTCGGCCACTAGCGGTGCGGTTTTAACCCCCGCTAGCGGTATTACCGCGGTATCCCATTCATTTCAATGGGAAGGAGCGGTGTAGGAGCGGTAAACACACCGCTCCTCTCACCGCTCCAAAGATGCTGCTTGCAGGACTTTTTTTAAAGTCCTGTTAGCGCACCGCTCCAGTGTGAAAGCCCTCGGGGCTTTCACATTGGAGAGACAGGAGCCGCTGTTTAGGCTCGGTTTGCAGGCGCTATTTTTTAGCAAAATAGCGCCTGCAAACCGCCCCAGTGTGAAAGGGGCCAAAGTGAATTTTCACCACATTCACCAAGTTAAGGAAAAATTCTCCTGCAAAGTGAACAACCTATTTGCCTTTAGTAAATCAACCCTAATGTTTTGCAACCAGAGATATTTTGAAAACTAGCTTTCCAATCATGTGGAACCAAAAATATAAAACAAATTATTTTTTAAATGTTACCTTGCACATGATTGGGTATTCTTTGCAAGGTACATTTTCCCTGCATTCACTAAGTTAAGGCAACATTCTCCTGTTAAGTGAACAGCCTATTTGCCTTTAGTAAATCAACCCCAATATTTTGCAATGAGAGACAGCTAGAAAACTAGCTTTTTTAGGCGATCAGCAGTGGTAGACTCATATTACTATTAATACAGGGTTCCTTTAACCACTTCCGGACCGCCCACCACACATATACTGTGGTAGGGCAGCCCAGCTGCATGTACGTCGTTTCGTGCATGAGATATTGTGGGCACGCTTGTGCCTGGCAGACTCGTTGTCCCCCAGCCACCCTTGATCACAGTACAGAGAGGCAGAACAGGCATCTGCCTATGTAAACAAGACAGATCCCCGTTCTGACAGGGGACAACACTGAGATCGGCTGTTCCTAGTAATCAGGAACAGAGATCTCTGTGTTGTCCCAGTGAGCCCATCCCCCACACAGTTAGAACACACTCAGGGAACACAGTAACCCCTTGATCGCCCCCTAGTGTTTTATACACTGTCATTTATACAGTGATCAGTGCATTTTTTTTTAGCACTGATCACTGTATTGGTGTCACTGGTCCCCAAAAAGTGTCTCTTAGGGTCAGATTTGTCCACCGCAATGTCGCAGTCCCGCTAAAATGCCATTACCAGTAAAAACAATAAAAAAAAAAAAAAGTTCCTAAATCTATCCCCTATTTTGTAGACACTATAACTTTTGCGCAAACCAATCAATATACGCTTATTGGGATTTTTTTACCAAAAATATGTAGCAATGTATATATTGGCCTAAAGTGGTGGATAAATTTTTTTTTTAAATTTCTTTTGGATATGTATTATAGGAAAAAGTAAAAAATATCGTTTTTTTTTCCAAAATTGGCTGGCTTTTTTGTTTATAGCGCCAAAAATTATATAATATTTGTATTTAAGATAGCTATCATTCCAGACACGACTATTGCGCTTTTAAATATAAAACCAGTTCATATTTCTTACACTCAATTTAGGCTCTTTCTCCAGATCACCACAGCCGCAAAGCAAACCATTGCCAAAGCTTGGAAAACCAATACATTAATGATCTCTGAAGCTAAAAACAGAATAAACCAAGCAATGATCCTTTCCAATTCAGAAGCCATAACCAACGATGCTATACAAAATTTTGAGAAAATATGGAATCCTTGGATGACGTATTTTCTTCCTACGATCCCTGACAAGTACCTATTAAGACCTTGATATACTATAATACTATAATATTATACAACAATATGAGTGGAAACAAGTACTAAACATGAACATTTATCTTCTGTACTAACTTAATAATATTCTTACAATATAGATGCTCCAGAGAACTTTCTTACCCTAGACTCTTTTCTCTCTTTCTTACCTTCATTCTTTCCCTTTTTCTATTACTCTGTCCTTTTTTTCTATTTCACAATTTTTTGTATTACCATATTTAAATGGTAATATATTATACATAAATACTATATTTAGTTATTACTTACAATAATTATACATTTTTGAAGTTTTTATTGAATTAGTTGATTTCCAATTAGCTTTCTTTCCATAGTGACTATATATTAATTGAATATGCCTGGAACTAAGTGTATTAGCACATATTCACATATTACATTTTTCAATTGTTTATATTAACTTAACATTTAATTTTCGAGTTGATTACCTGTTTATGTAAAATATCTAATCTTCAGATATGTATAATTCCATCCAATTTATTATCATATACTTAACAAATATTACCATTTGTTGTAAATATTTATTATTAATTGTAACTGTCTTTATTATTTAATATTCAATAAAAAAAATTGACAAGGAAAAAAAAATTATATAATATTTGTGTACAGCGTCGCACGACCGCACAATTGTCAGGTAAAATAACGCAGTGCCGTATCCCCCAAAAAATGGCCTGGTCATTAAGGGGGTAAATACTTCCGGGGCTAAAGTGGTTAAAGATACAATGTCACTTCGCTAACAATGCAGGCACATTCTATCTTGTAAACATAGTTCTGGATCACTTAATCAGATGATACATGGACTGAAAATTGTCCGATTCAGTAGAAATCAGCCAACTTTTGGCCCGTGTGTACCGTTGACTGTTCAACGGGAAAACCAGAATTTGATTAGCACTTTCAGGGAATAGCTGCAGGGCTGATCAGTGTAAACCGATGGGGATTATGGAGTTCCCGCTGTCAGAATACAATAGGGCAACAGGAGAGATCCCTGCATCACACATCTCTCTATTTTTTTTCGTTAAACCTGCTGGTTAAGGAAAAAAAAAAATTATGTGTATACCTTGCTTTACTTTTGCTGCCTTTCATAAAAAAAGAAGTGCCCAGATATGCTCCACTTCTTTGTGGAACCCCTCACACTTCAGGGTGCGACAGAGGTTCCTCTGGCCTGTAGCTGCTCCCTACTTCTCTGATGTCATCAAAGTTTTTTCTGCAAGGAAAAAAATTCACGATCCCTAAAGACAGCTCACAGCCTGTCTTTGGGAGCATGCTTAAAGTGGAGTTCCACCCATTTTTTTATGTTTGTCTGTGCTGCATGCCCTTAGCACATAGTTTTCACAATGGGCAATATTATATATTTTTTTGGATTGTAAATACCTTTTTTTCCGTTTTTCAGCCTAACTTCCTGGTCTTAATAGCCTAGGCTATTATGTCACAAGGCAATTCGCAAGGGTTCCTGGGATATCAGCGTCATGTATCCCATGACTCCTTGTGAATCGCCTCCTACTGAAATCTTGCGTGTTTTGTGTGACACTGTCATATTATAATTGTGTGCAGAGAGAGAGAGGAGGTTTCAGAAGTCATTAGAGATGTGTGGGTGGGCGGGACAGAGCAGCTATCGCACACCAGCCAATAGGATGGGGTAAGAGCGGGCCGCTACGTGTATGCGGCTCCGCCCCTTTTCTAAAGAAGCCAAATAATTGGCTGGTGTGCGATAGCTGCTTTGTCCCGCCCACCCACACATAGCTGATGACTTCTGAAAGCTCCTCCTCTCTCTCTCGCTGCACACAGTTATAATACAAGACAGTGTGACACAAAACACCAGCTTCCAGCATGCTCAGTCTTATAATATAACTTCTGAAAGCTCCTCTCTCTCTCTCTCTCTCTCTCTCTCTCCCTGCACACAGTAATAATATAAGCAGGGCTTTTTTTCAGCCAGAACGAAACCTGAGACAGCTGTTGAGACACTGAGGTTGTTCTGCAGTGGTCAGAGCTGGGGGGGGGTGTATTTAGATTGGGCACAGTGAGAGCTGTGGGGGGAGATATGGATTAAGCTGAGCTGTAGATAAGGGTGCAGAGGTGACATGTGGAGGGGCAGAGCGATAGTCTGTGGATGGGTTGAGCAGGGGTGAGATAGTCTGTGGATGGGATGTGCAGAGGTGAGAGTCTGTGGATGGGATGTGCAGAGGTGAGAGTCTGTGGATGGGATGTGCAGAGGTGAGAGTCTGTGGATGGGATGTGCAGAGGTGAGAGTCTGTGGATGGGATGTGCAGAGGTGAGAGTCTGTGGATGGGATGTGCAGAGGTGAGATAGTCTGCGGATGGGATGTGCAGAGCAGAGGTGAGATAGTCTGCGGATGGGATGTGCAGAGCAGAGGTGAGATAGTCTGCGGATGGGATGTGCAGAGCAGAGGTGAGATAGTCTGCGGATGGGATGTGCAGAGCAGAGGTGAGATAGTCTGCGGATGGGATGTGCAGAGCAGAGGTAAGATAGTCTGCGGATGGGATGTGCAGAGCAGAGGTGAGAGTCTGCGGAGGGGATGTGCAGAGCAGAGGTGAGAGTCTGCGGAGGGGATGTGCAGAGCAGAGGTGAGAGTTTGCGAAGGGGATGTGCAGAGCAGAGATGGTCTGCGGAGGGGATGTGCAGAGCAGAGGTGAGATGGTCTGCGGAGGGGATGTGCAGAGAAGAGGTGAGATGGTCTGCGGAGGGGACACAGACACACAGAACAAGATAAATATATAACAAAAGATATATATATTTCTTGAATAATATTTCTTCTACATGCACTATATTTACTGGTTCCTGGAGGGGGGAGGGGAGGAGAGGTTTGCATAGATAAGGACAACTTCCGCTGACACTGCCGTTGCTATGGAAACCTGACTTGAAACTTATTACACTGCTTGTGCAGCACTGAGCATGTGCGAGATTTGCAAGTCTGAAATCCAGGAAGACATGCAGTCTGGCTTCAGATGCCCACACTTAAGATGGCCACAGCCTATTTCTAGTTTATAAATGTTCTAAATGCTGTAATAACCTAACAAAACGGACCTCAGTTTACAGACTAACTTTACTAGAATACATTAAGCTTGTGTATTATAGGGGTATTTTTATTTAAAAAGTGTCATTTCGGCTGGAACACACCTTTAAGATCTCCATGCAAAAAAACTTGTACAGTACAATCAACACTTCAAGTTTTGTTTTCTTTTGTTGTCTCTATTTTTAAAACGCAGCATGCCGCAACACACGGCGCATTTGCATCTGTGTGTTATGGTGGCTATAGTAAAGATGTGCGTTAAGGAGCAATTCACAATCAATAGCAAGGCACCATACACACGTGTACAGTGCGATAACTTAACAAACATTAAAAGCATGTTACATTGCATGTTATAATTGCACGCCGTGGTGTGAATGAGCCCTTAATATAAACTACCAGATCCATTGTTCTTCAGTCTTCTGCTCCAATATTTATCTAGCCCTTCTTTTTTATAGGACACTAACTTATTATTTTGCACATAATCACTCAAAATAAAATGGTTTAACGCTTTGATACGGATTGTACTGAGTATATGACAGGAAAGCATCTCTTGATCTGAATGCTCAACTGCCTGGGAAAATACTTTGAAGCTCACTACAGGACTTGATCATTAGACTTGTGCACAACGGAAAAATTCGTTCCGTTTCGGTTTGTTTCTTTCCGGTCCTGTTGATTCGTAATCATTCGTAATTTTGCTAGACGGGATTTTTCGTGTTCGGACTCATTCGTATTTTTGCAAGCGACATTTTTCGTTGAATTTTTTGTTGCTTTATAATTCGTACTTTCGGTAGAGTACGTTGTTTTTCGTTGATTCTGGACACAACTCCTACTTTCGTAACTTTTTTTGGGTTCGTTGATTCGTAATTTTCCGTGTCTCTCTCACAACGACGCTGCCTATTATGCCTAATGTGCTTCGAATGGATTTGTACTTTTCTAAATACATAGCGGTTATTTGTAACGATTCGAAATCTCGTATTTTACTTTCGTTTTTTACATGCGGCTATAGGCTCCGCCCCTGTACACCATTTTGAGAGGGTTCAGCACGGTGAGGGAGAAGCAGAGAGCAGAGCAGAGTGAGTGTTATTGTGCTTCGAATGGATTTGAAATCTCGTATTTTACTTTCGTTTTTTCATGCGGCTATAGCCTCCGCCCCTGTACACCATTTTGAGAGGGAGTTCAGCATGGTGAGGGAGAAGCAGAGAGCAGAGTGAGTGTTATTGTGCTTCGAATGGATTCGTACATTCGTAACTTTTTTCATAACGAATTATGCCGAAGACCTTCGGGCATTCGCTATTTTGCGGTATAATTTATTTCGGATTCGGTTTTATTCGTAATTGCTCTGTTCGGAAATTCGAATGCTTCCGAATGTCCGAAAGTTGCTAAATTCGGACGAATTTTGATTCGTTACGAAACGAATTGCACAAGCCTATTGATCATACATGCAGAGATTTAGCTCTTAGACTCAGTAGCCTCATCACCTAGATCTTGGATGTTCTCTGGGAGTTTAAAAAATGAAAAGTATTTTCTTTATTGTAGGCTCTGGCAATGTAGTGATAGGATCAAAAATGGCAAGATTTCTCACCACCTGTTGTTCCTTCTGAGACAACTGTCTGTCTATTGTCAGCCATTGGTTGTGTATACTCCAGCCACTACAGTGCTGTTATATTTTAGCTTACATATGTAGCCCCGGTTTGCTGTTGCTCTTATTGGCAGCATGGACCAGGCTACTGTTGCTGCTGCTGCAAGCTGTCAGGAACAGGAGCAACTGTATGAAATAAGAGAGGAGAAAAGGGACACTACTTCTGCTGCACGGTTGTGTGGAGCCCGAGTACACTTCACCCACCACCACCTGGGAACACAGAGAGGAAGAGGAAACTGAACTGTGCATCCTGGGAATGATAAAAGTCCGCTGGGAGGAACTAAGACTTCTGGGGAATGTAGTACCCAGGAAAACTTAGCTTGTATTGCAGATTGGCTTTGGGACTACATACTGTATCTCAGCTCTACCAAAGTTCTGCAAGAGAGGACAAAGAAGGACTGTTTCTGGGCTCAGAGAGTCACATGGAGAACGCTGGGGGACATAGACAGTATAGCACTTTTGAATAAGTGATAGCTTTCTTTAACTGCTTCCTCTAGAGTAGACCCTTGGTTTCAAGTAGCTTGACATTTTATAAAACAAGCCACACACAGAATCTAACAGATTCTTCCATTCATGCTACACAGAGCAAATGGATGAATACCCCACTGTTGCTGTTGTATTTTTAAATCTAGCCCCACCGGCTGTCAAAATACCCAAACAGCTGCTGCAACAATTTTTCCATGGGCTCCTACAATTTATTATTTAAAGGATGTCAGGCAGAAGGCAGGCAACAGCATAGCTCCCAACAGTCCCTGATTTTCAGGGACTGTCCCTGATTTGGAACAAAGTCCCTCTGTCCCCCTTTCCTCCTCATTTGACCCTTGTTATGGTCTGTCTATAGTTTTATATAAAATACACTTTTTATCTTTCAAAAAGTGTTTCCCAGTGCTAAACCTTTTATCCAAATTCTAAATGGTTGCATTTGTAAATGTCAAAGGCCAGTATGAAGAAATAGTAGTGGTAAAATAAAGCGCTTGTGGATTCAAATAATCTTTTTTATAATATAATTCTCCTTTTGAGGGGGGCGTGGCAGGGGATGTGCCCTATGCATACATACTTTTACTAATAGGTGTCCCTTGTTTCCCTCTGAAAAAGCTGGGAGGTTACAAAGTTACATGTTGTTCTACCCTATGGGAACTTTCCATTAAACTAACACATCATTGGTACATGACCCCAGATAGAATTTCTCAATTTATTAATTGCCCGAATAATCAATGCTGGAGAAACTGTTGTCAAAAAGGCGACCTACTCCATATCCTCTGGACATGTACTAAATTTACATCATATTGGTTATCTATTATCTGATGTGGCTAAAACAACAATCTCTCCATCACCCAGCCTGGCACTACTTTCACTAGATCAGCGGTGTGAGGGGGCCAGGGAATGTTGTTAAGTCAGAGGTCTGAGTCACTTTTTGTACGTTTTTAAGTGTTGCTCCTATATGTTGTTTGTGATGTTGTTTCAATTGTTTGCAACAGGAGTCCCACGGTATCCAGGACAAGTGTGTCACCGGTATTGGACCTAGGTTATTTTCCAATATCACCCAGGCCTTATTGTCTGTGTGACATGTCCAGTCTATAATTCTGGTAAGGTGTGAGGCAAGATAATAATTTTTAAAGTTTGGGAATGGATGCCCATACCTCCATTTTGTTTGTCTTTTGTAAGTAGCTGGGTACTAATGCAGGGTTTTTTAGTTGCCCATAAAAATTTCCTGAGTATTGAGTGTAGGTACGGAAGAAATTCGAAGGTAAAAGGATTGGAATGGTCTGGAAAAAATACAAATTCTAGGTAAGACTGTCATTTTGATCATGGCTGCTCTACCGAACCACGAAAAATATTTTAAAGACCACCTATCTAAATCTCTGTTTATAGCTTGTAATAGGAGCAGAAAGTTTATTTCGTAAAGTGAGTCAAGTTTTGGTGTCAACCATATCCCTAAATATTTGAGTGCTTGGTTTTCCCATTTAAACATGCAGTTATTTTGAGTGGTCTTTTGTGCGTTCTCACTCAGTGTTAAGTTTAATGCTTCAGATTTCTTATAGTTCATTTTGAAGTTTGATACATAGCTGTATTGTGTGAATATATTGCATACATTTGGCATGGTAATATGTGGCTGAGTGATAAAGAACAGAAGGTCATCAGCATAGGCTGCGGTTTTGTAAGTTGTACTCCCTACCTGAAAGCCGTGTATGGATGGGGAGTTGTTTACTGTGCGGATTAATGGTTCTAAGGTGAGAATAAAAAGCTACGGTGATAGGGGGCAGCCTTGTCGCGTTCGGATTATTACCGTATTTGATAGTGTACCGTTAATTTAGATTGTTGCCGTCGGTTTATGGTACAGGGTCAATATCCATGATAGCATATGTGGTTTCAGTCCAATGTGGGTGCATGTAGCGAGTAGAAAGTCCTACGACACACGGTCGAAAGCCTTCACCGTGTCCGTGGAAAGTAACACACCTTCAAAGTCATCTGTTTGCATTTTGTGGAAGAGATTTAGGGCGTTTATCACATTGTCCCTTGCCTCCCTTCCTGGCGTAAAGCCTACCTGTTCTGGGCCTATCAGCTGGTGTAGCAGTGGTCTTAAGCGGTTAGCTAGGATTTTTGAAAATAATTTCAAGTCGAGATTAAGTAACGAGATTGGTCTGTAGTTGGCGCAGTCTAGTGGATCTTTATTGAATTTGGGCAGTACTGTAATGTGGGCTCTCTGAAAATCCTCTAGGATCTCCCGGGGATCTTTTAGATAGTTAAAGGTTTTCAATATGTGTGGGGTCAGGAGTTTTGAAAAGGACTTATAGTAGTGAGTCATAAGGTCGTCTGGACCTGGACTTTTCCCTGGTTTGAGAGATTTAATGGCAATTATTAATTCTGTTTCAGTGATTGGGTTTTCCAGTTGTTGCGAATCAGTATCATTTAGTGTGGGTTAACCACTCTTAGTGATAAATTGGTGGATTATTTGTGTCCGTGTCCCGGGGTGATCTTTTGGTCTATGTGCATTTGGTAGATTATATAAATCGGTGTAATAGTTATGGAATATTTGTGCAAACTTTTCAGTATCTTGTCTGGTTTGGTTGTTTTTAATCTTTATGGTGGCTATGTTCGTTGATAGTTGTGTTTCTTTTAATGCTCTCGCAAAGGAATTTCCCCGTTTTATCCCCATGTTCATAAAATAACCCCTTTTTTAGAAAAGAGGATCTTCTGTGCCTTATGGTTCAAGATGGATTGTAGTTTCTTTCTCAGGTCAAGTAGGGCCGTGGCTGATTCTATTGCTAGGGACTGCTTGTGTTTTGTTTCCAGGTCACTTATAGCATGTGCTATATCATTAAGTTCTCTTTCTGCTTCCTGTTTTTTTGCTGCACCTATCCTGATGAATTCCCCCCTTATCACGCATTTGTGCGCTGCCCAAATAGTTCATGGGGACAGCTCATCTGTGTAATTTTCCTTAAAGTAAGATTTTAAGGTTTCTGTTATTTTGCTTAAGTTTGATGTGTCTGCAAGTAAGGACGTGTTCAATCTCCAGTTTTTAGTTCTATGCCTTCTGATGTGCGTTTGTAGTGTCAATAAGATGGGTGCATGGTCTGAGAAGGTTTTAATACCTATTTTGGCAGATTGTAAGAGAGGTAAAGCGCTTCTTAGTGCAAATATTTAATAGCCACACAACATGTAATATCCACACTTACATGTAGGCAATGGATAACAGGTGTCCAGGGGATGATAAGGGTGAAGCCTCCTGAGTCTGGCGCTCTGTGATTCCTGGCAGGCAGATCTGTTGGTGGTCACTAAGCAGAGCGTTCACAGTGTCCGATGGAGGGAAGCCGACCAGTGATCTTGGCGTGCGGGACAAGGTGGCACAGCTCCGTGCTGCGAGGAAGCCAACTGGCGTGTGACGTCAATGAGGTGTGGAGGAGAAAACACAACGTGTTTCAGAGCATGCGCCAAGCTCACAGTGAGCATGCGCGCTCCTTTGTCAAGTGTAAGGTGGAAACAGAGGACTGGAGATTAAGAAGGCTGTCTGCTTGATTGAAAATTTTTGCACCCTCTTATGCCAACCTGACCATGGGTCTGTGGGAGAAATGGTTCATATGGGACAACAACCCCTTTGAGTGAGTGAGTGAGTAACTTGTATAGCGCTGCAAATGCGAACTAAATCGCCTCAAGGCGCTTGGTATCCAGTGTTGTTGAGATCCTTCAGAAGAGGTGGGTCTTTAGTTTTTTCCTGAAGGCCCGATGGTTTTCTTCCATGCGGATGTTCGTGGGTAGTGCATTCCATAGCCTTGGTCCTTTGTTTCCCTTAGCTTTGTAGCGAGTCTTGGGGATGTGAAGGAGGTTTTGGTTAGTTGATCGGAGGTCGCGAGTAGTGGTGTAGTGTTGTATTTTCTCGCATAAGTATTGAGGTGTGTTTCCTTGTGCGCATTTGTGAGTGAGACAGAGGGTCTTGAATGTGACCCGATCCTTTACGGGTAGCAAATGGAGGCTTCTCAGGGATGGTGCGATTAATTCCCAGGGTTTTTTTCCCGTTACCAGTCTGGCCGCTGTGTTTTGGATGACTTGTAGACGTGTAATTTGATATTTTGGTAGTCCTAGGTAAAGGGAGTTTGCGTAATCAAGTCAGAAATTGATGATGATTCCGACTACTACTGCTCTGTCTTTTTCCAGCATGAAGGGGATAAGTCTTCGTAGCAGGCGGAGAAGGTGGTAAGATCTGCTGAATATTGATCCTATTTGTGCGTCCATAGTCATGTCTGAGTCAAGAATGACTCCAAGGCTTTTAACTTTGGTGTTCGGGGTTATGTTTTGTCCAAGGATGGAGGGTGGTGTCCATGTGGTCCTAGAGTTTTTCTTTCGGTTAGCGTGGAAAATGAGCAGTTCTGTTTTGGATCCATTAAGCTTGAGTGAGCTCTCTGTCATCCAATTGTCGATCAATATAAGGCATTTTTCCAGTCCGTAGTATTGATCTTTTTTGTTGTTGATGCGAAAGGCCAGGCATGTGGTGTTTTTTGGCAGATATATAGATGACATCACCGTCATCTGGGATGGTTCTCCATCCCAGATTGACGAGTTTGTCTTGTACTGTAATAACAATGATTTAGGGCTCTCTTTCACCTCGGTATCCAACAAAGAGAGTTTGCCATTTTGGATCTTGAACTGTTTCATGACAACCAGTGCATTCTAGCCCATAATTACACCAAACCCACTATGGGTAATTCGTATTTACATTACGATAGTTGCCATCACTCGCAGTGGGTTAATAATATACCCAAAGGACAGTTTTGCAGATTAAGACAGAATTGCACCAGAGAATGTGACTACATTTCTTAAAGTGCACATCTTAAAAATAAATTCATTGAAAAAGGTTACCCGGAAAAATTGGTGGATCAAGCATCCAATACTTTTTTGCCTAAAAGCTGAAAAATCCTCCGAAAATATAGCTGCACGTTTTATCACCAGATATCATGGCAAATATAAGAAAATGGAGTACATTCTCAATAAGCACTGGGCCATCTTAAAACAGGATCCTCTTCTAAACACCATTATTCCCGATAAACCAAAAGTTACATATAGAAGAGCTCCCACGCTAAAAAATCAAATAGCACCCAGTAAATTAAAAAACATAAAAAAGGATAACCCTCTGTGTCTCATCCCTCTTACAGGGATGTATAGATGCAATAAACCCTGATGCAAGATGTGTGCCTTTGTGAGACATGGACAACATAGTTTTCGGCATAATGAAAAAAACCTACCATTTAAATCAATTCTATATTTGCTCTACCGACTATGTTGTTTACTGTCTGACATGTCCCTGCAAGCTTCTGTATGTTGGTCGAACCATTCGGCCAGTGAGACAACGGTTTGGGAAACACCAACGTTTTGTGGAGAAGGGTTGTGACCAACATAGTGTCCCTCGCCACTTCCTAGAATATCATGACCAATCCACAGTGGGTTTACAGGTTTGGATCATAGAATCCATACCTAGAAACTTATCTGAAGCTGAGAGATTTTCCAGACTGTGTGAGCGTGAAACCTTCTGGATTTATTCGTTAGACACTCTCTCGCCTAATGGGTTAAATGAAGAATTAGAAATTAACATCATTTAATTTATTTTTGGGTATATGCTGTATATACATGTGTGTGTATGTGTTGTAGACCATACAATGACATGTAGATCATCCCATTATCCTTTAGTCTATACCATTACTGTCACCTTTCCAGTTTCATGCAGGTTTTTTCATATGTGTATATGTGCACGTGTATATAGTAGTCTCATTCATGTGTATACGTGCACATATTCAAGAGTTTTCTATTCAATGTTACTCTGAGATTTTTTATCCATCCCTTTATAAACACTTTTTGACCATTGATGTCATTATACCATTAGGGACACATGTCCATCAATATAATACACCCTTGATGTGCATGTGTTAGTGGGCATTATTGACATTGTTTCATGATATTGAATTATGATTTTTTTGATGATTTAATATGTTTCTGACAGATGTATATATATATATATATATATATATATATATATATCTACACACATTCCTTTTTATTCATTATTTTTTTCATTTTTATCTCAATATATTTATTTGTTGTAACACCCTTATATGAATTTATGTCTCATCGCTATAATCATTATTCGTATACAATGTTTTTTATTATTATTTTTATTATTATTTGTAGATTCAGTTTTCAATATTTCACCATTTGCAGCTATTATAGCGTATACATATATACTTTTGTTATATAGACTTATAGATTGTGTAAACTTTTATATAATGCAAGTTCCGACTATGATCATTATTGTATGTATATTATTTGGCCAGTTTGATCACCATCCCCCATTTGCTCTAGTTGCTGTCTGTCAGCATGTTGTTTCTCAATTAAGCAGACTGTTTTTCAATTAAGCAGACGTTTTTCAATCAAGCAGACAGCCTTCTTAATCTCCAGTCCTCTGTTTCCACCTTACACTTGACAAAGGAACGCGCATGCCCACTGTGAGCTTGGCGCATGCTCTGAAACACGTTGTACTTTCTCCTCCACACCTCATTGACGTCACACGCCAGTTGGCTTCCTCGCAGCACGGAGCTGTGCCACCTTGTCCCGCACACGGAGATCACTGGTCGGCTTCCCTCCATCAGACACTGTGAACACTCTGCTTAGTGACCACCAACAGATCTGCCTGCCAGGAATCACGGAGCGTCAGACTCAGGAGGCTTCACCCTTATCATCCCCTGGACGCCTGTTATCCATTGCCTACATGTAAGTGTGGATATTACATGTTGTGTGGCTATTAAATATTTGCACTAAGAGGCGCTTTCTTTTTGTTGTTTCTTATCTTCTTACCAGAGCTGGCATCGCTCTCCAGGAAAGCTTGCCCTCAGCGCTTATATGTCATCCCAGATGTGTCATTAACATTATTACCAAAGACTGCCTATTTCATGGACATTCCCCATCATGTTCATCCATGGACTAGTATATTTATTCATAATCATTTATATCTTTTTATGCATTAATGCTCATTCAGCCCTGTTTCTCTGAATTTCAATTTCCTGAGTGCTGACACTGTTTGTATGTAAGAGAGGTAGGTCTCTTTGGGTGAGAAAGATATAATCAATATATGTGAACTTATTGTGTAAAGCTGAAAAATATGTGAAATCCCTGCCTTTAGGGTTAGATGTGCGCCATGTATCAACTAAAGTAAGTGAGAATAAAAGGGTTTTGAGTTTACATAGTTTTTTGTACAGGAGGCTAGATTTTCCATCCGATGTGTCTTGTAGTGGGTTTAGTGATATATTAAAGTCCCCTCCCAACACTATGCAACCAGAGGCAAAGCTCTTCAGCTTATCAACTACTCGTTGGCAGAAAGTAACTTGGGCAGAATTAGGAAAATATACATTTGCTAGTGTGATCGGAATTCCGGCCCATTGCCCTTTAAGGAATAGAAATCTACCCTCTGTGTCTGCATATTGTTGGGAGATATCAAAACCCGCATTTTTGTGGAGTAAATTAGAAACTCCTTTAGATTTGGTAGTTGGATTTGTGGCGTGGTATACATGTGGGTATCGTTTGTCGTGTAATCTTGGTACATTACCTGTTTTGAATTGTGTCTCCTGGAGAAATATCAAGGATGGCTTCACTTTGTGTAGTTTTCTGAGTATGGAGGTTCTCTTCTCAGGTGTGTTTAAACCCCTCATATTATGAGAGATCACAAAAGGTTGTTTATTAATCATGGAATAAGATATGTTTAACACAATAGCTTCTATACCTTGGTTGAGTAAGTTCAGTAAGTTCCTTGGCAGAAGAAGGGAAAAGATTAGAAAATTAAGGGGTAGAAGAAAGTAAAGAGAAGTAGTTTAGTTAGCCAGGTGACAGATGCACACCGTTGGGGTCAGGAGTGCACCGCTAAGGTAGTGAACCCTATGGCTGACTGCTGCGGATGGAACTCTGGGTGGTTAAGGAAGGCAGGTCCACTGGAGCACAAACAGGGATCCCACAGGGAGCTAGAGCCCAAGATTCCCCAGGGCGCGGAGTCTAAGATCCAGCAGGTGTTCACCAGAGCCTCTAGTGGTGAGGATGGACTGAGCTGCAACTAGATCCAGGTCGCGGCCCCCAGAGTCCCCTAGCTCACGCTCCATAGGGTATAGAGGATAGAGAGGAAGCAGCATCCCAGGATACAAGCGATAGTGAGGGGATAAGCCAAGGTCAGGGTGACAAGCAGACAAGAATAAACAAAGGACAAGCCAAAGGTCAAGGTCACATCAGACAGGGATAGTCGAGAACAAGCCAAGATCGGTAACACAGAGACAGATGTAGCACACGGCAAGCAGGAACCCAAAAACACAATGCTTAACAAACAACGTTGATCAGCACGGCTGGCTTGCAGTGCACAGGTTAATATAGTGTTCCCTGATAGGGCCTGGGGTGGAGCCATGCTTGGAGGAGAGATTATTTATGCAGCCAGGTGAGAGTGGCTGGCCTCTAAGGTGAACACATGGAGAAGGGGTAAGCTGAGAGACAAACATTACTGCATAACCATGACAGCACCCCCCTCTTATGGGCCCTCCCCCTCCCCTGCATGGGCCCAGGCTTAAAGGGAAATTTCAGATGAAACCTCCTCAACAGACGAGGTACAACGACCTCAGATGCAGCAATCCAAGACGCCTCCCCAGGACCAAAACCTCTCCAATGCACAAGGTACTGAAGAATGCCTCTGCAGAGCCGAGAATCCAGAACTTGTCTAACCTTGTACTTTAGATTATCCGCAGAGACCGGAAACGAGGTAGAGAGGACGAGAGGATTTATTGAGGACCAAAGGCTTTTTAGGAATAAGCAAGGGCATGAGAGGATCAACAGGAATCTGAGGAGGGTCCCCCAGATCCTTAAAGATGAACTGGGCATCTAGCACAGGACCATCAGACTGGGCAGATGTCAGTGGAACCCTGAGGTCAGGTTGGTTAGAAGGTGACATGTCACAGGAGTCAAGCTGGATAGCTGAAAGACAAGCAGAACGAGGATGGATTGAACCCCTTAGACGGGTATGAATGGACGTAACAGTATTAGGGTGAGGCGAGGTTGCAGAAGGTCATGAATAAGAAAAGGTTGGAGGTTCACTGGGCATGGGCTGGACTGGCATAACTAGTTCAGAGGCCGAATGAATAGCACGGTCAGGTGTAGTGACTACCTGAATCGCATCGCAAGGCGTATTGACTGCAGGACTTGCAGACAAGCTAGCCTGGCTGTGCGTCCAAGGGTGTTTAGGGACTGGCAAAGGTAAATGGTTATGCGAAGTGGAATAAAGGATCGGCTCAGGTTCACAGGTGGGCTCCTCATCCAGAGTGCCACATGACCTAGAGAGTGCATCAGCCCAACTATTGCAGGACACATCCCAGAAATCACTATATGCAGTAGGAAGAGCAAAAGATATTGGGGTGGTGGCAACAGGAAGTTTCTCTTTTGGGACAACCTTGGGTAGGCAGGACGAGGAACAGGAGGAACCCCAAGCCAGGATCTGTCCAGTAGTCCAGTCAACATGTGGAGAATGGAGCCGTAACCAAGGAAGACCCAAAATTATAGGCGTTGAGGCCTTGGGTAAGATAAGGAAGGATATCCACTCCTGGTGGAGTGTCCCTAGCGACATCTTAACAGGGAGGGTCTGGAAGCAAATAGGACCCCCTGGGAGAACAGTTGCATCAATCGCCAAGACCACCAATGGCGTGGTGAGGGGCAAAAGGGTAAGTCTCATGGACGATGCGATTTCCCAGTCCATGAAATTGCCAGCGGCTCCGGAATCCAGATATGCTGAGACCGAATGAGAAGAAGCACTAACATGAAGGAACACAGAAAGAAGAAGACGAGAAGGTGAAGGTGATATTTCTGGGTCCAATACTCCACTTTCCAGATGTAGTGGACCCGAACGTTTTTCTGGACAAAAAGAGCAAGTGTCACGAAAATGACCTTTGCCCCCACAGTAGAGACACAGGCCTAGATTTCTGCGCCTAGCACGTTCCTCGGAGGATAGCCTGGTCTGACCCAGCTGCATGGGCTCCTCAGCTGGCAGGAGATGCTCTATGGATCGAAGAGAGGGGAGCTCAGGCTGACTAAGGACCAAGGAGTGTCGGCGTCGCTTTTCTAGGGTCCTTTCCTGAAAACGAATATCAATCTGGTTACACAAGGAGATAACTTTGCCCAGATCAGTGGGGATGGTTCTTCCTGCTAATTCATCCTGCACTCTATCAGAAAGGCCATGCAAAAAGGTTGCAACTAAGGCCTCATTGTTCCAGCTCAACTCAGCCTTCAGTATGCTGAAATGAAGAGCATACTGTCCCATAGAAGCAGACTCTTGGCGGAGACGTAAAAGGGCGCTGGCCGCTGAAGAGACACGAGCCGGTTCTTCAAAGATATTCCAAAAAAGTTTCAAGAAGTCAGACAGGCTAGAAACCACTGGATCACTCAGTTCCCACAGAGGGGCTGCCCAGGCTAAAGCTTCACCGGAGAGGAGGGAAATGATATAGGCTACCTTTGCCCTATCAGACAGAAAGTTTTGAGGCTGGAGCTCAAAATGAATAGTGCATTGGCTGAGGAACCACCTGCAGGCCTTGGAGTCCCCAGAGAAATGGGATGGAGCTGGCAGTTGTAGTGAATGTGTGGCTGCGACTGGAATAGGTGCAGGCGCTGATAGCGGTTGAGGTTGTTGAACGGGGGGTCCTAAGGAGGCCTGAACCTGTTCAAAGCGGGAGGCCACATCCTGAAGGAATGGCATCACCTGGGTCTTATTAGATTCCTGGGTCTCAAGTCTGCAGACTATGCCCTGCAACAGATCATCTGCAGGTAGCGGCGCATCAGCTGGGTCCATGGCTGATCAAACTGTCAGGTTACCTGAGGCCAGGTGACAGATGCACACCATTGGGGTCAGGAGTGCACCGCTAAGATAATGAACCCTATGGCTGACTGCTGCGGATGGAACTCTGGGTGGTTAAGGAAGGCAGGTCCACTGGAGCACAAACAGGGATCCCACAGGGAGCTAGAGCCCAAGATTCCCCAGGGCGCGGAGTCTAAGATCCAGTAGGTGTTCACCAGAGCATCTAGTGGTGAGGATGGACTGAGCTGCAACTGGATCCGGCCCCCAGAGTCCCCTAGCTCACGCTCCGTAGGGTATAGAGGATAGAGGGGAAGCAGCAGCTCAGGATACAAGAGATAGTGAGGGGATAAGCCAAGGTTAGGGCGACAAGCAGACAAGAATAAACAAAGGACAAGCCAAAGGTCAAGGTCACAAGCAGACAGGTATAGTCGAAAACAAGCCAAGATCGGTAACACAGAGACAGACATAGCACACGGCAAGCAGGAACCCAAACACACAATGCTTAACAAACAATGTTGATGAGCATGGCTGGCTTGCAGTGCACAGGTTAATATAGTGTTCCCTGATAGGGCCTGGGGTGGAGCCATGCTTGGAGGAGAGATTATTTATGCAGCCAGGTGAGAGTGGCTGGCCTCTAAGGTGAACACATGGAGAAGGGGTAAGCTGAGAGACAAACATTACTGCATAACCATGACACTTAGGGGAGTATCACATGAGGTGAGGAGATAGGAAATATGACTCCAGGTGTCAACCTTAAGGAGAAAGATGTGGGGTTCGTGTGTAGATAAAAACAAACAGAATCCGCTGTTGTGGGCAATGGGAGGTTATTATCACAGGAATGTCAGTTCTGACAATAATGAAAGGAACCTGTTGTAATAAAATGATCTAAGTAAAGCCTCCCGCAGCCCTCAAGTAAAGTAATTGAAATCATTTGTGCATGCACCCCTTCCAGCCATTTAAGTGGTAGCATGAGCCTATATCATAAGGATAGCGTTAAGAGCAAACGTTAATTGAACTTTGTAGCCCAGACTCTATCAGGTGATGAATCTTAAAAACCTGACTGTAGTCTACTAGTAGCCTAATAAACATTGTGGGCCGACAACATTCTAAACAATAGGAACTAAAAGACTAACAGGTCAGCCCCCTTAAATATGTTTGCAGAGGTTCTCACATCAAAATATAGTGGTTCTAGTTGTATCAGGCAGTAATTAGTATGGACCAATTGTGCCTTGTTTTAACTTAACCACACGAGGAAAGGCCACAGCTCGGCCAATTTTGAACAGGAGGGGTGTCTAAATCAAAATCTAAGGCTTTTTCATATTTCATATGGAAGGAGCCCTATAGAATATATATATATATATATATATTTTCATTCAGAAAAGAACTCCAGTAGCGAAAACACATTTTTTGCAGCTGTTCGATTCCACATATAGTAGTGTAAATATTCTATTTTCTAACATTCTTTAATGGTAATCTATTGCAGTAGTGGTAATGACTTTGGTGAGAGGAGTAGATTGCTATTTGCATGCTTTTTGAACTTTTAGATTAGCAAGCTTTGAAAAGCCATATATACAGTATATGGTCAATAATTTCTTGCATGGTAAGTTCATCCTGGAAGGTGACTTCTATTTTAACTCCAATTGTTGTACTAGTGACTTATCCCTTCCTGAAATCTTTACTTCTTTCATGGCACTTCTCATCTTTCTTCTTCTTTTCAGAAGTTAGGGCAATTTCACTTGGCAGTTAAATGATGTATGTAGGATTCAAAGTCCTGGCACTAGAGACTGCATTTTGTTTCTCTTTCATACATAGCTCTACATAAATTCCCTTTTGTATACACCACACAGATCTTCCCCTTTTCCTCTATACTGAATTGGTAATATTACTTTGTCTGATCATGTTCCTAGTTCTCTCTTGTTATGCTTCCCTGACCACCCCCTCACTTTTTGTAGTGTAAGTTTCATAAAAGAAAAATCAGCACTCCTTTGCTTTAGAAGTTATCATTAAAGTAGAAGGTCTTTACTTTTGTATTAATGCAAAACCTAACCCCTGGTAGTCTGAGAAGAGCATAAATGTTATATGAGGGGAGTTTTAATCTAGTACAGGTCTAATAAAATGAGAGACGGCATGCAGTTTTCTTTCACAAATGCATCAGCTCAAGCTATCTCCTAAACAGAATTCAGCTTCAGACACTGGTTCCACAAGGTGCTATAAGAGAAACACTGGCTGCAGCTGCTTTTTGTAGCTGCTGCCCTGCAGTGTTGAACTAGTACTGTAGCTACTGTAAATCAGGTGAGAGACTCTAATGTAATCAAGAGCTTTTTAACTGCATTTCCCAGAGAGAGATTGCCAAGAGGGGAAAGAGCTGCATTTTCTCAGGCTGTACAGGACACAGCTTCTTCTTGCCATGAAGGAGCCTGAAGAGTGCACATCTCTGTCCAGTGTGCACCACCACTACTGCATAATGGTGACCTGAGCAGGATTCCGAGCACTGAGTCCAGGTGTGCCAACAGCCAGAGTCATTTACGTACAGAGCAGAGAGTGGACTAATCGCTGTGTGTCACCAGATGGTGAGCTGCAATATCATTGGGATTTGTAATCTGCTGCTGTGGGAATTTACTATCTGCTGCTAGAGAGACTAAGCCCTTTAGGAACTGACCTTACAGCCATCTAGTAGCCTTATTGTTGCCTGCAGTCTTAACCACTTCATTACCCAGCCACAGTCATATGACGTCCACAGATGGGATCTCCCATCCTGGGTGGGCGTCATATGACGTCCTTGACTTTTTGGGGGGATATCTGAATGATGCCTGCAGCTAGAGGCATCATTCAGATATCATTCTTTCATGTCGGCGCTTCTGCGCACGATAAGAATGATCATAGCGGCAGTTCCGCCACTTGATTGTTCTCATAGGCGACGGGAGGGGACATCCACCCCTCCCACCACCATCTGGTGCTTCTCCGGGCTCTCCCGTGCCATCGGGGACCCGGAGAAAGAATCATCCGGTGCCGGATGACGAGCATAGAGATTTCCAGTCATTTCTATGACCGTCTGAGGCCCGGGCGCGACGTTATGACGTCACGCCCGGGTTCCCGGAAGTAAACAAAGCCGCGATTGCGGCTAGTAAGCATGAGATCTGTGATTTATTTTTACCTATCTCATGCTTTCCAGCCTGGAGGAGAGATGTGGGGTCTTATTGACCCCGCATCCCTCCATAAAGAGGACCGGTCACACACCATTCCTATTACAAGGGATGTTTACATTCTTTGTAATATTAATAAAAGTGATCAAAAAAATCAAAATGTAAAAAAAAGTGTAAAAATAAAAAAAATTAAGTAAAATAAAATAATAAATAATAAAAAATTTTTTTTAAATGCCCCTGTCCCTGGTAGCTCCCGCTCAGAAGCAATAGCACACGTAAGTTCCGCCCACATATGTAAACGCCGTTCAAACCACATATGTGAGGTATCGCCGCGTGCGTTAGAGCGTGTGCAACAATTCTAGCACTAGACCTCCTCTGTAACTCTAAACTGGTAACCTGTAAAAAAATCCAAACGTCGCCTAGGAAGATTTTTAAGTACCGAATTATGGCGCCATTCCATGAGTGTGTGCAATTTTAAAGCGTGACATGTTATGTATCTATTTACTCGGCGTAACATCATCTTTCATATTTTACAAAAACATTGGGTTAACTTTACTGTTTTGTTATTTTTTAATTCATGAAACCATTTTTTTCCCCCAAAAAAGGCGTTTGAAAAATTATTACGCAAATACTGTGCAAGATAAAAAGTTGCAATGACCGTAATTTTATTCCCTAGGCTGTCTGCTAAAAAAACATATATAATGTTTGGGGATTCTGAGTAATTTTCTAGCAAAAGAATGATGATTTGTACATGTAGGAGAGAAGTGCCAGAATAGGCTCGGTATGGAGGTGGTATAAAACCCCTTTATTGAAGTGGTTAACTGGGACTATTCTCATGTTCACTAACTGTACAATTGGGCCCCAACACTAGTCAGCTGATTAGTTAGGACTAAAGGCTGCCCTTTTACAGCTGCTACATGGAAAACTTTACTTATTGCCTCGCAGGAGACAATGCACCATACTCTAGCCGTCCCCCCTTGAGTGCACTCTAGGCTACTTATAGTATTATTATTATTCACATTGCAGATATTGCTTAAATGCACTGTTTATAGCTGACTTTGCTAACTCATTGTCATGGATATGCAGTAATGTTTGTCTGTCAGCTCCATGTGTTCACCTTAGAGGCCAGACACTCTCACCTGGCTGCTTTTGTAATCTCTCCTCCAAGCATGGCCCCACCCCAGGACCTATCAGAGAACTCTATATTAGTCTGCCTTGCTGATCAATGTTGTTTGTCAAGCATTGTGTGTTTGGGTTCCTGCTTGCCGTGTGCTATGTCTGTCTCTGTGTTACCGATCTTGGCTTGTTCTCGACTATCCCTGTCTGCTTGTGACCTTGACCTTTGGCTTGTCCGTGGTTTATCCTTGTCTGCTTGTCGCCCTGACCTTGGCTTATCCCCTCACTATCTCTTGTATCCTGAGCTGCTGCTTCCCCTCTATCCTCTATACCCTATGGAGCTTAAGCTAAGGGACTCTGGGGGCCGCGACCTGCATCCAGTTGCAGCTTAGTCCATCCTCACCACTAGAGGCTCTGGTTAACACCTGCTGGATCATAGACTCCATGCCCAGGGGAATCTTGGGCTCTAGCTCCCTGTGGGATCCCTGTTTGTGCTCCAGTGGACCTGCCTTCCTTAACCACCCAGTGTTCCATCCGCAGCAGTCAGCCATAGGGTTCACTACCTTAGCGGTGCACTGCTGACCCCAACGGTGTGCATCTGTCACCTGGCTTCAGGTGACCTGACACTCATGGGTTAATTCTAGTCTAGTGGTACAAAACGCTATTCTTAGTTACTTTGGCATAGTGATTATACTGTCTAACAGACTGTGTCTGAACCTAACTTCTCTATGCTCGTTTATGCTCAAACCATCATTTACTCTAACCTACTGTATACCAATACATTGGGGTTGATTTACTAAAAGCAAATAGACTGTGCACTTTGCAAAGCACAGTTGCACTCTGAAAGTGCAGTTGCTCCAGAGATTAGTAAATGAGGTAAAGGTTCTCTTTGCAAAGAATACCCAATCACATGCAAGGAAAAAAAAAACAGCATTTTTGCATGCACATGATTGGATGATGGAAGTCAGCAGAGCTTCAGCTCATTTACTAAGCTCTGGAGCAACTGCACTTTGCAAAGTGCATAGTCTCTTTGCCTTTAGTAAATCAACCCCTAATGCCGCGTACACACGGTCGGAAATTCCGCCAGCAAAAGCCCGATGTGAGCTTTTGGCCGGAAATTCCGACCGTGTGTATGCTCCATCGGACTTTTGCTGGCTGAATTTCCGCTAGCAAAAGATTGAGAGCTGGTTCTCAAATTTTACGATGGAAAATCCGATCGTTTGTAGCAATTCTGACGCATGCTCGGAAACAATTTGACGCATGTTAGAAAGCATTAAACCTAATTTTCTCGGCTCATCGTAGTGTTGTACGTCACTGCGTTCTTGATGGTCGTTCTTGATGGTCGAAAGTTCAGAGAACTTTTGTGTGACCGTGTGTATGCAAGCCAAGGTGTTAGGATGGCGCAGTACAGGGCGTTAAAAAGGTGTTAGGAGGGTGCAGTACAGGGCGTTAGAAAGGTGTTAGGATGGCGCAGTACAGGGCGTTAAAAAGGTGTTAGGATGGCGCAGTACAGGACGTTAAAAAGGTGTTAGGATGACGTAGTACAGGGCGTTAAAAAGGTTTTAGGATGGCACAGTACAGGGCGTTAGGTGGGTGTTAGGAAGGCGCAGTACAGGGCATTAAGTACAGACCAGTCTGTACACTGACACCATACTGTACATCATATACAGACTGGTGTGTGTATAACATATACAGTACAGTGTTGGGGTACAGACTGTCAGTGTATAAGACTGGTGCCCCTGTGTAACCCTTCATCCAGCCTCTGTCCCTGTGTCACCGCTCATCCACCCTGTGTCACCCCCTCATCCAGCCTGTGTCCCGCTGTGTCACCCCCTCATCCAGCCTGTGTTCTCCCTCATCCAGCCTGTGTCCCCCCTCATCCAGCCTCTGTCCCCGTGTCACCCCTCATCCACCCTGTGTCACCCCCTCATCCAGCCTGTGTTCCCCCTCATCCAGCCTGTGTCCCCCCTCATCCAGCCTGTGTCCCTGTGTCACCTCTCATTCAGGTTGTGTCTCGCCGATACAGCTTGCTGCTGTCCCCTTCTTCCATCCAGCCTGTGTCTCGCTATGTCCCGCTTGCATCCAGATCCAGCCTGTGTCTTTAAAAACATTTGGCATTGTGTTTGGCTGCAGCAACTCTGTGCTCGACTTAACGCGGGATACTGCTACACCGGCCACCATGCCCGTGCCCCGGCCCGACTTCCTACTTCCTAGCGCTACAGAAGGTGTCCCGCCCCCAACTGACGTCACTTCCGGTATCGGTTTTCGGTATCGGAGCATTTTCACGAGTACCGATACTTGTGAAAATGCCTAGTATCGGCACCAATACCAGTATCGGTATCGGTGCATCCCTAGTACGCGGCAAAAGAGTTAATTTACCACTAAAAGGTCTTGTGTCTATTTCCAGATGCTAATAGCCGAGTTAAAGGTCTCTATACTCGTATTCTTATAAGTGCGTGCAGGGACTTTCATTCAGCCAGGTGTGTCCAAGTGGCTGAGGGTGTTCTTGGAGTCGAGGCATGGGGCAGAAAGCCCCATTAGCCAAGCAGCTCCTGCCGGGGTAGAGCTACACATAGTTAAAGCCCAAGGGTTAATTGCTTGTTTTTTATAGGGCAGAGCAGAGACTGTTTTACTTACCTGATCCTTCACTCCACCAGCAGGCCGTGCCCCCCCACAATCCAGCGGTGGATTGTCTGTTGGCATTCTCATATACAGTACAGGACTCTGTTCTTGATGACCTTAGGACCCTAGACTGGTGGACAATGGGGGTGCAGATGTTGTGGGGGAGTCTAGCTGCAGTGAAGAGCAGAGGATCAGGTAAGTACAGTAAATCTCCTTTTATTTTTCCCCTAGACATAAACGAGCAATTAACAATTGATTATTTCTTGTTGCAGATGTTACATTTTGGAATTTAAGTTTTGGCAATAAATGTACTTACATTTCCAAAACCCAAGCATACCTAAGAAAAAAGGTGAACCTTGGGACTAATTCTCACTATGTGCAGTGACCGATGTTTTACTGCACTGTCAAATTCCTGTCACTGTTCTGTCTCAAGGACATATAGTTTAAACCTTCTTGCCCCATAAACTTTAGATACCATATTTCTTTGATCTTAACTTTATTAGAACCAGCCAGGTGAAACTACAAATAACAAAAATAAACCTCAACAAGTACAATATCTCATACAATACAGCATATATTGCAGAAACAACGATACATAATACAAGATGAGATAGTAAAAACTTACTTTTTAGGTTCTCTAAGGGATGATGGTGATAGATTGAACAAGACATGTCCTGCCTTCTGCAGTGTCTTCTCAAAGCATGGTGAATCTGCTTCACTTCCTGTGAAGATTCTACCCAGAATACCTTGCTTACTAACTACTTCCTGGGTTACACATACAATGCATGAAATAATAAACAAACTAAAGCAGTACCAAAAAAGGATGCTAGATGGCGCCAACCCTCTGCATATGATTGTCTATGTAAATTACAACTTTAAATGTCATTTTAATCACACAAATGCAGCTAATCAGAATATAGACATCTGATGGACAGAACACTCCCCACCTGACGTCAAGTGACGTCACTAACAGAGTCTTCTGTAGAAAGCAACAGAACAAGTTCAGTCACTGGTCTTAAGAACACTTTGGCCTCATTCTGTTGAAAGGTCTTGACCTCGACCTTACGGATACGATTGTCCTTGCTTGGGAGTACTTTGGTGACCAGACCTAAAGGCCACATATTCCTTAGTGTCTGGCAATATTTCATGAGCACAACATCACCAGGTTTAAGATTAGGCTTCTCAGTGTGCCACTTTCTCCTTACTTGTAGAGTAGATATATATTTCTCCCACCACCGACTCCAGAAGGTATTGGCAAGGGTTTGTACTTGTCTCCATTGGCGTTTGTAAAGGTCCTTCTCACAAAACTCTCCAGCTGGAGTACCTACAAGACCAGTCTTTTGTGTGAGCAACATGGCAGGTGTGAGAACCACTGGATCTTCAGAATCACTTGAAATTGGAGTCAAGGGTCTGGCGTTAATGATAGCTGTAACCTCTGCCATAAATGTCACTAAACATTCGTGAGTAAGCCTACTTGTAGGAAAATAGAGTCAAGAATTCTGCGGGCTATGCCTATAATCCTCTCCCAAACACCTCCCATGTGAGAAGAGTGAGGTGGGTTGAAGATCCACGTGCAGTCTTGTTTACTCAAGTATCTTTCTACACTGAGAACATCCAAGTTGGAAGGAATTTGCAGTTCTTTTACTGCTCCTACAAAGTTAGACCCTCTGTCAGAGCGTCTAAGAGCATTAATGAAACTTCAAGTGTCCATTGACTCAGCTTTTTTAATTTCTAGGTTTGTCTCTGTTGCAATTAGTTCAGCTAGCTCTGTAGCCAATACTGCAGCACAAAGTTCCAGCCTGGGTATGGTGTGTTCGGGAAGTGGTGCAAGTTTTACTTTCCCCATTACAAACCCTATGTGGCATTGTCCTTTAGTGTCTATGGTTTTCAGGCAAGCTACAACAGCAATTGCTTTAACAGAAGCATCCGCAAACACACAAAGTCTTTGCATCTGAACGTCTGCAGATGACAGAGGAGCATATGGGCATGGAATTTTAAGGTTGGATAGAGCTGTTAGTGAGTCCTTCCACTCTAGCCATAAGTTCTACCTGTCAGTGGGGAGAGGGTGATCCCAATCTAGCGACTCACAGGTTAAGTCTCTAAGTAGTGCCTTACCCGGGATGGTGACAGGTGCTGCAAAGCCTAAAGGATCATACAGGCTGTTTATGGTAGACAGGACACCTCTACGGGTAAAGGGTTTTTCTTCTGTGTTCACTTGGAAAGTAAAGGTGTCAGATCTTAAGTCCCAAAGCAAACCAAGGCTGTGTTGCATGGGAAGTGAGTCTGTGCCTAGATCTAAAGCCTCGTACACACGACCGATTTTCTCGTCGTAAAAAACACGTTGTTTTTTCGACGAGATTCTTGTTAAGCTTGTCGATTTTCTCGTCAAGCTTTCCATGCGTACACACTGACATTTCCCAATTTCCTCGTTGTTCTCCGCGCTCACGTCCAGCACGTACGATGGCACTATAAAGGGGAAGATCTTTTTTCTTGGCGCCACCCCTTGGGCTGCTTTTGCTGATCTCGTGTTACCGCGTGTGAAGTAAAAGTTTGGGAAGAGACGATTCGCGCTTTTCAGATCGTTTTCTGCGGTTCATTTTGTGCTTGTGGGTTCGTATCTTGACTTTCAGGGCGTCTAGGCAGGTCGTATCTGTTTTACAGTGCGTTCTTGCCTGTTCGTTTCTGATTTTCAGTTCGTTATTCATAGGCCTTGCTGTTCTAAAGTGCGTTCTGTTCTGTACGTTCTGATAAGACGACCGTTTCTTAGCCATGTCGCCTGGACGTTCTCGTCGTCGAGTTCGTGCTGTGCGTGCGCTTGGTGTTGGTCTGCTTGTTTTGGACCAAGACCAGTCCATGAATGGTGTGAGGAGGAGTTCATGGACCAAGAATTGATTGCTCCAGCGGGACCAATTCTGCCATATGCCTCTGCTGCGGGAGATCGTCGAGAATAATCCTGAGGACTACAGGAATTTTCTGCGGATGTCTGACCCCGTTTTTCAGGAACTGTTGGCTTTGGTGTCCCCCTATATTACCAGGAAGGACACCGTTATGCGGGAAGCCATCAGTGCTGAGCAGAGGCTCATCGCCACGTTACGTTATCTGGCGACAGGGAGAAGTCTTCAGGACTTGAAGTTCACCACAGGCATCTCCCCCCAGGCTCTGGGCCTCATAATCCCAGACACCTGTTCTGCCATTATACAAGTCCTGCAGGAGGACTATATTAGGGTAAGTTTTCTCCACTAACATCACATTTTATGTAATATAATTTTATTACAAAATTCATATGTACAAATATACATCAAAATAAACATAATAGAGTTTCCAAAGTGCATACAGACAAAATTCTCTACATGTTTCGCCATTTTGTAGGCTTCCTCAGGAGTTTGTCATGCAAATACTGGAAACAAAGAAAGAAAAATAATAAATACATAATAATATTTACTCAAATTTCAAACTCAAAATTACGAAACAGAATATTATTAAGAAAAAAAGGATAACTGAAAACCATAACCAGCCCAATGGTTGCTCAAAAGTTCATCTCAAAATTAGATCTATTTATTCAAGGTATATGACCTTATTAGTATCAGTTGTAAGTACATTACCTGTAAATTTTGATGGTACAATCTAAAATGAAGAATGACCAGATAGCCAATGAGCTATCCCACACGGGGGCGCCCGTAAGGAGGGGATCATATGGTGTATCATAGAGGGGGAGAAATACTGGCACAAATAACCACCCGGATATTACTAGCACAGGAACAGAGGGCCATCTGGGGGAAATTACAAAGAAAAATCGAATGAAGTCAAATAACAATCTATGTATAAGAGTAAAGGTGTCTCCATCTAGTTATACGGCACATACCCCATCAGTATTTACCTGTTTATGGCTGTTGATAGTAAAAAATATTAGAATAGGCAAAAAAGGGGCAGTATCTCCAAAGTACCCCAATCAGTGTCCACTCTAAAGGAAAAAGAATTAGTGGAAATTACTATAAATATATAATAATCCCCTCTAGTTTGTAATCAAAATTTTAATTTTTTAGCCATATACTTGCTAGCTGATATATACCTGGTTAATCCAATTGGATAAAGTGTGTCCACATTAGGGCATCTCTGCCGAAAAACTTGTTTTACAAAACCGATCAATCAGTTTACTGAAAAAATATATAAAATATAAAAACCATTTTAGATTAAAGACCAAGTAAACCAGACAACAGGATAAAAACCAATGTTGCCCGTAAAGAGATCTAGTGCCTAAGTAATTTACCTTTGACTGATATCTAAGAACGTCTTCTCCCCAGAATGTTGGTCATGCTACTGATTTGCAAGGCTGCGATCCGGACTATATACCCCCCCTCCCCCTTCCCATTGGACGCACAATGGCGCCAAATCAATGGGCGGAGCGGGCACGTCAGTTCCGACATCCGCCCATCGTCAGATCCGACCCGGAAGTGACAATTCCACCACTGAAAAACCGGAGACGTCCGCCGGAAGCGCCACCCCGCTCATCAGGAGAAAACATCCTGACGAGCTGGACGCACCATAAGACGGATCCGGAAGGGGAAAAGATGCCTAAAGTATAGAAAAGGGCAGACTTCCCTTTAAAATCACGGCAGAAATGGCACATTGGATGTTAGAAAAATGGGGCCAGGATATCCGGTGGGCTTGGTCAGATGGCGCTCAGATTGTCTCCCAAAGGAGAACAAAGAGAAACGCCCTGGGCGCCCATATGATCACCAAATCCCCCCCAAAAAAGAAAAGGGAAACGCCACCCTAGAAAAATGTGGTAAACTCCATTGAAATCAATTACATATAATGTAGATTTATCAATAATTAAAGAGAGCCCCTATGGAATATAGAAATGGTACATTCAGTCACCTGTACATAAAGACAAATTTAATAAACAAAAATAAAATAACAAAACTAAATTTTATTTGTTTTAAACAGAGTCTACATATACAGCATAATTATTTTTATCCTACAAAAAGGGTTTGAAACTGATGGACTCATTTAACCCGGGATACATAGTAGCTCTCAAGGTATGTATCCATCTGGTTTCTCGTTGTAGGAGATTTTTGTCCACATCCCCACCTCTTTCATTAAGAGGTATGTATTCTAAAGCAAAGAATTTAATCTTTGACAGATCGAAGGAGTGGAAAAGACCACTATGTCTACTAATAGGAGTCTCCATTTTTTTCTTTTGAATGAGAGATACATGGTCTCTCATTCTGTGAAAGAAAGGCCTCTTCGTTTTACCAACATAAAAGGCCTTACAATCACAGATCATCAAATAAATAACGCCAATTGACTGGCAATTGCTAAAGAAATTTGGTCTATACGTAACTCCATTAGGGAGAACTATTTCAGTAGAATCATATATAAACCTACAAAATTCACAATGACCACATGGGGCCGAACCCTTTCTACTCTCAACCCTCTTGATTTGGAGATGGCTATGAACTAATTGATCTTTTAAAGACCTAGATTTTCTATAGGTAATTTGGGGAAATGGCTTAATATATTTGGAGATAATCTCATCTGTTGCTAGCAAAGGCCAGAATTTTTCAATAATTTTTCTTACTTTCTGATGTTCACCAGAGAACCTGGTAATTAATCGTACCGATTGGTCAGTAGTTTGAGATTTCTTAGGATGTATTAGATCTTTCCTGTTTTTATTTTTTGCTCGTTTGTAAGCTTTTTTGAGGGTTGAACGACTATACCCTCTAGCAATTAGTCGAGATTGGAGGGCAGAGGCCTCCGTCTCGAAATCTACTTCCTTACTACAATTTCTTCGAATTCGTAAGTACTGACTGTATGGGATACTTTGTACCAGAGTCCTGGGATGAGAACTTGTGGCATGCAGGATGGTATTGCCTGAAGAGGGCTTTCTATATAATGAAGAGCCCAAGGTGCCATCAGAATTTAAGTAAATAGAAATATCCAGAAAATTTATCACATTCTGGTCACAAATCATCGTAAATTTGAGATTAAAGGAATTTACAGCTAATGAAGACATAAAAGATGTTAATTCCTCTAAGGAGCCAGTCCACACAACAAAAATGTCATCGATAAAGCGTCGCCATATCAAGACTTTATCAAAAAACATTTCAAATGATTCTAAAGAAAAAATCTCCCGTTCCCACCCCCCCAGGTACAGGTTGGCGTACGATGGGGCACACTTGGTCCCCATCGCAACACCCTGCACCTGGAGGTAGTGGGAACGGTCGAAAACAAAAATATTGTTGGTAAGTATGAACAGCAACAATTCCAAAATGAAATTGTTGTAGGGCCTGGCTCCAGGTCCTCTCTCAGAAAGGAAGCCGTCTATAACTCTAATACCCCTAGTGTGGGGGATAGAGTTATAGAGGGCTTCAACGTCTATAGCTACTAGCCATGACCCCGGTGGTACACATAGACCATCCAAAGATCTCAGTAGATCGGCGGTGTCTTGAATGTAGGAACTTAAAGAACCTACATGGGGCCTCAAATAGTCGTCTACCAGCTTACTAGCTGGTTCTGTAAGGCAACCAATCCCTGACACAATCGGACGGCCAGGGGGATTTTCCAAATTTTTGTGCACCTTTGGCAGAGCATAAAACGTGGGAAGTCTCGGCTTATCAATAACCAAGAATTCCCACGTCTTCTTGTCTATAAGGTTATCACAAAATGCCCGATTAATGAGGATACGGTATTTTGTCTCCGCATATTTTACCTGTGCAAAAGGAATAGAGCGATACCAACTTTTATTTGAAAGGAGGTTCATGACCATCTGCTTATATTTGTTTAAATCCATTACCACTATGTTACCTCCTTTATCCGAAGGTTTTATCACTAAATGTTCGTTCTGTTTTAAAGATAACACGGCTTTTTGTTGGGATGGCTTAAGGTTGGTATTTCTTCTAAACCTTTTCCAATTGGTATTCTGTAGTTCCTTTGTAACTTGTTGGGTGAATGCCCAAATGTTGGGGTTTCCTTGGAGAGTAGGAAAGGTCCTGGATTTCGGTTTATATAGATTAGGTGGAGGAAAAATTCTCTCCTTGGAAATCTCATCTACGAGGCCAGACTGGGGTTCCTCAAGGGGGTCATCTAGTGGATTACCTTCTTCCCATAATTCCATTAATTCGTTTATTGCCTGAATCTCCTTAATTGTTTTATTTTGCCAGAGATCTTCCCCCATGGAATCCATGGGAGAACGTTTATAATCCCTGTCAAACATGATCTTAAAAGTAAGTTTTCTCGCAAAGAGATTGACGTCCTTTATAATTTCAAAGGCATCAACCTCCTGATCAGGACAAAAAGTCAGGCCAAGGCCCAAAACCTCCGTCTGATCCGGTGTAAGTAAATGTGAAGACAGATTAATTACTTGGAAATTACTTTGGAAGTTACTTTGAGTGCCTGTGAAAGAATGGGTGTCTTTTTGGTGTCTACAATTGGGGGTGGTGAAAAGATTGGCGCAGTGCGAAGATCCCCTATATTGGGGATTTGAAAGTCCCCCGAAGGGGTAACTATTGATTGATTTAACTTCGGTGCATTAAGAATATTAGAAAAACTGGGTGTGGATAAATTAAGGTGACCATCACCTGTGGGATGAGTGGGAGGGGGTACATTTTTGGACTGTGAATGTAAACCCTGACGATTCATATCCTGTTGAGTACGTTTAGAAAGCGCTGACATCGAAGGTGCTCGATCAGTCTTTCTTTTATTAGAACTAGCTGACGTGTTTGAGGCATTAGCTGGTAGGGACGAGGAAGATAAAGACGATTCATCGGAATCAGTGGCTTCCTGATTTTTATTTGTTTGCTTACGAGCTGAGGATTTGGATTTCCTCCATTGATTTTCAGTAGTCCACCGATAGGCTGTGTTTGATTCATATGCCAGACGATCCCTATAGTATTTTTTATCCTTAGTTTTAAGGATATTGGAGACAAAAGACTCCAAATGTTTTTCTAAGAGAGCCACTCTATTAGAGAAGGTTTCCTCCGTAGTCAAGTTGGAATTTTCAACATACAATTTTTCTATGTCGTTATTGACTATCTCTAAATCTTTAGCATAGTTTTGGCAAAGAGCCTCCATCATCTTAAATGAACATGACTGTAAGTTCGATTCCCAGTCTAATTTGAATTCTGTCTCCACTTTAAATATATTAGGAAAAATCTGTATGCGTAATCCCCACGGTACAATTTTATCCTCTAAATATTTCAAGAAATACCTGCGATTCCAAAAAATACGTGCTTTATTTTCCAATAAACGTTGAAGGCTATTGAAAAAGCGTTCAAGGGTAATCCCACCAAATGTAGACCCTTGGGCTAGATGGATTTTAGTCATAAGGCCATCAAATGCCGACCCTCTATAGGTAGCCATGCTGATTGAAAAAAAGACTCTGTTATACAAAATAGAAACTATAAGAGGATTAATCTTTAAACCCAATTCAAATTGGGTTTAAAGATTAATCCTCTTATAGTTTCTATTTTGTATAACAGAGTCTTTTTTTCAATCAGCATGGCTACCTATAGAGGGTCGGCATTTGATGGCCTTATGACTAAAATCCATCTAGCCCAAGGGTCTACATTTGGTGGGATTACCCTTGAACGCTTTTTCAATAGCCTTCAACGTTTATTGGAAAAGAAAGCACGTATTTTTTGGAATCGCAGGTATTTCTTGAAATATTTAGAGGATAAAATTGTACCGTGGGGATTACGCATACAGATTTTTCCTAATATATTTAAAGTGGAGACAGAATTCAAATTAGACTGGGAATCGAACTTACAGTCATGTTCATTTAAGATGATGGAGGCTCTTTGCCAAAACTATGCTAAAGATTTAGAGATAGTCAATAACGACATAGAAAAATTGTATGTTGAAAATTCCAACTTGACTACGGAGGAAACCTTCTCTAATAGAGAGGCTCTCTTAGAAAAACATTTGGAGTCTTTTGTCTCCAATATCCTTAAAACTAAGGATAAAAAATACTATAGGGATCGTCTAGCATATGAATCAAACACAGCCTATCGGTGGACTACTGAAAATCAATGGAGGAAATCCAAATCCTCAGCTCGTAAGCAAACAAATAAAAATCAGGAAGCCACTGATTCCGATGAATCGTCTTTATATTCCTCGTCCCTACCAGCTAATGCCTCAAACACGTCAGCTAGTTCTAATAAAAGAAAGACTGATCGAGCACCTTCGATGTCAGCGCTTTCTAAACGTACTCAACAGGATATGAATCGTCAGGGTTTACGTTCACAGTCCAAAAATGTACCCCCTCCCACTCATCCCACAGGTGATGGTCACCTTAATTTATCCACACCCAGTTTTTCTAATATTCTTAATGCACCGAAGTTAAATCAATCAATAGTTACCCCTTCGGGGGACTTTCAAATCCCCAATATAGGGGATCTTCGCACTGCGCCAATCTTTTCACCACCCCCAATTGTGGACACCAAAAAGACACCCATTCTTTCACAGGCACTCAAAGTAACTTCCAAAGTAATTTCCAAGTAATTAATCTGTCTTCACATTTACTTACACCGGATCAGACGGAGGTTTTGGGCCTTGGCCTGACTTTTTGTCCTGATCAGGAGGTTGATGCCTTTGAAATTATAAAGGACGTCAATCTCTTTGCGAGAAAACTTACTTTTAAGATCATGTTTGACAGGGATTATAAACGTTCTCCCATGGATTCCATGGGGGAAGATCTCTGGCAAAATAAAACAATTAAGGAGATTCAGGCAATAAACAAATTAATGGAATTATGGGAAGAAGGTAATCCACTAGATGACCCCCTTGAGGAACCCCAGTCTGGCCTCGTAGATGAGATTTCCACGGAGAGAATTTTTCCTCCACCTAATCTATATAAACCGAAATCCAGGACCTTTCCTACTCTCCAAGGAAACCCCAACATTTGGGCATTCACCCAACAAGTTACAAAGGAACTACAGAGTACCAATTGGAAAAGGTTTAGAAGAAATACCAACCTTAAGCCATCCCAACAAAAAGCCGTGTTATCTTTAAAACAGAACGAACATTTAGTGATAAAACCTTCGAATAAAGGAGGTAACATAGTGGTAATGGATTTAAACAAATATAAGCAGATGGTCATGAACCTCCTTTCAAATAAAAGTTGGTATCGCTCTATTCCTTTTGCACAGGTAAAATATGCGGAGACAAAATACCGTATCCTCATTAATCGGGCATTTTGTGATAACCTTATAGACAAGAAGACGTGTGAATTCTTGGTTATTGATAAGCCGAGACTTCCCACGTTTTATGCTCTGCCAAAGGTGCACAAAAATTTGGAAAATCCCCCTGGCCGTCCGATTGTGTCAGGGATTGGTTGCCTTACAGAACCAGCTAGTAAGCTGGTAGACGACTATTTGAGGCCCCATGTAGGTTCTTTAAGTTCCTACATTCAAGACACCGCCGATCTACTGAGATCTTTGGATGGTCTATGTGTACCACCGGGGTCATGGCTAGTAGCTATAGACGTTGAAGCCCTCTATAACTCTATCCCCCACACTAGGGGTATTAGAGTTATAGACGGCTTCCTTTCTGAGAGAGGACCTGGAGCCAGGCCCTACAACAATTTCATTTTGGAATTGTTGCTGTTCATACTTACCAACAATATTTTTGTTTTCGACCGTTCCCACTACCTCCAGGTGCAGGGTGTTGCGATGGGGACCAAGTGTGCCCCATCGTACGCCAACCTGTACCTGGGGGGGTGGGAACGGGAGATTTTTTCTTTAGAATCATTTGAAATGTTTTTTGATAAAGTCTTGATATGGCGACGCTTTATCGATGACATTTTTGTTGTGTGGACTGGCTCCTTAGAGGAATTAACATCTTTTATGTCTTCATTAGCTGTAAATTCCTTTAATCTCAAATTTACGATGATTTGTGACCAGAATGTGATAAATTTTCTGGATATTTCTATTTACTTAAATTCTGATGGCACCTTGGGCTCTTCATTATATAGAAAGCCCTCTTCAGGCAATACCATCCTGCATGCCACAAGTTCTCATCCCAGGACTCTGGTACAAAGTATCCCGTACAGTCAGTACTTACGAATTCGAAGAAATTGTAGTAAGGAAGTAGATTTCGAGACGGAGGCCTCTGCCCTCCAATCTCGACTAATTGCTAGAGGGTATAGTCGTTCAACCCTCAAAAAAGCTTACAAACGAGCAAAAAATAAAAACAGGAAAGATCTAATACATCCTAAGAAATCTCAAACTACTGACCAATCGGTACGATTAATTACCAGGTTCTCTGGTGAACATCAGAAAGTAAGAAAAATTATTGAAAAATTCTGGCCTTTGCTAGCAACAGATGAGATTATCTCCAAATATATTAAGCCATTTCCCCAAATTACCTATAGAAAATCTAGGTCTTTAAAAGATCAATTAGTTCATAGCCATCTCCAAATCAAGAGGGTTGAGAGTAGAAAGGGTTCGGCCCCATGTGGTCATTGTGAATTTTGTAGGTTTATATATGATTCTACTGAAATAGTTCTCCCTAATGGAGTTACGTATAGACCAAATTTCTTTAGCAATTGCCAGTCAATTGGCGTTATTTATTTGATGATCTGTGATTGTAAGGCCTTTTATGTTGGTAAAACGAAGAGGCCTTTCTTTCACAGAATGAGAGACCATGTATCTCTCATTCAAAAGGAAAAAAATGGAGACTCCTATTAGTAGACATAGTGGTCTTTTCCACTCCTTCGATCTGTCAAAGATTAAATTCTTTGCTTTAGAATACATACCTCTTAATGAAAGAGGTGGGGATGTGGACAAAAATCTCCTACAACGAGAAACCAGATGGATACATACCTTGAGAGCTACTATGTATCCCGGGTTAAATGAGTCCATCAGTTTCAAACCCTTTTTGTAGGATAAAAATAGTTATGTTGTATATGTAGACTCTGTTTAAAACAAATAAAATTTTGTTTTGTTATTTTATTTTTGTTTATTAAATTTGTCTTTATGTACAGGTGACTGAATGTACCATTTCTATATTCCATAGGGGCTCTCTTTAATTATTGATAAATCTACATTATACGTAATTGATTTCAATGGAGTTTACCACATTTTTCTAGGGTGGCGTTTCCCTTTTCTTTTTTGGGGGGGATTTGGTGATCATATGGGCGCCCAGGGCGTTTCTCTTTGTTCTCCTTTGGGAGACAATCTGAGCGCCATCTGACCAAGCCCACCGGATATCCTGGCCCCATTTTTCTAACATCCAATGTGCCATTTCTGCCGTGATTTTAAAGGGAAGTCTGCCCTTTTCTATACTTTAGGCATGTTTTCCCCTTCCGGATCCGTCTTATGGTGCGTCCAGCTTGTCAGGATGTTTTCTCCTGATGAGCGGGGTGGCGCTTCTGGCGGACGTCTCCGGTTTTTCAGTGGTGGAAATGTCACTTCCGGGTCGGATCTGACGATGGGCGGATGTCGGAACTGACGTGCCCGCTCCGCCCATTGATTTGGCGCCATTGTGCGTCCAATGGGAAGGGGGAGGAGGGGGTATATAGTCCGGATCGCAGCCTTGCAAATCAGTAGCATGACCAACATTCTGGGGAGAAGACGTTCTTAGATATCAGTCAAAGGTAAATTACTTAGGCACTAGATCTCTTTACGGGCAACATTGGTTTTTATCCTGTTGTCTGGTTTACTTGGTCTTTAATCTAAAATGGTTTTTATATTTTATATATTTTTTCAGTAAACTGATTGATCGGTTTTGTAAAACAAGTTTTTCGGCAGAGATGCCCTAATGTGGACACACTTTATCCAATTGGATTAACCAGGTATATATCAGCTAGCAAGTATATGGCTAAAAAAATTAAAATTTTGATTACAAACTAGAGGGGATTATTATATATTTATAGTAATTTCCACTAATTCTTTTTCCTTTAGAGTGGACACTGATTGGGGTACTTTGGAGATACTGCCCCTTTTTTGCCTATTCTAATATTTTTTACTATCAACAGCCATAAACAGGTAAATACTGATGGGGTATGTGCCGTATAACTAGATGGAGACGCCTTTACTCTTATACATAGATTGTTATTTGACTTCATTCGATTTTTCTTTGTAATTTCCCCCAGATGGCCCTCTGTTCCTGTGCTAGTAATATCCGGGTGGTTATTTGTGCCAGTATTTCTCCCCCTCTATGATACACCATATGATCCCCTCCTTACGGGCGCCCCCGTGTGGGATAGCTCATTGGCTATCTGGTCATTCTTCATTTTAGATTGTACCATCAAAATGTACAGGTAATGTACTTACAACTGATACTAATAAGGTCATATACCTTGAATAAATAGATCTAATTTTGAGATGAACTTTTGAGCAACCATTGGGCTGGTTATGGTTTTCAGTTATCCTTTTTTTCTTAATAATATTCTGTTTCGTAATTTTGAGTTTGAAATTTGAGTAAATATTATTATGTATTTATTATTTTTCTTTCTTTGTTTCCAGTATTTGCATGACAAACTCCTGAGGAAGCCTACAAAATGGCGAAACATGAAGAGAATTTTGTCTGTATGCACTTTGGAATCTCTATTATGTTTATTTTGATGGTTCATGTATATTTGTACATATGAATTTTCATATATTTTTTTGTAATAAAATTATATTTTTTATATTGAATATTGTGTAGTTGTTGCACCTTAAAAGTCCCAATACCTTCATATTTCTATATAGCTTCTCAATGAAGGGATGTGGTGCCTATGAGATACAGGTGACAGGTATTATTTTCAATCACATTTTATGTATTACATGTATGCTAATGTATTGTATTTCTTTCATCCTTCCCTAATTACCATGATTGTAATATGCTGAGAATGTCCCCTTTGTCCCCATGCATGCTGGAAGCTTTAGATTGCCCCTTTTTTCTCCTCCATAAATATTTCCCTTCACTAACTTTTCCAGCAGGGGTGCCTGTTGCTCCAAATGTTTGGGGGTTCAAACACCAATTTAGGAAATAAACTTCCTCCTTTTTTGCTCTGGTGCCTATTAAATGCCCCCAGTTGTCCCCTCTAATGCAGCCATTTTGTTCCCTCCAATGCAGCCATTTGGTCCCCTCTAATGCAGCCAGTTTCCCCCCAGCCCTGCACTTACCTTCTTGTGGTCAGCGCCATCCTTCTTCTGTCCTTGATGTGTTCTCCTTCCCTTGATGTTGCATCAGCCAATCATGTTACCATTAAACAGACTTGGTGAACATGATTGGCAGAGCAGCCTGCCAGTGTTTCCCCAAGGAATGCCCCCCCCTGCGTCCCCTATTTTACTTTTAGGAAGCCAATTACATCCCTCAGGTTGTAATGTGCAAGACTATTTTACTACCTGTTTCTGCTATGCAATTTGAACCCCCTAAATGCCGCAATTATTCATATGTCGGTCGCTTTACAAGAGGCCATCCACCTGAATAGTGGGCGGCATAGACAATACATAGGTTAATGCAACGCATGAACCTATGTATTGTTCTGAGTGATGGGCACAGGAGAGAGGGGGCAGTGCTCCAGCGCCCACTCTGGACGCACCGCCACTGCAATGCTATCCTGTGGCCAAACACATCTCCCCCCCCCAAAAAAAAATTTAGTAATGGCCCATCAGAGGGGGTGATGAATATGATAAATGAGCCTTCCATTATACTTATTTTAAACACCTTAATAAACGTAGAATTTGATTGATGTTGGCCTCTAATGTTTTTTCAGAGAATTTCCTTGTAATGTATGACTTTTGTATTCTAATATTATTTCATCTTGTTTCACTCCACAGCTTCCTTCCACGCCACAGGAATGGCAGACTGTGGCATCGGAGTTTGCCACGCGGTGGGACTTCCCCAACTGCGGTGGTGCCATAGACGGGAAGCACGTCCGCATCGTGCTGCCACCCCGTTCTGGGTCCTACTACTACAATTACAAGGGGTTTCATAGCATTGTGCTGATGGCGGTGGTGTCAGCACGGTATGAATTCCTCTATGTTTATGTAGGGAAGAATGGCCGGATGTCCGATGGGGGATCCTTCATCCAGACGGAGTTTGCCCTCCATCTCCAGAGTGACGACCTTGCATTGCCACCGGATGCAGGGAATATTGAAGGACTCCCCTTTGTTTTTTTGGCTGATGAAGCCTTCGGACTCGGACGCCATCTTATGAGGCCATTTCCACAGAGGACCCTGACCCCAGACAAGAGGGTGTTCAATTACCGGCTGGCCAGGGGCTGAAGAGTTGTCGAAAATGCCTTTGGCATAATGGCCAGCCGGTTCCGCCTTTTTATGACTTCAATACACTTGGCGGACTACAAAATAAACTATGTCGTATTATGCTGCTGTGTGCTACACAACTTTCTGAGCCAAAAATCTAATTCCTATATGGCCTCAGTTTTGCCAGAGGCTGGACTTTCCCCTGCAAATCCCCTGCCGGGCCTGGAATCTGCCCGTCCTGGCTTGCCCTCCCAAAATGCCCGTGAGGTTCGGGACAAATACATGGAGTATTTCACGGGTAGGGGGGCAATTCCTATGCCAGCCTATGTCTAAGGATCCAAATAAAAAGCTTGTTTAAACCTTTAATTATTTGTTCTTTCCTGTCTCCTAGTTTGTCTTAGTGCGTTTGTAGTGCCAAGTGTATTTTACTTTAGTAACTAACAACCATCTCACTATGTAACCTAACAAAATAACCAAATAAGCTTAGAGGGTATTATAAAAAGAAGCTACACGTTGTTTGTGGTCAAATATTTTACTCTGTGCACATTCTCACCATTTTTAGTTTTTTCTTGTTTTTTGGGTTGGCCTGGCCCCAACCCGGAAATTTTTTGCTTATGAAAATACAAAAATAACAGTTGCATTCCAAAAATTACAACATTGGATACCTCTGAGCAATCTGAGACATTCACTTACACAAACTATGTCTCTATGTGCCCGTCCTAATATGGGGTCCTGCCACCCCTTGCCCAGCCAAAAATTGAATATGCACACATTTGGGATTTTTTTCATCTAGGAAGTTTACAATCCTGATCCCTATTGTCAACATGTGCTATCTGCCATCAGGGGTGATCAATGGACGTGTTTTGGGGGTGCAACCCCTTCCTCAGTTCACCGACTTTAGATACGAGGAAGGGGTTGCACCCCCAAAAGACGTACATGGATATCCCCTGATGGCAGATAGCACATGTTGACACACTGTGTGCAGATTCAATTTTTGGCTGGTTTGATTGTCAAAAATATTCGAAAAGGTGCAAAAACAAACATGTAAAAACAAATGTGTTTGGATGGCTTATTGAATTCTCCCCAAAACATCGAGAATGTCTTTAAATGTTTGTTCCATCACATGGATTCTTTGTTTAATTAGGTCCAGTTCCGTGCTACATTCCATCACTTGCTGGATGGGGCAGAGGGCACTGTCAGCAGAGAACCGTGTACTATCCTTCACAACATTTATATCCCCTAAAAACAAAAAACAAAAGGTATTATAACTCTGCAGGCCTACATCTCTTACCTGAAGCTGTGGTGACAGATACTGACCTGTTGTGGTGACCAGATCGGACAACGTCATCCACCTCTCCTTCCTGCACTTCTCCTTCCTCCACCTCAACTTCCTGCACATCTTTCGGTTGTGGGTCTTTGGGAGTTTGGGGTTGCTTGGAAGTTGTGGGGTGCATGTGCTCCCTGGAGTGTCCTCCTCCCAGTCTTCTCTCCCCTATGAGAATCAAACAAAAGGTCTATTTATCACACTGTAAATCTCAATGTTTAAATAAAAACAGGCTAAATTGCTTGGAAGTGTGGTACAAGTGTGTGTTTGGGCGGAATTTAAAGAAGAATGCATTATTTATGACCAAGAATATGTTTAGTATTCACCTTTGGATGTAATTTATTTGACATGGAGGCACCACAAAAATTCACTGATGCACCTGTGTGGGACACCCAAAAAAGGTGGGTCTGGTGGCCCACACTATAGTGCTCCAAAGTACAGATGTGGAAGCAGCTGCTGAGTGTCCTCTCCTTTACACTGATAAAAGTTTGCATTTCATTCTCTTTACAAACACATCATCTAGACTAAAAATTTCGCCACAATATTTGAGCAAAAATGGCAGATGTCTAATTACTTTTGTGGCTCTAAAATAAGCCAAAACCGCGGATAGTGGCCGAACGAAGTGTCGGTAACGTAACGAACGATTACTGTGCCCAACCAAGTTCAAAATATTACATTTTGGAAGGGAGTCCAATATGAGAAACCAAAATAAAGAGCAACATGTCAGTTTAGAAAAAGATTAATAGCAGAAAAGTCTACATTTTACTTACTTTTAGCGAGCATTCTCTTAATGCTCCTCAACTGCTCTGGCTCCCTCAGTTTGAGGTCTGACCACCTCTTTCTGAGCTGCTCATTTGAGCGTTTCACCCCGAAATTCGCCTTCAGACTCTTCACGACTTTAGTGAGGATTTTGGCCTTCCTTCTATTTGGTTTGCTATACGGCCCATGCTTTGCATCATAATCAGACTTGAGCAAGATGTCCACCATCTCCGCCATCTCCGCAAAAAATTTGATGCCTTGAATCTCCTCCTTGATCGTGACGTTTCCTCGGTCTCCGGGCTTGTCTCCTCCTCGTTAGTTGCGGAATTATCAGACACCTGCTGTAACTCTGCCATATCTGTCTGCGCGCCGAAAGAGAAGGGGCGGGGAAAAGATGTTAGTTAGAACGTCATGGGCGGGCGACGTGTGCGGAGCGACGTGTTCGAAATTTGACGCATGCGTGGTGTGTATATAGCAAACACACATGTGACTATAGTACGTTCAGTGTGCGGAGAGAGGAGTTCAAGTGACGGACGTGCGAACGAAGGTATGTGATTTTGTGACTTGTACAAATTGTTGGCCTATACTGTCTTGAGAATGTTGGAGGATATATATGGTGACTAGGATGTTAAGGAGGTTAGACTGTTTGCCTCACATTAGTTATATATTATTTATTTAACTTGCAGATACAATATGAATGTCTTTATAAGTGACAAGGATTTCCTGGCGGAATTTATTGACCGGGTAAGGGAGCTGCCGGCTCTGTGGGAGACAAAAAACCCCATCCACAAAAAAAGAGGGGTGAGAAAAGCAGCGCTGGAAAAGCTGCTCCCATTTGTGCATACCAAGGTGCCCACAGCCACAGCAAAACAAGTGGACACTAAAATTGGGAGCTTAAGAGGTACCTACAGGACTGAACGCTCTAAGGTGCTGGCTTCTCAGAGGTCAGGAGCAGCAGCAGGTGATGTTTATGTCCCGATTTTGTGGTACTACAACAGGATGTCCTTCCTGGATGACCACATTGAGACAAGGCCATCACTCTCCACTCTTCCCCCCAGACTTCCCTGCAGCCAACCTGAGCCTTCTCTGGAGCAAGAGGAGGCAGCCATCCTGGATGATCCTGATTTGGCCATCTGGAGCCAGGTATAGTATTAACTGAAAATGTATTGGGATAAACTTAATGTTTGACAAATATGTCAAGATGACAAACATAAAATATTTTGGATTCCACAAGTGAAATCAAGATCTGTAGACATTAGTCTGCACTTAATTGGGTGCTAAATAGTCAATCTGATGTAGTGGTAAATTTAAAGCAAGGATTTATGGATTTACATTCTAATTGCTTCAATCAGGATTACAAAGTTTGATGCAAAGATTAAACCAACATACACAGGATGAAATCAGGATACACAGGATGAAATCAGCCAGGAGGAGGGTCTGGAAACTGTCAGGCAGGAGGAGGAAGGGCCCAGTGGCAGCCAGGAGGTGGCAGGGCCCAGTGGCAGCCAGGAGGTGGCAGGGCCCAGTGGCAGCCAGGAGGTGGCAGGGCCCAGTGGGAGACAGGAGGTGGCAGGGCCCAGTGGCAGACAGGAGGTGGCAGGGCCCAGTGGCAGACAGGAGGTGGCAGGGCAAAGGAGAAGCATCAGATCCCAGGTGCCTCCCATCCGGCTTCCCAAAAGAGGCAGGAGGGACAGGAGCACGAGTGAGGCAGCAATGGCCCTTATTCGTGAGGCCCATGCCACCCTCCAGGAGCCCACATCCCCTGAAGAGGCCATTGCCGGCCTAGTGGAGGCTAAGTTCAAGGTGATGAGCATGGAGCAACGCCTCCTATGCGAGCCCCTGCTCATCACCTTGCTTAACAAGGGGGTGATGGAGAAAATTACCCCCAATACCGCCATATGTGAGGTGGCACAACTGACCCAACCTCAACCTCCACCTCCCCCTTCTTCTTCTGCCCCACCCCCTTCTGCTACACCTCCCCCTTCTTCTTCTGCCCCACCCCCTTCTGCTACACCTTCACCTTCTTCTTCTGCCCCACCCCCTTCTGCTACACCTCCACCTTCTTCTTCTGCCCCACCCCCTTCTGCTACACCTCCACCTTCTTCTTCTGCCCCACCCCCTTCTGCTACACCTCCACTTTCTTCTTCTGCCCCACCCCCTTCTGCTACATCTCCACCTTCTTCTTCTGCCCCACCCCCTTCTGCTACACCTCCACCTTCTTCTTCTGCCCCACCCCCTTCTGCTACATCTCCTCCTCCTCCTCCTGACAGGAGTACCCCTCCAGTGGCCCAGCCTCCAGCCAAACGAAGAAGGAAGGCTGCAGGGAAGGCTTCAGGAAAGGTTGCAGGGAAGGTTGCCAGGAAGAAGAGGAAGTGATGGCCTTGCTTCATTGTGGTCGAGCAGAAGGCAGCCTGTTGTAGTACCACACACTTGGGACATATATATCACCTGCTGCTGTTCCTGACCTCTGGGAGGCCAGCATCAGATTGTGTTCAGAAATGTTGGCCTTCTCAAACTCACCAATTTTAGTGTCCACACAGGGTTGCTGTGTGCTCTGGGGTCCCTGGGATGCACAAATGGCAGCAGGTTCTCCAGCGCTGCCTTCTCTTTATTTTATTTCGAAACATGAATAAATGTGATTTTTGTTTAAGTTCATACTTGACTATGTGTATTTGTAAAAATTAAAAATCTAGCTTTGGAGTAAGCAGATACATTTGACTGACAAAAAAAGGGACAGATATCACCCCCCCAAAAGAATAACTAAATCTGATTTGCAAAAAAACATGGGGGGAAATTTAACTAATATAGATTCCAAAATTAAATGGGAGATCACTATCAAAACATTGCGAAATTATAATTAACATCATTTTTAAAAATATAACCATTTAAATTATTCCTAAAAACTTGCACGATATAATACACATAAATCTTCTTAAGAGTAGCATGAAAAAGGTTAAAAAAAAAAGTCATAACTCTGTGTGAATATCAGCAGCAAAAGAAGGTCACTCGTTTTGATTAATGTAACATTCTAATGAAGATTTCAATGCAGAACATTTAAACGATGCAATATTTTTGAGCGTGACGAATGTGCTCTCTCCATTACGAAGGCTTGTTTTACCAGAAGATGCGCTCCCGTCTCATAGTTGCTTGTGAGCATGCGCGCTTTTGGAAGAGTCGTAAAAGCATACACACGAACCATTTTCTCGTCACAAAACAGCCCGACGAGAAACACGACGAGGAAATCTGGAATCCTGACGAGAAAATAGAGAGCAGGTTCTCTATTTTCTCGTCGAGATTCTCGGCAATTTTCTCGTCGTAAAACCATACACACGAACGTTTTTCTCGACAAAAAAGCTCTCGCGGCACTTTTCTTGACGGTTTTGGACGAGAAAATCGGTCGTGTGTACGAGGCCTAAGTCCTTTAACTTGTTGGAATAATCTTGGACAGGAAAGGCATCTAAAACTTCTCTACTGTTGGAAGCAATCTTGTGGAGCCTTAAGTTGGAACAAGCAAGCATTGCCTGAGTTCTTTTGAGGAGACTGATTGCGGCTTCATTTGTGGGTAGTGATTTCAAGCAATCGTCTACATAGAAATCCTTGTCCACAAATTGTCTGACATCTGACGCATACTCTGACTCTCCCACTCTAGCAGAGTGTCTGAGGCCATATATAGCAACTGCAGGGGAAGGGCTGTTGCCAAATATGTGCACCCTCATGCGGTATTCTGTGATGTCTCCAGAGGGGTTGTTGTTCCTGAACCAGAGAAACCTCAGAAAGTTTCGGTGTTCTTCTTTAACAAGAAAGCAATAGAACATTTGTTGTATGTCTGCCATGAATGCCACTGAATCCTTGCGGAAGCGGAGAAGTACTCCTAAGCCCACGTTCACACTGGGGCTGCGGGAGTGAAGCCTGCGAGTTCAGCTGAACTCGCACGATTTCACTCCCGCTGGCAGTCCCGATTTCAGCCCCGATTTCAAAGACATCTGAAACAGATGTCAATGTAAATCGCGGTTGAAATCGCAAAAAGTAGTACAGAAACTACTTTTTGTAATCGGCGCAGCGTAGCAGATGCGGCGTCGCACCGATTAGGACGGTGCCATTGCCCGCAATTTGCGGCAAATTTCGCCGATTGACATGCGATTTGACATGTCAAATCGCATGTCAAATCGCACCAGTGTGAACCAGGGCTAATAGTCTGTTGTTAAGGTCAGCGCCAGAGAGAAGGACATCATTTAGAGAGACACCCTCATGCTTGGCCCTGGAATCGAACACCACTCTAATCTGCCCTGGCTTGTTAGGGTGATAGACCCCAAATATGGGTAAGTACCAACATTCCTCTGAGTCTTTGAGGTTTGGGGCTATCTCAGCATGACCATTCTGGAATATTTTGTCCATGAAGGAAAAGAACTGTTCTCTCATCTCTCGTTTCCTTTGAAGATTGTGTCTTAGGGAAGTGAGGCGTTTATATGCTAGTTCTCTGTTGTTAGACAAACGTCCTCTTTTTGGCCTAAAGGGAAGAGGTGCAACCCAGCTATTAGTCACATCTTTCTCCATACAGCTTTCCATAACCTCTATGAAGAGCCTATCCTCAATGGACATTGCTACCTGGTTGTCCTCCTTTGTTCTCCTGAACACTGGCGTCCTAAATCGCTTTGGCCATCTTCATAGGTATTGCTGTCACAGAGTGGAGTTAGGAAAGGAAGAGGTACAGGGTTGTTGTGTGGTAGCTCCTTTAGGGAGGATGTGATTTTGACAGGGTTGGAAAAGAGAAGGACGACCATTCTTGAGGGTACTAGTGAGCAGGTTATTATCAGAGGCCGTTTTGTGTGCACCTCCCAGGCAAACATCACCTATAATGACCCACCCCAGATCCAGTTTTTGGGCATATGGAGCAATTTTAGGACCGTTGATCAGTTTCCTTACTTTGTGGACTTGGAAGATATCCCTCCCTAGGATTAAGATTATCTGAGCCTGATCATCAAGTTCTGGTATGAGATGTGCTATGCGATTCAAGTGGGTCTGGTAAACTGTTGCGTCTGGTGTGGGAATCTCAGACCTGTTGTCTGGCATCTGGTTCTATTATGGTCGGTAAGGGTAGGCGTGTCTTACCATCCATAGATTCAATTTGTAGGCCGTCAGCTCTTCTCCCCGCCGTTTCCACTGTACCTGCACCGGTCCTAAGGGAGTAAGGGCTGCTGGGGCCTTTAAGATTTAGAATGTAAAAAAAACACAGATATAGCTAGTGACTTATTACTCTAATCCTCCAAAATGACATAGAGCTTGACTGCTTTGTCTCTGTGTCCTTTTGGGTAAACTTTCACTAGACAGATTGTAGAGCAGGATCTGCCACCTGTACTTCCTTTGCAGACTTCAGTGCACTGTGAAGTGATTGCTGTGGCATCTGTACTAGAGTCTTTGGTCTCCCTGCCTTGCTCCTTGTCACCATGGACAGGTGAGAAGGTTCTTGAAGTAGGTCTTGTGTGTAAAGCTGTGTTGTGCTCTGTACTGTCACACTCTGTACATTTAACACTGACCTTACAGTCCTTGGCGAAGTGTGTGGACAAAGAGCAGCACTTGTAACAGATGTTGTTCCCTTTGAGGAAAGCTTTGCGATTCTGGATGGTCTTTGTCCTAAAGGCTCTGCATTTCAGAAGAGGATGTGGCATCTTATGTAGAGGGCAGAACTTAGTAGGGTCGTTGTCTTGATCCTTTGGCTGAGACTCTGCAAATATGTGGGAAGAAATGTTAGTTTTGTACACTGCTACTGGAGTTCTGAGTTGCTTAGGGCCAGAAGAAGTGGTATAAGACACTGGAAAAATTAAGCTGGGGTCATCTTTCGTTCCTGCTTGTCTGTCTACAAAGTCCACAAACTCACTAAAGGGTGGAAAGGGCACATTGTGTGTCTGTTTGTAGTTACAGCCATGAGCAATCCATCTTTCGTGTAACCCATAAGGAAGTTTTTGTGCTAAGGAGTTAATACCTCTAGCAGAGTCAAGATAAGAAAGGCCAGGTAAGTCCCCTTCTGCTTTAGCAACTTGAAACTCCATACACAGGTCACTGAATTCTCTGAGTCTTTGGTAACCTCTGCTAGGTATTTTTGGGAAGTCCTCTATCCTTTTAAACAGTGTACTCTCTATAGCCTCTGGTGAGCCATAACATCTATGCAGTCTGTTCCAGATGTTTGTATCTTAGGGGGGTTTATATTAATGTCTCTGATCCTTTTGGCATGTTCAGCAGAATCACTGCCAAGCCACTTTACGAGGAGTTCTATCTGTTGCCTGCAGGATAGAGCTAGACCTTGAATGACACTTTAGAAAGAGGATTGCCACCCCCTGTAGTGTTGAGGGCGATCACTAAATTTGACAAGTCCTTGGGTAACTAACTCACGTTTGGCCAGGAACTTGGCAAAGTCTACAGTAGGCTGATTGGCATTGGGGTAGGCTGCTGGTGTATTGTGGTGTGGTGTATAGGCGTACCTGGTAGAAGTCTCTTCTTTAGGAGCGCTGGGCTCAAACTTGCGCAAAGTTGGAAGTTCGTACCGGCTTGTTGCATACACCTTTGGAGTGAAGACAGGTGTTTGATGTTTGTATGAAGGCTGGGTACCTTGTGGACTAGAACGTTTGGTTGGGACTAGAACGTCTGGAACTCTGTCAGATTTTTCTTGCTTGTAGCACTGGGGTCCAAGGTCGGCTTGTTGCTGCTTTATTTGATGTGACTCACTGACATCATGTTTAATTTCTTGTTGTGGGATGCTGCTTGGGTCACAGTGCCGGTAGACATAATCTGAAGTGCGTTGCGAAGAATCTTGATGGTCCTCCTCTAGGCCCGGTATGCTGCTACCTGCTCTTGGCTCATCGTAGATGGCTGCTTCTAAAGCTTCTGCTTCTGCAATGGCGGCGGCAGCATCACAGTCCACTGCCAGCTTCTAAGATAGCTTGCTGCAATTTCAGAGATGCTTCCTGCTGAGCTAGCTCGTCCTCCAGGCGTATTCTTTGTTGTTCCATGCGTAATCTTTCCATCTCTCTTTCTTGTTCCTGTCTCACCCTTTCTGCTTCCAGGTGTATTCTTTCCTTCTCTCTCTCTTGTTCCTGTCTCACCCTTTCTGCTTCAAGGTGGGCCTTTTCTTTTTTCATCTGCAGCTCTTGGTCTGCGAATATGGCCCTGGCCCTCGCTACTTCCGCCTTTGAACGGGCGATAGCTGCTGCATTTGCGACAGATGACCTAGAGGAACTTGCTCGTGATCGTGTTTTGTAAGAAGATGTTCCACTGTGAGACATGGCTGCGGGGAAGAAGCTGTCTTGCTGTATAGAGACCGTTCTAGTGTCGGTGCTGCTTGACAGAGCATGTCTCTGTGTAGCGTGGCTGCTTACTTTGCCTGCTGCAGACCTGTTTCTTTAAGGCTTCTGACTGTATGTACTGCGTAGCCCCGGGCTGTACAGACTTCCGAAGTCAGCTTATCTTCCTTTCAGAGGTCAGCTTAAAAATGGCACTGTTCTGTCTCAAGGACATATAGTTTAAACCTTCTTGCCCCATAAACTTCAGATACCATATTTCTTTGATCTCAACTTTATTAGAACAAGCCAGGTGAAACTACAAATAACAAAAATAACCCTCAATAAGTACAATATCTCATACAATACAGCATACATTGCAGAAACAACGATACAAAATACAAGATGAGATAGTAAAAACATACTTTTTAAGTTCTCTAAGGGATGATGGTGATAGATTGAACAAGACATTTCCTGCCTCCTGCAGTGTCTTCTCAAAGCATGGTGAATCTGCTTCACTTCCTGTGAAGATTCTATTCAGAATACCTTGCTTACTAACTACTTCCTGGGTTACACATACAATGCATGAAATAATAAACAAACTGAAGCAGTACCAAAAAGGACGCTAGATGGCGCCTGCGCTCTGCATATGATTGTCTATGTAAATTACAACTTTAAATGTCATTTTAATCACACAAATACAGATAATCAGAATATAGACATCTAGGACACACAAAAAATTTTTTTTTCTGTGTGTTCTATTCACACTGTAATATAGCCTAGATCTGCGCTGCAGTGCGCTGTTATAAAATGCAAATATGGTAAATTTTATTGCGGTTCGCTTCTGTGCACTTCAAATAGTTGTAACGAAAAAAAAAAGAAGCTGTGTGATGCACTGAATCACGCACTACACCGCTCCCTATGGCAGTCGGACCAGACAGCTATTGATAAGTAAAGCACTGCGGCTTGCCTCTCCAACAGTTGTCTGTTCGGTGCGAATTGCAGCCTTACAGTATGAATTGTTAAAGTAAATTTAAACCATAAATTGGTGCTATTTAGTTTGCTAAAGCATTGTTTATAATAAAAAATAACGTACTTGTTTTGATCTTTTTTTTATCTCTTGTTGAATCGCAGTGCTTTTTTCTCCTGCAGCCTCTTTGCTGCCACTTCCTATTTGCATACGTGTACTCCAATGGTGGCTGCATGGCATTTCTAATGACAGACTTCTGGGAAGTAACAACAGTGGACCATACCTACCTAATGTGTGTTGAAACAGCTATTTATTTCCATCAGAAACCTGTGACAGGGTTTTAATGCAGAAGAACACATATCAAAGAGAGGCGCACAGAATGCTGTCATGTTATAACAAAAAGCCCCTGATTTAGGGCCTTCATTGTAGAATCACCAGGAGGTTTACTTATAAAGAATGCATTTACATATAAACAGTGTAAAATACAGCTGTCACCAATAATCATTGTACTGTTTTTAATGTGTATTTTTTGTGATCGTCAGCTCCATTTAATGGCCATAATGTGGCATTTTCTTGAAATACTGCATTCAGGAAAATGCCACATTATAGCCACTAGATGGGGCTGACATTCATAGGGAATACACATATTCAACACATTACATTCAATTTGCACAGCATTTCTTTTACAAATATCTCCCTCCCCATGTGTTATTTTAATGAAAAGCTTGATGTTATAAAGTAATTTACTTTTGAAAATGCATTACAGAGTTAAATCTGAGAAGAGATTTTAATGATCGGGCTTACATAATTCTATACTTCACATGACAATTTCCAATGAATTAGTACAAAATAGACTCAGTTATAACCTCTTTGTATACTGTACCTTTGGTCTTCAATACCTTTCTGGCGAGAAGGAAAATACGATTCAGCCTGGCAAAGCCTCCTCTGACATAGATTTCCTAAAAAAATGTTTTGCTGATTTATATCTTTACTGTTTTTATTGGATTAAAAAAAAAAAAAAAAAAAAAAAAAAGAGTGTTTTGGGCTTTATAAAGAAGTATGTGAGCTGTTGGACAATGTTTTTTCCCTTACTGGATGAAAACGTAGATTATTTCTTGCTCTGCCTTGGACAAGCCAAGCCTGCATTGTTTATACATGGTGTTTGAATATTATATATCAGTTTGGGAATGGAGCTGTCTTTGTTTTTACACTCTACTTTGGAAAAGCCCCAAGCCCAGATGTGTTCATTTTCTCTAACTATAATTTTTTTTTATCGCAAACAGTAATCGTTTCTGACAAAACTTCCCACGGGCTCATAGTTCTGTTCTCTAAAAGGAGGCAAGGGCCTGTCATCATGTTCCAGTTATTGCTCCATTTACCTTTCAAATGCAGACATCAAACTCTTTGAAACCCTTAATGTATATTCTAAGACAACCAACCTATACAAAAAATATTCTATGTATTAATATGTGATGAAACAGGTGTTAATGCCTCTTTGATTATGACAAATGGCATTTCATTTTTTTTTTTTATATGGTGCCTTCATCCTTAATTATTGTCATTTAGATTTACCAGATGTCCAACCTCTTTTTTATTTTCTCTTTTTTTAACGTCTTTAACCACGTAAGCCCCGGACCATTTGGCTGGCCAAAGACCAGAGCACTTGTTGCGATTCGGCACTGCGTCGCTTTAACTGGCAATTGCGCAGTCGTGCGTCGTGGCTCCCAAACAAAATTGACGTCCTTTTTTTTCCGACAAATAGAGCTTTCTTTTGGTGGTATTTGATCACCTCTGTGGTTTTAATTTTTTGCGCCAAAAACAAAAATAGAGCGACAATTTTGAAAAAAAAGCAATTTTTTGTACTTTTTGCTATAATAAATATCCCCAATTTTTTTTTTTTAAAAGCAATTTTTTTCTCAGTTTAGGCCGATATGTATTCTTCATAGTTTTGGTAAAAAAAAAAAATCACAATAAGCGTATATAGATTGGTTTGCGCAAAAGTTATAGCGTCTACAAAATAGGGGATCGTTTTATGGCATTTTTATTATAATTTTTTTTACTAGTAATGGTGACTGCGACTTTATGGCAGACACATCGGACACTTTTGAGACATTTTTGGGACCATTGTCATTTTTACAGAGATCAGTGCTATATAAATGCACTGATTACTGTGAAAATAACACTGGCAGTGAAGGGGTTAACCACTAGGTGGCACTGAAGGGGTTAAGTGTGTCCAAGGGAGTGATTCTAACTGTTAGGGGGAGGAGCTACTAGTGACACTTCACTGATCACTGTTCCCAATCACAGGGAACAGCAGATCATTGACGTCTCACTAGGCAGAACAGGGGAATGCCGTTTACAAAAGTATCCCCCCTGTTCTGCCTTTGCCGACCGTAATCATGGGCCGCCCGGGACCTCCGCTTTAAGGACTGAGCCACTTTCTGAGATTTGGTGTTTACAAGTTAAAAACTGTTTTTTTTTTTGCTAGAAAATTACTTGGAACCCCAAAACATTATATACATATGTAGCGGCCTCCTCTCTCTCACTCCACTGTTGGCTGGTTTCTGCTTGTCTAGGGGTACCTTGGAGGAGAGAGTGCGGGGTCACCACGCCAAGCCTTCACCGCAGATGTTTATGTAGTGTAAGCAAAGTTCCTTTACCTTCGGGTCGGTGTTCAGTGCTAGAAGCCTCCGCTCCTTCTGTGGAACAGTGTCTGCCAGTAAATGAGCCCCACACCAATAAAAGTCCAACACTCCTTTATTCTTCAATGTCAGGATGAAACACAATCAGTTGGACTCCCTCAACGAACAGACAGGGGGTGTGGATACGAGTAGGCCCAGGCACAATGAACTCTCCTATTCCTCTATCAGCAAATAGGTTTGGCACATGATCTATGCCACTTGTTGAGAATCTTGGTCGCTGCCACCGACCGGATGAACGATGAACCTTCCTCCTGACTGCACTCAGCCCCTGTTTGGGAAGATACCCCTCCTGTCGGTCTCCTGAGGCTCACCCGGCACCGGCAATCTGCTGCACCAGGTCTTCGGGTGAGTAGCTCCTCCGGTCCCTTACGCCTCTGGATTCGGGTACCCTACTCCCGGGGTCCCCTAGGAAATCCTTCCCTCGTGGAGCCCAGCGGAGGACACTGGGCCCCAGGCCTCCAACCGAGTACCTCACCCCAGGCTGAAGGTGCCTGGGGTGGAACACGAGCTCCGGGTGTCCAGGCCTAGGCCGCCTGGACACCGACCACGAACCACAGCCCTCAGGCTGAAGGTGCCTGGGACTCCTCGAACGAACCCCGAGACCAAAATGGCCGACCCCTTTATACCCTCCCCCAGCAAGCCCAGCGGAGCCCCCGCCCCGCTGTACTCATGCTGCAAGAGGCCAAAAAGGGTGTGCCACTGCAACAATGGCTCAACCCCGGGCCCAAAGTGACAGCGTCACCCGCTGGGCCCCAGGGAACCACACATCACATCACAGACCCCCCCCACCAAATTTAAACATAATAGAAAAGCATATACCCGCTACACTCTCCCCCTGGTTGTTTGACACTGGTCCCCAGTGTCTGGAATAAATCATGCCCTCAAGGGCTGACATAGTCCAATCCAGAAACCGACTGAAAATTTAAAAAATCCCCAAAATTTTTAAAAAAACGAACTACCTAGAGTAGTTGTGTAGAGACCTCTTCTTCTTTGGCCCTCTCTACCCCAGAGTCCAAGATCACTTGTTGCAGAATGAAGAACAACAACAGGAACAGTCCTTCAATTCCTCCGAAGAGCACAAACACCCATTAGCTCGGATACAGTCACTGAGTTTTCCCGGGAAACAAACAACAAACTCGGAGAGTTCAGCAACATTAAGCGGCAAATGGAGTCTTTTATCCCCTACAGATAGAAGCGAGGGTGTGGCAGGACAAGTGGTTTCAAATGATGGTCCATGGTTTCCAGATGGTATGCAACATCTTCCCCTTCCTTGCGTCGGATCAGCACCTTGTCCGCGTGGATATGCCGCCCCAGCATCCATTCTGCCTTGCAGTCTTTGAAGCGCTGAGATGCCTTGGGAGAACACGCGAGGTACCTACGGGCATGTGGGACCTGAATGTGGGTCCACACAAAGTCATTGTACCAGCATTCTCGGCAAACTTCCACTTCATACAACAACTCCTTAGACAAGTATGGGTACTCCCACCCGTTCTCAGCAGCAACCTTCTGACCAAATAGGCGTTTTAGTCTCGCCAGTGGAGGCATTGTAGCTTTGTCCCCTTCACCTGGCAAAACTATAGCATCCGGGTGACGAGGTGCTCTGATCACCTCCGTTCTGGGCATAGGTGCCCGCAGCGACAGTCTCTTATCCCCGGTGTTAGGTGCAAGTGGCACCGGGGATGTGAGGCGCTGGTGCCTCCACCCGGGGTGTACTATCCCCTGTAGACATGGGTGGATCCCTAGTTCAGCGGGACGAGGAGAGAGGCATCTTGTCCCAACCCTTGCTGGCAAAAAGTTCATCTATGGCAACATCGTCTCCCAGATCGGAGAGCGACTCCAGGTCGGAGGTGTCACACTCCTCCGCGGGCAGGTAGCCTGTAGTGGAGACTGAACTGCCACCTCCCGCGGACACACAGGGCCGTGACTCCCCGACACCTCCGCCCACACACCAAGTCCCTCCACCTGGCTTACCTCTGCCTTTACTTGAGACGGGATGTCCGGAACTCCTCTCACCAGATCCATCCGGGCCGGGTGTAGGCGGGCAGGATGATCCACCACGACCGTTGGACGGGGCTACCATGCCGGTCTTCCTCTTGGGCGGTGGACACTGTGAGACAGTGGTGACCGAGTCAGCATCCTCGGATTTCTCCCGTACTTCGTTGATCGCGACTTCCCCCGCGGTCGTTGCAGTGCGCACAGGGATGGCTGTCAAAGCGGTGATTCCTCCTACTTGAGTGGTGCTGCCTGTAGTGCGGTTGAGGTGGATGGTTCTTGGCTTTTTGATAGCTGGGTCCACCTCAAATAAGAACTCCCCGCAGGCCTCGCATCGCCCGAATGGCTTCAGCTGACACACCAGTCCCGAGCAGCCGGAACAAATCAAACCCAGGGCCTCAACGTCCATGCACGAGTACAGGGCGAATCTTCCCCGGGGCTTTAGCCGGATCCCCGTATCGGTCACCGGAGCAGCAGCAGTCAAGGTCATGGTAGAAGGGTGAAGTGGAATCCACAATGTATTTCCGAACATGGTGACTCGCTGCTGATCCATTGCGCACTGCAGGTTTGGCGCCAAAGTCCCCACGTGTAGTCCTTCACACGGCTGGACTCCTCCCCTCCTGCACTCAAGTTCGCGGGCTTTCTCCTTCCCTGGGTCACTCCCACGAACTGAGCAGGGAGGGTGTGCCTCGTGGCGCAGTGCAATAGAAACCCCCACGTGTAGTACCTCACACGGCTGGACTCCCCCCTCTTCTCGCTCTTCTGCGTAGTCCTTCCCCTTCTTAGGGTCACACTCACGACTTCAAGCAGGGTTGCACTTTGGCCAGTAATATGGCCGACCTACTCGGAACTCCTCCGGGCAGACACGTTCAAACTCCGTCCATTCTAGCTCCATAGTAACACGAACACTATCCCGGACCCGAGCCCCCACGTGTAGTGGCCTCCTCTCTCTCACTCCACTGTTGGCTGGTTTCTGCTTGTCTAGGGGTACCTTGGAGGAGAGAGTGCGGGGTCACCACGCCAAGCCTTCACCGCAGATGTTTATGTGGTGTAAGCAAAGTTCCTTTACCTTCGGGTCGGTGTTCAGTGCTAGAAGCCTCCGCTCCTTCTGTGGAACAGTGTCTGCCAGTAAATGAGCCCCACACCAATAAAAGTCCAACACTCCTTTATTCTTCAATGTCAGGATGAAACACAATCAGTTGGACTCCCTCAATGAACAGACAGGGGGTGTGGATACGAGTAGGCCCAGGCACAATAAACTCTCCTATTCCTCTATCAGCAAATAGGTTTGGCACATGATCTATGCCACTTGTTGAGAATCTTGGTCGCTGCCACCGACCGGATGAACGATGAACCTTCCTCCTGACTGCACTCGGCCCCTGTTTGGGAAGATACCCCTCTGGGCGGTCTCCTGAGGCTCACCCGGCACCGTAAATCTGCTGCACCAGGTCTTCAGGTGAGTAGCTCCTCCGGTCCCTTATGCCTCTGGATTCGGATACCCCACTCCCGGGGTCCCCTAGGAAATCCTTCCCTCGCGGAGCCCAGCAGAGGACACTGGGCTCCAGGCCTCCAACCGAGTACCTCACCCCAGGCTGAAGGTGCCTGGGGTGGAACACGAGCTCCGGGTGTCCAGGCCTAGGCCACCTGGACACCGACCATGAACCACAGCCCTCAGGCTGAAGGTGCCTGGGACTCCTCGAACGAACCCCGAGACCAAAATGGCCGACCCCTTTATACCCTCCCCCAGCAAGCCCAGCGGAGCCCCCGCCCTGCTGTACTCATGCTGCGAGAGGCCAAAAAGGGTGTGCCACTGCAACGATGGCTCAACCCCGGGCCCAAAGTGACAGCGCCACCCGCTGGGCCCCATGGAACCACACATCACAGACCCCCCCCACCAAATTTAAACATAATAGAAAAACATATACCCGCTACATATATATTTTTCTAACACCCTAGAGAATAAAATGGCAGTCGTTGCAATACTTTTTGTCACACTTTATTTGTGCAGCGGTCTTACAATCGCACTTTTTTGGAAAATATGCAAGTTTTTTAATAAAAAAAAAGACAACAGTAAAGTAAGCCCAATGTTTTTTTTATATTGTGAAAGATAATGTTACGCAGAGTAAATTGATACCAAACACGTCAGGCTTCAAAGTTGCGCCCACTTGTGGAATGGCGACAAACTTTTATCCTTAAAAATCTCCATAGGCGACGTTTAAAAAATTCTATAGGTTGCATGATTTGAGTTACAGAGGAGGTCTAGGGCTACAATTATTTCTCTCACTCTAACTAACGCGGTGATACCTCACATGTGTGCTTTGAACACTGTATTCATATGCGAGCACTGCACGCGTATGCGTTCACTTCTGCGCGCGAGCTCGGCGGGACGGAGCACGTTTATTTAATCTTATTTAATTTTACCGTTTATTTTTTATTTTTACACTGTTCTTTTTTTTTTTTTTTTTTTATTGGGTTACTTTTATTCCTATTACAAGGAATGTAAACATGACAGGACCTCTTAAAGTGGTTGTAAACCCTCTGGGGAAGTTTCACCTACAGGTAAGCCTAGATTAATGCCGCGTACACACGACCGTTTTTCATGTCATGAAAAAAAACTTCGTTTTTCTCGACGTTATTTTTCGTGTTTCCTCTCAAGCCTGCCTTGGCTACACACTATCGTGAAAAAAAATGATCTAGCAAAGCGCGGTGACGTCCAACACGTACGACGGCACTATAAAGGGGAAGTTTCATTATGTTGGCGCCACCCTTTTGGCTGCTTTTGCTGATTTCGTGTTACCGCGTGTTAGTAAAAGTTTGGGAAGAGACGATTCGCGCTTCTCAGTCTTCGTGCTTTAAAGATCGTTTTCGGGAGTTCAGTTTGTGCTTGTGGGTTCGTATCTGGCTTTCAGTGCGTGTAGTGAGTTCGTATCTGTTTTTGCAGTGCGTTCTTGTCCGCTCGTTACTGTTTTTCAGCTCGTTCTTCAGAGGCCTTGCTGTTCTTCAGTGCGTTCTTTTAGTTCGTTCTGATTAGACGACCGTTTTGAAGCCATGTTGCGGGTACGTTCTTGTCGCCGAGATCGTGCTGTGCTTGCTTCTGGGCTTGTTGCTATGTCCCAGATCCGGTCCATGAACAGGGTGAGGAGGAGTTCTTGGACCAAGAATTGGTTGCTCAAGCGGGACCAATTATGTCATATGCCTCTGCTGCGGAAGATCCAGGAGAATAACCCTGATGACTTCAGGAATTTTCTTAGGATGTCTGACCCCGTTTTTCAGCAGCTCTTGGCTTTGGTGTCCCCCTATATCACCAGGCAGGACACCGTTATGCGGGAAGCCATTACTGCTGAGCAGAGGCTCATCGCCACGTTGCGATACCTTGCGACTGGGAGAAGCTTGCAGGACCTCAAGTTCTCGACAGGCATCTCCCCCCAGGCTCTGGGCGTCATTATCCCAGAAACCTGCTCTGCCATTATCCAGGTCCTTCAGGAGGACTATATTAAGGTAAGTTTTCTCCTTTATAAAAATCCCAATCTATGTATTTTTATGCTTGATAATGTATATTATTTTTTGAACTGTCTCTAATTACCATGATTGTAATATGCTGTGATTGTCCCCTTTGTCCCCATGCATGTTGTAAGCTTTGAATGTTCCTTTTTTTGGGCCTACATGCATATTTTTAAAAACCAACCTCTCCAGCATTATATCCTGGGCCCAAACACACCTAGCCTAGTCACTCCCCAATGTTTTTTGTCCGCTCCATTGTAGTGCTTAGATTGCCTGCCCCCCCCCCTAATTATTTGCTTTTGTCTAATCTAACAAAATAAATTACATAGTACTAGAGCTTTTATTTATGATGTCCCCAACTCATCTCAACCCCCCTACCCTAAAAGAATTTCACAGGTCCATCAGAGTGGCTCATGTTTTTTGTTCTCATTTTTAGCTCTTATTAAAGTGGAGCTCCACCCTAAAGTTTATTTTCCGCTCATCGTAACCCTCCCCCCCTCCGGTGTCAAAATTGACACCTTTCAGGGGGGAGGGGGGTGAAGATATATGTTTAAGACAGGTATTTTCAGCCACATCCAGGAGTCATCTCTGCGGCCAATCTGCCGTAGACAAGTCACTTCCCGCAGAATACCCATAGTGTTCTTGGAGACACTTGGCTCCCAGAACACAGGAGGACCAGTCAGAACTGCGCAGCGCTTCTCGTGCATGTGCGGTAGGGAACCGGGCAGTGAAGCTGCAAGGCTTCTCTTCCTGGTTCCCTCACCGAGGATGGCGGAGGGGGCAGCAGAGTGACGAGCGATTGTTCGTCCTCTGCTGCGGACGTTGCTGGACTCCAGGACAGGTAAGTGTCCAATTATAAAAACTCTGCAGCTGCTCTAGCTGGAGCTGCTGGGTAATTTGGTATTATTTTGGCTGCGGAGCTCCGCTCTAAAATCCTCCTTCCAAATTAATGCTATACTGATGTTTTGCCCAGAGTGTTTAGTGCGAACATGCTTGCAATGTTTAGGTAGCAAAGTATTTTAATTTGTATTTTTGGTTTGACTCCACAGTTTCCATCGACGCCACAGGAATGGCAGAATGTGGCATCTGAGTTTTCGCAGCGGTGGAACTTTCCCAACTGTGGAGGAGCCATTGATGGCAAGCACGTCCGCATCGTGCCACCACCCCAATCGGGATCCTTTTTTTATAATTATAAAGGGTTCCACAGTATTGTGCTGATGGCGGTGGTGTCTGCCAACTATGAATTTCTCTATATTGATGTTGGGAAAAATGGGCGGATGTCTGACGGTGGTGTTTTTACCCAGACCGATTTTGCCGACCGGCTTCTTTCTGAGGACCTGGCATTGCCACCTGCTGAAGAAAATGAACATGGCCTCCCCTTTGTTTTTCTGGCAGATGAGGCGTTTGCGCTTGGACCCCATTTGATGAGGCCTTTTCCACAAAGGACCCTCACCCCTGAGAGGAGGGTCTTTAATTATAGGCTGGCCAGAACGAGAAGGGTGGTCGAAAATGCCTTTGGCATCATGGCCAGTCGTTTTCGCATTTTTCAGACTGCTCTCAACATGGCGGAGTACAAATGGAACCATTTAATCATGTGCTGTTGCATACTTCACAATTATTTAAAAAAAAACTCGAACAATTATCTCTCTTCAGTTGCCCTTCAGGGCACACAGTTCTTGGATGGACCATTGCCAGCCCAGGTAGCTGGCCCTACAGGCTTGGCCCCCCAAAGCGGCCGTGATGTGCGGCAACGCTATGTGGAATATTTTATGGGTAGGGGGGCCATTGCAATGCCTGATCATATTTAAAATAATTTTATGAAGAATAAACAAAATTATACTGAAAACATCTTGTTTGCTTTTATTTTGTTGTATTTGTTCTTTCTCCTAGGTCAGTGATGGTGAACCTTGGCACTCCAGATGTTTTGCTACTACATTGCCCATGATGCTCAACTCCACTGCAGAGTGCCTTAGCAACATGGGAAATGTAGTTCCAAACCATCTGGGGTGCCAAGGTTCACCATCACTGTCCTAGGTTATACTAGTGCAGTTGTAGTGCCATGTGTTTTTGTAACAAGTAAATTACCATCATTTGGAGTTATGGGGGGGGGGGGGGCAACATTGATATAAGAAGCCACACATTGTTTAGTTTAAAATTTTTATTAGAGGAGCATAATTTTTGTATAAAAATAAAAATAAAAATGTTTGGGCTTTTTAAAGATCATTTTTTGGATAAAAGTCTTGACAAAAATGTACAACATGTACAATATTAATTTTAGAAATTAAAAGATTCCCCCAAAAAAGGGCAAATCTACAATTAAAACAAAAATTAGAAAACAGAATTGTAAAACATATAACATTTTTAAACCCTCCCAAGAACCTGTTTGCTCCATCTGCTTAGTGTTTTGCCTCATCTGGAACAAGTTCTCTTTCATTGTTTCCAGCTCACGAGAGCAGACCCTCAGTTCTTTCACCAACATCTGGGCAGTGTGTCGGGTGAAGGTTGCTGGGGCCACAGGCATTAAAGTACTTTAAATTAGAAAAAAAATAAGGTCTTACTAAATATACAGGCCTACATCTATTACCTGAGGCTGTGGTGTATGACACTGACCTGTTGAGTTGGCATTTCCCTCTTCAGCCACATCCTGCGGCTGTGGGTCTTGGGTTGGTGGTGCGGGGTTTGCAGCCTCCTGTCTCCTAGCTCTTTGAAGCCCTAGGAGATAGAACCCAAAGGTAGACTTGTGTAACTAAATATATTTAGGCCTGAAAGAGTAATATTAAGCATTCTTGGGAAGTGTGTTACAATTCTATTTTTGGAAATACTTTAGAAGATGAACACATGATTGTATCCATTTCCAAAGCTGGTAGATTAATCTATTTTGGTCATGTTTCACACATGGAAACACACCACGTATCCACTGGATCACCTGTGTGTGACACCATCAAAAGGTTGTTCTTGTGGCCCACACTTGTGCTAATGAGTCCAGATGTGTAAGCAGCTGCTGAGCATACTCTCGTAACCGTACACTGAATCCAGTTAGATTAGTTAAATATAGTTACCAACACCTACACAACCATGTTTCTAATTAATTATCACATAAACAGTTCAAGATGTCCTGTTTCATGTTCTTGGGCACAAGAATCATCAGTCGTCGAAATCCGCGTTCAAACGTTCACTAAATGACGATCTTTTGGTCCGAGTCAGTGTTAACTACATTTGATCATTCCTAATAATAGGCATGTTCAAATGTAGTTATCACTGTATTCCCCCAAAACATCGTTTTGGTGTTATTGAACGAGGATTTCGCCTGACGAATCTTGTGCCCAAGAACATGAAACAGGACATCTTGAACAGTAAAAGATGTCCTGTTTCATGTTCTTGGGCACAAGAATCAAACGTCGAAATCCTCGTTCAATACCACCCAAACGATGTTTTGGGGGAATACAGTGATAACTACATTTGAACATGCCTATTATTGAACAAGAACATGAACCCGGACATCTTGAACTGTACTACATACATTAACGAAAAAGCACATGCAGCACCACGCTATTAATAAAAATCACATTAAATGTAAATATACTTACTTTTTCGGATCACTTTTTTAATTTTTTTATATTGCTCCGGCTCACGCAATTTAATGTCCGACCATCGTTTGTGGATCTGTTCCCTCGACCTGCGAACACCAAAATTCCTGAAGAGCGTTTTGACCACTTTATCCATGATCTGGGCCTTCACCTTATTTGGATTTTTGTAGGGCACATGTTTGGCGTCATAATCCTCCCTCAGCAATATGGTGACCATATCCACCATCTCCTCAAACGACATGTTAGTGGCTTTATATCTTCTGGGTCTGGCCCTGCCTCCTTCCACACTTTCCACTTCATTTCGGTCATTCTCCGCCATGTTGTCAGTTTCCGTCATTAAGGACGAGCGAGAAGGGGCGGGGAAAGTAGTCTAACGAACGTCAGGGGCGGGAAAGCGTGCGGAGCGTCACGCATGCGCACTGTATATAACGTTAAAAAAACATTGTGGAAAGCGACGTTCAGTGAGTGGAAGAAGGTCGGAAGCAACGAACGTGTAGATCACGGGTACGTAACATTTTTCATACTTGATATGTCGAGGGTTGAGCGGCCCCGAACAGAAAATTTAGTGACCGTACAGACCTTTTTTTTGGGCTGGGTCCCGGAGCAGAAACCTAAACATTCACTGTATGTTCGGGGCCGGTGTTGGGCAATATGCATGTAACTTTGCGCTTGCTTCCCGTGCTGTTAGTACTGGCCCTGCACAAAGTGTCATTTTTGAAGTTTGAATAATCATTTAAAACTCAATTGCGGCTAGAATGTATTCTCGGCTCCTGGCAAATGGCAATACATTGCAAACTCAGTTTTCGAGACCCAAAAAAACGTGGGGGTCCCCCCAAATTCTATTTGCAGGCCCTTCAGGTCTGGCAAGGATTTTAAGGGGAACTCCACCCCAAATTTAAAAAAAAATGGTGTGGAGTCCCCCCAAAAATCCATACCAGACCCTTATCCGAGCACGCAACCTGGCCGGCCGCAGGGGAAGAGGGGGGGACGAGAGAGTGGCCCCCCCTCCCTCCTGAACCATACCAGGCCACATGCCCTCAACATGGGGAGGATGTCCCCATGTTGATGGGGACAAGGGCCTCATCCCCACAACCCTTGCCCGGTGGTTGTGGGGGTCTGCGGGCGGGGGGCTTATCGGAATCTGGAAGACCCCTTTAACAAAGGGGACCCCCAGATCCCGGCCCCCCCCCCTATGTGAATTGGTAAGGGGTACATTGTACCTCTACCATTTCACGAAGAAAGTGTACAAAATGTAAAAAATGACAATAGATGGTTTTTGACCATTCCTTTATTTGTTGGTTTGGCTTTCTTCCATCTTCTTCTTCCATCTTCTTCCTTCTTATTTTCTCGATTCGTGTTTCTTCATCCATCTTCCTCTTCCTCTTCATCTTCCTCTTCATCTTCCTTCTTTCTTCGGTGTTCTCGTCCGCATCTTGCTCTGGCATCTTCTTTCTCCGGCCGCTCCGTTTGAATTGGAGGTTCCCGCTGTGTGACGCTTCAGTTCATCAGTTCTCCACTTGGTCCGGGGACCCCGCCCCCCTCTGACGCACATGGATTTCACGGGTACTTTCCCCGTGCTGTCAGAGGGGGGCGGGGCCACCGGCTCGCAGCGGACCTAGAGGAGAACTGCATAACTTAAGCGTCACACAGCGGCAAACTCAAATTCAAACGGAGCGGCGCGAGAAGAAAGAAGAAGCCGGAGCAAGATGCGGACGAGAAGCCCGAAGGAAGATGAAGATGGAGATGGAGATGAAGATGGAGATGGAGATGAAGATGAAGAGGAAGAGGAAGATGGAGGAAGAAACTCGAATGCAGAAAAGAAGAAGGGAGAAGATGGAAGAAAAACAAAAACAATAATAAAGGAATTGTCCAAAAACGTCTATTGTCATTTTTTGAATTTTGTCACGTTTTGGGGTGAAATGGTAGGGGTACAATGTACCCCATTACCATTTCACATAGGGGGGCCGGGATCTGGGGGTCCCCTTTGTTAAAGGGTTCTTCCAGATCCCGATAAGCCCCACGCCCGCAGACCCCCACAACCACCGGGCAAGGGTTGTGGGGATGAGGCCCTTATCCCCATCAACATGGGGACATCCTCCCCATGTTGAGGGCATGTGGCCTGGTACGGTTCAGGAGGGAGGGGTGGGCCGCTCTCTCATCCCCCCCACTTCCCCTGCGGCCGGCCAGGTTGCGTGCTCGGATAAGGGTCTGGTATGGATTTTTGGGGGGACTCCACACCATTTTATTCAATAATTTGGGGTGGAGTTCCCCTTAAAATCCTTGCCAGACCTGAAGGGCCTGGTATGGATATTTGGGGGGACCACACGCCTTTTGAAAAACATTGGCGGCGGGGTTCCCCTTAATATCCATTCCAGACATGAAGGGCCTGGTAAGAGAATTCGTGGGAACCAAAATGCTTTCTCAATGTTTGTCTCAATGACTTTTCTATGTATTGCATTTGTCGGGAGACAACAATTCATTATACCCAGGAGTGAATTTTGGGTTAATTTTGGAAAAGCACAAATGACACTTTGTGCAGGGACAGTTCGAGGTACTCCTTTACTTTTTTGGTGTCCTTTTAGTCCGCAGATTTACGGGGCTACATTGACTTCAATGGGGTTTGGGTTCGGGGTCAAGTTCGGGTCAAGTCACGTCACGAACTCTAGCTTTTTACCAAGTTTACAAAAAAGAGTTCAACACAAACATCCAGGTGTCCACTCAACTCTATGATGACTGATCAATTGCTACGTTAGTGGCCTATATATGGTGAGAAAGATTTGTAGTAGTCTTGACTGACCTTCGATTTTTGGTGTGTTTTTGGACTTGCAGCAAAAATGCAGGTATTTAAGGACCCCGATTTCATGATGGAATTCCTGCAAAGATGGAAGAATCTTCCTGTTTTATGGGAGACCAAAAACAAGCAAAATAAAAATAAAGAAGCCAGAAAGAGAGCACTGGAGACCTTGCTGGAATTTGTGCAATCTCAGATCCCCACAGCAACACTACAGGATGTGAAGAAGAAAATTGGGACCATTAGGGGGACATACCGGACTCAAAGAAAAAAAGTCCGAACATCAATGCGGTCAGGAGCAGCTGCAGAGGACGGATATATTCCAAATCTCTGGTACTACCAGCATCTCAGTTTCCTCGATGACCACCTGGAATCCAGGGAATCCCTTTCCACCCTTCCACCCAGAACGAGCTCCAGCCTTCCCTGCAGCCAACCCTCCAGCCAAGTTGAGGTCTCTTTGGAGGAACAAGCTCAACTCCTGGAGGAGCCGGATTTGAATATTTGGAGCCAGGTATAATATTTAGCTAAATATTTATATTAATAAAAGTCTAATGTTGTCAAAGTTGAAAAAATTGTGTTAAAAATGTTACCAGATAAACCAAAGTGTCTGACATATCAATAGACATCAGTGGGCAAAAATGAGGGGGACATGAATGAAAAATGCTGGTGTCAGAATGATTAACTATAATATTTATTAGCATTCAATTAGCAAATGTCATGAGGTGACAAATGTGTGTGAAAGATGAAGGCTAAAATAACTATATGTAACTTTTTTTAACAGGATGAGGAGGCAGGCCCCAGTGTGACCCACGAGGAGGCAGGTGCCAGTGGAACCCAGGAGGAGGCAGGCCCCAGTGGGACCCACGAGGAGGCAGGTGCCAGTGGAAGCCAGGAGGAGGCAGACCCCAGTGGGACACAGGAGGAGGCAGGCCCCAGTGGGACACAGCGCAACACCAGGCCCCAGATACCTCCGCTGTGGATTCCACGAAAAAGGGCAAGGAGGCTTCTTCAAATGGAGGAGGAGACCCAGGCCCTAATTAGGGAGGCTACTGCGGCCCTCAGAGAGCCCCCCACCGCTGCAGAGGGATTTGCTGCCCTTATTGGGCACAAAATTCCAGAAATGGAATTGGCCCAGCGGCTAAAAAGCGAGAGCCTGATATTGAAGGTTGTAAATATGGGCATGTTGGGGAAACTGAATGATTTTACGGACGTTGTGGACGTTTCTTATGTCCTTGCTCAAGTTCCTGCCCCACTCCCTGCTCCTGCCCCACTCCATGCTCCTGTCCCAGTCCCTGCTCCTGTCCCAGTCCCTGCTCCTGTCCCAGTCCCTGCTCCTGTCCCTACTCCTGCTCCAGTCCCTCCTCCACGGACACAGCCTCCAAGGAAGGCTGCAGGGAAGGGAAAAAAGAAAAGCACCAAATGAGCCCAGGATATGTCCCTCAGATGGTCCCAATTTTCGTCTTTTCATCCTTTGGTGTTTGCTGTGGTGATCTGGGTCTGCACTAATTTCAGCAGGGTCTCCAATGCTGTCTTCCTGGCTTCTTTAGATTTACTTTACATCTGGTTTTGTTTTGGCTTACCCTTTAATTTGTTTTTAGGCCAGAATAAATGGAATTTTTGTTTGATGTTACAAAATGAACATGTGTTTTTCTTCTAAATAGACAGTTTGGTAGTGAGTAGGCAGGGACAGTGGATAAAAAATTGGGAAATTAACAAGGGACAATAACCTTCCTGAGGGAAAATTCTAAGAAATAATAATGTTGTTGGGGTAACTTGACACACTACAAAATATCAAATAATATGGAAAACCAGTCTAAAATAAAAAAAAAATTACACAAAAAAAACATCTTCAAAACAAGATGGAAACTCTAAAATATTGGGGATTTAGGGAGATCTGGCTTACAATAAATATAGATTAATCATGAGAAAACAATAAATACTAAAGACCAAACTTTTACATAACTCTGTGAGAATATCAACAGCAAGAGAATAGGATTATTGCAGCATTAGAACGAAGAAAAGAATGCGCTGCATTAAGGCCCCTTTCACACTGGGGCGGTTTGCAGGCGCTATTTTGCTAAAAATAGCGCCTGCAAACCGAGCCTAAACAGCGGCTCCTTTCTCTCCAATGAGAAAGCCCTGAGGGCTTTCACACTGGAGCGGTGCGCTAGCAGGACGGTAAAAAAAGTCCTGCTAGCCGCATCTTTGGAGCGGTGAGAGGAGCGGTGTGTTTACCGCTCCTACACCGCTCCTTCCCATTGAAATGCATGGGATACCGCGGTAATACCGCCCGCAAACCGCGGCTGTAGCCGCGGTTTGCGGGTGGTATTAACCCTTTATTGCCCACTAGCGGGGGTTAAAACCGCACCGCTAGCGGCCGAATAGCTCAACAATCCCAACGGTATAGCGCCGCTAAAAATAGCGACGCTATACCGCCACCGCCCCCACCGCCCCAGTGTGAAACCAGCCTAAACGATGCAATAATTTCCTACATGACGAATGTGCCATCTCCATTCTGAACGGTAGTTTTACCAGAATGAGCACTCCCTTCTCATCACTTGCTTCTGATCATGCGCGCTTTTTTCACGTCGTTAAAGCCTACACACGACCATTTTTCATGACGAGAAAAACGACGACGTGAAAAACGGCGAGAAAAAATAGAGCATGTTCTAATTTTTCTCGAAGTTTTTAATGTCGTTTTTCTCGTCGAGAAAAACGACATAAAGTCCACAGACGATCGTTTTTGTCGTCGAAAGGAAAAAATGCAGTTTTTCACGTCGAGAAAAACGGTCGTGTGTACGCGGCATTAGGCTTAACTGTAGGTGTTTTCAATATCTCTTAAACCTGCATGGTTTAGGAGATATTTGTGAATGGGATTACACAGTTGTGTACGGCGCTTGCGCGCCGTACACAACGGCGCAGGCGCAGTGAAAATCCCATTCATAAAACCAGCAACGCCGGTTTTGGCGGCTCCCGCCCGCATGCGCGTAGTGACGTCTTTGCCGCTCCGGCCAATCACAGCGATGGAGCTGCGATACCCAGAAGTAACCTTCCGGATAAATGACTGCGGCCGGAGGGAGAGACGTGGATGGCTTTGGGGGCTTCGATCTAAGGTAAGTACTGCATAATGAGCTAGTATGCTAGTCATACTAGCTCATTATGGCTTTGTCTTGCAGGTGGTTAGGTTTTTTTATTTTTTTATTTTAGGGGTTTACAACCTCAGACCTCAGATTTCATATTTACACAAAATACAATAAAAAAAGAAATAAAATTGAATGTCATTTAAAAAAAAAAAAAAGAAATAAAAATGTCTCTTTAAGAGCATTGGGCGGAAGTGAAGATTTGACGTTGCTTCTGCCCTGCAATGCTATGGAGACTGGTGGGGCCATCTTCCCCTCACTCTTCTCCATACCTAACAAGGAACAGCATCCGATCGCCTCCGCCACTACCGACGGCTCCGGTAAGCGGCGGAGGGCGCCGGAGAGCGGTGGGGGGGCCCCCTCTCCCACCGCCGATAAAAGTGATCTTGCGGCGAATCCGCTGCAAAAAACACTTTTATCTTGAAGCGGACCGCCCTCTCTTGAAGAGGATAATGGGGTTATGTTTTTTTTTTTTTTGCCAACTTGTGTCCCATTGGGGAGGTTTCTCTTTACTTCCTGTGCCATAGCCAACAAGGTAAGCGAGAGGTAATCCCTCTAAAGTTATGGAATTCCTAGTTGGCACCAGGGTCTCCAGAATTAGTGTGCATATTGGAACATTTCCCCTCTATTACTGTACTGGGAACAACCCCAAATGTAGGATTTCTTTTTTTACTTTCACTTTCGATAATTTTATTTATTTATTTATTACAGGTACTTTTATAGCGCCATCAATTTACGCAGCACTTGACATATTGATTATACATCATATTCACATCAGGCCCTGCCCTCAAGGAGCTTACAATCTTAGTTCTGTTATGCCTTAAATAAGTCACTGGGTGCCAAAAGCCAGTGTTGGACATACACGCTAACTCACGCTAATGTGCATATGTATTACCAAACACATGTGAATGCACACAGCCCTGAATCTGTGTATAGTCCACAAACTGTTTTGTGCACATGCGCAGATCTTGGGGCATGGCCATGCACTTGACCCCTCTTGGATTACTCCCCTCCCCCCACTGTAGTTTCCTCTGCACCCCTTATAGCAGTGTCCTGTGCCCCCTCAAAGCAGTGTCACCTGCCCTCCCTTCACATCACCCCTCCCCCACAGAAGTGTCCCCCCCCCCTCACACTGAAGTGTCCTCTGACCCTTTGCCCCCCATAGCAGTGTCCTTTTTCCCCCTTCACATTACCCCATCCCCCACATTGTAGTGTCCTTTGTCCCCTTCACATCACCACCCCCCCCCCACAAACACACACCAGTGTGTAGATAGCACTCTCCCACCTTACACAGGTGTACTGCAGAGCGAAGAATGGGGGACAGCACAGTACTGGATGGAGGGCGAGATCAGGCGCTGCTGAAGTTAACTTTTCATATTTACAAGCTGGTGATTGGTTGCTAGGACCGCCCTGCTTCCTAGCAACCAATCACCTGCTGGTTATAATTTGAAAAGCTAACTGAGGCAGCTCCCACCCTCCGTCCAGTACTGTGCTGCCTCCCACTCTCCATTCTGCAGTAAAGAGGGGATCAGTGGAGGCTGGGGGAACGACCGGCAAAGTCCTTTGTGTTTGTGATCTACCCTTCAGCTGCCCGCAGTCAACGGTCCCCCATTATAGACACTTTCTAGTACAGCTATGCCTATGCAGGCACCATAACTATTTTTGCCTTGTTTCAGAAATGATCATTCTTACCTTTTTTTAAAGTTCTGTCCTGTGACCTTGCATCTTTTCTTCCGGATAGCAGAGAGCGGATGTGCAGAGTCGGTTCAGCCTGAGGTAAGATGCAGGCTGTGCTTGGGCAGAGGGCGTGTTTGGGAGGAAGGCTGTAATTGAAGAGGGGGCGTGTGCCAGAGGCAGGCTGTGATTGGTTGGGGTAGGAGGGTGGTGGCTGAACAAACCACTCAATATAGGCATGCTGTGTGTCTGAACAGTGTCCTGTACCTCTGAATGTCAAGCCAATGGATGAAAACTGACCACACTAACACAGATGGACTGCTGGGAATACTGCTGGGAATACTACCCATGTAGTGGTTTTGTTGATCCCTAGGTGATCTTGTACAAAGAGGACATACTGTACAATTTTGCACCTGCACTTAACTCACAATGTATACGATCAGAAGGGATGTTTCATCTCTCTGATTTTTTTTTTCTTTTTAGAGATAAAACATATGTAGCGGGGTCTCTAAATTTAGGTGGGACACTCAAGTGTGTAAGTATGGGAATAGTGGACCATTTGTGTTCGTGGAGGATTGGATGGTGTAATAATCTCCTTGGCCTCTGGGTGGCAGGGTACCTGGAGGCTCAATGTAGATTTGCCATTACAGTGCTACCCTTTTTGTCCCTTTCCGGAGATGGTACGGCGAGGGCGGGGAACCTGCCGTGGTGTCGATGGGAGGAGATAAAAGGGGGAGACGCCCTAACCACGAGGTCTTCAGGAGGATCTTCTTCTCGCGCCCAGGCACCTTAGGTCTGGGTGCGGGCGGGTCCGGATTCCAGCCCAGGCGCCCGGAATGGAGTTGGAGTCCATCTCAGGCACCTTCAGCCTGGTGGGAGGTACTAAACTAGGAGGCCTGGGGTCCAGTGACTTCGACTGGATCCCGCGAGGGTGGAGAAGTCCGAGGGTCCCTGAGGTGGATGGGGCCCATGTCTGAGGTGAGGAGGCCGGGGAGGTTACCCGTCCGGAGAGTCTGGAGCAGCATCAACCCAGTGACGGATGGGCCTCTGTTAACTCCCTTGGAGGGACATCTTCCCCTGATAGGGGCCGCAGCGCAGCGAAGGTACTCCTATCTACGTTCTCTTGAGTCGCTGGTAGAGACTCTCAAGTTCTAAGTCCTTTCTAGCTAATGCTATAGTAACCGCTGGCAAGATCGCAGTGGTTTAGCTGATAACCAGGATAGTGCCTCGACCTGCTCATTCCCCGTATCAAAATGTTATCAAGTCGCAACCAGTTGGCTACTGAAGCACTGTTTATTGTGAGATGTACAATAAAACAAGAGTTGGACTTTGATCGGTGTGTGGAACTCTGGTTAATGGGAACAGAGGGAAGTGTTGACGCAGCGGGACTTGATTCTAGACAAAAGCACATAGGCCCGAGGAAATATCTGATGCTGGCCTTCACCTCACCCACAGCTATGGGGAGGACATGGGTCGTAGCGCATCTCACCCTGTCGTGTGACATACCCCTAGGCAAAGGAGATGGGGTGAGGCCACGACACATATAACCTCTGATCTTAAGAAAATGACAACCGTTCTGAGTCTCTGTGTATATTTTCCCTGTGGGGTTTTGCAGGGGGTCCTTGGCAGTATAGTGTTGGTTCCTTCAATCTGCAGGCCCAAGCATTTTATCCAAATCCAAATTGAAGACGTGTCTACTCTGTTAAGTATCAAATTAATAAAATATCTGTAACATCACTGAATCAAGAGAATATCTGTGATATCATACCACTTGTTATACTTGATGTTACAGGGACCCTGTCACTATAGTAAAGATTTTAAATGAAGGCATAGAGTACCTGTAAAGAAGTCAGAAACGACTTACCTTTCCTGCTGCCCTCCTATGCTGAGAAATCCTCTGCTAAAGTCTGCACTGAAATCTACACTTTTGAGAGTCCTTTGCAGTTCTCACTGAATCCTCTACCCTTTACAGGTAGGCCTTCATTTAAAATCTTAATTATGGCTACAGGTTCCCTTTAAGGACCTGAGATTTCTCCCAGACAAATTCTTTCCTAGAAAATTCAGTTGGGTCAATGAAGCACCCATAATGAAGCATTCAATATACACGTTCAGTCATAACATTATGACCAACCACCTAATATTGAGTGTGGCCCCCTTTTGCTAAAACAGTCCTGACACATTGAGGCATGGACACCAAAGTAACATCCACATGAATGGCAGGACCCAAGGTTTCCCAGCAGAACATTGCCCAAAGCATTGCACTGCCTCTGCCAACTTGCCTTCTTATACCGCATCCTGGTGCCATCTCTTCCCCAGGTAAGTGGCGCACGTGCACCCGGCTATCCACATGATGTAAAAGAAAACATGATTCATCAGACCAGGCCACCTTCTTCCATTGCTCCGTAGTCCAGTTTTGATGTTCATGTGACCATTGTAGAAGCTTTTGGCTGTGGACATGGGTCACCATGGGCTTCACAGCCCCATACACAGCAACCTTGCGATGCCCATTTTTTTCTGCTTTCACCACATCAAATTCATGGACAACATGTTCACTTGCTGCCTAATATATCCCACCAATTTTCAGATGCCATTGTAATGAGATATTCCCTTTACCTGTCAGTGGTCATAATGTTATGGCGGATCGGTGTAAACTCTGGGCTTGATCACGCTGATCACATTACTTTGCTTGTTGCAATGCAATGATGTCAAAATGAATGCATTCAAATGAAATATAACAACATATATGTACACTGCAGTATGTTATGAAAAGATATAGAATGCCGTATTTAGATTTGTTGCTCTATGAGTCCCAATTATATTAGTGTAATGAATCCTTTTAAAGTGCAGTGCAGCACATTTAAACAACATAAAAATTCATGTTAGTGTAATGTAGTGTAGCGGGTGGTCATATTTAGGGGAAGCATCTGAGTGGTAACAGGCTCAGATGCAATAATTGTTAGGATTCATGGACCAATTTATGCCAGTGGGGAATATCAATGTTGGCCAGTTCCCTGGGGTCTATAGGTGGCGCTGTCACCATAGACCATAGACCGAGGTGGAACCACCATTGGAGGACTGTGCCCTTTGTGTCCTCTCGCGGCAGTAGTACAGCGGGGCGGGGAACCTGCTGTGCCTGTTGTGGGAGGGTATAAAGGGGGCAGATGTCTTCCGCTCGGGGTCCACGCCCAGGCACCTTCAGCCTTGGTGTGAGTGATGGTGGTCTCCGGGTGCCCTAGGCCCGGAGACGGAGCTGCGGTCTCACCCCAGACACCTTCGGTCTGGGGTGAGGTACTTTCTGGAGGCCTGAGGCCCAGTACCTTCGACTGGGCTCCGCGAGGGATCGAGGGCTCCTAGGGTGTCCCCCGGTGTGGACACCCGAATCTAGGACAGGGAGGCCAAAGAGGTAACCCTAACTGAAGACCTGGTGCAGCATTCGCTGGTGACGGTGGGGCCTCTGGTGACCGTCCGGATGGATGTCTTCTCTTTCCCTGACAAGGGCCATCGCTTCTAGAAGGTAGTTCAAGTTCTTATGGTCGGTGGCAGCGACTGTGTGTCAAGCCTGTTGGTGCTATACAGAACAGGAGAGAACCAAGTTTAAAGTTTGTGCCTGGACCTTCCTCCCCCACCTTGTCTGAACTGAATGTGTTACAACCTGTCTGCTCTCACAGAAACTGTTTATTGCTACGAATAAATAAGTGTTGGACTTTCAGTGGTGTGGACAGTAACTTACTGGGAGCTAAAGGTCCTATCTCCACCTGCATGAACGGTGGGAAATCATTCCCAAGGGAAGGTTTGGCTCTGGATGGAAACACAGACCCGAAGGTACAGTTTGATTAGCTCCATCTTTGCATACAGTATGGTGTGAGCTGGTGGTGAGCCACACTCTCCTCCCTGGTCCCCTAGACGAGAGCCAAGTGTCAGAAGGGAGTAAAGGGTGAGGTCGCTACAGTAGTATATATGTGGTGTATGTGGTATGGGTTTTTGCCTTCCTGATGATCAGCTTTATTATGCAACATCTTTATTGATCACAATTATTGATTGGAGTAAACACCAACCTTATAAACAATCAACTCTAATGCCGCGTACACACGATCGGTTTTTCTGATGAAAAAAGACAGATGGACTTTTTTCATCGGACAAACCGATCATGTGGGCCCCATCGGTCTTTTTTCCATCGGTATAAAAAAAATAGAACCTGTTTTAAATTTTACCGATGGAAAAAAAAACGATAGCACATTACGATCCTCTGTGTGGAACTCCATCAGACAAAAAACCCACGCATGCTCAGAATCAAGTCGACGCATGCTCAGAAGCATTGAACTTCATTTTTCTCGGCCTGTCAGAGTGTTTTACGTCACAGCGTTTTGGACGGTCGGAATTTTGGCTGATGGTGTGTAGACAAGAACGATGAAAGTCAGCTTCATCGGATTTCCGATGGAAAAATCCATCGGATTTTATTCCATCAGAAATCCGATCGTGTGTACAGGGCATAAAAGAGCAATAATACTTTTGCACTGCAGTTAAGGGTGACATACAACTTTTAGATGGTCTTAAAACCACCCCACTATTGGTCCAAATCTGTTACAGTATTTCAGGTTATTTCAAGTTATCTGCTCCCCATACCCTTTCTCTACCACCTTTCTGTTAGGTGGTAGGGGAAGATTATGGGGAAGAGAGTGAATGGCTGTTTTTTTTTTTTTTTGTGTCTCTTTGCAGGCAACCCATTCAAACTCCAACCCATTGCACCACAAGCCTGTCATATTAGGACAAGCTGCTGTGTCTGTGCAGCTGCTGCATTCTAATAGACTGCAAGTGCTGCATGCAGCACCCGGAGTCTGTCTGCATGCAGCACCCGGAGTCTGTCTGCATGCAGCACCCGGAGTCTGTCTGCATGCAGCACCCGGAGTCTGTCTGCATGCAGCACCTGGATTCTAGAGAGGCTGAAAATAAGACTCATTCATGGCATACGGTCCTCAGTGCCTGTGTAAATGAGGCCTAACTTTTTCAGAGGTCAGCATTGGCAGCCACCATATTTCCGCAATTCAAGTTTCCTTTAATAGACTGTTAAGATGGCTGTTATCTAGAACAGTGAAGGCTCCAATCCAGTGCTGGAAGCTCTCAAAGCCCAACTCCCGGAAGCAGATATGTCATGTGTGTGATGCTACATAGATGAGCTTTGCCCCAGGACTAGCATCTCTTCCAGTAATCGGACAATGGCAGCCTCCAGCACTGGATGGAAGCTTCAGCTATGACAGATAACTACCACTATGACAGGTTCCCTTTAAAAAAAAAAAAGATACATATAGGTCAATTCAGAACATCACTTAGTCTATATTTCAAAAGCAATAATGTGCAAACAAAGATACACAACAGTGTGATATTTACCACAGGTTATATTATCTAAGGGCATTAAATCCTTTAATCGAAAACCATTAAAATCAAGAATGAACACATATAGCCTAGTAACAATATTTCTAATTCCCATCAAAGGATGTCATGCGCAATCTTTTGCAAGGTTCCATCAGACTACATCAAATCGATCAATGTCTCAAATCATGACACAATAAGATAGAATTAAGGTGCATGCCATTTACAGCCTAGCTGACCACAATGTTTTCTTTACACAGGAGAACGATTTAAGCATTACTGATTTTATTTATTTTTTCTTATTAGTATTTGTTTGATTGGAGATTAATTAAAATCAGATAATTTTAGACTTTAAAAGTAATGTGATCTTTTTATTGTTGCTTCCATTTTGGCCATAGTTCATATGGAAATTTGAAGTTTGTGAGGTGTGGATCTACAGTGCCTTGAAAAAGTATTCATACGCCTTGAAATTTTCCACATTTTGTCATGTTACAACCAAAATTGTAAATGTATTTTATGAGAACACAAAGTGGCACATAATTGTGAAGTGGAAGGAAAATGATAAATGGTTTTCAATTTTTTTTACAAATAAATATGTGAAAAGTGTGGCGTGCATTTGTATTCAGCCCCTCAGTCTATACGTTGTAGAACCACCTTTCACTGCAATTACAGCTACAAGTCTTTTTTGGGATGTCTCTACCAGCTTTGCACATCTAGAGAGTGAAATTTTTGCCCATTCTTCTTTGCAAAATAGCTCAAGCTCTGTCAGATTGGATGGAGAGCGTCTGAACAGCAATTTTCAAGTCTTGCCACAGATTCTCAATTGAAGTTAGGTCTGGACCATTCTAACGAGGGCCACCATCAGGGGGGTACAGTCCATATACTTGTAAGGGGCCCGAGCGTCTAGAAAGGCCCGGCTCTCTGGCGGGGATTGCAGAAGGCAGGGGTGGGTGCAGGGGAGCTCCGTGGCTGCGCTGGCTTTCGAAATGTGTGTGAGTCTGTGTTCTGTCGAATAATGCCTTCTATCGAGAAAAGCATCGGCCGTACTGCAAATGCGCAGAACGTAACGTCACTCCAGCTGATATCTCGATCGGCTTTGGTATCTGCTGCTCTGTCATTGAGCTCACATCGGGCTCTTTGATGCCACCTCTGGTAAATTCCTGCATGTGCACCCCTCGTGGAAAAATAATAAATGCATGTTTTTCGAAAATGTAATTATTTTTACCTGAAAGGTTAACTGAGCATTGATGGTGAAAGTTTTATTAAGTATAGCACTTTAGTGTGTGTGAAGGGGGGTTATTCCAGCCCATGGGAGTGTGGGCAAAAGGGTAAAGAAACTGGTTTGAAGGTTTCTTTCCCCTTTACAGGAGAATGGGCCTAGATGACAAATGATTCTAGGTTTAGATATGTAATTAGCAGGCAAATCACTTGGTTATATTTCTGGTTATTATCCAACAAGTTCTCTTGAAAAAAAAAGTGTTTATTTGGAATGGAAATCTATAAATATAATTATCACTGGAACATGTTTCAGACAACTAGCCACAATTTACCAGATTTTTGTGCATAAATTGTCATTATCTGAAATAAGATCTACTTAAAATGTTGGAGTTTTGAGTTATGTGCCTATATAATGAAATACATACATTTTTACTCTCTCCTTTCCCTCTCCCACCACCCTGATTACTGATGGCCCATATCTCACTGACCATATATTTTGTGCGCCATCCAACAAATAAAGTCATGTTCACTTTGAAAGCAGGATAGCAGAATTTCTGACCAATAAATAATGGAACAGTCACAAGTTTGGTTCGTCATAACATCACAGTACCACTGAGATCTTTTGAAAAACGAATGAAAACATAAATAGTTTTATAGCTATAGAAAAATTCGATTTAATATATTGCTTTCAATTGCACCCTTATTTTCTCATATGGTTGCAATATTTCTTGTGAACATCACATCAGCTTTCAAAATGATTTTCAGGGTATATGAATAAATCATTACTTTCTTTCACTGTTTTCTTTTGAGCAATTCAACATCATATTCTTTGCTTAAAGTCCATGGATACCCACTAGCACATTTTAAGTTGAAATAGACTAATTGTACTTGAGCGCTGAGGCATGATTTGGTACACTAATGTGCCACAGTCATTTTGTCTACCATTGATTTTATGATCATTTTATTTGTTCTGTTCAAGCTAGCACTGAGTTATTTCTTCTACATGGAGCTACCGTACCTAGATAGTTATATATTACTGGTGAGTATAATAAAATACCTGTATTATTCTATATTCTTTACCAACACAAGCAATTGGCAGACAGAGATATCAACATCAACCACTGGATTAAATTCATGGGCTTTTGAATGAAGCCAAGAAATGGACCCCCATTCCTTCTTTGCCTGTAGCTAATATTCTACAGCAGTCATGGTCATTCATGTATTTCATAAACAATGTTTCCAACTGTGTTATAAAAAAGAACTGTTTAAACATAGTCCTTAGTCAGGAAATAATTTTGGGTTCCTTTATAACAATTAGGCCCCTTTCACACGGGCAGATAGAATAGAGATTTTACCTGCAGATAGATTAAGTTATCTACCGCAGCTAAACTCAGACAATGTATTCCTATGGCTTGCGTTTAGCAACAGTTTTGTTACATGCAGCTTTGTGCGGTTAGAAAAAATTAATTTGACTGCATCCAGGACCGATTTATCGCAGCTATCTGTACAAAACTGCAGGTAATTTCCTTGTCAAAGTATTTTATTGGACATATATATTAGTCACATACAGATCATATGTAATACATGTTGTTGATATTTGTCCAATTATTACAAATATAGAAAAATAACAAATAATAGGGTCTACAGAATATATCCTAATGAAAGTTATAAGGATTTAAATGAGATAGAAAGTAAATAAATCCTTGTACTAACTGCAGGTAATTTCAGCGCACTGTTTCACCTGCAGATAGTAGCGAAAAAAAAAAAAAAGAAAAAACAACAGGAATCACATCATAATCACGAAGGATACCTGGGAATGACACAGGACGTTGAAGGGAGGGTACTTATAGAGAGAGGAGCGATGGCAGCCCGTGATATCTCTTATGAGGCCATAATAGCCTTGGTGTATGACTGACCAGAGATATGGGACTCTGAATTCCCAGGACACTCTGACAGAGTCATGAAGAGGTTGAAATGGGAGGATCGTACAAATTTCTGACTCCAAACTGGGAAAATATGTCTGCAACAAACAGGAGAACCAAGGTGAGTGCATCAATTGATGTGTGGGGTGCAGGGGTACACAAACATGGGATGGGATCAGTTGCCTTATGCAACCATACCTGAAAAATAGCAAATGCAGTTTCCTAGGGTAATTATTTGCTATGGTCAATTAATGCTCAATCCATCATGTGTGTCATATGTTTATTTTTTTCCAATGGAATATATTGCAGGAAAAGAGATTTCTACAAGATGGAGGTCCCTACGTGACTGCTACAAGAAGGAACTCCATAAAGAGAGGACGGCAGAGAGAAGTGGAGCACCTTCAACACATCGTAGACATAACCTCCATGCAGAGGCTTTGTCGTTTTTGAGGCACACTACTGAGATAAAACCGTAAGTTTATTTTGTGTTTTTTTGCATTCAAGAAGCTGCAGATATTGTCTAATTTTACCTTATTATTTACTTTGTCTCTAGATAATATTATATGCTATTATTGTCTGCAGCAATCATTATTTTAACATAATATTCTTAAAATCACTTCTTATCCAGAAAGGAATCTGACCGATTTTTTGAACCCTTTGCTATTGCTAGAGGGCAATCCTCTAGTTTACACTTGACAGGAGTCTAATAAATAATGTAAACACTGAAACAACTATATGGTTTGTAGAGACATTATCCATGAATCTTTATCCTAATAGTTGTATGCTATTATTTTTACCTAGAACCGTCTCAAGCGCTCCTGCAAAAGCAAGGCGTGCAAGTATGTCATCAGACAATGGAATTGAAGCTAAAGCAAACCAAGAAACAAATGCAGAGCCAGTTTCTCCTGATGAAAATCAACCACCCACTCAAGCCCTTGTGGTATTTTTCTTTCAAAATGTCACAATTGTCATGTCACAACCTCCTTCTACAAACCACTTATTGGTGACACCTTCAAAATGGTAGCTGGTGTGTGTGCCGTGACAGGGCCGATCCTAGGGTCACAGACGCCTGGGTGCAGAAATATTGTGGGCGCCCCCACGTGGGCGTGGTCATCTCACTTACAAATGTTTCTATGGCACCGACTCAAACACAGATATGCTCCCCTAAGGAGTCTTTGTTAGATCATGGGAGGATCCCAGGTTCTCTTAACAATAAAGAGAACAAGATGGTCAGAGACTGCAGACATAGGACAGGAGATGGTCAGAGACTGCAGACATGATAAAAGATGTTTAGAGACTGCAGACATGATACATAAGATGGTCAGAGCCTGCAGACATGATAAAAGAAATGGTCAGAGACTGCAAACATGGTACAAGAAATGGTCAGAGACTGCGGACATGGTACAAAAGATGGTCAGAGACTGCAGACATGGTACAAGAGCTGGTCAGAGACTGCAGACATGGTACAAGAGCTGGTCAGAGACTGCAGACATGGTACAAGAGCTGGTCAGAGACTGCAGACATGGTACAAGAGCTGGTCAGAGACTGCAGACATGGTACAAGAGCTGGTCAGAGACTGCAGACATGGTACAAGAGCTGGTCAGAGACTGCAGACATGGTACAAGAGCTGGTCAGAGACTGCAGACATGGTACAAGAGCTGGTCAGAGACTGCAGACCTGGTACAAGAGCTGGTCAGAGACTGCAGACATGGTACAAGAGCTGGTCAGAGACTGCAGACATGGTACAAGAGCTGGTCATAGACTGCAGACATGGTACAAGAGCTGGTCAGAGACTGCAGACATGGTACAAGAGATGGTCAGAGACTGCAGACATGGTACAAGAGATGGTCAGAGACTGCAGACATGGTACAAGAGATGATCAGAGACTGCAGAAATACTACAGGATATGGTCAGAGACTGCAGAAAAACTACAGGATATGGTCAGAGACTACAGAAATACTACAGGATATGGTCAGAGACTGCAGAAATACTACAGGATATGGTCAGAGACTGCAGAATTACTACAGGATATGGTCAGAGACTGCAGAATTACTACAGGATATGGTCAGACTGCAGACATGATACAAGAAATGGTCAGAGACTTCCCGATCAGTGCCCACCAATGCAGCCTCACAAGTGGCCAAAAGCTCAGCCTCACCAGTGCCCATCAATGCAGCATAATGTGGGGGGTCAGCTGTGTCAGGGTCTCTCACCTTAGCAATGTCAGCTCAGCAGGTCCTTGCGCGGCCTGATGCTCCTGGTCCAGGGGTCAAGTTGTTTGCAAACCAGCGTCTAGCCCAACAACCTGAGCCAGTCACGCGCGTCACGACTCCCTGGTGTGCCCTGCCTCTCTACAAGACTCTGGGAGTTTCCTCTGCGCTGCTCTCAGTTCTCCATCCCCTCCCATTCTGCACAACTCCCCCTAGTCTCTTCAATCCCTCTTACCCCCAGTCTGCACCCCCCCGTCTGCCCAATCCCCCGTACCCCTAGTCTGCACAAGCCCACCTCCCCTCCAGTCTGCACAGACTAGGGGAGGGGGTGATTGTGCAGACTGGGGGAGGGGGTAATTGTGCAGACTGGGGGGAGGGGGTAATTGTGCAGATTGAGGGGAGGGGGTAATTGTGCAGACTGGGGGAGGGGGGATTGTGCAATTACCCCATCCCCCCAGTCTACACAATTCCCCCTTACTCCAGTCTGCACAACCCCCCCTCCCCCTAGTCTGCACAATTAACCCCCAGTCTGCACAATCCCCCCTTCCCCCCATCTGCACAGTCCCCCTTCCCCCAGTCTGCACAGTCCCCCTCCCCCCAGTCTGCACAGTCCCCCTTCCCCCAGTCTGCACAGTCCCCCTTCCCCCAGTCTGCACAGTCCCCCCTTCCCCCAGTCTGCACAATCCCCCCTCCCCCCAGTCTGCACAATCCCCCCTCCCCCTAGTCTGCACAATTACCCCCTCTTCCCCCAGTCTGCACAATTACCCCCCCCTTCCCCCAGTCTGCACAATTACCCCCCCTTCCCCCAGTCTGCACAACTACCCCCCTTCCCCCAGTCTGCACAATTACCCCCTTCCCCCAGTCTGCACAATTACCCACTCTTCCCACAGTCTGCACAATTACCCCCCCCCTTCCCACAGTCTGCACAATTACCCCCCCTTCCCACAGTCTGCACAATTACCCCCTCTTCCCACAGTCTGCACAATTCCCCCCCCCTTCCCACAGTCTGCACAATTCCCCCCCCCTTTCCACAGTCTGCACAATTACCCCCCTTCCCACAGTCTGCACAATTACCCCCCCCCCTTCCCACAGTCTGCACAATTACCCCCCCCTTCCCACAGTCTGCACAATTACCCCCCCTTGCCACAGTCTGCACAATTACCCCCCCTTGCCACAGTCTGCACAATTACCCCCCCTTGCCACAGTCTGCACAATTACCCCCCCTTCCCACAGTCTGCACAATTCCCCCCCCCCTTCCCACAGTCTGCACAATTCCCCCCCCCTTTCCACAGTCTGCACAATTACCCCCCTTCCCACAGTCTGCACAATTACCCCCCCCTTCCCACAGTCTGCACAATTACCCCCCCCTTCCCACAGTCTGCACAATTACCCCCCCTTGCCACAGTCTGCACAATTACCCCCCCTTGCCACAGTCTGCACAATTACCCCCCTTCCCACAGTCTGCACAATTACCCCCCCTTCCCACAGTCTGCACAATTACCCCCCCTTCCCACAGTCTGCACAATTACCCCCCCTCTTCCCACAGTCTGCACAATTACCCCCCCTTCCCACAGTCTGCACAATTACCCCCCCCCCCTTCCCACAGTCTGCACAATTACCCCGCCACTGAATGCTGACATCAATAAAAATTACCATATTTGCCCTTGGCATTTCAGCAAGGTCTTGCTGATATGTTTAAGGTGGTTCTACATGTCTTTTGAAATATATTGCTGGCATAGAGTGCACAGCTAATTTATACTGAAATAAGCTCATGATACATGAACCTCACCAGTTACCTACACCGCGTGTCATCAAGATGATTATAATCAGCACAGTTACCAGCATCATAGTAATGAAAACTGGTACAAAGAGGAAAATGTAGGTTGCTATTGCTGGCACCTGCCTTTGGAAATTCTGGTTTCTGATGCTTCTCATGCTGGCCCAGTAGCTTGTGTACCAGATTCACCAAACCAAAATAGGTAGGCAATACAGATTTTGGATAAAATAGGATTCTTCCTTTAGTGCAGGCTGTCAATAAAAATTCATTACATAAATCGTAAAATGGTAATGTGAACCGGTTTGTCTTAACAATCATACTCTCCCTCAGCTGTAATATAAATTAAGAAGCATACCTCACATTCATCATGCTTCCTTGTTAGATCTTCTAGCCCACCTGCTTGTCGGTCCGGAGGATAGGAGGAGGCGGCCGCCATGTTTGTTCAGTGTCCGGCGCACTGTGATTGGGCGTATGGAGGTCATGTGTAGAGGCAGGAGTTCAAGATCACGGACAGGCCAGCCCCACGCCGCACATGACCCCCATGGCCCAATCACAGGGCGCCGGACATTCAAAAATGGCGGCCGGAGCTTCGGGCGGCCTGGGACCATGGAATTGAATTGAGGAGGACTTGTCTCCTCCGCCGCGCGGCGCGGCACCGCCCCGAGGCCTGGCCTTGTTGTAAATCTGGCCCTGGGGGAGGGGCTTGGGCAGGAAATAGCGGCGGCGGTGAGAGCGGCCTCTCTACCAACAAGGAGGAGGGAGGGGAGCACTCTTGCGCTTGAGCGCCCCCAGCTCTGTGGCGCCTGGGTGAACTGCACCCCTCGCACCCCGTCTGGGATCGGCCCTGTGCCGTGACATATTTGTAGAAAAGCATAATCTGTAGTCTCATTCTATTTACAGGCAAATATGGATAGGAGAGTTCAGTCAAGTTCCACCACACGTCGAACATGTCGAACACGCCATACTCAGCAAGAACTCCCTTTTGAAGAATATTTTGATTGCCTAATTTACAAATTGAAAAAACATTCTCAAACCTCTGCCTCAAAAGATGATGATGAATTGTTCAATATCTCGGACCCTGATGTGATGTTTTGCAGAATGTTACTGTCTGTAAACAGGGAGGTCAAGGGTGTCATCATTACCATGACACTATATCTGCCCTGAGCCCTTACTCAGGACCCTCACCGATGTACACACCTTTCCTATCTCATCAGGGTTTTCAAAGAATAAATCACCCTTAGATGTCGGCAGGGAACCAAGCCATCCTTCCCTACATTCCCCTTACCCAGTTTATGAAAACTTGTAGTTTTGTTTACTGCTTCTAATTTGCTATTTATATGCCTGTTTTATTTTTATATTGTGGTTTAATCTGACTGATAACTTTGCTGTAATTAGGTATATCCAACTTCCTGCTAATTGTTCTGTATGCTATCCCCACTAAAAACAGGTTTTCATCATGGCCTGGTGAAACTGTTTCAATTTTACCATTTCAACCTCCCCTTTGTGTCCTCTTATATAGTTATATAGTTAGTCAGGTTGAAAAAAAGACACAAGTCCATCTAGTTCAACCTATAACAACAGGGAGAAAAAAAAATTCGATACCCACAGTTTATCCAGAGGAAGGCAAAAAACCCCAGCAAAGCATGATTCAATTTGCTCCAGCAGGGGAAAAACATTTCTTCCTGATCCCCCGAGAGACAATTGGATGTTCCCTGGATCAACATAACTTATACATGTTAGTATCCAGTTACAGTATATTATGTACATTTAGGAAAGAACCCAGCCCTTTTTTAAAGAAATCTACTGAGCTGGCCAGAACCAGCTCCTGAGGGAGTCTATTCCACATTTCAAACTTTTACTGTGTAGAAATCTTTCCATATTTGGAGATTAAATCTCTTTTCCTCCAGATATAAAGATTGCCCCCTTGTCCTCTGTGATGACCTTAAAGCGGAGGTCCGCCCAAAAAAATAAAAAATTAAAAACCAGCAGCTACAAATACTGCAGCTGCTGGCTTTTAATAATAGGACACTTACCTGTCCTGGAGTCCAGCGATGAAGGCACCGCAGCTGATGTTTCCATCAGCTGTCTGGTGCTTCCACCGCCATTGCAGGTAAGGGTACCCGGCAGTGTAGCCTTTCAGCTTCATGTCGGGAACCCTACTGTGCATGCACTAGGCCTGGCCCGGCAACAGGGGAAGGGAGCCCCAACCGTAACGTCAATACCCGCGGCTGAGGCTCCCGGAAGTGGGAAAGGATACCTGTCAAAGACAGGTACCCTGTCCCCCCTCCCCCCCAAAAGGTGCCAATTGTGGCACCGGAGGGGGAGAGGAATCAGACTTTTGGGTGGAACTCCGCTTTAAAGTGAATAACTGAGCACCAAGTTCACTATATGGACCACTTATGTATTTATACATGTTGATCATATCCCCCCTTAATCTCCTCTTCTGAAGAGAAAATAAATTCAGTTCCTCCAAACTTTCCTCATAGCTGAGCTCCTCCATGCCTCTTATCAGTTTGGCTGCTCTCCTCTGCACTCTCCAATTCCCCGATCTTCTTTAGGTGAACTGGTACCCAAAACTGAACTGCATATTCCAGATGAGGTCTTACTAATGATTTGTACAGGGGCAAAATTATATCTTTCTCTCTCTGGGAGAGAAAGGACTTTGCTCACTTTAGGGACCACAGCTTGGCATTGCATGCTTTTATTAAGCTTATGATCTACCAAAACACCCAGATCCTTCTACACCATTGATTGACCTAGGTGTACTCTCCTTAGCATGTATAATACATACATATTCTTAGCCCCCAAGTGCATAACTTTACATTTATCAACATTAAACCTCATTTGCCACATGGTTGCCCAATTAAACAATGCATTGAGTTTGGCTTGTAAGCTGGAGACATCTTGTAAGGATGTTATTCCACTGCATAGCTTGGTGTCATCTTCAAACCCTGAAACAGTACTTTTAATCACAGACCCAATATCATTTATAAATATATTAAAAAGAAAGGGTCCCAACATTGAACCTTGGGGTACACCACTGAAAACCTTAGACCATTAGAAAAAGACAATAGCTAGCCATTTTTTTGCACAAAAAAGGCAGAACAGGGATGTATAAAAACTGTAATAGGAGCCTCAAAAAGGAAGTAGCTCAATGCCTTTAATTTGATATGGGGGAGATCAACCTCCAAATCTTTTGGTGACTGTGATGGAAAAAAGAACTGTGGGGTAAGGGGAGCACTGGAGTGGTGAATATAAACTTGTCACTTGACTACAAGGTGACAGTGTCTCCTTAAAGCAGAGCTCCACCCATTTGGCACTTTTTGGGGGGAGTGTGTACCTGGTTTTGACAGGTGCCTGCTTCCACTTCCTGCTCAGATCGCCGTGACGATCTACGATGATGTCCGGCCCATCCACCTTCCCCCACAGCCTTCTGGGGGACACACAGGTCCCAGAAGACTGTGGGACCATATAGAAAGTGCAGCACACCTCAGGCATGTGCAATAGGAAACGTAGGAAACTTGCTGTGAAGCCAGAAGGCTTCACTGCCGGTTTCCCTTACCCAAGATGCCTGGCATCTGAACCTGAAGCCGATTGAAGAATCGGCTCGGATGCCGACATTACTGGATCCCTAGACAGGTAAGTGTCCTTCTAATATACTGCGGCAGGGCAACCGCTCTGTGCTAAGTAAACAAGGCAGATTAACTTTCTGTCAGTAGGGAAGTTAATGATTCTGTGTTCCTGCAAAGCAGGAATATGGATCAATGCCTTCTCATAGTAAAAGCACCTCCCCACAGTGAGAAAGCACAGGCTAGACACACAGTAAACCCTTTGATCGCCCCTGATTTTTATCCCTTCACCAGCCATTGTCATTAGTACAGTGACAGTGCATAATTTTTAGCACTGATCACTGCATTAGTGTCATTGGTCCCCAAAAAAAGTGTCAAAAGTGTCAGTTTTTTTCCAATTTATCCGCCGCAATATCGCAGTCTCACTATAAGTCGCTGATCGCCACCATTACTAGTAAATTTTTTACCAAAAATATGTAGCAGAATACATATTGGCCTAAACTGAAGAAGAAATTTGTTTTTTTTTTTACTTTTTTTTTATTGGATGTGTTTTAGAGCAGAAAGTTAAAAATATATATTTTTTCAAAATTGTCGGACTTTTTTTGTTTATAGCGCAAAAAATAAAAACTGCAACCAAAATAAAGCTCTATTTGAGGGAAAAAGGGACATCAATTTTGTTTGTCTACAGTTTTGAATGACCACTCAATTATCAGTTAAAGTAACGCAGTGCCGTATCGCAAAAAAAGGTCAGAAAGGGGGGTAAACCTTCTGGAGGTCAAGTGGTTAAAAGTCAGCAGCTACAGTTATTTGTAGCTTCTGACTTTTAGTTTTTTGGGGGGATACTGGAGCTTCTTTTTAAGCTGATAACTGTCAAGATCAATTTCTCCATATTTAATGCTCATAATGGTTTTTTTTTATTATTACATTCTTTACTGGCCAATAATTTGTAATGCCCTTATAAAAATTTGGAGATCAAATGTCCTTATATTTGTTTACTAAATGATACCCTTTCAAGTTGAAGGCTTTATTAAACCACTGTCTTATAAAGCTTTGCTGCAGGACGAGAAAACACCACCATAAGGAGATGATCATTTTTCATTTCCCTTCTAGCTGTTTATGCTGCACAATCAAGTGAGCAGTACACAACAGAGAGCTTATGAAGATGTAATATAATATTCCAATAGGCGCTGCCAGGAAAGTATATGAAAACATTTCTGTAAGGGAAAACATGCAAGCTACATATAGAATAAACCCATTGTCACAGCATGCCAAAAGTGTAATGTTCAGTTATAAAGCAATAAAATCTATGCTGCCTAGCTTTTTATTGGCTCTTTAATTCCATTTGGGAAAGTGAATTTTCTAGGAGGTGACAGATGGTATTAATGAGAAATGTGCATTTAGCAATGCTACTAATTCATTCTAACTCCTAGGGGTCAAATTACTAAAGGGTGTGAAAAACCTGCATAATTTTTCAGGCTGCTGCTTGTATCAGCTCACCAGGGTGAATGCTGAAAAAAAAAGTCTAGAAGATTTATCAAGGCGCAGACCTGGCTTGTTTTTGTTGTGTCTAAAGCAGATGTGAACAGATGTTCAAAATGGCAGCTCTCTGTAAATGCTTATTGTGTGATTTTTTATTGTTTACGTGACAAGAGGGTGACCACATTTTGTGGTATTTTCCATAAAAAGCAGCAATTACCTTTGTAATTTTATATATTTTACTTTAAACAGACTATGGCTGCCTGATATAGATTAGGCTTAATAACAAAATGAAAATCTCCCTCTATGAGCATCTGTTCCCATCTGATGTGCTAGTCACTGTCACTATACACAGGAGGATTAGCTAAGAATATCCCGCTGGTGCCATTAATCCAGTGAACAGGTATATTTATTGGTGACCTTCAATTGTTTAGTGGCTATTTGAAGTGTAATTCCACTTTTGAGTAAGGATTCATACAATGCAGAAAAATCTAAATATCATTTTCATCTATACAGTATAACATTTTGCGTAGTCATATATTTTTATTTTTTTCAATAATAATACCGTATATACTCGAGTATTTTTAGCCCTTTTTTTTGGGCTGAAAGTGCCTCCCTCGGTTTATACTCGAGTCAGTGTACCTGATAATATTGAGAGGCTGCGGGCGTCCATAGTTTAAATCCCAGCAGACACTGTGTTCAGTGTTCCGCCAATCACGGACACCTTTTTATCCTCGGACAAGAGGACATCCGTGATTGGCGGAACACTGAACACAGTGTCTGCTGGGAAACTGAGGATGAGAGAACGTTCGTGATAGGCGGAACTGTGTCTGCTTAGATACGTCTATCACGGAAGGGACCAGGAAGAGACCGCGAGTTTTAAACAATGAATGGACGCCCGCAGCCTCTCAATTTCAGGTACACTGACAACGGCACAGTGAGGATTGGCACAGTAAGGATGGGCACAGTAAGGTGGCAATGGGCAGAGTGAGGTTGGGCACAGTGACAATTGGCTTAGTGAGGTTGCAATGGGCACAGTGAGGCGTGCAAATGGGCATTGTTGACCCTCTTCCACTTACAGTAGCTGCTGCATTCTCACCCTCGGCTTATACTCAAGTCAGTACGTTTTCCCAGTATTTTGTGGTAAAATTAGGTGCCTCGGCTTATACTCGGGTCGGCTTATACTCGGGTATATGCGGTAATTTTTATTAAAGAGAAAGAAAATTACATAATCAAAAGATCACAGGTGCAATGTTGTACACAATATAGATAACAGTTGCAAATAGGTCCACAACGGACCAAGATATTAACCTTATATCGAAGCATCTAAGTGCAATATTAAAAAACTTTTAATATCTCAAAAGGGATTAAGAACACTTACAGGATGGATGATGAGAGGAATGCATCATATGTATAATTAGGGTGATCCGGCATCATGTGGTCCCAGTATATATCAATAATTCCCAGACAAATCACTATGCAGCAAAAGATAGTCCCAGCAGGGCCAGCAGGAAGACGCCACAGCTCTGGAGGCACCAGTGGAGCGGCCGCGCTGTCAGAATCAGCGTTGGACGTGACGTGACGTCAGCGGAGGGGGACCTATAACCAGCATGGACCGCAAACAGTAAGTGAGGTCATCAAATAGGGACATGTTTTTTGAACTTCTGATTGGTTCCTTCTTCAAGCCTATGGGACAATATGAAGTATTAAAAGGTGTATAGTCCTATACTTTCTTGTACTGTTTATAACACTACTTTCTATCTCTAAATACATATATGCCCATAATAGATTCCATCCTGCATATTTTTAGGATGAGATATATGCTAAACATATGTTATCCAAATATCAAATCCATGACTGTTCTTACTTAACTCCTCGTGTGTTTTGTGCATTTTTTTCTAGATTTGTGCAATAATCCAGCATGAAACAATTACTGCACTTTGCCTCTGTGTAGGAGTTTGCTCTAATATAGACCAATGACTTCTGCTCTCTCCTTTCGCAATGTAAAGGTTTTTATTTATTTTTCTTCCCATTTTGTCAGGTTTCGAAAGAAAAATTCCAGATGAGAACCAGAGAAAATTGAGCACTCTCCGTGATACTTTTTTTATTTGCACTAACATACAATTTTTCAGGACAAGCTTTCGGGGTATGTCCCCTTCTTCAAGGTTCAAGCAGTACTGATTCACAAATTTTCTAGCAGAATGTTAAAACAAAACAAGAAAAAAAATCTCAGAGGGAAAGGAAAAAAAACAAAAAAAAAACACATACAAATCAACGGTAATAAAGATAGCAGCAGAGTTAGTGAGATAAGACAGAGTTAGTGAGATAAGACAGAGGGAGAGCTATAGACTTGAGGAGGGAGATTCTAGTCACAGAGGGGGTCATAAAACCTTAGTATAATGGGTAAGGAAACCAATATCTAAATTGAGGCCATTAGTTTTTGTGTCAAAAAGAATTATCATTCTTAGTTCAAACGTTTTCCTTTCCTGGATAGTTCTGAAATTCCCTTTAAGAACTAAAACATTGAGGTCTTCTATAGTGTGGTCCGGTTGTGAGAAGTGATGTCCCACAGGTGTGCAGAAACTGTCTTCTTTATGTTCCTTGATGGTATGTCTGTGCAAATTCACCCTCGCTTGCAACTTCTATCCTGTTTCACCAACATAAGATCCTTTGCCACACCTGTTGCATTGGATGAGGTACACAAAGACAAAAACAAAGACAAAGACAACTGCAAAAACATGCCATGGACAGGAAGCAAAAAAACTCCAAAAGCTACACCAAGAGCAGACCTTTTGGATACAACCTAAACAACACAAAACAAACACAACTTCTATAACTCCTGCTATCAGCAACTTGGAACCCGATCCAGAATCCCAAGGTATCCCTTGTGTAAATGCTGAACCGACAGAAAATGTGGATATAACAGAGGATCTTGGAATCATAAATTTGTCAGCTCATAAACTTTCTGCACCAGAAACAGTCCTCTCCAAAGGCCTCACATTCTGCCCAACCACCAAATTGGATAATTTACAGGTATGGTCAGATATGGAGGAATTCTTTAGGAGACTGAGGCTCGAAGAATATTTTCACAGTAATGAAAGGAATCCTAGGACAATAGGAGGTGATAAAAAGAAAAAGAACAGCAACTTCACACCTCCACAAGGACGCAACCCCAAACTGGACACCTATATTGACAGCTTCAGGCTGCGAGTAACATCCCTGATATCCACCCAGCAAAAGAAAATATTATACAACCTTTCACCACTGGAGCGAAGAGCTTTACACGATCTGCGCAAGAATCAGGCCATAACCATCAAACCAGCAGATAAAGGGGGAGCAGTCGTTGTGATGGATACAGACAAATATATACAAGAGGGCCAGAGGCAGCTGGCAAATACTACTTACTACAAAAAACTGGATTATGATCCGACCCAGGATTTTACTAAGCAATTAAAAGGTCTGATTGCGACAATACCAAGCCACCTGCATTCAGAACTCATCAATGCGATTCCAGATAATCCAGATATTGGATTGGATTGTGCTCCCCTATGCTAGTGGACGCTCACTTTAGAGCGTGCGACTTTGCAACTAAGCTCAGTCTAAGCACACTTATGAACCACACCTGGGTTCTATTGATCAATCCTGGGTTCCTGGTCTCCTCAATAGGTGTCTCCAGATGATATGAAAATATGAAAACTAGATATTTAATAAAAGTTGCAAAACGATATTGCGCTAAGAGAAATCCCCTGCAGGGGTACTTACTACGCTTAGACTGAGCTTAGTTGCAAAGTCGCACACGCTCTAAGGTGAGCGTCCACTACCATAGGGGAGCACCTGTGTGATTGCACCTTGGCATGTTTTTTTGGATCACTCACTGGGCCGTGTGAAATTGATGAACTTTCTTAAGCATCATAGGTGTGGACGTTCTTCTTGAAGGTGAGACAGCAGAAGTTGCTGCAAGGATTGTGACTGCTATTATAGGGTCTCAGATTTACTGGCTGTCCCCTCCTCTATCAGCATTATTTTTTGATGCTCCCACGTGCAGTGCCCAATACTGCTGAAACACGTTTTTTCAGGAGGCTGTCTTCCAAGATTTGCGAATGTCTTGAGTATTCTGCACCCTAAACCCTCTTTCCTACATTATGTTCAAGACCTGAAATAAAACCTCAAAAGGACCTCTAGAATGGAGCCTGAATTTGTTGGTGTGTTACTGGGACTGGACACAGCGTGGGCAGCCTCTGAACAGGTATTTTCAGTATATTTCCAGCAGCTCCTTCAGAGGTTATCGTTAAAAAACAATTTTGACCAAAAAGTGTCTTGCTTCAGTCTATTTATAAAAGTCCAGGAGACATCAGGATTATTTCAGGTACAGTTCAACAGATTTTGTTACACGCATTTTGTTTACATGTTTTAATAACATGCCATTCCTGGGCCAGTGTCATGGGCAGCAGAAAAACACCAACCATCAGAAGTTATAAAATGTTATTTCTTTTTTCAAATTTTGTTTTCTTTTTCTGGCCACTTAAATTCAGTAAATGATTCATAGGAGAGATGGGGTAATTTGCAAATGTCCTTGGTAATGGGCTAAAAAGTATATCTAAAGCTAAAACTTTTTATATTCGTTTTGAATACAGGGGAGGTTAGAATATCTGCTGGGTTTTATTTCCCATGTGTCCCTGTTGGGTAGCTTGTCCCTCTCTCTGTTTCCTGATGACCATTGTTCCCGTGAGAAAAAGTAATGGGAAATCCAAAATTTTAGAGTTGTCCCCAGGAGGTGAATTGAAAACTTCCAAAATCTGAGTGAACACTGTCTAAGTGGGTTTTTTTTCCTACTTCCTGATGTGTCTCTGAGACAGAAGATGAGGGTAAACATTACCAATGGGACTAGGGTGCCCACGTGTCCCGGATTACCTGGGACTGTCCCGCAATTGACATGTCTGTCCTGGGTCCCGGGCACCTTCATTCCGGGACAATACAATGTCCCGGAATGAAATAGAGGACACAACCATCCCCTACTAACTAATAACTACATTTCCGGAACTGGTTGCTAGGGCCAGCGCTGCCTGGCATCTTGCAACCAGTGACCATTTACTCTCAGACAGTGAGACCGGGAGCGAGGCCTGCACCTAGTGCAGCACTGCTGTCCCCACCCACCTCGGCACCTCCTCCTTCTCTGTCACCCAGCGGCAAGCAGCAGGGACTGGTGTGATCTTCAATCTCCAGATAGTGATGCCACTCCTTTCCTTCTACGCACGTGGCTCATGCAGAGTGACAGAAGCACTGCATCTGGTGGAAGGCTATGGGTGGCAAGCGGCACTGCATCTAGTGGCAAGTGGCACATTCACCTGACAAATAACCCGTCGCCAAATTACCCATCAACCCCGAGACTACATTACCCCCCGCCCTCCCTCATCTTTTTTTGGGGAAGGTGAGATAGGGGGTGTGTCTCTGAATGGCAGTTTGGAAATGTGGTCACCCTAAATGGGACACAGACAACTTTCAAAAACCTGAAAGGGTTTTTACCCTTTTCGTACTCTATTCAAAACAAATAAAATTGCTTTGGCTTTATATTTTCTTTAAAAGTGATTTAAAGCATTCCTATGGGTAAGCTATACTGTGCAGCCATAAATAGGGCTTGCCCACAGGAATAATACAACTGAAAAAATAACTTGTCTAACAGGCTCTACAAACCACAATCTAAAATAGCCAACTCCTTTGTCATTAATGCTTCAAGAAACTGCTTCTTACTGCCCATAATAATATGTATTCTGCTTTGCACAAGAGAACACACAATAAACAACCATGTTATAACCCCATAAAAACCCTGTTTCTCCACATTCACGGAAAGCCAGTACATAAATAACCATCAAAATTTTATAAAGTGCCAGTGGGTTGCAGAATCTAGGCCATTGAAGTGCACAGATGATTATGTATATAATCCGCAGATGTCCCTATATAGGATATGCAAGAACAGATCTGCTGTCTTTATATGGAGCATATATCTTTTGGAAATATATCATCACTGTTCACAATGCAAGATCAAACTGTTGCTCAAAATCACTGTGTGTCTTTAAACCTGCCATCTGCTCCAATGAGGATCCAAATAAATGAAATTGTACATACAGGAGAGTTATACTTCTTTATTTATTTGGATCCTGATTGGAGCAGATGGCCGGCTATTTTGGATTGTGGTTTGTAGAGTCTGTTATACAGTTTTATTTTTTTAATTTGTAATAATCTAATAGTTAGATGCCTGGAGACTCAAAACCATTTTTCTTTGGACCTGGTAGTCACTATGGGGTTGATTTACTAAAACTGTGCAAAGTTGATCAGCTTTAGGAGAGGGGGGGGGGAGGCGGGGAAATGGTTAGATGACAAATGTAATAAAGATACCGTTGTCCTTTAAGGAATTGCTGTCACCTCATCAATGCTGGACAATGCAACAGTGTATACTTTTGGTACAATTGTTGTTTAACCACTTAAGCCCCGGACCATTTGGTAGCTAGAGGACCAGAGGTGAATTCAGAATTTTGCACTGCGCTGCTTTAACTGTAAATTGTGCGGACATGCAATGTTGTACCCAAACGAAATTTGCGTCCTTTTCTTCCCACAAATAGAGCTTTCTTTTAATGGTATTTGATTGCCTCTGCGATTTTTATTTTTTGTGATATAAACGGAAAAAGACCGAAAATTTTGAAAAAAAATGATATTTTCTACTTTTTGTTATAAGAAAAATCGAATAAACTCAATTGTAGTCATACATTTAGGCCAAAATGTATTCAGCCACATGTTTTTAGTAAAAAAAATGTCAATAAGCGTATATTTATTGGTTTGCGCAAAAGTTATAGAGTTTACAAACTAGGGTACATTTTCTGAAATTTACACAGCTTTAAATTTATGACTGCCTATCTCATTTCTTGAGGTGCTAAAATGACAGGGCAGTACAAAACCCCCCCAAATGACCCCATTTTGGAAAGTAGACACCCCAAGGAAATTGCTGAGAGGCATGTTGAGCCCATTGAATTTTTTATTTTTTTGTCCCAAGTGATTGAATAATGACAAAAAAAAAAAAAAAAAAATTACAAAAAGTTGTCACTAAATGATATATTGCTCACACATGCCATGGTTATATGTGGAATTTCACCCCAAAATACATTTTGCTGCTTCTCCTGAGTACGGGGATACCACATGTGTGGGACTTTTTGGGAGCCTAGCCGCGTACGGGACCCCAGAAACCAAGCACCGCCTTCAGGATTTCTAAGGGCGCAAATTTTTGATTTCACTCCTCACTACCTATCACAGTTTCGAAGCCCATAAAATGCCAAAATAGCACAAAACCCCCCCAAATGACCCCATTTTAGAAAGTAGACACCCCAAGGAAATTGCTGAGAGGCCTGTTGAGCCCATTGAATATAATTTTTTTGTCCCAAGTGATTGAATAATGACAAAAAAAAATGACAAAAAGTTGTCACTAAATGATATATTGCTCACACATGCCATGGTTATATGTGGAATTACACCCCAAAATACATTTTTCTGCTTCTCCTGAGTACGGGGATACCACATGTGTGGGACTTTTTAGGAGCCTAGCCGCGTACGGGACCCCGAAAACCAAGCACCGCCTTCAGGATTTCTAGGCACAAATTTTTGATTTCACTCCTCACTACCTATCACAGTTTCGAAGGCCATAAAATGCCAAAATCGCACAAAACCCCCCCAAATGACCCCATTTTGGAATATAGACACCCCAAGCTATTTGCTGAGAGGAATGGCGAGTATTTTACAGCTCTCATTTGTTTTTGAAAATGAAGAAAGAATATATATATACATATATATATTTTTTTTCAATTTTCAAAACTTTGTGGCAAAAAGCGAGATCTGCAAAATACTCACAATACCTCTCAGCAAATAGCTTGGGGTGTCTACTTTCCAAAATGGGGTCATTTGGGGGGGGTTTTGTGCTATCTGGGCATTCCATGGCCTCCGAAACTGTGATAGGCAGTGAGAAGTGAAATCAAAAATTTACACCCTTAGAAAGCCTGAAGGCGGTGCTTGGTTTTTGGGGTCCCGTACATGGCTAGGCTCCCAAAAACTCTCACACATGTGGTATCCCCGTACTCAGGAGAAGCAACAGAATGTATTTTGGGGTGTAATTCCACATATGCCCATGGCATGTTTGAGCAATATATCATTTAGTGACAACTTTGTGCAAAAAAAAAATAAAAAATTGTCGTTTTTCCGCAACTTGTGTCAACATATAAAATATTCCATGGACTCGACATGCCTCTCAGTATATAGCTTGGGGTGTCTACTTTCCAAAATGGGGTCATTTGGGGGGGTTTTGAACTGTTCTGGCATTTTATACACAACATTAGGAAGCTTACATCCACTCTTCTAACCACTTGAAGACAAAGCCCTTTTTGACACTTTTTGTTTACATGAAAACATTTTTTTTTTGCAAGAAAATTATGTTGAACCCCCAAATATTATATATATTTTTAAAGCAAAGGCCCTACAGATTAAAATGGTGGGTGTTGCATTTTTTTTTTCTACATAGTATTTGCGCAGCGATTTTTCAAACGCATTTTTTGGGTTAAAAAATACACTTTTTTTAATTTTAATGCACTAAAACACACTATATTGCCCAAATGTTTGATGAAATAAAAAAGATGATCTTAGGCCGAGTACATAGATACCAAACACGACATGCTTTAAAATTTCGCACAAACGCGCATTGGCGACAAACTACATACATTTTTAAAAGCCTTTAAAAGCCTTTACAGGTTACCCCAGTAGATTTACAGAGGAGGTCTACTGCTAAAATGATTGCCCTCGATCTGACCTTCGCGGTGATACCTCACATGCATGGTGCAATTGCTGTTTACATATGACGCCAGACCGACGCTTGCGTTCGCCATTGGGCAAGAGCAGGGCAGGACAGGGGTGGTTTTTATTTTTTTATTTTTATTTTTATTATTAATTTTGCTTTTTTATTTTATTTTTAAATTGTTCCTTCCAAGTATTTTTTTTTTTTATCATTTTTATTGTTATCTCAGGGAATGTAAATATCCCCTATGATAGCAATAGGTAGTGACAGGTACTCTTTTTTTGAAAAAACTGGGGTCTTCTAGACCCTAGATTTTTCCTCTGCCCTCAAAGCATCTGACCACACCAAGATCGGTGTGATAAAATGCTTTCCCAATTTCCCAATGGTGCTTTTTATATCCAGGGGGGGCATTCCCTCCCACTGCTTGTAAAAGCAGTCCAGAGGCTAATTAGCCGCTAGGATTGCTTTTACATGAAAGCCGGCCGCAGGCTGAAAAGAATGATACCAAGATGATACCTAAACCCGCAGGCATCATTCTGGTATAAACATTCAAAGTCCAGCAACATACCAGTACGTTGCTGGTCCTTGTTGGACATGTATTGTAATCTTTTTATTTCATTCAGCCAGTTGGCTGAACGAAAAAAGAGATTAATCGGTGGGTATGCCCACCATTAGAATACCGCCCTTCATCCACCCACTTCCAATGATGGGCATACACGCACCATTTATATATGCCGAAGCATGGGGGCATCCTCCCGCAAAAAAGTTATGCCGCACACACATGGTCGGACTTTTCCAGGGGCAAGCCTCCGTCGGAATTTCGACCGTATGTACGCGGCATTAGGAGCAAAATCGCTCCTCCGCCCCTGCTGCCCCAATGCTTCGGCATATTTGCTTTTTTTTTTAAACTGTGGTGGTGAAATCACCTCCTACAGCACTGGAGTCGCAGGGATCAGGCCTGTCTCTGCGAACGCTGCAGTTATGTGTGTTTTTGTTTTGTAAGTGACAGTGATCGATCGATACTGCACTTGGGTGGCCTGGGCTGGACGGAGGGGCAAAACGCAGGTGCCAGCAGGTATCTGGGCTGATCCCGCTAACACTGCGTTTTTGGGAACCCTAAACTGCTGGGGACGCTAGTATAGATCTGATCAGATCAGATATTGATCTGTTCAGATACTATACCACTAAGGGGGGTGTATGCTTCACGCGTGGGTGTTAGCGTTACTGGCACTAACCTGACGCTGCCTGGGGTGTGACTCAGACCCTCTCTGACTCTAAAACCTAATTGATATCACCCGCCGGGCGATCAGGGGGTTAAACCTTTATTGGGTTATATACACGGCGGGTGCCCTGACACTATAAAAAGCAAACTAACTAACCAGCGTCACCCGTAACACTTATATGATGATCACTGGTGAAAGGGTTAACTAGGGGCAATCAGGGGGTTAAAACCTTTATTAGATAATATATGGGGGTACCTGACGCTCTAAAAACCTGCGGCGAACCTAAAAAAAATTACCAGCTACCGATCTGCATCACCGACACTAAGACAGCGTTTAGAAAAACGATTGCTTAGCGACAGTGGTGATGGGGGTGAAAGGGTTACCTGGGGGGGCGATCAAGGGGGTTAAACCTTTATTAGATAATATATTGGGGTACCTGACGCTATAAAAACATGCGGCGAACCTAAAAAAAAATACTGGCTACGATCTGCATCACCGACACTAAGACAGCGTTTAGAAAAACAATTGCTTAGCAACAGTGGTGATAGGGGGTGAAAGGGTTACCTGGGGGGCGATCAAGGGGGTTAAACCTTTATTAGATAATATATTGGGGTACCTGACGCTATAAAAACCTGCGGCGAACCTAAAAAAAATTACCGGCTACCGATCTGCATCACAGACACTAAGACAGCGTTTAGAAAAACGATCGCTTAGTGACAGTGGTGATAGGGGGTGAAAGGGTTACCTGGGGGGCGATCAAGGGGGTTAAACCTTTATTAGATAATATATTGGGGTACCTGACGCTATAAAAACATGCGGCGAACCTAAAAAAAAATTACTGGCTACGATCTGCATCACCGACACTAAGACAGCGTTTAGAAAAACAATTGCTTAGCGACAGTGGTGATAGGGGGTGAAAGGGTTACCTGGGGGGCGATCAAGGGGGTTAAACCTTTATTAGATAATATATTGGGGTACCTGACGCTATAAAACCTGCGGCGAACCTAAATGAAATTACCGGCTACCGATCTGCATCACAGACACTAAGACAGCGTTTAGAAAAACGATCGCTTAGTGATAGTGGTGATAGGGGGTGAAAGGGTTACCTGGGGGGCGATCAAGGGGGTTAAACCTTTATTAGATAATATATTGGGGTACCTGACGCTATAAAAACCTGCGGCGAACCTAAAAAAAAATGTACTGGCTGCCGATCGGCATCACTGACGCTAAGACAGCGATCAGAAAAATGATCGCTAAGCGACAGTGGTGATAGGGGGTGAAAGGGTTATCTGGGGGGTGATCAGGGGGTTAAACCTTTATTAGGGGGGGTTAGGGGGCTACACTGGACCTAAGACTAAACTTTGGTGACACTTTTACAGTCACAAATGTCACTGATTGCAGTGATCACTAAATAAATGGTCACTGCAATCAGTGACACTGTGACTGGGGGCTGGGGGGTGATCTGGGGGGTGATCTGGGGTGTCTGGGGTGGCCTGGGGGGGCGATTTATGTCCCTATGTGTCCTGGTGTCAGTGTAGTGTTGTGTGCACTGACCTGATATCTTCTCTTGTACGGCGCTCGGTATATGTGAGCGCCGCACCAGAGATGACATCACTTCCTCCTGCTCCCTCTGTCTGACACAGACAGAGGGGGCATTTCCATTCGCCGGGAGCGATCGCGAGGGGGTGGCCAGAAACGAATGGCTGCCCCCTCATCCCGGAACGCTCCCGGACACTTAGCCACCGCTCACTGTACAGAAGGGGGGTCCGATTGGACCCCCCAACTGTACAAAGGCAATCACGTACACTCTACGTGATTGTGCCTGTCGGTGCCATTCTGCCGACGTATATATACAGTGAGCGGTCGTTAAGTGGTTAACCAATGATTCCCACCCCCTTGAATGCAGTCTACCAGCTCAAATACTTTCCTTCCTCCTCTATCCAGTGATCTATAATGTATGGCCATGCCCACCCTTTCCTCCAAAAAGTCCCCACCAGGACAAACTCTTTGAGCAAATATGCACCCTGGTCCCTATTATGTATTCTTATTGATAATCCCTTAAAAAATATACATATATATATATTGTGACAGCAGGAAGGTAAAGTCACCTGGTTGCATCCAGGGGGGTAGATATATTTCTCCCAGATTCAGGCTTTATGCCGACTTATACAACTAGGGAGTTGATGAAGCCCAGCTGAGGCTAGTGGGCTCATGAATGACTCATACCTCTAGGGAGAGTGCTGGGCGTCGTGAGGCAGGGAGTTGATGAGACCAGCTGAAGCCTGTCAGTTCGTTTAAGGCCTCTATAAAAACTCCCAGCTTCATTAGATGTTAGCTCATGCCTGGAACCAGACCTGTGTGGACTGTCTAGGGAGAGTGAACCCCTGTGCGGTGAGAAAAAGCCTGTGTGGCTATTTGTTTGGACATTTAAAACCAGGGACTTAGGGACTAGGACAGCACTAGGCTGATCCCAGTTGTTAGTTAGGAAACCTGCATGTTTAGTCAGAGGTCAAACTGACCAGGATTTATTTTGTTTGTTTCTTTTTGGCTTTGCTGTGTTTTTGTCACTGTACATAGAGAAATAAACCGCACCTTTTGATTTTGAAAACCACAACCTCCGTCTGCTGGCCCTGTTTTTGTGTGGGGAGCCCAACCAGGGGGTCACACACACCCGCTACCGAGTTAACCCCCTCACAGTTGGTGGAGAACCAGTGGCAGTTTTTTTTAAGCCAGCATGGAGGAGATACTGAAACAGCTGGCTCTAGCAAATGCCAATCAACAGCAGACAAATGCAGGTTTGCAAAGGAGCCTTGCAGCCCAGCAGCAAGCTCATCAACAAGCCCAGCAGCAATCTGAGGCCCGCTTCATAGACCTGTTACAGAAGCAAGAGCAGAGACTACAACAAATGGAAGCAGTAATGCAGCAACGTCCGCAGACCAGTGAGGAAAGCCGTCCCACTAATACCGCGTCCTTTGGGGTGAGTCGTTTATTGACAAAAATGACTGGAGAGGATGATCCAGAGGTATTTTTGACCACATTTGAAAGGACTGCTGAAAGAGAAAAGTGGCCTGAGGAGCAGTGGGCTGGACTGGTGGCTCCTCTGTTAACTGGTGAATCGCAGAAGGCTTACTATGACCTAGAGCCTGACCAAGCAAAAGACTATGTGATGCTAAAAGCTGAAATATTGGCAAGGCTGGGTGTCACCCTGGCTGTCCGGGCTCAGCGTGTGCATAACTGGACTTTCCAGCTTGGAAAACCCCCCAGGTCTCAAATGTATGATCTCATTCACCTGAGCAGGAAGTGGCTACAGCCAGAGACTTTGTCCGCACCGGAGATTGTGGAACGTGTTGTGATGGATCGTTTCTTGAGAGCTCTTCCTACCGCCATTCAAAAGTGGGTAAGCCACGGAGACCCAGAAACGGCCGGTAAACTTGTGGATCGTGTAGAGAGATACTTGGCTACAGAGAACCTGACGGCCTCTTCCAGAGACTCTCGGACTTTCCACCCTAAGACCAGACCATCCCCAGGGGCGGATAAGAGGATTCCAAGGGGTGAGGGTGGAGAGAGTGAAAGGGTGGGAGCTCTACCCCAAGTTTGGCGAGAACAGCCTGGGAAATCAGCGGCTCAAGAGGCCGCAAGAAGGATCGTTTGCTACCGCTGCCGGCAAGCGGGACATATTGCAGCCAATTGCCCGGTTGTGGAGGAACCCATGCAGTGTGACTTTCTGACGGGCAGACGTCAGTCGCTGTGTGCGACAGTCGCATGCACTGCCATTCGAGGAACTGAGAAACATTTATGCAAAATGTGTGTTAATGGTAGAAATGTTGTGGTATTGCTGGATTCAGGTAGCCTTGTGACCCTGATAAAGGCTGAGTTAGTTAAAACAGAGGTCTCTGGGAATAGCAAGGTAGCTGTTATTTGTGTGCATGGGGACACCCGAGAGTATCCAGTGACTACAGTGTGTTTCGAGACCCCCAAAGGTACCCTCTCTCATCCAGTGGGCTTAGTATCTCAGTTACCGCATGACGCCATTGTGGGAAGGGATTTTCCGAAGTTCTGGGAACTGTGGGATGATCCTGAGCCCCCCACTGGTGCCCCTATGTACCAGGAATGTGATAGCCAGAACTCCTCTGAGAGTGGTGAGGACTCTCCAGAATTTCCCTTGTCAGTATTGGCAGGGGAGACTCAAGAAACTGGAGAGGAGCCCACCTCCTCAGACGAAAACCTACCGTCTGTGGAGTTTTCTGATCTGGAGGTTCACAGGGAAAATTTTGCCACAGAACAGTTAAAAGACCCCGCCCTAATAAAGGCACGGGAAAACGTAGTGGAAATAGATGGCGAGTTAGTGAACCCAGATAATACCTGCACTTACCCATACTTCAGCGTAGAGAAGGACCTACTGTATCGGGTGGCAAAAAGGGCAGAAGAAACCGTTGAGCAGCTGGTGGTGCCCAAACCTTACAGGAAGTTGGTGTTGGAGTTGGCCCATGGGCACATTCTTGGAGGTCATCTGGGGACAGAGAAAACCCGAGAGAGGGTATTACAGAGATTCTATTGGCCTGGGGTGATGAAGGACATAGAAAATTATTGTTCCTCCTGCCCTGTGTGTCAGAGGTCGGCCCCGATGCCACATTTCCGTAGCCCGCTGGTCCCTCTACCCATCATTGAGGTCCCGTTTGAGAGAATCGCAATGGATTTGGTAGGTCCTATAATCAAGTCCGCTAGGGGGCACCAGTACATATTGGTTATAATGGACTATGCCACCCGTTATCCAGAAGCGATCCCTCTCAGAAATACCTCGGCCAAAACCATAGCCAAAGAGCTATCTCTTGTTTTTAGCCGGGTGGGTATTTGTAAAGAACTGCTTACGGACCAAGGTACACCCTTTATGTCCCGGGTTATGAAAGAGCTGTGTAAATTGTTCAAAGTGACGCAATTGCGTACATCTGTGTATCACCCCCAAACCGATGGGCTGGTTGAAAGATTCAACAAAACCCTAAAACAAATGTTGAAGAAAGTGGTGGATAGAGATGGAAAGGATTGGGACTGTCTACTTCCTTATTTGATGTTTGCTATTAGGGAGGTGCCCCAATCCTCTACGGGATTCTCCCCCTTTGAGTTACTGTATGGGAGACACCCAAGAGGGCTGTTGGATATTGCCAAGGAAACTTGGGAAAGTGAGAGTTCTCCCCACAGGAGTGTGATTGAGCATGTCGCCCTGATGCAAGATCGAATTGCACAGGTAATGCCCATCGTGAAGGAACATTTGGCCCAAGCGCAGTTGGCACAGCAGAGAGTGTACAACCGTGGAGCAAAGACCCGTACCTTTTCCCCGGGGGATAGGATATTGGTACTTGTCCCTACGGTTGAAAGTAAATTCCTTGCCAAATGGCAAGGCCCCTACGAGATAATGGAAAAAGTGAGCGAAGTGAATTACAAGGTCAGACAACCAGGAAGGCGAAAGCCCGAACAGATATATCACGTTAATCTGTTGAAAGCCTGGAGGGATAGAGAGTCCCTAGTCGCAGAAACTTGGTCACCAGCTCAAACTGGTTGCGTGATTCCGGAGGTTGGAATAGCAGCCACCTTGTCACAACCCCAACAACAGGAGGTTAAGGAGTTTGTGCTTCGCAACAAGGAGGTGTTCTCTGAGCTGCCGGGACAAACATCTGGGGTAGAGCATGATATTATTACCCCGCCCGGTGAAAGGGTGAAGTTAAAACCCTATCGGATCCCAGAGGCCCGACGGGAGGCAATACGGGAGGAAGTACAGAAAATGCTGAACTTAGGGGTGATAGAGGAGTCCCAAAGTGATTGGTCTAGTCCCATTGTGTTGGTGCCTAAACCGGATGGGAGCTGGCGATTTTGTAACGATTTTCGTCAGTTGAACAAAGTTACAAAATTTGACACCTACCCCATGCCACGTATAGATGAGTTGATCGACCGGCTGGGAACAGCCCGATACATGACGACTCTTGACCTCACAAAAGGGTATTGGCAAATTCCCCTGGCCAAGTCGGCCAAAGAGAAAACCGCATTTGTAACCCCAGACGGGGCGTTCCAATATAAGAGAATGCCGTTCGGGTTACAGAATGCGCCGGCCACATTCCAGCGGAAAATGGACCAGATGCTGAGGCCCCATCGGAAGTATGCTGCGGCTTACCTGGATGACGTAATTGTCCATAGCACAGATTGGGCCTCACATCTGCCAAAAGTGCAAGCAGTCCTGGACTCTGTTCGGGAAGCGGGGTTTACGGCTAACCCCAAGAAGTGTACCATTGGGCAGGAGGAGGCCAAATATCTTGGGTACACCATTGGCAGGGGAGTAATAAAACCCCAACTCAACAAAGTCGAGGCCATCCAGAGTTGGCCACGTCCCAACAGCAAGAAGCAGGTACGAGCCTTTCTGGGAATCGCGGGTTATTATCGGCGCTTCATTCCCCACTTTGCTTCTAAGGCTGTGCCCCTAACCAACCTGACGAAAGGGAAAGGGTCGGTCATGATTAAATGGACCCCCGAGGCTGAGGCAGCATTCCAATTCTTGAAACAAGCCTTATGTAGCCAGCCAGTGTTGTACTCACCCGACTTCTCTAAAGACTTTGTCGTACAAAGTGATGCGTCAGATGTGGGGTTAGGAGCAGTATTGTCCCAGGTCTGGAACGGGGAAGAGCACCCAGTCATTTACCTCAGCAGGAAGTTGAAGTCCCATGAGGTAAATTACGCCACGGTTGAAAAGGAGTGTTTAGCGGTGAAGTGGGCTCTAGATTCCCTTCGGTACTATCTGCTAGGTAGGCACTTTGACATGGTTACGGATCACGCTCCGTTAAAGTGGATGGCTCAAAACAAGGAGACAAATAGAAGAGTGAATAGGTGGTTCCTGGCCCTACAGGAATTCAACTTCACAGTAAAGCATCGCCCTGGCGTTCAAATGGGGAATGTGGATGCTTTGTCTCGAGTACATGAATGCCTGATTGCTGGTGTTCCAACCCCAAGGTTAAAACAAGAGGGGGGGGTATGTGACAGCAGGAAGGTAAAGTCACCTGGTTGCATCCAGGGGGGTAGATATATTTCTCCCAGATTCAGGCTTTATGCCGACTTATACAACTAGGGAGTTGATGAAGCCCAGCTGAGGCTAGTGGGCTCATGAATGACTCATACCTCTAGGGAGAGTGCTGGGCGTCGTGAGGCAGGGAGTTGATGAGACCAGCTGAAGCCTGTCAGTTCGTTTAAGGCCTCTATAAAAACTCCCAGCTTCATTAGATGTTAGCTCATGCCTGGAACCAGACCTGTGTGGACTGTCTAGGGAGAGTGAACCCCTGTGCGGTGAGAAAAAGCCTGTGTGGCTATTTGTTTGGACATTTAAAACCAGGGACTTAGGGACTAGGACAGCACTAGGCTGATCCCAGTTGTTAGTTAGGAAACCTGCATGTTTAGTCAGAGGTCAAACTGACCAGGATTTATTTTGTTTGTTTCTTTTTGGCTTTGCTGTGTTTTTGTCACTGTACATAGAGAAATAAACCGCACCTTTTGATTTTGAAAACCACAACCTCCGTCTGCTGGCCCTGTTTTTGTGTGGGGAGCCCAACCAGGGGGTCACACACACCCGCTACCGAGTTAACCCCCTCACAATATATATATATATATATATATATATATATATATATATATATATATAGGGGTTGATTTACTAAAACTGAAGAGTGCAAAATCTGGTGCAGCTATTTTTTTTTCTGAAGCTGAAGTTAGAAAATGATTGGCTACCATGCACAGCTGCACCAGATTTTGCACTCTTCAGTTTTAGTAAATCAAACCCTATATATTTTGAACTAGTGATAGAAAAAGCCTTACAACCTTGAAAAATGGCAGTCATTTGTGTACATGGGTACACTCGAGAGTATCCAGCGGCAACAGTGTTCTTTGAAACTTTCCTAGGTAACCTGTGTCATCAGGTTGGCCTGGTTCCCCAACTACCACATGATGCCAATGTGGAAAGGGATTTCTCAAAATGTGCAAAAGCGAGTAAGCTTCAGAAGAGGGGGTGAGAAGAAGTGGTTAAAGGACAAATGTATTAAAGATACCGTTGTCCTTTAAATAATTACTGTCACCTCATCAATGCTGGACAATGCACCAGTTTATACTTTTGGTACAATTGTCGTTTAACCAATGCTTCCCACCCCCTTGAGTGCAGTCCACCAGCTCAAATACTTTCCTTCCTCCTCTATCCAGTGATCTATAATGTGTGACCATGCCCACCCTTTCCTCCAAAAAGTCCCCACCAGGACAAACTCTTTGAGCAAATATGCACCCTGGTCCCAATTATGTATTCTTATTGACAATTCCTTAAAAAAAAAAAAAAAATTATATATATATATATATATATATATATATATATATATATATATATATATATATATATATTAGGGCTGTTACTGATTAAAATTTTCGTGTTCGATTAATCTATTTTTTTTAAATCGATTAATCGACTAATTTCGATTAATTATAACGCACATGGATATCCAACTACTTTTAGCTGATCTCCTTGCAGGCCGATTCCCAGTGCAGCTACCAACCACTGGAAAAATCGATAGCAGGATAGAAAAAATACACAAAGGCAGCGCTCGTTGGGAATAGCATTAAAACTTTTATAGTCTTCAAGTAGGTAACAAAATAAATATTGCACTGGAGATAAAATCGATGTAGCTACATAAACTGTAAAAATGGTGCGAGTAATTCCAAACGGTAGCAAAAGCAGTCATAAAAACATGTAGCTAAGTATGATACTGGTATAAAAATGTGTACAACGATACCACTGCTGAATCCAGATGAGAAGGGGCTAACATCAGTCCGTCGGCATGTAGATGTCCCGTGAAGGGAACTATCACAACTCCCAATGGATGGCTGTAGAATCCCAGGTTGATAGAGGGAAGTGATAGAGGGAAGTGTAACAGCCCTTGCGTGTGGCAGATAGTAAGGTCCCACCGGCATGCAGATATGAAGGCACAGCAAAGGAGCCCTTCAGATGGACACGGCAAGCCCAAAGAATTTTGATCGATCAAAAGAATTTTGATCGATCAAAGCAATTAATCGATTAATCGAGGAATTAGTAGTTAATTTCCACAGCCCTAATATATATATATGTTGATTTACTAAAATTAAAGAGTGCAAAATCTGGTGCAGCTATGCAGAGAAACATCCATTTTTTTTTTCTTAAAGCTTCATTGAACAAGCTGAAGTTAGAAGATGATTGACTACCATGCACAGCTTCACTATATTTTACACTCTTCAGTTTTAGTTAATCAATCCCTATTTTTCTCACCCCCTCTTCTGAAGCTACTCACCTTTGCACATTTTGAGAAATCCCTTTCCACAATGGCATCATGTGGTAGTTGGGGAACCAGACCAACCGGATGACACAGGTCACCTAGGGAGGTTTCAAAGGACCCTGTTGCCACTGGATACTCTCGAGTGCCCCCATGTACACAAATAACTGCCAGTTTTCAAGGTTGTAAGACTTTTTCTATCACTAGTTCAGTTTTTAATAAAGTAACCTGGCTACCAGAATCCAACAACATTTTTACCATCTATACACATTTGGTATAAAGGTTTCTCATTTCCCCTTACTGCAGTGTATGTAACGTTTGCAAATAGGGATTGACGTCTTTCTCTAAGAAAGTCACAGTGCATTGGCTCATCAGCAACTGGGCAATCTGCTACTACATGTCCCTCTTCCTGGCAACAGTAACAAATTATCCTTCTAGTCACCTCCTGCAGGTTTGGCCTTCCAGGCTGCTCTTGCCTGACAATAGAAGCAGTCCCCAAAGTGCCTTTAGTTTCCTTTTTTCCCATTCTCTACACCCCCATCCCTTGGTGCAGTCTTACCCGTAGCTGGGGATGGTCTGGTCTTGGAGGTGGAAGGTCCTTGAGTCTTTGAGGGGAGACATAAGATTCTCAATCGCTAGATACTGTTCCACAAGGTCTACAAGTTTGTCCGACGTTTCAGGATCTACATTGGTCACCCATTTTGTAAGGTAGTAGGGAGAGCCCGGAGACATTTCTCCATGACCACTTGTTCCACAATTTTTGGTCCGGACAGTTTCTAGTTGCAACCATTTCCTGGTTAAATAAATAAGGTCAAACATTCGTGACTGGGATGGTTTCCCCAGCTTTTTAACTCCAGTTGTGTACCAGCTGGGCTCGGTTACACCTAGCTGTGCCAATATTTCCAATTTTAAAAGATCATAGTTTTTGGATTCCACTGGTTTCAATTCATAATAAGGTTTTGGGACTCTCAAGATAATAGGGGATCATTAGTCCAGCCCATTGCTCTTTAGGCCAACTCTCTTTTTTAGCTGTCCTTTTAAAGGTGGTAAAACATTTCAGGGTCATCATCTACAGTCATTTTTGGCAACAGGTGGTTTACCTGAAAAGACAGTATGTTACCATCATCACTCCCAGCCTCGTTCTGCTGTCACTGCTGAAGCTGTTTTATGATGGCCTCAATTTGAGGTTGGTGTTCCTGTTCCTGCTGTGCCAGCAATTCTCTGCCTGTTCCATCTTCCCTAAGCAGACTGAGAGTTTTATAGGAGTCTGGAGTACTCAACCTGCTTCAGCTGAGTTTGTTAACCCCATTAGTGAGCAAAACAGGCTCACTACACAGCACAAAAAGGAAAACAGTTTGTATACTGCATGAACTTGGGACAAATATACCTCCCATCCTGGGCACAACCCTTAGATTCCCCTGGCTTCCTGACACAACCTTCTGAGTCTGCTTTGCTTCCTTTTCTAACCTTAGGTTAAACGGCAAAAAACTAAGCTACAAAACTATTAATAACTCCTAATATAGTAAAATTACATTAATAACAAACATCCACCTAAATATATAAGAGAATTACAATTAGTTTACCTTATTTCATCATCCCTATCCATTTATCATTTTATATCCCTATATTACAATGTATCTAAACCACCACAGAGAATCAGCATCAAATATATATCATTTTTTGTCTCTATAAAATGGTAATTTTATTCTGTGCAATAATATGTTGGTTATGAGACTAACATGTACTCATATGAAAATATGGATGTATTTGGAAATCAAGCTTCTAGGATGGGCCTGCTGAAAATACCATAAACACCTAACATGCTTACCTCCCATTACTTGGATCCCATTACTTGGATCCCTAGGGGCTCCACACAATAATAAACACCAATGCTAAGAGTCATCTTTGAAGGCCAGTGACTCTAATACACCTGATTAGACTTAATTGCATTAATCTGGAGTCTGCCTTGTTAAGTACTCATATATTACCCAATAATTTTACTGTTGCTATTGTATGTCTCTTTTTGTATTATTTTTTCTGTAAATATTTTCCTTGCACCGTTTTCTTTTCCTTTCTTAAACAATTTCTAAAAATCAGTAGGCCCAAAATCACACCAGTGTGGCTTGTCATGCAACTTGACAGGTCAAATCGCATGACAAGTTGCACCCTATTCTGGGCAATGGAACTGGTCATATCAGTGTGACGCCAACTTTGCGGTGTCGCACGGATTTAAAAAAGCGGTTTCTGCACTACTTTTGGTTATTTCAGGTGCGACATGCATAGACATCAGTGCATTAAGTCGCACAGATGTCAGTCAAGTCGCACCTGAAGTTGCACTGACATGCGGCTCTGAAATCGGGCGATTTCAAGTGAGGTCACACGATTTCAAAATCGCATTCAGTGTGAACCATGGCTAAGCCTTACATCAAAATGCTTTAGACCAGAACTTAAAGAATCCCTGTCTTTTTGAAGAGTGCTATTCTATTTACATTTTTAATTTAATCTATTCCTACCTGGCATTGCAGCATGTATCACAGATGTTTCTTAAACTCAAAATTGTTGCAGCAGATACTGTGTATGGTGCGTGTTTCTGACAAAATTTGCAGCTGTAGCTGTTATTGTCTGTGTGTGCAAAGAGTTAACTGTGGTGTTTACCAACCCCCAGTAAGGATCATGCTCAGTCTGCTGGTACTTAGATTGTTTACCTGTAATCCGGAAAATGTTTGCAGTTTGAGGCTAAGAGTGCCAGGATCACATACTGATAGAAGCAGGGGCGGCCCGTCCATTATGGGCGCATGGGCGCCACCCTCCTGTCCATCGCCGCCTCCCCTATCCATGCGTCTGGCCCCTTTCAGGGCACTGATGCATGGATTCCAATGCGGAGGGGCTTCTTTTTTGAAGCACTGATTAGAGCCAGAGGCTCTGATAGGCTTCAATATAGGGTTGGCTCGGGTCGCAGAGAGTGCGCTCCGAGCCTCCCAAGTGTGTTGCAACAGCAAATTAATATTTGCTGTTGTAACACTGATCCTCCTCCTGGTCAATCAGGAAGTGAGTTTTGACACCGGTCACCCGATTGGCTGAAAGGACAGGCTATCCTATTGGACGCCTAGGAGGAGGAGGGAGGAGCCGCACGGTGGAAGCCACTGTGATACAGAGAGGACACAGGAGCCGCTGCCCGCAGCCCATAGGAGCCCGCAACTCACTGCCCGTAGGAGCCGCAACTCGCCGCCGTAAGAGCCCACAACCTGCCGCCCATAGGAGAAGCAAACCCGCCACCGTAGGAGCCCGCAACCCACCGCCCATAAGAGCCCGCAACCCACCCATAGGAGCCTGCAACAACCTGGGGGGTGAGGTCGTTGTTTGCCGCCCCCCAAAAACTGGATAGAAGTAGTGGGTCGATCTGTTCCATGATTGGGGCAAAAAACAAATACTTGATACTTTTTGGTATGGAGATCACAGAACTTATTTCCTTTTCATGTGACAATGTTGGTGTTTGGTGACTGGCCCAGTATTGCCAAGGGGCAGGATGGAGAAAAAAGGGAGCAAAGACAATATTATATTAGAGATTATGAACCATTAGAAACCCCCAATGTATTGCCTAATATTTTGCCATGACCTACTGGGCACCAGTATGACCTCAAAAGATGTCAATAGCATTGTTTTTCCTTTACACTCTAGGACAGGGGTAGGCAACCTCGGCCCTCCAGCTGTTTTGAAACTACAAGTCCCATGAGACATTGCAAGGCCCTGTCAATCACAGGCATGTCTCCTAGAGGCCTCGAGGCCTGATGGGATTTGTAGTTTCACCACAGCTGGGGGGCTGAGGTTGCCTACCCTTGCTCTAGGACCAGAATAGCTATAGAAAATAGTCTCAATTGTATTAAACTTATAACAGCAAATCACAAATATACTGTAATGCAATCAAAACATGGAACTGAAGTACAGTTACTGAAAATGTTACTTGGAACATCATCTAACACATCAAGTCCATTTTACACTTTGATTTCAGGTTGAATAATATGGATAATCCTTTACAGAGATTAGTACTTGTGAAGAAATCCAAAACATTTATTTCCTCCATCTTCAAGCTAAGCCCAACATTTTTTTTTTTTTAATTAACTTTCTTTTTTTGGTCTTCTTGGAGATCAATAGTTGAAACAATACGTCTACATCTTTTTTTTTTTTTTTTTTTTTTTTTAGGAGAACGAGTCCTATCCCCCCATTATTTGGTTCCCATACCCCTTAAGAGTATGGATACTTCTGGGTAAGATCCCTATATTCGATTCTGCTGACTTTAAAGTGATCCTGTTGCATTGTTTTACGTGGGCAAAGCACAAGTTCACTTTAAACCTTTTTTATATTTAGTTGAAGGCTTTTGTGCAAATGGACATTCCCCGTAACTATATTTCCAAACTTCCACATTTCAAAAATAAGTTTATGCCATTCGAAAAACACTACACAGCGCACCAGAACCAGAACCAGGCACAGACAACACACACTCACAAACGCAGTTGTTTTTCTGTATATAGATGCAGATGTACATTTTAAGAAAGCAATTTTGCTGGAAGATGCTATTTTACTATATTCCCTCCTGTGCACAGTTCTCCAATCCTCCTACTTTTTTTCTTAATGACAGCAGGATCCCATTCTCATCACAGCACAAATACCAGATACTACAGGGAGGGAGTGCTTGGTCAGATAGCAGACAGCAGTATATCACAACACTTTTTTTGCTATAGCAGCATGTAACGCAGTGTTTTTTTACAAGCTGACATAGAAGGCAGTTATTCTACGCTGGCAAAATTATAAATAGAACTATCAAAGGCGTAGGAACTACAAACTGGCATATTGTTGCAAAGGAATTCTTTCCAACTGCATTGATTTTCACATAGTTAAGTGTCTGACTGTAATATTTTGGCTATCAACTTAATTAAGTGCTTGCTGACTAACTGAATGAAGCATAGTAGAAGCAAGGCTTCACTTTTTTGAATAGATTAGGGAAAGATTAGAACATCTGTCTAGTTAAAGGAGTTGTAAAGGCAGAAGGTGCATTCTATGCATTAAGATAAAAAGCCTTCTGTGTGCAGAACCCCCCCTCAGCCCCCTTAATACTTACCTGAGCCCCATCTCGATCCAGCGATGTCCACGAGAGACTCGGCTGCCTGAGACTCCTCTCCTGATTGGCTGAGACACAGCAGCGATGCCATTGGCTCCCGCTGCTGTCAATCAAAGTCAGTCAGCCAATCAGGAGAGAGAGTGGGTCAGCTCCATGTCTGAATGGACACAGGGAGCTGTGACTCGGCTCGGGTGCCCCCATAGCAAGCTGCTTGCTGTGGGGGCACTCGACCGGAGGGGGGCCAGGAGCACCGGCAGGGGGCCAAAGAAGATAAGGATCAAGGCTGCTCTGTGCAAAACCAACTGCACAGGGCAGGTAAGTATAACACGTTTTTTATTTTTATAGAAAAAAAAAACAAGACTTTACAATCACTTTATAATGGATGTATGTCTCCTTGGTGGGGAGATTAAAAATGGTACTAAAAGTTTACGTTTTTTTTTTACCTTAATGCATTCTCTGCATTAAAGTGTTACTAAACCCTGGACCCTGAATTTATTATATCTGGTCTTCCACAGGACACAAAACATGGAGATGCAATTGTTTTAGTAAATATAAACTGCTAAATACCTTTTCTCATCATCAGTTAGTACAGTCTTGTGACTTCTATCAGTGTCTGGTTAAAACTTGTAGGAGGAATTTTCATTCTCCCCTGATTGTCCTATGAGGGCTGCATGACCCCTGACCCATAGTCTGGACAGTGCTGATTTTGGCCCTCTAATAATCACATGCACTCTCCCAAGAAAAAAATAAACTCTATAGCAATATACACCAAACTGATCATGTGCAGCTTGTCCCCTAACCTCTGTTCTATCAGGAGATGGTTTGGGGACTGTGGAAGAAGGGGAGGATCAGAGAAGACAGGATCAAGCAGTCGTTTTACACAATGCAGAGGATTAACCCCTTAGGTTCCACAGTGAGTATAACAAGCATACTTTACTGCATATACCGATTTTACTGTTGTAGGTTTAGTAACACTTTAAGGTAAAAAACCTTCTATGATCAGGATCTCCCCCCAGCCCCCCTAAATGCTTACCTGAGCTTGATCTCTAACCAGTGCCGTGCCCGAGAGCAGCATCTCTCTGCGCTCTCTCGCTCCTCACAGGAGAGAGAGGCAGCAACAGGAACCATTGGCTCCTGCTGCTGTCAATCAAATCTTTTGACCAATGAGTGGGGGGGCGGGGTCAGGCCATGGTGTCTGTGTCTAAGGATGCAGACAGCACAGCTCTGGATCAAGCCCCCATAAGAAACAGCTTAATATAAGAGCAGGAATTGGAAATAGGTGATGCAGCTGGGCCAAATGCTGGGCCGAATGCTGAGGGTGGTATTGTGATGATGATAATACATGCAGTAAAAAATATGCAGGACACAGTAAAACATCAGGAGGAAATGATGAACACATATAGAGATCAATTGGATGATCATGAAAATAGGGACCGCCGCCAAAATATAAAGATACGTGACCTTCCCGAGAAATATCAGGGAAAGGAGCTGTTAATATCAATACAAAATTTATTTCAACAAATTAGAGGATCAAAGGAATTAGAACCGGTGGAAATAGAGCGAGTGCATCGTATCACCCCACCACCATCTAGCCAAAATAAAAACAGGCCAAGAGATGTGATATGCAGATTACACAAATATTCAGTGAAAGAGGGAATAATGAGGGCAACGCGAGATATACCGAAGATTGAGTATGAAGGAGATCAAATTGCAATATTTCCCGACATAACACGACGAACATTAATGCAGCGAAGAACGGTGCGCCCACTGTTAGAAAGTATGCAGAGGCTAAACATCAGATATCGTTGGGGGTTTCCATTTAAATTGATAGCGACACATGAAGGGAAGACTGCAACATTACGAACCAAGGATGATTTAAAATCATTTGTGGATACTTTGAATCTGCCTACCATGCCCCCCATGGATTTCCCTGATTGGAGAACATTTAAGGAGAATCCCCCACTGAAAAATATGGAACCATGGTCCCGCATCCCAGAGAGAGATCAACAATGGCCAGAGTACACAACCAGCAAGTATAGAGCTGGGGAACATCTATAAAAATTGAGAGGGTGGGGGGGATAAAATGAAATATTTCCCTCTCACGGATCTCTCTGTATAAGAGATAATTATATATATAGACTGAGTCCCAATATCTCTCACTTCCCCCCCCCTTCCCTCTTCCCCTCTTCCCCTAGATTTTTCCCCTCCCCCACTTCCCCTTCCTCACTCCATAGGTTTTTCCCAGTTTTTTGTTTTTTTTCTCTTTTTATGTGATTTTCCTGTGTTATATTACTATATTGCTATATTGCTATATTGTTGGGCTGGGGATCTTGGTGTTGGGGGGGGGGGGGTATGTATGGAGAGATTACACAGATATTATAGAAAACTAGGCCCGGGGACATAGAGGTTAAACACTCCCAAGTATTCTTGAGAGTAAGTAGGTAGGTCCCGATAGGGACTGTTTAAACTGCGGAATGCAGTTAGGAGGGAGGGCTCGAAAGGGTCGGGTAATACCCATATGGGCTCAACCACCTAGTAGATGGTACACTCTAACAATAACAGGAGTGATATATTGTATTTATGATGTGATGTATGATGTATGTTGTAAGTGGCATGTTGTAGCAGGTTGTGGAATATTCAGAAATAGGTTAACCTTAATTTGTCCCCCTGAGGAGGAGGATATCAAAGGAAAGGGAGATGGCTAATGCATTTAAAATAATCACATATAACGTAAGGGGCCTAAGCTCCCCAAATAAGAGGGGGAGGTTATGGCAGGAACTGAAACATTATGCAGTGGATTTTGTGTTTATGCAGGAGACGCATTTCCTGTCAGAGAAGATACCTAGACTGCCACAGGAACTATTTAACCAATGATTCCATGCAGTATCACCAGTGGCAAGGTCTAGGGGGGTAACTATAGCCCTGGGGAAGGGATGTCCTTTAAACCCAATAGCAACACAGATAGACCCAGAGGGCATGCTATATGGATGCTGTCATACGTTGGCAGCCATCTATGCCCCTAATGTAGGCACAGTGGAATTTATAGAGAAAACTATGAAAAAATTGAATCTGTTTAAGGAGGGATGCGTGATAGTAGGAGGAGATTTCAATGTAATACTGGATCCTGAATTAGATACAACAGCAGGAAAATCAGCACTATCATTCAGAGCCCTCAAACAACTAAAATAAAACCTTCAATCTTATCATATGGTTGATAGCTGGAGGGCTTTAAATGCGGGGATAAGGGACTACAGCTATTACTCTAAAACACACAAAGTATACTCGAGGCTAGACCTATTCCTGGTGGATCAGTATTACCTTGAAAAAGTAAAAACAGTTCGGATAGGACAAATAACCATATCTGATCATGCCCCAGTGATGTTGATATTTATCCCAGTAAAGGCAGGCTACCAGGAAAGAACATGGAGATTAAATGAGTCCCTGCTAGATGATAAATGGATAGTGGAGGACATTGAAAATAAATTGAAAGAATATTTTGAGATAAATACAGTAGGGGATGTCCCAGAAAAAACAATATGGGAAGCCCACAAAGCAGTCATCAGAGGGGAGCTAATAGCCCATGGATCTCGAATCAAAAAAAAAAAAAAAGAAGGAGATGGATGATCTATTGGGAAAGATACAGGACTGGGAGGATAAACATAAGAGGGGCTATGACCCAGAGGTAGACATAAGGTTGGGACTATTGAGGGATAAGCTTTCCACCTGCTTAGATAGGAAAGCCAAGGATAAATACAGATTCATGGCACACCACTTTTATGAACATGGGAATAAATGCAGTAAATTATTGTCGAGGCAGTTGAAAAAGCAACAAGAGCTATCCCATGTCCATGAAATAATAGTTAATAACAACCAGATAATGGATACAAAACTAATAGCTGAGGAATTTAAACAATTCTATACAAGCTTATATAATATTGAACCAATAGAAACAATAGAAACAATAATCGAAAGAGAGAAACAAATAGAGGAAATAAAAGAATATATAAAAAATTCAGAATTACCATCTCTTTCCTTGGAGGTGGTGGAAAGACTGGAGGAAAATATCACCATAGATGAAATAAAAAAGGCAATAGGGGAACTACCAAAGGGAAAAAGCCCTGGACCAGATGGTATAACAAATGCATACTATAAAAAATTCTCGGAAACACTGATAACACCTCTATGTAACTATCTTAATAAAATTAGAATAAATAACCCTCCACATCCCGAAGCATTACTGGCACATGTGGCTGTCATCCCAAAACCTGGGAAGGATCCCCAGTACTGCGCAAACTACAGGCCTATTTCCCTCTTGAATACAGACATCAAAATACTATCAAAAATAATAGCAAAAGGACTACAGGACAAAATAATAAAACTGATTCATCAAGATCAGACGGGTTTTGTGATGGGCCGGGAGTCTAAGGATAGTACCATCCGGGCTCTGCATCTACTTCATTGGATGCAGAAGGGGCCCAATATAGAACCAAAAGTAGCCCTATCAATGGATGCCGAAAAGGCATTCGATCAGGTGAATTGGACATATATGATGGAAGTACTGAGGGAGATAGGCCTGAAGGAGCGGATGATGGGATGGATAACTGCATTGTACACAAACCCGAAAGCCAAGGTCAAGGTAAACGGAACCCTGTCGAGGAGCTTTGATATTAGCAATGGCACACGACAGGGATGCCCTCTGTCACCAATACTGTTTGCCCTGACCCTGGAACCACTCCTTTGCAGAGTAAGGGCAAATAGAAGAATAATAGGAGTGAAAATAGGCCAAAGAGAACACAAAGTGTCAGCATACGCGGACGATTTAATATTTTTCCTAGCAAAACCACAGGAATCCATATCGGTATTGATGAAAGAAATAGAGAGATATGGGAAATTATCCAATTTCAAAGTAAATATAGAGAAATCTATAATACTCCCTAGTCATGTACCCTCATTGACAATAAAAAAGCTACGAGAAATCTATCCAATGGTCTGGAAAAAAGACTTGTTATATTATCTAGGAGTACATATAACAGCCGATAAAAAAATTGATGTACGAATTTAATTACGAAAATGTAGTTACCGAAATTATAGAGGATCTACATAGATGGAGAGACCATACATTAACTTGGTTTGGCAGGATGAGCACCTTGAAGATGAATGTGCTACCAAGATTAATATACATTTTGAGTACGGTACCCATGGCATTGCCCCAAACTTTCTTTAAAAAAATTCGTAGAGCGTTTATCTCCTTTATTTGGAAGGATGGGAACGCGAGAATAGCATATAATATACTGTGCAAAAAGAGAGGAGAAGGGGGGATGGGACTCCCAGATATATTCAACTACTACAAAGCGATGGCACTAGTCCGAATAATGAACTGGTGCCACGATGCCCCCACTAGGGCATGGGTTTCGATGGAGGGAAGTATGGCCGGTAGGAAACTAGCCGGGGCACCATGGATACCCATGATGTCGAGGGGGCTGTCAAAATGGACATCACCTTTGACATTAAATACGTTAGCAGTATGGGATAGAATGAATAAAACTGGTAAATATGCACCTAGAACATCTCCCTTAGCTACATTAGGAGGGTATCCATGGTTCCCACCTGGGCAGGAGAGGGGGGCCTTGGGCCCCTGGGAATCGAACGATAATACAATGTGCGCACGGTATGCCCCAAGCGGCCATCTGATGTCACAATCAGAGTTGATAGCATCACAGGGATGGTGATGGCAGGATGGAGATATGGCCAGATAAACAACTTCCTTAATAAACTAGAACCTAAGATTAGGGCACTGGACTCATTGACAATGTACGAGGCAGTGTGTGTGAGGAGAGGGGAGCCTCAGAACATGCTGTCACGGATGTATAAATTAGTTCTGAGTGGAAAAAAAAGCATAACCCCTTATTTCATCAGGGAATGGGAAAAGGAATTGGGACAAACATTTACCACAATACAAAAAGAAAGATTTATGGAAATGACACACTCGTCTTCAATATGCTCTTCCACCAAAGAAATGTCATATAAGTTTATGACCAAATGGTACCGAACACCGATGAGAATAGCACAAATCTACCCGACAGCAGATGCCCAATGCTGGAGGGGGTGTAAGGAGCAGGGTACCCTATTTCATATTTGGTGGTTCTGCCCAAAGATAAGGAAATTTTGGGATGAAGTAATCCCGTGGATCAGGAAAATAGCTAAAATATCTATAGACCCAACACCCATGCATATCTTGTTCCATGGAACTACCGGCCCAGAAAAAGAATATAAAAATAGCATAACACCACATCTACTAAATGCAGCCAAAAAATTAATCCCCAAGTACTGGAAAAAAGAAGAATCTCCCACCATTAAAGAATGGAAGAGGGAAGTGGAGATAATAATGGAAGCAGAAAGGTGGATACATAAAATACGAGACCAACAAAGGAAATATAGAGAAATATGGAAGGGCTGGAGAACCTTTGCACCAGAGATAGAAAGAGCTTAGGTCTTCTATTCCCTTCTATCCTCCGAAAGGTGAGGGTAGGACATATGATATAGATATTGGGTAAACCACAACAGTATTAAAATGTATTGATAAGTATGGTAGAATTGGAGGGGTTGGAATCTCCCCCTCTGCCACCTCACCACTAGTTCCCTGAATTTTTTATTTTTTTTTAAGTATTCTACACGGAGAGGGTGGAGCACAGTGTCAAATTAGGACACTTTAATCAAAGAGGGAAATACATGACACACTAAACACAAAGGAAATAGAACGGAATATACCAAAGAAGAATGGGTAATAATGTTGAGCACATTAAATGTACAGGACGGTGGAACACACTTAAGAAGAATGGGTAATAATCTTAAGCACATTAAACTCACAGGAGGGGGGGGGAGGGGGGGTTTCCTCTTAAAGGGAAAGAGAAGGGAAAAAGAAAGGGAAAGAAAAAGAAAATATATAATTTATTTATTTATTAATTTTTTTGAAAGTATTTTACACGGAGAGGGTTGAGCACGGCGTTAAATAGGATAAATCAACTAAAGAGGGAAATACATGACACACTAAACACAAAGGAAACAGAATGGAATATACCAAAGAAAATGGGTAATAATGCTAAGCACATTAAACTTACAGGAGGGTGGAACACACTTAAGAAGAATGGATAATAGTGTTAAGCACATAAAATTTACAGGAGGGGGGGGGGGGGTTCCTCTGGGGTATCTTTTTTTTTTTTTTTTTTCCCCTCGCGGAGAATGGGGCTGGGAAAGAGCGGTGAGGCAAAATGGCAGCGGGGGAGTGACCAAAGGGAAACTGAATGTATGAAGTATGATAAGGAAGGTGAAATGTTGTTAAATGTTGTTCTTATTGTTATGTAAACAAAATCTTTAATAAAAGTTGAATTATGAAAAAAAAATATATATATAAGAGCACCCACCGAGAGGAGGAGCCTGAAGCGCTGGCCTGGAACCCCAGAAAAGGAGGATCAGGGCTGCTTTGTGTAAAACCATTTCACAGAGCAAGTAAGTAGGACATGTTTATTATTAGCAGAAGGTTTAGATTTACTTTAACTTTATATCCCATTGTTGTGGGACAGGAGGTGAGGGCAATTCTCCATCTTAACAGAGACAGTAATATACAATTTTTAGAACCTCTGTCGGGCATATATCTTTGTACATTGGTGAGAGTTTCCCGCACTTCCTGTTCTCTTATGCCTCGTACACACAACCGGTTTTCCTCTCGGGAAAACTGCCAGGACAGCTTTTGGCTGGGAAAACCGTCCGTGTGTATGCTCCATCGCAGTTTTCCCAACGAGAAAACTGAGGGAAAAAAAAAAAAGAGAACTTGTTCTCTTTTTTCCCGGCGGTCTTTTTCCCGTCATGAAAACGGTTGTGTGTATGCTTTCCCGAGGGGAAAAAAAATGCGCACGCTCGTAAACAATTTGACGCATAGAACGTCATTTTGTCGGCACGTCGTAGTCTTTGACGTCACCGCATTCTTGGCAGTCAAAAGTTCAGCGGTCTTTTGTGTGCCCGTGTGTATGCAAGGCAGGCTTGAGAGGAATCCCGTCGGGAAAAGCGTCAGTTTTTTCCTGCCGGGAAAACCGGTCGTGTGTACGAGGCATAACAAGCATTATTGGGACAAGAAATAGGAGTAATCTCCCTGTTCTGCCCATATAGTCATAGTAATATGTGCTATGTGCTGTTACAGATTATACTGCAATGTTGGTTTGACATTGTTGCCATCTAGTGGCCAGAGTTAGTTATTATTTTGTCACAGGAAAAGGAATTCCTTCACAGTTAAGGCAGTAACCTTTAACCTGGAACTGCATTTCCTTCATTTCGTGTCTGCTCTTTGATCCAAGCAGACTGCATGTAGAAGAGCTCCTGTCTATTCTTGGACTAATGGTGGAATTGTCTGTGAGTACTTTCACTGGTAGAGTGAGGCTGCTGTATAACGTTTTAATGTACTGACACATATGTTTGTTTATGCTTATGTTGTAGTTTTACAAAGTTATTCGGAAAAAGAATACATACAGATTTGATGTCTCCCGTTTCTTGACTTCTGAATTATTGTTAAGCTGTCTGACTAGTGTTATACAACAGTTCAATAACGCAAAGCAGAACAGTAAAAAGACAACCACGTGGCAGTCTGGAATAAACTGAGACGCCATCAGTACAGCATGAGTCTAAGATCAGGAACAAAGTACCAGGCTGATGACACGCTATCGCCAACACAGCAAGACAGGGAGAACATTCCCAGTGCCCAGCAAGAGGATGCACAATCGCATGTGTCCAGATCTTCACGAGCTAGCAAGATGTCCTCAGCAAGTTCCTTAGCAGTTAAAGCTCGTGCCAAGGCAGAAGCTGCCAGCATCCAGCTACAGTACGCAGAAAAAGAAGCCATGATGATGCGGGAGTTAGCAGAAAAGAAAGCTACCATAGCACAAAAAGAAGCCATGATGATGCAGGAGTTAGCACAAGAAGAAGCAAAATTGCTCATCCTGAAGCGACAGACCGCTGCTGCAGCTGCTGAAGCTGAGGCCGCTGCCTACATGGGAACTAGTCGGTCAGGAAGTGAAAAATCGTATAAAGACCCAGAGGTTCCAGAAAAACCTCTATCCTCTACAGATCGTACAAGTAAGTACATCCAGAACCTTACTGATGCGCATGCGAAAGAACAGCCTCTTAAACCTGAAGCAAAGGAATTCAGACCGAGATCAACATGCCCCCTGAGCAGGCCCAATCAACCACATGAGGTCAGCGGCTGCCAGCAAATCAAGAGGGAAGCACCAGAAACCCCTAAGAACAAAAAAACAAGTGTTCCCATCACCTCAACATATAGATTACATGGGCGAACAACAATGTGCAGTGGATGTCACCAAATATCTCATCCGCAAAGAAATGATTAGCTCAGGCTTTCTCCAATTTGATGACTGTCCTGAAAACTATTGGGCATGGAAATCCTCCTTTCTGAATGCAACTGAAGGTCTAAACTTTTCATCAGCAGACATACTTAATTTGATGATAAAATGGCTCGGTACCGAGTCAGCAGAGCATGCTAAGAGGATGAGAAGAGCAAACCTGTTCAACCCTGCAGCAGGACTCAATATGACCTGGAAAAGACTAGAAGAAACGTATGGATCCCCAGAGGTAATAGAAGGAGCACTGTTGAAAAAAAACTTGAAGTCTTTCCCAAGGTGGGCTACAGAGACAATGTGCGTCTACAAGAACTAAATGATCTTCTATTAGAGATAGAATATGCCAAAGAGGATGGCTACTTGCCAGGACTTTCATATCTAGATACAGCTAGAGGCACCAATCCCATAGTAGAGAAACTACCCTCAAATCTGCAAGACAAGTGGATGTCTGTGGGAGGTAAATTCAAAGAAGATTATGGTGTTGCTTTCCCCCCTTTCTCTGTGTTTTCTAGATTTGTCCGACAGCAAGCGAAAATCCGAAGTGATCCTAGTTTCGCCTTCAGCAATCAATCGCACAGACCTGAGAAACCTCACAGACCTCACGGTAGGACTTCTGTATCCACACACAAATCAACTGTACCTTCAGAAGTCACAGACTATCAAAGCATCCACAAGGTACACACCATAGAGAACCCTGATAGACATTGCCCGATACACAAAAAACCACATCCACTAAAGAAATGCAAAGGCTTTAGAAGCAAACCCATTGCAGAGCGGATGTCCTTCCTTAAACAGAACGGCATCTGTTTCAAGTGTTGCGGATCCACTTATCACATTGCCAAAGACTGCAAAATACAAGTAGAATGTACAGAATGTGGCAGTGAGAGACATACAACAGCTTTGCACCCAGGTCCTGCTCACATCTCACTAGAGACTGTAGAACCCGGGAAAGATCAGGGCAGGGAGCAACAAGAGACCCCACTCTCCTCAGTGATGTCTAATTGCACTAAAGTATGTGGACAAGGCAAGAGGGCACGTTCATGCTCGAAAATCTGTTTAGTGACTGTGTATCCCACTGGCAAGAGAGAAAGGGCAGTGAAAATGTATGCAGTGCTAGATGAACAGAGCAACAGATCCCTTGCAAAGCCAGAATTCTTTGATATCTTTAATCTTAAAGCAAGTGCGGTTCCATACTGTAACGTACCTTGAGTGTGAGCCTGACGTGCGGAGAGGGACCTCCCGTACAACCCCGGCTCGGAGACCACTGGAGTGGGGACAGTGGTGGTAAGAGCACGGTGAGGTAAGGGTGCCTGTCTGATCCTCACTGCTTGGAGTGGTGGAGCCGAGTGGAGACTGGAACGGCTGGTTCTGGAAGCAGCGGATGCAGGTCAGCAGGTGCAGCTTGCAGAGCAGAGGATGCAGGTCAGCAGGTGCCGGTTTGCAGGGCAGGGATGCAGGTCAGCGTGTGCAGCTTGCAGAGCAGAGGATGCAGGTAAGCTGGTGCAGGTTTGCAGAGTCAGACAAGCCGGGTCATACACATCAAGGTAAACATCACAAGTGGCAGGCAGAGAGTAGTCAAAGTCCAGGCCGAATCTTGGCAACAGGCAGACTGGCAGATAACTGAGCAGGGTCAAACGAGCCGAGGTCAGGACTGGAGACAGAAGCGTGGTCAGGAAGCCGGGTCAAACACAGGAACAGGATACAAGCACAGAATCAGGAACTCAGGGAACAGAAGCAGATCAAACCGCAAGGGGCAACATCTCTGGAATGTCTTTTATAGGAAGTACATGGGAGGAGCAAGGGGTTCAGAGTTCAACAGTAATCAGACACCAAGCAGAGTAGTCTAATGGATCAGATAGGTTATCCAGCAGATCCAGCAGATCAGGCAGGGAACTGTCCAGCATCTCAGATAGCTCCGCTGGAAGAGTCAATGCCAGACACAGAAGAGGTCCCAGGTTCAAGCCCAGCACGTCCCTGACACATACACTCTAAGGACATGTGCGGGGACAATTGATACCACAGGGAGAAGAGCTTCCGACTTTACCATTGAATCCTTCAATAAGAAAGTACAGCTCCCACTTCCTACCCTAATAGAGTGTGGCATGATACCTGACGACAAAACTGAGATTCCCTCTCCAGAAGTAGCCCAACACCACCCTCACCTCCGCTCAATTGCTCACCTTATCCCAGCTGTTGAGCCAGATGTTTCAACTCTACTACTTCTTGGGAGAGACATCCTTCAGGTACACAAGGTGCGCCAGAAAATCAATGGACCTTATAATGCCCCCTATGCACAGAGACTGGACCTGGGGTGGGTCATTGTAGGAGAAGTTTGCCTGGGAACAGTGCACCAGCCTGACAATATCAGCACTTTGAAGACGTCTGTGTTAACAAATGGACACACATCTCTTCTCAGTCCCTGTCACAACAGCTTTGTTGTCAAGGAAAGCTTTGATAGGTCAACACAACTCTTTGACTCTCCTACACTATGTGGTGAAGAAGAAGTCAATTCCAACATTGAGACAGACAATCTAGGGATTACAGTGTTCCAGAAAACTAAAGATGACGATAAACAGGCCCTCTCTATAGAGGATCAGACCTTCTTGCAGATTATGGATAAAGAGGCTTACCAAGATGACAATCACAGTTGGGTAGCCCCTCTTCCCTTTCGCACACCAAGACGTGTTTTGCCTAGTAACAGGGAGCAAGCCATGAAGCGTCTGCATTCACTCAGCAAAACTCTGCAGAGAAGGCCAGAAGTGAAAAGAGATTTCACTGAATTCATTAAAGGGATGCTAGACAACAATCACGCTGAAGTTGCAGGACCACTTGAAGCAGACAGGGAACACTGGTATCTACCAATGTTTGATGTTTACCATCCACACAAACTCAACCAAATAAGAATAGTTTTTGATTCCAGCGCAGAGTATAAAGGAGTCTCTTTAAATGATGTACTGTTGAGTGGCCCTGACCTAAACAATACTTTGCTAGGTGTCCTCATGCGTTTCAGAAAAGAGCCTGTTGCCTTCACAGCAGATGTGCAACAAATGTTTTACTGCTTTCTTGTAAGAGAAGATCACAGAGACTTTCTAAGTTTTCTCTGGTACAAAGACCATGACATTGACAAAGAAATTGTCAAGTACAGAATGAAAGTACACGTATTTGGTAATAGCCCTTCTCCTGCTGTCGCTATATACTGCATGCAAAAGGCTGCTCAGAAAATGCAGAGTGCTATGGACAAGAGGCCAAACATTTTGTATTGAGACATTTTTATGTAGATGATGGACTCACTTCTACTAGCACACCTGAAGAGGCAATTTCCATCCTTAGTAAAGCAAAGCAAATGCTGGCAGAATCCAACCTGCGTCTTAATAAAATCGCTTCCAACAGCCAAAAAGTAATGGAAGCCTTCCCTGTAGCAGACAGGGCTAAAGACCTTAAAGATCTTTGCTTGAGTACAGACACCCTTCCTCTGCAGAAACAGCCTGTCATCATACCATATGATCACCACATTGCAGCACTGCTTGTTAGGTACTATCACGAACAAGTAGTTCACCAAGGGCGACACATCACAGAAGGTGTAATTAGATCCGCAGGTTTCTGGATTCTTGGTGGCAAACGCTTGGTATCAGCTGCTATACACAAATGTGTCATCTGTCGCAAGCTGCGGGGAAGATTACAAAATCAAAGGATGGCAGAGCTACCAGAGGACAGAGTAATTGCTCAACCACCTTTCACCAATGTGGGCTTAGATGTATTTGGTCCATGGTCTGTTTTAACCCGTCGCACTAGAGGAGGCAGTGCGGACAGTAAACGATGGGCAGTCCTTTTTACTTGTTTGTCCACCCGAGCTGTACACATAGAGCTACTTGAAGCCATGTCAACATCAAGCTTTATTAACGCTTTGAGGAGATTCTTCTCAATTCGTGGCCCAGCAAAACTGCTCCGTTCTGACAGAGGAACAAACTTTGTGGGAGCCTGCAAAGAACTTAACATTTGTGACAGTGAATCACAATTACAAGACTTTCTACAAGACAGAGGATGTACATGGGTTTTTAATCCTCCACACTCCTCACATATGGGTGGTGTCTGGGAGAGACTTATAGGTATTGCTAGACGAATCTTGGATGCTATGTTGCTACAAACCAAACCTGCTCACTTGACCCATGAGACGTTAAGCACCTTTATGGCAGAGGTTTCAGCTATTATGAATGCCAGGCCTATAGTTCCTGTGTCTTCAGACCCAGATACTCCTATGGTCCTTACCCCAGCAATGTTGTTGACTCAAAGGTGAACTCTTTGTCTGCTCCATCTGGAACCATAAGTACAACAGAAGTTCATGCAAAACAATGGAAGCAAGTACAATGCTTGGCAGACACCTTTTGGAAAAGATGGAAGAGGGAGTATCTGTCAAATTTGCAACGCCGCAGGAAATGGACTGAGGATCGCCCAAATGTAAAAGTGGGTGATGTTGTTCTGTTAAAGGACAACCAAGAGAGCAGAAATGAGTGGCCCGTAGGACTTATTGTCAATGCTCTACCAAGCAGAGCTGGCAAGGTCAGAAAGGTGGAGGTCAAGATTGTGAAAAATGAGACCACCAGGATTTATCTCAGACCTGTAACTGACATTATAGTTTTGATCTCGGACTAGCTAGGATTCCATTTTCTTGTTTATATGTTTTTCTGCATAGCAGTGGTATTTATGTAATGACATAATAAATTATGCCAGGCAGGGAGTGTTCTGCCCATATAGTCATAGTAATATGTGCTATGTGCTGTTACAGATTATACTGTAATGTTGGTTTGACATTGTTGCCATCTAGTGGCCAGAGTTAGTTATTATTTTGTCACAGGAAAAGGAATTCCTTCACAGTTAAGGCAGTAACCTTTAACCTGGAACTGCATTTCCTTCATTTCGTGTCTGCTCTTTGATCCAAGCAGACTGCATGTAGAAGAGCTCCTGTCTATTCTTGGACTAATGGTGGAATTGTCTGTGAGTACTTTCACTGGTAGAGTGAGGCTGCTGTATAATGTTTTAATGTACTGACACATATGTTTGTTTATGCTTATGTTGTAGTTTTACAAAGTTATTCGGAAAAAGAATACATACAGATTTGATGTCTCCCGTTTCTTGACTTCTGAATTATTGTTAAGCTGTCTGACTAGTGTTATACAACAGTTCAATAACGCGAAGCAGAACACTCCCCATCAGGTACTCAGACAGCAATGTTGTAACACTGCTTTACTACATCCAAGCCTCCAAAGCAAATTATCTTTGTTTTTTTTACATTTCCAGACAGCTGATGACAAATAATATGGCCCAGTAACAAGAATCTTTTTGATTCCTTTCATCTTATGTTGACTGGCAGGTTTTAGCAGTTATGTATGCAAGTGTCTACTTTAAACTGTTTTTAGATAACAGTATGTTATGTTCCTTTAAATATCTGGTGTATGCAGGGTGTTAATGTATTCTGTGATATGGCTTCCCTTGCATGTGTGGGACTTCCTGTTTCTTAGACCCCTTTCACACTGGGTCATTTTGCAGGTGCTATTGCTCTAAAAATAGCGCCTGCAAACCGACCTGAAACAGTCGCTGCTGTGTCTCCAGTGTGAATGCCCCGAGGGCTTTCACACTGGAGCGGTGCGCTAGCAGGACAGTAAAAAAAGTCCTGCTAGCAGCATCTTTGGAGCGGTGAAGGAGCGGTGGGTATACCGCTCCAGCCCATTGAAATCAATGGGGCACCGTGGCTATACCGCCAGCAAAGCACCTCTGTAGAGGCGCTTTGCGGTGGTTTATAACCCTTTCTCGGCCGCTAGCGGGGGTAAAACCGCACAGCTAGCGGCCGAATAGCGCAGCAAAATTGGCAGTAAAGCGCCGCCGACGCACCTCCCGCCCCAGTGTGAAAGGGGCCTTAGGGCGTATGCACTCTCCGGCCACTTTAGTAGGTACACCTGTTCAATTGCTTAGTAACACAAAATGCTAATCAGCCAATCACATGGCAGCAACTCAATGCCTTTAAGCATCTAGACGTGGTGAAGACATCTTTCTGAAGTTAAAACTGAGCATCAGAATGCAGAAGAAAGGGGATTTAAGTGACTTTGAATGTGGCATGGTTGTTGGTGCCAGAAAGGCTGGTCTGAGTAATTTAAAAACTGCTGCTCTACTGGGATTTTCACGCACAACCATTTCTAGGGTTAATAGAGAATGGTCCGAAAAAGAGAAAATATCCAGTGAGCGGCAGTTGTGCGGACAAAAATGCCTTGTTGATGTCAGAGGTTAAAGGAGAATGGGCAGACTGGTTTGAGAGAAAGGCAACAGTAACTCAAATAACCACTAGTTACAACCAACCAAGGTATGCAGAATACCATCTCTGAATGCACAACACATCGAACCTTGAAGCAGATGGGCTACAGCACCACATCAGGTGCCACTCCTGTCAGCTAAAAACAGAAAACTGAGGCTACAGTTTGCACAGGCTCACTAAAATTGGACAATAGAAGATTTGAAAAATGGTGCCTGGTCTGATGAGTCTCGATTTCAGCTCCGACATTCAGAAGGTAGGGTCAGAATTTGGCATAAACAACATGAAAGCATGGATCCATCCTGCCTTGTATCAAAGGTTCAAGCTGGTGGTGTAATGGTGGGATATTTTCTTGCCACACTTTGGGCCCCTTAGTACCAATTGAGCATCGTTTAAATGCCACAGCCTACATGAGTATTGTTGCTGACCATGTCCATCCCTTTATGACTACATTGTACCCATCTTCTGATGACTACTTTCAGCAGGATAATGCACCATGTCACGAAGCTCAAATCATCTCAACCTGATTTCTTGAACATGGTGTAGCGGGGTGTTCCCCTTTAATGCAAAAGAGACTACATTACCCAGAACCCCATTCGGCAATGTTCCGCCGCAGAGACTCATGGAAGGGGTTATAAAAGGAGGAGGCGAGGCTGGGCTCGGCCTCTTTGGGACACGAGACTTCAGAGACTGATCCTCCTGTGCGGACGTGTCGGAGTGCAGGGCCTGAAGCCTGAGGCCTTGCGCAGCACCAAAGAGCCTTCCACCCCTCTGCGAGCCTGGGTGGCATCTGACTTCGCTCGACTACAGCCTTGTTGGATCGGGGACCCGATCGCTGAAGAGACGGAGTGTGTGTGTGAGGACACAACAGGTGGAAGTTCCCGGACTGGGACCGTAGTCCGGGCGGGTGAGAGGGCATATGCCCAACCGATATACTGTTACTGCATCTAGGCCTATAGACTGCCGTGGCCTATGAGTTGTTCTTGGTGCTCTTATTGAAGACCCCTTCCTTGTTAGAACTAAATCTACCGTTCGCATAGTCAAGTTCTACTCCATCTTTACCTACCCCATTGGATTACAAAGTTTGTACTCTATTAATGTGCACCACCGTTAAAGATCTGCCGGTGAAGAAAAAAAGAACTAAGTTGTAGATACTAAAACCAGGCCTGGTGGGGTTTCTAGGGTGGTTTGGTTACTGCGCCACAGGGCACTTAGCTAACGGTCGCCCGCGTGGCGCACTTGTTATGTGTTAACCCTATAGTGTGTTAGTGTGGCTGAGCTTTACATTACAAATGATTATTCTGTAAACTGTTATTGATGTTACCTTCTTTTCCTTTACCAAGAGCTTAAGTAAAATCTTACATTTATTTAAATTCAGTATTGTTTCAATGCTCAGTTATTCATACAGTATAAGACATACAATTTACTGTCAGTACTAGCTGTGCCAGTAGGGGGTAGAGCATATTGCCGGGGGTTGGCGGAGCTGTCTTCAGGGCCCAAACTAAATCAGAAATTGATGAAGTCAGTGTCCCCAAATCACACACCGTGGGTGACGGAGATAAAGTCAGACCCAGACACCTCATATCAGTATGCATTAGTGGAGTACTGGAACGGGATGCCAGAGGCCTGTAAGCGCAAGTGTGTGCGGACGCCAGACAACAGAACTTATAGGTTGGCGCACGCAGTAACTGAAAGAAAGGAACCATCACCAACGGGATCACCGCAGGCTGCGGCCCGTACCCCACCGGGAGAAAGGGACAGGGCGACGCCCCCGGTGGCGCCTGCACCTGCCACTGTTATATCACCAGAACTGATAGGTGCGATAGGGGATCTGCTAACCAAGTTTCAGAAGGCAAACACGGTGCATGTAGAGACTAGCTACCGGAGACTAAAGACATTCTTGGGGAAGCTCCCTGTCCCCGCAGGGGAAGAAGACTTTGACACCTGGGTGGAGCAGGCTTTGCAGGCAGTAAAGGCATGGGAGGTGCCTGAAGCGCAGAAGAGGCAACGAGTGATGGAAAGCCTTAAAGGTGCAGCAGCAGAAGCAGTGAAAAGCTTTCGGTTTGGGAACGCAGATTGCACGGCTCAAGACTGTCTAGCCATGCTGCAAGAAGAGTTTGGTCAATTGGAAAAGGTGACTGAGATGGTCTACCAGTTTGAACACACTTTCCAACAACCGGAGGAGAAACTTTCCGAGTATGTTAGAAGACTGAACAGGTTGTTGTGTAAGATTGTGTTGAAGAAGGGGATGAGGCCCCAAGACACAAATGCGGCAAGAATGAAGCAAGTCTTAAAGGGAGCGCTGCGCTCGGATCCAGTCTGGTTGCACCTGAAAACCTCAGGAGGAGGAACATTGCTGACTTATGCTGACTTGATAAAAATCATCAGAGATGAGGAGGCACTGCAACAGGACCAGCAGTTGATTAGGACAAGTGTTGTACCCGCACAGGTGCTAGTCAATCCAGTAATGACACCTGAAAGAGATTCGGAGATAGACACCCTGAAAGCTCAAATGTCCAAGGTGTTAGAGATGTTGACCTCTCTGATGGAAAAAGACACAGAGGGTCCCAAGAGAGAAGTACCAAGGAAGGAGTTATTCCCAGTTACCTCAGCACCCGCATCTTTACAAGAATGGGGGGATATCGTCTGCTTTAACTGTGGAGGAATTGGACATATTGCGGCTACATGCTCCAGTCCCAAAAAGAAGAAAATAGACAACCGCAAGCCGGCGGGAATCTTCAGAGGGCCCCGGTGAAGGAGTCAACCGGGTGCCCATCACCTTCAGTGATCTCCAAGCTGAAAGCAAAGCAGAAAACTACAGGAGATAAAACGCCTCGGGGGAAACACAACATTCCTAAACAGAGATACACCCAGGAGAAAGGGGGTAAGACCCCTCAGAAGAGGCACAGCACTCCCCAGAGGGGGTGCACACCTAAGAAAAACAATAATATCCCTCAGCGGGTCCCTACACCCAGTAAAGGGGGGGGGAGTCAATGCATACCAGGCTCAAGAAAGACTGAAGTCCAAAGGGGATTGGACGAGAGGAAATTCAAAGAAAAAAAGTCTGAAGAAAGCGACCCCTGCCGGGCCTTACCCGGAGAAGCTGGTAGGCCCATCTCCTATAGTGTCCATTCAAGTGGAGGGAGTCTACACCAGAGCAATCTTGGATACTGGGGCGCAAGTAACCCTACTATACAGAGACTTTTACGATAAGTACTTGGGTCACCTACCCATCTGGAAAATAGAGGGACTAGAGATATGTGGGATTGGAACCCAGAACTTCCCCTACGATGGCTATCTGCCTGTCAGGATGACCTTTGACCCATCTGTGGCTGGAAAAGCCGAAGTGTTTGACACCCTGGCAGTTGTGTGCCCTCGGCCACCAGGAGCCAACAAGAGCTCCCTGATAATAGGGACAAACACGGACCTGGTCCGAAGACTTCTGACCCCTCTAGTGAAAGAGAAAGGGGCAGCGGTCACCAAGATTCACCCCATGCTAAAGACAGCTTACCAAAGGCTGGTCTTAGAGCAGAAGACCCCAGGAGAGGGGATAGGGAAGGTGTGGAGACTTGGAAGAGGAGGGATAGTGCTGCAGCCCGGCGAAGTAACCTGTCTCAGAGGCACTGTGAAGCTTACTTGGGAGCAGCCTGGACCCTTTGTCATGTTGGAATCTGATCCAAGAGAAGGGTCCCACGGTCTGGAAGTGATACCAGAAGTGGTTCCGCTGAAGGCCCTAAAGAAGGCCCATTGTAGAGTCCCAGTGAGTGTTAGGAACAATACGGATGGCCCCATGGAGGTCCCAGCCAGGATGCTGCTAGGCCAGGTGAGCCCTGCTGCCCCTGTCAACCTGTCAGAGGTGGGCGAAGGAGGAGATGCTTGGGAGAAGATATCCATGGAAAACCCGAATCTGCCCAGGGCTTGGAAAGAGAGAGCCAAGGCCCAGCTGAACAGATGGGAGAAGATCTTCTCTAAAGATGAGTTCGATGTGGGGTGTGCAAGGAGTGCCACCCATTGGATCCGCCTCCAGGAAGATAAGCCCTTCAGAGAGAGAGTCAGGCGGGTCCCCCTAGCAGATCTGGAGGATCTAAGGGAACAACTCTCAGAACTCAAAAGGGCTGGAGTTATACGGTAATCTAGAAGCCCCTATGCATCCCGATAGTGGTGGTCAGGAAGAAGAATGGGTCATTGAGGCTCTGTATCGACTACAGGACTCTCAACAGGAGAACCATACCCGACCAGTATACTACTCCAAGGATAGAGGATGCCCTACAGAGTTTATCTGGAGCCAAGTGGTTCAGTGTTATGGATCTCAAGAGCGGGTACTATCAGATCCCCATGCACCCAGAAGACAAGGAGAAGACAGCTTTCATAACCCCAGTAGGGTTCTTTGAATTCGACCGAATGCCTCAAGGTCTGTCTGGAGCCCCAGCTACTTTCCAGCGTCTTATGGAGAAGACTGTAGGAGACATGAACCTTATTGAAGTCCTTGTGTACCTGGACGATGTCATAGTCTTTGGAAGAACCCTGGAGGAACATGAGGAGAGGCTGGAAAAAGTATTGAGGAGACTCAGTGAGGAGGGACTCAAACTTTCGCCTAAAAAGTGTCGGTTCTACCAGTCTTCTGTGAACTATCTGGGGCACATAGTGTCCGAAGAAGGGGTGGCCACAGACCCCGAGAAATTGGAGGCAGTTACCTCCTGGCCACGACCCACCACAGTAACAGAACTCAGATCCTTTTTGGGTTTCTGCTCCTACTATAGGTTTGTGGAGGGATTCACCCGAATTGCTAGACCATTGAATGAACTGCTCAAGACTGAGGGGGAAGAGGACGACTCAGGGCCCAGGAAGCCGGGAGAGTCAGTCAGAAATCAGTGGAACCAGAAGTGTGAAGAGGCCTTCCAGGCATTAAAGGAGAGCCTAACCACTGCCCCAGTCTTGGCCTACGCAGACCCAACCAAGCCCTATGAACTACATGTAGATGCTAGTCATGACGGTCTGGGAGGAGTACTTTATCAAGAACACGAAGGGCAACAACGGCCTGTTGCCTATGTGAGCAGGAGCCTGACCCCCTCTGAGAAGAACTACCCCACTCACAAGCTGGAGTTCCTGGCCCTCAAGTGGGCGGTAGTAGACAAGCTCAAACACTACCTGTATGGGGCGGAGTTCACTGTGAAGACCGACAACAACCCCCTTACCTACCTTTTCACCACGGCCAAGCTGGACGCCACTGGACACAGGTGGCTGGCCGCACTGTCTGGATTCAACTTCAGCCTAAAGTATAGGCCAGGGGCTGGGAATAGAGACGCAGACGCTCTGTCCAGGAGATCTCATGCCCCCACCAGTGATATAGAAGATTGGACCCAAGTGGCACCGGACGGGGTGCGAGCCCTTTGTCAAGGAGCTGAATTCCAGGCCAGAGGAGGCTCCAGAGCAGAAGAAATAGGAGTTACCATGGTGGGAGTCCCAAAACACTACTGTGGAGTGACTCAATTGGACAAAGACAACCTGCCGAGATTGTCCAAGAAGGATTTGAGGAGTGACCAATTGGAAGACCCCATGGGGAGATTGGTCCTGGAGGCCCTGGAGAATCAGGATCCAAACAAACTCCTGTGTCATCCCTCAAAGGAAGCTCGCCTGTTGAGGAAAGAATGGGACAGGTTGCAGGTACATCAGGGAGTGGTCTACCGAAGGGGCCCCTCTGATGACTCAGAAGATAAGTGGCAACTGTTCCTCCCAGAGAAACATCGAGAGACTGTTTTGATTGCCCTGCATGACAATCATGGCCATCTAGGGGCTGAAAGGACCTTTCAACTTGTCAGAAGTCGGTTCTATTGGCCCTGCATGAGGGCAGAGGTAGAAGAGTACTGCCACTCATGTGCACGATGCATCCAGAGGAAGACTTTACCCCATCAAGCTGCCCCAATGGGCCATCTACAAAGTCAAGGCCCAATGGATCTGGTATGCATTGACTTTCTCTGCCTTGAACCTGACCTGAGTGGACTAGGAAATGTTCTGGTGATAACTGACCATTTCACCCGGTATGCCCAAGCTTTCCCAACCAAAGATCAGAAGCCCTCCACCGTAGCCAAGGTACTTATGGAGAAGTACTTTGTCCATTATGGGCTGCCACAGCGGCTTCATTCAGATCAAGGAAGGGACTTTGAGAGTAAACTGATCCGGAAACTCCTGGATTCGTTGGGAATCAAGAAGACTCGAACTACACCTTACCACCCACAAGGGGATGCTCAGCCGGAAAGGTTTAACCAAACCTTGCTCAACATGTTGGGGACTCTGGAAAGTGAGAAAAAGCAACATTGGAGCAAACACATAGCAGCCCTAGTACAACTGCACCATCAGTGATGCTACAGGCTACTTACCATATCGACTCATGTTTGGGAGAGAAGCGAGACTACCTGTGGACTTGGCCTTTGGCACCTCTCTGGACCATTCCTCAGCCACATCCCACAAAGGATATGTGAACAGGCTCAGACACAGCCTGAAAGTAGCCTATGAACAAGCTCAAGCGGCCTCAGATCAAAGGGGAGCTCGAAACAAAAGAAACTTTGACTTGAAAGTCCGGGTGCAAGACCTACAGCCCGGGGACCGAGTACTGTTACGCAATCTGGGGGTCCCTGGGAAGCACAAACTTGCAGATAGATGGAGATCTGAACCTTATGTCATCTGTAGGAAGTTGCCGGGCCTGCCTGTCTACAAGTTGAAGCCGGAAGGAAAGGTGGGCCCTCTGAAGACGTGGCATCGAAACCACCTGCTCCCTCTTGCTGAGGCAGTTAGAATACCTCCCGTGGGAGATTCTCCTGAACCGGCCTCTATCCTGGATACTCCTAGGCCGAACACTCGGTCGCAGGCTTCCCGAAATGAAGATGGAGAGGCCTCTCAACTTAGTGAAAATGAGGATGGAGAACTTAATTGGCTGTGGCCTTCCCCAACTCCAGGAACTTCTACCATAGACCTTCCAACCACTGAGGACACCACAGATGAAACACTGAACCCAGAAGCCACAGAGTTCATCCCCTCTAGTCCTTCAGCAGATTACTGGGAAGATGTCCATGATGGTTACTCAGAGGAAGAGGAGCCTGTGGCACCAGAGCCAGAAATCCCAAGAGAGCAAAGGGCTCGAAGAGTCATCCGGCCTCCTAAGAAGCTGACCTACCCACAAATGGGGAATAGCTCAGAGGATTCTGTAGTTACTGCTAGGAGGAATGCTGAAAATCCGGATCCCTCCACTGTCCATTTAGTGGAGGGCAACCCCAGCTCACTCTCTGGCACAGCTAGGCAGGCCACCCATGATAATGTGACCTGTGGGCAAGGGAATTCTACTCCTCAGTTTTGATGGGAATTCCCTATGCCAACATCATTTGTAGAATTGTCTAGAGTTGTACATAGTCTTTGTTAAGGTTTATCTTTGGGGACCAAAGAGTTCAAGTGGGGGGAGTGTGTAGCGGGGTGTTCCCCTTTAATGCAAAAGAGACTACATTACCCAGAACCCCATTCGGCAATGTTCCGCCGCAGAGACTCATGGGAGGGGTTATAAAAGGAGGAGGCGAGGCTGGGCTCAGCCTCTTTGGGACACGAGACTTCAGAGACTGATCCTCCTGTGCGGACGTGTCGGAGTGCAGGGCCTGAAGCCTGAGGCCTTGCGCAGCACCAAAGAGCCTTCCACCCCTCTGCGAGCCTGGGTGGCATCTGACTTCGCTCGACTACAGCCTTGTTGGATCGGGGACCCGATCGCTGAAGAGACGGAGTGTGTGAGGACACAACAGGTGGAAGTTCCCGGACTGGGACCGTAGTCCGGGCGGGTTAGAGGGCATATGCCCAACCGATATACTGTTACTGCATCTAGGCCTATAGACTGCCGTGGCCTATGAGTTGTTCTTGGTGCTCTTATTGAAGACCCCTTCCTTGTTAGAACTAAAATTACCGTTCGCATAGTCAAGTTCTACTCCATCTTTACCTACCCCATTGGATTACAAAGTTTGTACTCTATTAATGTGCACCACCGTTAAAGATCTGCCGGTGAAGAAAAAAAGAACTAAGTTGTAGATACTAAAACCAGGCCTGGTGGGGTTTCTAGGGTGGTTTGGTTACTGCGCCACAGGGCACTTAGCTAACGGTCGCCCGCGTGGCGCACTTGTTATGTGTTAACCCTATAGTGTGTTAGTGTGGCTGAGTCACCAGATCTCAATCCAATAGAGAACATGTGGGATGTGGTGGAACGGAAGATTTGCATCATGGATGTTTAGCTGACAAATCTGCAACTGTGTGATGCTATCATGTCAATATGGAAAAAAATCTCAGAGGAATGTTTCCAACACCTTGTTGAATCTATGCCACAAAGAATTAGGGCAGTTCTAAAGGCAAAAAGCGGTCCAACCCGATACTAGCAAAGCATACCTAATAAAGTGGCTGGTGAGTGTACAGTATGCAAGTGGACTCTCTTGAGTGCAGAATGGGAGCTTCAGTGTGTGGACAAGAGCAGCATGTAATTGTTTCCTTTTCAGTGCACCCTCCTATGGGACCTGTTTTTTAGGGTCTCCACTCATATAAACTTGATGCAAGGACTTCTTTATGTTTAAGGTATGGGTTGCACTATTAGTGACATTTAGGCCAATTTATGTACCACTAATTCATGCATAGCCAATTGCAATGTCTAACAACCATATGTGTAATGCCGCGTACACACGATCGGATTTCCCGTCGGAAAAAGTCGGATGTGAGCTTTTCGTCGGAAATTCCGACCGTGTGTAGGCTCCATCGGACTTTTGTTGTTGGAAACAATTTGACGCATGCTCGGAAGCATTGAACTTAATTTTCTCGGCTCATCGTAGTGTTGTACGTTGCCGCGTTCTTGACGGTCGAAAGATCAGAGAACTTTTGTGTGACCGTGTGTATGCAAGCCAAGCTTGAGCGGAATTCCGTCTGAAAAACCATCCAAGATTTTTCCGATGGAAAATCCAATCGTGTGTACGCGACATTAGGATGCATAATGCACTGATATATCTTACTTCAACTGAAATTGTTAGTGAATCAGAAAAAAGAAAAATCATTCAAAGAAGAAGTTGTCTGTGTTAATTAATGGGGGAAAAGAAAACCCATGTGCTTAACAGTGTAGTTATGGTGTATCAAGAAGAACTAGGAAATGATGAGGAGAAGGTACTTTACTCCTCAGGTTAGGGGAAAGGTGTGATGGTCGGTAACAAGTGTCATATGGCCAACTGGTAACTCATGTATTTGCAGCGTGGTCTGGACAACCAGCTACCTCCCTACAGGTGCAAATTTAGACTGTAGTTTGATAGTTGTGTATCAAAATAAGTACCTCTTTACTTGTTTCCACCAAAACCTCTTGCTCCAATTTCTTTGTTACATCTGAAAGGAGCATGTTATTAGTGCAATGTGAAGCATCACACCCTCTCTGAGAATACCAAGGTTATCATAAAAATGTAAACGTTAAAAGTCTGTCTGTAAACATTAGAGTATGTTAAGGGCTATTTTTTTATGTATAGTAAGAGAGACATGCCAAATGATAGAGACAGGTATATCAGCTTTAGGCCCCTTTCACACTGGGGCGGGAGGTGCGGTGACGGTAAAGCGCCGCTATTTTTAGCAGCACTTTACCGTCGGAATTGTGGCGGTATTCGGCCGCGAGCGGTGCGGTTTTAACCTCCGCTAGCGGCCGAAAAATGGTTAATACCGCCCGCAATGCGCCTCTGCTGGTTTCCCATTGCTTTCAATGGGAAAGAGCGGTGAAGGAGCGGTAAACACACTGCTCCTCTCACCGCTCCAAAGATGCTGCTAGCAGGACTTTTGGAGCGGTCCTGCTAGCGCACCGCTCCAGTGTGAAAGCCCTCGGGCTTTCACACTGGAGACACAGAAGCCGCTGTTTATGGTCGGTTTGCTGGCGCTATTTTTAGCGCAATAGTGCCTGCAAACCGCCCCAGTATGAAAGGGGTCTAACAGCTTAAGAACCGCTTTCAAGCACAATTTCAGAATAAGAACACATAGGCAGGTCTACTCAAAAAAGGCAGTTGGGTTCTTACCAATGTTTTTTGAACAGTTTTCCAAAAAATAGTCAAATATTCTACACGTTGCAACCATTATAACATGCAGTTAAAGTATAATTAAGGCAAAAAAATTATTGTTTTGGATAGAGTGGAGAGGGATTGGAACGTTTGTTGGTTTTAATTGCTGTCTGTGCCCTTCTTAGGGAGATTTACCTTCATTATTTGTCCTGTTTACCATTACCATTGAAAGTGAAAGTAAAAGAAAATCACAGATTTTGGGTTGTCCCCAGAAAAGTAATAGAGGGCAAATCTTCCAATGGGGACACTAGTTCAGGCAACCTGGTGATCCCCAAGGAATTCCCTTAACCACTTAACGACCGCCCACTGTATATATACGTCGGCAGAATGGCACGGACAGGCACAATCACGTACCTGTACGTGCCTGCCTTCGTATGGGTGGGGGGTCCCCTCCAGTACAGTGAGCGGCCGGGATCGCTTCGGGAGCGATCCGTGATGAGGGGGCCGCCATTCGATTCTGGCCACCCCCTCGCGATCGCTCCCAGCGAATCAAATGCTTCCTCTGCCTGTGTAATGTTTACACAGGCAGGAGGAAGTGATGTCATCTCTCATGCGGCGCTCACATATACCGAGCACCGCATGAGAGAAGACATCAGGTTAGTGCACTAAACAGCACACTGACATCAGGACACATAGGCACACGATCGCCCCCCCAGGCCCCCCCAGACACCCCCAGATCACCCCCCAGATCACCTCCCAGCCCCCAGTCACAGTGTCACTGATTGCAGTGACCATTTATTTACTGATCACTGCAATCAGTGACATTTGTGACTGTAAAAGTGTCAGGTTTAGGTCCAGTGTAGCCCCCTAACCCCCCCCTAATAAAGGTTTAACCCCTTGATCGCCCCCCAGGTATCCCTTTCACCGCTGTCACTAAGCGATCCTTTTTCTGATCGCTGTCTAGGTGTTGGTGATGCCGATAGGTAGCCACTAGCCAGTTATTTTTTTTAGGTTCGCCGCAGGTTTTTATAGCGTCGGGTACCCCCATATATTACCTAATAAAGGTTTAACCCCTTGATCGCCCCCCAGGTAACCCTTTCACCCCCTTTTGCCAGTGTCGCTAAGCGATCGTTTTTCTGATCGCTGTCTTAGTGTCGGTTATGCCGATAGGTAGCCAGATATTTTTTTTAGGTTCGCTGCAGGTTTTTATAGCGTCAGGTACCCCCATATATTACCTAATAAAGGTTTAACCCCTTGATCGCCCCCCAGCTAACCCTTTCACCCCCTTTTGCCAGTGTCACCAAGCGATCGTTTTTCTGATCGCTGTCTTAGTGTCGGTGATGCCGATTGGTAGCCAGTTATTTTTTTTAGGTTCGCCGCAGGTTTTTATAGCGTCAGGTACCCCCATATATTATCTAATAAAGGTTTTAACCCCCTAATTGCCCCTAGTTAACCCTTTCACCAGTGATCACCGTATAAGTGTTACTGGTGACACTGGTTAGCCAGTTAGTTATTTTGCTATTAAGGTCCCCCGTCAGGTTTTTATATATAGCGTCAGGTACCCCCATATATTCTCTCATCCTCAGTTTCCCAGCAGACACTGTGTTGGGTGTTCCGCCAATCACAGACGTCTGCTGGGAAACTGAGGATGAGAGAACGTTCGTGATAGGCGGAGAGTGTCTGATGAGAATCACCTATCACGAAAGGAACAGGAAGAGACCGCGGAATTTGAACGATGGACGCTGCAGCCGCAACTTCTTTACGGGTACTATTTCCAATGTAAAAATTTTGCTGACTCGAGTATAAGCCGAGGGGGGGGGGGGGACTTTCAGCCCCAAAAAAAGGGCTGAAAATCTCGGCTTATACTCGAGTATATACGGTAACCCAATAAAGGTTTAACCCCCTGATCGCCCGGCGGGTGATATCAATTCGGTTTTAGTGTCAGAGAGGGTCTGCGTCGCCCCAGGCAGCGTTAGGTTAGTGCCAGGAACGCTAACACCCACCCGTGAAGCATACATCTCCCTTAGTGGTATAGTATCTGAACAGATCAATATCTGATCTGATCAGATCTATACTAGTGTCCCCAGCAGTTTAGGGTTCCCAAAAACGCAGTGTTAGCGGGATCAGCCCAGATACCTGCTAGCACCTGCGTTTTGTTCCTCCATCCAGCCCAGGCTACCCAAGTGCAGTATCGATCGATCACTTTCACTTACAAAACACAACACACATAACTGCAGCGTTCGCAGAGACAGGCCTGATCCTTGCGAATCCAGTGCTGTAGGAGGTGATTTCACCACCACAGTTAAAAAAAAAAAGAGCATATATGCCGAAGCAGGGGGGCAGCAGGAGTGGAGGAGCAATTTTGCTCCTAATGCCGCGTACATACGGTCAAAATTCTGACGGAGGCTTGCCTGTGGAAAAGTCTGACCGTGTGTACGCGGCATAACTTTTGCGGGAGGATGCCCCCATGCTTCGGCATATATAAATGGTGCATGTATGCCCATCATTAGAAGTGGGTGAATGAAGGGTGGTATTCTAATGGTGGGCATACCCACCGATCAATCTCTTTTTTTTGTTCAGCGAACAGGCTGCATGAAAAAAAAGATTACAATACATGTCCAACAAGGACCAGCAACGTACTGGTATGTTGCTGGACTTTGGTTATACCAGATTGATGCCTGCGGGTTTAGGTATCATCTTGGTATCATTCTTTTCAGCCAGCGGCCGACTTTCATGTAAAAGCAATCCTAGCGGCTAATTAGCCTCTGGACTGCTTTTACAAGCAGTGGGAGGGAATGTCCCCCCCCCCCCCGGATATAAAAAGCACCATTGGGAAATTGGGAAAGCATTTTATCACACCGATCTTGGTGTGGTCAGATGCTTTGAGGGCAGAGGAAAGATCTAGGGTCCAATAGACCCCAGTTTTTTAAAAAAAAGAGTACCTGTCACTACCTATTGCTATCATAGGGGATATTTACATTCCCTGAGAGAACCATAAAAATGATAAAAAAAAAAAAATATATATGGAAAGAACAGTTTAAAAATAAAATAAAAAAGCAAAATGAATAGTAAAAAAAAAAAAAAAGCACCCCTGTCCCGCCCTGCTCTTGCGCAATGGCGAACGCAAGCGTCGATCTGGCGTCATATGTAAACAGCAATTGCATCATGCATGTGAGGTATCACCGCGAAGGTCAGATCGAGGGCAGTCATTTTAGCAGTAGACCTCCTCTGTAAATCTAACGTGGTACCCTGTAAAGGCTTTTAAAAGCTTTTAAAAATGTATGTAGTTTGTCGCCACTGCGCGTTTGTGCGAAATTTTAAAGCATGTCGTGTTTGGTATCTATGTACTCGGCCTAAGATCATCTTTTTTATTTCATCAAACATTTGGGCAATATAGTGTGTTTTAGTGCATTAAAATTAAAAAAAGTGTATTTTTTCCCCAAAAAATGCATTTGAAAAATCGCTGCGCAAATACTGTGTGGAAAAAAAATGCAACACCCACCATTTTAATCTGTAGGGCCTTTGCTTTAAACAAATATATAATGTTTGGGGGTTCAACATAATTTTCTTGCAAAAAAAAAAATGTTTTCATGTAAACAAAAAGTGTCAGAAAGGGCTTTGTCTTCAAGTGGTTAGAAGAGAGGATGTAAGCTTCCTAATGTTGTGTATAAAATGCCAGGACAGTTCAAAACCCCCCCAAATGACCCCATTTTGGAAAGCAGATACCCCAAGCTATATACTGAGAGGCATGTCGAGTCCATGGAACATTTTATATGTTGACACAAGTTGCGGAAAAAAGACAATGTATTTTTTATTTTAAAAATTTTTGCACAAAGTTGTCACTAAATGATATATTGCTCAAACATGCCGTGGGCATATGTGGAATTACACCCCAAAATACATTTTGTTGCTTCTCCTGAGTACGGGGATACCACATGTGTGAGACTTTTTGGGAGCCTAGCCACGTACGGGACCCCAAAAACCAAGCACCGCCTTCAGGCTTTCTAAGGGTATACATTTTTGATTTCACTCCTCACTGCCTATCACAGTTTCGGAGGACATGGAATGCCCAGATGGCACAAACCCCCCCCCCCCAAATGACCCCATTTTGGAAAGACACCCCAAGCTATTTGCTGAGAGGTATGGTGAGTATTTTGCAGATCTCGCCTTTTGTCACAAAGTTTTGAAAATTAAAAAAAAAAAAATCTTTAATTTCTTAATTTTCAAAAACAAATGAGAGCTGTAAAATACTCACCATGCCTCTCAGCAAATAGCTTGGGCTGTCTACTTTCCAAAATGGGGTCATTTGGGGGGGTATTGTGCTATTTTGGCATTTTATGGCCTTCAAAACTGTGATAGGTAGTGAGGAGTGAAATTAAAAATTTGCGCCCTTAGAAATCCTGAAGGGGATGCTTGGTTTTCGGGGGCCCGTACGCGGCTAGGCTCCCAAAAAGTCCCACACATGTGGTATCCCCATACTCAGGAGAAGCAGCAAAATGTATTTTGGGGTGCAATTCCACATATAACCATGGCATTTGTGAGCAATATATCATTTAGTGACAACTTTTTGTAATTTTTTATTTTTTTTTGTCATTATTCAATCTCTTGGGACAAAAAAAAATATTCAATGGGCTCAACATGCCTCTCAGCAATTTCCTTGGGGTGTCTACTTTCCAAAATGGGGTCATTTGGGTGGGTTTTGTACTGCCCTGCCATTTTAGCACCTCAAGAAATGAGATAGGCAGTCATAAATTAAAAGCTGTGTAAATTCCAGAAAATGTACCCTAGTTTGTAGACGCTATAACTTTTGCGCAAACCAATAAGTATACGCTTATTGACATTTTTTTTACTAAAGACATGTGGCTGAATACATTTTGGCCTAAATGTATGACTAAAATTTAGTTTATTCGATTTTTCTTATAACAAAAATTAGAAAATATAATTTTTTTTCAAAATTTTCAGTCTTTTTCCGTTTATATCGCAAAAATAAATAAATCGCAGAGGCAATCAAATACCATTAAAAGAAAGCTCTATTTGTGGGAAGAAAAGGACGCAAATTTTGTTTGGGTACAACATTGCATGTCCGCACAATTTTCAGTTAAAGCAGCGCAGTGCCAAATTGTGAAATCACCTCTGGTCATTAAGCTGCGTAATGGTCCGGGGCTTAAGTGGTTAAAGTGGTTGTAAAGTCACATGTATTAATTACTTTGATTCCCTCTGTTTGAGGTCCCTGTTCAGTACAGTGTGTGTGTTTTCCTAAAATTATAAGTCTAAATACCTTTGCAGAGCCCTGCTGTCCTGTCACGTGGCCTCCCTCTGCTTCCCTTCCCGAATAAGTGAGTACAGGGCTGAGATGGATGCAAGCTAGCAGAGGGAGGTCACGTGTCGGCAAGGCAGGGCTCTATGAAGGTATTTAGCATTATAATTTTAGGAAAATACACACACACTGTATTGAACGGGGCCTAAAACAGAGAGCATCAAAAATTATTAATAAATGTTTCTTTACTGTACAAGCACTGGAGCAGCTGCAGGGAATAGAATTACACAGGCAGTAGAGGAGAGTGGAGAGGCAGGGAGGAGATCGACTCTCACACATGTGTTTCTACTAGGCAGGAACACAAATCTTTCTTCTCACAGTACAAGCATCCCCCACAGTTAGAAAGCACTCCCTAGGAACACATTTAACCATTTGAATGCACCTGATGTTAAAGGGGAGTTCCAGCCTTTTTTTATGTTTATCAAAAGTCAGCAGCTACAAAAAGTGTAGCTGCTGGCTTTTAATAAACATACACTTACCTGTTCCACTGTCCAGCGATGAGATGCCCGGAGCTCCGCTCCTCCCCCCCCTTCTCCGCGGGCGCCTCCATTCATTGTGTGGGCACCCGGCCGTGACAGCTTTCGGCTTCACAGCTGGGCACTCACTGCGCATGCGCGAACAGCGCAGCGCTCTCTGAGTGGACAGGCGATCGCCTGGGACCTGTCAGGTCCCAGGTGATCGCCTACAGGGAGGGGCCGCCACAAGGTGATATGACGTATCGCCTAGGCGACCCCAGGGCAGAAGGAGGAAGTGGGACAGGAAGTCCCACTCCTCCTGAAGCCCCCACTCCTCCCCCAAAAAAAATTCATGCCAAATGTGGCATGTAAGGGGGCGAGGAGTGGATAAAGCGGAAGTTACAAATTTGGGTGGAACTCCGCTTTAACTCCTTCCCTGCCAGTGTCATTAGTACAGTTGCAGTGCAAATTATTTAGCACTGATCACTGTATTAGTGTCAGTGGGCCCCAAAAAAGTGTCAAAAATGTCACTTAGTGTCCGATTTGTCCACCGCAATGTCGCAGTCCCGCTATAAGTCACTGATTACTAGTAAAAAAATAAAAAAATAAAAATTCCATAAAGAAAACCCATAGTTTGTAGACGATATAACTTTTGCGCAAACCAATCAATATACGCTTATTGGGATTTTTGTTTTACCAAAAATATGTAGCAGAATACATATTGGCCTAAATTGAAGAAGAAATTCGATTTTTTCAATTTTTTTTATTGAATGTGCTTTATAGCAGAAAGTAAAAAATAGAAATATAGATCAAATACCACCAAAAGAAAGCTCTATTTGTTTGAAAAAAAGGACATCGATTTTATTTGTGTACTGCGTCGCATGACCACGCAATTGTCAGTTAACCACTTAACGACCGCTCACTGTATATATACGTCGGCACAATGGCACCGACAGGCACAATCACGTACAGTGTACGTGATTGCCTTTGTACAGTTGGGGGGTCCAATCGGACCCCCCTTCTGTACAGTGAGCGGTCGGAATTCGTTGGGGAGCGATCCGACATGAGTGGACGGCCGTTCGATTCCGGCCACCCCCCCGCGATCGCTCCCGGCGAATGGAAATGCCCCCTCTGTCTGTCGAATGTACACACAGACAGAGGAAGCAGGAGGAAGTGATGTCATCTCTTGTGCGGCGCTCACATATACCGAGCGCCGTACAAGAGAAGACATCAAGGTTAGTGCACAAACACTACACTAACACCAGCACACATAGGCACATAAATCGCCCCCCAGGCCCCCCCAGATCACCCCCCAGCCCCCAGTCACAGTGTCACTGATTGCAGTGACCATTTATTTACTGATCACTGCAATCAGTGACATTTGTGACTGTAAAAGTGTCACTACATTTAGTTTTAGGTCCAGTGTAGCCCCCTAACCCCCCTAATAAAGTTTTAACCCCTTGATCACCCCCCAGATAACCCTTTCACCCCCTAGCACCGCCGTCGCTAAGCGATCATTTTTCTGATCGCTGTCTTAGCGTCGGTGATGCAGATCGGTAGCCAGTAATTTTTTTTAGGTTCGCCGCAGGTTTTTATAGTGTCAGGTACCCCCATAAATTATCTAATAAAGGTTCAACCCCCTTGATCGCCCCCCAGGTAACCCTTTCACTCCCTATCACCACTGTCGCTAAGCGATAATTTTTCTGATCGCTGTCTTAGCGTCGGTGATGCAGATCGGTAGCCAGTAATTTTTTTTAGGTTCGCCGCAGGTTTTTATAGCGTCAGGTACCCCCATATATTATCTAATAAGGGTTTTAACCCCCTAATTGCCCCTAGTTAACCCTTTCACCAGTGATCATCATATAAGTGTTACGGGTGACGCTGGTTAGTTAGTTTGCTTTTTATAGTGTCAGGGCACCCGCCGTATATAACCCAATAAAGGTTTAACCCCCTGATCGCCCGGCGGGTGATATCAATTAGGTTTTAGCGTCAGAGAGGGTCTGCGTCACACCCCAGGTAGCATCAGGTTAGTGTCAGTAACGCTAACACCCACGCGTGAAGCATACACCTCCCTTAGTGGTATAGTATCTGAACAGATCAATATCTGATCTGATCAGATCTATACTAGCGTCCCCAGCAGTTTAGGGTTCCCAAAAACGCAGTGTTAGCGGGATCAGCCCAGATACCTGCTAGCACCTGCGTTTTGCCCCTCCGTCCAGCCCAGGCCACCCAAGTGCAGTATCAATCGATCGCTGTCACTTACAAAACACAACACACATAACTGCAGTGTTCGCAGAGACAGGCCTGATCCCTGCGACTCCAGTGCTGTAGGAGGTGATTTCACCACCACAGTTAAAAAAAATAAGCAAATATACCGAAGCATTGGAGCAGCAGGGGCAGAGGAGTGATTTTGCTCCTAATGCCGCGTACATACGGTCGAAATTCCGACGGAGGCTTGCCCGTGGAAAAGTCCGACCATGTGTGTGCGGCATAACTTTTTTGCGGGAGGATGCCCCCATGCTTCGGCATATATAAATGGTGCATGTATGCCCATCATTAGAAGTGGGTGGATGAAGGGCGGTATTCTAATGGTGGGCATACCCACCAATCAATCTCTTTTTTCGTTCAGCCACCTGGCTGCATGAAAAAAAAAGATTACAATACATGTCCAACAAGGACCAGCAACGTACTGGTATGTTGCTGGACTTTGAATGGTTATACCAGATTGATGCCTGCGGGTTTAGGTATCATTTTGGTATCATTCTTTTCAGCCAGCGGCCGGCTTTCATGTAAAAGCAATCCTAGTGGCTAATTAAACTCTGGACTGCTTTTACAAGCAGTGGGAGGGAATGTCCCCCCCCCGGATATAAAAAGCGCCATTGGGAAATTGGGAAAGCATTTTATCACACCGATCTTGGTGTGGTCAGATGCTTTGAGGGCAGAGGAAAGATCTAGGGTCTAGACCCCAGTTTTTTCAAAAAAAGAGTACCTGTCACTACCAATTGCTATCATAGGGGATATTTACATTCCCTGAGATAACAATAAAAATGATAAAAAAAAAAAAATATATGGAAGGAACAATTTAAAAATAAAATAAAAAAGCAAAATTAATAATAAAAAAAAAATGAAAAAAAAAAAAAAAACACCCCTGTCCTGCCCTGCTCTTGCCCAATGGCGAATGCAAGCGTCGGTCTGGCGTCATATGTAAACAGAAATTGCACCATGCATGTGAGGTATCACCACAAAGGTCAGATCGAGGGCAGTAATTTTAGCAGTAGACCTCCTCTGTAAATCTAACTGGGTAACCTGTAAAGGCTTTTAAAGGCTTTTAAAAATGTATGTAGTTTGTCGCCAATGCGCGTTTGTGCGAAATTTTAAAGCATGTCGTGTTTGGTATCTATGTACTCGGCCTAAGATCATCTTTTTTATTTCATCAAACATTTGGGCAATATAGTGTGTTTTAGTGCATTAAAATTAAAAAAAGTGTATTTTTTCCCCAAAAAATGCGTTTGAAAAATCGCTGCTCAAATACTGTGTAGAAAACAAAAATGCAACACCCACCATTTTATTCTGTAGGGCCTTTGCTTTAAAAATATATATAATGTTTGGGGGTTCAACATAATTTTCTTGCAAAAAAAATATGTTTTCATGTAAACAAAAAGTGTCAAAAAGGGCTTTGTCTTCAAGTGGTTAGAAGAGTGGATGTAAGCTTCCTAATGTTGTGTATAAAATGCCAGAACAGTTCAAAACCCCCACAAATGACCCCATTTTGGAAAGTAGACACCCTAAGCTATATAATGAGAGGCATGTCGAGTCCATGGAATATTTTATATGTTGACACAAGTTGCGGAAAAAAGAAAAATTTTGTTGTCACTAAATGATATATTGCTCAAACATGCCATGGGCATATGTGGAATTACACCCCAAAATACATTCTGTTGCTTCTCCTGAGTACGGGGATACCACATGTGTGAGACTTTTTGGGAGCCTAGCCGCGTACGGGACCCCAAAAACCAATCACCGCCTTCAGGCTTTCTAAGGGTGTAAGTTTTTGATTTCACTTCTCACTGCCTATCACAGTTTCGGAGGCCATGGAATGCCCAGATGGCCCAAAACCCCCCAAATGACCCCATTTTGGAAAGTAGACACCCCAAGCTATTTGCTGAGAGGTATTGTGAGTATTTTGCAGATCTCGCTTTTTGTCACAAAGTTTTGAAAATTGAAAAAAAAAACAGAAAAAACAAAACAAATGTCCTTTCTTCATTTTCAAAAACAAATGAGAGCTGTAAAATACTCACCATGCCTCTCAGCAAACAGCTTGGGGTGTCTACTTTCCAAAATGTGGTCATTTGGGGGGGTTTTGTGCTATTTTGGCATTTTATGGCCTTCGAAACTGTGATAGGTAGTGAGGAGTCAAATCAAAAATTTGTGCCAAGAAATCCTGAAGGCGGTGATTGGTTTTCGGGGTCCCGTACGCGGCTAGGCTCCTAAAAAGTCCCACACATGTGGTATCCCCGTACTCAGGAGAAGCAGCAAAATTTATTTTGGGGTGCAATTCCACATATAACCATGGCATGTGTGAGCAATATATCATTTAGTGACAACTTTTTGTAATTGTTTTTTTTTTTTGTCATTATTCAATCACTTGGGAAAAAAAAAAAATATTCAATGGGCTCAACAGGCCTCTCAGCAATTTCCTTGGGGTGTCTACTTTCTAAAATGGGGTCATTTGGGGGGGTTTTGTGCTATTTTGGCATTTTATGGCCTTCAAAACTGTGATAGGTAGTGAGGAGTGAAATCAAAAATTTGCGCCCTTAGAAATCCTGAAGGCGGTGCTTGGTTTCCGGGGTCCCGTACGTGGCTAGGCTCCTAAAAAGTCCCACACATGTGGTATCCCCGTACTCAGGAGAAGCAGCAGAATGTATTTTGGGGTGCAATTCCACATATAACCATGGCATGTGTGAGCAATATATCATTTAGTGACAACTTTTTGTAATTTTTTATTTTTTTTGTCATTATTCAATCACTTGGGACAAAAAAAAAATATTCAATGGGCTCAACATGCCTCTCAGCAATTTCCTTGGGGTGTCTACTTTCTAAAATGGGGTCATTTGGGGGGTTTTGTACTGCCCTGCCATTTTAGCACCTCAAGAAATGAGATAGGCAGTCATAAATTTAAAGCTGTGTAAATTCCAGAAAATGTACCCTAGTTTGTAAACGCTATAACTTTTGCGCAAACCAATAAATATACGCTTATTGACATTTTTTTTACTAAAGACATGTGGCTGAATACATTTTGGCCTAAATGTATGACTAAAATTGAGTTTATTCGATTTTTCTTATAACAAAAAGTAGAAAATATCATTTTTTTTTCAACATTTTCGGTCTTTTTCCGTTTATATCGCAAAAAATAAAAATCACAGAGGCAATCAAATACCATTAAAAGAAAGCTCTATTTGTGGGAAGAAAAGGACGCAAATTTCGTTTGGGTACAACATTGCATGTCCACACAATTTACAGTTAAAGCAGCGCAGTGCAAAATTCTGAATTCACCTCTGGTCCTTTAGCTACCAAATGGTCCAGGGCTTAAGTGGTTAAAGTAACGCAGTGCCGTATCGCAAAAAAAAATGGGGGCAGCAGATGCGTACACAAGGATTTATAACAATCACTATTTTGAAATAGATAAAAATTGTGTTTTACTAATTTCTTAATGGTTCCAAGCTGGCGAAAAGTTAGTATTGCATGTTGTGTTCCTATCATGTTGCAATAGTACTGCTGGTCAAATATCAAGTACACAGCTTCACAAATAGAGTGTGCCCCCAACCCCAGAAGAAAGATTCCAGCCTTTTTTATGGCACATGGACTGGCATCCCCATTAGCAAAGAAAGTGAACACATGGCCCCTTGTTTTGCTAATACCATCTAAAATGCAATTCAGGCTCTAAATGAAATGGGCACTTTTCCCAAAGCACTGCTTATAGGTACCAGACTGTTTGGCACCCTTGATACTCAGAAGGAAGAGATGGCAGGGCTGTTTTAATGCATGGGCGCCCCTGGGCACTGCCCAGGGGCCCCAGGTGCATAGGGGGCCCCTTGATAGTCTTGCATTACATCATACATGCCAACTGGGGCAGGCTGGTAGAGGCCCAGTGCATTACTTTGCCCAGGGACCCATGATGCTATTAAGACGGCCCTGAGAGATGGCTTGGGAAATCTGCAGCCCCCTCCTTAGTGATCTGATAAAGGGGTTTATTATATGTACATACTAGTGGCTAATAGTTTTATTGACATACACAAACTGAACACAAATGCCAGAATCTCATTAAGTAGCGACAGCGGTTATAAATGTTCCTTGCTTGGATTAAAAAAAAACAAAGAGAGAAAAAAGGCAGAAGCTGTCTTTTGTTAGAAGTTAGTGCCTGGATGAAAAGTAATGAGAAATAATGGACAACAATCTCTTAGGGCAATTTAATATGATGAGGATCAATAGACAATGATGTGCAGTAATAGGCACTGATCTCTGAGGGTCCTTTTTATTTGTAACCATTTCTTGATGACATTTCTACTATAGACGATCGATGACAGGTAGAATATGCTCTTTTACTTTGCACAGCAAATTGCAATCCTGAGAAGAAAGTTATTATGGGATGCTATTTTGGAATACATAAGAAATATTAGCAGCCATGTATATATTATAGTTAGAAATAAATAAAACTTTTAGCCGAGGTATTCCTGCCCATTAACAGCTGGCAAAATTAAAAGTGAGCTTCTAAAAAGAGGGAACGATTTGCATACAGTTATTACCGTACTGAGACTCAACAATGGAACCAGTGGCTAATAATATTAGGCCTAATTACCTTTGGAACAGTATAACATTAGAGAGAAAAGTTTAGATGAAAGAGTTACCGGTAACACTTAAAGTGCCTATTAAAAAATATCTAGCCCTGCATAGCAATAGAGACTTTTTTTTGTGCAGGATTTTCTTCTATATTTAATGCTAAAGGAATGCAGAGTGTATTTTATACACACAGAGGGTCTATAGTTTTCATCTGGGATCAGTGGTGGTATTTCAGTGAACAGATTTTGCCACTGACTCAATTTTCCTGCAGCAGAAACTTAACTTTTTAGTTATTTTAGTTTATTTGTTATTTGTGTTCTGTTGTTATATACAATATTTGTTAATTCTACAATAATTTTTGCTATTGTTTTTGGCATAAGAACAGCTCCTTGATAGTTAAAAGCAGCTTCTTCACCCTCGGGAGTGTATATGTATACGTACAGTGGGGAAAATAATTATTTGATCCCCTGCGGATTTTATGAAAGTTTGCACACTTATGCCGCATACACACGATCGAACAATCCGACAACAAAACCGTGGATTGTTTTCCAACGGATGTTCACTTAAACTTGTCTTGCATACACACGGTCACACAATTGTTGTCGGAAATTCCGATTGCCAAGAACGCGGTGACGTACAACACTACAACGAGCCGAGAAAAATGAAGTTCATTTATTCCGAGCATGCGTCGAAATGATTCCGAGCATGCGTAGGATTTTTGTGCGTCGGAATTTGATACACACGATCGGAATTTCCGACCACAACTTTTGTGGTCGGAAAAATAGAGAACCAGCTCTCAATCATTTGTTGTCGGAAATTCTGACAGCAAATGTCCGATGGAGCCTACACACGGTCAAAATTTCCGACAACAAGCTCCCATCGAACATTTGTTGTCGGAAATTCCGATCGTGTGTACGCGGACAATACAAATAAATGAAGGGTCTATAGATTTTATCATAGGTGTATTTTAAATGATAGAGACAGAATATCAACCAAAATTCCAGAAAAAACAAATGATATAATAATAATAATAATAATAATAAAAATAATAATAAATTGAGTTTCAGTTCAGTGAGTAAAATAAGTATTTGACCCCTAAGCAAAACTTGACTTAGTACTTGGTGGAGAAACCCTTGTTGACAAGCACAGTGGCAAGACGTTTCTTGTAGTTAGTGACCAGATTTGCACACATCTCAGGAGAGATTTTGGTCCACACTTCTTTACAGATATTCCCTAAATCCTTAAAGAGGAAGTAAACTCAGATGGGTTTTACTTCCTCTTTTTTCCCCAGCTTTCCCCTGCAAAGGAAAGGCATAATGGGCTAGTATAGATCGCATACTAGCCCATTATATGGCACTTACCTGCAAACGAAGCCCACATTGTCTCCGCTGGGGGCCACATCCATCTTCGCCCCTCTTCCTTCTGGGGCCGTGGACTCCAGCTCTGTGACTGGCTGGAGTCACGTGACGTTACTCTCGCACAACGCTCGAGAGCCATCAGTCACGGCACTTGCTAGTGAAGGAACAGCTCGGAGGGCCGTTCCTTCACAGCGCATGCACCGATGACGTTGGTGCAAGCTTATATGGTAAGTATCTCCTAAACGTGCAGGTTTAGGAGATATTTACAGTACCTACAGGTATACCTTATTATAGGCTTACCTGTAGGTACAAGTGGTGTAACTTGTACCTACAGGCAGGGCCGTCTTTAAGACAGGGCAAAAGGGGCAGCTTCCCTGGGCCCATCATTGTTGTGGGGCCTAAAGCAGCTGCCTCAAACTTGCCAACTATCCCAGTTTATATTCCCTTTCCCCTTGAATTTTTAGTCCTGTGCTGTGTCCCGCTATCTCAATGTGAAGTTCTGTTACTGACCAGCTCTGCCCTATTGCTGTGTACAAATGACTCACCTGCAGACCTTGTGTTTACATGTAAATAACCTGCATTGATATGTAAATAGTGGCAGCATGAATATATAAAAATCCGCGGACAGGCGGCATTGTTATGTAAATAAAGACGGCATTCATATGTATATCATGCCCACCGAGGTCATATCCATCATAACTTCTGCTGAATGCTGCCCCCTGGGGAGATAAAGGGGCATGCTTGAAAGTCCTGCCTGCCAGATGCGTAAAGGTGTAATTAACAATTAATGGCACTACTGTGTATCTGCTAAAGAACAGCATGTTTCTGTGGTGTTATGCCTCGTACACACAACCGGTTTTCCCGGCAGGAAAAAACGACGCTTTTCCCGACGGGATTCCTCTCAAGCCTGCCTTGCATACACACAGTCACACAAAAGACCTCTGAACTTTTGACTGCCAAGAACGCGGTGACGTCAAAGACTACGACGAGCCGACAAAATGACGTTCTATGCTTCCGCGCATGCATCAAATTGTTTACGAGCATGCACGTTTTTTTTCCCCTCGGGAAAGCATACAGACGACCCGTTTTCTCGGCAGGATTTTTTTCCTGACGGGAAAATAGAGTTCTCTTTTTTTTCCCGCAGTTTTCCTGTCGGGAAAACTGCGATATAGCCAAAACCTGTCGTGGCAGTTTTTCCGAAGGGAAAACCGGTTGTGTGTACGAGGTATTAGGATAATGATTTTGAATCCGTTCCCAACACACACAAATGTGAACGCAGGCTAAATGTCTCAGTTACATTGGTGGTCACTGTAAATCTCCTTATTACATTGGGGCTTGGTGCACAATCCATTCTTTCACACTAGTGCAAGTGTGAAGGTCCCCCTAACATTGGCAGTCAGTGTAAATCCCTTCTTACATTGGTGGTTACTGTGAATGCTCTTATTACGTTAGTGGTCAGTGTAAGTCTCCATTACATTGGTGGCCAGTGTAGAAACTCCTCTTTATATTGGTAATCGGTAAAAAAAACACTTCAATACAGGCCACTTTCACCTCCTTCCTGCCCAAAACATTTTTCAGCTTTCAGCGCTGTCACACTTGAAATTTTTATAATTTTTTCCCCACAAATAGAGCTTTCTTTTGGTGGTAATTGATCACCTCTGCATTTTTTATTTCTTGCGCTATAAACAAAAGAAGAGGGACAAGTTTGAAAAAAACACAATATTTTTTACTTTTTTCTATAATAAATATCCATTTTTTTGTTAAACAAATTTTTTTCCTCAGTTTAGGCCGATATGTATTCTTTTACATAATTTGTCTACGCAATAAGCGTATATTGATTGGTTTGCGCAAAAGTTATAGCGGCTACAAAATAGGGGATATACAGCATTTTTACTTTTTTTTTCCACTAGTAATGGCGGCGATCGGCGATTTTTATCGTGACTGCGATATTGCGACGTTCACATCAGACACCTTTGACACATTTTTGGGACAATTCACATTTATACAGATATCCCTGCTATAAAAATGCATTGATTACTGTATTAATATGACTAGCAGGGAAGGGGTTAACACTAGGGGGCGATCAAGGGGTTAAATGTGTTCCCTAGGGAGTGATTCTTACTGTGGGGGGAGGGGACTGACTGGGGGAGGTGACCGATCTGTGTCCCTATGTACAAGGGACACTCCATCAGTCTCCTCTCCCTGACAGGACGTGGATCTGCGGTCCTGTTCAGTTACTGGGCAATCGCGGGTGCCCGGCGGCCTACGCGGCCGCCGGGCTCACGCATCGGGTCCCCAGTGACGTGGCAGGCATGCACGCGCCCCCTAGTGGCTCGGCAAGGCCCAAACATCATATGACATCCGCCCAGAACCAGAGGGTCTTCGTCCCGCCGTCATTTGACGGCGGGCGGTAGACAAGTGGTTAAACTGGTGATGAGTGTAAATCCCCACTTACATTGGTGGCCGCCAGTGTAGAAATCCCCCTTTATTGGTTGTTGATGAAAAAACTCCATTACATTGGTTGTCAGTGTAGATTTTCCTTTACATTTTTAGTAAGTGCAGAATTGCCCTTACACTGGTGGTCAGTGTAAATCCCCCTTTAGATTGGTGTTCGGTGTAGAAGTGTCACCTTACATTGGTGGTCAGTACAAATCTTCTCGACCATGGTTGTCAGTGTAAATTCCCCCTTACATGAAGGTCTTTGTATATTCCCCTCTTATACTGGTGGTTGGTGTAAATGCTCCTATTACATTGGTGCCAGTGTAGAAATCCCTCTTATATATTGGTGGGTGGCGTAAAATTTCCCATTACATGGTGGTCAGTGCAAATCCCCCCTCACATTGCTGGTCAGTGCAAATCCCCCCTCACATTGCTGGTCAGTGCAAATCCCCCCTCACATTGGTGGTCAGTGTAAATCCCCCCTAGCGTTGGTGGTCATTGTAAATTCCCTGTTACATTGGTTGTCAGCATAGAATCCACCAATACATACTTGCCAAAGATTTCCAGCTTTGCTCTACATGATTCAGAATTTGCCACAGTGTACTGCCTCCTAATTAATTCCATCCTCCCACTACTGTCACTGATCCCCCCATCCACCCCACAGCATTGCCACTGATCACACACCCCCCTTCCCCCAGAATTGCCACTGATCCCAGGAGTCCTAGGATCCCTAGGAGTTTTCTATTTATTGATGAGTCCCCTCACCTCCCCAGTCCATGGTGTGCAGACAGTGAAGAGATGATGTGCTGTAACCTTTAGCAACCAATCAGTGAGCAGTAATGATGTGCACTAACCTCTTGCAACCAATTATTGAGCGGTAAGGATATGTAGTAACCTCTAGCAACCAATCAGTAAGCAATAATAATGTGCAGTAACCTCTAGCAACCAATTAGTGAGTGATAAGGATGTTTAGTAACCTCTAGCAACCAATCAGTGAGCAGTATTGATGTACAGTAATCTCTAGAAACCAATCAACAAGCAGATGTCATGTGCTATAACTCTAGCAAATAATCAGTGAGCCATAATGTGTGCTGTAACCTCTAGCAGCCAGTCAGTGAGCGGTAATGATACAGTGTAACCTCTGACAACCAATCACAATCGCTGCCTGATCTGATTGAGTAAACTATTTTTTGTATGTCTCAGAGCAGGTGGAGAACGAAATTGCATGGAGGAGGGCCAAGAAAATGTTTGCCCTGGGTCCAAACAATTTTAAAGTCGGCCCTGGGTGAGGGTAATCACACCCTATTTATACAAACAGGTAAATAACAAATTTTATGACTGAACATGTGAAATATCCAGCTGAGCTTGTCATTCGATTAGTGTTCACACTAGTACATACATTTGCAGTTGCAATCTTTATTTTACTTCCACTTTTTAGGAGGGTTGTGAGTATGGTCAGGCTGGGAGCCTGGGGCCCGCCGGAAGAAATGAGAGTGGAGACCCACCTTACACTGGTGTACACAGTGCTTCATTGCAAATAGTAGGTGTGGATTGCTGTGTAGGTGTGTAAATACTGTAATTTTCCGGGACATGGTTTGATGGTGACAAGTCTACACATTATACTTAACCACTTGCCGCAGAATGATGGCGGCAAAGTGGTTGTGTTATCCTGATCAGATGTCATATGACGTGATCAGGATAATGGAACCGGCGCACCCCTGCAGGGGCGCGCAGGACGGCTATCGGAGGTGCTGTGTGTCAGTCTGACACACAGCAACTCCGATCGTGGTATGAAGCCTCTGACAGAGGCTTCTTACCATGTGATCAGCTGTGACCAATCACAGGTGATCATCGTGTGAACCAGGAAGTGGTTCACGCTGACAGGGAGAGCCGATCGGCAGCTCTCCCTGTCAGAGGGGGGTCTGTGCTGATAATCAGCACATTGATTATCCTCACAGTCCCCATCAAAAGGTGCCCATCAGCTGCCAATCAGTGCCCATGACCTGCCAGCTTGTCCCCATAATAAATGGATGCCAGTACCGATCAGTGCCCACAACAGTGCCCAAAAAAGTGCCAATCAGTGCCCCATCAGTACTGCCTGTCAGTGCCCCATCAAAGTGCCAATCAGTGCCACTTACAAATGCCTGTCAGTAGCTCCTCATCAGTGCTGCCTATCCAGTGCCACCTATCAGTGCCCATCAGTGCCGCCCATCAGTACCGCTCCGCCAGTGCCGCCTATTAGTGTCCATCTTTTTTTTTTCTAATTGTCTGTCTTTTTTTATTTATAGCGCAAAACTTAACCGCAGAGGTGATCAAATACCACAAAAAGAAAGCTCTATTCGTGGGTACAGTGTTGCATGACCGCGCAATTGTCATTCAAAGTGCGACAGCGCTGAAAGCTTAAAATTGCCCTGGGCAGGAAGGGGGGAAAGTGCCTGGTATTGAAGTGGTTAAAGAGGCGTTTCGCCCCCTCAAGAAAAAAATCAAAGTTAACAGCTACAAATACTGTAGCTGCTGGACTTTTAATATTAGGACACTTACCTGTGCAGGGTTCCCATGATGTCGGCACCCCAGCCGATTTTCGGATCGGCTCTCGGGTGCTGCCGCCACCATTCATGTTAAGGGAAACCGGCAGTTAACCCTTTCCGCTTCACAGTCGGTTCCCTAATGCGCATGCGGTGCAATGGGGTGTGGTTGTGTCCCTGCCCCTATTTTCTGAGAAAAAAAGCCCTGACTATAACACATTACATACTAAACAACTAATTTGCTGGACAAGTCCCATTTTCTAGTATGTAGTCTTGTGATTGCTGTATCACTGGCTATGTCTCAGGATCACAGTGCAAGGCTCACGGAGGGCAGGGCTGCCATCAAGGGGATACAGGGGCTGTATAACTTGTTAAATCAAGTTATAACTTTACATTATACATACCTCCCAATTTTAAAACATAAGAGGGAACACACAATTATGTGCCTTGCAATGTGTACTGGCTGTTAAAGGTGTTTCCTTCAATAGAGTCTGAGCTTACTCACCATTATACACTTCACATACATGCTGCAGTCCTTGCACCTACAAAATACCCCTAATTATTTTTGCCACAAGCAGGGGCGTTGCTAGGTCTACAAAAGATCTGAGGCTAGAGCCCATAGCAATGAAGTAAAGAAAGTCAAACGCTTAGGTGGGCATACACATGTATATAATATACATCTGTGTATGCATATATATATATATATATATATATATATATATATATATATACATACATGTAGCGGGTGTTACATTTGGGGGACAGGTGTCTGAGTGTAATCAGGCTCAGATGCACTATTGTTGAGTGTTTCTCAACTCCAGTCCTCAAGGCGCACCAACAGGTCATGTTTTCAGGATTTCCCTCAGATAAAACAGCTGTGGTAATTACTAAGGCAGTGAAACTGATCAAATCACCTGTGCAAAATAATGGAAATCCTGAAAACATGACCTGTTGGTGCACCTTGAGGACTGGAGTTGAGAAACACTGGTCTATGGACCATATTTTCCTGTGGTGTATGTAGCGCACACCCTCTCCCCAGTCCCCTCTATTAAAGTTTTCCAACTCGCACTGTCTCTGGTCTATGGTCTAGGGGTATGATAGGGGAGGGAGAGGGGTGAGCTACGCCAGGCTTCCACCACAGGTGTGTATGTGGTCTCAGCAATGTCTCTTGTTACCTTCGGGTCTGTGCTGTGCATCGGATCCTCCCCCCAAGAGTCTCCTTAAACCTTGTCCGCCAGAAATTGAGCCACACACCGTCAAAGTCCAACACTCCTTTATTTAGAACATAACATGGACTCCCTTGGCTATAGAACAGAAAAGGAGATGTGTGTACGAATAGGCCCAGACACAAATTCGATCCTCCACTCTCCTCTAAAGAGTGGGTTATGGTCTCCGCACAAGGGGAATTTCCTTCCGGACGGTCTCCGACAAGAGACTCACCCGTCACCGGCAGTATGCTGCACCGGGTCTTCAGATGAGGAGCTCTTCCCGGACCATTACGCCCACCTCGGATTCAGGCATCCATCCCCGGAGTGCCTTAGGATCCTTCCCTCGCGGAACTCAGTGTTGGGCACCGAGCTCCGGACCTCCATCTAAGTACCTCACCCCAAGACTAAAGGTGCCTGAGGTGGAATACGATCTCCGGTGGTCCTCTAGGCCTAGGCCGCCTAGAGGACGAACACGAACCACCGTCCGCAAGCTGAAGGTGCCTGGGACGAAGACCCCGTGACCAAGATGGCCGGCCCCTTTATACCCTCTCCCAGCAAGCACGGTGGGTTCCCCGCCCCACCATACCGCCGCCGGGAGTGGACAAAATGGTGGCTCAGCACACAGCGATATCCGTCCGTCAGCCCATGGTGACAGCGCCACCCAGTGGGCCGCCGGAACACACCACCGATGTCACTGAAAGATTCAAAAATTACCCCGGGAAAGTAAGTACCCGCTACATGTAGATCAATGGTGCCTAGTTCCCTGCAGTCTATAGGTGGCGCTGTCGCCATAGACTGGGGTTGAACCATCGTTGTAAGGTTGTACCTTTTTGTGTCCCCTCTCGGCGGTGGTACAGCGGGGCTGGGAACCCGCTGTGCCTGCTGGGAGGGGTTATAAAAGGGGCGGCCATCTTCCACACGGGGTCCAATTCCCAGGCACCTTCAGCCCGGGGCTGCTGTTCCGGTTTGTTCGCACCCAGGTGCCCTCGGCCTGGGTGTAGGGGATTGAATGCCATCCCAGGCACCTTCGGCCTGGGGTGAGGTACTGCTTGAGAAGGCCTGGGGCCCAGTATCTTCGACTGGGTCCTGCGAGGGATCGAGGAATCCTAGGGGTCCACGAGTGAGGGAACCCGAATCTAGGACGAGGGGGACCAGAGAGGTTACCCTTCCCGAAGACCCATTGCAGTAATTTGGTGATGGTGGGGCCTCTGGTGACCGTCCGGATGGATGTCTTTTCCCTGACAGGGGTCGCAACTTTTTGAAGGTAGACCAGGCTTTCATGGTCTGTGGCAGGGACCCAACGTGAATCAGGTCGGTGGCAGAGACCCAACAATCATGGTCTGTGGCAGGGACCTTACTTCACCCGGTTCGTGGCAGGGACCAACCTCACGGTCGGTGGCAGCGACTGTGCGCCATAACTGTTGTGAAATCCTAACAGTTTAGTTTCATTGATAGGATTGTGCCTGGACCTCCTTCCCACTTTGTTCTGAACTGTTCTGTGTCTAACCAGTCGCTCTCAAAGGACTATTTATTGCTCTGAAGAATAAATAAGTGTTGGACTTTCAGTGGTGTGGAACTTGACTTTCTGGGAGCTAAAGGGTCCTACCTCCACCTGCGTTGAGGGTGGGAATCATCCTCAAGGGAAGTTTTGGCTCTGGACAGGGACACAGGCCTGAAGGTAAAAGGTTATAGCTCACACCTCTGCACACAAGAGGATACGAGCTGGTGGTGCGCCACACTCTCCTCCCTGGTCCCATAAACGAGAGCCATTGACCGAGAAGAGAAAGAGGGAGTGAGAGGTGAGGTATATATATGTGTAGCGGGTGGTCATATTTAGGGGAAGCATGTGAGTGGTAACGGGCTCAGATGAAATAATTGTTAGGATTCATGGACCAATTTATGCCAGTGGAGATATCAATGGTGTCCAGTTCCTCTGGGTCTATAGGTGGAGCTGTCACCATTAGTGATGTCGCGAACATAAAATTTTCCGTTCGTGAATGGCGAACGCGAATTTCAGCAAATGTTCGCGAACGGGCGAACCCGGCGAACCGCCATAGACTTCAATAGGCAGGCGAATTTTAAAACCCACAGGGACTCTTTCTGGCCACAATAGTGATGGAAAAGTTGTTTCAAGGGGACTAACACCTGGACTGTGGCATGCCGGAGGGGAATCCATGGCAAAACTACCATGGAAAATTACGTAGTTGACGCAGAGTCGGGTTTTAATCCATAAAGGGTATAAATCACCTAACATTCCCAAATTGTTTGGAATAACGTGCTTTAAAACATCAGGTATGATGTTGTATCGATCAGGTAGTGTAAGGGTTATGCCCGCTTCACAGTGACAGACCAAACTCTGACAGACCAAACTCTGACAGACCAAACTCCCCGTTTAACGCACCGCAAACAACTGCAAACAGTCCATTTGCACAACCGCAAGGCCTTAGATGATCACCTTAGATGATCACAAAGAAAATTAATGTTTTTTCTATGCAAAATTATCCAGCCGATCGCTTTTGGTCTGTTCACAATGAAGCAACGACCTTATCATCTGGGGTGTGCCAACATTGCCATTGCCAACACACTCATAGAGGTGGTCGCTTCATTGTGATACGCAAGCCCCTTCACCACAACAAGGTAACGATCACAAAGGGGAATTGACACATGTATGTGCTTTTTTTTTGTTTTGTTTTTGCAGCCACAGTGCAGCACCAGAGGCCAGAAAAATTAGGCATGTACACATGCCTGAAAAACTAGGTATTGTTGCAGCCGCTGCTGTAGCAGCGGCCAGAAAAATTGATGTTTTCCAGGCAGGAAGTGCCCTAAAACATTGCAGCTTGAACCCTAGTTGGTGGCGGATAAGTCACGCAAGTCATCCGGCATGCAGAGATAAAATACAGCACTGTCAGTCCCTTCGGTATCCATGCCTCATTCATCTTAATAAAGGTGAGGTAATCTAGACTTTTTTGACCTAGGCGACTTCTCTTCTCAGTGACAATACCTCCTGCTGCACTGAAGGTCCTTTCTGAAAGGACACTTGAAGCGGGGCAGGCCAGAAGTTCTATCGCAAATTGGGATAGCTCAGGCCACAGGTCAAGCCTGCACACTCAGTAGTCAAGGGGTTCATCGCTCCTCAGAGTGTCGATATCTGCAGTTAAGGCGAGGTAGTCTGCTACCTGTCGGGCGAGTCGTTCTCTGAGGGTGGACCCCGAAGGGCTGTGGCGATGCGTAGGACTTAAGAAGCTCCGCATGTCCTCCATCAACAACACATCTGTAAAGCGTCCTGTCCTTGCCGGCGTGGTCGTGGTAGGAGGAGGATTACTTTCACCTCTTCCCCTGTTAGATTCCCGTTCTGCTGTGACATCACCCTTATACGCTGTGTAAAGCATACTTTTTCATTTATTTTGGAACTGCTGCATCCTTTCCGACTTCCGGTAATTCGGTAACATTTCTGGCACTTTCTGCTTATACCGGGGGTCTAGTAGCGTGGCCACCCAGTACAGGTCGTTCTCCTTCAGCCTTTTTATACGAGGGTCCCTCAACAGGCACGACAGCATGAAAGACCCCATTTGCACAAGGTTGGATGCCAAGCTACTCATGTCCCGTTCCTCGTCCTCACTGATCTCACTGAAGATCTGTTCTTCCCCCCAGCCACGTACAACACCACGGGTACCAGATAGGTGACAACGAGCTCCCTGGGATGCCTGCTGTGGTTGGTCTTCCTCCTCCTCCTCAAAGTCACATTCCTCCTCTGACTCCTCTTCCTCAGACTCCTCTTCCAGCGTTGCCGCAGGTCCAGCAAGCGAAGCTGATAAGGCTGTTTCTGGTGGTGGTGATGGTGACCACAACTCTTCCTCTTCCTCTTCACGCTCATCTATGGCCTGATCCAGCACTCTTCGCAGGGCACGCTCCAGGAAGAAAACAAATGGGATGATGTCGCTGATGGTGCCTTCAGTGCGACTGACTAGGTTTGTCACCTCCTCAAAAGGACGCATGAGCCTACAGGCATTGCGCATGAGCGTCCAGTAACGTTGTCACACACAACTTTGCCGATCTCCAGTTGGTGCGGAGTCAGCCACTGATCCACCTGTGCGTTCAGGGCGGACAGGAGTGCTGGTCCGGTGTGACTCTCTGATTTCAGGCAAGTCAACCCCAAGACGGCGTGACACTGTCGTATCCGGGATGTGGAATAGCCCCTGGGGAGCTGGGGGGGTGCAGTTGATGTGGAGCAAGACGCAGCAGCAGAAGAGGACTCAGCCGAGGAGGTTATCAAAGAGGATGGAGTAGGAGGAGTAGAGGAGGTGCCAGCAGGCCTGCCTGCAAGTCGTGGCGGTGTCACCACCAACTCCTCTGCAGAGCCACGCATTACATGCTTGCAGCCGTCAGCAGGTTTACCCAATGCGCAGTGTAGGTGATATACCTGCCCTGACCGTGCTTTGCAGACCAGGTATCAGTGGTCAGATGGACCCTTGCCCCAACACTGTGTGCCAGACATGCCATGACTTCCTTTTGCACAATAGAGTACAGGTTGGGGATTGCCTTTTGTGAAAAGAAATTTCGGCCGGGTACCTTCCACTGCGGTGTCCCAATAGCTACAAATTTTTTGAAGGCCTCAGACTCCACCAGCTTGTATGGTAAAAGCTGGTGGGCTAAGAGTTCCGACAAGCCAGCTGTCAGACGCCGGGCAAGGGGGTGACTCTGTGACATTGGCTTCTTACGCTCAAACATGTCCTTGACAGACACCTGACTGTGGGCAGATGAGCAAGAACTGCTCAAGGCGAGAGACGTAGTGGCGGATGGTTGAGAGGGGGCAAGGAGGACAGCAGTGGTTTATGTGTCTGAAGATGCTGGACCAGGAGGAGGATGGTGGCTTTGAGCTTGTGTGCTGCTTGTACTTGTCATCATGTGTTGATTCCATAGGCGTTTGTGATGTGCGATCATGTGCCTTCGCAAAGCAGTTGTACTTAGGTGGGTGTTGGATTTCCCACGACTCAGTTTCTTTTGGCACAGGTTGCAAATGGCATCGCTGTTATCAGAGGCAGACACACAAAAAAAATGCCACACTGCTGAGCTTTGCAATGACGGCATTCTGGTGGTGGCAACAGCTTGCATTGATTGGCGTGCTGTCTGGCTGACCCCGGGTGCCGATACATGCTGTCTGACTGTGCCACTAGCTCCTTGCGACGACCTACCCCTGCTTCCAACTCGTCTCCTCCTCCTCTCTGTCTCCCCATCTGAACTTTCCCCCTGTTCTTCTTCTCTTCGAGCAGGCACCCACGTGACATCCACATCGTCATCATCAACCGCTTCACTTGTATCTGACAACTCAGCAAAGGAAGCAGCAGCGGGTACAACATCATCATCATCACACCGTACGTCCATGTGTGTAATGCTGCCTGACTGAGACATATCCCTTTTATCTACATCCTCTGGCAATAATGTTTGCGCATCACTCATTTCTTCCAACTCATGTGTAAATAACTCCTCTGACAGATCAAGTGAAGCAGCTGTGGTGCTAGTGTTGGTGGTGGCGGCAGGCGGGCGAGTGGGAACTTGAGAGGTGCCCGAAGCTGAGCTGGAGGAGGATGGTGCGTCAAGGTTCCGAGCGGAAGCTGTAGAAGATTGGGTGTCCTGTGTTAGCCAGTCAACTATGTCCTCAGAACTTTTCGAGTTCAGGGTACGTGGCCTCTGAACACTGGGCATTATTCTAGGGCCAAAGGGAATCACAGCACCACGACCACGACGGCCCCTGCGGGGTGGCCTGCCTCTGCCATTTTTTTTAGATTAGTTTAGTTTTACTATGCGTGCAAGCTACTGTGACACCAGATATGAGTGGCACTGTGCACTGGCAGAAGTTGGCAGAGTAGACGCTGTAGGCCTGACACACACGCTGGCAGGCAACTGACTGCTATTCTATTGCAGTCCAAAAATTTTTTTTTTTTTAAATGTAATCTACTGTGACACAAGATATATGAGTGGTGGCACTGGGCAAGTGGGCACAGTATACGCTGTGAGCCTGAAACACACATGCTGGCAGGCAACTGCAATTAGATTACAGAGGAAAAAAAAAAGCAGACTGATGTACTAGCCCTAAAAAGTGCTTTTTGGGGTGCTGTCAGGACGCTGTCCTTACAGCAGAGATCAGATGAGTCTTTCAGGACTGGAGTGGACACTGAATACACTGGCCTAGCTATAGCTTTCCCTATTAAATCAGCAGCAGATACACTGTCCCTCCTCTCACTAAGACTGCACACACACGCCGGCAGGCAACTGCAATTAAATTACAGAGGGAAAAAAAAGCAGACTGATGTACTCGCCCTAAAAAGGTATTTTTGGGGTGCTGTCAGGAGTGGACGCTGTCCTTACAGCAGATATCAGATGAGTCTTTTAGGACTGAAGTGGACACTGAATACACTGGCCTAGCTATAGCTTTCCCTATTAAATCAGCAGCAGATACACTGTCCCTCCTCTCACTAAGACTGCACACACACGCCGGCAGGCAACTGCAATTAAATTACAGAGGGAAAAAAAAAGCAGACTGATGTACTCGCCCTAAAAAGGTATTTTTATGTGTAAATAAAAAATTGGACGCTGTCCAATCAGCAGATATCAGATGAGTCTTTCAGGACTGGAGTGGACACTGAATACACTGGCCTAGCTATAGCTTTCCCTATTAAATCAGCAGCAGATACACTGTCCCTCCTCTCACTAAGACTGCACACACACGCCGGCAGGCAACTGCAATTAGATTACAGAGGAAAAAATAAATAAAAAATTATTTACTAGCCCTAAAAAGGTATTTTTGGGGTGCTGTCAGGAGTGGACGCTGTCCTTACAGCAAATATCAGATGAGTCTTTCAGGACTGAAGTGGACACTGAATACACTGGCCTAGCTATAGCTTTCCCTATTAAATCAGCAGCAGATACACTGTCCCTACTCTCACTAAGACTGCACACACACGCCGGCAGGCAACTGCAATTAGATTACAGAGGAAAAAAATAAAAAAATATTTACTAGCCCTAAAAAGGTATTTTTGGGGTGCTGTCAGGAGTGGACACTGTCCTTACAGCAGAGATCAGATGAGTCTTTCAGGACTGGAGTGGACACTGAATACACTGGCCTAGCTATAGCTTTCCCTATTAAATCAGCAGCAGATACACTGTCCCTCCTGTCACTAAGACTGCACACACACGCCGGCAGGCAACTGCAATTAGATTACAGAGAAAAAAAAAAAGGCAGACTGATGTATGTAGTAGCGCTAAAAATGGCTTTTTGGGGTGCTGTCAGGACGCTGTCCTGACAGCAGAGATCAGATGAGTCTTTCAGGACTGGAGTGGACAATGAATACACTGGCCTAGCTATAGCTTTCCCTATTAAATCACCAGCAGATACACTGTCCCTCCTCTCACTAAGACTGCAGCTTCAGAATGAATCTAAAATGGATGCTGTCCAGGAGGTGGGAGGGTCTGGGAGGGAGGGTATGCTGCTGATTGGCTGGAATGTGTCTGCTGACTGTGAGGTACAAGGTCAAAGTTTGCTCAATGATGACGAATAGGGGGCGGACCGAACATCGCATATGTTCGCCGGCCGCGGCGAACGCGAACAAGCTATGTTCGCCGGGAACTATTCGCCGGCGAATAGTTCGGTACATCTCTAGTCACCATAGGCCGGGGTTGAACCACCATTGGAGGGCTGTGCCCTTTGTGTCCTCTCGCGGCAGTAGTACAGCGGGGCAGGGAACCTGCTGTGCCTGTTGTGGGAGGGTATAAAGGGGGCAGACATCTTCCGCTCGGGGTCCACGCCCAGGCACCTTCTGCCTGGGTGTGAGTGATGGTGGTCTCCGGGTGTCCAAGGCCCGGAGACGGAGCTGCGGTCTCACCCCAAGCACCTTCGGTCTGGGGTGAGGTACTTTCTGGAGGTCTGGGGCCCAGTACCTTCGACTGGGTTCTACGAGGGATCCAGGGCTCCTAGGGCGTCCCCTGGTGTGGACGCCCAAATCTAGGACGGGGAGGCCAGGGAGGTGACCCTATCCGAAGACCCGGTGCAGTATTTGCTGGTGATGTTCTTTTCCTGACAGGGGCCATCGCTTCTAGAAGGTAGTTCAAGTTCTCACGTTCGGTGGCAGCGACTGTGTGTCAAGCCTGTTGGTGTTATACAGAATAGGAGAAAACCAAGTTCAAGTTTGTGCCTGGACCTTCCTTTCCCACCTCGTCTGAACTGCATAGCCCTGTACACACGATCGGATATCCTATGGATTTTCGTCCGATGGATTCTTTTCATCAGACAAACCGATCGTGTATGGGACCCATCGGTCTTTTTTCCATCGGTTTTAAAAAATAGAACATGTTTTAAATTTTTCCGATGGATAAAAAAACGATCGAAAACTTCGATCGTCTATGGGCAAGTCCATCGGATCAAAAACCCATGCGTTTGGAACGGTCGGTTTTTTGACTGATGGTGTGTGGGCAAGACTGATGGAAAACAGTTTCATCGGATATCCGATGGACAAATCCATCGGACGAAAATCCATAGGATATCCGATCGTGTGTACAGGGCTTCAGTGTTACAACCTGTCTGCTCTCACAGAGACTGTTTATTGCTACTAATAAATAAGTGTTGGACTTTCAGTGGTGTGGACAGTAACTTACTGAGAGCTAAGGGTCCTACCTCCACCTGCACGGACGGTGGGAATCATTCTCAAGAGAAGGTTTGGCTCTAAATGGAAACACAGACCTGAAGGTATAGTTTGATTAGCTCCATCTTTGCATACAGTATGGTGTGAGCTGGTGGTGCGCCACACTCTCCTCCCTGGTCCCCTAGACAATAGCCAAGAGTCAGAAGGGAGTAAAGGGTGAGGTCGCTACATATATATATATATAAATATATAAAATATCGCTACATATCTGAGTGCGGATCCCCCTTACATCAGGGTCCCCAGAGAGTCTCCCCCTTACAACAGGGTCCCCAGAGAGCCCCTTCCTTACATCAGGGTCCCCAGAGAGCCTCTTCTTACATCAGGGTCCCCAGAGAGCCTCTTCTTACATCAGGGTCCCCAGAGAGCCTCCCCCTTTCATTAGGGTCCCCAGAGAGCCCCTCCCTTACATCAGGGTCACCAGAGAGCCCCTCCCTTACAAGGGAAGTGGGTGCCCCCAGAGTTCTGTGCTCAGACCAATCGTATTTAATTTGTTCATAAACGACCTGGAGGATGGGGTAAACAGTTCAATCTCTGTATTTGTGGACAATACTAAGCTAAGCAGTGCAATAACTTCTCTGCATGATGTGGAAACCTTGCAAGAGGATCTGAACAAGTTAATGGGGTGGGCAACTACATGGCAAATGAGGTTTGATGTAGAAAAATGTAAAATAGTTCATTTGGGTGGCAAAAATATGAATGCAATCTACTCACTAGGGGGTGAACCTCTGGGGGAATCTAGGATGGAAAAGGACCTGGGGGTCTTAGTAGATGATAGGCTCAGCAATGGCAAGCTGCTGCTAACAAAGCAAACAGAATTTTGGCATGCATTAAAAAGGGGATTAACTCCAGGGATAAAGCGATAATTCCCACACTCTACAAGACTCTGGTCCGGCCTCACCTGGAGTGTGCTCTCCAGTTCTGGGCACCAGTCCTCAGGAAGGATGTACTGGAAATGGAGCGAGTACAGAGAAAGGTAACAAAGCTAATAAAAGGGACTGGAGGATATTAGTTATGAAGAAATGTTGCGAGCACTGAACGTATTCTCTCTGGAGAAGAGACGATTGAGAGGGGATAGGATTTAAATTTAGAAATACCGTACTGGTGACCCCACAATAGGGATAAAACATTTTTGCGGAAGGGAGTTTAATAAGACACGTGACCACCTGGAACTGGAGGCCTTTTTCCAAGAGGAATGGGCAGCTTTACCATCTGAGAAGGTAAAGAGCCTCATCCACAAATACCACAAAAGACTTCAAGCTGTCATTGATGTTAAAGGGGGCAATACACGGTATTAAGAACTGGGATATGTAAACTTTTGATCAGGGTCATTTTGGTAGTTTCTGTTGTCATTATGATTTAAAAAGAGTAAACACAGTTGATTGATAATAAATGGCTTCAGCCAAACACTAAGGCCCCTTTCACACTGGCACGTTTTTCAGGCGGTTTAGCGCTAATATTAGCGCTGTTATACCGTCTGAAAAAATCGTGCCCTGTAGTCTTCAATGTGAAAGCCCGAAGGCTTTCACACTGAAGCGGTGCGCTAGCAGGACTGCTCCAAAAGTCCTGCTAGCCGCATCTTTACAGCGGCGAAGGAGCGGTGTGTTCACCGCTCCTTTACCGCGGCTGCCCATTGAAATCAATGGGACACCGCGGTAATACCGCCCGCAAACCGCGGCAATTAGCGGGGGTTAAATTTACCCCACTAGCGGCCGCAAACCGCGGTAATAATGACGGTATAGCGGCGCTGAAAATCGCGCTATACCGCCACCGCACCTGCCCGCCCCAGTGTGAAAGGGGCCTAAGTATGAGTGAAAGAAATGTTTTTGTGTTATTCATATTCTCTGAAAAGTGGCCAAGAAATCATAAAATTCTGTCAGGGTATGTAAACTTATGAGCACAACTATATATATATATATATATATATATATATATATATATATATATATATAATGTATATGAATAGTTAGATAATACTATTTTCATATTTTGCTTTTATTTGAAAATTATGCCTTCTCTGTTTAGAACAAGCATGCACACAACTTTTAAATGTTCAGTTATCTGAGTAAGAGTGCACCTGAATTATAAATATATTGAAATGGAACATATCTCATTTTCCAAAATCATATGACTGGTAGCCCACAGAGGTAATGACATATCTCAAGGGACAGAGGGCTAAGGTCACTTCCTGGCAAAGTAGTATCAGTTGTCAACACATTCCAAACAAGTTATTAAAAACCCACAGATGGCATCCTAAATAGCAATGCTTAAGGCTGAATTAATTGTTGGCCTTTTTGGTAAAAAACACATAATTATATTAAACGTAGTACCATCATCCTGAACAGTATTGAGTAGAGGTAGGACTTAAGGGACCCCAAAACCTAAAAGACCAAAGCAAAAGGGGGGGCAGTAGGACTATTGTGGTACAAAGATGAGTAGGTAAACTCACAAAGAGTAGGTAGAGTAAAAATTTATAAATTTATTAACATAGTATCAAAAATAAAGGACATCAAACAACATAGACAATAAAATACAATACAAACATCGTGACAGACCATGCGTGTCACCGAGAGTGATAATCCCCTTTGGGAGGATTACGGTGGAGGTAGGGGTCACGAGAAGGGTTCTCAATGCTTAAGGCTGACAAGCTAGTGGAAGGACAATATTTATACAAGGTAATTCAACTTTGCATTCATTTTCTACCATATTGTTCCATTTTACAGAATATTCTTTGCACTCAGTCAATACCTTTACATGTTCTCATATCTAAGATTAGTAATTAGATCTTCAAAAAATATATTAAAATTAATAAATGGAAGGAATTCATACTTTTAAATTTATCGTAAGCTGTTTGTGTGTTTAAAGCGATAAACTCTTTTAGTGCATTGCTTTTAAACACCTATATTCTAAGTGTAGCGCTCCCCCCCAATATTTGGGGGCGCTATGTGTCTATTTAGGGGTAGTCTGGGCCAGTAGTTGGGCTTAGACCAATTGATATTTTGTTGTTGCTTCTGCTCTGGGTGTGATGCTGCCTGGTAGTAGTTTTCCCTGTTGCCTGTAGGTGGCACTGTCACCACCGGCATAGGTTGAACCACAGGGGGTATCACAGCACCTTGGGTGTTCTCTCTCGGCAGCCGTGCGGTGGGCGTGGTGAACCTGCTGTGCATGCTGGGAGGGGGTACATAAGGGACAGACGCCATTGGGGTTGGGTTGTCGTTCCTGGGGACCCATTGGTCCTGTACGTGCGCCTCGTGGCCCGTATGGCACGGGATGTGCGTGTTCTGGTCCCGGGCACCATCGCTGCTTCTTAGGCCCAGCTCTGCTCTGCTGGCTGGGGCCTATGTTCCAAGAAGGGATCCCAAAGCTACCTACCTATGGGGAGCCACGGTTTACGCGGCTTTCAGTTTTCTCGTCAAGAAAACTGGCAAGAAACTCGATGAGAAAAATAGAGAACCTGCTCTCTATTTTCTCGTCGAGATTCTCGTCGGCATGTTTCTCGACGAGAAAAGTGTGTGTGTGTACACTTACCTGTCGCCGTGGAAACCCGCGCATGCTCAAAATGACTTTGACTCATGCGCGGTAGCTTTCTAGGCATAGGTAGGGTGTAGCAAAATGGCGTCGACGGCATTGAATGTGACGAGCGCACGCTCGTCGTAGTCGATGACGTCACCGTGTTCGCTCCGTTCAAAGAACCGCGGGTTCTTTGAATCGAGCGTGTGTACACTCGGCCGGGACAAGTTTCTTGTCCAAGAATCCTGTCAAGAAAAACGACAATTTTTTTCCTGACGAGATTCTCGGCAGTGTGTACGAGGCTTAACTGTTTTTGGTTTTACATGGTGTGGACATTGGCTTTTCTGAAGACCTTTCTTACACCCCTGACAACAGAAGCCCTGAGGTAACTCGCAGACCCAACAAAATCCAGCAGCTCCCTTAATCTGGGTGTAAGTGCTACATAAGAAAGTTCTACATCCTATTTTCTGCTATCACTACTTATGTCTAAATGTGCAGCAGCCAAATTCCCCTTGTTCTTTACATCAGTTCCGTCTCCTTTTTTGGTGGCTACATATGTATTGCTGCAAGACGAATGGCACCACAATGCCCAGCACTGAAGTATGAGTGTTGCCATACATTTGGAGACAACAATTTATTTTTTTATTTTTTTAATGCAAATAAGCTCTGAGTTCACCTGGGCCTTCAAATGAGGGGTGCTGTTCCCAACCCCTGTCTCAACAGACATTTTCACATTGATTGCATGTAGTTTTCAATACTATATAGTGTGTGTTCTCCTTTATGTAATTTTAGTTGGATAGATTTCAGATTTTATCTGCTTGTTTTTTCTGCATAGTTCCTGTGCTGCAAAGGACAGCTGCTCGGCTGATTGCCCTTTACCCATGGGAGTTCATCAGCCTAAGGTTCTTTTTCCAGAAATTTAGGATCTGGGAAAAAACCCGTCATTTGAATTGTTTCACAGAAATACGTGTTTTCATCTTTTGCTTATTATAACTGTAAAGATTATTGAAATTTGATGTAAGCATCCTCTTTTTATAGCTTCCAGTGTAAGACATTAAAGGGTTAGTTCACCTTTATAAAAAAATCTGCCTATGCAGGTAAGAGGCGCCTATGGATAAAAACATTACCTTACCTTCTATTCTGGAGTCCCCTGTCGACACTCTTCGCTCCTCATGCCTTCAGGTGCCCCCTCAGCAATCCATGTGGTAAGAGGTACCCATGCAGGTGCGCTCCCAAGCTGGGCTGTGTGTGTCCATAGACACACCCCAAGCTGGGCTGTGCGCATCTATAGATACACCCCGCTTCCTCCTCACAACAGTTTGACTGACAGCAGCAGCTCTTGCTACTCATTGTGGTTAGGGGGAGGGTTGGGGAACAGGTAATGGGGTGTTTTTTTACCTTATTGCATAGAAAACTTTAGACTTTAAAAAAACTTTAACTAAAGTTGCCCTTGCTATAGGTTTATTTCATTTGCATACCTCCCAAAATCGAGTTGAAAATCTCCCCAATGTGATGCTCCCGCATTCTGTCTTGTACCTAGGACGTTGCTAAGATGCTCCCGCCAGTTGATGCTCTTCCCCATTATCACAGGAGCAGGCTGTCTCTCTAAATCAAAATCCTGACAATGCGTGTTCTCTCTCCCATCGCAGGAACTCTAAGCTCAGAACTGCTGCAGTGGAGGAGATTGCGTACCACAAGTGCGTGGAGGCTTGAATCGGAGGGAGCATGCGCCTGTGATGTGGCGGTGAGCAGTAGCCACTGGGAGTGTCTTAGTAATGTCCTAACAACAAGGCAAGAGTTTTTCTGCCAGGTTTTGAGAGGTACATAAGTGGCCTACAGCTATAGCAAGGACATTATTTAACAGAGCAGCACAGTTTGTTTTATCTACAGGCGCCAAAAAAGAGACAAAAAAGTCTGATCCATTTACTTCTTTTTCTAAAAAGCAAAAACGGTGTAGGGAGGAACTGAGCAGAAGCCAGTGTACCATGAAATGGTTACAATAATATAAATATGTGAATTAAGAGCTGTTGTATTCATGACAAGGAAAACATATCTACATTTCCTGCTGAGATAAGACATATGTGAAATGTACAAAAAATTAACACCAAACAAGTTTTACAGTAAACATTCTGAATTAGTGTGTGGTACTGGATTAGTCTAAAGCCTAGTACACATAAGCTGAATGTCGGGCGACATCGGCTAGTTTAATAAAAACTAGCCGACATTCGGCCCGTGTGTATGGCAGCCGATCCGACAAAAACCAGCAACCGACCGACTCCTGATCAGAGTGTTCTAGCAGGGGAGCCGATACAATAAAATAGCAGGGTCCCAATACTCTGCACAATAAAAGAAGACCTAAAACACTGGAGCAAACCCATTTATTCGTGGTTTGGACACACAACCATTCTCTAAATGAATGTCTTACCATGTCTTCTGTACATTCTTCAAGCTGTACCCACCCATTAAACTACCAACATCTTTCTCCCGATACTACAAACAAATGTGTTTCCCCTTTCCTATGGAAACAAGGTCATCCAAAAATCAGTTACGCTCAACTCGCAGTACCTAAATCCAAAGGAGGGATAGACCTCCCTGACACCCAATACAACTACTGGGCATGTCAATTAGCCTGTACAGTGGATTGGAATTTCCACTACAAGATCAAGGACTGCATAGAACTAGAGAAATATTTTTCCACTACACCTATTAACACCGCCCCCTGGCTACGTCACTACCATATCCCCAAAGACATACAAGAACACCCATAATAGGAAAATATATATAGTAGCGCTAAACTAAAACTAAATGGGATAGACAAAAAATATTTTGTCGTGCTTACTCCACCCCATGGATAGGGTGCATAAACCTCCTAATAGTACCAAATAAGTTCATAAGTATTAGTGAATGAACCTAAAACATAAATGACATATACCAAAAAATCAATTGGGATAAATAACCCAATACACATACAAATTACGTGAATAAACAACAGTGCATAAAGTGTCTTGAAAATGTGACACACTGGGATATTAGTCCATATGTGCGAAGTAAACTGTTTGAAAGTCCAAATCAATGCTGTGAAAAACACCTGTGCACAGAATAATTTCCAAATCCCCACCGTATTGGTCTGAAGACCGGAGTGACATCCACCACCATAAGCAGGTCAGCAGCTTACCAGAGCTAGTTGGTCCCCTGTTATGGAGGACCTAAAACCGCATATAGGCAATCCCAGCTAGGTAGTAATGGCTTCAGTGGCCACCTCTTCAATCGGCGCTGTCCACCATATAATCACAACTTGGCCGTGATGATGACATGCAAAAGAGGAGAAGGATACCTCGCTGGTGTAAAATCTTAGGGTTTATTGGATAAAAGATAGGATAAAAAACTTACAATAGTGTTGAGTAGGTACAGCCTTAAGCTCGCGGTGCCGGCCGGACACCGACGAGCAAACCCGTCCTCGGAGATCGAGCAGTGAGGGGATGACGTCAACACGCCGCTCGGTCCGCCCACAAGACAAGAACAATACAATACAATACAAGAACACCCACTCATAGGACCGACTCTACAATGCTTTAAAACAACTTGTTCCAAACTCTGAATTTCCAAAGTGCCCGGTCCGATGACACCTGTCTTGATGAACCCAGAGTTCCAACCGGGAATGACCAAATGTTTCTTTTCGGGACGGGGACCGGATTCAGGGCTGAGACTCCACCACCTCTTCAGAGCAGGCTCTCTCCTTGAGCCTGACCACATTAAAACACAATGGCCTGACTCTCAACTAACCCCTTGGACCTACATGCAACTTAGACATTTCGCTCAATCCCTACAATGCTCAGCTCCAACTTCACACCCCCCTTACCCCCTATGAGAGACTATGCTCTGCAACCAACCCCATACAACATGTAATTTCTATCCTCCATAGCACACTATGGGCAGATAAACATGCTGACGCGGGGAAAGCTTGCAAAACATGGACTCAAGACTTACAATTAGATCTGACTGAAGAAAACTGGGAGCTTATTCATTGTTATGTCCACAAAGGTTCTATAAACGTATCTTTTTAGGAAAACAACTATAAAATCCTATCCCGTTGGTACAGGACACCTTCCCTACTCCGTAAATTTGATCTGAATACTTCTGACCGATATTAGAGGTGCCAACAAGCAGAAGGAACTCTCCCACACATCTGGTGGGATTGTCCCAGCATCCAACCATTTTGGAAGGAAGTACACAATAAAACAACCCGGTTAACAACCTACCCCTTAGATTTTACCCCAGCACAATACCTTCTCCACCACTCATCATCCCCCCTTCACCTCTTACTCTAAATCTCTGGCCATGATGATGGTGAATGCAGCCAAAATGTGCATACCAGTACTTTGGAGATCATCTAAAACCCCTTCCATCCATGTCCGATTGGTACAAACAAATTAATAAGATAGCAGAGATGGAACAATTAATATCTGTGTCAAAAGACTCTCTTTCTAAATTCACCTTCTTTCCCCCTTCTCTGCTTTCTCTCTCTACTCCCACTGACCCCCGATAATTACAACTTTTTCACACATATTTCCTTAACTGGAACATCATGCTTACTTAAATACGACTCAATGTCTTGCAAATCCTGTTCATCTGCAACCCAGCAGAATAGTATTACTTTTAAAGCATATCCCAATACCACATCGTTCCTCTGACTCCAGAACTCTCTTAAATCTTGCAGTACTGATCCCATCACCAGGGGCCTACCTGTGCAGGTCGGGGACAGGTCTAGGATGATGGCCATATATGAAACAATCATAGATAACCTGTTGTTCACAGCCACGAATCACTGTAACGAATCTGGCATAACTAGTACATAAGCAATACCCAGTTCAAACCTGTACTTTACTATTAAAAACACAGGCCTATCTACACACCACCAAGCACATCTGTTAATTTGCAAAATATTGTTACAAGGTGAACAGCTGTCTTATTATTCTATATTCCGTTCATATTCTACGCATAACATCTAAATGCCATAAGATATGCTGAATTGTTCAACTAAGACATTGTATCCCTTATGGATTTTGTATACCCCACCCTTATTTCTGTATTACCCTCTTTTCTTTTGTTTCATAAACTTTGGTTTGGAATAAAAAAAAGAACAACAGTGGAGATCACTGTACTAACATTGGATTGTTAGTACATCGGCTCCGACCAGAGCTCTCAGATTTTTTTCATTCAACCCAGCGAAAAAAAAAAACTAGTAATGTGTAGCAGGCTTAAGACTGCCCATATACAAGTAATTTTTACATTCAAGCAGCAGGTTGAACAAAAGAAAAGGACTCCCCCATCCACACACTTATCAGCCCTGCTGGCTGTAACTGGCATTGCTGATCGGTAGAGGAATTTCGAACAGGCTAGTTGTACACATGTCAATTTATAGATCGACGTGTACAACCAGCCTGCTTCTACCTGGATCGAAATTCGGCCGATCCATGTATGGCTTAAAGTTGAAAAAAACTGTTACATTCCGACACTTGCCGGCGATGTAACAGTCCCAGTTGCTTGTGCTCTTAAGTAAACTGTCAAACCATCAAATTTCTGGTGTTATAACTGAGGACATGTGCAGCATCATGGCAGCTGAAGACCAGAGGCTAAGATGGCAGCTTCCTTGACTGAAAATGTTAGGAGGGTTTAGTTCCACTTTAAGGGCTTCACACCAGTAGCTGCATTGATCATACAGTCGCTGGTGTGCAGTAGGAGGACACTGTGGCGAAATGCTGATCTTGGCACACTGCACTATTCACTATTTAATTTTTTCTTTTAAGTTATTGAAATGTCACAAGCGGCATTTCTTTAAAGTGATTGTAAAGTCTTGTTTTTTATTTATTTTTAAATAACAAACATATCATACTTAGTGGCCCCGATCCTTGGCTTCTGGGGTCCCTTGGTGGCTCTCGCGGCTCCTCCCTGCATCAGATAACCCACCTAGGAGAAGCTCTCTCCCGGGGGGTTACCTTGCGGGCGTGCTCCCGAGTCCAGCATTTGCGTCCATAGGCACGAATGCCAGACTCGGCCCCGCCCCCTCCGGCGCCCACGTCATTGGATTTGATTGACAGCAGCGGGAGCCAATGACTGCACTGCTATCAATCTATCCAATCAACCCCGTGGAGAGAGGGACATTCGGGGCTCAGGTAAGTAAAACGGGGGGCTGGGGGGCCGGGGGGCCGGTCACTGCCAAAAGTTTTTTCACCTCAATGCATAGGATGCATTAAGGTGAAAAAACATGAGGGTTTACAACCCCGTTAAGTTCTGTTCAGACAGTGGTGCTGGGATGTGGTTGTTTCGGCTGCAACCAGCTGCACTGGCATAGTTACCAACAGTCCCGGATTTCCCGGAAAATTCACGGTTTTGGGAACCTTGTCCCGGATTGTTTTTGTCCTGTTTTTTTCCGGGACTTTTTTGAATGTCCCGGGAAATTCGGGAGTGTTAGTAAAAAAAAAGGCAGCGGTGGCTACACCAAAATGGCCTCCGCTGCCGCCACTGTGTTGTCCTCTTGTGTTCAGTGCAGAGGAGAAGGGCAGCCAATCTCCCCCCTATACTGAACATGTGGATCTGGGGGGTGGAGGCGGCGGCGGTGGCGGCAGCGGGGGGGGGCTCTGATGGAGGACACAGCCGCTGGGGACACTGATGTAAGGACCAGGCTCCGATGGGGACACTGATGTAAGGACTGGGCTCTGCTGGGGGCACTAATGTAAGGACCGGGCTCTGATAGGGACACTGATGTAAGGACCGGGCTCTGATGGGGACACTGATGTAAGGACCGGCTCTGATGGGGACACCGATGTAAGGACTGGGCTCTGATGGGGACACTGATGTAAGAACGGGGCTCTGATGGGGGCACTAATGTAAGGACCGGGTTCTGCTGGGGGCACCAATGTAAGGACCGGGCTCTGCTGGGGGCACGAATGTAAGGACCTGGCTCTGCTGGGGGCACTGATGTAAGAATCGGGCTCTGCTGGGGGCACCAATGTAAGGTTCGGGCTCTGCTGGGGACACTGATGTAAGGACCGGGCTCTGCTGGGGGCACTGATGTAAGGACCGGGCTCTGATGGGGACACTGATGTAAGGACCGGGCTCTGTTGGGGACACTGATGTAAGGACCGGGCTCTGATGGGGACACTGATGTAAGGACCGGGCTCTGATGGGGACACTGATGTAAGGACCGGGCTCTGATGGGGACACTGATGTAAGGACCGGGCTCTGATGGGGACACTGATGTAAGGACCGGGCTCTGATGGGGACACTGATGTAAGGACCGGGCTCTGATGGGGGCACTAATGTAAGGACCGGGTTCTGCTGGGGACACCAATGTAAGGACCGGCTCTGCTGGGGGAATGAATGTAAGGACCGGGCTCTGCTGGGGGCACTGATGTAAGGATCGGGCTCTGCTGGGGGCACAGATGTAAGGACCGGGCTCTGCTGGGGGCACCAATGTAAGGACCAGGCTCTGATGGGGACACTGATGTAAGGACCGGGCTCTGCTGGGGACACTGATGTAAGGACCGGGCTCTGCTGGGGGCACTGATGTAAGGACTGGGCTCTGATTGGGACACTGATGTATGGACCGGGCTCTGATGGGGACACTGATGTATGGACCGGGCTCTGATGGGGACACTGATGTAAGGATCGGGCTCTGATGGGGACACTGATGTAAGGACCGGGCTCTGATGGGAACACTGATGTAAGAACCGGGCTCTGATGGGGACACTGATGTAAGGACCGGGCTCTGATGGGGACACTGATGTAAGGACCGGGTTCTGATGGGGGCACTAATGTAAGGACCGGGCTCTGCTGGGGGCACCAATGTAAGGACCGGGTTCTGCTGGGGGCACTGATGTAAGGACCGGACTCTGCTGGGGGCACTAATGTAAGGACCGGGCTCTGCTGGGGACACTGATGTAAGGACCGGGCTCTGCTGGGGACACTGATGTAAGGACCGGGCTCTGCGGGGGCACTGATGTAAGGACCGGGCTCTGCTGGGGGCACTGATGTAAGGACCGGGCTCTGCTGGGGGCACTGATGTAAGGGTTGGGGCTCTGCTGGGGGCACTGATGTAAGGACCAGGCTCTGCTGGGGGCACTAATGTAAGGACCGGGCTCTGCTGGGGCACTAATGTAAGGACCGGGCTCTGTTGGGGCACTAATGTAAGGACCGGGCTTTGCTGGGGCACTAATGTAAGGACCGGGCTCTGCTGGGGCACTAATGTAAGGACCGGACTCTGGTGGGGCACTAATGTAAGGACCGGGCTCTGGTGGGGCACTAATGTAAGGACCGGGCTCTGCTGGGGCACTAATGTAAGGACCGGGCTCTGCTGGGGCACTAATGTAAGGACGGACTCCGCTGGGAGCACCTGATGGCATCTGGTGGCAGGCGACGTGGCAAATGACAGGCTCAGGGGTCCCACTGGTTCGGCATTATGGTGAGTTGAATGATTTAATTTTATATTACAATGTAATAATAGAAATAATGCGCTTCAATCATCCTGACACCATAACAACCATGGTGCCGGGATGATTGAAGCGCCAACAACAGGTGTTTTGGAGTATCTTTATCTGCCGATTTTGTTAAACTTTCTGGAATACGCATATTTCTATTGTGGTGTAGGATCTTCCTTCCTTCCTTCCTTCCTCCCTCTCGGACTCTAACCGCACGTAAACCACGCCCATTTTTCACTGCGACGCGCATTGTCGTATTAATGTGGGACACGCCTACAAATGAATGCCTCGCCCCCTAATTATAACAAGGCTCCGCCTACATGCAAAAAAAGTGTCCCAGATTTTTTTTTTACAATGATGGCAACTATGTACTGGGAAAAGTACTGCATGCAGAACATTTATTTGGCCTATACCACAGCAACACAGTGGTGTGAACTGGCACCCTGGGTAACAATGCAAATTACCTTGTCTTTATTATGGGACTATGCTGGGCACAAATCAAATTAAGCCTGCATAAATCTTATCAGTAATAAAGCTGCTGGCTGCTAATACTGATGGTCAATGGTTACATTGACCATCAGTAAAAACAAAGCTTCTAACTTGTTTCTTAATTCATATGAGTGCTCAGCTAAATGTTAAAAGTTTGTACAGAGACAAATGTTTGTTGAGGTTTTCTGACCTGCTAACTGCAGCGGTCTGGGTACAAGAGAGTGTACTGTACAGATTGGTTAGTACACACTTGTGCATTCATCAAGCTTGGCTTCATGTCATGCTGACATAGACCTTAAAACCAGCATTGAAGCCTCTTGTGACCATGGATTTACAATAAATACATTTCTGTGTTCAGAGCCTGAATACAGCTTTAGGCCTCATGCATACATGGCGTTCAATTTTCTCCTCTCAATGCCTTTTACTCCTGGCGGCTCCTTAAAAAGCACGCCTAAAGCTACATATTGCACACTCATTTAAGCGCGTCAAGCGTTTGAGCATTAATTGATCCCATTGGCCGGAATTTTAATTTAATCAGGCTACTGGAAAATGCTCAAGAGCTAAATGCGTCTAGCGTTTAGGCACATTTAGTCTCACTTATGGTGGTCAAGTATTTTTCTGCTTAACAGCTTCTCTCCTGAATGCGCTTCTGATGTTTTTTTCTGCCTGTAAATGCTTCTCTTCTAATACGCCTGTAAGCGTCTACGTGTGCATGGACGTAAAGGGTTACAAAGGTGCGTCTAACCATTTGCAGACCGCCTAGCGCAGATTTGCTCTTATCTTCTGCTGCGCTGGATCAAGTACATTTACGTGATCCAGTATTTCCAGATAGGGGGGCGTGCGTCTGCTACCTCGGCTGTGCTGTCATTCGCTAAAGCACAAGCCGATCAGCGGCTTTATGATTTATGTCCGGAACCCGCTGATTGGCTGAACGAATGACAGAAGAGAGCTCTGTGTTGGTAAAAAACACAGAGCTCTCTGCAGTCAGCAGTGATGTGCTAAGCAGGGAGTAAAAACCAGCACATCACTCAGTAAAAACAGTCCACAGTACACACATCACACATTGTTAGGCACACAGTTAACCCCTTGATCACCCCAGTTAGTGTCAGATTGGCCGCCACACTATCACAGTCCCACTATAAGACGCTGATCACAGCACATTACTAGTATAAAAAGAAAAAATCCAGTATATATCTCATCGTTTGCAGACGCTATAACTTTCACGCAAACCAATCAATACACACTTATTGGGATTTTTTTTACCAAAGACACGTAGCAAAATAAATTTTGGCCAAAATTTAGGAATAAATTTGATTATTTTTTTATTGGATATGTTTTATAGCAGAAAGTAAAGAATAGTTTTTTTTTCAATATTTGTGGTCTTTTTTTGTTTATATATAATATAATAATAATAATAGACCCAATTCTGATCAAATACCACCAAAAGAAAGCGTTATTTGTGTTTAAAATATATATAAATTTAATTTGGGTACTGTGTTGCATGACCGCGCAATTGGCAGTTCTAAATAGCAAAAAATGGCCTGGTCATGAACGGGGTAAAATCCTCCAGAGCTAAAGTGGTTAAAGACAGAAAAAAAAAACGCTCTTTAAGTCCTGTGTGCATAAGCCCTTAAGTCCTGTACACACGATCAGTTTGACCAATGAAAACAGTCCGATGGACTCTTTTCATCGGACAAACCGATCGTGTGTGGGCCCCATCTGACTTTTTTCCATCGGTGAAAAAAAATAGAACATGTTTTAAATTTTTCCGATGGAAAAAAAAACGATAGGAAATTCCGATCGTCTGTGGGGAACTCCATCGGAGAAAAAACCCACACATGCTCAGACTGAATTAGGAGACGGGAGCGCTGGTTCTGGTAAAACTAGCGTTCGTAATCGAGATAGCACATTCGTCATGCTGTAACGGACTGAAAAGCACGGAGACTGAAAAGCACGAATCGGCTCTCACCAAACTTTTACTAACACGCGGTAACATGAAATCAGCAAAAGCAGCCCAAAGGGTGGCACCATTGGATTTGAACTTCCCATTTATAGTGCCGTCGTACGTGTTGTACGTCACGGCGTTTAGGACGGTCGGAACTTTGTCTGATGATGTGTAGGCAAGACTGATGGAAGTCAGCTTCATCGGAATTCCGATGGAAAAATCCATCGGATTTGATTCCATCGGAAATCTGATCGTGTGTACAGGGCTTAACTGTGCTATATACATCAGACTAGGGTTGGCACTCATGCGCTTTTGAACCCAACAGGTTTTTTTTTTTTTATAACTGCTGTCATTTTTTTACATTTGTAGCAAAGCAGAATGCTATCCGATCCTCCTCGACCCCAGTGTGAGTGAAGAATTTAGCAGCCATCCCTCACTCTATGTTTTAGAAATACTGGAAGTAACTTCTGTGTAAAGCCTGCAATTACAGGCTTTATTCATAACTACGTTGCAACAATATTGTCTATTGATTTGCATATACTGTCAGTTTCAACACTCCTGCAAGTGTTTAAACAAAAATATAAAGTTCAATTGTACCAGCAACAGGAACATTGCACACAGAGATGCAAAATAGAATTCTTTCTTTAATAAAACCGCCAGGAACAAGTACTGATGCATTTCGCGCTAGGCACAGTGCTTCTTTCTTTGAGAAAATACTGGTGCTTGTTCCTGCTGGTTATTTTAATGAAGAAGAAGATTTTTTGCATCTCAGGCCTCGTACACACGACCGATTTTCTCGTCGTAAAAAACACGTCGTTTTTTTCGACGAGATTCTTGTTAAGCTTGTCGATTTTCTCGTCAAGCTTTCTATGCATACACACTGTCATTTCCCAATTTCCTCGTGGTTCTCTGCGCTCACGTCCAGCACGTACGACGGCACTATAAAGGGGAAGATCTTTTTTCTTGGCGCCACCCCTTGGGCTGCTTTTGCTGATCTCGTGTTACCGTGTGTGAAGTAAAAGTTTGGGAAGAGACGATTCGCACTTTTCAGTCTTCGTGCTTTCAGTTCGTTTTAGCGTGACGAATGTGCTATCTCCTTTACGAAGGCTTGTTTTACCAGAAGATGCGCTCCCGTCTCATAGTTGCTTGTGAGCATGCGCGCTTTTGGAAGAGTCGTAAAAGCATACACACGAACCATTTTCTCGTCACAAAACAGGCCGACGAGAAACACGACGAGGAAATCTGGACTCCTGACGAGAAAATAGAGAGCAGGTTCTCTATTTTCTCGTCGAGATTCTCGTCAAGTTTCTCGTCGTAAAACCATACACACGAACATTTTTCTAGACAAAAAAACTCTCGCGGCACTTTTCTTGACTGTTTACGACGAGAAAATCGGTCGTGTGTACGAGGCCTCAGTGTGACGCGTTCCTGTTGCTGTTACAATTGATTGCTGGGAACAAGCCGAGCAAGCCAGCATCTGAGATGTAGCTATGGAATGTGGAGCCTGATCTCACCCGGAGAGGCGTGTGATATGATTAAAAATTTAATTTGTCAGGTCATGTAGATAAAAATAAACGTAAATAGTGTGAGGGGGTTAACTCGGTAGCGGGTGTGTGTGACCCCCTGGTTGGGCTCCCCACACAAAAACAGGGCCAGCAGACGGAGGTTGTGGTTTTCAAAATCAAAAGGTGCGGTTTATTTCTCTATGTACAGTGACAAAAACACAGCAAAGCCAAAAAGAAACAAACAAAATAAATCCTGGTCAGTTTGACCTCTGACTAAACATGCAGGTTTCCTAAACTAACAACTGGGATCAGCCTAGTGCTGTCCTAGTCCCTAAGTCCCTGGTTTAGTAAAAGTCCAAACAAATAGCCACACAGGCTTTGCCTCACCGCACAGGGGTTCACTCTCCCTAGACAGTCCACACAGGTCTGGTTCCAGGCATGAGCTAACATCTAATGAAGCTGGGAGTTTTTATAGAGGCCTTAAACGAACTGACAGGCTTCAGCTGGTCTCATCAACTCCCTGCCTCACGACGCCCAGCACTCTCCCTAGAGGTATGAGTCATTCATGAGCCCACTAGCCTCAGCTGGGCTTCATCAACTCCCTAGTTGTATAAGTCGGCATAAAGCCTGAATCTGGGAGAAATATATCTACCCCCCTGGATGCAACCAGGTGACTTTACCTTCCTGCTGTCACATACCCCCCCCTCTTGTTTTAACCTTGGGGTTGGAACACCAGCAATCAGGCATTCATGTACTCGAGACAAAGCATCCACATTCCCCATTTGAACGCCAGGGCGATGCTTTACTGTGAAGTTGAATTCCTGTAGGGCCAGGAACCACCTATTCACTCTTCTATTTGTCTCCTTGTTTTGAGCCATCCACTTTAACGGAGCGTGATCCGTAACCATGTCAAAGTGCCTACCTAGCAGATAGTACCGAAGGGAATCTAGAGCCCACTTCACCGCTAAACACTCCTTTTCAACCGTGGCGTAATTTACCTCATGGGACTTCAACTTCCTGCTGAGGTAAATGACTGGGTGCTCTTCCCCGTTCCAGACCTGGGACAATACTGCTCCTAACCCCACATCTGACGCATCACTTTGTACGACAAAGTCTTTAGAGAAGTCGGGTGAGTACAACACTGGCTGGCTACATAAGGCTTGTTTCAAGAATTGGAATGCTGCCTCAGCCTCGGGGGTCCATTTAATCATGACCGACCCTTTCCCTTTCGTCAGGTTGGTTAGGGGCACAGCCTTAGAAGCAAAGTGGGGAATGAAGCGCCGATAATAACCCGCGATTCCCAGAAAGGCTCGTACCTGCTTCTTGCTGTTGGGACGTGGCCAACTCTGGATGGCCTCGACTTTGTTGAGTTGGGGTTTTATTACTCCCCTGCCAATGGTGTACCCAAGATATTTGGCCTCCTCCTGCCCAATGGTACACTTCTTGGGGTTAGCCGTAAACCCCGCTTCCCGAACAGAGTCCAGGACTGCTTGCACTTTTGGCAGATGTGAGGCCCAATCTGTGCTATGGACAATTACGTCATCCAGGTAAGCCGCAGCATACTTCCGATGGGGCCTCAGCATCTGGTCCATTTTCCGCTGGAATGTGGCCGGCGCATTCTGTAACCCGAACGGCATTCTCTTATATTGGAACGCCCCGTCTGGGGTTACAAATGCGGTTTTCTCTTTGGCCGACTTGGCCAGGGGAATTTGCCAATACCCTTTTGTGAGGTCAAGAGTCGTCATGTATCGGGCTGTTCCCAGCCGGTCGATCAACTCATCTATACGTGGCATGGGGTAGGTGTCAAATTTTGTAACTTTGTTCAACTGACGAAAATCGTTACAAAATCGCCAGCTCCCATCCGGTTTAGGCACCAACACAATGGGACTAGACCAATCACTTTGGGACTCCTCTATCACCCCTAAGTTCAGCATTTTCTGTACTTCCTCCCGTATTGCCTCCCGTCGGGCCTCTGGGATCCGATAGGGTTTTAACTTCACCCTTTCACCGGGCGGGGTAATAATATCATGCTCTACCCCAGATGTTTGTCCCGGCAGCTCAGAGAACACCTCCTTGTTGCGAAGCACAAACTCCTTAACCTCCTGTTGTTGGGGTTGTGACAAGGTGGCTGCTATTCCAACCTCCGGAATCACGCAACCAGTTTGAGCTGGTGACCAAGTTTCTGCGACTAGGGACTCTCTATCCCTCCAGGCTTTCAACAGATTAACGTGATATATCTGTTCGGGCTTTGGCCTTCCTGGTTGTCTGACCTTGTAATTCACTTCGCTCACTTTTTCCATTATCTCGTAGGGGCCTTGCCATTTGGCAAGGAATTTACTTTCAACCGTAGGGACAAGTACCAATATCCTATCCCCCGGGGAAAAGGTACGGGTCTTTGCTCCACGGTTGTACACTCTCTGCTGTGCCAACTGCGCTTGGGCCAAATGTTCCTTCACGATGGGCATTACCTGTGCAATTCGATCTTGCATCAGGGCGACATGCTCAATCACACTCCTGTGGGGAGAACTCTCACTTTCCCAAGTTTCCTTGGCAATATCCAACAGCCCTCTTGGGTGTCTCCCATACAGTAACTCAAAGGGGGAGAATCCCGTAGAGGATTGGGGCACCTCCCTAATAGCAAACATCAAATAAGGAAGTAGACAGTCCCAATCCTTTCCATCTCTATCCACCACTTTCTTCAACATTTGTTTTAGGGTTTTGTTGAATCTTTCAACCAGCCCATCGGTTTGGGGGTGATACACAGATGTACGCAATTGCGTCACTTTGAACAATTTACACAGCTCTTTCATAACCCGGGACATAAAGGGTGTACCTTGGTCCGTAAGCAGTTCTTTACAAATACCCACCCGGCTAAAAACAAGAGATAGCTCTTTGGCTATGGTTTTGGCCGAGGTATTTCTGAGAGGGATCGCTTCTGGATAACGGGTGGCATAGTCCATTATAACCAATATGTACTGGTGCCCCCTAGCGGACTTGATTATAGGACCTACCAAATCCATTGCGATTCTCTCAAACGGGACCTCAATGATGGGTAGAGGGACCAGCGGGCTACGGAAATGTGGCATCGGGGCCGACCTCTGACACACAGGGCAGGAGGAACAATAATTTTCTATGTCCTTCATCACCCCAGGCCAATAGAATCTCTGTAATACCCTCTCTCGGGTTTTCTCTGTCCCCAGATGACCTCCAAGAATGTGCCCATGGGCCAACTCCAACACCAACTTCCTGTAAGGTTTGGGCACCACCAGCTGCTCAACGGTTTCTTCTGCCCTTTTTGCCACCCGATACAGTAGGTCCTTCTCTACGCTGAAGTATGGGTAAGTGCAGGTATTATCTGGGTTCACTAACTCGCCATCTATTTCCACTACGTTTTCCCGTGCCTTTATTAGGGCGGGGTCTTTTAACTGTTCTGTGGCAAAATTTTCCCTGTGAACCTCCAGATCAGAAAACTCCACAGACGGTAGGTTTTCGTCTGAGGAGGTGGGCTCCTCTCCAGTTTCTTGAGTCTCCCCTGCCAATACTGACAAGGGAAATTCTGGAGAGTCCTCACCACTCTCAGAGGAGTTCTGGCTATCACATTCCTGGTACATAGGGGCACCAGTGGGGGGCTCAGGATCATCCCACAGTTCCCAGAACTTCGGAAAATCCCTTCCCACAATGGCGTCATGCGGTAACTGAGATACTAAGCCCACTGGATGAGAGAGGGTACCTTTGGGGGTCTCGAAACACACTGTAGTCACTGGATACTCTCGGGTGTCCCCATGCACACAAATAACAGCTACCTTGCTATTCCCAGAGACCTCTGTTTTAACTAACTCAGCCTTTATCAGGGTCACAAGGCTACCTGAATCCAACAATACCACAACATTTCTACCATTAACACACATTTTGCATAAATGTTTCTCAGTTCCTCGAATGGCAGTGCATGCGACTGTCGCACACAGCGACTGACGTCTGCCCGTCAGAAAGTCACACTGCATGGGTTCCTCCACAACCGGGCAATTGGCTGCAATATGTCCCGCTTGCCGGCAGCGGTAGCAAACGATCCTTCTTGCGGCCTCTTGAGCCGCTGATTTCCCAGGCTGTTCTCGCCAAACTTGGGGTAGAGCTCCCACCCTCTCACTCTCTCCACCCTCACCCCTTGGAATCCTCTTATCCGCCCCTGGGGATGGTCTGGTCTTAGGGTGGAAAGTCCGAGAGTCTCTGGAAGAGGCCGTCAGGTTCTCTGTAGCCAAGTATCTCTCTACACGATCCACAAGTTTACCGGCCGTTTCTGGGTCTCCGTGGCTTACCCACTTTTGAATGGCGGTAGGAAGAGCTCTCAAGAAACGATCCATCACAACACGTTCCACAATCTCCGGTGCGGACAAAGTCTCTGGCTGTAGCCACTTCCTGCTCAGGTGAATGAGATCATACATTTGAGACCTGGGGGGTTTTCCAAGCTGGAAAGTCCAGTTATGCACACGCTGAGCCCGGACAGCCAGGGTGACACCCAGCCTTGCCAATATTTCAGCTTTTAGCATCACATAGTCTTTTGCTTGGTCAGGCTCTAGGTCATAGTAAGCCTTCTGCGATTCACCAGTTAACAGAGGAGCCACCAGTCCAGCCCACTGCTCCTCAGGCCACTTTTCTCTTTCAGCAGTCCTTTCAAATGTGGTCAAAAATACCTCTGGATCATCCTCTCCAGTCATTTTTGTCAATAAACGACTCACCCCAAAGGACGCGGTATTAGTGGGACGGCTTTCCTCACTGGTCTGCGGACGTTGCTGCATTACTGCTTCCATTTGTTGTAGTCTCTGCTCTTGCTTCTGTAACAGGTCTATGAAGCGGGCCTCAGATTGCTGCTGGGCTTGTTGATGAGCTTGCTGCTGGGCTGCAAGGCTCCTTTGCAAACCTGCATTTGTCTGCTGTTGATTGGCATTTGCTAGAGCCAGCTGTTTCAGTATCTCCTCCATGCTGGCTTAAAAAAAACTGCCCGCATTCTCCACCAACTGTGAGGGGGTTAACTCGGTAGCGGGTGTGTGTGACCCCCTGGTTGGGCTCCCCACACAAAAACAGGGCCAGCAGACGGAGGTTGTGGTTTTCAAAATCAAAAGGTGCGGTTTATTTCTCTATGTACAGTGACAAAAACACAGCAAAGCCAAAAAGAAACAAACAAAATAAATCCTGGTCAGTTTGACCTCTGACTAAACATGCAGGTTTCCTAAACTAACAACTGGGATCAGCCTAGTGCTGTCCTAGTCCCTAAGTCCCTGGTTTAGTAAAAGTCCAAACAAATAGCCACACAGGCTTTGCCTCACCGCACAGGGGTTCACTCTCCCTAGACAGTCCACACAGGTCTGGTTCCAGGCATGAGCTAACATCTAATGAAGCTGGGAGTTTTTATAGAGGCCTTAAACGAACTGACAGGCTTCAGCTGGTCTCATCAACTCCCTGCCTCACGACGCCCAGCACTCTCCCTAGAGGTATGAGTCATTCATGAGCCCACTAGCCTCAGCTGGGCTTCATCAACTCCCTAGTTGTATAAGTCGGCATAAAGCCTGAATCTGGGAGAAATATATCTACCCCCCTGGATGCAACCAGGTGACTTTACCTTCCTGCTGTCACAATAGCTTATCTCCTTTTAAAAAATGTCCAAGGTAAAAAACAAAAAAACAAACAAAAGTAAGCTGTGTTTACAATGTTCATAAAAATTGATAATTTAATTGTCAGGAAGGGCCAAACCACCAACACTTGGAACTGATCCTAGAAATCAAGGACAGTTGGCAGATATATATAAAATAAATCAGGCCTTGGAATTACTGTATCTTTTTATATATAACCTGCAATCTTTTCTAGAACAAATATGCAGGAGAATATTGGGATTAACCACTTCAGCCCCGGACCATTTGTCAGCTTAAGGACCAGAGGTCTTTTTACAATTTGGCACTGCGCTGCTTTAACTGGTAATTGCGCGGTCATGCAATGTTGTACCCAAACTAAATTTGCATCCTTTTTTTCCCACAAATAGAGCTTTCTTTTGATGGTATTCGATTGCCTCTGGGATTATTTTTTTTTGCAATATAAATGGAAAAAGACAGAAAATTTTGAAAAAAAAAAGATATTTTCTACTTTTTGTTCAGCCACATGTCTTTAGTAAAAAAAAATGCCAATTAGCGTATATTTATTGGTTTGCGCAAAAGTTATAGCATCTACAAACTAGGGTACATTTTCTGTGACAAAAAATGTAATTGTAGCGGCCACCCCCACACCCCGTCTTCTTTAGCCTAGGGGTATGTCACGCGACGGGGGTGAGGTGCGCTACGGCCCATGTCCTCCCCACTACTTGCGGGCGAGGTGAAGGCAATACCTAATGTTTCCTCGGGCCGGTGTCCTGAACATGTACCGAGTCTGTCGTGCAGAAACCACCAAACCACCCTTTGCTCCCATTAACAGAGTCCATACACCGATCACAGTCCAACGGTTAGATTTATTTTGTATCTTCAGTTACAGAGCAATGCGATGGCATGATACGGTGGAATGAGCAGGTCGAGGCACTATACTGATCTGGGTCCCTACACCCCCTATGCTATGACCAAGGGTTGTAGGAGTCTCGACATGAATACCTCCGTTGCGCTGCGGGCCTTTATCAGGGGAAGATGTCCTCCAAGGGAGTTACTGTAGGCCCATCCGTCACCGGGTTGACACTACACCGGGTCTTCGAACGAGTGACCTCCCCAGCCTCCTCACCTCAGATGCGGGTCCCATCGCAAGGGGCGCCCTGGAGCAACTCCACCCTCGCGGGACCCAGTCGGAGTCACCGGGTCCCAGGCCTCCTCAATAGTACCTCACCCCAGGCTGAAGGTGCCTGGGATGGACTCCATCTTCGTCCCGGCCAGGCCTAGGGCGCCTGGGCCGGAACCTTGAACCGCCCGCACCCAGGCTGAAGGTGCCTGGGTGCGTGAAGAGATGATCCCCGAAGAAGACAGACCTCGTGGCGAGGGCGTCTCCCCCTTTTATCTCCTCCCGTCGACACCACGGCGGGTTCCCTGCCCCGGCCGTACCATCTCCAGGAAGCGACAAAGAAGGGTAGCACTGCGGTAGTGATTCTACCCCGAGCCAGTAGGTACACTGACACCTACTGGTCGAAGAGAATATTACACCACCCAATCCTCCACGAATAAGAAAAAGGGGTCTGATCCCTAACATAATTACACACTTGGGTCACACTACTCCCCAAGTGTACCCCACTAAATTGAGGACCCCGCTACACACTCCCCCCTGTGATTTGACGCTGGTCCCCAGCATCAGGTGCACACCCATGTCTCCCAAAGAGTGGTGACATGAAGTGGGCCCCAGAGGCTATCCCTCAAATTTCTGGATACTAAATGTGCCAAGACCTGCTCAAAAGGAAAAGGGGAAATATAAAACGATAAACATTTGTATAAAACATCTGTTCTGTGCACATGTACAATCCCTCCCATCGCTGTCAAAGAACCACCCCACTCTCAGTAGTCTTGACCGATGAATCTCCTGCAGAAGGGAAACAACAAAAAAAAACACATCCTAACACTCTGTGTTAACTTGGCATGAGTGGGTCCGTCAGCCGAGAGACCCGCTCACTCCAATAAGTAAGTAATGCATATGTAAAATTTTCAAACATTCATTGCGCAACACTGCCACCTGGTGACAGAGCCGCGGTAATGACACTTGGTGAGATCTTCATTCTTCCTGCTTTCCTACTCTGACTCTACCCCAAAAGTCTCTGCCTTTGGCACATGAAGAAAAGGGAGAAAAAAAAACACAACAGCTCCCAAGTCTCCAGTGAGTAAAAGAAAAGCCCAAATCAAAACAAAAGTAGGGCACAGTTCTAGGCGCCTGGGAATGTCTCATCCAGAAAGTTTCAACAGCAACAAGATAGGAGCTCACTCCTCCTATAAGTAGAACCTTGGATCCGGCAGAAACAGAGGCTTCAGGTGCCCGTCAAACACTTCCACTGAGTACTCGACATCCTCTCCTTCTTTCCTACAGATGAGCACCTTATCAGCATGAATATGGCGCCCAAGTCTCCAATCAGCTCTGCAGTCCTTGAACTTTTTAGACACAGGCGGCGAACATGACAGGTATCGCCTGGCATGGGGTACTTTAAGCTTTTCCCATACAAACTCATCATACCACCTTGGTCGCAGGACCTCAACTTCATACAATAAGTCCCGGGGCAAGTAGGGGTACTCCCACCCATATTCACGGGCGACTCTCTGGGAGAAAAGTCTCTGCAATCTGGCTAGAGGCGGCATCACATCTCGCTCACCTTCTCCTGGCTGTACGATGGCCTCCGGGTGCCGAGGTACCTTCACCATCTCAGGTTGCTTGGTCTTTGGTGCCCACAACGAAGCACGCTGCGTCCTCACCATCAAAGCGGATGATGTAGTTGAGTGAGGAAAGTTGGTCGAAGGGTTAGATTTCCTCTGGAACTCCGGGGTCTGCGCCCGGAGCGTATTATCTTCTATGGATATGGGGGAATCCTGTGGTTTACTCAGCACAGGTAGCGGGCGTCTGTCCCAGCCCTTCCGTTGAAACAGCTCGTCTATTTCCCCGTCATCCCCACAGTCTGACAACGACTCTAGGTCGGAGGTGTCACACATCTCGGCGGGAAGGTAGTCTCTAGTAGACGGAAGGCTACCCTCCCTTTCGGGCTCCACCGGCTGTGAACTCCCGACACCTCCAACCAACACCGCAGTCCCAGCCCCTAGCTCACCTGGACCTACTGAAGAACTGGGATGTCCGGGACTCTCTTCTCTACCGGCGCCATCCAGGCCAGGCAAGCAGCAGGGTGAAGCTCGACCACGACCACAGGAGGCCTGCACCAGGCCTATCTTCCTCTTCGGGGGTGGCAGCAGGGAGTCTGTGGTGACCGAAGCAGTGTCTTCGGATTTTTCTCTCTCAATCTCTGGTTGGGCAGTCACTTCGCCCTGGTCAGCGCGTACGGGGACCTCCGCAGAGGCCTGGATCTCTCCCTCCGGAGTGGCGGTTCCTGTGATGCAATTGAGGCGTAGGGCCCGGGGCCTTTCCATGTATGGCTCAACCTCAAAAAGGAACTCCTTGCAGGCCTCACATCGCCCGAATGGCTTTAGTTGGACCACCAGTCCCGAGCATCCGGGACAGATCACACCGAGAGCCTCCGTGTCTCTGCATGAATACAGAGCCAACTGTCCTCGGGGCCTAAGTCTTATCCCCGTGTCTGTCAGGGGAGCAGCAAATGCAGTCATCTTCGTGGGGTAAGGTACCGGTATCCACGGGGAGCTTGAGGCCATCCCGACCACTTGCTGTTCCATCACGCGCTGACTACGCGCCGGAGTCTCCACGTGTATCTCCACACGTGGCCAGACTCCTCCCACAACTTGTACATTTTCGCGGGCTTCCGCCAGCCTCCGCCCACGAATTTTACAGTCATGGGGTGCCTCGTGGCGCAGTGCATTAACAGTCCCCACATGTAGTACTTCACACGGCTGGACCTTTCCCTTTCTACGCTCCTCTGCGTGGGCCTTTCCCGACTTAGGGTCATGTCCACAACTCCGAGCAGGGATGCACTCTGGCCAATCACTTGGCCGACCCGCTCGGAACTCCTCCGGGCAGCAAAGTTCAAACACAGACGCTCTCAGTTCCATCGCCAAGACACGCGATACCCCGGACGACGAGCCCCCACGTGTAGCGGCCACCCCCACACCCCGTCTTCTTTAGCCTAGGGGTATGTCACGCGACGGGGGTGAGGTGCGCTACGGCCCATGTCCTCCCCACTACTTGCGGGCGAGGTGAAGGCCAATACCTAATGTTTCCTCGGGCCGGTGTCCTGAACATGTACCGAGTCTGTCGTGCAGAAACCACCAAACCACCCTTTGCTCCCATTAACAGAGTCCATACACCGATCACAGTCCAACGGTTAGATTTATTTCGTATCTTCAGTTACAGAGCAATGCGATGGCATGATACGATGGAATGAGCAGGTCGAGGCACTATACTGATCTGGGTCCCTACACCCCCTATGCTATGACCAAGGGTTGTAGGAGTCTCGACATGAATACCTCCGTTGCGCTGCGGGCCTCTATCAGGGGAAGATGTCCTCCAAGGGAGTTACTGTAGGCCCATCCGTCACCGGGTTGACACTACACCGGGTCTTCGAACGAGTGACCTCCCCAGCCTCCTCACCTCAGATGCGGGTCCCCTCGCAAGGGGCGCCCTGGAGCAACTCCACCCTCGCGGGACCCAGTCGGAGTCACCGGGTCCCAGGCCTCCTCAATAGTACCTCACCCCAGGCTGAAGGTGCCTGGGATGGACTCCATCTTCGTCCCGGCCAGGCCTAGGGCGCCTGGGCCGGAACCTTGAACCGCCCGCACCCAGGCTGAAGGTGCCTGGGTGCGTGAAGAGATGATCCCCGAAGAAGACAGACCTCGTGGCGAGGGCGTCTCCCCCTTTTATCTCCTCCCGTCGACACCACGGCGGGTTCCCCGCCCCGGCCGTACCATCTCCAGGAAGCGAAAAAGAAGGGTAGCACTGCGGTAGTGATTCTACCCCGAGCCAGTAGGTACACTGACACCTACTGGTCGAAGAGAATATTACACCACCCAATCCTCCACGAATAAGAAAAAGGGGTCTGATCCCTAACATAATTACACACTTGGGTCACACTACTCCCCAAGTGTACCCCACTAAATTGAGGACCCCGCTACATAATAATTTGTTTTTTACAAAAAGTTGTCACTAAATTATATATTGCTCACACATGCCATGGTTATATGTGGAATTGCACCCCAAAATAAATGTTGCTGCTTCTCCTGAGTACGGGGATACCACATGTGTGGAACATTTTGGGAGCCTAGCCGCGTACGGGGCCCTGAAAACCAAGCACCGCCTTCAGGATTTCTAAGGGCGCAAATTTTTGATTTCACTCCTCACTACCTATCACAGTATTGAAGGCCATAAAATGCCAAAATAGCACAAAAACCCCAAATGACCCCATTTTGGAAAGTAGACACCCCAAGCTACTTGCTGAGAGGCATGTTGAGTCCATGGAATATTTTATATTTTGCCACAAGTTGCGGGAAAATGATAAACTTTTTATTTTTTTTTGCACAAAGTTGTCACTAAATGATATATTGCTCACACATGACATGGGCAAATTTAAATTTACACCCCAAAATACATTTTGCTGATTCTCCTGAGTACAGGGATACCACATGTGTGGGACTTTTTGGGAGCCTAGCCACGTACGGGACCCCGAAAACCAAGCACCGCCTTCAAGATTTCTAAGGGCATACATTTTTGCTTTCACTCCTCACTACCTATCACTACCAATCACAGTTTTGAAGGCCATAAAATGCCAAGATGGCACAAACCCCCCCCCCCCCAAATGACCCCATTTTGGAAAGTAGACTCTCCAAGGAAATTGCTGAGAGGCATGTTGAGCCCATTGAATATTTAATTTTTTTGTCCCAAGTGATTGAATAATGACAAAAAAATTTTTTTTTTTACAAAAAGCTGTCACTAAATGATATATTGCTCACACATGCCATGATTATATGTGGAATTGCACCCCAAAATACATTTTGCTGCTTCTCCTGTGTACGGGAATACCACATGTGTGGGACTTTTTGGGAGCCTAGCCGCATACGGGACCCGAAAACCAAGCATCGCCTTCCGGATTTCTAAGGACTGTAAATTTTTGATTTCACTCCTCACTACCTATGACAGTTTTGAAGGTCATAAAATGCCAAAATCGCACAAAACCCCCCCAAATGACCCCATTTTGGAAAGTAGACACCCCAAGCTATTTGCTGAGAGGCATGGTGAGTATTTTACAGCTCTCATTTGTTTTTGAAAATGAAGAAAAGAAAAATGTATTATTATTTTTTTTTTTCAATTTTCAAAACTTTGTGACAAAAAGCAAGATCTGCAAAATACTCACCATACCTCTCAGCAAATAGCTTGGGGTGTCTACTTTTCAAAATTGGGTCATTTGGGGGGGGGGTTGTGCCATCTGGGCATTCCATGGCCTCCGAAACTGTGATAGGCAGTGAGGAGTGAAATCAAAAATGTACACCCTTAGAAAGCCTGAAGGCGGTGCTTGGTTTTTGGGGTCCCGTACGCGACTAGGCTCCCAAAAAGTCTTACACATGTGGTATCCCCGTACTCAGGAGAAGCAACAGAATGTATTTTGGGGTGTAATTCCACATATGCCCATGGCATGTTTGAGCAATATATCATTTAGTGACAACTTCGTGCAAAAATAAAAAATAAAATTTTATTTTTCCCGCAACTTGTGTCACAATATAAAATATTCCATGGACTCGACATGCCTCTCAGCAATCAGCTTGGGGTGTCTACTTTCCAAAATGGGGTCATTTGGGGGGGTTTTGAACTGTCCTGGCATTTTATGCACAACATTAGGAAGCTTTTGTCACACATCATCCACTCTTCTAACCACTTGAAGACAAAGTCCTTTCTGACACTTTTCACTTTTTGTTTACATGAAAACATTTATTTTTTTTGCAAGAAAATTACATTGAACCCCCAAACATTATATATATATTTTTTAAAGCAAAGGCCCTACAGATTAAAATGGTGGGTGTTGCATTCTTTTTTTCCACACAGTCTTTGCGCAGCGATTTTTCAAACGCATTTTTGGGGGAAAAAATACACTTTTTTTTATTTTAATGCACTAAAACACACTATATTGCCCAAATGTTTGATGAAATAAAAAAGATGATCTTAAGCGGAGTCCATGGATACCAAACACAACATGCTTTAAAATTGCGCACAAACGCGCAGTGGCGACAAACTACATACATTTTTAAAAGCCTTTACAGGTTACCACTTTAGATTTACAGAGGAGGTCTACTGCTAAAATTACTGCCCTCGATCTGACCTTCACGGTGATACCTCACATGTATGGTGCAATTGCTGTTTACATATGACGCCAGATCAACGCTTGCAGGGTGCTTTTTTTTTTTTTTTTATTATTTATTTCACTTTTTTTAGTTTATTTTTAAACTGTTCCTACAGCGTTAGAGTCACGGCTTTATGTATCATGGGAGCAAACGCTGTTACTGTCAAGATAAATAAATCCGCGCTGCAACTAAATGGCGTACCTGCTAAGCAAATGATGGTTAACATTAAAACAAAGTAACATTACAGTATAACAGTATAACAATAAGACCTTACCATACCATACCTGCAGAGCAAATACCCAAAAAAACATAGTAAAACATTTTAAAAATTTAAACGCAACCTGTGCCTAAAATATATATATGCTGAAGCATGGGGGCATCTTCCCGCAAAAGTTATGCCACGTACACACGGTCAGACGTTTCCACGGGCAAGCCTCTGTCGGAATTTCAACCATATGTACGCTGCATTAGGAGCAGATCGATCCTCTGCCCCTGCTTCCCCCATGCTTCGGCATATATGCTCTTTTTTTTAACTGTGGTGGTAAAATCACCTCCTACAGCACTGGAGTCACGGCTTTATGTATCGTGGGAGCAAACGCTGTTGCTGTCAAGATAAATATATCCGCGCTGCAGCTGAATGGCGTACCTGAAAAAAAAATCGTTAACAATAAAACATAGTAAACAGTAAAGTATAAAAAAATTACATACCTGAAAAGCAAGCATGATAAAACATAATAACAATAAAACGTTGCAGAATGGAATACAGTAAAAAAGAGCAGAACAATAGAGAGAGAATAGAGAGGGAGAGAACAATAAAACAACAACTATTTTTATTTTATTTTTATATATTTTTTTGTGTTTTTTATTTTTTACTTTTTTTTTTTAACACTTCTTTTTGTAACTGTAACTGTTCAACTGTTCGGTTCCAGGTTTGGGTCTCTCAAAATGCGATAGCATCTTGGGAGACCCTGTGTAAGTGTGTCCTAGTCTGTGAAATGCTGTACCCTACGCTAATACTGCACTAGTGTGTGGTAGCGTTCAAAACATTCACCAATGCAAAGACCAGGATTGTCAGGACAGCGTGGACAATAATAACGGGTGTCACGCCTAAATCCGCGTTTTTCTACAGACACAACATTTTCTTGGGGGGGCTCGTTGGGTACGGGTACTCTGGAGGACATACGGAAAATGCCTCTCATGCAGCCGGCTTCTGCATTTGGTTGGAGATGGTGAGGTGCAGCACCGCCTGGATAACCCTAACCCTAACCCCTAACCCTAACCCCTAACCCTAACCAGTCGCTGTACGAATTTGGACTGTTGTGTCTGCGTGAAGGGAGGTACAGTAAGAACGAAAACATTCTTCTTATCCCTCCGCTTCACAGCGAGCAATTTATTACACTTTAAGCAGGCTCTCTCCCCCAAGATGGGAATCTACAAGCCACTGGGGAAAGCCCTGGCGATTAGGTCGCACGGTGCCACATGCGCCAATTTGCTGATCAAACAAGTGACTAAAAAGTGTCACGCTCGTGTAATAATTGTCCACATACAAGTGGTACCCCTTTCCGAATAAGGGTGACACCAAGTTCCACACTATCTTGCCAGCGCTCCCTATAAAGTCACAGAGCTTATACATCTTGACCCCATATCTGGCACGCTTGCTGGGAAGGTACTGTTTGAAAGACAAGCGGCCAGGGACTCATCAATGCAGACAACTTTATGGGGAGTATACAAGGCTGCAAAATGTTTGTTGAAGTGGTTTATGAGGGACCGAATTTTGTAGAGCCAATCAAATTCAGGGTCTCCACGAGGACGACAAAGTTCATTGTCTTGAAGTGCATGAACCGCAAGATCTGCTCCTATTGTTTCCTGGCCATGGAGGCAGAGAACACAGGCAGATGGTAAGCTGGGTTAATGGACCAATATAACAGCAGCTCACTCAATTTAACTATGCCCAAGTCGAGGGAAAGGCCCAGAAAGGTCTTAAATTTAGAAACCGTAATTTGTATTGACCAGCATACAAATTAGTTTGGTCCACAATAGATCTAAAGAGATCTTCGGTGAAAAACAGTGAATAAAAATCAAGTGACGTAAAATCAACTGAATCACCTGAACTCCGGGTTGGCCAGTGAATGGGAGAAGTACGGGTTCTGCAGAAGTGGTGGGTATCCAATCAGGATTGGCGAATTCAGCAGGAAGGACACTATGGGCACGACGGGCCTGTCTTTGTCTTCTTCTTGGTGGCAGTGGGACACTACTTGTGCTTGCCACCTCACCAGCTTGAACTGCACTTATGGGACTTGCCACGTCACCAAGTGTTACTGCAGTGCTGGCTGTACGACCAGAGTGTACTAGGCCGCTGGTGCTTGCCAGTTCACCAGAAGGATGAACGGCACTAGTACTTCTCTGCTCCATAAGAGAGCCCTGTGGTTCTTGCACCTCAACAACAGCATAAGAATGGAGTCGGGGACGCCTGACCTTAGCAGGGACCTCACATTCGTCGTCAGTGCTATCTGTCATGGAGCCGCTGTCGTCTACAGGATCCTATTCTGAGCCTGAATCTGACAGATGAGTGACCTCCTCTTCACTATCTGTCATGCTCAGAAACGTGTAGGCCTCTTCACTAGTGTATCTTCGATTTGCCATTTTGGGCTCTAAATTTACTGGTACACTAGTGTAGCGCCTTGTTCCTGAAGAATAGGGGCTATGTGGTAAATTTAGTGTTATCTGAGCTGTAAATAGTTCAGATTGATTGTATAAAGTTAATTTAGCTTCTGTTCCAATTTTGGCTATATTGTGCGCATTTCTCACTGTTGCCAGTAGGTGTCACTGTTACCACAGGCCAGTGTGAAGTGAATTGACTATTCTTTGCCCAGAAACAGCCCAGTGGAAGTGTTCTTACTTGTGTGCATTCTGGGAGAGGATATTTAAGGGACAGACGCCATGATTATTTCTCTCTGACCTCATGGCCCTCCTGGCCTAAGGTATGTGACAACTGCTCTCTTCTACCTCGGGCCCTGCTGGCTCGAGGCTGTGTTACTATAAGTAGGCCCAGAAGTCTGTCTGGGGCCTACTTAACTGAAGGTGGTCCTGTGCTGTCTTGCCTGCGTGGAAGAAGCCAAGCAAACTGAGAAGATTCAAGGGGGGACCCTTACTGGAGAGAACCAGGCTGAAGGCTGGTTTCTCAGGAAGGGCCTGGTGACTCGTTTGGAGGATGCACCTAAGTTAATCTACCTCACAGTACTGCCGGATGGCTTAAAGGTTCTGGTACTCTGCAGCTGTTCTACAACTAACTAACTGCTGGTTACAAAGTCCTGTGGCAGGGGATTATTCAGGAGTTACACCGATCGTTAAGTCTGTGGCAGAGACTTGTCCGTGCATCATACCGGCTGCTAGGTCTGTGTGAGAGGCCTATCCGGTTGTTGCAAGATCCGCTGACAGAAAGCTTTTTGTCCTTTGGAGCCAAGAAATTATTCCGTGATCTGCAATAAGGTATCTGAACTTCCCCTAACCCTCTATCCTTCTACTACTGAAAGTTTCTTTTATTAACCTCCCTGGCGGTATGATTCTTTCTGGAATTATGTACCAAAAGCGGTACAATTATTTTGCATGAAAATTTGGTGTTATGTATTATAGGCCTGCGATTCTTAGTAATTACTTACTTAAACCTGAGCAAACCAGAGTCTAGTAAACATCCCGGGTATGATAAATATGAAACACAAAATTATAAATTATAATATAATAAATAACTATAAATAATTATCAAAAATAGTAATCTAATTATAATAAAAATTATTCAATAATGTAATCAAATCAAAAACACTGAAATTTGCTCAGTTGCAGAATTGTCGCTGTCATTAGATTTAGTGTTTGATGACGAATTTCCCCACAAATCGCTATCGCTCAATTCTGCGAGTGATTCTAATTTATTATCGCTGTTTTCTAGCTGGTCTAAAACCACTTTTGACATAAAGGGACACTTTTTGGTTGCTATGGACAATCCCCAGTTTACAGGCAGAAAGAACGATTTTTATTATATAAAAGTGCATGCAGGACACTGGACAAACCACTAGGGACAATGGGTGTGTGTAATTATTACATACAGTACTGTAATCTGTAAGATTACAGTATACTGTATGTATACTATGTGTTTACCTTTTTGAATTTGCCGCCCAGTTCCGCTCCCATGCGCCGCTGCGGCTCGCAGGGAACGGAACTAGGAAGTCAGATGGGGTCGAAAGTGCCGACACTCGCCGGAGATCTCTCTGGCGATCACAGCAGAGGACATCATCGCTGGATCGCCAGGAGAAGGTAAGGAAACTCCGCTGCGAGCTCTGCAATGTCTACCCCGAGCGTGACTCGGGGTTACCGATCCTAGCATAAAAAAACAACCCCGAGTCACGCTCGGGATTACCGCTAGGGAGGTTAAAGCATTGGAAAAAGACTGAAGTGACTGGCGCTCACATCTGTTTGACATTTCCTAACATAGACTCTTGGTATCTACTACGTTGAAAGGTGGGGTAACGGCAGGACCCAAAATTATAATTAGAAGCCTTCTAGGGGGTATCGCTACATGTGGGGGCTCATAGTCCGGGATTGCGTTGCCTTGCGCAACTCAAGTAAAGCCATTCATTGGGAGTCTATGCTAAAGAGGGCCCTGGACTGTGTTACTTTTTCTGGGACAATAGGGGTTAATTGCAGATCACTTTCTAACTGCGTAGGCTGCAGGTGGAGCCAAGAAAGCCCGGGAGCTATGTGACTAAAATAGCAAGTGGGAGGAGTCCCCGCCTGCTGCTGCGTGAGATGCTGTGTGTGTGTCTGGCGCTGAAGAGAGAGAGCTGTGGTATTATACAGAGAAGATCAGAGCTCAGTTATGGCCACTTTTTCTCTGATTCAATCTACAGTGGGGTCCAAGATGGTTCCTGCCGGCACCGCTGCAAGTGATATGCTGCCCGGAACCCTGCTGACGGATACCAGCACCCGCTTGAAGCCGCATGTTCGGTTTGTGCTGTATACTGTCAGAGACCTTGAAGCGCTGGGTATGCTATGCCACAAGTGTGAAGGACTGGCCATACATCCCCGTCCATTTGTTCAGTGTTTGCACTGAGGGGAGTACCTGTTTGCTGAGGAACAACCTACCATGCCGCCCCGTGCCTACAGAGTTGATTGGGCCACGGGTATTGCTACAGTGGAAGCTGCTGCCTTTGCTAGTGTTGATGATGTCACTGTGATCGTTCCTAATGTGCCATCAGCAGACATTGCTACTGCTACTGTGCCCACTGCACCTGTCCAGAGGAAGGTGGGCTATGTAAAGGCATCCCGCGGCCGCGGTCGAGGCCTACCCCAGAGACTACCAGAACCGGAGCCAGAGGAAGGCCTTACCCCTGGAAAATCCATGTCAGGAACTGGTGAGAGATCTGGGGAAAACATGTCTGTGGGGGCAATATGTAATTATATGCCTGCGGAGGAATTGAGGGATTCTGAGTTGGATTCCCTGTCAGATGTGTCCGGTGATGATGAACTGTTTGAAACCATGTCACAGGAACTGTTGTGGGCTAATAATGAAGATGTTGCTTCTGCCTTCACTTTCTCAGACTGGACAGCTTTAGATTCTGGGAAGACATCACCTAGTGTGGAACCGCCCAGTACTATTAGAGAGACTCTGTCTAAAGTTACCAGTCCAATTGAACCTGAAAAATTGTCTGCCAGATCCATGGTGCAAAAGTCTCCGAATCCATGTGTGCTTCCTGGATTGGGGAATACCAGAGCTTTACCAAAGCTTGCTCGCTTGCAAAGAGTGCTCATTAAAAGAGTCGCCACAGAATATGGTTTGAAATTTCCATATGTCCCTAAAGAGTCTATGCAGGAAATTGAATCCAAGCGAGAGCAGTGGTACAGTGAAGCTGTCCGGGACCATTTGTCTGTGCCAAAACCTTTCAGAAAAGCTGGTTATTCATTTGCCATGGATGAGCGTTACAACGGATGCCCACTGCAATGGAACTATGCCCGGCATATCTATTCTGATAAAGTGATCATCCGCAGACCTGGAAAAGACAATGTCGTCTATTTTGTTACTACTGTGGATAACCAAGGGAAACCAGTGACTTTGCCAGATCCTCGGTTCTACTGGTGATCATTTAAAATGACTGTTATAGCTTTTCAGTTTTGAAAACAAAAGAGACTGAGAAAAATTCTCTATTCTTAATGGACTATGGGGTACATAGCCAGATAGTGTTAGGTTAGACAACTTTGCGGTCAAGATTTTTCTACCTGCTTACAGTGATTCAGTACTTTGCCATTAAGGACTCTTGTCATACTCATTTTCTGCCACTAGGTGGTAGAAGTTGCTTATAGCAAGGGCTGGACTTTCTACATTTTAGTTTGTTTTACATTTAAAATGGTGGAGGGAAGTTTCATTCTCCAGGGAGTGAGGCTTTGCTCCTAATGGATCAGTGATGCTGTTTATAGTTTTGTGTGAATAACTGTGTTTTTTTTTCAGGTTAACCAGATCTCCTATCAAGCTGCTAGAGTGTGGGTAGTGATATAGATAGTGAGGTTCCTGTAACATATGTTGATGTAATCCTACTGTGTGTTAATGTTGAATCTGTAAATCTTCTTCTTTTACTACCTTACCCTTCCCCTTCCCATCCAAGTTTTTTTGGTTCAGATACCCACTCTCAGGATTGAGAGTCAATTTTTTTCAGACGATGAGGACATTGTCTATTCTAGTTGGGGGAGTATGTAGCGCCCTGTTCCTGAAGAATAGGGGCTATGTGGTAAATTTAGTGTTATCTGAGCTGTAAATAGTTCAGATTGATTTTATAAAGTTAATTTAGCTTCTGTTCCAATTTTGGCTATGTTGTGCACATTTCTCACTGTTGCCCGTAGGTGTCACTGTTACCAAAGGCCAGTGTGAAGAAATACAGCAAGCTGAAGTGAATTGACTATTCTTTCCCCAGAAACAGTCCAGTGGGAGTGTTCTTAGTTGTGTGCATTCTGGGAGAGGATATTTAAGGGACAGATGCCATGATTATTTCTCTCTGACCTCCTGGCCTAAGGTATGTGACAACTGCTCTCTTCTACCTCGGGCCCTGCTGGCTCGAGGCTGTGTTACTACAAATAGGCCTAGAAGTCTGTCTGGGGCCTACTTAACTGAAGGTGGTCCTGTGCTGTCTTGCCTGCGCGGAAGAAGCCAAGCAAACTGAGAAGATTCCAGGGGGGGACCCTTACTGGAGAGAACCGGGCTGAAGGCTGGTTTCTCAGGAAGGGCCTGGTGACTCGTTTGGAGGATGCACCTAAGTTAATCTACCTCACAGTACTGCCGGATGGCTTAAAGGTTCTGGTACTGTGCAGCTGTTCTACAAGTAACTAACTGCTGGTTACAAAGTCCTTTGGCAGGGGATTATCCTGGAGTTACACCGATCGTTAAGTCTGTGGCAGAGACTTGTCCGTGCATCATACCGGCTACTAGGTCTGTGTGAGAGGCCTATCCGGTTGTTCTGTCATCCGCTGACAGAAAGCTGTTTGTCCTTTGGATCCAAGAAATTATTCCGTGATCTGCAAAAAGGTATCTGACTTTCCCCTAACCCTCTATCCTTCTACTACTGAGTGTTCCTTTTATTAAAGCATTGTAAAAAGACTGATGTGACTGGCGCTCACATCTGTTTGACATTTCCTAACATAGACTCTTGGTATCTACTATGGTAAAAGCAGGCAGGACGCAAAATTATAATCAGCAGCCCTCTAGGGGTATCTCTACACTAGTAAGATTCACAGGTAAAAAAGCACCTGACTGTCAGTGACTGTATCAAACGCTACCAAAAAAACTGTTAGCTATCGCAGGGATCAGGCCTGACTCTGCAAATGCTGCAGTGTGTTGTGTTTTGTAAGTGACAGCGATCGATCGATACTGCACTAGGGTGGGCTGGGCTGGGCGGAGGGGCAAAACGCAGGTGCTAGCAGGTATCTGGGCTGATCCCGCTAACAATGCGTTTTTGGGAACCCTAAACTGCTGGGGACGCTAGTATACATCTGATCAGATCAGATATTGATCTGTTCCGATACTATACCACTAAGGGAGGTGTATGCTGCGTGCGTGGGTGTTAGCGCTACTGGCACTAACCTGACGCTGCCTAGGGTGACGCAGACCCTATCTGACGCTAAAACCGAATTGATATCACCCGCCGGGCGATCAGGGGGTTAAACCTTTATTAGGTAATAAATGGCGGGTGCCCTGACGCTATAAAAAGCAAACAAACTAACCAGCGTCACCCGTAACACTTATACAGTGATCACTGGTAAAAGGGTTAACTAGGGAGCAATCAGGGGGTTAAAACCTTTATTAGGTTGTATATGGGGGTACCTGATGCTATAAAAACCTTACGTGAACCTAAATAACTATCTGGCTACTTTCCGTCACAAGCGACACTAATACGGCGGTCAGAAAAAAGATTGCTTAGTGACACTGGCGACAGGGGGTGAAAGGCTTACCTGGGGGGCGATCAAGGGGTTAAATCTTTATATGGGGGGGTTAGGGGGGTACCCTGAATCTAAAGGGGCCTAACACTAACTGCCCTGTAACTTTTTACAGTCACAAATGACACTGCATGCAAGTGATCAGTAAAAAAATTACCACTGCAATCAGTGACACTGTGACTGGGGTCTGGGGGGTGATCTGGGGGGTGATCAGGGGGTGACTGGGGGGTGAAAAGTGTGCCTACGTGTACTGTTGTCAATTTAAAAACAGACACAAGTCCATTTACTTCTTCCACTCCTTAGAGGTGAATGGAGGGTTCAAATGGGTCGGACTGACCATGCGAAAGAGGCCTAAGGCTGCTTTTACACTGATGCACTGTTGTTTACTAGGGATGAGCTTCGAGTTCGAGTCGAACTCATGTTCGACTCGAACATTGCCTGTTCGCCTGTTCGCCGAACAGCGAACAAATTGGGGTGTTCGCGGCAAATTCGAAAAGTCTATGGGAGAAATCTAAAGTGCTAATTATAAAGCCTAATATGCAAGTTATTGTCCTAAAAAGTGTTTGGGGACCAGGGTCCTGCCCCAGGGGACATGTATCAATGCAAATTTTTTTTTTTTAAACGGACGTTTTTTCGGGAGCAGTGATTTTAATAATGCCTAAAGTGAAACCATAAAAGTGAAATATTCCTTTAAATTTCGTACCTGGGGGGTGTGTATGATATGCATGTAAAGTGGCGCATGTTTCGCGTGCTTAGAACTGTCCCTGCAAAAAGTGTCATTTTTGAAGGAAAAAAAGTCATTTAAAACTCACTCGCGGCTATTAATGAATTGTCGGCTACCGGCAATACATACAAAAGTCATTGATAAAAAAAATTAAAAAAAAGCGTGGGGGTCCCCCAGAATTCAATTACCAGGCCCTTCAGGTCTGGAATGGATATTAAGGGGAACCCCGCCGCAAATTTAAAAAAAAATGGCGTGGGGTTCCCCCAAATATCCATACCAGGCCCTTCAGATCTGGCATGGATTTTAAGGGGAACTCCACCCCAAATAAAAAAAAATGGCATGGAGTCCCCCCAAAAATCCATACCAGACCCTTATCCGAGCACGCAACCTGGCCGGCCGCAGGGGAAGAGGGGGGGACGAGAGAGCGGCCCCCCCTCCCTCCTGAACCGTACCAGGCCACATGCCCTCAACATGGGGAGGATGTCCCCATGTTGATGGGGACAAGGGCCTCATCCCCACAACCCTTGCCCGGTGGTTGTGGGGGTCTGCGGGCGGGGGGCTTATCGGAATCTGGAAGACCCCTTTAACAAAGGGGACCCCCAGATCCCGCCCCCCCTATGTGAATTGGTAAGGGGAACTTTGTACCCCTACCATTTCACGAAGAAAGCGTAAAAAATTGTAAAAAAAAACACACAAACACCTTGAAAAAGTCCTTTATTTAAAAAAATAAAATAAAACATTCCAGCGATGAAATCCAGTGTCCCGCGGCGATCCCGATGTCCAGCGCCGTCCGTCATTGGTTTTGCCTGAGCGGACCTGATGGGAAACTTCCTCCTCAGTGTTTTAAATGTATAGACCCGCCCCTTCTAAAGTTCCCTATCAGGTCCGCTCAGCGGACCAGATGCGGAACATGAGAAGGGGCGGGTCTATACATGTATTACCAAAGTGAGAGAAGTTCCCCATCAGGTCCGCCCCCTCGGTATGTCGGACCCGCCTACGTCATTGGCCTGAGCGGGAAACTTCCTTCACTGTGTAAATTTAAATTACACAGTGAAGGAAGTTCCCCGCTCAAGCCAATGACGTAGGCGGGTCCGACATACCGAGGGGGCGGACCTGATGGGGAACTTCTCTCACTTTGGTAATACATGTATAGACCCGCCCCTTCTCATGTTCCGCATCTGGTCCGCTGAGCGGACCTGATGGGGAACTTTAGAAGGGGCGGGTCTATACATTTAAAACACTGAGGAGGAAGTTCCCCATCAGGTCCGCTCAGGCAAAACCAATGACGGACGGCGCTGGACATTGGGATCGCCGCGGGACACTGGATTTCATCGCTGGAATGTTTTTTTGTTTTTTTTAAAATAAAGGACTTTTTCAAGGTGTTTGTGTGTTTTTTTTACAATTTTTTACGCTTTCTTCGTGAAATGGTAGGGGTACAATGTACCCCATTACCAATTCACATGGGGGGGGGCCGGGATCTGGGGGTCCCCTTTGTTAAAGGGGTCTTCCAGATTCCGATAAGCCCCCCGCCCGCAGACCCCCACAACCACCGGGCAAGGGTTGTGGGGATGAGGCCCTTGTCCCCATCAACATGGGGACATCCTCCCCATGTTGAGGGCATGTGGCCTGGTACGGTTCAGGAGGGAGGGGGGGCCGCTCTCTCGTCCCCCCTCTTCCCCTGCGGCCGGCCAGGTTACGTGCTCGGATAAGGGCCTGGTATGGATATTTGGGGGAACCCCACGCCAATTTTTTTTTACATTTTCGGCGGGGTTCCCCTTAATATCCATTCCAGATCTGAACGGCCTGGTAATAGAATTATGGGGGACCCCCACGCTTTTTTTTTTTTTTATCAATGAGCCGACAATTCATTAATAGCCGCGAGTGAGTTTTAAATGACTTTTTTTCTTTAAAAAATGACACTTTGTGCAGGGACAGTTCTAAGCACGGGAAACAAGCGCCACTTTACGTGCATATCATACACACCCCCCAGGTACTAAATTTAAAGGAATATTTCACTTTTATTTTTTCATTTTAAGCATTATTAAAATCACCGCTCCCGAAAAAACGGCCGTTTTTAAAACTTCTTTTTGCATTGATACATGTCCCCTGGGGCAGGACCCGGGTCCCCAAACACTTTTTAGGACAATAACTTGCATATAAGCCTTTATAATTAACACTTTAGATTTCGATCGTTCGAGTCCATTGCATTTAATAGGGTTCTAAAGTTCACACGAACATTTTGTCTGTTCGCAGGTTCTGGTGCGAACCGAACAGGGGGGTGTTCGGCTCATCAATGTTGTTTACTAGGGATGAGCCGAACACCCCACAGTTCAGTTCGCACCAGAACTTGCGAACAGGCAATAAATTTGTTCGAACATCCAAACACCGTTAAAGTCTATGGGACTCGAACATGAAAAAGCTAAAGTGCTAATTTTAAAGGCTTATATGCAAGCTATTGTCATAAAAAGTGTTTTGGGACCCGGGTCCTGCCCCAGGGGACATGTATCAATGCAGAAAAAAGTTTTAAAAACATCAGTTTTTTCGGGAGCAGTGATTTTAATAATGCTTAAAGTGAAACAATAAAAGTGAAATATTCCTTTAAATTTCATACCTGGAAGAGGGGGGGGTATAGTATGCCTGTAAAGTAGCGCATGTTTCCCGTGCTTAGAACTGTCCCTGCACAAAGTGTGATTTCTGAAGGAAATAAAATCATTTAAAAGCAATACAGAGAAAAGTCATTGATAAAAAAAAAAAAAAAAAATGCGTGGGGGTCCCCCCAAATTCAATTACCAGGCCCTTCAGGTCTGGTATGGATATTAAGGGGAACCCTGCGTCAAATAAAAAAAAAAAATGACGTGGGGTTCCCCCCAAATATCCATACCAGACCTGAAGATTTTAAGGGGAACTCCACGCCAAATTTAAAGAAAAAATGGCGTGGTTCCCCCAAAAAATCCATACCAGACCCTTTATCCGAGCACACAACCTGGCAGGCTGCAGGAAAAGAGGGGGGGATGAGAGAGCGCCCCCCCTCCTGAACCATACCAGGCCACATGCCCTCAACATGGGGAGGATGCTTTGGGGGTCTGTGACCCCTCAAAGCACCATGTCCCCATGTTGATGGGGACAAGGGCCTCATCCCCACAACCCTTGCCGAGTGGTTGTGGGGGTCTGCGGGCGGGGGGCTTATCGGAATCTGGAAGACCCCTTTAACAAAGGGGACCCCCAGATCCCGGCCCCCCCTATGTGAATTGGTAAGGGGTACCCCTACCATTTCACAAAGAAATTGTAAAAAAACACACAGACACCGTTGGGAAAAGTCTTTATTAAAAATAATAATAATAAAAAAAAAAGATTCCAGCGGTGGTAATCCACTCTCGGTATCCTGCGATGGATGCTCTCCTCTCCGGGGTCCACCTGAAGGGTCTGGTATGGATATTTGGGGGGAACCCCACGTCATTTTTTTAAGGGTTCCCCTTAATATCCATACCAGACCTGAAGGGCCTGGTAATAGAATTTGGGGTTGACCCACACACATTTTTTTTTTTTTTTTTTATCAATGACTTTTCTCTGTATTGCCGGGAGCCGACAATTCATTATAGCCACGAGTGCTTTTAAATTACTTTATTTCCTTCAGAAATGACACTTTGTGCAGGGACAGTTCTAAGCATGGGAAACAAGCGCTACTTTACAGGCATACTATACACCCCCCCGGTACGAAATTTAAAGGAATATTTCACTTTTATTGTTTCACTTTAAGCATTATTAAAATCACTGCTCCCGAAAAACGGCCGTTTTTAAAACTTTTTTTGCATTCATGCATGTCCCCTGGGGCAGGACCCGGGTCCCTAAATACTTTTTATGACAATAACTTGCATATAAGCCTTTAAAATTAGCACTTTAGATTTCTCCCATAGACGTTTACAGGGTGTTCCCCAGCTTTTCGAATTTGCTGCGAACACCCCAAATTGTTCGCTGTTCGGCGAACAGGCAATGTTCGAGTCGAGAAAAAAAGAGGGGAAGAAACTGCGCTAAGAGCAATAAAATGAGATCTCACAATATTGAATTGGTAAGTAAATGGGAAGCAGCAAACCTTCTGCGAACAAAAAACAGTAAAAACAAATGAAAAAAATGTGGTTGCGCTAACCCTAGAATTGGGTATCACAACTAAGTGAAAAAACCTTGGGAACAATGTGGGTGGCATACAAACACAATCGTGAACAATGTTTGTAACATAAATTAGAATCCTAAAGTGTATGATGCCCAATGTGACAAAAACAGTGCACAATTAAATAAATAAATACTCCAAATAACACAAATAATGTCTATAAAATAAATTATTCAGTGAACCCTGGGAAGGGTTTAGAAGTCCTTGGGTGATCAAAACATTTGGTTTGGAGTTGTGACACAAAAGTAAAACACCCGTGCAAATAAAATAGTCTATGGTGAAAGACAAAAATTCCGTGATGTGATCTTCTTGTTAAGGAAGACAAATGGAATTCACCACCAAGTAAGGTACTAGCCGCTTACCAAAACTCTGTGACCCCCCACTACAGAGGATCAGGAGAATCTTGTGTATTAGGAACAATCTCATCCAGATGGTTTGTTTATTAAAAGAAGGAATCACACTTACAATTAAAATATGAAAGTTCAGCCTTAAGCCTGTGGTGCCAGCCGGACACACACAGGCAAACCCGTCCTTGCTGGGTAGTGGTGGGTGGTGACGTTGATGCGCCGCTCCACTTCGCCCTACGTCGTTTCGCAACAAAATTGCATCTTCCAGGGGCCCCTGACAGAATCGGTGGTTAGTGGCCTATACTGCTTAGATCGAGGCCTATATTGTGACCAGATTATGAGTTATAAGCCTGACATTATGGTTTGTCTTGTGTTCTGTCTTGCAGCCATCTGATAGCCATTGCTTTGCGCAAAAGTTAGCGTCTACAAAATAGGGGATAGTTTTATGGCATTTTTATTATTATTATTTTTTTTACTAGTAATGGCGGCGATCATCGATTTTTATCGTGACTGCGACATTATGGCGAACACTTTTGACACATTTTTGGGACCATTGTAATTTTTACAGCGATCAGTGCTACAAACATATGATTACTGTGTAAATGACACTGGCAGTGAATGGGTTAACCACTAGGTGGCGCTGAAGGGGTTAAGTGTGTCCTAGGGAGTGATTCTAACTGTTGGGGGCGTGGCTGCTCCCGATGAGAGGGAGCATACGATCAGTGACAGTGTCCCTAGGCAGAACGGGGAGATGCTTGTTTACACTTGCCTCTCCCCGTTCTGCAGCTCTGTGACCTGATCGCGGGACACCGGCAGACATCGAATCCGCGGGTCCCGCAGGCACGATCACAGAGCTCGTGGCAGGGGCGCACGCGCCCGCATGGCGGGAATTTCAAAGTGACGTAAATATACGTTACTTTGCCCAGCCGTGCCATTCTATATGTACAGGAGCCAGTCGGGAACCGGTTAAGTCACCCCAAGTCACATCTGTTCAAAAATTGCTAAATGCCCACATTGAACAACTCATGCAGTTGACACCCACCCCTCTTGTCTCCTATAGGATAGGGGATATAGGATGATCATTTTAGCAGGCGTGACTCTGTGTGACTGTGATCCCAAGGGCCTCTCCTCTACCCATGTCTACCCTGGCAAGGCTGCATTTATGGGCACTGATCAGCCAGGCAGCAAACAGAAAGTGTTCTTTACCCCCTTAAGTTTCGCCCTAAGCCCATGCATGGCCTTTGGCCCACCTAGAATCACCCCTGTCGGTGGCTAAATGGGTGTGTTTGAAGTTGTCACTTAAGATTTTGGGGGGAAGATGGCCCTGTTGTTTCCCCTGTTGGGGCCCGGCCAAGGGAAGCTTCCCTTTGGCTTGTATGGTGCTTTTTTTTTTTTTTTCATTTTTCCCGTTGAAAGAAGAAAAAAAGAAAATTTGAGTACACCAAAAAAGGGTACTCCAAAAAATAAACAAGTATAGTTCATATCTGCTTTATATTTAACTTCATCTTTCCCCCAAATCTTCAGATGTAGATTAGAGAAAACATTATGTCTATTTTTGAAGACCTATTTTTAGAAAGCACATATACAGACAGCTAATTCCAACATCTACATAATGATTTTAGTTAATAATCTGGCTTACTTTTTTTTATTATGCGATGGATGGAGTCCATCTGGTCTTTCTCGCGATGCTTTGAATCAGACCATACTTTCTATAAGCTCCACCACCGCGGGCCGGATAGAATTTGGTGATTTCGCCATGTGGTCGCTCCTGAATGTTCCGCCGTGTATGTCGCATGCAGACTAGAGAATCTGGTCACGCCCCAGCGTCATGACGCACTGAGAGCGGAGTTTCACGCATGCGCAGGGTATATAAATCCATAACGAGCGGTCGATATAACGGCCGTAGGTACTTTCTGAGAGTTGAGAGACGAACGAAAGCCAAAGGGTACGTTTTAAAATTAGGGCATCGGTGGTTAGTGGCCTATACTGCTTAGATTGAGGCCTATATTGTGACCAGATTATGAGTTATAAGCCTGACATTATGGTTTGTCTTGTGTTCTGTCTTGCAGCCATCTGATACTTGAGACCAAAATGGTGGACAAGTTAAATTCCCACATGAGCCAATTTATCGATAAATACAGGGCGCTCACCTGTCTGTGACAAGTGAAACATAAATATTATTCAAATAAAATCAAGAGGAGGGCAGTGATGGATCAACTGGTGGAATTGGTGCAGACTGTGCACCCCAACCTACAGTTTTGTGAAGACCAAAATTAGGGCCTCAGGAGCACGTATAACAGGGAGCGCAAGAGGGTCGAGGAATCGCAGAAATCGAGAATAGCAGCAGATCAGATTTATGTGCCCAAGCTGTGGTACTATAACAGCCTGCAATTTTTATCTGACCAAACTGTACCACACAGATCCCTCTCCACACTACCCTCCACATCAGCTGAGGCCACCGATACTGACCCTGCTCCTACACAGGATGAAGATGAGGAGGAGCTCAGCTTGACCCAGGTATAGCATTGTTGAAAAGATTTGTAGCCAAACATAGAATTATTAGATGTTATTGATAATAATTTTCTGCCTCAACAAAGTGATTTACATATCAATAGACAGTAGTGGCCAAAAAGGATTAGGACAAGAATGATAAATGCTGGGGTCAGAATGATAGTCTTTTCTATTTGTCCACATTCAATTTGCAACAGTCATGAGCTGAAAATTGTGTGATTACCAAAAAACTAAAATTATGTTCCATTTTCACACACAGGAAAATTTGAGTCAAGAAGAGGCTGGGCCCAGCTGGAAAACGGAGTGCCAAATCCCTCCCCTGTGCCCTCCTACCAAAAGGGCCAGGAATAGCCGCAACCTGGATGAGGCCACGGCTGACTTCCTGAGTCGGGCAACATCAGCCATCACGGCAGCACCAGATAGTGCTGAAGGGTTTGGCTGTTTGATGCAAATAAGCTCCGGGAGCTTGAGGAGGAGCAAAGGGATATCTGCGAGGGGCTAATCCTCCAGCTCCTCAGCAAAGCAAGGAAACGTGAGCCAACACGTAAAACACATGTGTGGGATTTGGAGCACACGACTCCACCACCTCCACAACAAGTCTACCCACCCCAGCAATCCTACCCACCTCAGCAACCCTACCCACCTCCGCAACTCTACCCACCTCAGCAACCCTACCCACCCCAGCAGCAGGGTGGACAGTGGCAAATTCAGCACCAGGATCCCCAACAAGGCCACTGGTCTGGGGATTTTTGGGGCTACTAATTTATATTTTCGTTGTTTTCTTTTTTTTTAAGTATGATTTTATTGGTTAGACTTTAGTTCCTTTTCTGTGTATCATTTGCTCTTTTTGTTTCAGTTTGTTAATTTTGATGACAGAGAATATGTCCAATTATTTGTTTTTATTTTTGTTATGAATGCACAAGAAACAAAATGGCCTCAGCTGATGTGGAAAGAAGCGTGGAAAGCGATGGGCGTGGTTCGGTCTGGTCTGTCAAAACTCGCAGCCTGTTGTAAGACCACAGCCTGGGGACATATATCTCATCTGCTGCTGCTCCCGATCTCTCCGAGTACACAACCTTCTTTTGCTCCCTATTTTATGTACTCCTCAGGTTCAAAATGTTGCTCTTCACATTTTTGATGTCTGCCCTGGGGGACAGAGGCTTCACCAATTCCACTAGTTGATCCATTGCTGCCTTCCTGTTGATTTTTATATATGCCCTTCTTGTGCTTACTATTCAATAAAAAAAAATAAAAAAAATACTTGCTTATGTGTTTAACTTTAAATGATAGTTTGGGAGTAGGCAGGTACATTTCAAAAATACAATGTAAAATTAATAACAGGGGACACAAACAGAGTTGGATCTTTGAGCTTCAAAACTACTATGAGATAATGGGGTTGTGGTAACTTGACACAAAAAAATAAAATAATAATTAATTATTATATACTTGATATCACTAGAACACAAATCCTTTGTAAATACGTTTGTCATTACTCCGTCAGTATCACCAGCAAAGCAGCTTCATTCTTATCCCATTATAAAGAAGAGAATGTGCGCTGCATTTTGAGATTTCATAATTAGCCACGTCACGAATGTGATATCTCCATTAAGAATGCTATTTTTACCAGACCGAATGCTACCAGCTGGTCCTTGCTTCCGATCATACGTGTTTGTACTTTGGATATTAGTCTGGCGGATTTATGTACACACGATCGGATGATCAGACGGAACACATTTGTTGTTGGACAATTTGAGAGCATGAACACCCAACATTTGTTGTCGGAAATTCCTACAACAATTGTCCGATGGAGCATACAGACGGTCGGATTATCCGACAAAATACGTCCATCGGACAATTGTTGTCGGAATATCTGATCGTGTGTACGGGCCTTTACATGTGTTAAAAACTTTTAACTGAATACTAGATGCACAGAATTCTGCTTTCTCTAAATGAAGCTCAACCGACCGCACATAAGCACAGGTAAACACAGCGTGAATGTCACCATTGAAAAATCATTACATGCATTTACCGTATTTTTCGGACTATAAGACGCACTTTTTTCCCCCAGAAATATGGGGGAAAATGTCCCTGCGTCCTATAGTCCGAATACATGACAGGCCCCGCCCCCCGCCGTCGCTGGCACCGCCCCTGCCATCTGCTCTCATTGCTCCTGTAGCCGCTGGAATCGCCTGACCACCGCCACTGGCTCCGCCCCCCGCCGCCGCTGGCACCGCCCGTCATCCACTCTCATTGCTCCCGTAGCCGCTGGAATCCCCTGACCACCGCCACTGGCTCCGCCCCCCCGCCGCCGGTGGCACCGCCCCTTACACATTGCTTGCATTGCGGCGAATCCAATTAGAGCCGCTCTCTCTTTCTTTTCTCCCTTCGGGTTACAGAAAGGGAAGGGGGGCGGCGGGGGATATACAGACAGCCCGCAGCTCTCCTCTCCCTGTCACAGCGCCGCTGCCAAGTTCTCTGGCAAATAGAGCAGCAGCGCTGTGACAGGGAGAGGAGAGCTGCGGGCTGTCTGTATATCTCCCCCGCCGCCCCCCTTCCCTTTCTGTAAGCCGAAGAGAAAGAGAGAGCCGCTCTAATTGGATTTGCTGGCCGCCACCCAGCTTACTGCCCACTGTTTCCCTCCCCATGATTGGCCACAGCAGAGGGCCAATCAGAAGACACTGGGGGCATCATGGGAAATAAAGTCCATGCAGATTTCTGGCACCAGTTCCTCCAGCATGCAAACACTCTGCTGGAGGGGGGGGGGGGGAAGGGGTGTTAGAAGAGGAGCAAAAGAGTATACTCTGCTGGGGGACACGCTGTACCCCGCACCACCAGAGAGCCACGCTGTACCCCGCACCACCAGAGAGCCACGCTGTACCCCACACCACCAGAGAGTCACGCTGTACCCCGCACCGCCAGAGAGCCACGCTGTACCCCGCACCACCAGAGAGCCACGCTGTACCCCGCACCACCAGAGAGCCACGCTGTACCCCGCACCACCAGAGAGCCACGCTGTACCCCGCACCGCCAGAGAGCCACGCTGTACCCCGCACCGCCAGAGAGCCACGCTGTACCCCGCACCGCCAGAGAGCCACGCTGTACCCCGCACCGCCAGAGAGCCACGCTGTACCCCGCACCACCAGAGAGCCACGCTGTACCCCGCACCGCCAGAGAGCCACGCTGTACCCGCACCACCAGAGAGGGAGCCACACTGTTCCCGCACCACCAGAGAGGGAGCCACATTGTACCCGCATCACCAGAGAGGGAGAAAGACCGAGCCGCTGCCAGGATATAGACATGCTACACTACTGACTAGAGACATCCCTGGCAACCCAGAGTGAGCGAACGTCCAGCCAGAGGGATCACTGTTGCGATTTCGCTGGGTCTGGTAAGAGGGCCTGTTGGCCATTATCCATTACTATTCCCAGGGTCTGAGCCATTAGGAAGTGCCTAACCTGATATCCTCTAGGCCTTATTGACTGCCACAACGTCCCTCTCTGTCCTCTTCCCACAACGTCCCTCTCTGTCCTCTTCCCACAACGTCCCTCTCTCTCCTCTTCCCACGGCGTCCCCTCTCTCCTCTTCCCACGGCGTCCCCTCTCTCCTCTTCCCACGGCGTCCCCTCTCTCCTCTTCCCACGGCGTCCCCTCTCTCCTCTTCCCACGGCGCCCCCTCTCTCCTCTTCCCACGGCGTCCCCTCTCTCCTCTTCCCAGGGTGTCCCACCACTGATGGCATGGTCACTCTACGTTTACTATGACAATGGTCACTCTGCGTTTACTATGGCAATGGTCAGGCTGCATTTCATGGGCACTGGAAAATATTTTAGTACACCATTTGGTTCAGAATATTTTTTTTCTTGTTTTCCTCCTCTAAAACCTAGGTGCGTCTTATGATCAGGTGCGTCTTATGGTGCGAAACATACGGTATATACGTTTAGAAATGTCCTCTAAACACATAAATGCAGGTTTGAGAGCCAGCGTAAATGTTGCTTTAGTGCACTGGGATACCATTCATAAGAATGGCACTGAAACACAGTAAGGCCCCATGCATGCTGGGTGTTTGATCAGAGAATATCCCGATCCCCCCTGTGATCCTGGAGGCAAGGTGTATTATATTACTGTACTTCCGGGTTCACAAGCTGTTGTTTCCTGGCTACTGTAGCCAAGGATACAACTACTCAAGAATGATCGGTGCTTGATTAACTGCAGTGGAGGGTAGAGGAGAAATTGGGAGGTCTAATAGATCTCTGATGTCATCATAAAAGGAAACCTATCACCTGGCCAATGCTATCAAATATTGCAGCCTCTCTCAACCGAGTACAACGGCACAGCAGGAGTTCGATCAGGACAGTAAGGGCAGAGCATTGGAAGGGGGGAGGCAACTTTCTGAGTCCTGACCTGTTCCACCTCCCCCTACAGTACAGTACCGGGCAGTGCGAGTACAGGTACAGTACTACAGTTTTTAAAAGGCTAAGGGCTGATTCACACCAGAACATGGAGCGAGAAACAGAAGTACCATGAAATGAGGTGGCAGTGAGTTTTCCAAACGTAATGCACGCACTACTTTTAGTGCAGTGCGGTACAATTTTAGCTAATTCAAAATGAATGGGCTGAAATTGCACCACACAGTACTGCATATGAGTCACACAGGAGTGATTTGCAATGGCAATTGCAAGGAAAAAAAATCACTGTACAGCAAGGGTGACAGTATGTAAAAAAAAAAAATGTACAAAATAAATATATATACTGTGTGTGTGTGTTTGTATATATATATATATATATATGTATATATATATATATCTAGCACTACCCCCGTAGGAGCTGCTGTTTGTTTGATTTGGGTCTACGTCCTGCCTATCAACCCCTGGAAGTGGCTCAAACCTTCCCTTAGCACAACTGATATGAATAAGGAGTGTGAGACCTATTGAGTATTAGGAGACACAATCCTGCATACATCACACAATAACCTGTAAATGTTATTACCTTTGCTGGTCACTAGTCCTTCTAAGTGACAGAGATACTTCACACAAGTTATATGCTTAATTAAAGGTACCTTTACTCAGTATAAAAGGGAAGGGTAAAGAATCACATTAATACACACAGTTGACTCTGCATGCGCATTGCAGAGTCAATAAACCAATAAGGATAGGTATCACTGAGATTAGGTAATAACAGGAAATAACATCAGCTATATATATGTACATGTATCTATATGTGTCTCTGCACGGCTAACTGGTTGCTCGCGAGCTCCCCCTTTGTTGCAATACCTTGCACGTGTTCATTCCCTATAATAGGTAAGCAAGGCCTATCTGCGTCCCACTCAAAGTTCCTTTCTCCAATGAAGTCTTCGCTAGCCACCGTCGGTGCACAAGTTAAATTGTAATCCACAGGGTTTCAACAAGATGCTGTAATTATCCGCAATATACCTGAGTACTCGTGTGCCTGCCACCCACTAATGACGGATGCACCAATCTCTGATCACATAGTCTCCAGTGAGATACACTAGGCCGCAAGCTGTGGCGTGATAGGTGAAGTGTGGCTGGCACTAACTAAATCACTTTCCTCTAAGGTAGTAGTCAATTCTGGGCAGGTGCCCTTCTCACCAAACAGGCCCGACTTTCAGATAGTCTCCTCTGGCTTGTCCCGGTCACTCGATCTCCACGCTTCTGCTTCAGCTGCAGTCTCCGGACTCCGTCACTAACAGCATATGGTGATGGACGACTCCGGTCTCTGCTGGGCAATCACAGGACGCTGTGGACGATCCTCTGCTGGAAATCACTCAGGCACTCCCGTAATTTAGGCCCAGGCTTCTGGCCTAATCCTTAGGAAGCAGGCCTCCATGCCAACTTCCTGCTTGATTGAGAGCTGGATCCAGAGAGAGAGACGATGGCCCCTCCCCTGGTTTAAGTAGTCTGCCCAGAATGCTTTGCGGTGTTGCAATGCACCCTGGGTAATGTAGTCTGTCTTTTACTAAAAGCAACAAAGTCTTTTCTCCTAGCTGATATCTGTCCCAAAGTGCATTAGTTGCATTGTAACACTTATACCACCGGAGGGAGCCGGATTCCTTCTTACATATGGACATCCTGCTACACACTCCCCCCACTTAAAATCTTTGGTCCCCAAAGAGGACAACAGTATGTAACCTAACACATACTTTGGCAATACCTGCAGGGAAATTTGTTAGTTTATGCATGACAATAAACAACTTGCCTTTTCATAAGCAGGATTTAAACTTAAACAGCTCATATCATAACACAGAGCCGACAGAGGAACCTCCCACCAATTATCACAAGGAGGGAGGTGGTCCTGTATACGGACCACCGACACTTGGGTGTCTGTTTCAGATGTGCTAGGGAGTGAGCTGGGGTTGTCTTCCACTGAATCTGAATCTGGAGTGGAAGAGCTAGACTGATCAATGGTTCTCTTAGAAGTGATGATGGCCTCCTCAGAGCATTCACCCAATTGGTCGTACGTCAGTCTTTTTGGGGGGTGAATTACTCTTCTTTCCCTCTGCTCTTTAGGTATCATATTCTCAAGGACATTGGGGCTGGCTGTTTCTAGAAGCTCTTCAGGGGCTTCCTCATCTAGTTCAGGCATGTTGGGCTCCAGAACTTCAGGAGCGTCCCGCTCTCCTTCAGATAGAGACAACGACCCTTCTTCTGGGTCTTCCATTGACAAAGAGTCTGAGTCATCAGCTACCTCCTCAATGAGAATGTTTGAAGGCACGAATTCAGGAGCTTCTGCCCGAAGAGTTCCATTGTCAACTGTTTTGGGTGAGGTTTGGGAGGTGGTCATGGGTTCTGGCAATTGGGATGACCACAACCAGTCAGATTCTGCTTCTTCATCCTCTTGACCTTCATTGTCAGAGTCTCCATCTCTCACATCTGGAAGCACTGTTTGAGATCGGGTGATGGGTCTGGAACCTTGAGAAGTTGAAGGGGTTTCTTGTGAGTCAGATGCAGGAGGCATGCGAACTGCCTCGGAGAGGGGCAACAAGTGATTCCTGTGCCAGGTCTTTAACGGTCCCACGCTTCCTTCTGGCCTAATTTGGTACACAGGAAGGTTTTTCAGCTTCTTGCAGATAACATAAGGTTGGGATTTCCAACGGTCAGCCAACTTATGTTTTCCCGGAATTCCCAAGTTCCTCAACAGCACTCTATCTCCTGGCTGTAAATCTTGAATTCTGACTCTTAGGTCAAAGTTTCTTTTATTTCTCAGCCCCCGTTGGTCAGATGCTGCTTGGGCCTTTTCAAAAGCTGTCTTCAGACTCTTTCTCAATCGGTCTACATACCCCTTGTGGGATGCTGCTGAGGTATGATCCAGCGATATGCCAAAGGCCAAGTCCACTGGCAACCGAGCCTCCCGCCCGAACATCAAACGGTATGGGGAATACCCGGTGACATCACTGGCAGTGCTATTGTAGGCATGCACTATGGCAGCTACATGCTTGCTCCAATGCTGCTTTTTCTCTGAACTCAGAGTCCCCAACATATCCAAGAGAGTCCGGTTAAACCGTTCAGGCTGAGCATCTCCTTGTGGGTGATAAGGGGTTGTCCTGGTCTTCTGGATGCCTAACAGGTCTAATAACTTCTTTATTAATTTGCTTTCAAAGTCTCTGCCCTGATCTGAATGAAGGCGTTGGGGTAGACCATAGTGCACAAAGAATTTTTCTACCAGTACTTTGGCTACTGTTGAGGCCTTCTGGTCTTTTGTTGGGAATGCTTGAGCATATCTGGTAAAGTGATCTGTTATCACCAAGACATTCCCTTGACCACTCAGATCAGGCTCCAGGCAAAGGAAGTCAATGCACACCAGTTCCATAGGTCCCTGACTTTGCAGATGGCCCATTGGGGCTGCTTGACGTGGCAAGGTCTTCCTTTGAATGCATCGGACACAGGAATGGCAATATCCTTCCACTTCAGCCCGCATGCAGGGCCAATAGAACCTATCCCGTACAAGGTGAAAAGTCCGTTCATAAATTCATAAATAAAATGGTTGTCATGGAGGGCAGCTAGGACCGCTTCTCGATATTTGGCTGGTAGAAACAGCTGCCACTTCTCTTCTGAGTCGTCAGAGGGGCCCCTTCGGTAGACCACCCCTTGACATATGTGTAGCCGAACCCACTCCCTGCGCAACAATCGGGCTTCTCTTGGGGAGTCTGTTTCAAGCATCTCGGGACGCTGGCTTTCCAGTACCTTTATCAGGAGTTTCCCTAAAGAGTCTTCTTCTTGCTCCTTTCTCAAATCCCTTTTTGTCAGCTTGGGCAAGCCCTCCCCTTCGATTTGGGTCACACTGCAATAGCACTTCGGTACTCTAACAGCTGAGACCCCAATTTCTTCGGCTCTTGACCCACCTCTGGCTTGAAGTTCTGTCCCCTGATATAGGGCTCGCACTCCCTCTGGGTCTAGTTGGGCCCATTCTTCGGTAGGGTCGGTGGGGGCATGAGACCTCCTGGACAGGGCATCTGCATCCCTATTTCCCACTCCGGGTCGGTACTTCAAGCTGAAGGTGAAGCTTGAAAGGGCAGCCAACCACCGGTGTCCCGTTGCATCCAACTTGGCAGTGGTCAGAAGGTAGGTGAGCGGGTTATTATCTGTCTTCACCACAAACTCCGCCCCATATAGGTAGTCTCTCAGTTTGTCTACCACTGCCCATTTCAAGGCCAGGAATTCAAGCTTGTGGGTGGGGTAATTCTTCTCAGCAGGTATCAGACTCCTGCTCACATATGCGACGGGTCTTAGGTAACCATCATGTTCCTGGTACAGCACCCCACCCAGCCCATCTCGGCTGGCATCTACATGCAGTTCATAAGGCTTCTTTGGATCAGCATAGGCCAGGACTGGTGCAGTGGTAAGACTCTTCTTTAACATCTGGAAGGCTTCCTCGCACTCCCCTGTCCACTGGTCTTGAATCGACTCTTTGGGCCTTCGGGGTCCCATGGTGAGTTTCACTGGTTTGACCAGCTCTGGAACATCATCTTCCCCTTCGTTTCTGAGTAACTCGTTCAGGGGTCTGGCAATCTTGGCGAATCCTTCTACAAATCTTCTGTAGTAAGAACAGAACCCCAGGAATGACCGAAGCTCAGTCACGTTGGTAGGTCTCGGCCAAGAGGTGACGGCATCCAGCTTCTCTGGGTCCGTGGCCACCCCTTCTGCAGAAACGATATGGCCCAGGTAATGGACTGAGGACTGGTAAAATTGACACTTCTCTGGGGAGAGTTTCAGGCCCTCTTCACTGAGCCTCTTCAGGACCTTCTCCAGTCTCTCTTCATGCTCTTCTAGGGTTCTCCCGAACACGATGACGTCGTCCAAATATACCAGTACCTCTATTAGATTCATGTCCCCGACGGTTCTCTCCATTATCCTTTGGAAAGTGGCGGGGGCTCCTGATAACCCTTAAGGCATACGGTTGAACTCAAAGAACCCCACAGGGGTGATGAAAGCTGTCTTCTCCCGATCCTCAGGGTGCATGGGGATTTGGTAATATCCACTTTTTAGATCCATTACACTGAACCACTTGGCCCCTGACAGACTCTGCAGGGCGTCTTCAATTCGGGGAGTGGTGTATTGATCTGGGATGGTCCTTCTGTTTAGTGTTCTGTAGTCGATACACAGTCTCAGCGACCCGTTCTTCTTTCGGACTACCGCTATTGGAGAAGCGTAAGGGCTCCTGGATTCTCGAATAATCCCCGTCCTCTTCAGCTCAGCCAACTGTTCCCGCAAGTCTTCTAAGTCACCCAGTGGGACCCGTCGAACTCTCTCTCTAAAGGGCTTATTTTCTTGTAAGCGTATCTTGTGAGTGGCACTCCTTGCGCACCCCACATCGAACTCATCTTTAGAGAAGATCTTTTCCCACCTTGCAAGTTGAGCTTTGGCCCTTTTTCTCCATTCTGGTGGGAGGGCCGTGTCTTCAGAACAGAGCTTCTCTATGGTGACTTCACCCCTTTCTTCTTTCTTCAATTCACACGGGGCAATGGGGGTGGCTGGATTCACCTGGCCCAACAGCATTCTGGCCAGCACCTTCACTGGTGTATTAGCAGTGTTCCTTATACTCACTGAAACCCTCCCATGGCTTTTCTGTAGGGCCTTCAATGGGATCACTTCGGGGATTACTTCAATCCCTTTCTGTCTTTCCTGTGGGCCTGGTTCGAAGACAATGAAGGGGCCTGGCTGTTTCCATGTGAGCTTGACAGAAGCCCTCAGGCAAGTCACCTCTCCCGGTTGTAATACCTTCACCGTCTTGTCTAGCTTCCAAATCTTGCCAACTCCCTCAGCCTGGGCCTTCTGCTCCAGTACCAGGCACTGGTAGGCTTGCCTTAACATGGGGTGGACTCTTGTGGTCTGGGCTTCTTCCTGTTGGGCCAACGGTGTCAGCAGTCGCCTGACTAGATCAGTGTTGGTCCCTATGATGAGTGAGCTCTTGCTGGCCCCTGGTGGGCGAGGGCACACTACTGCCAGAGTATCGAAGGTCTCTGTCTCCCCAGCCACTGAGGGATCAAAAGTCAACTTGATTGGCAGGTAACCGTCATAGGGAAAGCTCTGAGTTCCAATACCCCATATTTCCAGTTCCTCTAATTTCTGTAGGGGCAGATGTTTAAGATGTTTATCATAGAAATCCCTATACAGAAGAGTCACTTGAGCCCCAGTGTCAAGAAGAGCCTTGGTGTAGATCCCTTCTACTTGTATGGAGACTACTGGAGAAGGCCCCACTAACTTGGCAGGGAACTCCTTCAACACAGACTTCTTGCTGGGTTCAGTTACCTGTACCCTCACTTCTTTTTTTCTTGAGTTTCCGGTGGGTCTCAGTCCCTTCTGGGTCTGGTGTGCACTGGCCTTCTGTTCAACAGCAGCCTGAGTTGTGGGACGGGGCCTAATTGGCAGAGGTTTAGGTCCCTGACTCTGATGTTTTGGATCATTGGACTTCTTGAAGGAGTTCGTGGAAACTGGTGGGCGCCCGGCTGACTCCTTCACCGGGGCCCTCTGAAGTTTTCCGCCGGCTTGCGATATCTGGATGCAACTTCATCTGGGCTGGGACACACTGCTCTAACATGCCCGATTCCCCCACAATTGAAGCATGTTATCAATCTCTTAGGCTTCTGTACTAGTTCCATATTGGAGCTAGGAGGTTTTTTTGGTTCCTCTGACGTGTTCTTGTTGTGTGGCACAGAGGCCTGGCTAGTCAGCATGGACACCATTTCTACTAGTTGTGACACCTGGGTCTTTAGGAGTTCAACTTCTGAATCACCTTCTTCTGCACTTAACATTCTGACTCGGGCAGTTGGTTCGGTGTGTTGACTCCTCCTTTTGTCTTCCAACATGGCCTCCTCCTCCCTGACTATCCGGATCAAGTCGGGGTATTCCAGGCTGCTCCCGTCCCGCCGGGTGCGTAGCAATAATGCAATGGGGTCCAAGGGTTGAGCTCCCCTCAACACCTGCTGGGCACGGGCCTCATCCACTTTTCTTGGATCGATCCCTTTCTTCAGTAGGATCCGATGCAGGATCTTATCCAGGCGTCCTATAAATTCTGACAGCTTCTCTCCCTCTTTTTGGTAGCAATGCCCCAGCTGGTAAGTGAGTTCAGTGACGTTTTCCATCCCGCCGAACACATTCTGCAGAATATCCAGATAATCCTGTGCATTGCAGTCCTTCTTGCTTAACTTGAGGTTACGTATGGCCTCCAGAGCAGGCCCCTTTAAGCTTTCCACAATCCGTTGTTTTTTTTGTTGTTCTGGCACCTCCCATTCTGCTAGGGCCTGAGTGGCGCCATCTAGCCACTCTTCAAATCCATCTTCCACTGAAGGTACAGGTTTCTTCCCAGAAAAGGTCCTGAGTTTCCTGTATCCTGACATCAGGTAGTCTGGAGGGTCCTTTTTACACTTGGTCACAATCTCCCCCAGGACAACGCACAATTCTGAGCTAAGGGTGGTCAATGGTGGTGAACCGGGACCCTTTTGTTGGGCGCTCCCTCCTGTGCTGGGGCCTCCTGAAGTAGTGGATGTGGGGCCATCTTTATTCTCTTCTGGGTGTATCAGGAGGAGTTCTACTTGGTTTGTAGTTTTTATGCTGGCACCCTTGAAGTAGTCAGAGATTCCGTTCCTCCACTCACATAATGCATAGGTGTGGGGATTTACAGTATCTGTCTTTATGTCAATCACCCATGGCTTCCTGTCCGTGGACAATGCTCTCAAGACTGGAGTTAGCTGCTCCTCTACCCAGGCCTCTCTCTGGATTTCAACCACCAGGCCATTTCCGGGTAGGATGCCTTCATCCCTGCACCACCGGGCTACGGCAGCAGGGTCCATTTCTGTGCTGTAAGGGTTCTGTCTAGGGGGAAAGTTGATTGCAGAACCGTAGAATATCCCGGACGAGCCCCCACGTCTAGCACTACCCCCGTAGGAGCTGCTGTTTGTTTGATTTGGGTCTACGTCCTGCCTATCAACCCCTGGAAGTGGCTCAAACCTTCCCTTAGCACAACTGATATGAATAAGGAGTGTGAGACCTATTGAGTATTAGGAGTAGGGATGAGCTTCGTGTTCGAATCGAACATACGTTCGACTCGAACATCGGCTGTTCGATCGTTCGACGAAGATCGAACGATTTGGGCCGTTCGCGCCAAATTCGAGTGACGCGAACGGCCCACAATGCACTACGCCATCGCAGTGTCATCCAGGCGCTGTGATTGGCCAAGCATGCACTGTGACCCCGCATGCTTGGCCAATCACAGCGCCGGCAGCGAGGAGAGCAATGATTGGCCACAGGCAGGATGCCTGTGGCCAATTATTGCTGAGGGTGTTTAGTACACGCCCCACACTATAAAAGGCCGCCAGCACGGCGGCCTAGTGTAGTGTGTTCCGGAGCAGGGAAAGACAAGCATAGGCAGGGACAGTGACATTTATTTCTTTCTTGCTTAACCTGGATTCCTTTAGTTTAGGGAAAGAGAAGGATAGGTAGGGAGAGTGTCAGTGTGTTTTACTGTGCGAGTCCTTGTTTCTAGGGACAAAGAAGGAAAGTGAGGGGATTTCTCCTTGTGCTATAGTGTGCTTTAAAAAAACATTTTTTCTAGGGACAGAAAACTGTAGGTAGGGAGAGTGTCAGTTTCTTTCACTGTGCCAGTCCTTGTTTCTAGGGACAAAGAAGGAAAGTGAGGGGAATTCTCCTTGTGCTATAGTGTGCTTTAAAAAAACATTTTTTCTAGGGACAGAAAACTGTAGGTAGGGAGAGTGTCAGTTTCTTTCACTGTGCCAGTCCTTGTTTCTAGGGACAAAGAAGGAAAGTGAGGGGATTTCTCCTTGTGCTATAGTGTGCTTTAAAAAAACATTTTTTCTAGGGACAGAAAACTGTAGGTAGGGAGAGTGTCAGTTTCTTTCACTGTGCCAGTCCTTGTTTCTAGGGACAAAGAAGGAAAGTGAGGGGATTTCTCCTTGTGCTATAGTGTGCTTTAAAAAAACATTTTTTCTAGGGACAGAAAACTGTAGGTAGGGAGAGTGTCAGTTTCTTTCACTGTGCCAGTCCTTGTTTCTAGGGACAAAGAAGGAAAGTGAGGGGAATTCTCCTTGTGCTATAGTGTGCTTTAAAAAAACATTTTTTCTAGGGACAGAAAACTGTAGGTAGGGAGAGTGTCAGTTTCTTTCACTGTGCCAGTCCTTGTTTCTAGGGACAAAGAAGGAAAGTGAGGGGATTTCTCCTTGTGCTATAGTGTGCTTTAAAAAAACATTTTTTCTAGGGACAGAAAAAAACTGTAGGTAGGGAGAGTGTCAGTTTCTTTCACTGTGCCAGTCCTTGTTTCTAGGGACAAAGAAGGAAAGTGAGGGGAATTCTCCTTGTGCTATAGTGTGCTTTAAAAAAACATTTTTTCTAGGGACAGAAAACTGTAGGTAGGGAGAGTGTCAGTTTCTTTCACTGTGCCAGTCCTTGTTTCTAGGGACAAAGAAGGAAAGTGAGGGGAATTCTCCTTGTGCTATAGTGTGCTTTAAAAAAACATTTTTTCTAGGGACAGAAAACTGTAGGTAGGGAGAGTGTCAGTTTCTTTCACTGTGCCAGTCCTTGTTTCTAGGGACAAAGAAGGAAAGTGAGGGGATTTCTCCTTGTGCTATAGTGTGCTTTAAAAAAACATTTTTTCTAGGGACAGAAAACTGTAGGTAGGGAGAGTGTCAGTTTCTTTCACTGTGCCAGTCCTTGTTTCTAGGGACAAAGAAGGAAAGTGAGGGGATTTCTCCTTGTGCTATAGTGTGCTTTAAAAAAACATTTTTTCTAGGGACAGAAAACTGTAGGTAGGGAGAGTGTCAGTTTCTTTCACTGTGCCAGTCCTTGTTTCTAGGGACAAAGAAGGAAAGTGAGGGGAATTCTCCTTGTGCTATAGTGTGCTTTAAAAAAACATTTTTTCTAGGGACAGAAAACTGTAGGTAGGGAGAGTGTCAGTTTCTTTCACTGTGCCAGTCCTTGTTTCTAGGGACAAAGAAGGAAAGTGAGGGGATTTCTCCTTGTGCTATAGTGTGCTTTAAAAAAACATTTTTTCTAGGGACAGAAAACTGTAGGTAGGGAGAGTGTCAGTTTCTTTCACTGTGCCAGTCCTTGTTTCTAGGGACAAAGAAGGAAAGTGAGGGGATTTCTCCTTGTGCTATAGTGTGCTTTAAAAAAACATTTTTTCTAGGGACAGAAAACTGTAGGTAGGGAGAGTGTCAGTTTCTTTCACTGTGCCAGTCCTTGTTTCTAGGGACAAAGAAGGAAAGTGAGGGGAATTCTCCTTGTGCTATAGTGTGCTTTAAAAAAACATTTTTTCTAGGGACAGAAAACTGTAGGTAGGGAGAGTGTCAGTTTCTTTCACTGTGCCAGTCCTTGTTTCTAGGGACAAAGAAGGAAAGTGAGGGGATTTCTCCTTGTGCTATAGTGTGCTTTAAAAAAACATTTTTTCTAGGGACAAAAAACTGTAGGTAGGGAGAGTGTCAGTTTCTTTCACTGTGCCAGTCCTTGTTTCTAGGGACAAAGAAGGAAAGTGAGGGGATTTCTCCTTGTGCTATAGTGTGCTTTAAAAAAACATTTTTTCTAGGGACAGAAAACTGTAGGTAGGGAGAGTGTCAGTTTCTTTCACTGTGCCAGTCCTTGTTTCTAGGGACAAAGAAGGAAAGTGAGGGGAATTCTCCTTGTGCTATAGTGTGCTTTAAAAAAACATTTTTTCTAGGGACAGAAAACTGTAGGTAGGGAGAGTGTCAGTTTCTTTCACTGTGCCAGTCCTTGTTTCTAGGGACAAAGAAGGAAAGTGAGGGGATTTCTCCTTGTGCTATAGTGTGCTTTAAAAAAACATTTTTTCTAGGGACAGAAAACTGTAGGTAGGGAGAGTGTCAGTTTCTTTCACTGTGCCAGTCCTTGTTTCTAGGGACAAAGAAGGAAAGTGAGGGGATTTCTCCTTGTGCTATAGTGTGCTTTAAAAAAACATTTTTTCTAGGGACAGAAAACTGTAGGTAGGGAGAGTGTCAGTTTCTTTCACTGTGCCAGTCCTTGTTTCTAGGGACAAAGAAGGAAAGTGAGGGGATTTCTCCTTGTGCTATAGTGTGCTTTAAAAAAACATTTTTTCTAGGGACAGAAAACTGTAGGTAGGGAGAGTGTCAGTTTCTTTCACTGTGCCAGTCCTTGTTTCTAGGGACAAAGAAGGAAAGTGAGGGGAATTCTCCTTGTGCTATAGTGTGCTTTAAAAAAACATTTTTTCTAGGGACAGAAAACTGTAGGTAGGGAGAGTGTCAGTTTCTTTCACTGTGCCAGTCCTTGTTTCTAGGGACAAAGAAGGAAAGTGAGGGGATTTCTCCTTGTGCTATAGTGTGCTTTAAAAAAACATTTTTTCTAGGGACAGAAAACTGTAGGTAGGGAGAGTGTCAGTTTCTTTCACTGTGCCAGTCCTTGTTTCTAGGGACAAAGAAGGAAAGTGAGGGGAATTCTCCTTGTGCTATAGTGTGCTTTAAAAAAACATTTTTTCTAGGGACAGAAAACTGTAGGTAGGGAGAGTGTCAGTTTCTTTCACTGTGCCAGTCCTTGTTTCTAGGGACAAAGAAGGAAAGTGAGGGGAATTCTCCTTGTGCTATAGTGTGCTTTAAAAAAACATTTTTTTCTAGGGACAGAAAACTGTAGGTAGGGAGAGTGTCAGTTTCTTTCACTGTGCCAGTCCTTGTTTCTAGGGACAAAGAAGGAAAGTGAGGGGATTTCTCCTTGTGCTATAGTGTGCTTTAAAAAAACATTTTTTCTAGGGACAGAAAACTGTAAGTAGGGAGAGTGTCAGTTTCTTTCACTGTGCCAGTCCTTGTTTCTAGGGACAAAGAAGGAAAGTGAGGGGAATTCTCCTTGTGCTATAGTGTGCCAAAGCATTCCTCATCAACCATCTTTGAAATCCTTGTTTTTTGGACAGTCAGGGAAATTGTCGTTGTGCTATTCTGTGCAAAAGCAATAATCCTCAACCATATTTAGAAATCCTTAAGTAAAGGGACAGAGAAGGACACCTGAAGGTAGCCCTTATTGCTTTTTTCCCATCTCCCTGCAGGCCATCTATTAGAATGTCTGGAAGGCAAACAAGGAGAGGCAGACAGTCAGGAGGCAATAAAAGAGGGCAAGCAGGCTCTGTGTCTGGGGGCAACAGTGCTGGTCGTGGACGCGGTGCATTGTCATCAGCACATGGCCATGGGACACGCTTGTCCTTCTTTTCGGCAGCTGGACATGTTGAGCCACATCATGCCGAAGACTTGGTAGAGTGGATGACCAAGCCCTCCTCCTCCTCCTCATCCTCTCTCACCCAGGCTCAGGGTACTGGCAAAGCAGCTGCCAAAGCGTCCTCTTCCCTGGTATTAATGTCAGACTCATCATCAGTCACTCCTTCCCTAGACCCACCATGTCCTCCTCCTGAGGAGTCCCCCGAACTGTTTGAGCACAGTGTTGGGTACATGCTCCAGGAGGATGCCCAGCGTTTCGAAGGGTCTGATGATGAAACCCAGCTACAGGAAGGCAGTAGCGTGAGAGCAGACAGAGGGGATGCTCAAGAAGGACACCAATCTGGCAGTCATGTTCCAGCAGCTGCAGCATACTGCCAGATTGGCTCCAGTGATGAGGAGGGAGGGGATGATGAGGTCACTGACTCCACGTGGGTGCCTAATAGGAGAGAGGAGGAGGAGGAGGATGAGGAGGAGGCACATCTCCAACGAGGCAGGATGCCCTTTGGTGGCCAGCGGCAGTACACCGACGGAATCACACCGCAGAGCTCCGCCTGTGCAGGGCGCTGCCTCTGCCCGTCATTCAAAAAGTTCCTTGGTGTGGGCCTTTTTTGAGGCTAGTGCATCAGATCGCACAGCTGCTGTTTGCAACATATGTCTCAAGCGTATATCGCGTGGCCAAAACATCAGCCGCTTGGGTACCACATGCCTGACCAGACATATGTTGACCTGCCATGCAGCTCGTTGGCAAGCCTACCTCAAAGACCCACACCAAAGAACAAAGCGGACCTCTCCTTGCACCGCATCAGCTGGGATCTCCAACCCCACTATAACTTCAGTCCTCTCTGAAACATGCATTGAGAGGAATGAAGGTGTAGAATTAGGTGTGTCACAGCCAAGTACTTGCGGCCACTCTGCTAGCAGTACACCGACGTCCGATTCTAGCAGGCAAATTTCCCTGCCCCAGCTGCTGGACCGTCGAAAGAAGTTCACTCCCAGCCATCCACATGCCCAGCGGTTGAATGCTAGCTTGGCTAAATTGCTAGCGCTTCAACTGCTGCCTTTTCAGTTGGTAGACTCGGCCCCCTTCCGTGAGTTTGTGCAATGTGCGGTTCCTCAGTGGCAGGTTCCCAAACGTCACTTTTTCTCACGGAAGGCTATTCCGGCTCTCTACCGGCATGTGGAAGGCAATGTCTTGGCCTCGCTGGACAGGGCGGTCAGCGGTAAGGTGCATATTACCGCTGACTCATGGTCCAGCAGGCATGGACAGGGACGTTACCTTTCTTTCACGGCCCATTGGGTCACTCTTTTGGCAGCTGGGAAGGATGCAGGACAAGGTGCAGTAGTGTTGGAGGTTGTTCCACCGCCACACCTCCAAAATGCTACTACTGGTTGTGACACACCTCTCTCCTCCACCCCCTCCTCTTCTTCTTCCTCCATGGCCTCTTCCTGTGGTTTGTCCTATGAACCAGCGGTGCTCCGTAGCCGTTCACGGGGCTACGCAAGTACGCAGGCAAAAAGATGCCATGCCGTGCTTGCGCTGGTGTGTTTGGGGGACAGAAGCCACACTGGGGCAGAGGTCCTGTCTGCTCTGCAGGGCCAGGCCGAGAGGTGGTTGACGCCACGCCAGCTTAAGCCAGGAATGGTGGTTTGCGACAATGGCACCAACCTCCTCTCCGCCCTCCGACAGGGACAACTGACCCATGTGCCCTGTGTGGCTCACGTCCTTAACCTGGTGGTGCAGCGGTTCTTGGGCAGGTACCCGGGCTTACAGGATGTCCTGAGGCAGGCCAGGAAAGTCTGTGTGCATTTCCGCAGATCTTATAATGCCAGTGCTCGCCTGGCTGAGCTGCAAAAGGAGTTGAACCTGCCCAAGAACCGCCTTATATGTGACATGCCCACCAGGTGGAACTCAACGTTGGCCATGCTGCAGCGGCTGCACACGCAGCAGAGGGCCATCAATGAGTACCTGTGCGACTACGGCACCAGGACAGGGTCAGGGGAGCTTGGTTTTTTTTCTCCACGCCAGTGGGGCATGATCAGGGATGCATGCACTGTCCTGGCACCATTTGAGGAGGCCACGAGGATGGTGAGCAGTGACAGTGCATGCATCAGTGACACTGTACCTCTTGTCCACCTGTTGGAGCACACGCTGCGTGGAATAATGGACAGGGCACTTGAGGCAGAACAGAGGCAGGAAGAGGAGGACTTCCTTGCCTCTCAAGGCCCCCTTTACCCAGACAGTGTTCCTTCTGTCCCACCCATCGCACAGGAAGAGGAAGAGGAGGAGGAGGAGGAGGAGGAGGAGGAGGAGGAGGAGGAGGAGGATTGTGTCAGCATGGAGGTGGAGGCTGGCACTCAGCATCATCAGCAGCAGTCTTTTAGGGATGATTTACAGTCCCAAGAAACCAGTGGACTTGTACGTGGCTGGGAGGAGGTGGCTGCGGATCATGTCGTCCTTAGTGACCCAGAGGACTCCGGAGCGAATGCCTCAGCAAACCTACGCTGCATGGCCTCCCTGATCCTGCAAAGTCTGCGGAAGGATCCTCGTATTCTTCGGATCAAGGAGAGGGACCATTACTGGCTGGCCACTCTCCTTGATCCACGGTACAAGGGTAAGGTTGCGGACCTTATGTTACCTTCGCAGAGGGAGCAGAGGATGAGACAACTCCGGGAGGCCTTGCAGAAAGGTCTGTGCAACGCGTTCCCAGAGACTGGGAGGTTACAAACTCCTGGTCCTGGACAACGAGTTGCTGAGGCTTCGGCCAGTCAAAGAAGGAGCGGTGGGGAAGGTGGCCGTCTGACCGATGCGTTCAGACAATTCTTTAGTCCGCAGCCCCAAAGTATGATCGGTTCCAGCAACCATCGCCAGCGTCTGATAAACATGGTGCAGGAATATCTAGGGGCAAGGTCAGACTTGGACACCTTCCCCACCGAAAATCCTCTGGCTTACTGGGTCTTGAGGATGGATCACTGGCCAGAGCTTGCACAGTATGCAATTGAGCTACTGGCCTGTCCTGCATCCAGCGTTCTTTCGGAACGCACATTCAGTGCTGCTGGAGGATTTGTCACGGATCACAGGGTGCGCCTGTCCACCGACTCGGTTGATCGACTGACTTTCATCAAGATGAACCAGTCTTGGATCACCACCAGCTACCACACACCTGATGCTGATATAACAGACTAATTGATTTTAACATGTCACATCCCTTCAAGACTGATGCTGATGCTGAGTGCCTGTGCTGTTATGTTGACTGGCTATCCTCCTCCTCCGAGTCCTCAATGATACGATTGATGATGATAGCTTGGAAGATCATTTTTGTTTATGGGCGCCGTCACCAGTGGCTAAGGCCCAATTTTTCAGCCCCTGTTTTACAGGGGCGTGTAATTACAATTTTTTTAGCAATAATTTGCCATAGGGCTCATTGCTGTGCTCCAAGTACAGTATCTGTGAGGGGTTGGAGTGTTGTGGCACCAGTGCCTAAGGCCCAATTTTTCAGCCCCTGTTTAACAGGGGCGTGTCATTACAATTTTTGAAGCAATACTTTGCAACAGGGCTCATTGCTGTGCTCCAAGTAACGTATCTGTGAGGGGTTGTAGTGTTGTGCCACCAGTGCCTAAGGCCCAATTTTTCAGCCACTGTTCAACAGGGGCATGCAATTACAATTCTTGATCTAATAATTCACAGCAGGGCCCATTGCTGCACCCACCAAGAGTAACTCTGAGGGCTTACAGTGTTGTGGCAACGCCACCACCACCACCACCACCACGAAAGGCCCAATTTTTCAGCCCCTGTTCAACAGGGGCATGCAATTACAATTCTTGATCTAATAATTCACAGCAGGGCCCATTGCTGCACCCACCAAGAGTAACTGTCAGGGCTTACAGTGTTGTGGCACCAGCACCACCATCAAAGGCCCAATTTTTACTACCACTGTTCAACAATTATATGTAATTAAAATTCCTGATATAATAGTTGACAGCAGGGCGTTCCAGCACCAACCAAGAGTAACTGTGAGTGCTTACAGTGTTGTGCCAACACCAACAACTAAGGGGCCTATTTCTGCAGAGTATATACGGCAGGTCCCTACTTTCAAACATCCAACTTACAAACGACTCCTACTTGCAAACGCAAGAAGACAACAGGAAGTGAGAGGAAATCTACCACTAGGAAGGAAAATTCTCTCCTGTAAGAATAAATATGGGAGAAAGGTGTCTCCTCTGTACTGATGCTTTATCAGCAATCCTTGTTTCAAGAAAAACACCACATTTCAAAAACAGTTGTCATTGGGACGGAAAGTGAGGTGAAATGTTCTGAACAGGGGCACAGACAGCAAAACAAATGTTACAGGGGTGATAACCCTTACCTATGTTTTCCAAAAAGTTTAAAAATAGATTTTTGGGCTGGAGCTACACTTCAACAATGTACCTGTTCAAAATTACAAACAGATTCTACATAAGAACAAACCTACAGTCCCTGTCTTGTATGCACCGCCTGTATACGGCTGTTCAGAGTATATAGGGCCTTTTTTATTTTATGTGCGGGGTTCCCCTTAATATCCATACAAGACCCAAAGGGGCTGGTAATGGGCTGGGGTAGGGGGGGGGGTCATGGGGTAGCTATGCCATTTTTCTTAAAGATTTTCATCCATATTACCGGGACCAGACATTACATTAAAGCCGCAAGCAGTTTTAAATGGCTTTTTTTTTCCTTTAGAAGTGTCATTTTGTGCAGGGACAGTTCTAAACACGGGAAACACGTGGCACTTCACAGGCATACTTTAGACACCCCCCAGGTACGATATTTAAAGGAATATTTGACTTTTTTTTTTTCACTTTATGCATCATTAAAATGACTGCTCCCGAAAAACGACCGTTTTTAAAACTTCTTTTTGCATTGATACATGTCCCCTGGTGCAGAACCCGGGTTCCCAAACCCTTTTTAGGACAATAACATGCATAATAGTTGTTATAATTAGCACTTTAGAATTCGAACGTTCGCATCCATTGTATTTAATAGGGTTCTAATGTTCGTACGAACTTTCGGTCCGTTCGCGGGTTCTGGTGCGAACCGAACCCGGGGGTGTTCGGCTCATCACTAATTAGGAGACACAATCCTGCATACATCACACAATAACCTGTAAATGTTATTACCTTTGCTGGTCACTAGTCCTTCTAAGTGACATAGATACTTCACACAAGTTATATGCTTAATCAAAGGTACCTTTACTCAGTATAAAAGGGAAGGGTAAAGAATCACATTAATACACACAGTTGACTCTGCATGCGCATTGCAGAGTCAATAAACCAATAAGGATAGGTATCACTGAGATTAGGTAATAACAGGAAATAACATCAGCTATATATATGTACATGTATCTATATGTGTCTCTGCACGGCTAACTGGTTGCTCGCGAGCTCCCCCTTTGTTGCAATACCTTGCACGTGTTCATTCCCTATAATAGGTAAGCAAGGCCTATCTGCGTCCCACTCAAAGTTCCTTTCTCCAATGAAGTCTTCGCTAGCCACCGTCGGTGCACAAGTTAAATTGTAATCCACAGGGTTTCAACAAGATGCTGTAATTATCCGCAATATACCTGAGTACTCGTGTGCCTGCCACCCACTAATGACGGATGCACCAATCTCTGATCACATAGTCTCCAGTGAGATACACTAGGCCGCAAGCTGTGGCGTGATAGGTGAAGTGTGGCTGGCACTAACTAAATCACTTTCCTCTAAGGTAGTAGTCAATTCTGGGCAGGTACCCTTCTCACCAAACAGGCCCGACTTTCAGATAGTCTCCTCTGGCTTGTCCCGGTCTCTCGATCTCCACGCTTCTGCTTCAGCTGCAGTCTCCGGACTCCGTCACTAACAGCATATGGTGATGGACGACTCCGGTCTCTGCTGGGCAATCACAGGACGCTGTGGACGATCCTCTGCTGGAAATCACTCAGGCACTCCCGTAATTTAGGCCCAGGCTTCTGGCCTAATCCTTAGGAAGCAGGCCTCCGTGCCAACTTCCTGCTTGATTGAGAGTTGGATCCAGAGAGAGAGACGCTGGCCCCTCCCCTGGTTTAAGTAGTCTGCCCAGAATGCTTTGCGGTGTTGCAATGCACCCTGGATAATGTAGTCTGTCTTTTACTAAAAGCAACAAAGTCTTTTCTCCTAGCTGATATCTGTCCCAAAGTGCATTAGTTGCATTGTAACACTTATACCACCGGAGGGAGCCGGATTCCTTCTTACATATGGACATCCTGCTACATATATATATATATATATATATATATATATATATATATACAAAGTATCTCACAAAAGTAAGTGCACCCTTCACATTTTTGTAAATATTTTATTATATCTTTTCATGTGACAACACTGAAGAAATTACACTTTGCTACAATGTAAATTAGTGAGTGTGCAGGTTGTATAACCGTGTAAATTTGCTTTCCTCTCAAAATAACTCAACACACAGCCATTAATGTCTAAACCGCTGGCAACAAAGGTGAGTACACCCCAAAGTGAAAATGTCTAAATTGGACCTAATTAGCCATTTTCCCTCCCCGGTGTCACGTGACTCGTTAGTGTTACAAGGTCTCAGGTGTGAATGGGGAGCAGGTGTGGTAAATTTGGTGTTATCGCTCTCACTCTCTCATACTGTCACTGGAAGCTCAACATGGCACCTCATGGCAAAGAACTCCCTGAGGATCTGGAAAAAATAATTGTTGTTCTACATAAAGATGGCCTAGGCTATAAGAAAATTGCCAAGACCCTGAAACTGAGCTGCAGCAGAGTGGCCAAGACCATACAGCGGTTTAACGGGACAGGTTCCACTCAGAACAGGCCTCGCAATGGCGTCATGGAAGAGGACTCCAGTGGCAACTTGTGAAGCTCTTGTGAACTCCATGCCCAAGAGGGTTAAGGCAGTGCTAGAAAATAATGGTGGCCACACAAAATATTGACACTTTGGGCCCAATTTGGACATTTTCACTTAGAGGTGTACTCACTTTTGTTGCCAGCTGTTTAGACATTAATGGCTGTGAGTTGAGTTCTTTTTTTCTAGCTTTTGGATTGCACACACGAGTTGATATCAAAAGGTTTTTAGACTAGTTTTGTAACACATCAACAGATGGCAGCACAAGGCTACACACACAGTCACAAGGAGCACCGACCTTCATAAGTCAGTGTGCCAAAAGACATTGCCCCGTGTACATCAGGAGCTGTGCAACTGGTGCTATTCTGATTCCATGCGTTACCACGTCTACTATTTCATTGTGGACAGCAAGTTAGAACAAATGTGAGTTACTCGCAGGAAACAACATGATCTCACTTCTGCACCCGCCCCCCCCCCCGCTACTCGCCAGATTTGGCTCCTACGGACTTCGCCCTCTTCCCGAAGATGAAAATCCAGCTAAAAGGTTGCTGTTTTGACACCATTGTGGAGATCCAGCGCGAATCGCAGAAGGTGCTTGACACGGTTTGAAAAGAAGACTTCCAGGATACATTCCAGAAGTTTCAGGAATGCTGGGAGCGCTGTATTGCTGCCCAAGTGGAATATTTTCAAGGTGATAGTGTCTAAACATAGATAAATAAAGTGCTTTCTTGTGAACAGAGCTAGTCTCAAAACTTTTTGATACCACCTTGTATACAATTCACACATTATTGTCCCATGTCATCTAAAGGGACAGTAACCATTTATTCACTTCTTCACATGATGTTTTATGACATAGTTTTTGTTAATTTTATGTATTGTTCTGTTTGTGCACAGCACTGTTTTTATTATTTTGTCCCTGGTCACCACCACATCAGTTATAGTGTCTGCGATCACTGCAACACCAGTCCCAGTGTTCCTAATCACCACCACATCAGTTACAATGTCCGTGATCACCGCCACACCAGTCCCAGTGTTCCTAATCACCGCCACACCCGTGCAGTGTTGCTGTCAGGGAACTATCCGCAGAAGGACTGACAGTCCTCTCCATGCTCAGCAGAATCTCGGGTCAACAAACACTGTGTGCATGCGCGCGCGCCAGAACGCAATGCGCACGCACCTGCACCGTAACGCAATGCGCGTGCACCAGGACCCAATGTGCGTGCGTCAAAGAGCACGCAATACGTGAGTGACACTTGGCGCCCAGTGGCCTATTTAAAGCTTGCTGCAGCAGTCAACAACTGCTGAATGATCTTTCAGCCTTCCTGAGATTGTTTCCTGAGTTCCTGTTTTGCTGTATTACTACTACTGACCCGGCTTGCCTGACCAATCTTCTCTGTGTGTGATCCCGGATTGATCCTTGGCTTGTTCCTGTACCCTGCTCCTGTTCTGCTGATCCTGTGTATGACCCCGGCTTGTCCCTTGACCTGTTCCAGTGGCTCCACCCCTGCTTGTCAACCTGTGTATGACTTCTGGCTTGGCTCCTGACTCCGCCTACAGTTCTCCCTGCTGTACAGCCTCATCCGGTACTTCCAAGGTACCCCCGCCTGGCAGTCTACCCTGCTCACCAGCGGATCTCCAGTATCATCCCAGCTTGTCGCAGCTGGCAACCCCTGCCTCTATGGGTATAGCACTCCCTGTGCCACCTTCAGGGGGCGCTCTGCACTTAGTCGCAAGGGAAGCCCTCCCAGCACTTCGGTCTCTGCTAAGGTACGTGACAGTATCATGCAGCCAGAAGTGTCAAAGACCGACGGAGGTGCTTCCCAGCTCAAGACTTTGTGCCAGCAAGTCGCGACCCTTACCCAAGCAGTGACGAACCTACAGGAACAACACTCCCAGTTGGGAGATCGCCTTCCGAACCCGATGATGTCTCCTGTTGTGGGAACTTCTACTCCACCTACTGCAGTCACTACATCCGCTTCTATGATGTTTCCTCTGCCTGAACCACGAGTACCCACTCCTGAATGTTTCTTAGGTGACCGAAGGAAGTTCAGAGCATTCAAGGTTTCCTGTTTACTTTACCTGGCTCTTCAGCCAAGAACTTTCTCTCTAGAGACTGTCAAAGTGGGATTCGTTATTTCCCTGCTGTCTAAAGAACCTCAGTCTTGGGCTCATCAGTTACAGGAACAAAAGAATCCTGCTCTTGACTCAATGGACTTGTTCTTTGAAGCCATGGCTAAATTGTATGATGACCCACAACACCCAGCCACCGCCGAGGCTGCCCTCCATGCCCTGCGACAAGGGCAGCGCCCTGTAGAAGACTATACTGTGGACTTTCGCAATTTGGCTATGGACACAGGATGGAATGAGGCCGCCCTCAGATATCAGTTCCGACTTGGTCTGTCTGAACCCATCAAGGATGAGTTAGCACGAGTAGGGGCCCCAACCACTTTAGAAGGGCTCATTCAGCTAGCCATTCAACTAGATAGACGCCTGCGAGAGCGGCAGTCTGAACTTGCACAAGCCTGCCGGCCCTCCTGGTTGTTGCCTTCAGTTCCAGACGCTCTTGCACCCTCCTCTCCGGTCACGTCCAACAGAGGGCCTACGCAGTTCGGCGTGGTCCGCTCTGTCCTGACCCCTAATGAGAGATTTTATCGTCGGCAAGCGAACCTTTGTTTCTACTGTGGAGAAGCCGGTCACTTCCTTTACAACTGCCCAATAAGGCCCAGTAGATCTTCTCTCCGCAACCCTCTGCTCCTTCAAGTCCCGAAACCTTCCTCAGCTCACCTTGTTCTCCATGTCGCATTACAGTTGGAAAAGGGGGAGGTCAGATTCCCAGCAATAATTGACTCCGGGGCCTGCAGTTGCTTTCTGGACTTTTCCCTTGCTAAGGACTTTTGGATTCCTCTACGAAATAAGGAACATAAACTTAAGATTCACTTGGCTGATGGATCCACACCTTGTTCTGGGCCAGTTACCCAAGAGACTTTACCTATACCTACCATGATTGGCTCAGGCCATCAGGAGTTCCTTCGTTCTGACATTCTCTGTTCACCAATGTTTCCTGTAATTATGGGGCTCCCCTGGTTGCGGGCACATAACCCCCAAATAGACTGGAACACGGGGAGTATCTCCTTCAAATCTGATTACTGCCGTCAGCATTGCATAGTACCTGAACCCATGACACCTTCCAGTTGCCTCACCGTTCAGCCGGCTTCCACTACCAACCAAGACGTCCCTCCAGTTTACCATGACTTTCTAGATGTCTTCGATAAAAAGAAAGCTGACACATTACCACCCCATCGTCCGTACGACTGCCCTATCGAGTTGTTGCCTGGTGCAGAGATCCCCATTGGACGAATATTCCCACTTTCAGAGACTGAGCTCGAGACCCTGCGTACATTGACGAGAACCTAGAAAATAAGTTTATCCGCCCTTCATCTTCTCCTGCCGGTGCTGGGATCTTTTTTTTGGAGAAAAAGGATCATACCCTCAGGCCCTGTGTGGATTACAGGGAACTCAATAAAATCACCATCAAGAACCGATACCCTCTCCCTCTTGTTCCTGAACTCTTCCAGAGATTCCGCACTGCACGAGTCTTTACTAAATTTGATTTACGAGGCGCCTACAATCTTGTGCGCATTCGGGAGGGAGATGAATGGAAGACCACTTTTAGAACCCGCTTCGGTCACTTTGAGTATCTTGTTATGCCCTTTGGACTGTGCAACGCTCCGGCGACCTTCCAACATTTTGTGAGTAACATCTTTAGAGAGTTCCTGGATCACTTCTTAATCGTGTACTTGGATCACATCCTCATCTTCTCTGCCACCTTGGAACTACATAGAACTCATGTCCGGAAGGTACTATCCACACTTAGGGCACACAGGCTCTATGCAAAGGCAGAAAAGTGTGAGTTTAAAAGGTCATCCATACAATTCTTGGGTCTAATCATTTCCACATCTGGAATTGCCATGGACCCTCAGAAAGTATCGGCTATTCAGGATTGGTCCGCTTCTACCGATAAGAAAGGCATCCAAAGGTTCATCAGGTTCGCTAATTTTTATCGGAGATTCATTAAAGACTTTTCTGGCATTATTGCCCCCATTACCCAGCAGACCCGCCAGCATATCCGTTTTCAATGGTCCCAGGAGGCCCAAGAAGCTTTCGATAAACTAAAGACTCTGTTCACCTCTGCCCCCATTCTACAGCACCCAGATCCAGCTCTGCCTTATGTCCTGGAGGTCGATGCATCGGAAGCTGCCGTAGGGGCCGTCTTGTCTCAATGTCAAGGTCCTAAAGCATTGTTCCACCCAGTTGCTTTTTTTTCCCGAAAATTGAGCCAGCCGGAAAGGAATTACGATGCGGGGAATCGGGAGTTACTTGCAATTAAAGCGGCTTTGGAAGAATGGCGATATCTCCTCGAAGGTGCAGCTCATCCCATCATGGTATTCACAGACCATAAGAACCTTGAATACCTCAGATCTGCCAAACGACTGCGACCACGGCAAGCCAGATGGGCCTTATTCTTCTCGAGGTTCAACTTTCATCTCACCTACCGCCCGGGGTCCAAGAATGGGAAGGCAGATGCTCTCTCACGCATTTTCCCAGAGACCATGGAAAATGTCGTTCCTAGCACCATCTTGTCCCCTCAGAACTTCCTATTGATTCAGCCTGATCTGAAGTCGACCCTTGAACAAGCCTCTGCTCAATGTCCTGAATCTGAGAGCTCCGCATTCAGAAGACAGGAAGGACTGCTGTGGCGCGGAAACAAGATTTTTGTCCCCGAAGGAGCCAGACTTCAGCTCCTCAAGACCTTTCATGAACATCAGCTTGCCGGCCATTTCGGGGTCCATAAGACATCTAAGCTGATTCAGCGATCCTACTGGTGGCCTAATCTGAGGCAAGATTGCAAAGACTTTGTAAGTTCCTGTATAACCTGTGCCTTAAGTAAAGGAAGCCGCACACAAGCTTGGGGTCTGCTAAGACCATTACCTGTCCCAAACCACCCGTGGAAGATGCTGTCCATAGACTTTATAGTGGAGTTGCCCCCCTCGGAAGGCTTTACCACTATCCTGGTGGTGGTCGATCGTCTAACGAAGATGGCCCACTTTTTGCCTCTATTAGGTACCCCCTCGGCCATGGATACAGCACACCTTTATCAAAGAAGTCGTAAGGTTGCACGGTATGCCCAGCAGTATTGTCTCTGACAGAGGAGTGCAATTTACCTCAAGGTTCTGGAGGGCTCTCTGCAAAGCTTTGAACATTGAAATCTGCTTATCATCTGCTTACCATCCACAGAGTAATGGCCAAACGGAGAGAACAAACCAGACGCTAGAGCAGTATCTCCGCTGCTTCTCCACCGTTTCCCAAGATAACTGGGTGTCCTTGCTCCCATGTGCCAAATTTGCGTACAACAATTCGGTACACTCCACCACTAATCAGTCCCCGTTTTGGGCGAACTATGGATTCCACCCGTCCTTCTTGCCCAATGCTATTCCCGAAGCAGCAGTACCTGCCGTACAAGACAGATTAACCTTTATTCAGGAAAATGTACAAGTTCTTCAGGAAACCATGCAGAGATCACAAGAAGACTATAAGAAATATTATGACAGGAAGAAGAAAAATAATCCAATTCTGAAAGTAGGAGACAAAGTATGGCTCTCTACATTGAACCTCAAATTGTCCTGCCCTTCCCGGAAGCTGGTTCATTGGTCCCTTTGCAATCAAGAAAGAGGTTAATCCTGTGGCCTTTGAATTGTCCCTGCCTGAATCTTACAAGATTCACCCAGTCTTCCACGTCTCACTTCTCAAACCAGCTACCACTGGCCCCTTTTCTGGAAGAGAAGACCCACCTCCACCTCCAATCACAGTAGGTGAAAAAACGGAATTTGAGGTGGAAGCCATTCTGGATGGTTGGAAGAGAGGTAGACAGATCCAATACTTAGTAAAGTGGAAGGGTTACTCACTTGAGGAAAGCTCTTGGGAACCTGCAAAAGATGTTCACGTCCCTAAATTGTTACGTGAGTTCTTCAGAAAATATCCAGAGAAGCAAGCACGTCTGGTCATTCGGAGGCTGCCCCTGAGGGGGGGCACTGTCAGGGAACTATCCACAGAAGGACTGACAGTCCTCTCCATGCTCAGCAGAATCTCGGGTCAACAAACACTGTGCGCATGCGCGCGCGCCAGAACGCAATGTGCACGCGTGTGCACCCAAACGCAATGCGCATGCGCCGGAACGCAATGCGCGTGCGCCAAGGCGCACGCAATACGTGAGTGACACTTGGCGCCCAGTGGCCTATTTAAAGCTTGCTGCAGCAGTCAACAACTGCTGCATGATCTTTCAGCCTTGCTGAGATTGTTTCCTGAGTTCCTGTTTTGCTGTATTACTACTACCGACCTGGCTTGCCTGACCAATCTTCTCTGTGTGTGATCCTGGCTTGATCCTTGGCTTGTTCCTGTACCCTGCTCCTGTTCTGCTGATCCTGTGTATGACCCCGGCTTGTCCCTTGACCTGTTCCAGTGGCTCCATCCCTGCTTGTCAACCTGTGTATGACTTCTGGCTTGGCTCCTGACCCCGCCTACGGTTCTCCCTGCTGTACAGCCTCATCCGGTACTTCCGAGGTACCCCCGCCTGGCAGTCTACCCTGCTCACCAGCGGATCTCCAGCATCTTCCCGGCTTGTCGCAGCTGGCAACCCCTGCCTCTTTGGGTATAGCACTCCCTGTGCCACCTTCAGGGGGCGCTCTGCACTTAGTCGCAAGGGAAGCCCTCCCAGCACTTCGGTCTCTGCTAAGGTACGTGACAGTTGCCTTCTGCCTGTACCAATCCTGGCCTGTTTATTGACCATGTTTCTGCCTGCTACCTGGACTGATCATTTGCCTGTTTGCTAACCGTGTCTGTGCCTGCAGCCTAAACTGACCCATCTGCACAACCCACTCACTACGTTCCTGCGAAACACCAGTCCCAGCCATCCTTTCTGAATAACTGCACTCCTGGAACCACAGGAACTTGTTTATTCTTCCATTCTTTAGCCTCCTATACTTGCTGGCCAGTGAACATGGTATTCCTGGGGCAGCCACGTACCAGTAGTCTAGGCTTGCTTGGCTTATAGGAACAGAGACTGCTATTGATAATGCTACACTAAGCTATATTCTCTAATCACTTGTATAGAGGAGAACATTAGAGTACATTGGTTTTATACTGAAAACCTGTGATGGATTTCAAAATTTTATTTTTATTTAACATTCAATTTTTGAGTGAATGGACTCTACTGAACCAAAACCGTATTCATTGTTAGAAATTTGAAAATGTTTTGAGTATAGCCTCACATAGAGCAATATAATAGACCATAATAAAGTACTATCATCCAAATTAATATAGGGAAGAAAAGAAGGATAGGAGTATAAGGGCAGTTGCTTAAGCTGACCGTACACATATACCCACCCCAAGTTGTTGTAATTAACTATCTCGGTACTGATAAACAACAACGTATTTTTATGTAAAATATACTGTTTAATACATATAAAATGACATACAAAGATCGATAAAATATCAACCACAAACAACTACTAACGGGTTCCCCCGTGAGATATCTGTTGAAGTGGAGTATAGACTGGTCTTTCCTCAACTACTTTTGCGGTATGGGACTGCTTCCTCAGGAGGAGTTGTCTATGAAACAAATAGTACAGTAAGGTATATAGTAAATGCAACATAATACAGCCAGTTCAAACATGATAGTACAGCCAATATTGTAATAAGAAAATCTGCTTACCCAACCGGTCAAGACCGACTGCACAACCAAGCCACTCAAAAAATTTCCCCCATGATTATATGTGACACATTCTGATTAAAAGAATAAAAATGATAAAGAATAGACTATATTCTTGGTTCAAAAGTATATATAGTCCCAAACAGTGAGGGGACATCCAGTGGAACGAAGGGTTGTGAGAGAATGAAAGGGGGGGGGGGAAGTAAGACATTTTTTATTTGACAAAAATGTTCCATCCTGCGGATTTTTTTGTTGCTTCGGTTGAAAATGAATGTTGATTTAACCCCTCTAATGATTAGAAAATTGAAAGAATGTTATTGAAATTAAACATTTCTAACGAAAATTAAGGCAGGGTTTGAACCCGTTAGGTATTTATTTTTTCTCTTATTGGGGAGATTTCCCTTCACTTTCTGTTCTGGTGACAACCCACAATGTTGGAATTTTTTTAACCAGTTCCAGATCGCCTTTTCGCAGATTTTCCTGCTACAGGGCAGCCTTCCTGTGCAGGATCACCTATATACACTATATTACCAAAAGTATTGGGACACCTGCCTTTACATGCAAATGAACTTTAATGGCATCCCAGTCTTGATCCGTAGGGTTTAATATTGAGTTGGCCCACTCTTTGCAGCTATCACAGCTTCAGCTCTTCAGGGAAGGCTGTTCAGAAGGTTTAGGAGTATGTCTATGGGAATGTTTGACCATTCTTCCAGAAGCGCATTTGTGAGCACAGTACAGGGGGCCAGGAGAGAACAGCACAGTACAGGGGGCCAGGAGAGAACAGCACAGTACAGGGGGCCAGGAGAGAACAACACAGTACAAGGGGCATGAGAGAAGAGCACAGTACAGGGGGCCAGGAGAGAACAACACAGTACAGGGGGCCAGGACAGAACAGCACAGTACAGGGGGCCAGGAGAGAACAACACAGTACAAGGGGCATGAGAGAAGAGCACAGTACAGGGGGCCAGTAGAGAACAACACAGTACAGGGGGTCAGGAGAGAACAACACAGTAGAGGGGGTCAGGAGAGAACAACACAGTAGAGGGGGCCAGAGGAGAACAGCACAGTACAGGGGGCCAGGAGAGAAAAACACAGTACAAGGGGCATGAGAGAACAGCACAGTACAGGGGGCCAGGAGAGAACAGCACAGTACAGGGGGCCAGGAGAGAACAACACAGTACAGGGGGTCGGGAGAGAACAGCACAGTACAGGAGGCCAGGAGAGAACAGCACAGTACAGGGGGCCAGGAGAGAACAGCACAGTACAGGGGGCCAGGAGAGAACAGCACAGTACAGGGGGCCAGGAGAGAACAGCACAGTACAAGGGGCATGAGAGAAGAGCACAGTACAGGGGGCCAGGAGAGAAAAACACAGTACAAGGGGCATGAGAGAAGAGCACAGTACAGGGGGGCCAGGAGAGAACAGCACAGTACAAGGGGCATGAGAGAAGAGCACAGTACAGGGGGCCAGGAGAGAACAACACAGTACAGGGGGCCAGGAGAGAACAGCACAGTACAGGGGGCCAGGAGAGAACAACACAGTACAGGGGGCCAGGAGAGAACAACACAGTACAAGGGGCATGAGAGAAGAGCACAGTACAGGGGGCCAGGAGAGAACAGTAAAGGGGGGCCAGGTGGGAACAGTATAGTTCAGGGGGGCCAGTGTGTACCGGGCATCCTGTGTAATGCCCGGTACACACGATCAGAAAATTGTACGAAAAATACAGATTTCAGAGCGATCATACAATAATCTGATCATTAGTACAGAGCTTTCGAGAGCCGATCATGACAGTTCCTCTGATATTATTTGATCGGACATGCACGGAAAAAAAAATTGTACGATGTCAGATCTTATGATTTTTTTTTTAACCACTTAAGCCCCGGACCATTTGGTAGCTAAAGGACCAGAGGTGAATTCAGAATTTTGCACTGCGCTGCTTTAACTGTAAATTGTGCGGACATGCGATGTTGTACCCAAACGAAATTTGCGTCCTTTTCTTCCCACAAATAGAGCTTTCTTTTAATGGTATTTGATTGCCTCTGCGATTTTAATTTTTTGCGATATAAATGGAAAAATACCGAAAATTTTGAAAAAAAATGATATTTTCTACTTTTTTGACCCCAGATGATGCATTTGGATGCGAAACGCGTCGGGAGACCCTACTGTTGCCATTGATCATTTTGACAAAGCGCTGTTATATTCATCTAAATGTAAGTGTACCTACCTACATTAAATACCCCTTTTTATACAGTATCACACTATGTGCCTTTTCTTTCCTTCTAAATTCTGCAATCTACTCGGCATCGCTACCTGATTCTAATCGGGCACTGCATACAAGCCCCATTGTCATCTGGATATGAGAGATATTTTTTTCTATCCTTTGGACTGGATTGAAGTTTGATGTCCCCCATTTGAATCGCAGTTGGAGATTTGCTGTCCACACGGCTTACCTATGCTTGGTTGACCCTCTGAACGTAGGTTTTTGGGGTCCACTCTTTCTGGTAAGCCTTTCTTACAACCGATTGGTGGTGGTCACTTTGAGTGCACTCTCTTCACGTCAAGTTTACTTATGAGCACCATAATTTGATTGTCACTCACCTTTCATCAATATATGTTCTATTTGTTTTTATTATGAACTCAGTATTTTTGGTGTCCATTGTGGCATTTAATTTGCATCACTGAGGACTCTTTGGACTCTTTGAACACTTTATTTTATTCAGTTTGTTTGGCTAAGATGTCACATTACTGAGGACTTTTTGAATATTTCATTTATTCAGTTCGTTTAGCAGAGATGTTATATTGTTTATCTAATTATATATCACTGTTATACACTGCTCCTTAATTGTGGGCAGTTCTTACTCATTTTTAGCGCTACACTTTTTTGTTTCGTTTGTTTTCCACCATTTTTCAATTGGTTGGCCTCGTACACACGGCCGAGATTCTCGTTGAAAAAAACATGTCGTTTTTTTCGACGAGATTCTTGGACAAGAAACTTGTCCCGGCCGAGTGTACACACGCTCGTTTCAAAGAACCCGCGGTTCTTTGAAAGGAGTGTACGCGGTGACGTCATCGACTACGTCGAGCATGCGCTCGTCACATTCGATCCCATCTTGGTATACCCTACGTATGCCTAGGAAGCTACCGCGCATGCGTCGAATTCATTTCGAACATGCGCGGGCTTCCGGGCGGACAGGTAAGTGTACACACACTCACTTTTCTCGTCGAGAAACACGCCGAGGAGAATCTCGACGAGAAAATAGAGAGCAGGTTCTCTATTTTCTCGTCAAGGTTTCTTGTCGGTTTTCTCGACGAGAAACCCGCTAGCAGCGTACACACGACCGATTTACTCGGCAAGACCTCTCTGCCAGCAAGTTTCTTGCTGGTTCTTGCCGAGAAAATCGGTCGTGTGTACGAGGCCGTTGTGTGAGCGGCTATTTATCAGGCAGCGCGGAATTCCTTTTGTATTTATTTCATGCAATGTTGTACCCAAACGAAATTTGCGTCCTTTTCTTCCCACAAATAGAGCTTTCTTTTAATGGTATTTGATTGCCTCTGCGATTTTTATTTTTTGCGATATAAACGGAAAAATACCGAAAATTTTGAAAAAAAATTATATTTTCTACTTTTTGTTATAAGACAAATCGAATAAACTCAATTGTAGTCATACATTTAGGCCAAAATGTATTCAGCCACATGTCTTTAGTAAAAAAAATGTCAATAAGCGTATATTTATTGGTTTGCGCAAAAGTTATAGCGTCTACAAACTAGAGTACATTTTCTGGAATTTACACAGCTTTTAATTTATGACTGCCTATCTAATTTCTTGAGGTGCTAAAATGGCAGGGCAGTACAAAACCCCCCCAAATGACCCCATTTTGGAAAGTAGACACCCCAAGGAAATTGCTGAGAGGCATGTTGAGCCCATTGAATATTTTTTTTTTTTTGTCCCAAGTGATTGAATAATGACAAAAAAAATAAAAAAATTACAAAAAGTTGTCACTAGATGATATATTGCTCACACATGCCATGGTTATATGTGGAATTGCACCCCAAAATACATTCTGCTGCTTCTCCTGAGTACGGGGATACCACATGTGTGGGACTTTTTAGGAGCCTAGCCACGTACGGGACCCCGGAAACCAAGCACCGCCTTCAGGATTTCTAAGGGCGCAAATTTTTGATTTCACTCCTCACTACCTATCACAGTTTCGAAGGCTATAAAATGCCAAGATGGCACAAAACCCCCCCAAATGACCCCATTTTGGAAAGTAGACACCCCAAGCTATTTGCTGAGAGGCATGTTGAGCCCATTGAATATTTTTTTTTTTTGTCCCAAATGATTGAATAATGATAAAAAGAAAAAAAAAAAAAAAATGTACAAAAAGTTGTCACTAAATGATATATTGCTCACACATGCCATGGTTATATGTGGAATTGCACCCCAAAATACATTCTGCTGCTTCTCCTGAGTACGGGGATACCACATGTGTGGGACTTTTTGGGAGCCTAGCCGGGCACGGGGCCCCAAAAACCAAGCACCGCCTTCAGGATTTCTAAGGGCGTAAATTTTTGATTTCACTCCTCACTACCTATCACAGTTTCGAAGGCCAGAAAATGCCAAAATAGCACAAAACCCCCCCAAATGACCCCATTTTGGAAAGTAGACACCCCAAGCTATTTACTGAGAGGCATGTTCAGTCCATGGAATATTTTATATTTTGCCACAAGTTGCGGGAATATGACAAACTTTGTTTTTTTTTGCACAAAGTTGTCACTAAATGATATATTGCTCACACATGCCATGGGCATATGTGAAATTACACCCCAAAATACATTCTGCTGCTTCTCCTGAGTACGGGGATACCACATGTGTGGGACTTTTTGGGAGCCTAGCCGCGTACGGGACCCCAAAAATCAAGCACCGCCTTCAAGGTTTCTAAGGGCATAAATTTTTGATTTCACTCCTCACTACCTATCACAGTTTTGAAGGCCATAAAATGCCAAGATAGCACAAAACCCCCCAAATGACCCCATTTTGGAAAGTAGACACCCCAAGGAAATTGCTGAGAGGCATGTTGAGCCCATTGAATATTTTTTTTTTGTCCCAAGTGATTGAATAATGACAAAAAGAAAAAAAAATGTACAAAAAGTTGTCACTAAATGATATATTGCTCAAACATGCCATGGTTATATGCGGAATTGCACCCCAACATACATTTGGCTGCTTCTCCTGAGTACGGGGATACCACATGTGTGGGACTTTTTGAGAGCCTAGCCGCGTATGGGCCCCCGAAAACCAAGCACCGCCTTCAGGATTTCTAAGGGCACAAATTTTTGATTTCACTCCTCACTACCTATCACAGTTTTGAAGGCCATAAAATGCCAAGATAGCCCAAAACCCCCACAAATGACCCCATTTTGGAAAGTAGACACCCCAAGCTATTTGCCGAGAGGCATGGTGAGTATTTTACAGCTCTCATTTGTTTTTGAAAATGAAGAAAGACATATATTTTTTTTCTTTTTTCAATTTTTATAACTTTGTGACAAAAAGCGAGATCTGCAAAATACTCAACATACCTCTCAGCAAATAGCTTGGGGTGTCTACTTTCCAAAATGGGGTCATTTGGGGGGGTTTTGTGCCATCTGGGCATTCCATGGCCTCCGAAACTGTGATAGGCAGTGAGGAGTGAAATCAAAAATTTACACCCATAGAAATCCTGAAGGCGGTGCTTGGTTTTCGGGGTCCTGTACGCGGCTAGGCTCCCAAAATGTCTCACACATGTGGTATCCCTGTACTCAGGAGAAGCAACAGAATGTATTTTGGGGTGCAATTCCACATATAAACATGGCATGTTTGAGCAATATATAATTTAGTGACAACTTTTTGTACATTTTTTTTTTCTTTTTGTCATTATTCAATCACAAAAAAAAAAAATATTCAATGGGCTCAACATGCCTCTCAGCAAATAGCTTGAGGTGTCTACTTTCCAAATCGGGGTCATTTGGGGGGGTTTTGAACTGTCCTGGCATTTTATGCACAACATTAGGAAGCTTATGTCACACATCATCCACTCTTCTAACCACTTGAAGACAAAGCCCTTTCTGACACTTTTTGTTTACATGAAAAAAAATTTTTTTTTGCAAGAAAATTATGTTGAACCCCCAAACATTATATTTTTTTTTAAAGCAAAGGCCCTACAGATTAAAATAGTGGGTGTTGCATTTTTTTTCCACACAGTATTTGTGCAGCGATTTTTCAAACGCATTTTTTGGGGGAAAAACACACTTTTTTTTATTTTTAATGCACTAAAAAACACTATATTGCCCAAATGTTTTGTGGTGCTTTTTTTTTTTTTTTTTTTTATTTATTTTGCTTTTTTTTTTTTTTTTAAACTGTTCCTTCCATATTTTTTTTTTTTTTATCATTTTTATTGTTATCTCAGGGAATGTAAATATCCCCTATGATAGCAATAAGTAGTGACAGGTACTCTTTTTTTGAAAAAAATGGGGGGTTAGACCCTAGATCTTTCCTCTGCCCTCAAAGCATCTGACCACACCAAGATCGGTGTGATAAAATGCTTTCCCAATTTACCAATGGCGCTGATTATATCCGGGGGGGGGGCATTCCCTCCCACTGCTTGTAAAAGCAGTCTAGAGCCTAATTATCTGCTAGAATTGCTTTTACATGAAAGCCGGCCACTGGCTGAAAAGAATGATACCAAGATGATACCTAAACCTGCAGGCATCATTCTGGTATAAACATTCAAAGTCCAGCAACATACCAGTACGTTGCTGGTCCTTGGACATGTATTGTAATCTTTTTTTTCATGCAGCCTGTTGGCTGAATGAAAAAAAGAGATTGATCGGTGGGTATGCCCACCATTAGAATACCTCCCTTCATCCACCCACTTCTAATGATGGGCATATATGCCGAAGCATGGGGGCATCCTCCCGCAAAAAAGTTATGCCGCGTACACACGGTCGGACTTTTCCACGGGCAAGCCTTCGTCGGAATTTCGACCGTATGTACGCGGCATAAAAGGTTATGCCGCGTACACACGGTCAAACTTTTCCACGGGCAAGCCTCCGTCGGAATTTCGACCGTATATACGCGGCATTAGGAGCAAAATCGCTCCTCCGCCCCTGCTGCCCCCATGCTTCGGCATATATGCTCTTTTTTTTAACTGTGGTGGTGAAATCACCTCCTACAGCGTTGGAGTCACGGCTTTATGCATCGTGGGAGCAAACGCTGTTGCTGTCAAGATAATAAATCCGCGATGCAACTGAATGGCGTATCTGCTAAGCAAATGATGGTTAACATTAAAACAAAGTAACATTACAGTACAACAGTAAGACCTTACCATACCATACCTGCAAAGCAAATACCAAAACAAAACCTAGTAAAAAATAAAACTTTTTTTAACGCAACCTGTGCCTAAAATATATATATGCCGAAGCATGGGGGCATCCTCCCGCAAAAAAGTTATGCCGCGTACACACGGTCGGACTTTTCCACGGGCAAGCCTTTGTCGAAATTTCGACCGTATGTACGCGGCATAAAAGGTTATGCCGCGTACACACGGTCTAACTTTTCCACGGGCAAGCCTCCGTCGGAATTTCGACCGTATATACGCGGCATTAGGAGCAAAATCGCTCCTCCGCCCCTGCTGCCCCCATGCTTCGGCATATATGCTCTTTTTTTAACTGTGGTGGTGAAATCACCTCCTACAGCGTTGGAGTCACGGCTTTATGTATCGTGGGAGAAAACGCTGTTGCTGTCAAGATAAATAAATCCGCGATGCAACTGAATGGCGTACCTGCTAAGCAAATGATGGTTAACATTAAAACAAAGTAACATTACAGTACAACAGTAAGACCTTACCATACCATACCTGCAAAGCAAATACCAAAACAAAACCTAGTAAAAAATAAAACATTTTTTTAACGCAACCTGTGCCTAAAATATATATATGCCGAAGCATGGGGGCATCCTCCCGCAAAAAAGTTATGCCGCGTACACACGGTCGGACTTTTCCACGGGCAAGCCTTTGTCGAAATTTCGACCGTATGTACGCGGCATAAAAGGTTATGCCGCGTACACACGGTCAAACTTTTCCACGGGCAAGCCTCCGTCGGAATTTCGACCGTATATACGCGGCATTAGGAGCAAAATCGCTCCTCCGCCCCTGCTGCCCCCATGCTTCGGCATATATGCTCTTTTTTTAACTGTGGTGGTGAAATCACCTCCTACAGCATTGGAGTCACGGCTTTATGTATCGTGGGAGCAAACGCTGTTGCTGTCAAGATAAATAAATCCGCGATGCAACTGAATGGCGTACCTGCTAAGCAAATGATGGTTAACATTAAAACAAAGTAACATTACAGTACAACAGTAAGACCTTACCATACCATACCTGCAAAGCAAATACCAAAACAAAACCTAGTAAAAAATAAAACATTTTTTTAACGCAACCTGTGCCTAAAATATATATATGCCGAAGCATGGGGGCATCCTCCCGCAAAAAAGTTATGCCGCGTACACACGGTCGGACTTTTCCACGGGCAAGCCTTTGTCGAAATTTCGACCGTATGTACGCGGCATAAAAGGTTATGCCGCGTACACACGGTCAAACTTTTCCACGGGCAAGCCTCCGTCGGAATTTCGACCGTATATACGCGGCATTAGGAGCAAAATCGCTCCTCCGCCCCTGCTGCCCCCATGCTTCGGCATATATGCTCTTTTTTTTTAACTGTGGTGGTGAAATCACCTCCTACAGCACTGGAGTCACGGCTTTATGTATCGTGGGAGCAAACGCTGTTGCTGTCAAGATAAATAATTCCGCGCTGCAGTTGAATGGCGCACCTGAAAACAAAAAATGACATACCTGAAAAGCAAGCATGATAAAACATTGCAGAATGGAATACAGTAAAAAAGAGCAGAACAATAGAGAGAAAATAGAGAGAGCGAGAGAGAACAATAAAACGACAACTATTTTTGGTTTTTTTATTTTATATTTTTTTTGTGTTTTTGTTTTTTACGTTTTTTTTTTTCTTTTTTACACTTTTTTTTTAAAACTTTAACAACTGTAATGGTTCGGGTCTCTCAAAATGTAATGGCATCTTGGGAGACCCTGTGTAAGTGTGTCCTAGTCTGTGAAATGCTGTACCCTACGCTAAAACTTCACTTTTGAGTGGTAGCGTTCGAAACATTCACCAAGGCAAAGACCAGGTTTGTCAGGACAGAGTGGACAATAATAACAGGTGTCACGCCTAAATCCGCGCTTGCTACAGACACGACATCTTTTTTGGGGGCTCGTTGGGTAGGGGTACTCGGGAGGAGATGCGTATAATGCCTCTCATGCAGCCGGCTTACTGCATTTGGTAGGGGATGGTGAGGTGCAGAACCGCCTAGATACAGGAGTTCTGTGACTATCTCATTCTGGAATTTTAGAAGAGATAAAGTCCCGCCTGAAGCTCTGTATAGCACATGAGCGTTCAGCAAAGCCAATTGGAATAAGGATAGAGACACTTTTTTGTTCCAGCGTCTCGCCTTACGGTCAATTAGATATGGCGCCATCAACTGGTCGTTGAGGTCCACCCCTCCCATATTTTTGTTATATTCGTGGACACAGAGGGGTTTCTCCACAACACCAGTCGCGGTACGAATTTGGACTGTCGTGTCTGCATGAAGGGAGGTAAGAAGGAAAACATTCTTATTGTCCCTCCACTTCATAGCGAGCAAGTTATTACACTTTACGCAGGCTCTCTCCCCCAGCCTAAGACGGGCATCTACAAGCCGCTGGGGAAAGCCCCGGCGATTAGGTTGCACGGTGCCACATGCTCCAATCTAATGATCAAACAAGTGACTAAACAGTGGCACGCTCGTGTAATAATTGTCCACATACAAGTGGTACCCCTTTCCGAATAAGGGTGACACCAAGTTCCACACTATCTTGCCAGCGCTCCCTATGTAATCCGGGCAGTTGACCGGCTCAACCTGACTATCTTTTCCCTCATAAACCATAAAGCTCCATACATAGCCTGTTGCCCTGTCACAGCACTTATAGAGCTTGACCCCGTATCTGGCACGCTTGCTGGGAAGGTACTGCTTGAAAGCCAAGCGGCCAGAAAATTTAATCAGGGACTCATCAACGCAGACAGCTTGATCGGGAATAAACAAGGCTGCAAAACGTTCGCTGAAGTGGTTTATGAGGGGCCGAATTTTATAGAGCCGGTCGTATTCAGGGTCCCCACGTGGACGACAAAGTTCATTGTCGTTGAAGTGCATGAACCTCAAAATCTGTTTGTATCGTTTCCTGGACATGGAGGCAGAGAACACGGGCATGTGGTCAATTGGGTGCGTGGACCAATAAGCACGCAATGACGGGAATTTATGTGTGCCCATGTTGAGGGAAAGGCCCAGAAAGGTCTTAAATTCGGAAACCGTAATTGGTTTCCAATCTTTGGCAATGGAAGGCAACTGGGGATTAGCGGCGATGAATTGACCAGCATATAAATTACTCTGGTCCACAATAGATCTATAGAGATCTTCCGTGAAAAACAGCGAATAATAATCGATTGGCATAAAATCAGCTGTTTCCACCTGAATACCGGGTTGGGCAGTGAATGGGGGAAGTACGGGTTCTGCAGAAGTGGTGGGGACCCAATCAGGATAGGCGAATTCTGCAGGAAGAGCACTATGGGTACGACGGGCCTGCCTTTGTCTTCTTATTGGTGGCAGCGGGACACTACTTGTGCTTGCCACCTCGCCAGCTTGAACTGCACTTATGGGACTCGCCACGTCACCACATGATACTGCAGTGCTGGATGTACGCCCAGGCTGTACTAGGCCGCTGGTGCTTGCCAATTCACCAGAAGGAATAGCGGCACTAGTACTCCTCTGCTCCATGATACGAGAGCCCTGCGGTTCTTGCTCCTCAACAACCTCAGAAGATCGGGATCGGGTACGCCTGACCTTAACAGGGACCTCAACTTCGTCGTCAGAGCTATCTGACGTGGGGCCGCTGACGTCACTGTCTTCTACGGGAAGATATTCTGAGCCTGAATCTGACAGATACGTGACCTCCTCTTCACTATCTGTCATGCTCAGAATCTCGTAGGCCTCTTTACTAGTGTACCTTCGATTTGCCATTTTGGGCTCTAAATTTAGGGGTACACTAGTAAGATTCGTCAGCAAATATATCAAACGCTACAAAAAAAACTGTTAGCGGTCGCAGGGATCAGGACTGTCTCTGCGAACGCTGCAGTTATGTCATACCTCCCAACTGTCACGGATTCTGCGGGTTTTACCCGCATGGGCTCCTCCTTCCCTCAGTCCCGCGAGAGTTACCTGTTTCCCGTACAGCAGGAAGAAGAGAAGGCACAGCAGGAATCATGAAGAGGAGGAAAGAACCACCAGCAGGTAAGCCCCCCCCCCCAGATTTGAGCTGAAAACAGTGCCCGACCCCCGCCCCCCCGCGATTGCCCCCCTGCCCCCCCCCGCGATCGGCGTCCCCCCCCGCTCAACAACTTTAAATTTACGTCACAAATTTTTTTTCACATGTCCCGCGGGGCACCACCCCCCCCCCCGCTCAACAACTTTGACTAGCCTAGCAGGGGAGAGGGAAGATCTGAATGTCCCGCGCTGGGACTTCTGAAAGTTGGGAGGTATGGTTATGTGTTTTGTGTTTGGTAAGTGACAGTGATCGATCGATACTGCACTTGGGTGGGCTGGGCGGAGGGGCTAAACGCAGGTGCTAGCAGGTATCTGGGCTGATCACGCTAACACTGCGTTTTTGGGAACCCTAAACCGCTGGGGACGCTAGTATAGATCTGATCAGATACTATACCACTAAGGGAGGTGTATGCTTTGCGCGTGGGTGTTAGCGTTACTGGCACTAACCTAACGCTGCCTGGGGCGGCGCAGACCCTCTCTGGCGCTAAAACCTAATTGATCTCACCCGCCGGGCGATCAAGGGGTTAAACCTTTATTGGGTTATATACGGCGGGTGCCCTGATGCTATAAAAAGCAAACTAACCAACCAGTGTCACCCGTAACCTTTATATGGTGATCACTGGTGAAAGGGTTAACTAGGGGCAATCAGGGGGTTAAAACCTTTCTTAGGTTAAATATGGGGGTACCCGACGCTATATAAAAACCTGACGGGTTACCTAAATAACTAAATAACTAACCGGGTAACCAGTGTCACCAGTGACGCTTATACGGTGATCACTGGTGAAAGGGTTAACTCTAGGGGCAATCAGGGGGTTAAAATAATATATGGGGGTACCTGACGCTCTAAAAACCTGCGGCAAAACTAAAAATAAATAACTGGCTATCTAGGGCACCACCGGCACTAAATACAGCGATCGAAAATACGATCGTTTAGTGACGCTGGCGTTACGGGGTGAAAGGGATACCTGGGGGGCGATCAAGGGGTTAAACCTTTATTAGGGGGGGTTAGGGGGCTACCCTGGACCTAAAGGGGCCTAAACCTAACTGCCCTGCAACTTTTTACTATCACAGATGACACTAAATGCAGTGATCAGTAAAATAAATGATCACTGCAATCAGTGACACTGTGATTGGGGGCTGGGGGGTGACCTGGGGGGTGATCTGGGGGTGACTGGGGGGTGAAATGTGTGCCTATGTGTACCTAAGTGTCAGTGGACTGTTGGTGAACTAACCTGCTTCCTCTCTCCTCGGCGCCGGAATCAAAAAGACCGCCGCGAGGGAGATGACATCACTTCCTCCTGCCTGTGTTTACATCACATGGCGGAGGAAGCATTTTCATTGGCCGGGAGCGATCCCGAGGGGGTGGCCGAAATCGAATGGTCACCCCCTCATCTCTGATCGCTCCCCAACGATAAACGGCCGCTCACTGTATAGGAGGGGGGTCCGATCGGACCCCCCAACTGTACAAAGGCGATCACGTACACTCTACGTGATTGTGCCTGTCGGTGCCATTCTGCCGACAAATATATACAGTGAGCGGTCGTTAAGTGGTTAATCAGTACAGCCGTCGTTTGAAAATGCAATACAAATGCATTACAACACATGACATCAGCTCCAAATTTTTATTCTGTCATATGCAAATTTTCGTGACTTTAGTAAACTCATCAGATTTGATCTGCGATTAGCATGCAAAAAAAAACAAAAAAAAAACGGACGATCATTCGTCCGATAATCTCATTGTGTGTACTGGGCATAAATTCACCTTACAGATTTTTCTGTAGAGGTGAATTTACCCTTTAATGTGCAGGGATTTCCTCTCACTTCCTGTTCTGGCTATAGGACAGGAAGTGAGGGAATATCTCCGCAATGGGACACGGATGGCGAAAAAAATGTGACAGGGGTTTTAACCTTCCCTTACTCTATCCAAAATGAAGAAAATAGTTTTACCTTTAGATCTACTTTAGCTCTAAATGCTGAGAAGAACTAACAGAGAGTAAGCAGAACATAAAAAGCAAAAAAAACTGAGAGGTGTACTAATTCTTCTTTTCTTTATCCAAAACTAATAGAAAGTTTTGCCTTCAGTTATACTTTGAGCTAACAAACCCTGAGGTACGAGTGAGCTCTTACAATGATGGGCTCTCATTCTCTCTCCTCTATGTACAGAGCAGTGAACCTCCTCCACACAGCCTTGTGTCCTCCTGTGTGCAGCTAGCAATAAAGTTGCACCGTTTGAATGTCTCCGTGCCTTGCCGCGGGGGTCGCTGGGAGTTGTAGTGTCGCGGCGCCAGTCCTGCTCCTCCTCTCATGGCCGGCTCTGTGGGGCCGCACGGAGCAGAGGATTGGGTCTTTGTGAGGGGCTGGAGAAGGCCGGGCACGGAGTGGCACAAGCAGCCAAGGAGACCGTCATGAGGTGAGTGGACGGGCAGCAGCTCCTCGGGAAGTTTGTGTGAGGTTGTCGGCTAGGCCGGGGGAGGAGACGCCGCAGGGAGGGTGCTGGGAGAGGCCCGCTTGGAAGGCTTTGTGGTGAGGGGAAGGCCTGCGGGGTTGGGGGGAGAGTACTGAGGGGGATTGGATGGGGTAGCCCTAGTCTGGGAAGACTAGTGTGGAGAATTGTCTTTTGTTTTCATGTAAACAAACCCTCCTCCCCCTCCAATACACACCACCTCCATCCCTGTGTGTATAGTGGGGATGGAGAGAGCTGTGTACTGACTGGTCCTGGCTTCTCTCTACACAGGCCTTATGGTTTGTATTACTTTATTATCAGTGTGATATCTCAGCCTTGGTGTACACAGAGCCTGACTTCGGCACATGACACTTGTTGCTGATGTTTCCTGGGTGTTATGGAGGGGCCGGGCAGATCTTCTACCATAGCACAGTTTTTAAAGTTATTATAAACCTTCTCTTTTTTTTTTTATACGAAAATAATGCATGTTATACTTACCTGCTCTGTGTAATGGTTTTGCACAGAGCAGGCCCGATCCTTCCTTCTCTTCTGGGATCCCCCATGGTGCTCCAGGCCCCTCCTCTTCATTGGCGAGTGCCCCCCAAGGAAAGTCACTTTCCCCTAGGGCAGGGGTCTCAAACCAGTGGCCCTCCAGCTGTTGTAGAACTACAATTCCCATGAGGCATTGCAAGGCTGACAGTTACATGCATGACTCCCACAGGCAGAGGCATGATGGGACTTGTGGTTCCACAACAGCTGGAGGGCCGCCAGTTTGAGACCCTTGCCCTAGGGGCACCCATGCTTCTTGGCTCCCGAGCCACCCAGTCTGCATCTATTGACACAGGCCAGGTGAGGTGACTCAGCCTCCCCCCCGCTCCCTCGTCACAGCAGTGGGAGCCAATGCTATCATTCTTTCCCAATGAGGAGGGAGACAGTGACAAGAGCCGTTGCTCTCGTGTACGTCGCTGGTTCAGACTCGGGTAAGAATAAGGGGGGCTTTTTATGCATAGAGTGCAATCAGAACCTCCAGGCTTTAGAACCACTTTAACCACTTGACCACTGGGCACTTAAACCCCCTTAATAACCAGACCAATTTTCAGCTTTCGGTGCTCTCACATTTTGAATGACAATTACTCAGTCATACAACACTGTACCCATATGAAATTTGTGTCCTTTTTTTCACACAAATAGAGCTTTCTTTTGGTGGTATTTAATCACTGTTGGGTTTTTTATTTTTTGCGCTATAAGAGAAAAAAGACTGAAAATTTTGTAAAAAAATGATTTTTTTTTTCGTTTCTGTTATAAAATTTTGCAAATTACTATTTTTTCTTCATAAATTTTGGCCAAAATTTATACTGCTACATATCTTTGGTAAATATAAGTACAAATTGGTGTATATTATTTGGTCTTTGTGAAAGTTATAGAGTCCACAAGCTATGGTGCCAATATCTGAAAATTGATCACACCTGAAGTACTGACGGCCTATCTCAATTCTTGAGACCCTAACATGCCAGAAAAGTACAAATACCCCCCAAATGACCCCTTTTTGGAAAGAAGACATTCCAAGGTATTCAGAAAGAGGCATTGTGAGTTTTTTGAAGTTGTCATTTTTTCCCACAATTCTTTGCAAAATCAAGATTTTTTTTTTCTCTTTTTTTTTTTTTTCACAAAATTGTCATATTAGCAGGTTATTTCTCACACACAGCATATGCATTCCACAAATTACACCCCAAAACACATTCTGCTATTACTCCCGAGTATGGCGATACCACATGTGTGAGACTTTTACACAGCGTGGCCACATACAGAGGCCCAACATGCAGGGAGCACCTTCAGGCGTTCTGGAGCACCAAGGCCAATTCTGACATTTCTCTCCTACATGTAAAAATCATCATTTATTTGCTAGAAAATTACATAGAACCCCAAAACATTATATATGTTTTTTTAGCAAAGACCTTAGAGAATATAATGGTGGTTGTTGCAACTTTTTATCTCGCACGATATTTGCGCAGCAATTTTTTTTAACGCTTTTTTACGGAAAAAAAATGTTTTGTGCTTAAAAAAAAAAAAACAGTAAAGTTAGCCCAATGTTTTTGCATAATGTGAAAGATGAAGTTACGCCGAGTAAATAGATACCTAACATGTCGCCCTTAAAAATTGCACACACTCGTGGAATGGCGCCAAACTTCGCTACTTAAAAAATCCCCATAGGCGACGCTTTAAATATTTTTACTGGTTACATGTTTTGAGTTACAGAGGAGGTCTAGGGCCAAAATGATTGCTCTCGCTCTAACGTTCGCAGAGATACCTCACATGTGTGGTTTGAAAACCGTTTTCATATGTGGGCGGGACTTACGTATGCGTTCGCTTCTGTATGCGAGCTCACGGGGACAGGGGCGCTTTAAAAAAAAAAAAAAAAATTTATTCTTCATTTTACTTTATTTATTTTAGTTTGACATGTTTTTCCGCCCTAAACATTTTTTTGATCAATTTTATACCTATTACAAGGAACGTAAACATCCCTTGTAATAGGAATATGGCATGACAGGTCCTCTTTACAGTGAGATATGGGGGGGGGGGGGGGGGGGTGTCAATAAGACCCCACATCTCACCTCTAGGCTGGGAAGCCTGAAAAAAATACAAAAAAAAAAACAACAATCCTGGCTTTGATCGTAGCGGTGAGTCGGTAGAAGCACCGGAGGGCGGCGGGGGGGGGGACATCCCCTCTCGCCTCCCGTAAGAATGATCAAGCGGCGGAACAGCCGCTATGATTGTTCTTATGGTGTAGGGAATCGCCGGCTGAAAAAGCCGATATCTGAATGATGCCTGTAGCTGCAGGCATCATTCAGATATCCCCGCACAAAGTCAAGGACGTCATATGACGGCCGGAGGGCGGGAAGTGGTTATTGCCGGGCATTGCGGAGTATTGCCGGGCATTGCGGAGTATTGGCAGGGCATTGCGGAGTATTGGCAGGGTGTATTGCAGAGTATTGGCAGGGTATAGCACAGGGATGGCTGAGCAGGGATGGATGGATGGCTGGATCTGTGACTGCAATTGTCACAGATCCAGCCCACAGTGCTGCTGCTGCCATCCGCTCCCTCCCCCTCCCCTCTCACACTGTACCGATCGGTACAGAGAGGGGAGGGAGGAACCGGCGTCATCAAATGACGCCGGTCTGTTTACAAGTGATTGCTCCGTCATTTGACGGAGCGATCACGTGGTAAACGGCCGCGATCAGCGGCGATTTACCGCGATTCGTGATCCGCCGGGTCCTCTGGACCCGGCGGTCACGGAGTTTCCCGTGTGCGCGCCCCAGGGGGCGCGCGGGAGCGCGATTCTGGGAGGACGTTATATAACGTCCTCCCAGAGTTAAGCAACCACCCTGCCGCCGTTATTTGTCGGCAGGTGGTTGTTAAGTGGTTAAAGGAGAAGTCCAGCCTGAGTTCATTTGGCTGGGCTTCTATGGGTCACAGGAGTGCAATTCGCTTTGCACTCCTATGACCCGTCTTCAGCCTAGAGCGGACTGAAGTCCGCTTTCTGACGTCACTGGAATCAGTCCAGGCACCACGTCATCCCGACAAAGTCTGGATCCGCCAGGTGCCTGGACTGATAGCTTCTCAGCGAGCTGCTGAGAGCTTGAGCTGACCGTTCCCCTCCGCCCCTCCACAGCTCGGTGCTCCAGTGAGCGCAGGGAGCAGAGCGGAGAGCTGCTAATTGACAGTCAGCAGCTCTCTGCTCAGGGAGCTGTGAGAACCGAGACATTGGCGATGTTTGGCTCAGTACTCAGTGCAGAGGCGGCGGGGGACAGATGCAGCATCGGACCGATGCTGCATCCACCTAGGTAAGTATGATTATGGAGAAAAAAAAAACATACTTCTCTTTTAAAGTGGAAGTCCACTCCTTTTCTAACTATACCTAAACCTGCTACTACCTCCCATTCTAAGCCTATTCTTACTACCCTGTGAAAAGAAAATCTATGCTCACATACAGTGCCTTTAAAAATCATTTATACGAATCGTACCCCTTGAAATGTTTCGCATATTTTGTCATGTTACAACCGAAAATGTAATTGTGATTTTATGTGATAGACCAACACAAAGTGGCACATAATTGTGAAGTGGAAGGAAAGTGATAAATGGCTTTCCAAATTTTTCACAAATAAATATGTGAGAAGTGTGGCTTGCATTTGTGTTCATTTGTATTTGCGTTTGTGAACAGCAATTTTCAAGTCTTAACACAGATTCTTAATTGGATTTAGGTCTGTACGTTGACTGGTCCATTCTAACACATGAATATGCTTTGGTCTAAACCATTCCATTGTAGCTCTGGCTGTATTTTTAGGGTCGTTGTCCTGCTGGAAGGTGAACCTCCGCCCCCCAGATCTTTTGCAGACCTTAAGATTGCCCTGTATTTGGCTCCATCCATCTTCCCATCAACTCTGACCAGCTTTCCTGTCCCTGCTGAACAAAAGCATCCCCACAACATGATGCTGCCACCACTATATTTCACAGTGGGGATGATGTGTTCAGGGTGATGTGCAGTGTTTTCCACCACACATAGCGTTTTTGCTTTTAGGCCAAAAAGTTCAATTTTGGTCTCATCTGATCAAAGCATCTTCTTCCACATGTTTGCTTTGCCCCCCCACATGGCTTCTCACAAACTGAAAATGGGACTTCTTATGGCTTTCTTTCAACAATGGCTTTCTTCTTGCCACTCTTCCATAAAGGCCAGATTTGTGGAGTGCGGACTAATAGTTGTCCTGTGGACAGATTCTCCCACCTGAGCTGTGGATCTCTGCAGCACCTCCAGAGTTACCATGGGCCTTTTGGCTGTTTCTCTGATTAATGCTCTCCTTGCCCGGCCTGTCAGTTTAGGTGGACAGCCATGTCTTGGTAGGTTGCAGTTGTGCCATATGCTTTCCATTTTCAGATGATGGATTGAACAGTGCTCCATGAGATGTTCAAAGCTTGGGATATTTTTTTTATAACCTAACCCTGCTTTAAACTTCTCTTCAACTTTATCTCTGACCTGTCTGGTGTGTTCCTTGACCTTCATGTTTGTTCACTAAGGTAACAAACCTCTGGGGGCTTCACAGAACAGCTGTATTTATACTGAGATTAAATTACACACAGGAGGACTCTATTTACTAATTAGGTGACTTCTGAAGGCAATTGGTTCCATTAGGAGTATGAATACTTTTTCAAGGCACTGTATGTTAGACAGCTCTCTGGACCAGTCACATGATCTCTCCAGCGGCATCTTCAGTGAAGAGTGGAGTTTCCTGACAACAGCTGCAGAGCCTGGGCGGTGACGTCACCCATAGACTTACTATGGGGCATCCATTGTCAGCTAGAGTGAAGGTGTAGGTTTAGGAGATATTTCTTGCACCCACAGGTAAGCCTTAATCTAGTCTTACCTGTAGGTGCAAGTTGCATAAGTGGGTTTACAACCACTTTAAGCCCCTGTGTACAGCTAGCTGTCTGTTCTACGGAAGCCTTATGACTGGCTTCTGTTGAACGAGCATGCTGGAAAACCAAACCATCTGGTAAGCAATGGCAGCCAATGGGGCAGACGGGCGGTATTCCCCCTATCAAGACACAGCAGAGGAGATGACCACACTGAGGCAGGCCATGGTGCAAATTTTCTTTCCTGCAACCACGGGTTGCAGGAAAGAAATGTGCACAATTTCCCCATCAACACAGACAGTGCTGACAGGGGAATTGGCAATTGACAGTGATTTTATGAGCTATAGCAGCCGCTAATGATGATCGCAGGAGAATCCGGCAGGTTGGTTGTACCCAAGTTGATCCACTGATCAACTTTGTATATTTAGCCTGCCCATTAAAAGTTCAAATCTCGGCCGATACCTGCTTAACTGACTGAGATTCGAACAGTGTATGGCCGGCCTAACGTTGCTTGTGTTAGCACAGCAATCTTTGGCGTTTTTTTTTTTTTTTTTTTTTTTCCTCGCTCAGCCCACGGTGTTGAAGAAAAGAAAAAAAACTAGTGTGTACTGTACCCAGATTTATGATTTGACTGGCCTTCCACTTGAAAATATTTCCTTTGTGTTAGGGCTGTGTCTGCACTTTAAAGGTTAACTGCTTATTGGAATGAGAAAAGCAGTTTTACTTTCCTGATTCCCCAGCCCCCCCCCCCCAACTTGTCTCCGTCCGATGATGCTCCCCTTTCTCCGGTGTCCTTATGGCCATTGCAGGGCTGTTAGCCCGAATCAGTCTTAATGGTGTCAGGGGGCCTTAGACTGCTGGAGTCTAGGGTACAATTGGCTTTAGGGACTTGTCTAACAGAGCAGAGTATCTGGTAAGTAAAAAGTGCTTCTCCTGGCCCCCTAGTCTCATGTTTATTTTTTTCCAATAAAAAAAAAAAAAAAAGGTATACTTACCTGCTCTGTTGCAGTGGATTTGCACAGAGCAGCATGGATCCTCCTCTCGGGCCCCTCTTCTGCGCTCCTGGCCCCTCCCGTCGAGTGCCCCCACCGCAAGTGGCTTGCTATGGGGGCACCCGAGCAGTCACAGTTCCGTGTGTTCCTTCAGACACAAAGCTGCGGCCAGGTCTTGCGCTCGCTCTCCTGACTGTGAGAGCAGCGGGAGCCAATGGCGCTGCTGCTGTGTCTCAGCCAATCAGGAGGGAGAGTCTCGGACGGCAGAGACATTTGTGCTAGGGGGGGCTGCTGCACACATCTGCCTGTCAGGGGGAAGTATTCGCCCAATTGCTTTTACACACTCCCCCCCGGTAATGGTGCTCCCCCACACGAATGCCCCTGCTATGTATTCCGGGCTCCGCTGGGCTATCTGCGGGCCCGGGACTGACATGGTGGGTGGAGGGGAGATAAGAGAACGGACACACGTATGCTCTCCTCCCCTTCTTGTTGGTGAGCTGGAAAGCAACGTATATGATGTCACTTCTGGGTCACTCTGTCACTTTCAACGGCTAGCATAACCGGAAAGGGATGTACTGCAATACATTCAGTGGAGCCCAGAGGAGACATGCATGGCTCATTAAAGAGAACCAGTCCCCAAAAAATCATCACATAGGGGTTTTTGTCCCCTATGTGATGGGGAGGGGGGAGTTAAGCAAAGCAACCATTTGTTGTAATTGCAAAAAAAAAAAGTTACTCCCAAGCACATATTTTTTTTTTTGAGGCCTCCCATATACGTACATTAGAGCTACACGATTCTGGCTAAATGTGTGTGTGTGTGTGTGTGTGTGTGTGTGTGTGTTTGGAGGCTCTACGTAATTTTCTAGCAATAAATACTGATTTTAACTTATAAGAAACGAGTGTCAGAAAAAAGTTTGGTCTGTAGGTGGTTAAAACTGACCTCCATTTACAGACCGAAGTTCATTCCGTTGTTCTAAAAGAACAGAAGATACTGCTTGCAGGACTTATCCTAACGTCCCGCAAGCACACTGCCCCAGTGTGAAAAGTCACACTGAATTTAATGGGAGGCGGTTTACAGGCGCTATTTCTAGCGCTAAATTGCCTGAAAACCACCTCACTGTGAAAGGGGTCTTAAGGTAAAAAAAGTTTTACCACTTGCTTTTTTACTTGCTTGATCCTCCCTTCCTCCCTCAATGCTTATCCTGGGTTCACACTAAGGCTACTTTCACACTGAGGTGCTTTACAGTTGCTATAGCGCTAAAAATGGCGCCCTGAAAGAGCCTCTTCTTTCACTCCAATGTGAAAGCCTGAGGGCTTTTTACACTGGAGCGGTGCACTGACAGGACGGTAAAAAAAGTCTTTCTAGCCGCTCCTAAAGTGCCCCTGCCCATTGAAATTAATGGGCAGCACCACCGGCAAAGCGCCGCTGCGGTTTTAACCCTTCTTTGGCCGCTAGTGGTGTATAGCGCCGCAAAAACGACGGTAAAGCGTCGCTAAAAATAGCGGCTCTTTGCCGCCTTATTGTGAAAGTAGCCTAAATGTGGGTTTGAAATTGTGCGAGTTCAGCTGAACTCACACGATTTCAAACCAGCATTTCAGTCCGACTTTGGGGGCCATTTGAGACCTCTGTGCGGGTTTCTGCACAGATGTCTATTGAAATCGCCCCCAAAGTCACCAAAAGTAGTGCAGGACCACATTTTGCGAATCAGTGTGGCGTCATAAAGTCGACGTTGCACTGTTTCGGACGATGCCGTTGGCAGCGATTTGGCATGCAATAAACGCCCCAATGTGAACGGGGGCTCAGTCCTATCTTGATCCAGCCCTGTGCTGGGCTGCATCTCTTCCTCTTCTCACAGAACCCACAGGCTCTTGCTGCTGTAAATCGGACTGCTGTGAGTAGGCAGTGGGGGGAGGGAGAAGGGTGGGTTGGCGTTTGGAGTAATGCCTGGAGTTCTGCTTTAAAGCTACTCAGACACTTAAAAAAAAAAAAATATATATATATATATATATATATATATATATACACACAAAGAAGACCCTTTAATACCTCTTCACAGCCTGTACTGCTGAAATCTGTTGTCCTGATTAAAAGCTGCTAATGCTACCCGAATAATTTTAAAAAGTCAACATTTCTGGATTCCTGGTAACCCTTCTGTGTGAAGTGGTCTTCTGCCAGTACTGGACACAGTGGTGTCCTGTCTACACCCCTGGCCAGCTTATTGGACAATGAAGGAGCAGTAATTGACCTGGACATCCCTCTGCTCACTCTGCTGTTTCCTCATATCACTGTTCTTTGTCAACGTGTGTTAGAGACCCTGTCACCAGACCATTCTTTCCAACAAAAATGTTTCCATGACGTGTATATGCATTTAATGTCTTCTATGCATGCTGTTCTCCATAAAAGCCTCATTTGTGTAGACATCAAAAAGGCCTGGGACTGTTGCTGAATGCCGCCATCTTTGATGCCCTGGAGACTCAAAGGTGTCACTCCAAATTACATTTTTTTTTTCTTTATTTTTTTTTTTAGTAGTCTCCTTTTGCCGTTCACCAGGGTAGTTATATTAGAGGTTATGTATTGAGGGGAGGGGCAAAAGGAGGTCAGAGGTTGTGACATCAGCCCACCTCTCTTACTCAGCCATTTAGAGGAAGCTTTGTATTTATTGCTAGAATACATTACTTTCTCTGAATGGCTGAGTAGCGATCAGATACTAGTCTAGTGTGTTCTGGGTATTAGACTGTAATGGCCCGTACACACAATCCGAATATCTGTCGTCCAAGGAAGAATCGTACGATTTTCGGATCGTGTGTACACTACTTTCGATAGCCGATCACGGCAGTTCATCCGATTTTTATTATTCGATTGCAAAAGCACGAAAATTTTCCTCGTACGATACCAGATCGTACGATTTTCCTTTAGTCAGTATAGTTGTCCGAAAATACAATACAAATGCACTACAACACATGACATCAGTTCTGATTTTTTTATTTTTATTTTTTCTCTGTCCGAGAATTTTCGTGACCTTAGTAACCTATTCAATTTCTACTTGCGACTATTAAGTGAAAAAAGTTGTACGATATTCGGATCGTGTGTACGGGCCATCTCTGCGCCAACCCGGAACACAGTGCTGTATGTAGCCTCAGCTACATACAGTTTATACCACGCATTCAGCGGCCTCACATGTTAGTGAGGGACATAGTTTGTTTGGGCCAAGCTTGCCCAAACAAACTATGTAAAGTATATCAAAAGCTGGAGTTCAGCTATAAGGTAAAAAATTTCTTGCCTTTTAACCACTTCACAACCGGGGACATTGTCAAATGGCGTCCTTGGTTGGAAGTGGAATACCGGTGTTATGGTTGCAGCAATATGCCATGACCTCCTGTATTGTTTTTTTTCAGCTGCTGATTTTTTAACCGCTAAAAGTGATCTGAGTGGCTTTCTGGTGGTTCTCGGGCTTAACTGGATGATCGTAGCCCTGAGAATGAGTGGGGGGAAAGGTGGCCTCCGTCCATCTTTATGCTCTAGGACAGGGGTAGGTAACCTGGGGCCCTCCAGCTGTTGCAGAACTACAAGTCCCATCATGCCTCTGGGAGCAATTGTAACTGCCAGCCTTGCAATTCCTCATGGGAAATGTAGTTCCACAACAGCTGGAGGGCCCCAGGTTGCCTAAACCCTGGTCTAGGAGAACTGGAGCGACGCTATGACGTCACTTCTGGTTCCTGCCCAAAGTAAGCAAGGCATTTTTTTGTAAATGCAGTGTAAACAATGCTTAACCTCTTCCTGCCCGGCGTATAGTCATATGACGTCCGCAGGAACCTTTCGTCCCTTCGGGTGGACGTCATATGACATCCAGGGATTCCCTGCAGTGTGGAGAGCGTGCGCCCGCCGCATCACTGGGTACCCAATGCACGTGCCCGGCGGCCGCGATGTCTGCGGGGCACCCGCAATTGCTCGTCACAGAGCAGGGACGTTGATCTCTGAGATCCATGTCCTGTCAGGGAAAGGAGACCGATGGTGTGTCCCTTGTACATAGGCACACCGATCGGTCACCTCCCGCAGTCAGTCTCCTCCCCCCACAGTTAGAATCACTCCCTAGGGAACACATTTAACCCCTTGATCGCCCCCTAGTGTTAACCCCTTCCCTGCCAGTCACATTTATACAGTAAACAATGCATATTTATAGCACTGTTCGCTGTATAAATGTGAATGGTCCCAAAATGGTGTCAAAAGTGTCCGCCGCAATATCGCAGTCCTGACAAAAATCGCAGATCGCCGCCATTACTAGTAAAAAAAATAATAGAAATGCCATAATTCTATCCCCTATTTTGTAGACGCTATAACTTTTGCGCAATGCAATCAATATACGCTTATTGTGTTTTTTTTTTTTTTTGTTTTTAAATTGGGATATTTATTATAGCAAGAAGTAATAAATGTTTTTTTTTTTTCTTTTAAATTGTCGCCTTTTTTTTTTTGTTTATAGCGCAAAAAATAAAAACCGCAGAGGTGATCAGATACCACCAAAAGAAAGCTCTATTTGTGGGGAAAAAAATTATAAAAATAATTTGGGTACAACGTCGCATGACCGCACAATTCTCATTCAAAGTGTGACAGCGCTGAAAATTGGCCTGGGCAGGAAGGGGATGAAAATGCCTGGTATGGAAGTGGTTAAGGCCCCTTTTTACATGATCGGGCTCTGCCTGTCCGCTTTTCAGGCGGACTAGACTGGGACACACATTAAAAACAAAAAATGCAGCGCCCAAAAAGTGTATGGAGGCCCAAACACACAAAGGGATTGGGACAGACAACAAACAGTGAAGAAAGTATACAGCCCACAGAGAGGCCAAGAATGTTAAATTCCAACTGTGCGTCACTCCAGATAATACCTACACATATATATAAAAAATCAAGTGTAGCTGTGTACAGTAAACTCATATAAAAGTCCAATGAGAGTGACAATGTGTGGACTGGAAACGGATGACAGAAATGTTACATGAATGTTGAAACATTAGAACATAGTCCCCATATAATAAATCCAACGAGACTTCGAGATCATAGGATACGTATGTTCATAAATCCATAGCACCCGGGGATGTGACTCCAACACCAGGGATGGGGGAAAGAAATGAATACTCTTACCCCTATATGTGGACGCACACACCAGCGGTGGTGAGTCAAACAGGCAGAAGATGTAAGTGTAGACCACACTGGATCTGTCCTCCCTGGAGCAGCAGCAGATGAAGCAAACTCAGGGAATCTAATCCTCTCCAGGATGTAGGCATGAAATTTCCAAGACGTCAGTGTATCAAAGATCACATAAAAAAAATGGAACAGAGGAGACTCCTCATAGTGCAGGTTCAGATGGCAAGATAAAAATCACATTTATTCAGGAACAAGTCACAAAACACACATGGTGTGAAAAATAAAACAAGAAAACATGCAGGCTTCCATGCAGAGACTTGCAAATATGGTGATCACAAAAATAGTTTCAAATAACGGCGTAGCAGCAAAGCAGGTTCATGTACCCGACATGTTTCGCATAAGGAATGCATCAACTGGGGCATGAACCTGCAGGAAAATACCACGCCATAATATACATGTAACATAATTGCTTGGACTCACCACAGCTGATGTGTGACCTCCCCATAAGAGAGGCTATCCAATCGCGAACAAGAGTTACCCACCTATGTGTTCGTCATTCAACACAGACTGACAAAGCAAAAGGGGCCGCGCACGGAGATGAGACATGACGTCTCAGCTGGCATGCGTCATCACGCCGCCAATCCGAGGAGTGAATGCGTTCCTTGTCCCACGTGCGTCGTATCATGTAAGCGACGCACGTAATGACGTCATCATACTGACGCTGGGGAACGTCATCACGCAACTCCTCCAGGAAATGCTTGCGTTCCATATCTCCGTCGTGAGGTCCATATCATGAACCGCAACAGGAAGTGCGTCCAGAGACAGACAGACAGCCTAGTAACAGCACCGATAACAGCCCCTCAATGCTTTCAAACAGTCAGCACAACTACAAGCAGAGCTTGGCTAGTAGAAATGACGGACACAAAAGGGGGCAGACATAATTGATATACCCTGAAAAGTATTGGTCTATAGCACCAGTACAATGCAGGGATCATTTATAGCACAAATGAGATCTGTGCAAATAAATATAAAAACATTCTGAAAAGAAAAGACACACATTGTCCTCTATGGGGAGGCTTATGTCAGCGGACTCATGTCCGCTGACACCTGCCTGGCATCCGATCAGACAAAATCTGCTGAAAACAGATGTGTCGGTACATTCGCCATCCAGTGGGTCAGAACAGATGGCAATCGGATGGAAACGGACATGCAGTCCGTTTTTAAATATACGCTTATTGCAATATTTATTATTATTATTTATTATTTTTTTTATTTTTTTTTAACCAAAAATATGAGAATACATATTGGCCTAAACTGATGAAGATATATTTTTTTTTTTTTTTTTTAATTCAGGATGTTAACCACTTCCCTACTGCCCACCGTCAAATGACGTCCTTGACTTTGTGCGGTGATATCTGAATGATGCCTTCAGCTGCAGGCATCATTCAGATATCATTCTTTTCACCCGGGGATTCTGTGCACGATAAGAACAATCATAGCGGCAGTTCCACCGCTTGATCGTTCTTATAGGCGGCGGAAAGGGACGCCCCTCCCGCCGCCGTCCTGTGCTTCTCCGGGCTCTCCCGTGCCATCGGGGTCCCGGAGAACGAATCGGCCGGCGCCGGATGGGAAGCATAGAGATGACTGGTGTCCAGATGGTCACCAGTCATCTCTGACCATCGGTGGCGTGACGTTATGACGCCACGCCCAGGTTCCCATATGTAAATAAAGCCGTGATCTCGGCTGTCAGCATGAGATTGTTGATTTTTTTTTTTTTTTTTGATATTTTTTTTTTTACCGATCTCATGCTTTCGAGCATGGAGGAGAGATGTGGGGTCTTATTGACCCCACATCTCTCCATAAAGAGGACCTGTCACAATAGATTCCTATTACAAGGGATGTTTACATTCCTTGTACCGGTAATAGGAATAATTATAAAAAAAAAAGTGTAAAAATAAAAAAAGTATTAAAACGCCCCTGTCCCCGGTAGCTTGCGCTCAGAAGCGAACACACACGCAAGTCCCGCCCACATATGTAAACGCTGTTCAAACACACATGTGAGGTATCGCCGCGTACGTTGGAACGAGTGCAACAATTCTAGCACTAGACCTCTGTAAAGCGAAAATGGTAACCTGTAAAAATGTTTAAAGTATCGCCTATGGAGATTTTTAAGTACTGAAGTTTGGTGTCATTCCATGAGTTGCACAATTTTAAAGCGTAACATGTTGGGTATATATTTACTCAGCATAACAACATCTTTCACGTTATATAAAAAAAATTGGGCTAACTTTACTGTTTGTTATTTTTTAATTCATTAAACCGTTTTTTTTTTTTTGTTTTCCAAAAAAAGGCGTTTGAAAAATTATTGCGCAAATACCGTGCGAGATAAAAAGTTGCAATGACTGCCATTTTATCCTTAGGGTGTCTGCTAAAAAAAACATATATAATGTTTGGGGGTTCGAAGTAATTTTATAGCAAAAAAAATATGATTTTTACATGAAGGAGAGAAGTGCCAGAATAGGCCCTGTGCTGAAGTGGTTAAAGCAAAAAGTTAAAAATATTGTGTGTGTTGGGTTTTTTTTTTTTTTTTTTTATTGTAGGCTCTCTTTTGTTTTTTACAAAAATAAAAACCGCAGAGGTGATCAAATGCCACAAAAAGAAAGGTCCGTTTTGTGGGAAAAGGATGTACATTTTGTTTGGGTACAACGTCGCACAATCGCGCAATTATCAGTTAAAGCGACGCAGTGCCATATTGCAAAAAATGGCCTGGTAAGGAAGGGGGTATATTCTTCCGCGGCTGAAGTGGTTAAATAGAAGACTAACTTTAGATAGAATTTTACTCAAAAAGCATTTTATTGAAATTTAACATTTAAAAAAAATCATATTTAACCACTTCAATACTGGGCATCACTGATTGCCATCACTGATTAGGTGGCACACATTGGCATCTTGTGTGGGCACACATTGTCACCCATGGCCACCAGGGATGCAATTCCTGGTGGTCATCAGTAGTGGTCATCCTTTCTGGTCCTGGGTGGGCATCTGCGGGGGGGCTGCGCTGATAAACAATCTGTCAGACGTGAGTGAGGAAAAGCCGAAAAACGTCTCTTCCTATTTTTATCGTGATCAGCTGTGATTGGACACAACTGATCACGTGGTAAAGAGTCTCTATCAAAGACTCTACCTAGATCGGAGTTGCGGTGTGTCAGACTTGACACGTCGCAACAACGATCGCCACGATGTGCGCCCCTGGGGGCGTGCAGCGGCTTGTTATCCTTACCACGTCATATGACGTCCAGTCAGGATAACAAAACCACTTTGCCAACGTAATTTTGCTATATGGTGGGCGGCAAGTGGTTAAATAAAAAAAACTGATTTTTTTGATCATTGATTTTTATCCACCCTGGTAAAAAAGGCTGTTTGATCCTGTCTTCTCTGATCCTCCCCTTCTTCCACTGTCACCAAACCATCTCTTGATAGAACAGAGGTTAGGGGACAAGCTGCACATGCTCAGTGTGTATTGGTAGTTTTTTTTTTTTTTTTTCATTGGAGAGTGCATGTGACCAGCACAGGGCCAATCAGCACTGTCTAGACAGAGGATCAGGAGTCATGCAGCCTTATAGGACCATCAGAGCAGAATGATAACTCCTACAAGCTTTAACCAGACACTTATAGATGTTACAAGACTGCTCTAACTGCTGATGAGAAAAGGTATTTAGCAGTTTATATTTGCTTAGGCTCCATTCACACCTAGGCAATTTGAATTGGAATTAAATCGTGGCCGCGCACGTTTGCAAGGCCATTACTTTCTAATGGCACCCCAATCGCCATGCGATTTTATTTTTTAATTTTTTTTATTTTTATATTTTTCTTTCACGTGATAAATGGCAATGCACAAGGTATGTCGCTCAAAAAGGAGGTTTTGGGTGACAGCCGCGTTTGCAGTGCGATTTATCGTGGTAAAATCGCGTTGCGATTGGGGTCCCTTTTTAAGAAATCGCCTAGGTGTGAATGGAGCCTAAAACTATTGAATTTCCATGTTTTGTGTACTATGGGATCCTAGATTTAGTAAATTCAGGGGCCTGGATTTAGTAACAAGTGTATTTCCTTCAAATTTGTGTTTGATAAAAACAATTGCACAAAATCCTATGTCACAAACAACATTTTCAACAGCCACCACTTAATTCTCCAGGGCCTCCGCTTTCAGAAAATATTCAGTTTCCAAAAGCACTTTTCTGACACATCCAGTGATATCTCCTCAGTAAAGCTTACAGCATTCCCTTTTATTATTTACACTGAGATCAGTCCCCTCACCGCACCTACAGTGCATCCGGAAAATATTCTCAGCGCTTCACTTTTTCCACATTTTGTTATGTTTTGTTATGTTATGGCCTTATTCTAAAATGGATTAAATTCATTATTTTCCTCAAAATTCCACAAACAATACCCCATAATGACAATGTGAAAGAAGTTTGTTTGAATTCTTTGCAAATTTATTAAAAATAAACGAAAAAAATCACATGTACATAAGTATTCACAGCCTTTTGCCATGACACTCAAAATTGAGCACAGGTGCATCCTGTTTCCACTGATCATCCTTGAGATGTTTCTACAGCTTGTTTGGTGTCCACCTGTGGTAAAATCAGTTGATTGAACATGATTTGGAAAGGCACAACTGTCTATACAAGGTTCCACAGTTTTAGTGGCGGTTCACATCGCACCTGAATCGCACAGTGGTTTACACTATCTGTGAACCGCTGCAGGTGTCAATGTAAAGTTAACGACCCCCCCCCCCCCAGTTTGGTCGCAGTGCGAACTGTGAAATGGTGCAGGAATCGGATTGCATAAGTGTGAACACCCATGCTATTCGATTCCAGTGCGGAACAAAAAAAGGGTCCTGCAGCATTTTGGTGCGAATGTGATGCGATTTCAGCCATACAGTTTGGCTGAAATCGCATTGCACAGACAACGCATGTGATCTGAACAGCAATGCTGTGCGAATCACATGCAATGTCTGGCATCGCCTCTCTCCTCCTCCCGGCTGACATCAGTGGGAGTTCTCGGCTCCTCCCACTGTAGCTGTCAGACTGGGAGAGGTGAGAGGCGAGCAGTCATGTGAGCGCTGGGAGGCGCTCTGAAATAATGTAGAAATCTGCATATTTTTTTTTTTTTTTTTTTTGGAAAGCATATACAGGGGGGCACAAGTTATCAAACAGAGGCTATTATATGAGCATAACAGAAAACATCTAACCACGTCATTTCATGGGATAACTTTTATAGGGGCGTGGCAGGGCTAGTAGCTCAGGACTTGAAATTTTGAGCCCTTGCCAAAAGCATTAAGAAAAATTATGATTTTTGTACTCACCGTAAAATCCGTTTCTCTGACGTCCATGGACTGACACAGCTCTAATACTGTAAACATGTGGGTATATATCCCTGCTTGCAGGAGAAGATCTAGGCAGGATGTTAGAAACATTCTAGAACAAAACCAGGGCTGAACAGCCCCGCCCAGGGGGGCGGTCCCTCCGGACATAGCCCTCCTACCAGCAGCCTCAGTTCGTAAGAAAGCAGTACAAACCTTAAAGAAGGGTGGGGTATAAAGATATATCAAGCGAGATACTGACCCCACGGGGCCACCAACGCGTCCGAGGCATCCGCCCAGGGGTCCCTGGACCTGGCCACAAACCTCGACACCTTGCAATTGAGTCGAGACGCCATCAGGTCCACATCCGGCGTGCCCCGCCGCCGACAAATTAGGTGAAACGCCTCCAGATGCAAGGACCACTCCCCTTGGTCCAGGGACTGGCGACTCAGATAGTCCGCCTGCCAGTTTTCTACGCCAGGAATGTAGACGGCCGGCACGCTTCTTTTCGCCCACCTTAGGATGTGGGCGACCTCGGATGCCGCAGCCGAGCTCCGAGTGCCCCCCTGATGGTTGACATACGACACGGCCGTGGCGTTGTCCGACTGGATTCTGATCGAGCGGCCCTGTAGCCTCTTCGACAACGCGGAGAGACACAGTCTGATCACTCGCAATTCCAGAACATTGATTGGTAGACAAGATTCGTCTGGAGTCCAGAGCCCTTGAGCTGACAGGACTCCCCAAACTCCTCCCCAACCCATCAGGCTGGCATCCATCGTGACCACCGTCCACTGGATGGGGATGAACGACTTTCTGGCCCGAAGAGCCGGGGATCTCAGCCACCACGTCAGGGACTCCTTGACAGAGTGACTCACCTGGATCTGAAGATCCAACAACAACTGGAACTTGTCCCAAATAGACAGAATTCCCCTCTGCAATGCCCGAGTGTGTGTGATTGGGCATACGGAACAGCCTCCAAGGAGGCCACCATTAGTCCCAGGACTCTCATGCAGAAACGTATTGACGACCATTGTCGGGACGTTAGGACCCGTACTGCCGACTGTAGTGTCTGTAACTTCTCAGAGGGTAGAAACACCTTCGCTGCCGAAGTGTCCAGGATCAGACGCAGATACTCCAAACGTTGAGTTGGGGCTAGAACCGACTTCTGCATGTTCAGAAGCCACCCGAAGTCCCGGAGGGTCTGACTGACTATTGTCACATTTTCCTCCAACTCTGAGCCATTTTCTGCTCTTAGGAGATCGTCCAGATGGCCCAATATAACAATTCCTCGCTGTCTCAGCAAAGCTAGAACCGCGGCAAGCACCTTGGTGAAAACCCGAGGTACAGATGCCAGGCCGTAGGGAAGAGCCACGAACTGATAGTGGACTTCGCCTATGGCAAAGCGCAGAAACTTCTGGTGACTTGCGCAGATTGGAATGTGCAAGTAAGCGTCCTTGATATCCAAGGATGCCAGAAAATCCCCTTGGAGTGTCGCAATCACTGTGCGAATGGATTCCATCTGGAATTTTTGTACCTTCACATAGGCATTCAAGGCCTTGAGGTCCAGGATTGGCCGGACCCCGTCCTTCTTTGGGACAACAAACATGTTTGAGTAAAACCCCTGAAACCTCTCCTGTGACGGAATCGGCACAATCACTCCGCACCTGAGCAAATCCTGTACGGCCCCCAAGAGGGCCGCCCGGCAGGCAGGGAGGAGAGGGAGGTTTGAGGCAAAGAACCTGTTTTGGGGCCACAAGCTGAAACTCTATCCTGTATCCCGAGGTGACCACCTTGCACACCCATCGGTCGGAGATCCGGGAGGTCCACCGAACCGTAAAACTGCGAAGACGTCCCCCCACCCCAGAGTCGGGCAGGGGCAAGACTTCATGTGGTGGCGGGCGTGGGAGCTTGCTTGGTAGGCTTACGCACCCAGGGACGCTTCTGTCCCCCAGCCACACTTTTTTCAGTCTGGGTGGGCTTACCCGTGTATTCTGACTGACGAAAAAACGTCTTCTTCGCCGGAAAGGAAGGGCCCGGTCTGCGGTGGGACTCCTTTCCCTTAACGGACTGAGGAAGGAAGGTGCTCTTTCCCCCTGTGTCATCCTTAATAATGTCATCCAGGGCGGCCCCAAACAGTCTACCGCCCTTAAAGGGCAAGTCAGCCAGGAGCTTTTTGGAAGCTAGGTCAGCCGACCAGCATTTCAGCCAGATAAGGCGACGCAGCACCACAGCAGAGATAGAAGCCCCAGATATTAAAGGGGCCGCATCCAAAGTGACATCGCACACATAGACTAAACCCTGCGCAAGTTGGTGAGCCAGGGCAATGGTCTCAGGAGGGAGATTATGCTCCTGTACTGTCTGGTGCAAAATCTTTGCCCATCCTGTAAGTGTCTGAGACACAAGTGTCGTCGCCGCCACTATAGGAGTAAGGCAGACCCCAACAAGGCAAACATAGTTCTACTCGCCACCTCTGACCTCCTGTCAGTGGGATCCTTAAAAGCAGGAGTCCCTTCCATTGGGAGCGTGGTAGCCTTATTCAGATGGGCGACCGGGGGGTCGACCACTGGAGGGAGAGCCCACTTTTTAACCAGGTTCTCCTCAAAGGGGTACCTTTTGACGGTCCCGCGGCGCCTAGCCATAAAAGTCTTCTGCGGCTTATCCCAGACTCGGTCGATGAATCTATCAAAAAAGGGCACATATGGAAAGACCCTTTTTTTTTTTTTGAAGAAACGGCTTTAAAGGAACCTTGGCTGCATCATTCAGCTTGAGTGTCCCTCACAGCATCAATGAGTTCACTTACAAGCACCCTGTCAGTTACTGGTTCAGAACTGGGGTCTTCCTCACAAGGAATGTCCTGTTCAAAAATTATTAAAATGCTCAGAGCTAGGGTCCTGAGCGGCAGTAGCTAGGCCCATATCGGAGTCGGAGCACTCCTACTGGAGATGGGGAGGGGGCGCTTTACAGCTCCCTTGCGCTCGCACACCGCTTCCATCCTGACAAGGAATGATTCCAGGACTGCCGACAACTGGTCCATAGGGGCCGCAGGTGCAGGAGCACTGCCAGTTGCCTCTGACAAATGTGGAGAAGCAGGTGAACCAGACTCTACTGCCACCCTCCGAGACCTTATACACTATTACAGTGAATAATACAGTCCACCCACTGGCTGCGCTGAGGCTGAGGGGGACACCCAGAGGACTCGCCAACCCTTATAAGGACCGCTCGGTTCCGCTGTATGAAACCGCGCTGTCAGTGTGAGGCCGAAAGTGAAAGCACCGTGGCTCCAAGAAAATGGCCGCCGGCCACATTAATACTGCGCCAAAGATCCACGGCAAGATGACCGCCGAGCGCAGTTTAAAATAACCACACAGCGCTAATGGCGCACGCAATGAAGTCTCCAAACACCCACACAGACCAGAACACTACTCCTCTCCCAGCACACAGACATGAGCGCCCCCCACCAGGCCAGAGTGTCCCCAAAGTACCCCCACACAGCACAGCGCCAGTACAGGATGCAGAGAGCAGCATACAGGGGGGAGACAGGGAGAAACCCCCCATATAAAGAAACACAGCCTGCATGTACTCACCTGCAGCAGTAGAGACTACTTGCCCGTCCCAGAGGGACCCACTGGCTTGTTTCAGACAGACCTATCACAGAGTAGTACTGAGTAGCTGTCGGCCCGGTCCACCGCGAAAGATACAGAAAAGGTACTGTTCCATCTTGAGAGGACCGCGGGAGCATAAAAGCAACCCGGCCACCCCTGGAGTCATGGGGCATGTCGTGAACTGAGTCTCACGCACACAAGGCGAGGATCAACATGCTTGAAGGTCGGACAGGGAAGACTACGAGGATACCAGTGTACCCAACCTGTTGCCCAGCCGACAGTTGATTGAAGGTCTCAAAAATAAAATAATAAAATTCCCAAAGGAATAAAATGTAAAAATAAAATCTTCCAGGAGACTGGCTCCTGAGAGAGCCACGTCGTCTTCTGCTAGGCAGAAAAAAACTGGGTTCAGCTCTGGTTTTGTTCTAGAATGTTTCTAACATTCTGCCTAGATCTTCTCCTGCAAGCAGGGACATATACCCACACGTTTTCAGTATTAGGCCCCTTTCACACTGGCATGTTTTTCAGGCGGTTTAGCGCTAATATTAGCGCTGTTATACCGCCTAAAAAAATCGTGCCCTGTAGTCTTCAATGTGAAAGCCCAAAGGCTTTCACACTGAAGCGGTGCGCTAGCAGGACCGCTCCAAAAGTCCTGCTAGCCGCATCTTTACAGCGGTGAAGGAGCGGTGTGTTCACCGCTCCTTTACCGCGGCTGCCCGTTGAAATCAATGGCAATAGCCGTGGTTTGCAGGCGGTATTAACCCTTTTTCGGCCGCTAGCGGGGCTTAAATTCACCCTGCTAGCGGCCGCTTACTGCGGTGATAACGACGGTATAGCGGCGCTGAAAATCGCGCCGCTATACCGCCACCGCACCTGCCCGCCCCAGTGTGAAAGGGGCCTTAGAGCTGTGTCAGTCCATGGACGATAAGAGAAATATATTTTATAACTTTATTTGCATATTTTCTTATTAAAGGTATCAGGGTTTTAAAAATCTATGTGGTATTCCTATATTTACTAATATTATCTTGTTTTTGTTTTCTATATTCATGTGTTTTTTTTTTTATTTATGAAGCAAATAAAAATAGTAGGGCTGTTACTGATTAAAATTTTCGTGTTCGATTAATCTTTTTTTTTTTTTTTTTTTTATCGATTAATCGACTAATTTCGATTATAACGCACATACAGATCCAACTACTTTTAGCTGATCTCCTTGCAGGCTGATTCCCAGTGCAGCTACCAACCACTGGAAAAATGGATAGCAGGATACAAAAAACACACAAAGGCAGCACTCGATGGGAATAACATTAAAACTTTTATAGTCTTCAAGTAGGTAACAAAATAAATATTGCACTGGAGATAAAATCGATGTAGCTACATAAACTGTAAAAATGGTGCGAGTAATATCAAACGGTAGCAAAATCAGTCATGTAGCCAAGTATGATACTGGTATAAAAATGTGTACAACGATACCACTGCTGAATCCAGATGAGGAGGGGTTAACATCAGTCCGTCGGCATGTAGATGTCCCGTGAAGGGAACTATCGCAACTCCCAGTGGATGGCTGTAGAATCCCAGGTTGATAGAGGGAATTGATAGAGGGAAGTGTAACAGCCCTTGCGTGTGGCAGATAGTAAGGTCCCGCCGGCATGCAGATATGAAGGCACAGCAAAGGAGCCCTTAAGATGGACACGGCAAGCCCCGCCGGTGTCAGTGACGTCACCGGATCTCCGACAGAACTCCCTGGAAGCCGGCGGAGAGGAGTACCGATCAAAAGAATTTTAATCGATCAAACATTAATCGAGGAATTAATAGTTAATTTCCACAGCCCTAAAAAATAGTAGTTTTCGTTCTGCAGGGGACACTTTTTTTTCCTGCATTGTACCTCCATGGTTCAGTTTTTATACTTTGTTCAGAAACAATACATTTTTTACCGTGTAAGAATAAACCTATGTTAATTGCATACCATGCTAGAGTTGTGAAAACTCTTCCTAGCAACTGTTGTTAACACAGTGATTCATCCATTTTTTTTTTTTTTTTCCCTCTTGTAATGGCAGTACACTGAAGAGAACAAAAATATATTGGGCTGCTAATTTAAATTCCTACTGTTAAGATTGTGATACTGTTGGATACCGTTTTCTGAATGTACCTGTAGAAACGAAGCAAATTGCCTGATTATTTTACTAAAAATTCATCTTTTGTTTTCTTTTCCCTTTTTTTTTTTTTTTTTTTTCCATATTTTAAAAGTTTTTTTAGTGTTTTTTTCACAAGTTGTAATGTTATGTATGGTTCTATGTCTTTAGTTAAATCTAATATTTTTAAATCGGGTGAAAAATTTGATATTGACAAAAAGCTACAACTTATGAACTGTGATATAGAAAACCTTTTTATATTTTCTGATAACTTTATGATTTGATTTTTGAAGTGTAATCTATTTTCAATTTTGTCTGTTTCTGAAGCTGTGATGGCTAAAGTGTAATTCCAGTCACGTGTCGGCTTCAGTATGGATAGAGGAGGGACAGGGACATCTATCATTCCTAATGGCTCCTAATTCTTTCTAATTATTTGTGCTGTTAATGGATACCCAGTAGTATGGATCATGAAGCTAATTTTTGAACTGATCCTTTTTTGCACAGTGTTGTGGCATAGAGATGCTATAGATGGCAAATGTTGTATGGGTGTGTGCGTGGGTTTTTTGTTTTTGTTTTTTTGCTTGAAAACATACCCACCACTGTCAATGACTGCTATTTTACTGGCCGCTCACCAGGGCATACCCTTTTTCTTTTTTATAGTGCATTTTATTCTCCATCAGTGCTAGCTGTGACCTGCTACTGAGCATTTTTAAATTGCTTCATTGAGCTGGCACATGGTGTACCTTGGATACAAGATCACTTGGTGCCGGTTCACACTGGGGTGGCTTCAAAGTCCTCCAACTCTGAAGTCGCCCCTTGCACAGCGTGACCTCAGCGCGGCTTGCAAACGACGACTTTAATAGAAGTCAATGCAAGCCACTCCGAAGTCGCCCCCAAGTAGTACAGGAACCTTTTTTCTAAGTTGGAGCGACTTGAGTCGCTTCCATTAGAACGTTTCCATTGCACTGCATGGAGCACGACTTGTCAGGCTAAGTTGCCTGACAGGTCGCCCTATTGTGAACCGGCACCAACGCCTTGGCTCCAGGCCTAGTTATGTTTATGAAATAGTTAAAACCAGGATCAAAACTGAGGAACTTTTTTTTTTTTTTCTTCTTTATAGTTTGTGCTTAACCACTTAAGCCCCTGACCATTTGGTAGCTAGAGGACCAGAGGTGAATTCAGAATTTTGCACTGCGCTGCTTTAACTGTAAATTGTGCGGACATGCAATGTTGTACCCAAACCAAATTTGCGTCCTTTTCTTCCCACAAATAGAGCTTTCTTTTAATGGTAATTGATTGCCTCTGCGATTTTTTATTTTTTGCGATATAAACGGAAAAAGACCGAAAATTTTGAAAAAAAATGATGTTTTCTACTTTTTGTTATAAGAAAAATCGAATAAACTCAATTTTAGTCATACATTTAGGCCAAAATGTATTCAGCCACATGTCTTTAGTAAAAAAAATGTCAATAAGCGTATATTTATTGGTGTTTGCGCAAAAGTTATAGAGTTTACAAACTAGGGTACATTTTCTGAAATTTACACAGCTTTAAATTTATGACTGCCTATCTCATTTCTTGAGGTACTAAAATGACAGGGCAGTACAAAACCCCCCCAAATGACCCCATTTTGGAAAGTAGACACCCCAAGGAAATTGCTGAGAGGCATGTTGAGCCCATTGAATTTTTTTTTTTGTCCCAAGTGATTCATTAATGACAAAAAAAAATAAAAAAAAAATTTCAAAAAGTTGTCACTAAATGATATATTGCTCACACATGCCATGGTTATATGTGGAATTACACCCCAAAATAAATTTTTCTGCTTCTCCTGAGTACGGGGATACCACATGTGTGGGACTTTTTAGGAGCCTAGCCGCGTACGGGACCCCGAAAACCAAGCACCGCATTCAGGATTTCTAGGCACAAATTTTTGATTTCACTCCTCACTACCTATCACAGTTTCGAAGGCCATAAAATGCCAAAATCGCACAAAACCCCCCCCAAATGACCCCATTTTGGAATATAGACACCCCAAGCTATTTGCTGAGAGGAATGGCGAGTATTTTACAGCTCTCATTTGTTTTTGAAAATGAAGAAAGAAAAAAAAAAAAATATATATATATATATATATATATATATATATATATATATATATATATAATTTTTTTTTTTTTCAATTTTCAAAACTTTGTGACAAAAAGCGAGATCTGCAAAATACTCACAATACCTCTCAGCAAATAGCTTAGGGTGTCTACTTTCCAAAATGGGGTCATTTGGGGGGGTTTTGTGCTATCTGGGCATTCCATGGCCTCCGAAACTGTGATAGGCAGTGAGAAGTGAAATCAAAAATTTACACCCTTAGAAAGCCTGAAGGCGGTGCTTGGTTTTTGGGGTCCCGTACATGGCTAGGCTCCCAAAAAGTCTCACACATGTGGTATCCCCGTACTCAGGAGAAGCAACAGAATGTATTTTGGGGTGTAATTCCACATATGCCCATGGCATGTTTGAGCAATATATCATTTAGTGACAACTTTGTGCAAAAAAAAAAAAAATTGTCGTTTTTCCGCAACTTGTGTCAACATATAAAATATTCCATGGACTCGACATGCCTCTCAGTATATAGCTTGGGGTGTCTACTTTCCAAAATGGGGTCATTTGGGGGGTTTTGAACTGTTCTGGCATTTTATACACAACATTAGGAAGCTTACATCCACTCTTCTAACCACTTGAAGACAAAGCCCTTTTTGACACTTTTTGTTTACATGAAAACATTTTTTTTTTTTGCAAGAAAATTATGTTGAACCCCCAAACATTATATATATATATATATATATATATATATATATATATATATTTTTAAAGCAAAGGCCCTACAGATTAAAATGGTGGGTGTTGCATTTTTTTTTCCTACACAGTATTTGCGCAGCGATTTTTCAAACGCATTTTTTGGGTTAAAAAATACACCTTTTTTTTTTTATTATTTTAATGCACTAAAACACACTATATTGCCCAAATGTTTGATGAAATAAAAAAGATGATCTTAGGCCGAGTACATAGATACCAAACACGACATGCTTTAAAATTTCGCACAAACGCGCATTGGCGACAAACTACATACATTTTTTAAAAGCCTTTACAGGTTACCCCAGTAGATTTACAGAGGAGGTCTACTGCTAAAATGATTGCCCTCGATCTGACCTTCGCGGTGATACCTCACATGCATGGTGCAATTGCTGTTTACATATGACGCCAGACCGACGCTTGCGTTCGCCATTGGGCAAGAGCAGGGCAGGACAGGGGTGCTTTTTTTTTTTTTTTTTTTTTATTAATTTTGCTTTTTTATTTTATTTTTAAATTGTTCCTTCCAAGTATTTTTTTTTTTTTTTTTTATCTCAGGGAATGTAAATATCCCCTATGATAGCAATAGGTAGTGACAGGTACTCTTTTTTTTGAAAAAACTGGGGTCTTCTAGACCCTAGATTTTTCCTCTGCCCTCAAAGCATCTGACCACACCAAGATCGGTGTGATAAAATGCTTTCCCAATTTCCCAATGGCGCTTTTTATATCCGGGGGGGGGGGCATTCCCTCCCACTGCTTGTAAAAGCAGTCCAGAGGCTAATTAGTCGCTAGGATTGCTTTTACATGAAAGCCGGCCGCAGGCTGAAAAGAATGATACCAAGATGATACCTAAACCCGCAGGCATCATTCTGGTATAAACATTCAAAGTCCAGCAACATACCAGTACGTTGCTGGTCCTTGTTGGACATGTATTGTAATCTTTTTATTTCATGCAGCCAGTTGGCTGAACGAAAAAAGAGATTGATCGGTGGGTATGCCCACCATTAGAATACCGCCCTTCATCCACCCACTTCCAATGATGGGCATACACGCACCATTTATATATGCCGAAGCATGGGGGCATCCTCCCGCAAAAAAGTTATGCCGCACACACATGGTCGGACTTTTCCACGGGCAAGCCTCCGTCGGAATTTTGACCGTATGTACGCGGCATTAGGAGCAAAATCGCTCCTCCGCCCCTGCTGCCCCAATGCTTCGGCATATTTGCTTTTTGTTTTTAACTGTGGTGGTGAAATCACCTCCTACAGCACTGGAGTCGCAGGGATCAGGCCTGTCTCTGCGAACGCTGCAGTTATGTGTGTTGTGTTTTGCAAGTGACAGTGATCGATCGATACTGCACTTGGGTGGCCTGGGCTGGACGGAGGGGCAAAACGCAGGTGCCAGCAGGTATCTGGGCTGATCCCGCTAACACTGCGTTTTTGGGAACCCTAAACTGCTGGGGACGCTAGTATAGATCTGATCAGATCAGATATTGATCTGTTCAGATACTATACCACTAAGGGGGGTGTATGCTTCACGCGTGGGTGTTAGCGTTACTGGCACTAACCTGACGCTGCCTGGGGTGTGACTCAGACCCTCTCTGACGCTAAAACCTAATTGATATCACCCGCCGGGCGATCAGGGGGTTAAACCTTTATTGGGTTATATACACGGCGGGTGCCCTGACACTATAAAAAGCAAACTAACTAACCAGCGTCACCCGTAACACTTATATGGTGATCACTGGTGAAAGGGTTAACTAGGGGCAATCAGGGGGTTAAAACCTTTATTAGATAATATATTGGGGTACCTGACGCTATAAAAACCTGCGGCGAACCTAAAAAAAATTACTGGCTGCCGATCGGCATCACTGACGCTAAGACAGCGATCAGAAAAATGATCGCTAAGCGACAGTGGTGATAGGGGGTGAAAGGGTTATCTGGGGGGTGATCAGGGGGTTAAACCTTTATTAGGGGGGGTTAGGGGGCTACACTGGACCTAAGACTAAACTTTGGTGACACTTTTACAGTCACAAATGTCACTGATTGCAGTGACCATTTATTTAGTGATCACTGCAATCAGTGACACTGTGACTGGGGGCTGGGGGGGTTATCTGGGGGGTCATCTGGGGGGGCGATTTATGTCCCTATGTGTCCTGGTGTCAGTGTAGTGTTGTGTGCGCTGACCTGATATCTTCTCTTGTACGGCGCTCGGTATATGTGAGCGCCGCACCAGAGATGACATCACTTCCTCCTGCTCCCTCTGTCTAACACAGACAGAGGGGGCATTTCTATTCGCCGGGAGCGATCGCGAGGGGGTGGCCAGAAACGAATGGCTGCCCCCTCATCCCGGAACGCTCCCGGACACTTAGCCACCGCTCACTGTATAGAAGGGGGGTCCGATTGGACCCCCCAACTGTACGAAGGCAATCACGTACACTCTACGTGATTGTGCCTGTCGGTGCCATTCTGCCGACGTATATATACAGTGAGCGGTCGTTAAGTGGTTAAACTGTTTGACCACTCCAAGCCCCACAGATACATTTGCTAATTATATTTTGAATTGCTGTAACAATTATATTGTCTTCAGTGGCTGGGTGACCTGGAGTTCACATAAGCTAATTTAAAGAATTATCAAAAATGTTTGCATAATTTCCTCCCTAATGAGACAAAGTACAAGTAATACTTTGTCCCACCTTCATATGTGCCCTGTATCACTAGCTGTAATGTCATGCATAGTACCCCTCTTAATGCACAGCTAGCAAGGAGGCTACTGATATAAAGTCTGTCACCGGCTCCCAGCACTTGCTTGAAGTAAGAAGTGGCAAGAGGAGATGAAGCGGACATGTCGCAGCTAATGTTACAGGGCACCTGGGAAGATGGGACATTTACTTTTGTCCCATGGGGGACTGAATAATATTTAAAAAAATGAATTTTTCTTTAAAGTATAACTTAAGGTGATTTTTTATTTTTTTTGTGAGTGATAAATCGCAATACAATTAATGTGCAATTAAGAGCTTAACCACTTGCCAACCAGGCCAATTCTGACATTTCTCGCCTACATGTAAAAACCATAATTTTGTTTGCTAAAAAAAACATATATAATGTTTGGGAGTTCTATGTAATTTTCTAGCAGAGACTCTAGCGAATACAATGACGGTCATTGCAACTTTTTATCTTGCACGGTATTTGCGCAGCAATTTTTCAAACGCTTTTTTTTTTTTGGAAAAAAAAAACGTTTCATGCTTTAAAAAAAAAAAAAAAAGTAAAATTAGCCCAATTTTCTTGCATAATGTGAAAGATGAAGTTACGCCGAGTAAATAGATACCTAACATGTCACGCTTCAAAATTGCACATGCTTGTGGAATGGCGCCAAACTTCGGTACTTAAAAATCCCCACAGGCGACGCTTTAATTTTTTTTACTGGTGATATGTTTTGAGTTACAGAGCAGGTCTAGGGCTAAAATGATTGCTCTCGCTCTAACGTTCGCGTGACACCTCACATGTGTGGTTTGAACACAGTTTTCATATGTGGGCAGGGCTAACGTATGCGTTCGCTTCTGCGTACGAGCACACGGGGACAGTATATATATTTTTTTTTTAGTTTGACACTTTAAAAAAAAAAATATCACTTTTATTCCTATTGCAAGGAATGTAAACATCCCTTGTAATAGGAATATGGCATGACAGGTCCTCTTTACAGTGAGATACGGGGTCAATAAGACCCCAAATCTCACCTCCTAGGCTGGGAAGCCTGAAATAAAATAAAAAAATAAACGATCTTGGCTTCCCAGCCGAGGCGGCGCCGTTTGTTTGCAGAGGCCGGCGTGACGTCATAACATCGCGCCCGGCCTCCGACGATCATAGAGACTCCGGTGATCATCTGCCAGAAATCTCTATGGTGAACATTCGAGGCCGGCATATCCGTTCTCCGACTCGCTGATCGCAGCAGTGAGTCGGTAGAAGCACTGGAGGGGGGGAGGGGATTTCTCCTCTCGCCCGCCCGTAAGAACGATCAAGCTGCTGACCAGCCGCTTTGATCGTTCTTATGGTGTAGGGAATAGCTGGCTGAAAAAGCCGATATCTGAATGATGCCTGTAGCTGCAGGCATCATACAGATATACCCACACAAAGCCCAGGACGTCATATGACGGCCAGCCGTTGGCAAGTGTTTAAAGGGTTTATAAACCTTAGTGTTTTTTTTTTTTTTTGTTTTTTTTTAACCTTAATGCATCCTATGCATCCTATGTAAACAAGGCATTCCCCTATTCTGCCTAGTGACACTCACTGATGACCGTTCCCCGTGATCGGGAAAGGTCATCAGTGACGTGTCACGTATAGCCACGCCCCCTCACAGTAACAATCACTCCCTAGGAAACACTTAACCCCTGCAGCGCCACCTAGTGGTTAACCCCTTCACTGCCAGTGTAATTTTTACAGTTATCAGTGTAATTTTTACAGTTATCAGTGCATTTTTATAGCACTGATCGCTGTAAAAATGACTGGTCCCAAAATGGTGTCAAAAGTGTCTGATGTGTCCACCATAATGTCGCAGTCACGATAAAAATCGCTGATCGCCGCCATAACTAGTAAAAAAAAATGTATTAATAAAAATGACATAAAACAGTCCCCTATTTTGTAGAAGCTATAACTTTTGCGCAAACCAATCAATAAACGCTAAAGTTTTAAAAAAAAAAATGTTTTACCAAAAAGATGTAGAAGAATACGTATCGGCCTAAACTGTGCAAAAAAATGTTTTTATATATTTTTTGGGGATATTTATCATAGCAAAAAGTAAAAAATATTGAATTTTTTTTTCAAAATTGTCGCTCTATTTTTGTTTATAGCGCAAAAAATAAAAACCGAAGAGGTGATCAAATACCACCAAAAGAAAGCTCTATTTGTGGGAAAAAAAGGACGCCAATTTTGTTTGGGAGCCACGTCGCACGACCGCAATTGTCAAAGTGAGGCAGTGCCGAATCACAAAAAGGGGCCTGGTCCTTTTTTAGCTACAAAATGGTCCGGGGCTTAAGTGGTTAAGAAATCGCCATCGGCCGTTTTTTTTTTTTTTTTTTTTTTTTTTTTTTTCTGTGTGCAAATTCGGCCAATTACCGTATTTATCAGCGTATAACACGCACTTTTTTCCCCTTAAAATCGTGGGTGCGTGTTATACGCCGATACTCCGTCGAATTCCCCTGCTGAAAACGAGCGAGAGGAGCGAGCGGAGCCGAAGCCAAAGTACAATCGGCTTTACTCGGCTCCTCTCGCAGTCCCGCCCATCTCTGACTGCGCCGCTGACATAGAGAAAGCCGAGTGTACTTCGGCTAGTCTCGGCTCCTCTCGCAGTCCTGCCTGTGACTGTGAGCAGAGCCGAGTCTAGCCGAAGTACACTCGGCTTTCTCCGTCAGCGGCGCAGTCAGTGGAGATGGGCGGGACTGCGAGAGGAGCCGAGTCCAGCCGAAGTACACTCGGCCCCGCTCGCTCCTCTCCACAGAAATCGGCGCCAAATTTTAAAAAACGCTGGGACTGACACGATCGCAAAGGCACTGGGCAAGGCTGCAGATGGACAGATGGACACTGGGCATGGCTGCAGATGGACAGATGGACACTGGGCATGGCTGCAGATGGACACTGGGCATGGCTGCAGATGGACAGATGGACACTGGGCATGGCTGCAGATGGACAGATGGACACTGGGCATGGCTGCAGATGGACAGATGGACACTGGGCATGGCTGCAGATGGACAGATGGACACTGGGCATGGCTGCAGATGGACAGATGGACACTGGGCATGGCTGCAGATGGACACTGGGCATGGCTGCAGATGGACACTGGGCATGGCTGCAGATGGACACTGGGCATGGCTGCAGATGGACACTGGGCACGGCTGCAGATGGACACTGGGCACGGCTGCTGATGGACACTGGGCACGGCTGCTGATGGACACTGGGCACGGCTGCTGATGGACACTGGGCACGGCTGCAGATGGACACTGGGCACGGCTGCAGATGGACACTGGGCACGGCTGCAGATGGACACTGGGCACGGCTGCAGATGGACACTGGGCAAGGCTGCAGATGGACACTGGGCAAGGCCTGCAGATGGACACTGGGCAAGGCCTGCAGATGGACACTGGGCAAGGCCTGCAGATGGACACTGGGCAAGGCTGCATGCTGCATTTAAATGTAAGTTTTTTTTTTTTTTTTTTTTTTTTTTTTTCGTTTTTTTTTTTTTTTCCTTGAATTTCCCTCCTAAACTTGGGGTGCGTGTTATACGCCGATAAATACGGTACTGACTGCACTCCTGCCTTCCCCACACTCCACTGGCAGTTTCAGACACTGAGCGGCTCTGCCCCGATTTCTAAATATCGGCCAGAGAAAAACCCAAATCGGTCGGCCTCTAGTGTGAATGGAGCCTAAGATTTTCGAGAGTCTCATTTGCCAACAAGGAGGCTTGGGAAGAAGTTTGCGTTCAGCTTGTAGGGCTTATGCACATGACCCCTAAGTGAGCTGCAAATGCACAAGACCATACAGAAACCAGGAGCCACAGCTGGTGCTTGTAGCCCTTCATAGAAAAAAAATGACAGGATGCAAGTATACGCTCGTGATTGTCTACACACATGCATACAATATTTGTGAACCCCCTTGCGCCTGTATGCTTGAGCCCTTATGTCAGGGATATGCAATTAGCGGACCTCCAGCTGTTTCCAAACTACAAGTCCCATGAGGCATAGCGAGACTCTGACAGCATCAAGCATGACAACCAGAGGCAGAGGCATGATGGGACTTGTAGTTTGGCAACAGCTGGAGGTCCGCTAATTGCATATCCCTGCCTTATGTGATCAACTCTAACTGTGTAGCCGCCCATTTATCTTCATTTTGGAGAACAACCTCCGTAAAAAATAAAAAATTAAATTGCCCAAATTTGACGTGTAATGCCATAGGATAATACTTTTGATATGTGACTTTTATACATGTTTTAGCAATGCTTCCCTCATACAGGGATTTATGTTCATATATCTTAAGGTAGGGGGGGACAAATAAAAGTGCCTAGCGAAATTAGTAGATGGCTGTGCATTGATGTAGCTTATGGATGATTTTACAAGGACTTTGGGGAGGCCTGCAGACACACAATTGTTAACCTTTCTGGCTGTAAACATCTGTATCGGGCAAGCATACTCTAATGCAGGGTTTCTCAACTCCAGTCCTCAAGGCGCCCCAACAGGTCATGTTTTCAGACTTTACATTATTTTTCACAGGTGATTTGGTCCGTTTCACTGCCTTGTAATTACCACAGCTGTTTCATCTGAGGGAAATCCTGAAAACATGACCTGTTGGGGCGCCTTGAGGACTGGAGTTGAGAAACACTGCTCTAATTCCTGTAGACACTTTAGCATTCAAGAGCCCCATGGAAGAAGTTGGCTGCATGAATGGTTTACAAGCCGGTAAATTTTCTCTTTAATTTAACACTAAAGTTGATCAACAGTAATTGCTGGATATCAATCTCTTGGGAATTTTCATGAGCTACACAAAGCTCTTCTTCATGCAGTCAGTCTTATCACTACTGTGAGTTCTGTTTATAATATTACATCAAAACCACACTGCTATTAACCACTTAAGCCCCAGACCATTTGGCTGGCCAAAGACCAGAACACTTTTTGCAATTCGGCACTGCGTCGCTTTAACTGACAATTGCGTGGTCGTGCGACGTGGCTCCCAAACATAATTGACTTCCTTTTATTCCAACAAATAGAGCTTTATTTTGGTAGTTTCTTGATCACCCCTGCGGGTGTTTATTTTCTCTTATCGTCCATGGACCGACGCAGCTCTCATACTGATTACATGTGGGTATATGTCCCTGCTCGCAGGAGAAGACCTAGGCAGAATGTTAGAGGTTAAAACACTCTAGAACAAGCCAGAGCTGAACAGCCCCGCCCAGGGGGGCGGTCCCTCCGGACATTACCCTTCCACCTGCAGCTAACAGCCTCAGTTTTTTTCTGCCTAGCAGAAGGAGAAGACATGGCTCTCTCAGGAGCCAGTCTCCTGGAAGATTTTATTTTTAAATTTTATTCCTTTTGGGAATTTTATTTTTGAGACCTTCAATCAACTGTCGGCTGGGCAACAGGTTGGGTACACTGGTATCCTCGTAGTCTTCCCTGTCCGACGATCGAGCGTGCTGATCCTCGCCTTGTGTGCGTGAGACTCAGTTCACGACATACCCCATGGCTCCAGGGGTGGCCGGGTTGCTTTCATGCTCCCGCGGTCCTCTCAAGATCGAACAGTACCTACTGTATCTTTCGCGGTGGACCGGGCCGACAGCTACGCAGTACGACTCTGTGATAGGTCTGTCTGAAACAAGCCAGTGGGTCCCTCTATTGGCACCGGGGGTATTCTCCAAGGTGCTTGCGGGACGGGTAAGTAGTCTCTCCTGCTGCAAGGTGAGTACATGCTGGCTGTGTTTCTGTGTGTGGGGGGTTCTCCCTGTCTCCCCCCTGTTATGCTGCTCTCTGCACCCTGTTGTGCTGTGTGGGGATGCTTGGGGGGTCACTCTGCCCTGGGGGGGCCGCTCCATGACTGTTATTTTGCTTGGGAAGTGTTCTCGGGGACTGGCTGTGTTTTTTTTATTTTTCTGTGCGCCATTGGCGCGGTGTTTTATTTTTAAAAAAGTGCGCCATTGGTGGCCATTTTGCTGGGGCTTAATACAGTTATACTGGTGCCCGGCGGCCATTTTCTTGTAGCCGCGGCATTTTTCGTTTCGTTTTCGGCCTCTAGCAGCGCTGCTGAACGGCGCGAAATGCACACATCTTCACAGATTCTTCACCTCAGGCTGCACCCGCACTACAGCGCGGCTCATACAGCGCGGCTCATACAGCGGTACCGAGCGGTCCCTAGGGGTGGTGAGTACTCCAGGTATCCCCTCCTCAGCCCCAGCACGGCCTGTGGGTGGGCTGTATTATTCACTGTAATGGTGAATAAGGTCTCAGAGGGTGGCAATATTGGAGTCTGGTTCACCTGTTTCTTCACACTGTTAGAGACAACTGGCAGGGCTCCTGCACCTGCGGTCCTTAGGGACCAGTTGTCGGCAGTCCTGGAATCATTAATCTGACCAGGAGGAAGCAGTGTGTGAGCGCAAGGGAGCGAAAAAGCCCCGCTCGCCACTTTTTTTTTTTGGTGGAAAAAAATGGGGTGTGCGCTGATTCAGATATGGGCCTAGCCACTACCGCTCAGGACCCTAGCTCTGAATATATTTGATGGTTTTGAACAGGACATTCCTGGCAAGGAAGACTCCAGTTCTGTGTCAGTAAATGAAAGAGCGCTTGTTTTGTGAACTCATTGATGCAGTGAGGGACACTCGCAAGCTAAATGCTGCGGATGTAGAACCTCAGGTGGACAGTCTCCTTTGGTTCCTTAGGGCCAGGCCTTCTAAAAAGTTTTTTCTCTTGTCATCCATGGACTGACACAGCGTGTCTTTTACACCTTTACACGTGGGTTATGTCCCTGCTTGCAGGAGAAGACCTAGGCAGAATGTGAGATGTTATACATACATTCTAAACAGCCAGAGCTGAACAGCCCTGCCCAGGGGGGCGGTCCCTCCGGACATAACCCTCCCACTGCAGTCAGCAGACCTCAGTTTTTTTTCTGCCTAGCAGAAGGAGAAGACATGGCTCTCTCAGGAGCCAGTCTCCTGACCTATTTTTATTCCTTTTGGAATTTTTTCTTCTTTTATTTTTTGGAGATCTTCTATCAACTGTCGGCTGGGCAACAGGTTGGGTACAAGATATCCTCGTCTTCCCTGTCCGACCATCGAGCGTGCTGATCCTCACCTTGTGTGCGTGAGACTCAGTTCGCGACATGCCCCACGACTCCAGGGGTGGCCGGTGGGCTTCCAGCTCCGCGGTCCTCTCAAGATTGAACAGTCCGGCTGTATCTTTCGCGGTGGACCGGGCCGACAGCTACTCAGTACCGCACTGTGATAGTTCTGTCAGAAACACACCAGTGGGTCCCTCAGGGGACAGGTAAGTAGTCTCTCCTGGCTGCAGGTGAGTACATGCTGTGTGTTTCTTGTGTGGGGGATTTCCCTGTCTCCCCATGTTTTTTTTTTAATGTCACTCTCTGTTCACTATTGCTGGCGCTGTACTGTGTGGGGTGCCTGGGGGCCATACTGTCCTGGGGGGGGGGGCTCTTGCTGCTCTGCATTTCGCTGGGGCTGTTTTTTTTATGTGAGGGGCCTGGGCGCCGTTCGGCGCCATGTTTGGTGTGTGTGTGCTGTTTTTTACATTGGCGGCCATCTTGCCGTGGTCCGCCGGAGCACATTGCGGCGGCCATTTTCTTGTAGCCGCACGTTTTTCTAGCACTAGTTTGGCCTCTAGCGCTGCTGGGAACGGCGCAAATCTCCTCACTCTCTCTCCTCTCAGCTCACTCACGCTGAGCAGCGCGGCGCAGAGAGACAGGGCAGCGGAACCAAGTGGTCCTGGTCAGGTTGGTGGGTTCCCTGGGCATTCCCCTACTTCAGTCAGCACAGCCTGTGGGTGGTCTCAGAGAGGGACATTATGGAGTCAGTCACCAGCTTCCCCTCACATGCCAGAGGCAGCAGCCAGTGCTCCAGCACCTGCGGTCCCTATGGACCAGTTGTCGGCAGTCCTGGAATAATTTCTGACCAGGATGGAAGCTGTGTGTGAGCACAAGGGAGCAAAAAAGCGCCCTCTCCCCACTTTATCTCCACAAGGGGAGTGCTCTGATTCAGATATGGGCCTAGCTATTGCTGCTCAGGACCCTAACTCTGAATATTTGGATGGTTTTGAACAGGACATTCCTTGTGAGGAAGACTCCAGTTCTGAGTCAGTAAATGACAGGGCGCTTGTTAGTGAACTCATTGATGCTGTGAGGGACACTCTCAAGCTAAATGCTGCGACTGCAGAACCTCAGGCGGTTACAGTCTCCTTTGGTTCTTTTAAGACCAAGCCTTCTAAAAAGGTTTTTCCATATGTACCCTTCTTTGACCAGCTCATTGACCAGGTCTGGGAAAAGCCGCAGAAGACTTTCATGGTCCCGCGGCGTTTGTCTCTTAGATACCCCTTTGAAGACGCCCTGCTTAAAAAGTGGACTTCTCCCCCGGTGGTCGACCCTCCAGTCGCCCGTTTAAACAAGGCCACCACTCTCCCGATGGAGGGGACTCCTGCGTTTAAGGACCCCACTGACAGGAGGTCAGAAGTGGTGAGTAGAGCCATGTTCGCCTTGTTGGGATCCGCCCTACGGCCCGTAGTAGCGGCGACCCTTGTGTCTCAGACACTCACGGAATGGGCAAAAATTTTGCACCAAACTGTGCAGGAGTATAACCTTCCTCCAGACACTATTGCTCTGGCCCACCAGATGGTGCAGGGTCTGATATATGTGTGCGACGCCACGTTGGACGCGGCCCCTTTAATATCCAGGGCCTCTGTCTCGGCGGTGGTATTGCGGCGTCTTATCTGGTTGAAATGCTGGTCTGCTGACCTAGCCTCTAAGAAGCTCCTGACGGATCTACCTTTTAAGGGTGGTAGACTTTTTGGTGCTGCTCTGGATGACATCATCAAGGATGTCACGGGAGGTAAAAGCACTCTCCTTCCTCAAACTATCAAGGGTAAGGAGGCCCGACGTAAACCGGGGCCTTCCTTTCCAGCGAAAAAGGTTTTTTTTCGTCCGTCAGAGTCCACGGGTAAGCCATCCCAGACTGACAACAGTGCGGCTGGTGGGCACAAGCGCCCCTGGGTGCGTAAGCCGAACAAGCCGGCTCCCAAGCCCGCCTCCGCGTGAAGTCTTGCCCCCGCCCGTCTCTGGGGTGGGGGGACGACTTTGCAGGTTCATGGATCCGTGGACCTCCCGGATCTCCGACCGGTGGGTGTGCGAGGTGGTCACCTCAGGATACAGAATAGAGTTCCGCTCCTGGCCCCCAGACAGATTCTTTCCCTCAAATCTCCCTCTCCTTCCTGCCCGTCGGGCAGCCCTCTTGGGGGCGGTACAGGATTTGATCGGGTCCGGAGTAATTGTGCCGGTTCCGTCCCAGGAGAGGTTTCAGGGGTTTTACTCGAATCTGTTTGTTCCAAAAAAGGACGGGGTTCGGCCAATCCTGGACCTCAAGGCCCTGAATGCCTTTGTGAAGGTGCAAAAATTCCACATGGAATCCATTCGCACGGCGATCGCTACAATCCATCAAGGGGATTTTCTGGCATCCTTGGACATCAAGGACGCCTACTTGCATGTTCCGATCTGCGCAAGCCACCAGAAGTTTCTGCGCTTTGCGGTCGGCGAAGTCCACTATCAATTTGTGGCTCTTCCCTTCGGCCTAGCCTCGGCACCAAGGGTGTTCACCAAGGTGCTTGCTCCGCTCCTAGCTTTGCTGAGACAGCGAGGCATTGCTATCGTGGGCTATCTGGACAATTTTCTTCTAAGAGCAGACAGTGGCTCAGAATTGGAAGAAAGTGTAACTATCGTCAGACAGACCCTCAGGGAGTTTGGGTGGCTCCTGAACGTTCAGAAGTCGGTTCTAGTCCCGACTCAGCAACTGGAGTATCTAGGTCTGATTCTGGACTCCTTGGAGGCAAAAGTCTTCCTACCTCCAGACAAACTACTGACACTTCAGTCTGCAGTACGGGTGCTGACGTCCCGAAAATGGTCGTCAATCCGCTTTTGCATGAGAGTCCTGGGACTCATGGTGGCCTCCTTCGAGGCCGGTCCTTATGCCCAAGCGCACACCAGGGCTTTACAGAAAGAGATCTTGTCCACTTGGGACAAATCCCCGTTGTCCTTGGATCTTCAGATCCAGGTGAGTCACCTGGTCAGGGCGTCCCTGACGTGGTGGTTGAGGTCCCTGGCTCTTCGGTCCGGGAAGTCGTTCCTCCCCATCCAATGGACGGTGATCACGACGGACGTCAGCCTGACGTGCTGGGGGGGAGTCTGGGGAGTCCTGTCAGCCCAAGGGCTTTGGATTCCGGACGAAGCCCTCTTACCGATCAATGTGCTGGAGATACGGGCAATCGGACTGTGCCTCTCCTCATGGTCGGAGAAATTACAGGGTCACTCCATCAGGATCCAATCGGACAACGCCACAGCGGTGGTATATGTCAACCATCAAGGGGGGACTCGGAGCTCAGCTGCGGCTTCCGAGGTCGCCCGCATCCTGAGGTGGGCCGAAAGAAGCGTGCCGGCTCTGTCGGCCGTCTACATTCCGGGCGTAGACAATTGGCAGGCGGACTATCTAAGTCGCCAGACGCTGGACCAGGGAGAGTGGTCCTTGCACCCGGAGGTCTTTCAACTCCTTTGCAGACGGTGGGGCACGCCGGATGTGGACCTGATGGCCTCTCGACTCGATCGCAAGGTGTCGAGGTTTGTGGCCAGATCCAGGGATCCCTGGGCGGATGCCTCGGATGCGTTGGTGGCCCCATGGGGTAAGTATCACCTGATATACGTTTTATCCTCCGCTGCAGTTGCTCGCTCGCCTGCTCCGCAGGGTAGCGACCGAGGGAATTCCGGTGATCCTCATTGCTCCGGATTGGCCTCGGCGCCACTGGTACGCCGATCTGGTACGTCTCGTCGCGGACGTTCCCTGGCGGTTACCAATACGGGGGGACCTTCTGTCTCAAGGTCCTATATTTTATCCTGCTTTACAGTCTCTGGCTTTAACGGCATGGTTATTGAAAGCCAGGTGCTGACAGACCGAGGTCTCTCGGATTCGGTCATTTCGACCATGTTAAGGGCACGGAAGTCTTCCTCCAGAAAGATCTATCACCGTACTTGGAGAGCTTACATCGCCATGTGCGAAGAGCTGGACTGGCGCCCACGAACGTATTCCGTTCCCAGAATCCTGCATTTTCTGCAGCGTGGCGTGACCCAAAAGCTCGCTTTGAGTACCATTAAAGGGTCAGATTTCGGCCTTGGCCATCTTCTTTCAGCGACCGCTGGCGGGTCATCCCTTGGTTAGCACCTTTGTGCAGGGGGTTCGCCATGTGCTCCCCCCTGTCAAGCCTCCTCTCCCCCCGTGGGATCTGAATTTGGTGCTCAGTTCTCCAGGAACCTCCCTTTGAAAATATTAGAGATATTCCCCTCTTGACTTTGTCTCAGAAGGTGGCCTTCTTGGTGGCCATTACTTCCGTTAGACGAGTGTCTGAGTTGGCGGCCTTGTCCTGCAAGTCGCCCTTTTTGGTCATCCATAAGGATAAGGCGGTGTTACGTCCGCGACCTTCTTTTCTGCCAAAGGTGGTCTCGGCCTTCCACTTAAATGAGGACATTGTCCTCCCGTCCTTGTGTCCTCACCCATCGCATCCCAGAGAGTTTGCGCTTCACACTTTGGATGTGGTACGAGCCTTGCGGGTGTACCTGTCTACTACTGCTTCTATTCGGAAGTCTGACTCACTATTTGTGGCTGTCTCTGGTCCAAAACAGGGCCAAGCGGTTTCGTCTGCCACCATTTCTAGGCGGATCAGACAAACCGTCATTCAAGCTTATGCTCTCAAGGGGCGGGCGCCTCCCTTTCCGGTTACGGCACATTCCACCAGGGCAATTGGTGCTTCCTGGGCTTTCCGACATCAAGCGTCGGTTGCACAAGTGTGCAAGGCGGTGACCTGGTCGTCTGTTCATACCTTTTCTAAGTTTTATAAGGTTGATGTGGCTGCATCTTCGGATGCTTCCTTCGGCCACAAGGTGTTGCAGGCCGCTGTTTGAAGTTGCGGCTCCTCCGTTGAGGAGCTCTGCCTTGTTTGGAGTGAAGTTTTTGGTTTTCCATTTATACTGCTCCCATCCCTCTTGACACTGCTTTGGGACATCCCACGTGTAAAGGTGTAAAAGACACGCTGTGTCAGTCCATGGATGACAAGAGAAAATAGGATTTTTGTACTCACCGTAAAATCAGTTTCTCTGGCATCCATGGACTGACACAGCACCCACCCTTCTACGAACTGAGGTCTGCTGACTGCAGTGGGAGGGTTATGTCCGGAGGGACCGCCCCCCTGGGCGGGGCTGTTCAGTTCTGGCTGTTTAGAATGTATGTATAACATCTCACATTCTGCCTAGGTCTTCTCCTGCAAGCAGGGACATAACCCACGTGTAAAGGTGTAAAAGACACGCTGTGTCAGTCCATGGATGCCAGAGAAACGGATTTTACGGTGAGTACAAAAATCCTATTTTTTTTTTTTTCTTCCATATGTTCCTTTCTTTGACCAGCTCATTGATAAGGTTGGGGGGAAAAAGCCGCAGAAGACTTTTTTATTGTCCCGTGGCGTTTGTCTATCAGATACCCCTTGAAGATGCCCTACTTAAAACGTGGGCTTCTCCCCCAATGGTCGACATTGCAGTCGCCCGGTTGAACAAGGCCACCATTCTCCCGGTGGAGGGGGCTCCTGCATTTAAGGACCCCACTCACAGGAGGTCAGAAGTGGTGAGTAGAGCCATGTTTGCCTTGTTGGGGTCCGCCCTACGGCTTGTGGTAGCTGCGACCCTTGTTTCTCCAACACTTACGGGATGGGCAAATTTTTTTTGCACCAAACTGTACAGGAGCATGATCTTCTTCCAGACACTATTGCTCTGGCCCGCAGATGGTGCAGGGCCAGGTTTATGTAGCGACGCCACGTTTGACGCGGCCCCTTATAACTCAGGGCCTCTGTCTTGACGGTGGTATTGCGTTGTCTGATCTGGTTGAAATGCTGGTCTGCTGACCTAGCTTCTAAAAAGCCTCTGAATGATTTACCATTTTAAAGGTGGTAGGCTTTTCGGTGCTGCGCTGGATGACATCAAGGATGTCACGGGAGGTAAGATCACTGTTCTTCCTCAAGCTAGCAAGGGTAAGGAGGCCGCCGTAAGCAGGGTCCTTCCTCCTTTCCAGCAAAAAGTTTTTTTTTTTTCGTCAGTCAACGGGGAGGCCCTCCCAGACTGACAGCGGTACGGCTGGTGGACACGTGCGCCCCTGGGTGCGTATGCCGAAGAAGCCGGCTCCCTAGCCCGCCTCCACGTGAAGTCTTGCCCCCACCCAACTCTGGGGTAGGGGGGAAGACTTTGCAGGTCCACGGATCAATGGACCTCCCGGATCTCCTACCGGTGGGTGTGCGAGGTGATCACCTCAGGTTACAGGATAGGTTCCGTTCCTAATACCAGACAGATTCTTCCCTCGAATCTTCCTCTCCTTCCTGCCCGTCGGGCGGCCCTATGGGGCCTATCCAGGTTTGAGGTCCGGAGTGATTGTGCCGGTTCCGTCACAGGAGAGGTTTCAGGGATTCTACTCGAATTCGTTTGTCGTCCCAAAAAAGGGACGGGGTTCGGCTTATCTTGGACCTCCAGGTCCTGAATTCCTTTGTGATCGTGCAAAAGTTCCGCATGGAATCCATTCGCACGGTGGTCAGTACACTCCGTCAAGGGGATTTTCTGGCGACCTTGGACATCAAGGACGCCTACTTGCATGTTCCGATCTGCGCTTGCGACCGGCGAAGTCCACTATCAATTTGTGGCTCTTCCTTTCGGCCTAGCCTCGGCACCGAGGGTGTTCACCAAGGTGCTTGTGCCGGTTCTAGCTTACTGAGACAGCAAGGCATTGGACGATCTTCTTCTCAGAGCAGGAAATGGCTCAGAATTAGACAGGGTGACTGTCAGTCAGACCCTCAGGGACTTCGGGTGGCTCCTAAACATTCAGGAGTCAGTCCGGGTCCCGACTCGAGATTTGAAGTATCTCGATCTGATTCTGGACTCCTTGGAGGCAAAGGTATTCCTACCTCCGGGGAAGCTACTGACGCTTCAGTCTGCAGTGCGGATGCTGACATCCCAAAAAATGGTCGTCAATCCGTTTTTGCATGGGAGTCCTGGGACTCATGGTGACCTCTTTTTGAGGCCGTTCTGTATGCCCAATCACACACCAGGGCATTGCAGAAGGAGATCTTGTTCCCTTGGGACAAATCCCCGTTGTCTTTGGATTTTCCGATCCAGGTGAGCCACCTGGTCAGGGCATCTCTGACATGGTGGTTTGGGTCCCCGGCTCTTCGGTCCGGGAAGTCGTTCCTCCCCATCCAATGGACGGTGTTCACTACGGACGCCAGCCTGAAGGGCTGGGGTGTAGTCTGGGGAGTCCTGTTGGCCCAAGGGCTTGGACTCCGGACGAAGCCCGTTTGCCGAACAATGTTCTGGAAATACGGGCCATCAGACTGTGCCTCTCCTCGTGGTCTGAGAGATTGCAGGATCGCTCCATTAGGATCCAGTCGGGCAAAGTCACGGTGGTGGCGTATGTTGACCATCAAGGGGGGACTCTGAGCTCTACTGCGGCTTCTGAGGTCCCCCGTACCCTGAAGTGGGCTAAAAGAAGCGTGCCGGCTCTGTCGGCCGTTTACATTCCGGGCATAGAACTGGCGGACTATTTGAGTCGCCAGACGTTGGACCAGGGAGAGTGGTCCTTGCACCCGGAGGCATTTCAACTCCTTGCCACACAAACGGTGGGGCACGCCGGGGTGGACCCGATGGCCTCTCGACTCAATCGCAAGTTGTCGAGATTTGTGGTCAGATCCAGGGATCCTTGGGCGGATGCCTCAGAGGCGTCAGTGGCCCATGGGGTCATTATCACCTGATATACGTTTTATCCTCCGCGGCAGTTGCTCCCTCGCCTGCTGCGCAGGGTGGCGACCGAGGGAATTTCAGTGATCCTCGTCTTAACTGGTACGCCGATCTGGTGCGCCTCATCGCGGCCATTCCCTGATGGTTGCCAATAAGGGAGGACTTTCTGTCTCAGTCATATATTTCATCCTGCCTTTACAGTCTCTGACCTTGTAGGCAGGGCTGTTAAAAGCCAGGTGTTGAGAGACCGAGGTCTCTCGGACTCGGTCATTTCGTTCATATTAAGGACACGGAAGTCTTCCTCCAAAACTATCTCTGTACCTGGAAAGCTTACATCGCCATGTGCGAAGAGCTGGGCTGACATCCTCGGACGTATTCCGTCCCTAAAATCCTGCGTTTCCTACAGCATGGAGTGGCCCAAAGGCTCGCTTTTGAGTATCATTAAGGGTCAGATTTCGGCCTTGGCTGTCTTCTTTCGGCGACCACTAGCGGGTCATTCCTTGGTTGGCACCCTTGTGCAGGGGGTTCGCCATGGGCTCCCTCCTGTCAAGTCTCCTCTCCCCCCGTGGGATCGGAATTGGTACTCTCGGTTCTCCAGGAACCTCCTTTTCAGAATATCAGGGATATTCCCCTCTTCACTTTGTCTCGGAAGGGTGGCCCTTTTTAGTGGCGATCACTGATGTTAGACGAGTATCTGAATTGGCGACCTTGTACTGCAAGTCGCCATATTTAGTCATCCATAAGGATAAGGCGGTGTTGCATCCGCGACTTTCTCTTGTCAAGGGTGATCTCGTCTTTTCACCTAAATGAGGACATTTTCCTCCCGTCCTAGTGTCCTCGCCCATCGCATCCCAGAGTGTGCGCGGCACACTTTGGATGTGGTACGAGCCTTGCGGGTGTGCTTGTCTACTGCTTCTATTAGGAAGTCTACTCTCTGTTTGACTGTCTCTGGTCAGAAACAGGGCCAAGCGGCTTTGTCTGCCACCATTTTCTAGGTGGATCGGACAAAACCGTCTTTCAAGCCTATGCTCTCATAGGGCGGGCGCCTCCCTTCCCGGTTACGGCGCATTCCACCAGGGCAATGGTGCTTCCTGGGTTTTCCGACATCAAGCGTCAGTTGCACAAGTGTGCAAGGCGGCAACCTGGTCGTCCGTTCATACCTTTTCAAAGTTCTACAAGGTTGATGTGGCTGCATCTTCGGATGCTTCCTTCGGCCGCAAAGTGTTGCAGGCCGCTGTCTAATGTTGCAACTCCTCCGTTGAGGGGCTCTGCTGGTTTGGAGTGAAGTTTTGGTTGTTCTTTACTTTTTTTGCTCCCACCCCTTTCTTATACTGCTTTGGGACGTCCCACATGTAATCAGTATGAGAGCTGCGTCGGTCCATGGACGATAAGAGAAAATGGGATTTTTGTACTCACCGTAAAATCAGTTTCTCCGACGTCCATGGACCGACGCAGCACCCACCCTTCCTTTTTAAGTTTGTACTGCTTTGTTACGAACTGAGGCTGTTAGCCGCAGGTGAAAGGGTAATGTCCAGAGGGACCGCCCCCCTGGGTGGAGCTGTTCAGCTCTGGCTTGTTCTAGAGTGTTTTAACCTCTAACATTCTGCCTAGGTCTTCTCCTGCGAGCAGGGACATATACCCACATGTAATCAGTATGAGAGCTGCGTCGGTCCATGGACGTCAGAGAAACTGATTTTACGGTGAGTACAAAAATCCTATTTTTTTGCGCTATAAACAAAAATAGAGCGACAATTTTGAAAAAAAGCAATATTGTTTACTTTTTGCTATTAAATATCCCCAAAAATTATATTTAAAAAAATATTTTTTTTTTTCCTCAGTTTAGGCCGATACGTATTCCTCTACATATTTTTGGTAATAAAAAAAAATTGCAATAAGCGTTTATTAGTTTGCGACAAAGTTATAGCGTCTACAAAATAGGGGCTAGTTTTATGGCATTTTTATAAAAAAAAAAAAAAAAATATTTATATATATATATATATATATATATATATATATATATATATTTACTAGTGGCGGCGATCAGCGATTTTTATTGCGACTGTGACATTATGGCGGACACTTTTGACACCATTGTCATTTTTACAGCGATCAGTGCTATAAAAATGCACGAACTGTAAAAATGACACTGGCAGTGAAGGGGTTAACCACTAGTTGGCGCTGCAGGGGTTAAGTGTTTCCTAGGGAGTGATTGTTACTGTGAGGGGGCGTGGCTATACGTGACACGTCACTGATGACCGATCACAGGGAACGGTCATCAGTGACAGTGTCACTAGGCAGAATAGGGGAATGCCTTGTTTACAAGCTGTCAGAATTCAGCAGTGATGTTGGGGGTGGGCGGGACCCGGGGTGGGTGGGGCCCTGCAGCTATCAAAAACCAGCCAATGATTGGGCTGCTTAAGTGGGCAGACTACATACACGTAGCGGCCCACCCAGATCGCATCCCATTGGCTGGTGGGGTGTCCCGCCCACCCCCAACATCACGCTGAATTCTGACAGCTTCTCTCTCTGCATTTAGTTGCAAACGTCAGTTTCACACACTGAGCGGCAGAGCCGCTCAGTGTGTGAAACTGCCAGTGGAGTGTGGAGAAGGCAGGAGTGCAGTCAGTAATTGGCCGAATTTGCACAAAAATCGGCCGATGGCTATTTCTTAACCACTTAAGCCCCGGACCATTTTGAAGCTAAAGGACCAGGCCCCTTTTTGTGATTCGGCACTGCGTCGCTTTAACTGACAATTGCGCGGTCGTGCGATGTGGCTCCCAAACAACATTGGCTTCCTTTTTTTCCCACAAATAGAGCTTTCTTTTGGTAGTATTTGATCACCTCTGCGGTTTTTATATTTTACTCTATAAACAAAAATACAGCAACAATTTTGAAAAAAATTCAATATTTTTTTTTACTTTTTGCTATAATAAATATCCCCAAAAAATATATAAAAAAATCATTTTTTTTTTTTACACAGTTTAGGCCGATAGTATTCTTCTACATATTTTTGGTAAAAAATAAATGTTTTAATTTTTTAGCGTTTATTGATTGGTTTGCGCAAAAGTTATAGCTTCAACAAAATAGGGGACTGTTTTTATGTCATTTTTATTAATATATTTTTTTTTTTACTAGTTATGGCGGCGATCAGCGCTTTTTATCGTGACTGCGACATGGTGGACACATCGGACACTTTTGACACCATTTTGGGACCATTGTCATTGCTATAAAAATGCACAGATTACTGTAAAAATTACACTGGCAGTAAAGGGGTTAATCCCTTCAGCGTTCCCTACTGGTTAAGTGTGTCCTAGGGATGTTCTAACTATGGGGGGGGGGGGGGGTGGGCTACGTGTGTCACGGCACTGATCACCGCTCCCGATCACAGGGAGCTGCGATCAGTGTCCTGTCACTAGGAAGAATGGGGAAATGCTGGTTTACATTGGCATTTCCCCATTCTTCCTCTCCGTGAGACGATCGTGGGTATCCCCGCGGACATCGAGTCCATGGGACCCGTGGTCGGACTTACAGGGCTTGCGGTGGGCACGTGTGCCCGCCCACAATACTGCGTCTTAAAGGGGACGTACAGGTACGTCCATCTGCCCAGCCGTGCCATTGTATAGACGTATATTGTCGTGCTCTGGTCCTTTAAACCTTGTAAAGGTTTACATTTTATTTAAAAAAAAAACATACCATACTTACCTCCACTGTGCAGTTCGTTCTGTGGCCCCGGATCCCCTTCTTCTGGGGTCCCTCAGCGGCTGTCTCGCTTGCGGGCGCGCTCCCATGTAATACACTCGGCGGCCATAGCCGCCAAGTGTATCACTCGGCCCGGTGCGCGGTGTCATTTAGATTGACAGTAGCGGGAGCCAATGGCTGCGCTGCTATAAATCATCCAATGAAGAGCCCACAAGAGCTTGGGAAAGCAACGTGGGATCGCGCCCACGGAGATTTGGGGCGCAGGTAAGTAAAACGGGAGCTCGGGGGGCCGGAGAGTGCAAGGTGTTTTTTCGCCTTAATGCATAGGATGTATTAAGGTGAAAAAACACGAAGCTTTACAATCCCTTTAACACTGACTATTTATACCTACTGTATTCACAAACCTAGCATTGGCATTTTAAACTTACTGTCTGCTTTACATTCCTTCACCTTTAATTTTGGAACAATGCTTTGCTTAGCAGCTGACCATAGTAGAGACTGGCAGTTATGATGCAGTTCTGTAAATCTCTTATGGCATTACATTCATTTTCATTGCTTGCAGCCTGGGGCGGTTATTTCTTGGCACAGGGCTTTCCCACTATGATTATAGAAGACCATAGCATTGTTACATTTTCAATGCAAAACTGACTCACACTTGTGAAGGTCCTGTGTTTGCACGGCACAGCAGCCTGTTCATTTGAATGGACTGTTGTACCTGTGGGGTGAAAAAGTCCCCCACCCATTTTTAAAAACTCCACTGAACTGCACACACTTTAAAGTGGTATTAACCACTTAACGACCGCCCACCGCCGATTTACGTCGGCAGAATGGCACGGACAGGCAGAATCACGTAGATCTACGTGATCGCCTTTGTGCAGTTGGGGGGTCCATCCGGACCCCCCTTCACTGCAGTGAGCGGCCGTTAAGTGTTCGGGAGCGATCAGGCATGAGGGGGCGGCCGCTCGATTCCGCCCCCCCTCGCGATCGCTCCCGGCCAATGAAATTGCTTCCTCCGCCATGTGATGTAAACACAGGCTGGAGGAAGTGATGTCATCTCCCTCGCCGCGGTCTTTTCGTTCCCGGCGCCGAGGAGTGAAGACAGAGGTTAGTGCTCCAACAGTCCACTGACACGTAGGTACACATAGGCACACAAATCACCCCCCAGTCACCCCCAGATCACCCCCCAGGTCACCCCAAAGCCCCCAATCACAGTGTCACTGATTGCAGTGATCATTTATTTTACTGATCACTGCATTTAGTGTCATCTGTGATTGTAAAAAGTTGCAAGGCAGTTAGGATTAGGCCCCTTTAGGTCCAGGGTAGCCCCCTAACCCCCCCTAATAAAGGTTTAACCCCTTGATCACCCCCCAGGTAACCCTTTCACCCCCTAACTTCAGCGTCACTAAGCGATTGTTTTTCCGATCGCTGTATTCGTGTCGCTGGTGTTTTAGATAGGCAGTTATTTTTTTTTTAGGTTCGCCGCAGGTTTTTATTGGTGTCAGGTACCCCCATATTTAACCTAATAAAGGTTTTAACCCCCTGATTGCCCCTAGTTAACCCTTTCACCAGTGATCACCATATAAAGGTTACGGGTGACGCTGGTTGATTAGTTTGCTTTTTATAGCATCAGGGCACCCGCCGTATATAACCCAATAAAGGTTTAACCCCCCTGATCGCCCGGCGGGTGAGATCAATTAGGTTTTAGCGCCAGAGAGGGTCTGCGTCGCCCCAGGCAGTGTTAGGTTAGTGCCAGTAACGCTAACACCCACGCGCAAAGCATACACCCCCCTTAGTGGTATAGTATCTGATCAGATCTATACTAGCATCCCCAGCGGTTTAGGGTTCCCAAAAACACAGTGTTAGCGGGATCAGCCCAGATACCTGCTAGTACCTGCGTTTAGCCCCTCCGCCCAGCCCAGCCCACCCAAGTGCAGTATCGATCGATCACTGTCACTTACCAAACACAACACACATAACTGCAGCGTTCGCAGAGACAGGCCTGATCCCTGCGATCGCTAACAGTTTTTTTGTAGCGTTTGATATATTTGCTGACGACAGTCAGGTGCTTTTTTTCCTGTGAATCTTACTAGTGTACCCCTAAATTTAGAGCCCAAAATGGCAAGTCGAAGGTACACTAGTAAAGAGGCCTACGAGATTCTGAGCATGACAGATAGTGAAGAGGAGGTCACGTATCTGTCAGATTCAGGCTCAGAATATCTTCCCGTAGAAGACAGTGACGTCAGCGGCCCCACGTCAGATAGCTCTGACGACGAAGTTGAGGTCCCTGCTAAGGTCAGGCGTACCCGATCCCGATCTTCTGAGGTTGTTGAGGAGCAAGAACCGCAGGTCTCTCGTATCATGGAGCAGAGTAGTACTAGCGCCGCTATTCCTTCTGGTGAACTGGCAAGCACCAGCGGCCTAGTACAGCCTGGACGTACATCCAGCACTGCAGTAACACTTGGTGACGTGGCGAGTCCCATAAGTGCAGTTCAAGCTGGCGAGGTGGCAAGCACAAGTAGTGTCCCGCTGCCACCAAGAAGACAAAGGCAGGCCCGTCGTGCCCATACTGCCCTTCCTGCAGAATTCGCCTATCCTGATTGGGTCCCCACCACTTCTGCAGAACCCGTACTTCCCCCATTCACTGCCCAACCCGGTATTCAGGTGGAAACAGCTGATTTTATGCCAATCGATTTTTATTCGCTGTTTTTCACAGAAGATCTCTATAGATCTATTGTGGACCAGAGTAATTTATATGCTGGTCAATTTATCGCCGCTAACCCCCAGTTGCCTAAAATTGCCAGAAATTGGAAACCAATTACGGTTTCCGAATTTAAGACCTTTCTGGGCCTTTCCCTCAACATGGGCACACATAAATTTCCGTCATTGCGTGCTTATTGGTCCACGCACCCAATTGACCACATGCCCGTGTTCTCTGCCTCCATGTCCAGGGCACGATACGAGCAGATTTTGCGGTTCATGCACTTCAACGACAATGAACTTTGTCGTCCACGTGGGGACCCTGAATACGACCGGCTCTATAAAATTCGGCCCCTCATAAACCACTTCAACGAACGTTTTGCAGCCTTGTTTACTCCCGATCAAGTTGTCTGCTTTGATGAGTCCCTGATTAAATTTTCTGGCCGCTTGTCTTTCAAGCAGTACCTTCCCAGCAAGCGTGCCAGATACGGGGTCAAGCTCTACAAGTTCTGTGACAGGGCAACAGGCTATGTAGTGAACTTTACGGTTTGAGGGAAAAGACAGTCAGATTGAGTCGGTCAACTGCCCGGATTACATAGGGAGCGCTGGCAAGATAGTGTGGAACTTGGTGTCTCCCTTATTCGGAAAGGGGTACCACTTGTATGTGGACAATTATTACACGAGCGTGCCACTGTTTAGTCACTTGTTTGATCATAAGATTGGAGCATGTGGCACCGTGCGACCTAATCGCCGGGGCTTTCCCCAGCGGCTTGTAGATGCCCGTCTTAGGCTGGGGGAGAGAGCCTGCTTGAAGTGTAATAACTTGCTCGCTATGAAGTGGAGGGACAATAAGAATGTTTTCCTTCTTACCTCCCTTCATGCAGACACGACAGTCCAAATTCCTACGGCGACTGGTGTTGTGGAGAAACCCCTCTGTGTCCACGAATATAACCAAAATATGGGAGGGGTGGACCTCAACGACCAGTTGATGGCGCCGTATCTAATTGACCGTAAGGCGAGACGCTGGTACAAAAAAGTGTCTCTATCATTATTCCAATTGGCTTTGCTGAACGCTCATGTGCTATACAGAGCTTCAGGCGGGACGTTATCTCTTCTAAAATTCCAGAATGAGATAGTCACAGAACTCCTGTATCCAGGCGGTTCTGCACCTCACCCAACCAAATGCAGTAAGCCGGCTGCATGAGAGGCATTATTCGTATGTCCTCCCGAGTACCCCTACCCAAAGCCACCCCCAAAAAAGATGTCGTGTCTGTAGCAAGCGCGGATTTAGGCGTGACACCCGTAGTTTTTGTCCACGCTGTCCTGACAAGCCTGGTCTTTGCCAAGGTGAATGTTTTGAACGCTACCACTCAAAAGTGAAGTTTTAGCGTAGGGTACAGCATTTCACAGACTAGGACACACTTACACAGGGTCTCCCAAGATGCCATTACATTTTGAGAGACCCGAACCATTACAGTTGTAAAGTTACAAAAAAAAGTGTAAAAAAAGAAAAAAAAAACGTAAAAAACAAAACACAAAAAAAATATAAAATAAAAAAAACAAAAATAGTTGTCGTTTTTTATTGTTCTCTCTCTCTCTATTTTCTCTCTATTGTTCTGCTCTTTTTTACTGTATTCTATTCTGCAATGTTTTATCATGCTTGCTTTTCAGGTATGTAATTTTTTGTTTTCAGGTGCGCCATTCAACTGCAGCGCGGAATTATTTATCTTGACAGCAACAGCGTTTGCTCCCACGATACATAAAGCCGTGACTCCAGTGCTGTAGGAGGTGATTTCACCACCACAGTTAAAAAAAAGAGCATATATGCCGAAGCATGGGGGCAGCAGGGGCGGAGGAGCGATTTTGCTCCTAATGCCGCGTACATACGGTCGAAATTCCGACCGTGTGTACGCGGCATAACTTTTTTGCGGGAGGATGCCCCCATGCTTCGGCATATATATATTTTAGGCACAGGTTGCGTTAAAACATTTTTTTATTTTTTACTAGGTTTTGTTTTGGTATTTGCTTTGCAGGTATGGCATGGTAAGGTCTTACTGTTGTACTGTAATGTTACTTTGTTTTAATGTTAACCACCATTTGCTTAGCAGGTACGCCATTCAGTTGCAGCGCGGATCTATTTATCTTGACAGCAACAGCGTTTGCTCCCACGATACATAAAGCCGTGACTCCAACGCTGTAGGAGGTGATTTCACCACCACAGTTAAAAAAAAGAGCATATATGCCGAAGCATGGGGGCAGCAGGGGCGGAGGAGCGATTTTGCTCCTAATGCCGCGTATATACGGTCGAAATTCCAACGGAGGCTTATCCGTGGAAAAGTCCGACCGTGTGTACGCAGCATAACCTTTTATGCCGCGTACATACGGTCGAAATTCCGACGAAGGCTTGACCGTGTGTACGCGGCATAACTTTTTTGCGGGAGGATGCCCCCATGCTTCGGCATATATGCCCATCATTAGAAGTGGGTGGATGAAGGGAGGTATTCTAATGGTGGGCATACCCACCAATCAATCTCTTTTTTTCGTTCAGCCAATAGGCTGTATGAAAAAAAAGATTACAATACATGTCCAACAAGGACCAGCAACGTACTGGTATGTTGCTGGACTTTGAATGTTTATACCAGAATGATGCCTGCGGGTTTAGGTATCATCTTGGTATCATTCTTTTCAGCCAGCAGCCGGCTTTCATGTAAAAGCAATTCTAGCAGATAATTAGCCTCTAGACTGCTTTTACAAGCAGTGGGAGGGAATGTCCCCCCCCCCCCGGATATAAAAAGCGCCATTGGGAAAGCATTTTATCACACCGATCTTGGTGTGGTCAGATGCTTTGAGGGCAGAGGAAAGATCTAGGGTCTAACCCCCCAATTTTTTTCAAAAAAAGAGTACCTGTCACTACCTATTGCTATCATAAGGGATATTTACATTCCCTGAGATAACGATAAAAATGGTAAAAAAATAAAATATGGAAGGCACAGTTTAAAAATAAAATAAAAAAGCCAAATAAATAATAAAAAAAAAAAAAAAAAAAGCACCGCTGTCCCCCCCTGCTATTGCGCAAAGGCGAACGCAAGCGTCGGTCTAGCGTCATATGTAAACAGCAATTGCATCATGCATGTGAGGTATCACCGCGAAGGTCAGATCGAGGGCAGTCATTTTAGCAGTAGACCTCCTCTGTAAATCTAACGTGGTAACCTGTAAAGGCTTTTAAATGCTTTTAAAAATGAATGTAGTTTTGTCGCCGCTGCGCGTTTGTGCGCAATTTTAAAGCATGTCGTGTTTGGTATCCATGTACTCGGCCTATGATCATCTTTTTTATTTCATCAAACATTTGGGCAATAGTGTTTTTTAGTGCATTAAAAATAAAAAAAGTCTGTTTTTCCCCCAAAAAATGCGTTTGAAAAATCGCTGCGCAAATACTGTGTGGAAAAAAAAAATGCAACACCCACTATTTTAATCTGTAGGGCCTTTGCTTTAAAAAAATATATAATGTTTGGGGGTTCAACATAATTTTCTTGCAAAAAAAAATTTTCTTTCATGTAAACAAAAAGTGTCAGAAAGGGCTTTGTCTTCAAGTGGTTAGAAGAGTGGATGATGTGTGACATAAGCTTCCTAATGTTGTGCATAAAATGCCAGGACAGTTCAAAACCCCCCCAAATGACCCCATTTTGTAAAGTAGACACCTCAAGATATTTGCTGAGAGGCATGTTGAGCCCATTGAATATTTTTTTTTTTTGTCCCAAGTGATTGAATAATGACCAAAAAAAAAAAAAATGTACAAAAAGTTGTCACTAAATTATATATTGCTCAAACATGCCATGGGCATATGTGGAATTACACCCCAAAATACATTCTGTTGCTTCTCCTGAGTACGGGGATACCACATGTGTGGGACTTTTTGGGAGCCTAGTCGCGTACGGGACCCCAAAAACCAAGCACCGCCTTCAGGATTTCTATGGGTGTAAATTTTTGATTTCACTCCTCACTGCCTATCACAGTTTCGGAGGCCATGGAATGCCCAGATGGCACAAAACCCCCCCAAATGACCCCATTTTGGAAAGTAGACACCCCAAGCTATTTGCTGAGAGGTATGTTGAGTATTTTGCAGATCTCGCTTTTTGTCACAAAGTTTTGAAAATGTAAAAAAAGAAAAAAAATGTCTTTCTTAATTTTCAAAAACAAATGAGAGCTGTAAAATACTCACCATGCCTCTCAGCAAATAGCTTGGGGTGTCTACTTTCCAAAATGGGGTCATTTGTGGGGGTTTTGGGCTATTTTGACATTTTATGGCCTTCAAAACTGTGATAGGTAGTGAGGAGTGAAATCAAAAATTTATGCCCTTAGAAACCTTGAAGGCGGTGCTTGGTTTTTGGGGTCCCGTGCCCGGCTAGGCTCCCAAAAAGTCCCACACATGTGGTATCCCCGTACTCAGGAGAAGCAGCAGAATGTATTTTGGGGTGTAATTTCACATATAACCATGGCATGTGTGAGCAATATATCATTTAGTGACAACTTTTTGTACATTTTTTTTTTTTTCTTTTTGTCATTATTCAATCATTTGGGACAAAAAAAAAAAATTGTCAATGGACTCAACATGCCTCTCAGCAAATAGCTTGGGGTGTCTACTTTCCAAAATGGGGTAATTTGGGGGGGTTTTGTGCTATCTTGGCATTTTATGGCCTTCAAAACTGTGATAGGTAGTGAGGAGTGAAATCAAAAATTTACGCCCTTAGAAATCCTGAAGGCGGTGCTTGGTTTTTGGGGCCCTGTACGCGGCTAGGCTCCCAAAAAGTCCCACACATGTGGTATCCCCGTACTCAGGAAAAGCAGCAGAATGTATTTTGGGGTGCAATTCCACATATAACCATGGCATGTGTGAGCAATATATCATTTAGTGACAACTTTTTGTAATTTTTTTTTTTTTCTTTTTTTTTTTTTGTCATTATTCAATCACTTGGGACGAAAAAAATAAATATTCAATGGGCTCAACATGCCTCTCAGCAATTTCCTTGGTGTCTACTTTCCAAAATGGGGTCATTTGGGGGGGTTTTGTACTGCCCTGCCATTTTAGCACCTCAAGAAATGAGATAGGCAGTCATAAATTTAAAGCTGTGTAAATTTCAGAAAATGTACCCTAGTTTGTAAACGCTATAACTTTTGCGCAAACCAATAAATATACGCTTATTGACATTTTTTTTACTAAAGACATGTGGCTGAATACATTTTGGCCTAAATGTATGACTAAAATTGAGTTTATTCGATTTTTCTTATAACAAAAAGTAGAAAATATCATATTTTTTCAAAATTTTCGGTCTTTTTCTGTTTATATCGCAAAAAATAAAAATCGCAGAGGCAATCAAATACCATTAAAAGAAAGCTCTATTTGTGGGAAGAAAAGGACGCAAATTTCATTTGGGTACAACATTGCATGTCCGCACAATTTACAGTTAAAGCAGCGCAGTGCCGAATCCCAAAAACAGGCTTGGTCCTAATGGCCCGAAATGGTCCGGGGCTTAAGTGGTTAAACCCAAAACCAAAAAATGTCAGTGTATTGCAGTTTATCCATCATTCCATGTAATGGCTCCATTTTAGTGTGTTTTTGTTTTCTTTTTTGTACATCACGAGACAGAGGCTTAATCAATCATTACATAATGGGTTATATCTCACCTTCAGGTGCTGGAAACTGGTGTAATCAATTAGACAGGAAGTTTTCTCCCTATATAAACCATACTGGGAGCTCCTCAGTTTTTTTCACCAGTGTCTAGGGTGTTGGTCACGACTAAGGATGTGCTAAGAAGAAGCTCTACTAAAAGATCCCCCCGGGCGTCAAGGAGCTACGCAACCGGATCCATCCAAAAGCCAAATAAATACGCTAAAATAGATGGTACCCGGGCCTCACAGAAGAACGAAGTTTTGCCTGTAATGTCTCTCTTTTGAAGACTGGGCTCTGGCAGAGTCTTTTACAAGGTCCAGGGAAGAGGCCTCCCTTAAATAGGAACATGGAAGGTTGGCACAACACTACCCGCCTTGATTGGTGAAGGCTGGATCTGTCTGTGCCCAGCAGTATCCTGCGGCGGGGATAAGGTAAGAAGACAATCCTAGGTAAATAACCCTTAAGGTATCTTCCGTGAGTAGCTGTGTCTTATCTGTTTTCTGCCACTAGAGGGAGTAAAGAGACATACCTGGTGTTTTACTTACCATGCTCTCCAGGAACGAAAGCTCAAGTGTCAGCCGGTCTGTGTGGCTCACTTTCTCCGCTTCAGGCTCTGCCACAGTTGTGTGGGGGGGGGGGTCCCTCGTCTGGGACCCATGGCGCTCCTTTGGGGATCTCTCTCGCCCCCGCCATTTCCCTACGTGTGCGCGAAGGGGGTGCACTTTTTAAAGCCAGAAGGGCGGGTAATTGTGGGGGGGGGATGTGGTTGCCGCTGGCGTGCACGCCGGCTCACAGTCCAGGCGCAGAGCGGGCACTTAAAAAAAAAAAAAAGACCCCAGAGCTCTGTAAAGCCAGAGGGACACAGCAGCTTGGGGCACGTAAGCACCTCCTGTGTGTTGGATACAGACATACCTAGGACGCCTACTCAGCATCAGGCTGTGCAGATTAATAGGCATTGTTTTGTTGCTAGACTAAGTTCAGCTGTTGATGCACCTGTGTTTAAGTTCCTCTGCTTATAGCTTAGGACTATGTCTCCCTGTAAAAAAGATCAGGGGCAGGAAAGCATGATACCCTCCTCCCCTGAGAGACTTGAGGCAGCCGCACAGGTTAAGCCATCGGCCCTGTCAGTCATTGCAGCCTACCCCAACATTGCAGCCACTCTGCATATGTCATTTTGGACGCTTCTTTGCATTTGGTGGTCTAAAAGAGAGGTAACTGCTATAATTGCAGCATCCTCGCAAATAGCATGAAAGCGGGGTGTGCCCCTTTCCCTTCTCTGAATCCTCAAACAAGAGGATTAAAGTCCTGAGGATGAAGTTCACCATCGGATGACAGGGAACAGGTGCAATCTGACGAGGCGGAGGTATCGGAAGCCTCACAAGCTCTGAAGTTTCAGCTGCAATCCTTTTAAAGAGATTCATGCTGCGTATAACTTGCCCTCAGCCCAGACGGCCGAAAGCCTTTGTCTCCTCCTTGGGGGTTTACATTTTTTTTCCCCATAGGTTGCTTGTACTTTCCCACTCCATTACTGCAACAATTTATACCTGCTGGTTGGGCACCCGCATAAACTGTTTTTTCTCCTCCTAAAAACTTTAGCCGAGGAGTATAGATTGCTAGAAACCTCCACAGGATCCTCAAGCCAAACGCACAAGCTGCTGGGGTGCACAGTTGCTGGGGCACATTGTTGCTAAAAAGGTAAATCGCATGATTGCGGAAATGCACGTTTGCGGAAGATAACTTCCTCTTTTACCAGCCCACATGTTTACATGTTTTCTGTTGACGGATTGACATGTCTTGCCTAAAATCGCATAAAGATGCAGGGTCGCACAAAGGTGCTTGATCTCACAAAGTCCTTGGTTACCCATGAGTACTTAATAGCACAAAGATGCATGTGGGGTAAAAACAGAACATGTTTATGATTAATCACATAAAGATACATGTTTTTTTTTGCTTGTATGGATATTCATGGTTTTTACATAGTCGCATGAGGATGCTTGGTCACATTTAAGTGCTTAGTCACATAAAGATGTTTTGACCGCATAAACATGCTTGGTCGCACAAGAGTCCTTAATTACTCAAGGATACTTGATCACACAGAGGCTTGTTTTCGGGAAGATGCCTAAAATCGCATAAAAATGCTTGATTGCATTAAAGTTGCTGAATTGCACAAGGGTGCCTGATCACTCAGGAATCCTTGGTCTCACAAGGGTACGTGTCCGCACAATGGTGCTTAAGATGCATTAAATGTTTGATCGCATCAAGATACTGAATCGCATATAAGTTGCATGATCGCCTAGATTTCTTTCTCGTACATCACGGGACACAGAGTGGCATAGTCATTACTATGTGGGTTATATAGATACCTTCAGGTGCTGGCACTGGCAACTTCCAAAACCGGAAGTACCCTCCCCTATATAAGCCCCTCCCATCCGGGAGCACCTCCGTTTTTTGCCAGTGTCTAAGGTGTTGGCCAAGAAGTAACATGTGTTTTCACTGAGCTTGCGTACAGGTTCTTTTGGGCCTCAGTAAGCTATTCCGGATCCGACCAAAAAAGCTTCATAGCTAAACGGTCGGTACCCGGGCCTTGCAAGAGAAGAGCAAGGTTTTGCCTGTAATGCTTCTCTTAGGAGGGCTGGACCCTGGGATCCAGAGCTCTGGTCATACCCACGACCAAGATGTTTTCTGTGCAGGGTGCTATACAGGTCCAGGGGAGTGGAATCCTTGGGAACCCGGTCCCTGAAGGTTTAATTACAATGCCTGCCGTGATAGGTGAAGTTTGGGCTTCTGTGGACCAAACAGAGTCCTGCGGCGAGGAAAAGGTAAGTGGGGGGCCCTCGGGAACTTGGTTCTATTGAGGGACCCCCAAGCCTATTTTGTCTTTCTGCCTGTTACCTAAGGTATTCCCGCTAATATTCTGTGTATGCCTGTTACTACTGAGAAAATGTAAAAATTTTAATAGTAGGCAAGAAAAAATAAAATGTAAGACCGCGGTACCTGTGTTAGACACTAGAGGCCGCTATGTTTCTTTTTCTTGTAATGTGGATTTTTTTCTTCCAAAATCAAATCCAGGCAGTTGGTAAGTTCTCTGCTGGGAAGCTGTCTCCTCTGCCCTGTTGCTGCGCTCATCCATCCCCGGGCCCTGCGGCAGGGACCCTGGCTCCCATCTAGCTCCTTATTTTTTTCAAAAAAGGTGCCGAAGGCGCACGTGCCCGCGTGCGTGCACGCACCTCTATATATAGAGGCGATCTGGAAAAAGGGGCGGAGCGGGTGGATGACGCTCGGTGTGCGCCGCGGCGCTACTGCGCATGTGCAGACGTCCAGCGTGTTTTAAAGCACAATCATAGCTGGCTATTGAAGTGCACAGACAGAGCTAGCAACAGTATAAAGGCACACAGAGGCGGTTGATGCAGGCATCCCCTAGAAAGGCACTTTAGTAGACACCAACTGTTATATAGCAGCAATTGTGCTAGACTATTCTCAGTAAAAGTGGTGTATTACGGCTGGAATACCTCAGCTTTAGGCGTAGAAATATGCCGTCCAGAAGCTCCGGAACTGAATCTTCCAGGAAGCGAAGGGGGTCTCATTGGGCTCTGAGGATCTTGGGCATGCTTCTGCTGCACCAGTCTCCCCTGAAGTTCAGAGGTAAGTGACCGTAGAGACCCCGCAGGGGTACTTGGTACTGTGGCTGTCCTCAGTTCACCTGCTCTTGTGTATGTAACAGAGGAGGTTTTTTCCTCAGCTCTGGGAGGATTAGAGAGAGATTGTCAACATTGATCGCTGCCTCCCTGTCAGGGAAAGCACGCCCGATCTCCGTCTCCTCCTTCAGAGTGTCTGTTATAGAAGAATCAACAGTGGAGGAACCTTTTCTCAGCATCTCAAGCTGAAAGATTATGGGTTCAGTCTCTGACTAACATGGTCCGATCAGCATTTAAAAATGCACCTTGCGGAACCATCAACCACTACTGTATCCTCGTTGGGGTCACTAGAAGCCCCCAGACTGTCTGCTCTTTTCCACTTCACCCTTTACTGAAAGGGCTCATTTACCAGGATTGGGAACATCCTGAGAAAATATTTATTCCCCCCAAGAGATTTCCGGTGGTCTATCCCATGGAGGATAAGTTCATCAAAAAATGGAAGGTCCCTACAGTGGACGCAGCCATCTCTTGTGTGTATAAATCACTGACATGTCCAGTGGATAATGTCCAAATGTTCAAGAACCCAATAGATAAAAGATTGGAGTCCTTATGAAAATCTGCTTCTTTCTACAGCAAGCTTGGTGACGCAACCAGCAGTGGGGTCTGCTAAGCAGTGAAGGATCAGTTGAAACAGGTCTTGAGGGACTTGACAGATCAGCAGGCCCTTGCCCTAGCTGATCTACCTAGAGCCTTAGGCTTTGCGGTTGACGCCATAAAGGATTCAATCCATCAGGCCTCCCGCCTTACGCTGTAATACATATGCGTAGGCTTCTATGGCTCAAAAACTGGTCTGCTGAAGCTCCCTGTAAAGAATGGCTGGTTAGCGTCCCATTTCATGTTGAACGCTTATTCAGGGAAGACCTGGACAAATATATCCAGAAAATTTCCAGCGGTAAAAATACACTCTTGCCGGTTAAAAACAGAGTTAGAGGTCCCTCTTTAAGAGGCCTGCTTCTCCAGTCCCTGGGGCATCGGCTGTGTAACAGTTCCGACGGCCTCCTCGGTCAATTCCCGGGGGTAAAAAACAGGGACAATCGCAGGGTAATGAGAAACCCTGGGTCAGGGGAGGTACAAAACCTCCCCCAAAGTTAAATTCATTGAAGGGTTGCCCCCACTCAGTCGGGTGGGGGGAGGACTCCAGTTGTTCGCAAGACACCTGGCGGGACACGATCAAAACAGATAGGTGCTCTCCGCAGTATGTTTGGGATACAGATTGGAGGTAAAAGACTCTCCTCCTTCCCATTTTTGAGGTCAAACGTGCCAAGGGATCCCCGGAAGAGAGAGTCCCTCCTGTTGGCACTAGAACAACTATTGCTCCAAGGAGTAATTATGGAGGTTCCCCTGGAAGAATGGGGGTTCGGGTTTTACTCAAACCTCTTTACAGTCCCGAAGCAAACGGGGACGGGAGGCCCATATTAATTCTAAAAGGGCTAAACAGATTCCTGTATATCAGGACTTTCTGATGGAGTCGATCCGATCGGTGGCCACTGCCCTACAAGGGGAGGATTGGTTAGCCGCGATCGACATCAAAGATGCTTATTAGCACATTCCCATCTTTCCAGTCCACCAAAAATTTCTACGCTTTGCAGTAGAAGGGCGCCATTTTCAGTTCAGAGCCTTACCCTTCAGTCTGGCCACAGCACCACGAGTGTTTACAAAAATTCTGGCCCTTTATTGGCCAATCTAAGAACACAAGGTGTAATGATAATGGCATATCTAGATGACTTGTTGCTGATAGACCACTCAGTGAAAAAACTAGACGTGGTCATTCACAAGACAATCAAGTATCTGGAATCTCACGGTTGGATTATCAACCGAGACAAGTCAGCCCTAAAAACCAGTCAAAAGTCTGGAATACTTGGGGCTAAGGTTGGATTCAGGCCAGAGAAAAATATTCTTGCCTCGAGGAAAGGTGTGGTCTTTGAAAGATATGATCCACTTAGTGGGTACAAAAAAGACAGCCGTCCATACACCTGTGCATGAGGCTGCTGGGAAAAATGGTGGCATCATTCGAAGCAGTACCCTACGGTCAATTCCATTCAAGGAATTTGCAAGGGGCCATACTGTCAGCCTGGAACAAAAAAGTTCAGGCCCTAGACTTACAATGTCCTTGTCCCCTTCCGTTCGCAAGAGCCTCCGTTGGTGGTTGGTTCCCCAGAATCTGGAAAAAGGGAAATCCTTCAGTCCGATTTCTTGGAAGGTGGTCACTACAGATGCCAGCCTTATAGGCTGGGGAGCAGTACTGGAGCAATGGTCTCTCCAGGGCAGATGGTCGGATGCAGAAAAGGCCCTGCCCATCAATCTCTTAGAGATACGAGCAGCCCGGTATGCCCTAGTAGCATGGACATCCAAACTCCAAGGGTCCCCTGTCAGAATTCAATCAGACAATGCCACAGCAGTGGCATATATCAATCATCAGGGGGGCACCAGGAGTCGTGCAGCCCAGAGGGAAGTAAATTACATCCTGAAATGGGCAGAAAGATATGTCCCAGCCATATCTGCGGTATTCATTCCAGGAGTGGAGAATTGGAAGGCGGACTTTCTAAGTCGCCAGCAATTATGCCCAGAGGAATGGTCCCTTCACCCCGAGGTTTTCTGGACAATATGTCAGCGGTGGGGAACACCGGATGTAGATCTTCTAGCATCCAGATTCAACGCAAAGGTGGACAGGTTTGTCTCTCGGACAAGGGATCCCCTAGCTTGCGGCTCGGATGCCCTAGTGTTCCCTTGGGATCAGTTCAAGCTGATATATGCATTCACACCGCCACAATGGTTACCTCGATTACTCCGCAGAATCAGGGTAGAAAAGAAACCAGTGATTCTGGTGGCTCCAGCGTGGCCCCGAAGAGTGTGGTACGCGGAGATTGTAAAATGTCAGTGGGGAGTCCTTGGACTCTCCCACGTCGTCCGGACCTGCTTTCGCAAGGACCGATATACCACCCTTCCTTACCAGCCCTAGGTTTGACGGCCTGGCTATTGAAGCCCACATTCCAAAAAAGAGAGGGCTCTCTAATCCTGTGGTATCTACCATGATCAATGCCAGGAAGCCGGTATCCAGGCAGATCTACTATAGAATCTGGAAGGCGTACATCGCGTGGTGTGAGGCCAAGAAAAGGCATCCACATACCTACGTAATAGGTAGGAGTCTGGACTTCCTACAGTGGGCTGTAGATAGGAAGCTTGCCTTGAGTACTATCAAAGGTCAGTTTTCGGCCTTGTCAATATTTTTTCAAAGGCCCTTGGCTTCGCATTCACTAGTCAAAGCCTTTAGATAAGGAGTGATGCGTATTAGTCCTCCGGTTAATATTCCCATATGTCCATGGGATCTAAACCTGTTTCTGTCGGTTCTACAGAAACAACCATTTGAACCATTACAGCATAGTTCCTTGGTTCTTCTCACCAGGAAATAGTTTTTTCTAGTAGCCATTTGTTCGGCTAAAAGAGTGTCGGAATTGGCAGCTATGTCCTGTAAAGAGCCATATCTGGTTATCCATAAGGACAGAGTAGTGTTACGTCCTCATCCAGCTTTTCTTCCTAAGGTGGTATCAAGGTTTTCATTTGAACCAAGATGTGGTTCTTCCTTCTTTTTTCCCCAAACCTAGTTCGGTAGAGGAAAAGTTATTGCATTCTTTGGATGTAGTAAGAGCAATTAAAGCTTATCTAAAAGCCACTGCTCAGATTCGCAGAACGGATACTTTGTTTATTCTGCCGGAAGGCCCCAGAAAGGGTCAGGCAGCGTCAAAATCTACTTTAGCCAAGTGGATTCGACAGGTCATAATGCAAGCCTATGGCTTGAGAAGGAGACTGCCTCCGTTCAAAGTTAGGGCGCACTCCACGAGAGCAGTTGGAACTTCATGGGCAGTGCATCACCAGGCCTCCCTGGCTCAAATCTGTAAGGCCGCAACGTGGTCTTCAGTACACACGTTTTACTAGGTTCTACCAGGTGGACGTTAGAAGTCAGGAGGATGTCGCCTTTGGGCGCAGTGTGTTGCAGGCCGCAAAAGATCCTCATGTCTGATAGCGCTCAGCTTATGTATGGTGTACCCCCCCCCCCCTCATTGGGCATTGCTTTAGGACATCCCACATAGTAATGACTATGCCGCTCTGTGTCCCGTGATGTACGAGAAAGAAAATAGGATTTTTATAACAGCTTACCTGTAAAATCCTTTTCTTGGAGTACATCACGGGACACAGAGCTCCCACCCCTCTTTGGGGACACTTATTGCTTTGCTACAAAACTGAGGTGCTCCCGGATGGGAGGGGCTTATATAGGGGAGGGTACTTCCGGTTTTGGAAGTTGCCAGTGCCAGCACCTGAAGGTATCTATATAACCCACATAGTAATGACTATGCCGCTCCGTGTCCCGTGATGTACTCCAAGAAAAGGATTTTACAGGTAAGCTGTTATAAAAATCCTATTTTTTGCATGGTTGCAGAATAAGGCATGATAATATGATAATTTAAGGATTCCTTAAATTTATACAGGATTCCTTATGTTCACATAAGAATACGTGACTGCATGGATACATGTTGGGTGATGTTGCATAAACACGCTCATAAACGTATGCTTCCAAGATGCCCGTTCCATTTTGTGTGTGTGTGTGTACACACACATAAAATATATTACGTGTATACAGTAAACATTTTTTATGTTGTTGCTTAAAGTGGTTGTAAACCCACTTATGCAACTTGCACCTACAGGTAAGCCTAGATTAAGGCTTACCTGTAGGTGTTTGCATTATTTCCTAAACCTACACGGTTTCGGAGATATTTTCCAAAAAAGAATGCACCATTGTCTACGGCGCATGCGCACCATAGACAACGGCGCTGCCGCACTGTCAACGCCGGTTTTATCAATGGAAAATGCCGGCTTTGACGGCTCCCGCGCGCATGCATGGTGACTTCATCGCCGCTCCCTCATGCCAGTTACCTGAGAGGGAGTGGCTACGAAGGCTGGCCTCTAGGGATGGAGACTAGTCCTGGAAGAGACCACTGCCCAGGGGAGGTGGTCTAGTTCCAAGAGAGCCTTGTCCGTCAACTTTCTAGCCATTAAAGGACGAAAGATTCGGATGGCACGTCTATCTTAATCGCCTGGGCGTTTAGGTTGCAGGTTTGTTCTGTCAGAGTACAATCCGACAATGCTACATCAGCGGTTGACTTTGTTTACCAAAGAGATACTAGAAGTCACGCAGCCAGAAGGAAGTGAGCTATGCTGCTGGCTTGGACAGAGGAGCTTGTGCCTTGCCTGTCGTCTGTCTTCATTTCATGTAATGAAGAATTGGCAGGCGGTTCTCTGGAACCGTCAACAACTATTCCCGGGTGTATGGCCTCTACTCCCTGATCTTTTTTCTGATCAGAAGCCAGAGAAAGGGGTACCCGGGCAAAAGTTTTTATGAGTGTCCTGTTTCAACAAGAAGTTGGACAGCTTTATGTCTAGGACAAAGGATCCACTCGCATAGGAGACAAGATGCATTAGTAACCATTTTCTTCCCCCAGTGCTGCGACTACCGTGGCCTCTATGCTACATCAGAGGCGAATGGAAGCCGGCCTAATAATTCCGGCATGAACCAGACGACCTTACTGTGCAGAGATCGCAAGTGTGGTAGTACCCAGGGTCCCTTACATCTTGTCCAGACCTACTTCGAGGGCCGGTAATTCATCCTGTCTTGCAAACCTGGGAATTAATGGTTTACTTGGTTTAGCCCGCATTCTTGAAGATCACGGCTTCAGAATCAGGGACGATTACCCTGATTCATACAGGAGAGGTGGCCTCCAGGACCATGTATAGGATCTGGAAGGCCCATATTCCTGGTGTGAAACCAAGGGATTGCAAGTATGTTACAGGTAGAATTCTTACCTTCCTACGCTAGGGAAAGGGATGGAGCTAGCCTTAAGTTCCATCAAGAGTCGAATCTCGACCTTGTCAGTGTTTTCAAGGTCGCTTGCTTCACACTCTTTGATCGGGGCCTTTCTACAAGTGGTAACGCGTATAAGTCCGCCAGTTTGTTCGCCCTTGTGCCCGGGGGGATTTGAGTCTGGTTTGTCGGCTTTCGGGGACAGCTCCTTGGGCTGATGCACCATATTTCCCTTCATCCTCCTTCAAGGGAGTTGGTGTTCTTGGTTGCGGTAGCCTCTGCAAGATCATTTCAGTATTGGCAACTCTTTGTATAGAGCCATACTTATTATTAGGGTGATGTTGAACCCTCACCCAGCCTTTTTCCCCAAAGGATCTAGTTTTCTCTTTTTAATCAAAACACTTCTTGCCGCCTTCTTCTCTTTTTTTTTTTTTTTTTTTTTTTACAGAAACTTGGTTTACGGAAGGAAAATTATTACTTTTCTCTATAGATGGGAATAGTTTGAGGTCTAATCTAAAAGTTTCAGATACAGGAAACTGACGTTATGTTGCCAGAAGACCCTAGAAATGGGCAGGCAGCGTTCTAATCAGCTGTTAAAATGGTTACTCTCTCTTTATATTGAGAGCAGTCCAGGCCTATCTGAAGTGGTTGCTCAGATACAGAAAACTGATATTTGTTGCGCTACCAGGAGACCCCGGAAAGCGCAGGCAAGCGTCTAAATCAACTGTTTCAATGTTGATTCCTCAGGCTATTATTCGGGCTTGTGGTTAAAGAGAGGGTTCCCCCTGTTTCTTTTAGAATGCACTCTACCAGAACAGTAAGCACTTCGTGTGCGGTGCATTACCAAGCCTTTATGACTCAGATTTGCTAGGCCGCAACTTGGTCGTCGGTGCTCACGTTCTTAATTTTTATCAGGTGAACGTAAGACGGTTAGAGGATGCCGCTTTTAGCGCAGTATGCTGCAGGCAGCAGTATAGGTCCTCCCGTCTGATGGTGGTCTGCGTTATTTGTGTCTCCCTCCCCTCAAGTTGAGCATTGCTTTGGGACGTCCCATTATGTAATGACTCTGTCCCGTGATGTACGAAAAAGAAAATAGGATTTTTAATAACGGTTTACCTGTAAAATACTTTTCTTGGTGTACATCACGGGGCACAGAGATCCCGCCCCTCTTATTTGGGGATATGGGGACACCTATTGCTTTGCTACAAAACTGAGGAGCTCCCAGTATGGGAGGGGTTATATAGGGAGGAAACTTCCTGTCTAATTGATTACACCACCATTGATTACACCAGTGTCCAGCAGATATAGCCCATTATGTAATGATTAAGCCTCTGTGTCCCGTGATGTACTCCAAGAAAAGGATTTTACAGGTAAACAGTTATTAAAAATCCAATTTTTTTTTTTTTTTTTTTTTTTTTTTTTTAGGCTGTTGTTCCCTCTGTTTTCACCTGGTGATCTAACACACTTCCTGTACTAGAAAGCCTCCATTGTGGATAAAGGAGCAACATGGACACCAGCATTGTCAGTCTGGGGGGAGGGGAATGTTAGATGAACTAGCAGATTTAGATACACTAACAAATTTAAAGCTGAACTCCAGCTAACACTTTTTAAGCAGTTAGAGCAGTTTTTTTTTCTTTTGAGATGAAGGTTATACATAAAAGCTAATCGTGGTAAGCATCAGTTGTAAATGGTTTCGCTCCAGGGCTCGACAATCCCCCGGGCGTCAGGTCGCAAATGCAGCTAGAATTAGCGACCTGGCACCTGGGGCAGCACAGCTGAGGTTACCTGTATATCCGTGCGCCCCCCCTCCGCGATCGCGTGATCTCGTCGGGCCGCGCTGGCCGTTAATTTAGGCCGCGGCTTTGCGGCCTTCTGCAGGCCTAGGCTTCATTCTGTAATCTGGCGCCATCTTGTGGTGGCCGTTGGTATGACAAGTCAACCAGCAATGCTTGCCTGTTTCACTGCCCGCCCATCTCCTTCCCTTTTACTTAGAAGTTAACCCCTATGTATGTATGTATGTGTGTGTGTATATGTGTGTGTGTGTGTGTGTGTATATGTATATATATATATATATATATATATATATATATATATATATATTCGGTCGTTGCAATACTTTCTGTCACACCGTATTTGCGCAGCGGTCTTACAAGCGCACTTTTTTGAGGAAAAAAATACACTTTTTTAAATTAAAAAATAAGACAACAGTAAAGTTAGCTGAATTTTTTTTTTATATTGTGAAAGATAATGTTACGCTGAGTAAATTTGATATCCAACATGTCACGCTTCAAAATTGCGTCCACTCGTGGAATGGCGACAAACTTTTATCCTTTAAAATCTCCATAGGCGACGTTTAAAAAATTCTACAGGTTGCATGTTTTGAGTTAGAGGATGTCTAGGGCTAGAATTATTGCTCTCGCTCTACCAATCGTGGCGATACCTCACATGTGTGGTTTAAACACTGCTTTCATATGTGGGCGCTACTCGCGTATGCGTTCGCTTCTGCATGCATTGGTCGTTAAAAAAAAAAAAACCTGGCTCCTAACTTTTTTAGCTGGCTCCTAGATTCCAAGCAAATTTGTCAAGCCCGGTTTCGCTCAATCTCTAACTGCTTCATTAGCAGGACAGCTTGTTCTGTATAAAAATAAGCCTTGCTACCTAATTCACCAGGTGAAAATTAAAGAAAGAAAGCCTATAAAAAAGAAAAACGAATGCAGCCAGTGCATCTAATAGTTGGTAAGTTGCAATATAGTAAATGTTTGCTTTAGGCCCCATGTACACGAGACGCCGGTGCAAATTCTGCTGAACACATGTTTTTAAAGGCTGAAACCGGCGTTTAGAAACACCAGTTTTTTTACCGCGTTTGCGTCCATTAGCGTTTAGTTAAACATCATAAGACCCTCCTTAAGCTCAAAAAACAGTATTATTTAACCATTTCAGCCATTCTGTGAGACCAGAGTAGCATCAGCTGAGAGAGCAGCAGTTTACTTGTATTTAGCGTATCACTTGCCGTATCACAAGCCACGTCACCTGCCACAAGTTGTGGCTTGTCCACTTGCCACGTCACCTGCCACAAGTTGTGGATTGTCCACTTGGCACGTCACCTGCCACAAGTTGTGGATTGTCCACTTGGCACGTCACCTGCCACAAGTTGTGGATTGTCCACTTGGCACGTCACCTGCCACAAGTTGTGGATTGTCCACTTGGCACGTCACCTGCCACAAGTTGTGGATTGTCCACTTGGCACGTCACCTGCCACAAGTTGTGGATTGTCCACTTGGCACGTCACCTGCCACAAGTTGTGGATTGTCCACTTGGCACGTCACCTGCCACAAGTTGTGGATTGTCCACTTGGCACGTCACCTGCCACAAGTTGTGGATTGTCCACTTGGCACGTCACCTGCCACAAGTTGTGGATTGTCCACTTGGCACGTCACCTGCCACAAGTTGTGGATTGTCCACTTGGCACGTCACCTGCCACAAGTTGTGGATTGTCCACTTGGCACGTCACCTGCCACAAGTTGTGGATTGTCCACTTGCCACGTCACCTGCCACAAGTTGTGGATTGTCCACAGTGCAATGCAAGCAATTCGTTGTTTTTTTTTATGGTTTTTCATCATTTGCCATAATTTATGAAATTTCTTATGTAAAAAAAAATAGGTCACCTTTTAAAAACGAAAACACGGCAAAACGCCGGTGCCGCGTTTTGCGTCTGAAACGTGAAACTTTTGCGTCTGAACCCATTTTTTTTTGCTTCTCGAAAAACAAGGAAAAACGCAACTGCCTAAAAATGTCAATAAACGGGACTGTGTGCATGGACACATAAGATAACATTGAATGGGTTCAGGGGCAGTTGAAAAGGTGTGCAACTGCCTCTGAACACGCGTTTAACAGCGTCTCGTGTGCATGGGGCCTTAGTGTTTATACTGCTTAAAGAGGAGCTGCAGTCTGCTCACATAATTTGTAATAAAAACATCTCTGAAGCTTCCCTCCAACAACTTTGCATATTACTGAGTCTGGCTGCAATCATTTTAACTGTGGATGGCTGGATCCTAAGGCCCCTTTCACACTGGGGCAGGAGGTGCGGTGGCGGTAAAGCGCCGCTATTTTAATGATTTCAATGGGCAGGAACGTTAAACACACCGCTCCAAAGATGCGGCTTGCAGGACTTTTGGAGTGGTCCTGCTAGCGCACCGCTCCAGTGTGAAAGCCCTCGGGCTTTCACACTGGAGAAACAGCAGCCGCTGTTTAGGGTCAGTTTGCAGGCACTATTTTTAGTGCAATAGCGCCTGCAAACCGCCCCAGTGTGAAAGGGGTCTTAGAGCTGCGGTTACTCTACCACTGAAGCCACTGTGAGGAGGCATTGTGTGGGCCTCAGCTGCCAGAGAAGTCACCATTGAAGGATGGCTGATGGTCGAGAACCTTGTTCCTTTCCCCTATGAAGCCCCTCTAAGACCCCTTTCACACTGAGGCGCTTTGCAGGCGCTAAAAATAGTGCCTGCAAAGCGCCCTGAAAGAGCCACTCCTCACACTCCAGTGTGAAAGCCCAAGGGCTTTCACACTGGAGCGGTGCGCTGGCAGGACGCTAAAAAAAAGTCCTGCTAGCAGCATCTTTGGAACGGTGAGGGAGCGGTGTGTATACCGCTCCTGCCCATTGAAATGAATGGGCAGTGCGGCTATACCGACCGGCATAGCGCTCCCTACTAGTTATTTCCCTTCCACTTGTGATGGTATAGCTCATAAAGGAACAATAAAGTACTCCCATAGTGCTCACTGCAAGTGTTTATTGAAATAAAAAGAGATATATAGCCACGCACATGTAAAAAAAAAAAAAATAGTGGGCATTTATACAGGTTAACATCCTCCTATGTGTGATGGCACCATCATCCATGCCCCACCTGACATGGTGCGTCTTGATTGGATGCTTCATGTTTTCAGTTGGACCTTCACTGCCTCCAGTTAACGAACAAACGAATAGGTGTTTAGAAGTAGAAGTCAGGCAAGTGATGGGTGACTGGAGGGGTGGGTTCTACAGTGAGAAATTGATTTGTAAAGTTTTGGCATAAGGGTACTACATCATGTTGATGGAGAGTTTGCAGATTCACAATAAAGTGGCATTTTAATGACATTGAGGTGAACTAAAGGGTCGATTAAATGTGACTTATCTAAGCTTGGTATGAAACTTGGATTGTTGATAAAATGGGACAATACATATGCCGTGATGAACCATGTTGTGTTTCTTGCCTATGACTTCTACTTTTTTTTTTGCGCTTTCGCTATGTGCCATGTTTTGAGTCCTTCCAATCTGACTCTTGCATATCCTTTGTGTTTTTACAGGTGATGCTTACAGAAGCTAAATGACGCCATTTACACGAAGAGGAGAAGCAGTGATTAATGGCAATGTGCTAGGGCGAATCCATTGGAAGAGTCCAAAAGCAACAAGACTTAATCGCTTGCCATAATGAAGAAAATCAGTCTGAAAACATTTCGCAAGTCTTTTAACTTGAATAAAAGCAAAGAGGATAATGATTTTGTAATGGTACAGCAGCCTTCATTGACCAATAACTTTGTGAAAGATGACTCTCTGTTTGGCAGTTGTTATGGCAAAGACTTGACTGGATGTGAAATAAACGAGGAAGACAAAGGTGGCAAAAATAGGCCAAAAAGTGAGAGCTTGATGGGAACACTAAAAAGACGTCTTTCAGCAAAGCAGAAACAAAAAGGAAAGGGAAGCACATCTGTGAACTCAGCAGAAGAAGACACATTTTCTTCTTCATCTGCACCTATTACTTTTAAAGATGTAAGATCTCAGAGATCATTAAGATCAACTTCACTTAGAACCCACCATTACAGTCCAACGCCATGGCCTTTGCGACCGACAAATTCTGAAGAGACCTGCATAAAAATGGAAGTCAAGGTGAAGGCATTGGTCCACTCCACCACTCCAAGCCCTGCACTTAATGGTGTTCGAAAAGACTTTCATGAGTTGCAAGCAGATAATGTTTTTCAGGAACAAAGCAATGTGTTAAATACAGAATCCCATAATGGAGATCTCCATCTACATATTAACGAACATGTGCCTGTAGTTATAGGACTTATGCCTCAGGACTATATTCAGTATACTGTGCCTTTAGATGAGGGAATGTATCCTTTGGAAGGGTCACGCACTTTCTGTTTGGACAGTTCATCACCGATGGAAGTTTCTGCAGTACCTTCCCATATTGAAAGTAATAGCTTTCACGAAGAGGAAAGTCAGGTGGCCCCGGATGTAGTGGTGGCGCCGGACATCTTTGTTGACCAGTCTATAAATGGTCTGTTGCATAGTACTAATGGAGTACTGTTTCAGAACTCCAGGGGAAGTCACAATGATGTCCCTCCACTTTCACCATTACTACCTCCAGTACAAAATAGTCAAGTCCAAAGGAACTTTGCAGGGCTTAATAGCACAGATGCACACATGGCTGAAAACATGAGGTGCCATTTGAATTTTGATCCCAGTACTGCTCCGGGTGTGAGTCGCGTCTATGACTCTGTACAAAATAGTGGTCCTATGATAGTCACTAGTCTTACTGAGGAGCTTAAAAAACTTGCCAGACAAGGTTGGTACTGGGGGCCTATAACACGTTGGGAGGCAGAGGAGAAACTGGCCAGTGTTCAAGATGGCTCTTTTTTGGTTCGAGACAGTTCTGATGATCGTTACCTTTTAAGCCTAAGTTTTCGTTCTCATAGCAAAACACTTCACACTAGAATTGAACATTCGAATGGTAGATTTAGCTTTTACGAACAACCAGATGTGGAAGGACATACCTCTATAGTGGATCTAATAGAACATTCCATCAGAGACTCTGAAAATGGAGCATTTTGCTACTCCAGATCCCGAGTACCGGGATCAGCCACTTATCCAGTTAGATTGACAAATCCAGTATCACGGTTTATGCAGGTGCGATCGTTGCAGTACCTGTGCCGTTTCGTCATACGTCAGTACACCCGAATAGACCTGATTCAGAAACTCCCTTTGCCAAACAAAATGAAGGATTATTTACAGGAAAAGCACTACTGAACTTGTGGGAATCTTGCAATTTTGCACTTTGGGAACAAAAAAGATTTAAATACAGTTTACAAACTTTCATCGCTACCCGAATATTTTGCTGCCACACAAATATAGTTTGGAAAATTAGTGTAATGCATTATTATTTTCTTTTTTAATTAGTAAAAGTTTTAAAACATCTGATGTCTGAAATCACTATCTTTTTATAAAAAAAAATCTGAATCACAATGTGAAATCCTAGATTCTCCTGTTTGTTATTGGCTGCTATCCACCGTGATTATTATGCATTAAAAGCACACATGTCATGTGTTCTTTACCACCACTGACATTAAATTAAAACTGTAGATTTCATCTTTTGTTAACTGTTTGTGTTTAAAATACACATTTTTCTAAGATGTAGATACATTTTATTTAAACTATTTTTATTTTTTCTCCTTTACCATAAGTCTGTCTTTAAAGGAGCAATCACATGGGCGATTAGGTCCTACAGCAAATTCCTGCGCCTGGAATTGCATGTATAAGCAAACAGCTGCGGCCGGGAAGCCTGTACAAATGAATTACAGGCTGGCAGTGGCTGTCTTCATGTGATTGCAGGAGAATTTACCTGCAGTTAGACAGGTGATCAGTCCTGTATATGTAAAAAGAAACAAATCCGCGCAATAAACTATAATGTACTACTAAGCAGCTGAACACTAAGGGTCAAATAATCAAAATCCCTGAGTATAACATAAAAATAAATAGTGCAGCGCTTTAAAAGTCCATATATCAAAGATAGAAAAACAGCACAGTAAATCAGTATATAATCCCCGTGATCTTCATAGATGACACATGAACTCTTGATTGCATGCAGGTGGTAACAGACACACACACAGTGAGAGACCTCCACCAACAGATAAATTGGCCGCTCACCTTCCAACATGGACCCTTTAATTATAGAGGGTCACTGAAAAACTTTCCCTTACGGGTTAATCCAAAGCAGATGAAGATGTAAACTTCCCCAAAAGGATTAGGGTCATCAATTCCATATAACATCAGGATCATTCAAAAACTTCCAGGTATTAAGTTCATAGGGCAGTGTTTACATGTGGAAAATATAGAAGCAGACCATAGTGTTTCTCCGTAATAGAAAACAATTTAATGAAAAACGAAAGTAGTGCACTTACATTTAAAAGGCACTAAACCAGTGCCGAGGTACAACAGCGCGTCTGGTGAGACTGTGAATGAACTGCGGGTGACGTCACGAACTTCCCATCCGTACGCACGTTATGCAGGTGATCAGTCCTGGACACAAACTGTCTGCATCCAGGGGCGATCATCTATCCCTAACTGCAGGTAATTGCTCCACATGCAGTTTACATCTAGACAGTTATGTTGTTTCTATACTCATTGCTAATTCTTGCTGCAAGAATCCTCTGTTCATGTGAATGCACCCTTATAGCCAGCAAGAGGCCAACTTAGCTGTAAAGTTAATAATTGGTTACTGCGACTTTTCAGGCTATAAAGGACATTGTACTTTCTCTCAAGCGTCTTCCAGGACAGCCCATGAGACCTAGGGCTCCTCCTACCAGGACAGGAAACACGTTACCCCCACCAGATAAAAGGGTGGTCCTCCAGGCCCCACATCAGTATTAGTGTTTCCTCCGGACGGGGGGTAACATGTTTCCTGGAACCTGGTACCCTGGGTCTCATGAGCAGGGGCTCTAAATGGCGGTGTGGTATATTTTTTGTTGTACTGACCTCTCTCTCCTCGCCAGAAGCAGTGTCTCCGCTGGGGAGGTTGGTAGCATCTGCTGTCCCCTGTTCGCGGAGCCTGGGGAGGGCCAAGACCGCAGTGATGTCAGGCTCCACAGCGCGCGCTGCGTAAAGCAGCATGGTGGTATCCTTTCCCCGCTGACAGCCTGGCTGATCTGTGCAGGGGAAAGAGGAAGCCGTGGCGCTCGAGGGAGCGGAGCTTCTGCGCTCCAAGCTGGCCCACAGGAAGTATCCGGCGAGGGTCACTTCCGGGTCATACGACGTCATCGTCGGGCGCTGGAGACGCTGGTTCCTGTCTCCGTAAATGGTGCGAATAGGGGACGCTGGCTTGCTGGTGTTTCTGGGAGTAGCAGCACAGGCTGTGGACGACCAGCGGACTGATGGACTCTTCTGCAGTACCTGCACAGGCAGCGGATGGATGCGGTTTCCAACAGCAGCACCTCTCAGGTAAGCCTGGAGTGTTTGTCTTGTCACTCTCTTGCTGTCCTGGTGAGTGTTTTTACCCCCCCCCTCCCAATCATAGGATTTTGGTGTTAGGGGACACATTTTCTCCCTCCTGCACGTGGTGTTACGGAGTGTGTGGTGGTTTAGATGTTAATTTTGGGTCATTTATTTTGTCTTGCAGACCAAGACCCAGGACAAGGCACAAGCGCAGCCACCTAAAAGAAAATGTGTGGTCTGCGGAAACAAAATACAAATAATATTCGCGCTACTAACACATGAGCAGCTACAATGCCTGTGAAAAGAGCAAAAAAAAAACAATATACAAAAAATGTAGCGCTATGCATAAAAAAACACCCAAGTGTAGTGCTCAAAGTGAGTGAGTCTTGAAAAGTCTATACAAATAAATCCAAAATACAGAAAGTGCTGAAAAAGTCTCTGATGACCATTCAAAAAGTAGATAGTGTTGAAACTTCCAAGATACAATGGTGCCTTTCAAAAGAACAAGTGACTGTAACGTGACCACCACCACCACATCAAAAGGAGGCTTACCAGGTGCACCTGGGAACTGGGAGATGAAGAGATCTACAAGCAAGCGGCGTGATATTTGCTTTGGATTGCCATGTTAACCAAAACAGTCCCATTGTGAGCTATTCCACCATTTTATCGGGCTTGGAGATTTGGTGACATGATTTGATCCTGGATCTTGGATACATATGTGTGCAATGCCAGCTGGAACCCCATATCCATAGATTTACATATATCAAGCCTAGTTGACCCTATAGACGTATGTCCATTGGGTCCACTTCATCTGGTAAGCCTCCTTTCGATGTGGTGGTGGTCACGTTACAGTCACTTGTTCTTTTGAAAGTCACCATTGTATCTTGGAAGCTTCAACACTATCCACTTTTTGAATGGTCATCGGAGACTTTTTCAGCACTTTCTGTATTTTGGATTTATTTGTATAGACTTTTCAAGACTCACTCACTTTGAGCACTACACTTGGGTGTTTATTTTTTATGCATAGCGCTACATTTTTTGTATATGGTCTGTGGAAACAAACTGAGCTCCTCATGGAGTAAAGCAGTTTGCCGCACCTGTATAGAAAGCCTAGTAAAGGACGACCCAGTAGCCTCCTGTCAGAAGATGCTGACGTCTGTTAGAGATGAGCTTTCGTCTACTTTTAGCTCTTTTAAAAATCTTATTGACAGATTTCAGGCTCCCGCAGGGGGTCCGTCCTCTAGTAGAAATGCTTTAGTCAGTAGCGCCCCTCAGCAGAATGCGGAGAGTGAGGACTCTGAGACTGAAGTCAGATCTACCCATTCTTCTCCAGAAGAATCTGGGTCAGACACAGAGCCCAGGGATAGAGAATCCGCTAGGGGCTCAAGGTTTTAAATTATCTTTGGAAGATGTAGATGACTTAATAAAGGCTATCTATACAACCCTTGAAATGGAAGAGGAGGAAGTACAATTGTCCAAGCATGACCTTATGTACAAAGGTTTGCACAGAAAGAAATCTAAAGTCTTCCCAGTGCATAGTTCCCTCCTTGATACTATCAAGTTGGAGTGGGAAAATCCCAGAGAAAAACTTTATTTTCTGGTAACCTAAAAAGAAGGTTTCCATTTGGTGAGGATGCAGCGCAGCCGTGGAATAAAAATCCGAAGTTGGACGCACCTCTTTCAAAGGTTTCAAAGAATTCGGACCTGGCGTTTGATGATATGGGCACGCTTAAAGCGGAAGTAAACCCATCCATAAAACAGTCTAATTTCCGGCACGTGCCGGAAATGAAACACTCCCATTGGTTGTGCTCTCAACCAAACTGTTAAACCATCCAATGGCTGGTGTCATAACTGATCACATGTGCAGCATCATGGCAGTTGTAGATTAAAAAGAGGCAAAGATGGCAGCTTCCTTGGCTGAAAACGATAGGAGGGTTTACTTACACTTTAAGGACCCGATGGACAAAAAAGGAGATATTCTCCTTCACAGAGCATGGGATTCAGCTGTGGGGAATCTTAAACCAGCTCTGGCCTCCACTTATGTAGCCAGGAATTTGGCGGTATGGCTGACTCAGATACAATCCCATTTGTTGGCAGGTATCTCTAGAGAGCAGATTCTAAAATCTTTCCCTCCCCTTTTTCGGGCTGTAGGGTATCTAGCTGATTCTTCCGCAGAGTCGGTAAGAATGTCAGCCAGGACTTCGGCCTTAGTGAATTCGGCCAGAAGAAGCCTGTGGCTTAAAACCTGGTCAGGCGATGCAGCCTCTAAGTTGCGTTTATGTGGGCTTCCCTTAACAAGGGATCATCTTTTTGGCCCAGGTCTGCAGGAGGCACTGGAACGTACGGTCGATAAGAAAAAGGCCTTTCCAGAAAACAAGAAAAAACCTACAGCCAGAAAAAAAAAATTGTGGCCAAAGTAGGCAGCAAGGTCCTAGAGAAAAGGACAATAGGCCCAAGAAGCATTGGACTGGACACAAAGGCAGAGGTAGAGGGGGTGTCCTGTTTAACCCTCCTCAACAACCCGCCAAGTCACAGTGACGCTCGGCTCCCAGTGGGAGGAAGATTGAGGGCCTTTCTCCCACAGTGGGCAGCAGCCACTTCGAATCCTTTTATTCTGGATCTAGTGGCCAATGGGTACAGGCTGGAATTTTCTTGCCAACCACCAGAGCAACTATTGATCACCTCCCTTCCCCGAGATCAGGAAAAAGCGAGGGCTCTGGGTCTCGAAATTGGAGACTTGCTAGATCAGAAAGTCCTGATCCCTGTTCCCCGCTCAGAACAAGGGGTTTTATTCCCATTTTTTTTGTTATCAGAAAGCCATCAGGAAAGTATCGGGTTATCCTGAACCTTCGGTCTCTAAACCAATCGATCAGGTACAAGCACTTCCGTATGGAGACAGTGTTCACAAATAAGAACTTGCTTTACCCAAACTGCTTCATGGCCACTCTGGATTTAAGGGATGCTTATCTTCACATCCCTATCAATCTAGCCTTCCAAAATTTTTTGAGAATAGCAGTCAAAATGGGAACAGAGTTTCGGCACTTCCAATTTCAAGCCCTCCCCTTCGGTCTGTCCTCATCCCCACGCATTTTCACAAAAGTGTTGGGAGGCGCTGGCTCCGCTAGGTTAAAGGCGATCACTGTTATCCCTTACCTGGACAACCTCCTAGTGGTGGCAGAGTCTTACCAAAGGTTAGCAGCGGATCTCCAGACTGTACAAGACTTCCTTCAATCCCTAGGTTGGTTGATAAACAGAGAAGTCTTCCTTGATTCCGGCCCAGAAGGTGACATATTTGGTATACGACTTTTGCTCAGTAGACCAAAAAGTTTTTCTCCCACAGGAGAAGGTCTCAAAGATGGTGTAGACAGTCTCAGCTTTACAGACCAATCAATCGGTCTCCCTGAGAGGTGGCAAGAGCAGTAGGTCTGATGACCTCATGCTTTCCTGCAGTACCGTGGGCAAGGTTCCATCAAAGACCATTACAGAGGTTTCTTTTGGGGAATTGGGACGGGGACGCAGGGTCTCTGGAGTCAAGGGTTTTATTACCTACCAGAGTAAAAAGAAGCTTGTGGTGGTGGAGGACAAACCTTCATCTAACAAGAGGTCTACCTTGGTCCATTCCTATCTCCCAAAGGATCACTACAGATGCGAGTTCCTGGGGATGGGGAGCCCACCTCGGCAACAAAGTTGCACAGGGAGAATGGTCCTTGAGAGAAGCAAGAGCTTCGTCGAACCAGAGAGAGCTGCTAGCAGTTTAGAGAGCCTTGCTAGTTTTTCAGATGGAGATCAGGGGTCACAATCTCCAGATTCTATCTGACAACATCGCGACGGTTGTGTACCTCAACAAGCAGGGAGGTACGAGGAGTCAGATTCTTCAATCGATTGCCCAGGAGATTTTAGTATGGGCAGAAGGGAATCTAGCCTCAATTACAGCAGTGCACCTGAAGGGGACGCAAAACTGCTTGGCAGACTATCTCAGTCGCTACAGGGTGGATCAAGACAATTGGTCTCTTCATCCCGAGGTGTTTGCGGAGCTCACCGACAAATGGGGTTGTCCCGAAGCGGATCTGTTCGCAAACAAGGACAACCGCAAGACAGAGGAGTTCTTTTCTCTGAACCCAGCAGATCATTCACTGGGGGTCGATGCTCTGGCGAATCCGTGGACATTCGGCCTCTGTTACGCCTTCCCGCCAATCAGACTTATTCCGGAAGTTTCTCCTAGAAGAAACAGACCTTATTCTGATCGCCCCTTTCTGGCCCAAGAGGCCATGGTTTTCCCTGTTACAGACTCTGGTCTCAAAGCCTCCGCTAAAGGTTCCGAAGAGAGAGGACTTGTTATTGCAGGGTCCAGTGTCACACCCACAGGTGGTTTCCTTAAACTTGACGGCTTGGTATCTGAAGAGAAGATACTAAGGGCCCAGGGGTTCTCTGACAAAGTAGTCGAGACCCTGGTCAATTGCAGAAAACCTGTCACTAGAGCCATTTATTCTAAGGTTTGGAAAAAGTTTTTAATTCATGGTTATCTGAAAATCAAAGATTAACTCATGATGTTCCTTCTATTTTGGAATTTTTTCAAGAGGGTGTCGACAAAGGTATTTCAGTTAGTACCTTAAAGGTACAAGCGGCAGCTATCAGTGTTTTCCTCCAGTTTTCTCTCCTGGAAAATCTCACTATAGCTAGATTTTTCAAATCCATTTCTAGGGCCAGGCCAGTAGTGGTGAGAAGTTGTCCAACTTGGGACCTGTCCCTGGTGCTTCAAACTCTGGTAGAATTTCCTTTTGAGCCCCTAGAGGATATTTCTGTTAAATGACTTACTTTAAAAACAATTTTTTTGGTAGCAATTACCTCTGCTCGTAGAGTAAGCGAGTTACAGGCCTTATCGGTAAGGGAGCCGTTCCTCATGACTTTTGAGGATCTGGTTGTGTTGAAAACTGATCCCGGGTTTTTGCCTAAACTGGCCAGTACATTCCACAGATCTCAGGACATTGTATTGCCAACCTTTTGCAGTTCGCCACAGGGCGACCAAGAAAGGAAGATTAGTTTTTTTAGATGTGAGAAGGATTCTTCTCGTCTATCTTGAGGTCACCAAGACCTTTAGAAAAACAGACGCCTTGTTTCTTCTTTTTTCAGGTAAGCAGAGGTAAGAGTGCATCTAAAGCCACATTGGCTAGATGGATAAAGCAAGCCATCTCGGAAGCTTACAGAATTAGAGAAGTTCCTCCACCTTTTGTCACTGCGCATTCAACAAGAGCCTTGTCTGCGTCTTGGGCTGAGAGGTCTGGTGCCTCACCGGAACAAATTTGCAAGGCTGCCACATGGTCCAGTTTTTCGACCTTCATGAAACATTATCGCCTGGATCTCCTATCTGCACAGGAGCAGGCATTTGGTCGAAAAGGCAGTTGTCCCACCCTAGACTGGTAAGTTCTGGCTCATCATCTCATGGGCTGTCCTGGAAGACGCTTGAGAGAAAAGCTGAGTTAGACTTACCGGTAACTTCTTTTCTGAGAGTCTTCCAGGACAGCCGGATTCCCGCCCGGTTTCTGTCTGGAAGTTATGTATATTATGCATGTGTTTTTCAGGGTTGTCCTACGGTTCTCGAGAAGACTGATGTGGGGCCTTGAGGACCGCCCTTTTATCTGGTGGGGGGTAACATGTTTCCTGTCCTGGTAGGAGGAGCCCTAGGTCTCATGGGCTGTCCTGGAAGACTCTCAGAAAAGGAGTTACCGGTAAGTCTAACTCAGCTTTTTAGTGCTGGTTCTCACTAATGCGGTGTGGGCAAGCCGCATGTAATTTCGAAACAGGATCACACCGCATTTCTGTTCAAATCACATGCGATTCTTTGCAGTGCGATTTGAGCCAATTCATTATGGGTCAAATCGCACCCGCACGAATAGGTGCATGCAATTTTTTTTTTTTTGCCGTACTTGCATCGCATGGGTATGCACACCCATGCAGTCCGATTCAGCCAATCGTACTGCATTTTACGACCTGTTTTTGGGGTATTGTTGGCTTAATCTTGACACTCGCAGCGGTTTGCATGAACGGAGTGTGATTTGTGATGCGGTGTGGGAAACGCACAGGACTCACTGCAACCCCCCCCCCCCCCCATTGCATCAGTGAGAACAAAGACTTCGTAAACCACCTACCTCTAATTGCAGCCTGCCTGATAAAGTACATTCCTCCCCGCTACCATGAATTTCACTGTACAGTCCTACCTGCCACTGCGCAGGTTTTGTAGGAAAAATGTCCCCTTCCTAGTGCACTATGGTCATATTTATTTTTATGAAAGAGCATTTACTCATGGTAGCCTTCAGCTGTCCAACAGATTAAAGAGAAAGTAAACCCTCTGTTGTTTTTTTTTAAGAAAAAAAAAAACCCTGAAACAGAGAGGCATAATGAGCTAGTATGCTGTGCATAATAGCTCATTATTTCGCACTTACCTGAGATCGAATCTCTCCTTGTTTCCCGCCGCCATGTCCCCTCTGAGTGCCTTCCGGGTTTCGGCGCTGTGACTGGCCGGAGCGGCGATGACGTCACTTCCGCACATGCGCGCGGGACCAGCATTTCCTATTCGAAAACCGCAGGCTCAGTGCGCCTGCGCCGTTGTTTTGAATGGGGTGATGGCCGTGGCATAGAGCTCTGAAGGAACAACATGACTGCTGTTCCTTTAGAGCGCATATGCCTGTGAGGTCACTGGCTGCAGAGACAGCAAGTATCTCCTAAACAGTGCACTTTTGGAGATATTCCTTGTACTTACAGGTTAGCTTTTATTATAAGTTTACCTGTAGGTACAAGTGTCCAAGCGGTGTTTACTACTGCTTTTACTAGAAATAAATCTGATCATCTCATGGGTGGAGCAACAATGTCCAGCCCTTTCTGCTATTCATATACCAATTAAAAAGCAGATTACCTCACATGTCACCCTATTGACCTAGGGGAATGGGGTCTTCATTGCAACATCTTCCATCTCCTATTTCAGAAATGGGGGACTTCCACGGTGGAGATCCTGGCCTCCTGGTACAAAAATACATTACTCCTGTTCATAGCCGGGACCCAGGATCCACTAGAGCTAGGGTTGGATACTATGATGCCGCGTACACACGACCATTTTTAATGTCAGTGAAAAAAAAAAAAACGTTTTTATTGATGTGATTCTTCTCAAGCCTGCCTTGCCTACACACTATCGTGAAAAAAAAATGCTTGAGCAAAGCGCGGTGACGTACGAAACGTATGGCGGCACTATAAAGGGGAAGTTCCATTCGGATGGCGCCACCCTTTGGACTGCTTTTGCTGATCCTCGTGTTAGTAAAGTTTGGTGAGAGATGATTTGCACTTTTCAGCCTCGTGCTCTTCAGTCAGTTACAGCGTGACGAATGTGCTATCTCCATTCTAAACGCTAGTTTTATCAGAACGAGCACTCCCGTCTCATAACTTGCTTCTGAGCATGAATGTTTTTTCACGTCGTTAAAGCCTACACACGGCCGTTTTTCACGATGAGAAAAAATAGAGCATGTTCCAAATTTTTAATGCCCATTTTTCACGTCGCGAAAAATGCTCTGGAGCCTACACACGATCGTTTTTAATGATCAAAATAAAAAATTGCATTTTTCTCGTCATGAAAAACGGTTGTGTGTACGCGGTATAAGTCTTTGGAAGCTGTTCTGTTTAATTTCTTTCTACCAGTATGAATTCTGCCTTGATTACTCTGCAAAATAGAGCAAATAAAACCTGGATTCTCATTGCACCAAATTGGTCCAGGCGAACCTGGTACACAGACTCAAATTTCTAGGAGAGAATTCTGCTAGTTACTGGCCTAACAGCGTGGCTGTTCAAGCACAAGTCTTAAAGGAGAGAGGGGTCTCTGAGTCTGTCATTCTTAATCTGCTCAAAGCAGGAAAAAAAAAAAAAACACTTCCTGAAAGATCTATTATACCTTGAAACCCGTCTTTGCCTGGCATTTCAATCCCAGAGCTTGGCAGCGTGTTTCAATTTGTGCACCAGTTCCTTCACCCATGTCAAAAATCTGCATTCACCTCTGTAGGTTGGCTATGCACAACACAAAGTGGATGTTGGCGCAATAACAAATGCAATTTGCATGCAGAACAGGTATGGCAGAGTGCGGTAGGTTGATTAAGGAAAATTGTTGCCTATACTTACCATAATTTTCCTTTCCTGGATCCTCCTTGTAACGGCACCCCAAATACGAAAGGGGATAACGCCGTTTAGATCCCTTCCCTCTCCTGGACACAACTTCACTGTCGATCCTCCACAGCCAGACGACCCCTTCCCATAGGAATTAATCCTTCCAAAGAACGAGACAACACGCTCTGTATCTTCCTAGGATCGAATGAATTTATTGAGAAAAACATAACTTTTATACCCATCCAATACTGCATTAACCTAAAATGAACAATGGTCCAGCTCCACCCACAACATAACAAGACTCAATACACATTATTTTGCCACCTCCTAAAAGACAACAGGTTAGCTTTTGTCTCCCAATACCCATCAGACCCAATTTACATGAATCAATTAGCTACAGCTGCTGTCTCAGACCCATGACCTGCAATACACATCTCACAATGAAAAGATTTGTAGCCTGTCTGAGTACAATTACACATAAGTATAGACTTCATTTCCCCAATCCACATCACCACAAACAATGAACAGGTCTTTTAGAAGCTGCGATTCATTAGCATTACACTAGGCAGACAGGTGATTGAGGCTGAACACATCTCTCAATTAACCTGTTAAGTTCAGAATAAAACAATATTGTGGACTAATATTACTATTTCAATTTCAAGCAATCCAAGCCATATTCTTAATGTCCATGGTTTCCTGGCTCACCCTGTGTCCAACGTGACCCTCCTGTCACACTCCAAATGTCAGCCTACCATGGGTCAGCTTCGACCACCTCCACGGGATGTAACAAGCTATTCTATAGAAAAGGGGAGGGAATAGCAAAACCATAGCGACAATGCTATAATTGCTGCCAAACAAAATTATATGAGCCACAGCAGCTGCAATGACCGCAGACCCAAACACCTGACGGAAGGGTAACATCCATGCTGTAGTGACGAATAAACTTATTAGTCGTGCTCCAACTCGCTGCCCTGCATATGACCTCTTCTGAGACCGTTGCATATGCCGCCATGTCCCTAGTAGAGTGCGCCTTCAACTCTTTCGGTGGAGGAAGCCCTTGTAAATCTGTAAGCAATTTTGAATTGTTTCAATAATCCAAGCTGACATAATTTTGGGTGGCACAGCCCTTCCTTGAACCGTTAGGCAAAATGAATAAATTATCTGCTTGTTTGCTCCATATGTGTTGAGAGTGACTTAACTAGGTCCAACTTCTTCTAATCTTCTTCTATACCATCGTCTGGGAAGACTGGAAGAATCATTTCCCAATTTAAATGAAAGGCGGTAGGTACTTTCGGCAAAAAAAAATTCACTGGTTTCAGAACTATCCTGTCCTGCAGAAGCAAGCACTAAGGCGCCTTCACTGAAAGGGCACAAATTTCAGAGACCCTCTTCGCGGAGGCAATAGCTGTTAAAAATATGGTCCATAAAGTCAAGTGAAACCGAGAGCAAGATGAGAACGGCTCAAATGGCGGTAAGAGTAGAACTTTCAGTACCAGGATCAATTCCCATTTGGGAAAGTACGATTTTTACCAGGGGACGAATCTTCACTGCCACCTTTTAGGAATTGAATGACCAAAGGATTAAAGACCCATCCATAATTAGACATTGCCAAGATAGCTGAAACCTGCACCCTTAAGGAATTATACGCCAAGCTGTTTTCCAGGCCGTTTTGAAGGAAGTCTGATGGAGCTAGCGGATTCCATCTCCTCTCTGCTGCCATCCGCAAAGCGCTTTCCAAATTCAGTGGTAGGCAGAGTTCGTTGAACCTTTTCTGGCTTTAAGCCCTGGATCACATTGATGCGATTTGACATGTCAAATCGGCGGCAATTGCCGGAATGGCAGCGTCTGAATCAGTGTGGTGCCACACCGATTCCAAAAAGTAGTTTCTGTACTACTTTTGGCGATTTCGGGATGCGATTTCCATTGACATCTGTGCAGAAACCCACACAGATGTCTGAAATTGTCCCTGAAATCGGGACTGATATGTGGGAATGAAATTGTGCTAGTTCAGCTGAACTTGCACAATTTCATTCCCACACACAGTGTGAACCTAGGCTTAATAGGGTTTCTACCACACTTTAGGACAGTTCTAGACCCCTTAGAGCAGGGATATGCAATTAGCAGGCCTCCAGCTGTTGCCAAACTACAAGTTCCATGAGGCATAGCGAGACTCTGACAGCAGCAAGCATGACACCCAGAGGCAGAGGCATGATGGGACATGTAGTTTGGCAACAGCTGGAGGTCCGCTAATTGCATATCCATGCCTTAGAGACTTCCTTTTAATCTCCATACCGTTATCTTCGACCAGTGGAGGTTCAATTGATAAACCTTGTTCTGGTGCAGAAGGTCTTGACAAACAGCTGCACCGGTTGCTCCAGCTTAATTTTCCAGGCCAGCGTGAACCTCCTGGGCCAAAATTGAAGAATCGCCTCTCTCTGGATCTTCAGGAGATCTTTGAGTATTAGGGGAAGCAGAGGGAACGCATGGATTACTGGAACCATGTCCTGTGGTCTGATGAGACCAAGATAAACTTATTTTGTTCAAATGGTGTCAAGCGTGTGTGGCGGCAACCAGGTGAGAAGTACAAAGACAAGTGTGTCTTGCCTACAGTCTAGCATGGTGGTGGGAGTGTCATGGTCTGGGACTCCATGAGTGCTGCTGGCACTGGGGAGCTGCAGTTCATTGAGGGAACCATAATTGCCAACATGTACTGTGACATACAGAAGCAGAGCATGAGCTCGTCCCTTTGGAGACTGGGCTGCAGGGCAGTATTCCAACATAACGACCCCAAACACACCTCCAAGATGACCACTGCCTTGCTAAAGAAGCTGAGGGTAAAGGTGATGGCCTGGCCAAGCATGTCTCCAGACCTAAACCCTATTGAGCATCTGTGGGGCATCCTCAAACGGAAGGTGGAGGAGCGCAAGGTCTCTAACATCCACCAGCCCTGTCATGGAGGAGTGGAAGAGGACTTCAGTGGTAGGCCTCGTACACACGGCCGAGATTCTCGTTGAAAAAAACATGTCGTTTTTTTCGACGAGATTCTTGGACAAGAAACTTGTCCCGGCCGAGTGTACACACGCTCGTTTCAAAGAACCCGCGGTTCTTTGAAAGGAGCGTACGCGGTTACGTCGAGCATGCGCTCGTCACATTCGATGCCGTCGCCGCCATCTTGGTATACCCTACGTATGCCTAGGAAGCTACCGCGCATGCGTCAAATTCATTTCGAACAGGCGCGGGCTTCCGGGAGGACAGGTAAGTGTACACACACTCACTTTTCTCGTCGAGAAACATGCCGAGGAGAATCTCAACGAGAAAATAGAGAGCAGGTTCTCTATTTTCTCGTCGAGGTTTCTTGTCGGTTTTCTCGACGAGAAACCCGATAGCAGCGTACACATGACCGATTTACTCGGCAAGACCTCTCTGCCAACAAGTTTCTTGCTGGTTCTTGCCGAGAAAATCGGTCGTGTGTACGAGGCCGTAGCCTGTGAATCTCTGATGAACTCCACACCCAAGTGGGTTAAGGCAGTGCTGTAAAATAATGGTGGCCACACAAAATGTTGACACTTTGGGCCCAATTTGGACAATTTCACTTAGGGGTGTACTCACTTTTGTTGCCAATGGTTGTGTGTTTGTTATTTTGAGGGGACAGCAAATTTACATTGTTATACAAGCTGTACACTCACTTCCTTTACATTGTAACAAAGTGTAATTTCTTCAGTGTTGTCACATGAAAAGATATAATAAATTTTTGTAAATAATTTAAGGGGTGTACTCACTTTTGTGAGATTGTGTGTATGTATGAAACACACACAGACACACGCGTCCTATGCCAACATTAAAAAAAATGCCACTCCCCCTCTCCATCCCTCGCTTCAGTGCCTTAGGGCTGGCGGAAATATTATGATAGACAGCTGAACACACCAGGTATCTAATCCAGGAATGTAAAGACTCTAGTAATCATTACACAAAAACTGTTCAGTATCCTGGGAATAAGCAGACTGTGCAAGGAAAATTCCTCCACCAGAACCAGTAACTACACAAAAGTCACTGATAGAGCAGGCATCAGAGCGTGCAGTGTCTGTCACGTCACCCGCCAAACTGGGAGCAACACAATGCCCCAGCGCCCTGACAGGCGAAATGTGAGCTATCTGGCGGACAGAGATCGCACAGAGACCTAAGAGGAGAACCCGCCAGAGTAACAAAAGAGCCAGGTGGAGCCCACCAGCCACATTTACAGTATTTTATACTGCATAAAACGTCCCAATGTGAGGAAGTAATCTGTAATTTATACTGCCCATAATACAGTCCTGCACCAAGAGAGCCCACCCCCTCGGGGAGATTTAGAGCCCAGAAGAGGCTGAACCTGGGTAGAATAAAAAATTAAAGTTGTCCGTAGCAAAGGCGAAAAAAGAGCGGTGACAGTGGTCCTTCATAGGCTAGAAAGAGGTTGTCCTGGAGGGGTCAGAGGGGGGTGAAGCTGACCCATGGTAGGCTGACATGAAGAAGTTCCAGGAAAAAGAACTTTGGCCTAGTGGCATGTCCAGCAAAGCTTTGCCATTGTCCAATCACCTGAAGGTACCAGCATATAATCCATGGTATATGAATAGTCAGTCTATGTACTCCAAGATAAGGAATTTACAGGTAAGTCTTTATTTTTTTGCTATACTGTATAACGACCACTGATACATTAGAAGTACATTTACAAAAATATATAAATGGCACTAACCTAAAAATGAAAATGTGTTGTGAAAAATGTGACAGCTGCCCCTTTAAGTGTGAGACACACTATTGATTAAAACAAAAACAGATATATTCAACATTGTGACATTAATTAATATCCTTAAATAGACATATACCACTTAAATTTCTTATAAAGTGAAAAATGTGTAACCCAAAAATTGGTAAATCAACATCAAACTTGTAGAAAAAAATGGAAAAGCAATATTGAAGCCTTTGATACAATTCATCCTATCCACCGTGCTTCTATGTGGGTCAGTGGTTCTCAACCTGGGGTCGGGACCCCCTCGGGGGTCGAATGATGATTTGCCAGGGGTCACTGAATCCTGGACTGTTCCTGAAGCCCACACTGCTCTCCCAGCCTTTTTGCGGCCGCCCAGCAGGGCTGTTCCAGGAGCCCGCAACCGCCCACTTAGCCTCTTCGCAGGTTCCCATTCAGTTCACGGCATGGCTGGGGGGCAGAAACTAGAGGTCAGCTGACTGGTGAGAAATGTGAAGTGGGAGGGGCTGGAGGAGACCCTATCTCCTGAATTAGGCATAGGTGTCATTGCTACGAGACACCACAAAGTCAGAGACACAGTGAAGCTGGAGACACAGTAACACTACCTATGGTTATATTTGCCATTAAAAGGACTGGGGGAGCGCTAAATATCTGCGGGTTAGGGGCGCAGATTACTTGTCTTGCCTTGGGTGCTGACAACCCACGCTACGAAAATAATTTTACTGTTAGGGGTCCCCACAACTTGGGAAATTTTATCAAGGGGTCACGGCACTAGAAGGTTGAGAACCACTGATGTGGGTGATTCTAGATAATACACAAACAGTGCTCCAATGATGCTAAGAATGCACTCTCCAGAGTCCTAAGGCCACCAGGACCAATCAAGCCTTTTTTATTTTGGCCTACAAGGCCCGAAGCCAACTTCACTCCTTCCTTAAACAATCGTGTTCTCCCTTCAATGGATGAACATCAAACCCCAGAAAAGAAAAAATGACAGTGATCATGCAACACAGTTTTATTAAAATTCCCTTTAACCCCAGAAGGTCACTTCCGGTGCCTGTGCGTCCCGACGCGCGGGGACATACAGGCATCGGAAGTGACGTTGGCGAGCTCGCTGCTCATTTTTGTTTTGAATGTTTTACCAATTGAAATGTGAGTACTTAAGCTCTTAGAATTGAAATGAATATATTTTAAAACGTACTTCACCATCTGGGATTTGCTCTTTTTTCTTCCCTTTACACCCCCTATACATACTAACTGAGGGAACTAAGTATTTGCTGCGATTTACTGCATCTTGGCCTTAAGGGAGCAGACATACACCATCATATCAAATACACCAGATCCATCAGGACACACAGGGATTACACCCATGACCTCCAAAGACATACCTATATGCTTATACGTTACAGCCGTGAGTTAAGGGGACACCTTATACACTAGTGTGTCGCACTAAAAAAAATAAGTCACTCTGCACTTTATTTAAATATTTTTTGCACAGAAGAAGTCACCTATTTTGCACATTGTGTTACATTACACATCGAAAAGAAGAAAATTTTTTTTTTTAGATCAGTGCTTTGAGGAACTCGCACTTGGTCTATCCTTGTAACAAGATTGTTTAATTACTTGCACATTTGCACACTGTCATGTTGTTTGCTTCTAGCACTTTACGATTGTCCATTATGTAGCACATAGTCACCTTGTTAGCTTACTATGTATGGACTTTAGTATACTATTATGCTATTATGTTTATTTAGTTTTTGATTAGTGATTTTTTATTACAGTGCAGCACTATTCACTGTTTATTTATATCTTTGAGGTTTCGGTTTAACCCTTCAGTGCTTGCAGCAGTTTAGTATTTATCTATTTAGTAGCGCGGGAATATTCACCCTATATTCATGAACTGTAGGATGTGTTTTAACCACTTTCTTACTGGGCACTTTAACCCCTTTCCAGCCCAGGCCAATTTTCAGCTTTCTTTTCCATTCGTTTTAATTGGAATTTTAGCAATTACAGAAAATAGTAACTGATAATACTGAGAGTTACATAATGTTGCCAAATACACAATTTTCAGCTTTCAGCGCTGTCACACTTTGCATGACAATTGCCGGGTCATACAACACTGTACCCAAATGAAATTTTTATCATTTTTTTCACACAAATAGAGCTTTGGGCACATTTACATGTAAGCGCATTAACTGTGAAATGTATTTTAAAGGGAATTTTAATAAAACTGTGTTGCACGATCACTCTGTCATTTTCTTTTCTGGGGTTTGATGTTCATCCATTGATGGGAGAACTTGCTATTGGAGGAGGACACGCTGATTGTTTAACCACTTGCCGACCAGCTGCCGTCGTTATACTGTGGCAGGTCGGCAAGATCCGGTGAACCGTCGTATCTGTACGTCGGTCCCTTTTATGCGGGATAGAAGACACACGCGCCGCCACATCGCGGGGGTGCCGATGCTCGTGACTGGTGGTCGCGATGGCCGTCGGCTGTGAGCGAACGTGGGCACGAGAGGCAGAACAGGGATGTGTGTGTGTAAACAAACACACACACACACACACACACACACACACACACACACACACACACACACACACATCCCTGTTCTGTGTGGAGAGACAGATTGTGAGTTCCTAATAGCTAGGGACCACAATCTGTCATTTCCTCTAGTCAGTCCCCTCCCCCCACAGTTGGAACACAATTAACCCTTGATCGCCCCCTAGTGTTAACCCCTTCCCTGCCAGTGACATTTTTACAGTCATCAGTGCATTTTTATAGCACTGATCGCTAGAGCTGCACGATTCTGGGAAAAATGAGAATCACGATTCTTTTGCTTAGAATGAAGATCACGATTCTCTCACGATTCTTCAAAAATAATTTATTTGAAAAATTTACAACCTCTGAACATTAGGTTATCAAACCAAACGGCAATAAAATAAGCCATATAGAAAAGGGAGATCATCACCATGACACTGGATAACACATGAATGTAGTGGCCACATCCCTGGATTGTATAGAACAAAGGACTGTTCCCTCCCCCTTGGATGGGACTTTTAAGGCCAGAAACACTGAAGTGCGTTACAAAATTAATTTATTATTACATAAAGATAGATCACACATATACAATTATCAATAGTTAAAAAGCATAATCTGTGTAGCTATGTTTGTCACGTGACGTGACACATGTGTATACCACCACATCTAGTGGTTTATATGCCTTTACCAATAACCATTGATCATTGTTGTGTGATCTATCTTTTTATGTAAAATAAATGAATTTTTTAACGCACTTCAGTGTTTGTGGCCTTAAAAGTCCCATCCATGGGGGATTCGGGAACAGTCCTATGTTCTAAAATAAGCCATAATATTCTGGCTTCAATCAAACAAATTTTAAAGAAATAACAATGTATGTAATGAAAAACAATTACATTCAAAAAACATTCAGGTAACGGATCATCTTCAGTGTCAGACTGTCAGTGTTGCCTAAGAACAGATAAGAGTGTAAATCCAAGGACAAGCTTTCGGATTGTTGTTACTGTGAGCCTGAGCCTGAGGCTGAGGCTGGAACTGGTGCCCCTTCACTTTGTGCTGCTTTGAAAAAGCTACCCAAGGTGAATTTACTAACTGGCCACATCCCTGGATTGTCTTGTATAGAACAAAGGACTGTTCCTTCCCCCTTGGATGGGACTTTTATTTAAGGCCATAAACACTGAAGTGCGTTAGAAAATGTAATTATTTTTACATAAAGATAGATCACACATACAATGATCAATGGTTAAAAAGCATAATTTGTTTAGCTTTGTTTGTCACGTGACATGACACATGTAAAGTTGTAAACCACATCTGGTTTATGCCTTTAACCAATAACCTTAACCATTGATCATTGTTGTTGTGTGATCTATCTTTTTCTCTGCCTCACTCATGTAGAATAATAACCAAGTAGAATATTGGTTTAGTTTGTTTCTAACTTCTCGACTGTACACTTCTGCTGTTCTGATGCAGTTATCTAACATAAGTACATACATACGTCATCTGTGTCCTTGAAAATATAATTGTCTGAAGTTGAACTTCAATTAGGAAATCCAACAAGAACAACGAGCCCAGCTGGGCTAAAGAGTCCTGTGTGACTGTGGCTGGGTTCACACTAGTGCGACACGACATCCGTCCTACTTTGGATCCGACTTTGCCCTGCGACATGAAGCCGACATATGTCCGACTTTCAATGAACGGGGATCCGACTTGGATCCCCGCCAATATCAGGCACTGTGTTTGGTATGAATCTTGAGGGGGAACTCCAGGCCAAATTTTAAATAAAAAAAAACCGGCGTGGGTTCCCCTACAGAGGCATACCAGGCCCTTGGGTCTGGTCTGGATTTGAACGGGCGCCCCTACGCCGAAAAAACGGCGTGGGGGTCCCCCCAAAATCCAAACCAGACCCTTATCCGAGCACACAACCTGGCCGGCCGCAGGGGAAGAGGGGGGGAGGAGAGAGCGGCCCGCCCTCCCTCCTGAACCGTACCAGGCCGCATGCCCTCAATATGGGGGGTTTGGTGCTCTGGGGCAGGGGGGCGACCTGCGGCCCCCCCATCCCAGAGCACCCTGCCCCCATGTTGATGAGGACAGGGCCTCTTCCCGACAACCCTGGCCGTTGGTTGTCGGGGTCTGCGGGCGGGGGGCTTATCTGAATCCGGGAGCCCCCTTTAATAAGGGAGCCCCCGGATCCCGGCCCCCCCACCCTATGTGAATGAGTATAGGGTACATCGTACCCCTACCCATTCACCTGGTGGAAAAAAATTGCAATAAAAAAACACTACACAGGTTTTTAAAGTAATTTATTACACAGCTCCGGGGGTCTTCTTCCGACTCCGGCGCTCTTCTTCCGACTTCGGGGGTCTCCGGTGTCGTCTCCGCGCTCTCCGGTTCTTTCTTCCGCCGGGCCTCCGCTAACTTATTTTTAGCTCTCTTGCTAACGGAGGCCCGGTCTTCCCGTTGTCTCGTCCGGCTCTCCGTTGTCCTTCTGCCGGCCCCTCCACTAACTTCTTGGTAGCTCTTTCGCTAGTGGAGGGGTCGGTCTTCCCGTTGTCGCCGTCGGCTTCTTCTTCCCTCTTCTCCTTCTCGATGTTGACGTGTCGCTTCCTCCCGCTGTAATACTGACTCTCCGCTCCGCATTAATATAGGCTTCTCATGACGTCACAGTCACATGTTCCGGGGCATGTGACTGTGACGTCATGGGAACATGTGACTGTGACGTCATGAGAAGCCTAAAAATAAGACCGGGCCTCCGTTAGCAAGAGAGCTAAAAATAAGTTAGCGGAGGCCCGGCGGAAGAAAGAACCGGAGAGCGCGGAGACGACACCGGAGACCCCCGAAGTCGGAAAAGACCCCCGGAAGTCGGAAGAAGAGCGCCGGAGCTGTGTAATAAATTACTTTAAAAACCTGTGTAGTGTTTTTTTATTGCAATTTTTTTCCACCAGGTGAATGGGTAGGGGTACGATGTGCCCCATACTCATTCACATAGGGTGGGGGGGCCGGGATCCGGGGGCCCCCTTATTGAAGGGGGCTCCCAGATTCCGATAAGCCCCCCGCCTGCAGACCCCGACAACCAACGGCCAGGGTTGTCGGGAAGAGGCCCTGTCCTCATCAACATGGGGGCAGGGTGCTCTGGGGTGGGGGGGCCGCAGGTCGCCCCCCTGCCCCAGAGCACCAAACCCCCCATGTTGAGGGCATGCGGCCTGGTACGGTTCAGGAGGGAGGGGGGGGCCGCTCTCTCATCCGCCCTTCTTCCCCTGCGGCCTGCCAGGTTGTGTGCTCGGATAAGGGTCTGGTTTGGATTTTGGGGGGACCCCCCACGCCGTTTTTTCGGCGTAGGGGTGCCCGTTCAGATCCAGACCAGACCCAAGGGCCTGGTATGCTCCTGGAGGGGGAACCCACGCCGGTTTTTTATTTAAAATTTGGCCTGGAGTTCCCCCTCAAGAGCAGCACAGCACAAGACTGCGGTCCGACTTTGATCCGACTTCAATGATAGTCAATGGGCTGAAGTCGGATCAAAGTCGGACCAAAGTAGTACAGGGAGCATTCTCAAAGTCGGACCGACATGTGTCGGACCAGTTAGGACGGCTCCCATAGGGAAACATTGATTTTCACACGTCATGCGACATGAGCTCCCAATGTCGGAGCGTTTGTCGCCCCAGTGTGAACCAGGCCTCAGTGTATATTCTCCAGGTGCTGCTGCAGCTCTTGTTCTCTTAATAATATTCAACTGGGTGTGGTTGACTGGACATGTGACTGTGTACCTATAGAGAAAACAAAATGAGAGCGCACAGTCTGTCATCCGCCTTTAGTTTAAAACCACTTGCAGCTAATGCACTGACATTTAAAAGGCAATGAATCAAACAGTGTGTTTTTTTTTGCTTGGCAATGTTGCGCCCCTTCAGGCTAGTCACTGAGGCCGGGAACAGTGGAACAGCCCAGGCACCAGGCTCCATTTTCTACTCTGCGACCTGGGGTTTGTCAAGCCCCGATACTTATAATATATAAATCCCTCTCTCCCTCCCTCTTGCATTGGGAATGTATGGGAGGACTGAGAAGAATAAAAGCCATAGATGAGCAAATCTCTGACTTTATCCAGCAATGCCATGCTGGGACTTATAGTTCCAATGACTAGAAATGCCTGTCCAACACTGTGGTCTCCTAATGGAGAAGGCAAGTGTTATAAAAGTAAATGGGAATGTATGGGAGGAAGAATAAAGCCCCGTACACACGATCGGTTTGACTGATGAAAACCGTCCGATGGATGGTTTTCATCAGACCAACCGATCGTGTATGGTAACCATCGGTCTTTTTTCCATCGGTTGTAAAAAATAGAACTTGTTTTAAAATTTTCCGATGGATAAAAAACCGATGGGAATTTCCGATCGTCTATGGGCAAGTCCATCGGTTAAAAAACCCACGCATGCTCAGAATCAAGTCGACGCATGCTCAAAAGCATTAAACTTCATTTTTCTCGGCTCATCGGAGTGTTTTACGTCACCGCGTTTGGAACGGTCGGTTTTTTGACTGATGGTGTGTGGCCAAGACTGATGAAAAACAGTTTCATCGGATTACCGATGGACAAATCCATCGGACGAAAATCCATAGGTTATCCGATCGTGTGTACGGGGCTTAAGAGTCATAGAGGAGCAGATCTCTGACTTCTGCAGAGGCCAGACAGGGCATTGCTGGATAAACCATGCTAGGACCACAGACTAGAAATACCTGGCTGGTCTCCTAATGGTGATCCCTGCCTGCAATACAAGTAAATGGGAATGTAGGGAGGAAGAATAAAAGCAACAGAGCAGACCTGACTTATCCAGCATTGCCCTGTCTGGCCCCTGTAGAAGTCATGCTGAGACTTGTAGTTCCACAGACATCAATCTTCTGCCACATGTATCTCCTCTTAAAAAAAGAAAAATATCAAAGTTAAACTCAACAAGAAAACAACAAATATATATATATATATATATATATATATATACTGTGAGGGGGTTAGCTCGGCAGCGGGTGTGTGTGACCCCCGAGATGGGCTCCCCACACAAAAACAGGCCCAGCAAACGGAGGTTGTGGTTTTCAAAATCAAAAAGGTGCGGTTTATTTTCTATTTACAGTGACAAAACACAGCAAAGCAAAAGAAACATAAACAAAATAAATCCTGGTCAACTTGACCTCTGACTAAACATACAGGTTTCCTAACTAACAACTGGGATCAGCCTAGTGCTGTCCTAGTCCCTAAGTCCCTGGTTTTAAATGTCCAAGCAAATAGCCACACAGGCTTTGTCTCACCGCACAGGGGTTCACTCTCCCTAGACAGTCCACACAGGTCTGGTTCCAGGCATGAGCTAACATCTAATGAAGCTGGGAGTTCTTATAGAGGCCTAAATGAGCTGACAAGCTTCAGCTGGTCTCATCAACTCCCTGTCTGCACGACGCCCAGCACTCTCCCTAGAGGTATGAGTCATCCATGAGCCTACTAGCCTCAGCTGGGCTTATACAACTCTCCACCTAGTTGTATAAGTCGGCGTAAAGCCTGAATCTGGGCGAAATATATCTACCCCACTGGATGCAACCAGGTGACTTTACCTTCCTGCTGTCACATACCCCCCCTCTTGTTTTAACCTCGGGGTTGGAACACCAGCAATCAGGCATTCATGTACTCGAGACAAAGCATCCACATTCCCCATTTGAACGCCAGGGCGATGCTTTACTGTGAAGTTGAATTCCTGGAGGGCCAGGAACCACCTATTCACTCTTCTATTTGTTTCCTTGTTTTGAGCCATCCACTTTAACGGAGCGTGATCCGTAACCATGTCAAAGTGCCTACCTAGCAGGTAGTACCGAAGGGAATCTAGAGCCCACTTCACCGCTAAACACTCCTTTTCAACGGTGGCGTAATTTACCTCATGGGACTTCAACTTCCTGCTGAGGTAAATGACTGGGTGCTCTTCCCCGTTCCAGACCTGGGACAATACTGCTCCTAACCCCACATCTGACGCATCACTTTGTACGACAAAGTCTTTAGAGAAGTCGGGTGAGTACAACACTGGCTGGCTACATAAGGCTTGTTTCAAGAATTGGAATGCTGCCTCAGCCTCGGGGGTCCATTTAATCATGACCGACCCTTTCCCCTTCGTCAGGTTGGTTAGGGGCACAGCCTTAGAAGCAAAGTGGGGAATGAATCGCCGATAATACCCAGCGATTCCCAGAAAGGCTCGTACCTGCTTCTTGCTGTTGGGACGTGGCCAACTCTGGATGGCCTCGACTTTGTTGAGTTGGGGTTTTATTACTCCCCTCCCAATGGTGTACCCAAGATATTTGGCCTCCTCCTGCCCAATGGTACACTTCTTGGGGTTAGCCGTAAACCCCGCTTCCCGAACAGAGTCCAGGACTGCTTGCACTTTTGGCAGATGTGAGGCCCAATCTGTGCTATGGACAATTATGTCATCCAGGTAAGCCGCAGCATACTTCCGATGGGGCCTCAGCATCTGGTCCATTTTCCGCTGGAATGTGGCCGGCGCATTCTGTAACCCGAACGGCATTCTTTTGTATTGGAACGCCCCGTCTGGGGTTACAAATGCGGTTTTCTCTTTGGCCGACTTGGCCAGGGGGATTTGCCAATACCCTTTTGTGAGGTCAAGAGTCGTCATGTATCGGGCTGTTCCCAGCCGGTCGATCAACTCATCTATACGTGGCATGGGGTAGGTGTCAAATTTTGTAACTTTGTTCAACTGACGAAAATCGTTACAAAATCGCCAGCTCCCATCCGGTTTAGGCACCAACACAATGGGACTAGACCAATCACTTTGGGACTCCTCTATCACCCCTAAGTTCAGCATTTTCTGTACTTCCTCCCGTATTGCCTCCCGTCGGGCCTCTGGGATCCGATAGGGTTTTAACTTCACCCTTTCACCGGGCGGGGTAATGATGTCATGCTCTACCCCAGATGTTTGTCCCGGCAGCTCAGAGAATACCTCCTTGTTGCGAAGCACAAACTCCTTAACCTCCTGTTGTTGGGGTTGTGACAAGGTGGCTGCTATTCCAACCTCAGGAATCACGCAACCAGTTTGAGCTGGTGACCAAGTGTCTGCGACTAGGGACTCTCTATCCCTCCAGGCTTTCAACAGATTAACGTGATAGATCTGTTCGGGCTTTCGCTTCCTGGTTGTCTGACCTTGTAATTCACTTCGCTCACTTTTTCCATTATCTCGTAGGGGCCTTGCCATTTGGCAAGGAATTTACTTTCAACCGTAGGGACAAGTACCAGTATCCTATCCCCCGGGGAAAAGGTACAGGTCTTGGCTCCACGGTTGTACACTCTCTGCTGTGCTAACTGCGCTTGGGCCAAATGTTCCTTCACGATGGGCATTACCTGTGCAATTCGGTCTTGCATCAGGGCGACATGCTCAATCACACTCCTGTGGGGAGAACTCTCACTTTCCCAAGTTTCCTTGGCAATATCCAACAGCCCTCTTGGGTGTCTCCCATACAGTAACTCAAAGGGGGAGAATCCCTTAGAGGATTGGGGCACCTCCCTAATAGCAAACATCAGATAAGGAAGTAGACAGTCCCAATCCTTTCCATCTCTATCCACCACTTTCTTCAACATTTGTTTTAGGGTTTTGTTGAACCTTTCAACCAGCCCATCGGTTTGGGGGTGATACACAGATGTACGTAATTGTGTCACTTTGAACAATTTACACAGCTCCTTCATAACCCGGGACATAAAGGGTGTACCTTGGTCCGTAAGCAGTTCTTTACAAATACCCACCCGGCTAAACACAAGAGATAGCTCTTTGGCTATGGTTTTGGCCGAGGTATTTCGGAGAGGGATCGCTTCTGGATAACGGGTGGCATAGTCCATTATAACTAATATGTACTGGTGCCCCCTAGCGGACTTGATTATAGGACCTACCAAATCCATGGCGATCCTCTCAAACGGGACCTCAATGATGGGTAGAGGGACCAGCGGGCTACGGAAATGTGGCATCGGGGCCGACCTCTGACACACAGGGCAGGAGGAACAATAATTTTCTATGTCCTTCATCACCCCCGGCCAATAGAATCTCTGTAATACCCTCTCTCGGGTTTTCTCTGTCCCCAGATGACCTCCAAGAATGTGCCCATGGGCCAACTCCAACACCAACTTCCTGTAAGGTTTGGGCACCACAAGCTGCTCAACGGTTTCTTCTGCCCTTTTTGCCACCCGATACAGTAGGTCCTTCTCTACGCTGAAGTATGGGTAAGTGCAGGTATTATCTGGGTTCACTAACTCGCCATCTATTTCCACTACGTTTTCCCGTGCCTTTATTAGGGCGGGGTCTTTTAACTGTTCTGTGGCAAAATTTTCCCTGTGAACCTCCAGATCAGAAAACTCCACAGACGGTAGGTTTTCGTCTGAGGAGGTGGGCTCCTCTCCAGTTTCTTGAGTCTCCCCTGCCAATACTGATAAGGGAAATTCCGGAGAGTCCTCACCACTCTCAGGGGAGTTCTGGCTATCACATTCCTGGTACATAGGGGCACCAGTGGGGGGCTCTGGATCATCCCACAGTTCCCAGAACTTCGGAAAATCCCTTCCCACAATGGCGTCATGCGGTAACTGAGATACTAAGCCCACTGGATGAGAGAGGGTACCTTTGGGGGTCTCGAAACCCACTGTAGTCACTGGATACTCTCGGGTGTCCCCATGCACACAAATAACAGCTACCTTGCTATTCCCAGAGACCTCTGTTTTAACTAACTCAGCCTTTATCAGGGTCACAAGGCTACCTGAATCCAGCAATACCACAACATTTCTACCATTAACACACATTTTGCATAAATGTTTCTCAGTTCCTCGAATGGCAGTGCATGCGACTGTCGCACACAGCGACTGACGTCTGCCCGTCAGAAAGTCACACTGCATGGGTTCCTCCACAACCGGGCAATTGGCTGCAATATGTCCCGCTTGCCGGCAGCGGTAGCAAACGATCCTTCTTGCGGCCTCTTGAGCCGCTGATTTCCCAGGCTGTTCTCGCCAAACTTGGGGTAGAGCTCCCACCCTCTCACTCTCTCCACCCTCACCCCTTGGAATCCTCTTATCCGCCCCTGGGGATGGTCTGGTCTTAGGGTGGAAAGTCCGAGTGTCTCTGGAAGAGGCCGTCAGGTTCTCTGTAGCCAAGTATTTCTCCACACGATCCACAAGACCATCGGCCGTCTCTGGGTCTCCATGGCTTACCCACTTTTGGATGGCAGTAGGAAGAGCTCTCAAAAACCGATCCATTACAACACGTTCCACAATCTTTGGTGCGGACAAAGTCTCTGGCTGTAGCCACTTTCTGCTCAGGTGAATGAGATCATACATTTGAGACCTGGGGGGTTTTCCAAGCTGGAAAGTCCAGTTATGCACACGCTGAGCCCGGACAGCCTGGGTGACACCCAGCCTTGCCAATATTTCAGCTTTTAGCATCACATAGTCTTTTGCTTGGTTAGGCTCTAGGTCATAGTAAGCTTTCTGCGATTCACCAGTTAACAGAGGAGCCACCAGTCCAGCCCACTGCTCCTCAGGCCACTTTTCTCTTTCAGCGGTCCTTTCAAATGTGGTCAAAAATACCTCTGGATCATCCTCTCCAGTCATTTTTGTCAATAAACGACTCACCCCAAAGGACGCGGTATTAGTGGGACGGCTTTCCTCACTGGTCTGCGGACGCTGCTGCATTGCTGCTTCCATCTGTTGTTGTAGTCTCTGCTCTTGCTTCTGCAACAGGTCTATGAAGCGGGCCTCAGATTGCTGCTGGGCTTGTTGCTGAGCCTCCAGACTCTGTTGCAAAGTTGCGTTTGTCTGCTGCTGGGCTGCAAGGCTCTGTTGATGAGCTTGCTGCTGGGCTGCAAAGTTCTGTTGTTGAGCTGCAAGGCTCTTTTGCAAACCTGCATTTGTCTGCTGTTGATTGGCATTTGCTAGAGCCAGCTGCTTCAGTATCTCCTCCATGCTGGCTTAAAAAAAAGCTGCCACTGGTTCTCCACCAACTGTGAGGGGGTTAGCTCGGCAGCGGGTGTGTGTGACCCCCGAGATGGGCTCCCCACACAAAAACAGGCCCAGCAAACGGAGGTTGTGGTTTTCAAAATCAAAAAGGTGCGGTTTATTTTCTATTTACAGTGACAAAACACAGCAAAGCAAAAGAAACATAAACAAAATAAATCCTGGTCAACTTGACCTCTGACTAAACATACAGGTTTCCTAACTAACAACTGGGATCAGCCTAGTGCTGTCCTAGTCCCTAAGTCCCTGGTTTTAAATGTCCAAGCAAATAGCCACACAGGCTTTGTCTCACCGCACAGGGGTTCACTCTCCCTAGACAGTCCACACAGGTCTGGTTCCAGGCATGAGCTAACATCTAATGAAGCTGGGAGTTCTTATAGAGGCCTAAATGAGCTGACAAGCTTCAGCTGGTCTCATCAACTCCCTGTCTGCACGACGCCCAGCACTCTCCCTAGAGGTATGAGTCATCCATGAGCCTACTAGCCTCAGCTGGGCTTATACAACTCTCCACCTAGTTGTATAAGTCGGCGTAAAGCCTGAATCTGGGCGAAATATATCTACCCCCCTGGATGCAACCAGGTGACTTTACCTTCCTGCTGTCACAATATATATATATATATATATATATATAATTCTTTGTTGAGTTTTACTTTGATACACTGCACATGGTGACATGGAGGAATAATACAGGACACATTTATTCATTGCCAGATCAATACATCGTTTTATTATTGATACTAAAAATGGGTTTTATCATTTACCTGGAAAATCATATAAGGCCGCGGCGCTAAGGAGACAATGTTTTCATGTTTCAGCTCCTGGAAGCTCCTGTAATGAAAGCACCAAAATGTCAAATCAAATATTTCACCATCTAACTGCCATGCTGTTACTCATCACACCACAAACCACCACAAACCATTCGGTTTACCTGGCTTCAGGACTTTCTTGCTTAAGGCTCTGAGATTTGGCCAGGTAATGATTGCAACCGAACCAGCCACTGCCAGCCAGGTCGGTCGGAGCCTTGGTCCTGCTTCTGTGGATGGAACACAAGTGCGTAGTCACTGCAGTGTTTCCCGGCTCTCTCCTACAAAACGTGGTGCCGCCCATGCCCAGGCATCACCGCGGCGCATCACACTCTCTGCTCACCACACTCTCTGGCTCTGCTCTGCTTGACGTCAGTGCGCCCTACGTCAGTTCCTGCATTGGCACCATTTGCGTGCGTTCCACCCTGGTTCCGACGTCTTTTCCTTAATACTAAAAATCGCGGTAATCCAGGATCGAGATCGCGCGCGGGGGGGGGGGGGGGTGAATCGAGATCGCGATTCTCATACGATTAATCGTGCAGCTCTACTGATCGCTGTATAAATGCGAATGGTCCCAAAATAGTGTCCGCTATAAATTCGCAGTCCCGATAAAAATCGCAGACCGTCGCCATTACTAGTAAAAAAATGCCCTACCCATTAACATGAATGGGCAGAGCTTCCAAAGTGGCTGAAAAGCGTTTCGGAAGCGCCGCAATACGGGAGTGTTTGACCCCTTCGGCCACTAGCGGGGGTTAAAACCGCCCGGCTAGCAGCTGAAAAAAGGCCGCTTAAACAGCACTAAAGTGCCGCTAAAATGAGAGGCGCTTTAGCGCTAACGCATGGGCAGCCCCAGTGTGAAAGAAGCTTAAGGAAGGAGTGAAGTTGGCTTCGGCCCTGTAGGCCAAAATAAAAAAGGCTTGACTGGCATTAGGGCTCTGAACAATGCATTCATAGCATCACTAGCGGAGCACTGTTTGTGTATTATCTAGGATCACCCACATAGAAGCTGTGGGATGAATTGTATCAAGGGCTTCAATATTGGACTTTATTGCTGAATATAAAGGACTTGCGTTTTTTCTACAAGTCTGATGTTGATTCAATACCAATGTTTGGGTTACACATTTTTCACTTTATAAGAAATTTAAGTAGTATATGTCTATTTAAGGATACTAATTAATGTCAAAATGTTAAATATATGTTTTTTTAAACATTTGAAGTACAGGCACTCAGAATTTCATGTAGGCCTTGTGTATGTGTGCTTTTGGGTATCCAGCATAAATTGCGAGCATATGTCTGTGGCTGGGAGAGAGACCCGAAGTCTACACCTGGCTAGAATAATGAATGGCTGTATGTGGGGTATACGCTGTGCCTAGGTAAATGCCTAAAAAATTGGGATGAACACACTGCTATATACCCTTTCTAGCTAAATTTGCAAAAAACAGGGATTTATAGTTCACACATATTGCACTACATGTCTAAGCTGGCCAACTGCGTCAAAGTAATTCCTCAATGAACAGCCAGTCCCTACTCAGCAAAATGCAAATGCTCCAGTGGACATAGTGCCAATATGGGTCAGATAGACACAAGTTGTAGGAGAGCTACAAGGTTCAGGTCTGGCCACTGACCTACATTGCAATAGAAGTAGAATATACCTGTGCTTAAATCCCAAAAGCTTCTACATGTATCTAATCCGTCAGGTGCTAAAGGGGTGTGGCCACATGTTAATGCTAAAAATTCTGGATGAACCCTCTGCACGCTGCTATATACTCTTTCTAGAAAACGTTGCAAAAGAACAGGATTTTTAGTTCACATATATTGCAATTAAGGTTGCTACCTCATCCTTTTTAGGCTCGGTTCACACTGCCGCTATGCGGGAACCCTGGGAATCCACTGCGGGTTCCCGCATCGCATGTCTCACGGTCGGCAGTTCACACTGCCCTATGCGAACTGCTGGGAGTGTCAATTAAAAGTTAATGACACCCCCATATTAGTTCGCATTTCGCAGTGCGATCTGCAAATTCAGATCTGCTGTGGACCAAAAAAAAGGGTCCTGTGCGAGTTTGGCCGGAATACTATCTGTATGGCTGAAATCGCATTGCACAATGATCGCATGTGATTTGCACTACAGTGCGGTGCAAATCACATCGGATCTCGGACATTGCACCAGTGGGAACCGGCTCTTAGCCCAGGTTCACACTGGGCTGCGGGAGTGAAGCCGTGCGAGTTCAGCTGAACTCGCACAATTTCACTCCTGCCTGTCAGTGCCGATTTCGGCCGCGATTACAGGGACATCTGTACAGATGTCAATGTAAATCGCGGCCCGAAATCGCAAAAAGTAGTACAGAAACTACTTTTTGAAATCGGTGCAGCGCCACAGATGCGGCGTCGCACCGATTAGGACGGTTCCATTGCCTGCAATTTGCGGCAAATACCGGCGTTTTGACATGCGATTTGGCATGCCAAATCGCATGTCAAAACGCACCAGTGTGAACCAGGGCTTAAACCCGAACACACATTAATTACACAAGTTCTGTGGCTGATTAAGGTGGTAATTAACCACTTCAGCCCCCGAAGGATTTGCCCCCTTCCTGACCAGGCAATTTTTCGCGATACGGCACTGCGTCGCTTTAACTGACAATTGCACGGTAGTGCGACGTGGTACCCAAACTAAATTTACATCCTTTTTTTCCCCACAATTTCCCACAATGGTCATATTTGATCACCTCTGCACCTTGATTTATTGCGCTATAAACAAAAAAAGAGCGACAATTTTGAAAAAAAAAGTTTTTTTAGTTTCTGCTATAATAATTTTTTTTTAAATCCTTCATCAGTTTAGGCCAATATATATTCTTCTACATATTTTTGGTAAACAAAAAATCGCAATAAGCATATATTGATTGGTTTGCGCAAAAGTTATAGCGTCTACAAAATAGGGGATAGATTTATGGCATTTTTATTATTATTATTATTTTTTTACTAGTAATGGCAACGAGCAGCGATTTTTATTGGGACTGCAACATTGCGGCGGACAGATCGGACACTTTTGACACTTTTTTTGGACCATTGACATTTATACAGCGATCAGTGCTAAAAAATAGCCACTGATTACTGTATAAATGTCACTGGCAGGAAAGAGGTTAACACTAGGGAGCGATTAAGGGATTAAATGTGTTCCCTCAGTTTGTGTTCTAACTGTGGGGCGATGGGAGTGACTAGAGGAGGAGACATATTACTGTTCCTAACTAATAGGAACACACAATCTGTCTCTCCTCTCCTGACACACAGATCCCCATTCTGTCTCTCATGCCAGCGATCATAGCAACCACCGGCCACACGCATCGGGTCCCCCGCCGTTCAGCGGGCACGCGTGCGAGCGCCTACTAAGGCTCCTAAAGGAGCCGACATACCTGTACGTCGATTTGCGCAGGGCTGCCGACATATATGTACATGTGCCAGTCGGGAAGTGGTTAAACTCACTTTATGCCTTATCTGCAAGTGGAAGTAAACCCTCCTGTCGTTTTCAGCCAAGGAAGCTGCCATCTTGACCTCCTGTTTAATCTACAACTGCCATGATGCTGCACATGTGATCAGTTAGGACACCAGCCATTGGATAGTTTGACAATTTGGTTGAGAGCACAACCAATGTGAGTGTCCCATTTCCGGCATGTGCATGTGGAAATGTAACTGTTTTTTGAAACTGTTAAATGGATGAGTTTACTTCCGATTTAAAAAGGTTGTAAACTCTTTTAGAGAAAAAGAAAAAACCTGCAAGACAAAGGCATAATGACGCATCGCATACTAGCTCATTATAAAATTAGAACGAAGCTCTCTCAGCAGCGCCCGCACACCACTAAGACGGCTGACATTTTTCCCAAAGTTTATTTTGGGTTTGCGGGCTCCGGCGCTGTGATTGGCCGAAGCCGTGATGACGTCACTCCCGCACACGTGGCCGTTCCTTCAGAGCGCATACGCCAGTGATGTCATTGGCTGCATGTAAATGTAAATATCTCCTAAACGGTACATGTTTAGGAGATATTTACACTACCTATAGGTAAGCCTTATTATAGGTTTACCTATAGGTAAATGTCAGCCCCGGAAGGATTTACCCCCTTATTGACCAGGCCATTTTTTGCGATACGGCACTGCGTCACTTTAACTGAAAATTGCGCGGTCATGCAAAGTTGTACCCAAACAAAATGTATGTCCTTTTTTCCCCCACAAATAGAGCTGTCTTTTAGTGGTATTTGATCACCTCTGCGGGTTTTATTTTTTGCGCTATAAACAAAAAAAGACTGACAATTTTGAAAAAAAATATACCGTATATATTTTTTAATTTCTGCTATAATACATATCCCCCAAAAATATATAAAAAAATATATTTATTCATCAGTTTAGGCCAATATGTATTCTGCTACATATTTTTGGTAAACAAAAAATCGCAATAAGTGTATATTGATTGCTTTGTGCAAAAGGTATTGCGTCTACAAAATAGGGGAAAGAATTAGGGACTTCTTATTTTTTTTACTGGTAATGGCAACGATCTGCAATTTTTAGAGGGACTGCGACATTGCGGCGGACAAATCTGACCCTAAGCCCTGGTTCACACTGGTGCGATTTGACATATCAAATCGCATGTCAAATCGGCGAAATTGGCCGCAAATTGCGGCCAATAGCACCATCCTAATCGGTGCGACGCATCTGCGGCGCTGCACCGATTACAAAAAGTCGTTTCTGTACTACTTTTTGCGATTTCAGCCGCGATTTACATTGACATCTGTTTCAGATGTCTTTGAAATCGCGGCCGAAATCGGGACTGCCAGTGGGAGTGAAATCGTGCGAGTTCAGCTGAACTCGCAGGCTTCACTCCCGCAGCCCCAGTGTGACCGTGGGCTAAGTGACACTTTTTGGTGATCAGTGACACCTACAGTGATCACTGTATAAATTGCACTGGCAGGGAAGGGGTTAACACTAGCGGTGATCAAAGGGATAAGTGTTCCCTAGGGAGGTACTGTCAGGGGGACGGTGTTCCTGATCATTAGGAACAGCTGATCTCTCTCTCTCCTCCCCTGTCAGAACGGGGATCCGCCTTGTTTACATAGGCAGATCCCATCCTGCCTCTCTTTCCCGCGATTGCGGGTGGCGCAGTGGACATATAGTCCGCCGGACCCACGGCGCGTGCCTGCAGTACCACATGCACAGACCGACGTGCAGGTACGTCGGTTTGCATAGCCGAGCCGCCTTGCCTCTGTCAGAATGTTTATACTGAAATATTAAAATAATATTGTATTTATGAAATTATGCAAATCTTTGTTTTTGGAGATTTTAACTTTTTCCACAATTACAACCATGTAATTTTTAAGTCCGTTTATCCGTGCTATTTTGAAGACAAGTGACAATAATGATATACTTAAAATTATATATTTTATTAACTAAAAATATAATGTAAAATAATATCAGGTATATTTTGTGACAATACAAAAAAAAAAAATGGATATACTTTTAAATATCAAATATATATGGGAATACAAATGATAATCACATTTCTACTCAAGCTCTTATTACAAAATACCATATTTCAATACTTGAATGATAACTTGGTAAATTTAAACTTGGTAACTGTTTAGTGATTAGCTTTCCGTGGCTTCACGGACTTATAAAAACAAACTGGTGTTTACTTTAGCACTGTGATTCCTTCTCAAAACAATCTTTAAACTAAAACCACTTTTTCATAATATGGACCATTTGGTTAATTATATACAAACTTGGTCATTTTAACCAAGATTCAGTTTTAAATTTAGAATGAATCAATGGTTCAACGCAGTGGCGGCTGGTGCTCAAAATCTTTGGGGGGGCGCAAACAAACTGAAAAAAAAAAACCATCAATTGCCGCCACTATGCCCATTAAACGCAGCCACTGTGCCCAAACGCCACCAGTTTGTCCCCTCAAATGCAGCCAGTTTGTCCCCAAATACAGCCAGTTTGTCCCCAAATACAGCCAGTTTGTTTCCATATACAGCCAGTTTGTTTCCATATACAGCCAGTTTGTTTCCATATACAGCCAGTTTGTCCCCATATACAGCCAGTTTGTCCCCATATACAGCCAGTTTGTTCCCATATACAGCCAGTGTGTCCCCATATACAGCCAGTTTGTTCCCATATACAGCCAGTTTGTTCCCATATACAGCCAGTTTGTCCCCCAAATACAGCCAGTGTGTCCCCCATATACAGCCAGTTTGTCCCCCATATACAGCCAGTTTGTCCCCCATATACAGCCAGTTTGTCCCCCATATACAGCCAGTTTGTCCCCATATACAGCCAGTTTGTCCCCCATATACAGCCAGTTTGTTCCCAAATGCAGCCAGTGTGTTCCCCATATACAGCCAGTTTGTCCCATATACAGCCAGTTTGTTCCCAAATGCAGCCTGTTCTCCCCCCCAGCCCTGCACTTACCTTCCTCGGGTCCGCGCCGTCCTCGATGTCTTCTCCCGCCCTCAATGTCGCTTCAGCCAATCAGGTTACCGGTAACCAGATCCGGTGAACCTGATTGGCTGAAACCCCCACAGTCTTCTCCAAGGAACGCACCCCCGTGCGTACCTTGGAGGAGTTTTTGGAAGCCGATTACAGCGTGAGAGCTGTATTCAGAAAGCCTATCAGAGCCGCTGGCTCTGATAGACACTTCCAAGTCACACCCACCGCTCTAATTCATATGGCCGGCACTCACCAGGGGGCCGGCCATCTGAATAGTGGGCAGCGCGGCAGCGGCGAAAATACACAGATTCATGCAATGCATGAATCTGTGTATCGTCTTTCAGTGGCGGTGCAGGAGCGAGAGGGGGCGGCGCTCCGGCGCCCTCTATGGACGCACCGCCACTGGTTCAACGCATAGAATAAAGAAATGTATTTGGACAGCCGCACTCCGAGAAATCTTTGTTGCCTTTAATAATACTATTAAAGGCAAGAAAAAGAGTGCGGCTGTCCAAATACGTTTCTTTATTCTTTGCTATACGCATTGCCAGCACCCGTGGCTTCTAGGGATGAGCTGAACACCCCCCTGGCTCGGTTCGCACCAGAACCTGCGAACGGACCGAAAGTTTGCGCAAACTTTAGAACCCCGTTAAAGTCTATGGGACTCAAACGTTCGGAATCAAAAGTGCTAATTTTAAAGGCTAATATGCAAGTTATTGTCCTAAAAAGGGTTTGGGGACCCGGGTCCTGCCCCAGGGGACATGTATTAATGCAAAAAAAGTTTTAAAAACGTCAGTTTTTTCGGGAGCAGTGATTTTAATGATGCTTAAAGTGAAAAAAAAGGGAAATATTCCTTTAAATATCGTACCTGGGGGGTGTCTAAAGTATGCCTGTGAAGTGGCACGTGTTCCCCGTGTTTAGAACTGTCCCTGCACAAAATTACATTTCTAAAGGAAAAAAAGTCATTTAAAACTGCTTGCGGCTTTAATGTAATGTGTGGTCCTGGCAATATGGATGAAAATCATTGAGAAAAATGGCATGGGTACCCCCCCCCCCCCAGCCCATTACCAGCCCCTTTGGGTCTTGTATGGATATTAAGGGGAACCCCGCACCCAAAATAAAAAAAGGCCCTATATACTCTGAACAGCAGTATACAGGCGATGCAAACAAGATAGGGACTGTAGGTTTGTTCTTAAGTAGAATCTGTTTGTAATTTGGAACAGGTACATTGTTTAAGTGTAGCTCCAGCCAAAAAATCTATTTTTAAGCTTTTTGGAAAACTTAGGGAAGGGTTATCACCCCTGTAATATTTGTTTTGCTGTCTGTGCACCTGTTCAGAACATTTGACCTCACTTTCTGTCCCAATGACAAATGTATTTTGAAAATTTGGGGTTTTTATTGAAACAAGGATTGGTGATAAAGCATCAGTAGAGAGGAGACACCTTTTTCCCATATTAACTCTTACAGGAGAGAATTTCCCTTCCTAGGGGTAGATTTCCTCTCACTTCCTGTTGTCTCCTTCTGTTTGCAAGTAGGAGTCATTTGTAAGTTGGATGTTTGAAAGTAGGGGCCTGCCGTATATACTCTGCAGAAATTTGGCCCTTAGGTGTTGGTGTTGACACAACACTGTAAGCCCTGACTATTACTCTTGGTGGGTGCTGGAACGCCCGGCTGTGAACTATTATATCAAGAATTGTAATTACATGCCATTGTTGAACAGTGGTAGAAAAATTGGGCCTTTGGTGGTGCTGGTGCCACAACACTGTAAGCCCTCACAGTTGCTCTTGGTGGGCGCAGGAATGGGCCCAGCTGTGAAATATTGGATCAAGAATTGTAATTACATGCCCCTGTTGAACAGGGGCAGAAAAATTGGGCATTTGGTGGTGGTGTTGCCACAACACTGTAAGCCCTCACAGTTACTCTTGGTGGGGCGCAGGAATGGGCCCTGCTGTGAAATATTAGATCAAGAATTGTAATTACGTGCCCCTGTTGAACAGGGGAATAAAAATTGGGCCTTAGGCACTGGTGCCACAACACTGCAGCCCCTCACAGATACTGTACTTGGAGCGCAGCAATTAGCCCTGCTGCAAAGTATTGCATCAAAAATTGTAATTACACGCCCCTGTTAAACATGGGCTGAAAAATTGGGCCTTAGGCACTGGTGCTGGTGCCACAGCACTGCAACCCCTCACAGATACTGTAGTTGGAGTGCAGCAATGAGCCCTGCTGCAAAGTATTGCATCAAAAATTGTAAATACACGCCCCTGTTAAACAGGGGCTGAAAAATTGGGCCTTAGCCACTGGTGGCGGTGCCCAGAACAAAAAATTTTCTTACAAGCTATCAGCATGATCATTGAGGAGGAAGAGGATAGCCACTCAGCATAACAGGATAGTCACTCGGCATCAGCATAGGCAGTCTTGAAGGGATCTGACATTTCCAAAAAAATTATTCGGTTACATCAGCATCAGGTGCTTGGTAGCTGGTGGTGATCGAAGACTGATTCATTTTTATGAAGGTCAGTCGATCGACCGAGTCGGTGGACAGGCGCACCCTGTGATCAGTTACAAAGCATACAGCAGCACTGAATGTGCGTTCCGAAAGAACGCTGGATGCAGGACAGGCCAGTAGCTCAATTGCATACTGTTCAAGCTCTGGCCAGTGATCCATCCTCAAGACCCAATAACCCAGAGGATTTTCGGTGGGAAAGGTGTCCAAGTCGCTGGCGATGGTTGCTGGAACCGATCATACCTTGGGGCTGCGAACTAAAAAATTGTCTGAACGCATCGGTCAAACGGCCACCTTCTCCACCTCTCCTTCTTTGACTGACCGAAGCCTCAGCAACACGTTGTCCAGGACCAGGAATTTGTAACCTCCCAGTCTCTGGGAACGCGTTGCACAGACCTTTCTGCAAGGCCTCCCGAAGATGCTTCATCCTCTGCTCCCTCTGCGATGGCAAGATAAGGTCCACAACCTTACCCTTGTAACGTGGATCAAGGAGGGATGCCAGCCAGTAATGATCCCTCTCCTTGATCGCACGAATACGAGGATCCCTCCGCAGGCTTTGCAGGATCAGGGAAGCCATGCAGCATAGGTTTGCTGAGGCATTTGGTCCGGAGTCCTCTGAGTCACTCAGGACGACATGATCCGCAGCCACCTCCTCCCAGCCACGTACAAGTCCATGGGTGTCTTGGGACTGTAATTGATGCCTTGAAGACTGATGCTGAGTGCTAGGCTCCACCTCCATGCTGACACAATCCTCCTTCTCCTCCTCTTCCTGTGTGATAGCCGGGCCAGCAGGAACACTGTTCATTCCACTCCAAAACTGAACTGCAAATATTGATTTGATTAGTCAAGCATATGGTCAACCAAACTTCAATTTCCTGAAAGGTAAAATAAACAGAATAATACTTTACCAGGATTAAGAATTCTGTCGTTTTGAGAAGCATCAAGTAGGTGTCCCGAAGGACCACTTACAACATTCCTACATCTCTCCGTTATCAAGAGCTCAACACTCTCTCGCCTTTCAAGATTTGTCCAGTCTCTCAGGCTTTTCTTTTTATTTTAGCATCCCCAAATCTGCTATGTGTTTTTATCCCACCCAAAAAGTGGGTGTGTGTGTCACTACTGCGTAATGGATGGTGCAAAATGATGGGCTGTTCCCATGTTACCCTGACAACCACATCTGGCAGCCATCTTGGACTCTTTTTCCCTACTAGGGGCAGTATTGTATTCAAAATTAATTTAAATGTTATTTTAATGACCTCCTGACCTTGGTTTAGCAAAACACCATAAACCATTAAAAACTGTCTAAAACCTGCCATTCTCTATAGCCATTGCATCTACAACTTAGAAATATGGTCATGAGAATGTTTGGGCGAGGTTATCAGCTTGACTTCTCGCATACCTTAAAAGTTAAGTCATGGCACCAGGAAAACCTCCCGGTTTTCAGAATACAAAGATTTTACATCAGTATAATTTCTATGTAAATTTTCATAGAATTATATATATTTGTAACCCTTATTATAATAATATATATGCATTAATGGGTTTTATGAATATCCCACAATAGATTATGAAAATATTATGAAAGAAAAATTATTATTAACCACTTGCTTACTGGGCACATAAACCCCCTTCCTGCCCAGGCGAAATTTCAGCTTTCGGCACTGCGTCGCTTTGAAAGACAATTGCGCGGTCGTGCGACGCGGCTCCCAAACAAAATTTACGTTCTTTTTTCCCCACAAATAGAGCTTTCTTTTGGTGGTATTTGATCACCTCTGTAGTTTCTATTTTTTGCGCTATAAACAGAAAAAGACTGACGATTTTGAAAAAAAAAACACAATATTTATTACTTTTTGCTATAATAAATATCCCAATTTTAAAAAAAAAGAAAAAAAAATTCTCAGTTTAGTCCGATACGTATTCTTCTACATATTTTTGGTCAAAAAAATCGCAATAAGCGTTTATTGATTGGTTTGCGCAAAAGTTATAGCGTCTACAAAATAGTGGATAGTTTTATAGCATTTTTATTAATATTTTTTTTTTACTAGTAATGGCGGCGATCAGCGATTTTTATTGTGACTGCGACATTATGGCAGACACATTGGACACTTTTGACACCATTTTGGGACCATTGTCATTGATACAGCGATCAGTGCTATAAAAATGCACTGGTTACTGTAAAAATGACACTGGCAGGGAAGGGGTTAACACTAGGGGGTGAGGAAGGGGTTAAATGTGTGCCCTGGGAGTGATTACTACTGTGGGGGGAGGGGAGTGACTGGGGGAGGTGACCGATCTGTGTCCCTATGTACAAGGGACACAGCATCGGTCTCCTCTCCCTGACAGGACATGGATCTGTGTGTTTACACACACAGATCCATGTCCTTGTCTGTGTACCGGCCGATCGCGGGAGCCTGGCGGACATCGCGGCCGCCAGGCACGCGCATCGGCATGTCAGTGACGCTCCATGCGCGTGCGCGCGCCGCCGGCGGCGTTTGCGCGCCCCCCAGTGGCCGGAGGAGCCGAGGACGTCTATTGACGTCCTCCCGGATTTTAAGAGCCACCTTGAGGCCGTCATTCGACTATGGTCGGGACTCCAACAAGTTAAAATACATAAACCCACATATGTAAAATTATTCTCTTAATTATGTATATAAGTACTTCAATATAATATCATATAACTTTTGCTAATATGATTGTTTGTACTTGAGTATACAAGACACTTTTAACCACCTCTTTCCTTACTTCAGTTTAAGAAGAGGAAAAAAAAAATGTCTTTCGGTTCAGTGATATCTGAGACCTACCCCATCTTGGTCAACTCCTTATTCTGTTTATTTTATCAAGTGTCCAGACTTCTAATTTACGATCTGGGATAAAAATACGGATATCTAACACAGTCTCCTTGTGAGGCACTCAGATTCAACTTTTGAAAAAAAATGTTTTTCTTTAACAAGATGGCTTTGGGTTTGCTCATAGCATATATATGAAAAATATACAATATACAGGCCTTTTAAAATTATTTTAACCCCAATAGCCCTGACACTGCAATATATATGCGGAAGGTGGTCGGCAAGTGGGAAATGGTATATGAACATCACGCATTCCAGTAGGTATAGCTTTTCACTCAGAAGAGGAGTAGGGGGGGCAGGCCTATCAGCTCGTCATCAGGAGGCCCGCCGACCCCCGAATAGCCAGTGGACATCTCGATGATGTCAGAACATGGCGGCATGGAAAGGAGCGATGGCAGGGCAGGGCATGAAAGGATCTCAGTGTGACAATGCTGAAATGGGCAGACACTACCTTACGGTAAGCAAGGATAAAGAAAAAGAAACGGGGGGAGGTTTGGGAGGAGATGTTCTTTTAAACTGGCCAATTGCATCAAAGTAATCCCTCAATGGCCAGTCCATACTGCAAAATGCAAATGCTCCAGTGGATATAGTGCCAATATGGGCAGATAGATACAAGTTGTAGTTGTTAACATGCGAACACAACCCTTTAGCACCTGATGGAATATATACATGTAGAAGCTATTAGGATTTGAGCACAGGTATACCTATCTTCTATGTAAATTCCAAAACGCTGATTGTGTGCATTCAGGAATTAACACCCCTGTGCAAGTTTACTCAAGCACATCGTATATCTGTGTACAGCCATTTATTACTATGAGTGGCTGTACACTGCAGCTGTATCTCCTGGATGTGGAATTGTGCCTACAATTTACATTGGATGCCCAAAGCATGCATGTGCTCGAGGTCTTGTTTTGCAAAAACAAAACAGGAAAAAACCTAAACCTAGTTAAGGCTCTTTCACACGGAGGTCCGTTCAGGTCCGCCTGTCAGTTTTTTAGGCGGACCTGAAACGGATCCTCCATGTACCCCTATGGAGGCACGGATGTCAGCGGAGACATGTCCGCTGACATCCGCTCCGCTCCGCCAAAGTGTGACGGAGGAAAACCCTATTTTTCCTTCCGTCGGCGGAGCGGATCGGATGACAACGGACTCTACGGTCCGTCGTCATCCGATTCCCCATAGGGGAGAGCGGTGCTCTGACAGGGCGGTCCCTGCACAGTGTGCGGGGACCGCCCAGTCATCCGTCGGCTCAACGGAGCGATCCCCGCTGAGCAAGCGGAGCTTCACGGGGCGGATCTGCACGGATCCGCCCCGTGTGAAAGGACCCTAAGTCTCTTTTTTTGTTTTGTTTTGTTTTTGCCATTGAGTTTTAACAGGTATTGTAAATATGTGTTTGATTTCATCCTAATAGCTTGAAGTCCTGATATCTTTAAGTTTCCTGCATAGGCAAAGTTTACTGAAGTTACTGGAGGAATTGCGGAGAAAGTTCTAAGGCCAGTGGGAGAGTGACTGCCTGAAGTTCCTTCGTTTACATGAAAGAAGCCATCTGAAGGAAAGAGAAACTGATGGAGGTGATGCTCATGGTGAGCAGTCAGGTTTTATCTTTTTCTTTTCTGGGAACATGAAACAAGGAATCTGGCTGGTCACTATAGGAACAACTGTCTTGATTTTATACTAATAATGTTTAAAACTGTTATATATACAAAAAAAAGGTTTAAAGAAGCATTTCCAAAAAAAGTATGTTTTTGTGAAAAGCAGAACTCCAAAGAAACCCATGAGTACACATTTACGCTGCATGTGTTTACTGTCTTAACTGCAAATTCCTATTATTACATGGTTAGTAGGGATGAGTCGTTGAACACCCCCCGGTTCGGTTCGCACCAGAACCTGCGAACGGACTGAAAGTTTGCGCAAACTTTAGAACCCCGTTAAAGTCTATGGGACTTGAACGTTCAAAATCAAAAGTGCTAATTTTAAAGGCTAATATGCAAGTTATTGTCCTAAAAAGGGTTTGGGGACCCGGGTCCTGCCCAGGGGACATGTATCAATGCAAAAAAAAGTGAAATATTCCTTTAAATATCGTACCTGGGGGGTGTCTAAAGTATGCCTGTAAAGTGGCACTTGTTTCCCGTGTTTAGAACTGTCCCTGCACAAAATGACATCTCTAAGGGAAAAAAAGTAATTTAAAACTTTAATGTAATGTCTGGTCTCGGCAATATGGATGAAAATCATTGAGAAAAATGGCATGGGTATCCCCCCAGCCCCTTTGGGTCTTGTATGGATATTGAGGGGAACCCCGCACCCAAATAAAAAAAAAAGGAAAGGCGTGGGGCACCCAGGCCCTATATACTATGAACAGCAGTATACAGGTGGTGCAAACAAGACCGTGACTGTAGGTTTATTTTTAAGTAGAATCTGTTTGTAATTTTGAACTGGTACATTTTTAAAGTGTAGCTCCAGCCAAAAAAAATCAATTTTTAAGCTTTTTGGAAAACATAGGGAAGGGTTATCACCCCTGTAACATTTGTTTTGCTGTTTGTGCACCTCTTCAGAAGATTTCACCTCACTTTCTGTCCCAATGACAAATGTTTTTTGAAAATTTGTTTTTTTAGTGAAACAAGGATTGGTGATAAAGCATAAGGGGAGAGGAGACATGTTTTCCCCATATTAACTCTTACAGGAGAGAATTTCCCTTCCTAGGGGTAGATTTCCTCTCACTTCCTGTTGTCTCCTTCCGTTTGCAAGTAGGAGTCGTTTGTAAGTTGGATGTTTAAAAGTAGGGGCCTGCCCTATATACTCTGCAGAAATTTGGGCCTTAGGTGTTGGTGTTGCCACAACACTGTAACCCCTCACAGTTACTCTTGGTGGGCGCTGGAACACCCTGCTGTGAACTATTATATCAAGAATTGTAATTACATGCCATTGTTGAACAGTGGTAGAAAAATTGGGCCATTGGTGGTGGTGGTGCTGGTGCCACAACACTGTAAGTCCCCGCAGTTACTCTTGGTGGGCGCTGGAACGGGCCCTGCTGTGAAATATTATATCAAGAATTGTATTTACATGCACCCATTGAACAGGGGCAGAAAAATTGGGCCTTAGGCACTGGTGCCACAACACTGCAACCCCTCACAGATACTCTAGTTGGAGCGCAGGAATGAGCCCTGCTGCAAAGTATTGCATAAAAAATTGTAATTACACGCCCCTGTTAAACGAGGGCTGAAAAATTGGGCCTTAGACACTGGTGCTGGTGCCACAACACTGCAACCCCTCACAGATACTCTAGTTGGAGCGCAGGAATGAGCCCTGCTGCAAAGTATTGCATCAAAAATTGTAATTGCATGCCCCTGTTAAATAGGGGCTGAAAAATTGGGCATTAGCCACTGGTGGCGGTGCCCAGAACAAAAAATGTTCTTACAAGCTATCAGCATGATCATTGAGGAGGAAGAGGATAGTCACTCAGCATAACAGGATAGTCACTCAACATCAGCATAGGCAGTCTTGAAGGGATCTGACATTTCAAAAAAAATTATTTGGTTACATCAGCATCAGGTGCTTGGTAGCTGGTGGTGATCGAAGACTGATTAATTTTTATGAAGGTCAGTTGATCGACCGAGTTGGTGGACAGGCACACCGTGTGATCGGTTACAAAGCCTCCAGCAGCACTGAATGTGCGTTCCGAAAGAACGCTGGATGCAGAACAGGCCAGTAGCTCAATTGCATACTGTGCAAGCTCTGGCCAGTGATCCATCCTCAAGACCCAGTAACCCAGAGGATTTTCAGTAGGAAAGGTGTCCAAGTCTGACCTTGCCCCTAGGTATTCCTGCACCATGTAAACCAGACGCTGGCGATGGTTGCTGGAACCGATCATACCTTGGGGCTGCGGACTAAAAAATTGTCTGAACGCATCGGTCAGACAGCCACCTTCTCCACTGCTCCTTCTTTGACTGACCGAAGCCTCAGCAACACGTTGTCCAGGACCAGGAATTTGTAACCTCCCAGTCTTTGGGAACGCGTTGCACAGTCCTTTCTGCAGGGCCTCCCGAAGAGGTTTCATCCTCTGCTCCCTCTGCGAAGGCAAGATAAGGTCCGCAACCTTACCCTTGTAACGTGGATCAAGGAGGGTTGCCAGCCAGTAATGATCCCTCTCCTTGATAGCAGGCTTTGCAGGATCAGGGAGGCCATGCAGCGTAGGTTTGCAGAGGCATTCAGTCCGGAGTCCTCTGGGTCACTCAGGACGACATGATCCGCAGCCACCTCCTCCCAGCCACGTACAAGTCCATGGGTTTCTTGGTACTGTAATTGATCCCTTGAAGACTGCTGCTGATGCTAAGTGCTAGGCTCCACCTCCATGCTGACACAATCCTCCTCCTCCTCCTCGTCCTCTTCCTGTGTGATAGGCGGGCCAGCAGTAACACTTTCTGGATAAAGGGGGCCTTGAGAGGTAAGGAAGTCCTCCTCTTCCTCCCTCTGTTCTGCCTCAAGTGCCCTGTCCATTATTCCACACAGCGTGTGCTCCAACAGGTGGACAAGAGGGACAGTGTCACTGATGCATGCACTGTCACTGCTCACCATCCTCGTGGCCTCCTCAAATGGTGACAGGACAGTGCATGCATCCCTGATCATGGCCCACTGGCGTGGCAAAAAAACAAAAACAAGCTCCCGTGACCCTGTCCTGGTGCCATATTGGCACAGATACTCATTTATGGCCCTCTGATGCGTGTGCAGCCGCTGCAGCATGGCCAATGTTGAGTTCCACCTGGTGGGCATGTCACAGATTAGGCGGTTCTTGGGCAGGTTGTATTCCTTTTGGAGGTCAGCCAGCTGAGCAGTGGCATTATATGACCGGCGGAAATGCACACAGAGTTTCCTGGCCTGCCTCAGGACCTCCTGTAAGCCCGGGTACCTGCCCAAGAACCGCTGCACCACCAAGTTAAGGACGTGAGCCAAACAGGGCACATGGGTCAGTTGTCCCTGTCGGAGGGTGGAGAAGAGGTTGGTGCCATTGTCGGAAACCACCATTCCTGGCTTAAGCTGGCGTGGCGTCAACCACCTCTGAGCCTGCCCCTGCAAAGCTGACAGAATCTCTGCCCCAGTGTGGCTCCTGTCCCCCAATCACACCAGCTCAAGCATCACATGGCATCTTTTTGCCTGCGTACTTGCGTAGCCCCTTGAACGCCTACGGAGCACCGCTGGTTCAGAGGACAAAGCACAGGAAGAGGCCATGGAGGAAGAAGAAGAGGAGGGGGTGTATGAGAGAGGTGTGTCAGAATCACCAGTAGTAGCATTTTGTAGGCGTGGTGGCGGAACAACCTCCAACACTACTGCACCTTGTCCTGCATCCTTCCCAGCTGCCAGCAGAGTCACCCAATGCGCCGTGAAAGATGGGTAACGTCTCTGTCCATGCCTGCTGGACCATGAGTCAGCGGTAATATGCACCTTACAGCTGACCGCCCTGTCTAGCGAAGCCAAGACATTGCCTTCCACATGCCGGTAGAGAGCCGGATTCGCCTTCCATGAGAAAAAGTAGCATTTGGGAACCTGCCACTGAGGAACCGCACATTCCACAAACTCACGGAAGGGGGCAGAGTCTACCAACTGAAAAGGCAGCAGTTGAAGTGCTAGCAATTTAGCCAAGCTAGCATTCAACCGCTGGGCATATGGATGGCTGGGAGCGAACTTCTTTCAGCGGTGCATCAGCTGGGGTAGGGAAATTTGCCTGGTACAATCTGGCATTGGTGTACTGGTAGCAGATTACCCGCAAGTACTTGGCTGTGACACACCTAATTCTACACCTTCATTCCTCTCAGTGCAGGTTTCAGAGAGGACTGAAGGTATAGTGGGGTTGGAGATCCCAGCTGATGAGAAGCAAGGAGAGGTCCGCTTTGTTCTTTGGTGTGGGTCTTTTAGGTACGCTTGCCAACGAACTGCATGGCAGGTCGACATATGTCTGGTCAAGCATGTGGTGCCCAACCGCGTGATGTTTTGGCCACGCGAAATACGCGAAATACGCTTGAGACATATGTTGCAAATAGCAGCGATGTGATCTGATGCACTCGTCTCAAAAAAGGCCCACACCAAAGAACTTTTGGAATAACGCGCAGAGACAGCAGTGCCCTGCACATGCAGAGCTCTGCTGTGTGATGCAGTCGGTGTGCTGCCCTTAAGCTGGCCCCTGGAGGGCATCCTGCCTCATTGGAGATGTGCCTCCTCCTTCTCCTCCTCCTCCTCCTCCTCTCTACTATCAGGCACCCACGTGGAGTCAGTGACCTCATCATCCCCTCCCTCCTCATCACTGGAGCAAACCTGGCAGTATGCTGCAGCTGGGGGAGCATGACTGCCAGACTGCTGTCCTTCTTGGGCACCCCCTCTCTCTGGGCTCACGTTACTGCCTTCCTCTAGCTGGGTACCATCATTGGAGCCTTCAAAACGCTGGGCATCCTCCTGGAGCATGTACTCAACACTGTGGTCAAACAGTTCGGGGGACTCCTCAGGAGGACATGGTGGGGCTAGGGAAGGAGTGACTGATGCCATTGAGCCGAGGGAAGAGGCCGCTTTGGCAGCTGCTTTGCCAGACAAAGTACCCTGAGCCTGGGTGAGAGAGGATGAGGAGGATGAGGACGGCTTGGTCATCCACTCTACCAAGTCTTCGGCATGTTGCGGCTCAACGCGGCCAGCTGCCGAAAAAAAGGACAAGCGTGTCCCACGGCCACGTGCTGATGAGGATGCACCGCGTCCACGACCATCACTGTTGCCTCTAGACACAGCCGGCTTGCCCTCTTTTATTGGCTTGTGACTGTCTGCCTATCCTTTTTGGCCTTCCAGACATACTAATGGCCTGCAGTGAGATGTAACTGCACAAAGCTGGGATGTATATATATACTGATAATACTGCAGCCAGCAGAATCAACTGCCTGCCTTTAGTATTATTAGTATGAGAACACCAGCAATTGTTTTCAGGTAGCTTTAGGTGCACACTGTGCAAAGGCAACAGTACACTAACTGTAAATATTGCAGCTGCCTGCCTGTGGTATTAATAGGATCAGAACACCAGCAATTGTCTTCAGGTAGCTTTAGGTGCACACTGTGCAAAGGACACAGTACACTAACTGTAAATACTGCAGCTGCCTGCCTGTGGTATTAATAGGATCAGAACACCAGCAATTGTCTTCAGGTAGCTTTAGGTGCACACTGTGCAAAGGACACAGTACACCAACTGTAAATACCGCAGCTGCCTGCCTGTGGTATTAATAGGATCAGAAGAACACCAGCAATTGTCTTCAGATAGCTTTAGGTGCACACTGTGCAAAGGACACTAAATCAAAATACTGCAACTCCCTGCCTGCATTAGTATGAGAACACCAGCAATTGTATTCAGGTAAGCTTTAGGTGCACACTGTGCAAAGGACACTAAATCAAAATACTGCAGCTCCCTGCCTGTATTAGTATGAGAACACCAGAAATTGTATTCAGGTAAGCTTTAGGTGCACACTGTGCAAAGGACACTAAATCAAAATACTGCAGCTCCCTGCCTGTATTAGTATGAGAACACCAGCAATTGTATTCAGGTAAACTTTAGGTGCACACTGTGCACAGGACACTAAATCAAAATACTGCAGCTCCCTGCCTGTATTAGTATGAGAACACAAGCAATTGTATTCATGTAAGCTTTAGGTGCACACTGTGTAAAGTACACAGTACACTAAGTGAAAATACTGCAGCTAGCACAATCACCTGCCTGCCTGTCAGTATATTATGAAGAGAATACCAGTGTATAAATATATAGATACAACACCTAGGATGCATATATATCCTCTACACACTGTAATTGCAGCTAACTGACTCGCCTGCCTGCTTTATCTAACTCAAATTAAATGACACTGTCTCTCTCTCTCTGTCTGTCTTTAACCACCGCCGCAACACGCCCTGTGATTGGCCAAAGCATGCGGGTCATAGTGCATGCTTGGCCAATCATCAGCCAGAAATACACTGCGATGCCGCAGTGAATTATGGGCCGTGACGCGCCACGCGAATTTGGCGCAAACGGACCATAATGTTCGAAATTCGGCGAACGGCCGAACAGACGATGTTTGAGTCGAACATGGGTTTGACTCGAACTCGAAGCTCATCCCTAATGGTTAGCTGATAACTCCTATGTCTACTAATTTTATCAGCACATGATTAACTACTTTGTCTCCCAGGCAATTTCTTTATTTTTAAATCTAATAAAAGCAGCATTTGTTTTGCTATAAAACAACATTAATTTTCTCGAAAACTGAGGGCCTAGAGCATAAAATGGTGACCATTGCATATTTACAGGAAAATTAATCCTGTAAACACAATATAATACCCAATTTTGGTAAAATATAAAGGTTTCAGTGAAAGCGGATCATCACCCAAAAAGGGGGCGCTCCACTTGTCTGCCTCTCCCCCCTCTGCTTCCACATTTGGCACCTTTTTTGGGGGGTGGGGTACCTGATTTTGACAGGTACCCGCTCACACTTTCTGCTCATTTCACCCCCCCTCTTTCCCCCGCAGCTGGCCCATTCACAAAGCGCAGTGAATGTGCAGAAGGGAACCAGCTATGAAGCCGCAAGGCTTCACTGTTGGTTTAGGTAAGATGGCGGTGACAGCACCCGATAGCCGGCTGGGGAGAGGACACCACTGTTTTCCTGGACAAGTAAGTGCTGTAATATTAAAAGTTAGCAGTTACAGTATTTGTAGCTTCTGACTTTTACATTTTTTCTTAAGGAGCCTGGAGCTCCTCTTTAGGTTGAGTAAATAGATACCAAAACCTTCCAAGACTCAAAATTACGCGCACCCATAAAATGGCGAAAAAGACCAAGGTACGTTTCATAGGCAGCCCTTTAGAAGCCTATACAGTTCATCAGGTTACAGTAAACCATGAATTATGGACATAGAATTATTGCTCTCACTCCAGTTTTCATGGTAATACCTCAAGTGTGAGGCAATCACTGTTTACATACCCACGCGGGACCTACACGTACTGCATTTGTGTGTGTGGGGCTGGGGTGCTTTTGGTGTTGATCCTTTTTTTTTTTTATTTAACCTTATTTCTTTTACAGGGAGTTTATAAGCCCCCTATGTGTCAGCATGGACAGGTACTCTTTATGGAGACACCAGTGGTCTATTAGACCCCAATGTCTCCCCTGAAGCTAATCAAGCACAGATTGTGCTTGATTAGCTGCATCCTTGGTTACAACAGCCATCGAATAGAAAGCTCTGAAACCAGAAGTGACAAAATCATTGTTTCTAGGTTCATTAATCACAGAGATCACGGAATGGATGTTCCACAATCTCCTCTCGATCTAGCTGTTGGGACAGTTTACCTTGTCCTGGGTTCACTCAAGAAAAGGAGTGCTGGAGAACTACTAGAGGTGCAGCAGAGGGGAGGAACAGCGTCTTACTAGTGTAAAAGCTAAATAAAATTCAACTAAGCTCATGATTTCAGTGCCGTCGTGATCTTGTTTGAGCTCATTTAAGTCCAGGAAGGTTATATGAACATAAAGTGGTTAAAGTAAATTATTGAGTTTCTACTTAGGCCTGATTCACACCTATGCAGGCTGCAGTTTGCATATTGCAGGGGCATTTTGCATTTTTCAATACACATTTTTAATTCATTGAATTCTATGTGAGCAAAGACCAGAAAGAAATCCCTTGCCCTCTCCATAAAATGCACAGATGTGAGCTACATCCATAGGAACCATATTAAATGGACTGTCTCTGGCAGGACCTCAACTCTGTTGGGACTTTTGCAATGCAAATAGTACCATCAGCTAAGATTACTTTGTCCCCAGACATTGAATTCCTTGATTGTCAAACAAATAGTTCAGTACTTGATAACTTTTCTCTATTTTTATATGTGTAGCGCTACCCCCAGTTAAGAGAGCCGCTGATTTGATTTCGGGCCCTACACGCAGTACCGCCAACCCCCAGCAATCTTACCCGACCCACTCTGGCACAGTCAGTCTAGGGTTAAACTCCTATCACTCTCAGGTGTATTATACTTAATAATCTCTAAACAGTCAGACAACACGCTGAGGCAAGAATATAGAATATATATATCAGCTTTACTGGTAATGAAGGATTCAAGGTATAACATGCAACATATACATGGGCCTGCAGAGCCCTGCATCAATCAATGTACTAGGTGCAGCACAATAATATGGCGCCGCGCAGTGTCCACCATGCGGAGCTATTATGGCGTGCGCTCGCCTATGGCATAGTAACACAAACGTTCTAAACTCCCCGCCTAAGTCAGGCCTGACATGGGATGGAACTGAGTCTCTTTTCCCTAAGGAAGGAAGGTTTCTTCACCGGCCAGCTTTCGTTGGTGCACTTAAAGAAATAACCATTTGTAATCCACATTGGGTGTTAACTTGAAATAACAGGGCAAAACGGGGGGGGGGGGGTAGGTACTTCAACCCTGTCCCGGCTACCGGACTCCCCAAGAAACACTGGTGAGCGAACAGCGGGCTTAGGCAGTCTACAGGCCTGAACACAACTCAGTCTATTGATATGGGTAGGTGCCCGCTCACCACTCCAGGCGCGGTCCCAGCCTGGGACTTCCACCTCCTGTTTGTCGCACACAGCGTCTGCTCCGATCGAGTCCTCGATCCAACTCACGTCCTATCACGACGGGTCAGGATCCACTCAGGCTCCGCAGTATGGTGGAAGGCTCTTCGGACTTCAAGCAAGGCCTCAGGCCTCAGGCTTCAGGCCTTGCTTCACAGCCGATCCGCGCAGGATGACTTGTTGCTTGACGCGCCATGTCCCAAGAGAGCGAGCTCCGCCTCTCCTCTCACTTAAGTAACCCCTCCCATGAGTCTCTGCGGTGGAACCTCCGCCCTGGGGCCGAATGGGGTTCTGGGCAACGTAGTCCCGGGGCCTTAAAAGAGACCCCGCTACATATGGAATACCCAAAAAAAAGGCAGTAGTATTTTTAGGGCTCATTCACCCCATACGTGCATGAAAACTGATGAGAAATTAAGGAATAAACGCGCCTATTTCACTTTTAGAGACATCAGTTTACATTGGTTTTCATGCACATTGACATAAGTTTTCATGCGCGTCAGTTATGTGCCCTGTACACACCAATTAATGTCATGTCAGTTTTTTTCCTGTGCAGAAAACTACATACATGTTGCAGATTCCTGCGCAGAAAAAATGTGCACCCACCGTGTGGTGTTAACAGGCCACATACAGAACCATTGTTTTTTTTGTGCCCGTGCAGAAAAACTTACATCTCTGCCCCATGGTGTGAAGGAGGCCTAAGATGGCACTTTACTTGACTGTAAAGGATAGGAGTTCCACTTCAAGGATTAGACAGAGTTCTCTTTGCACCAGAGGCTCTAGTCCAGAATCCCAGACTTCCTGAGGCTTGCTAAGCATATTTCTTAAAGCCTGATAACATACTCCTTTATGGCAGTTTGCTCCCACCCTCTACTCCTTCCAGTGCTGCTGTGCTGGATTTCTCTTTTGTACAGAAAGTCTGGTAAAATGTGTAATCCCTTTAGTAAGGCAGCTTTAAAGGTTCCTGCCCTCTACTTTGCCAGCTGCAACAAAATAACGGCACATTTTAGAAGGTTGGTGAAAACAAGATAACCTACATTTTATATAACCAGATGATTAATAATGTCGTAGACCGCTAAAAAAAATATTTGTTCACACTATAATCTTCTCAGATATAAAAATATCAACGTGTAGAAAATTGTGAGATCTGAAAACACAGTGAAAATATAAATCATCACTTTGATTCATCAGTTAATGATAAAAAACATGCCAACATAAAAATAAACAAAGAAAAAACATGTATATTAGGGAGACACAATAAAGCATCAACGTAAACGTCAAGCATTCATATGTAAAGAAATCGTATTATGCATTTATGCATAATATCAACTCTGCGCAAAATAAATAGAATGTAGCATAGTCTGGGAATTCAATAAAGCTATTAGGACATGTTCCTGGTGGTAATTTCCTTAGAAACTACCTGCACCTAATTCAGATAAGTATTTGCGCCAGTGTCCGTACAATGGCCATCACGGGCAACAAATTCAGGCATTTCTTCCTACCTCCACTTTAAGAGCCTGTTGCTATGGCAGCCACAGATTCTTAAAGAATTTGCACCGGTTCTCCAAACCAACTTTTACCTACACGGTTTAGGAGATATTTGCCAAAAAGCATGCGCGCCATAGACAACGGCGCAGGCGCACTGTGCGTGCCGGATTTCTGAATGGGATCGTGCCGGTCCCGCGCGCATGTGCGGGAGTGACGTCATCGCCACTCTCGGCCAGTCACAGCGTCGGATCGGCGATACCCGGAAGGCACTCGGAGGAAAGATGGTGGCGGAGGGGAAGGAGGAGTGCTTCGGGGGCCTCGATCTCAGGTAAGTTATTCATAATGAGCTAGTATGCTATGCATACTAGCTCATTATGCCTTTCTCTTGCAGGGTTTTTTTTTTTTTAGGAAAAAAAAATCCGGTTTACTTCCTCTTTAAGACCAAATCTGAGCTGGTGTACAGAGGTACACCAGTACTCAGAGTGGGATATGTCTGGACTGGGAAGCCATCATGTACTGTATGTGACAGCTTTTACACACATTCATCTGTCGGATTGAAGCTGAATGTAAAGAAAGGAATAGCATTACCCAAATATTGCAATGCCCATTTTTGGAAAATAACTGACCACTGGGTGGGCGGAGCCTGATGGGGAGCTGAGAGACTAGTTCCCCATCAAGTTCACTTTACATTTGATTGACAATGCATAGCAGTAGGCGGATTTGAAAGCTTCTATTGGACTGAATAGCGCTATGATTGTGCCCACTGCTGTATGCTGTCGATCAGAAATATAGCGGACCTGATGGGTAACTTATCTCTCATTTCCCCATCAGGCTCTGCCTACTCCTAGTAATAACCTCTTCAGCCATGTGCCTGTCAGTGTGATTCACAAGAACCCATTTCTTCACAGCAAATTGATGACATAGACCAGGGGTAATGAATTAAAATTCAATAAGGTCCGTTCAGCAAAATATTCTTTCAGCAGAGGTCCGAACATCATGTCGTTACCCGTGGCGCCTTTTCACATGTGCCAAACCGCATGTTGCCGCCGCACTATTTTGGAAAAGATGTCAATGACGTCTTTCTCCATGTTTCTTGCGGGTAGTGCAGCCCAGTAAAATGGGCTGACCTACCCACGACATGTGCACCTAATGCACATGTACAGATCTGAACCCATTCTTACATCAGCATCCTCAGTCCCCAATGCACATCAGAGTCCTCTTCCTCTTGATGCGTGTCCTCAGGTCCTCCTTTATATCACCCCCCTCCACAGTAATGTTCTCACACTTCCTTGACACCAACCCCCCCCGCCAGTACTGTCCTTTGCCCCTATTTACATTATCCCCCCACATTAATATCCTCAGCCCCCTTCACATTACTGTCCTCATTGCCCCCACTTTAATGTCCACATCTCTCCCCCCACTGTAATGTCCACATCTCTCCCCCCACTGTAATATCCACATCTCTCCCCACACTGTAATATCCACATCTTTATTACAGAGCAGCTCCACTACCACAAACACATTTTGGCAGGCTATGAACTGGGTGTTCTTCACAAATTCCTACCACAACATCCCATAGAAAGGGTAGACACATTTTTTTACATTGGCATCAAGGTAAACTTTCCAAATAAACAGCGAAAGCAATTCAATTCAAAATTTTAACTGCAAATTTATGTGTTTTTTTTTGTAGTAAATTCCCAATGAACTAGTAGAGATTATGTACAGTACATTCAATTGGATGGTAGCAACTATAATTCAATACAGTCTCCCCCACTGTAATATCCACATCTCCCCCATACATCACAGTCCACTCAGCCCCCCCACCCTGATGTCCTCAGCCCACCACATGACAGCCCTCGACTCCACTTTCACTTTAATGTCCTCAGGGAGTCAGCACACACTTCTTTTTCAGCTTTCCAGACTAGTGTCCTCACTCCCTGTAACTTTGCCCCCTCCCTCACTTACCTTGCACAGACCGAAGATCGGAGGGAGGCACTGCATGTCTTGGATGGTGGGCGGGTGTGGCAAGATGGTGATTGGTTGCCAAGACCGCCCATCATCCTAGCAGCCAATCACCTGCTTGTTTACCTCCAGCAGCTCCGCCCTCCATCCAGAACTGTCCCGGCTTACTCTGTCAGCTCTGTGTGAGGATCACAGAGACAGCAGGGGGAAGAAAAGGCTGCTAAATGGCGGTACCGTGGCGGGCCGCATAGGAAAGCGAGGCTGTCCGCATTTGGCCCGCGGTCCACCATTTAGTGATGCCCGACATAGACAATATTGCTTTGTTAATGTTAGGGGAATTCTGGGATGAAGGTAATGTGGACAGTCAACCTTTGAAATTATGAAGGGACAGCACTCACTTTGCCACATCCGTAGATAATGGAAATACAAAAAGAGGGGGGAACCCTAGGGGTAGCCCCAGGCCAGACTTTAATGGCACAGTAAACAATGAGGATATGAAAAAATATATTCTTTAACCACTTCCATACAGGGCATTTTCACCCCCTTCCTGCCCAGACCAATTTTCAGCTTTCAGCGCTGTTACAATTTCGCGGCCATGCTACACTGTACCCATTTGAAATTTTTATAATTTTTTCCCCACAAATAGAGCTTGCTTTTGGTGGTATTTGATCACCTCTGCGGTTTTTATTTTTTGCGCTATAAACAAAAATAGAGCGACAATTTAGAAAAAAACACAATATTTTTTCCTTTTTGCTATAATAAATATCCCCAAAAAAATATATAAAAAATATATTTTTTTCCACAGTTTAGGCCGATATGTATTCTTCTACATATTTTTGATTAAAAAAAATCAAGATAAGCGTATATTGATTGGTTTGCGCAAAAGTAATAGCGTCGACAAAATAGGGGATAGTTTTATGGCATTTTTATTGTTATTTTTTTTTTACTAGTAATGGCGGCGATCTGCGATTTTTATCTTGACTGCAACATTGCGGCGGACACTTCAGACACCTGTGACACTATTTTGGGACCATTCACATTTATACAGCGATCCGTGCTATAAAAATGCATTTATTACTGTATAAATGTGACTGGCAGGTTAACACTAGGGGGCGATCATGGGGTTAAATATGTTCCCTAGTGAGTGATTCTAACAGTAGGGGGAGGGGACTCACAAGGGGAGGAGACCGATCTGTGTTCCTCTGTACTGGGAACACACATCGGTCTCCTCTCCTCTGACAGGACATGGATCTGTGTGTTTACACACACAGATTCACGGTCCTGCCGTGTTCACGCTCAATCACGGGTGCCTGGCAGACATTGCGGCAGCCGGGCACGCGCATCCGGTGCAGAGTAATGCGACGGGGTGTGCGCGCCCCCTAGAGGCTCGGAAAAAAAAGGTGTCATATGACGGCGGACCGGGGGGACAAAGGGTTCCTGCCGCCATCATATTACAATAGTGCGGTAGGGAAGCGGTTAATAAGACATAAACACATACATGGTATACAAAAGGACATACAACATTTTTAAAAATCATATATATATGAAACTACATAATATGTGAGCCCAAGTGCATCAACGCGTTTCACCATTAGGCTTCTTCAGGACACATTCGGGATTTGTTAGTTGCAAGAGCAAGGAAAACGGGTCTCACTTTCTTGCAGAAGAGTCAATCTTGGTCAGCATATAGTAATGGAAGTTTAATCCGATAGAAAAAGACTCACGGAAAGAGAGCAATTGGTACAACATGGAGTTAAAGAACTCAGTGGTTCATAGATTGGGGTGTCCTCATGTTATCATCTCACTCAGGGATAAAACATGATGGTACAGATAACCACGTAGGGCAAAGAAATAGCCGCTCCCCCCCACCGTCACTCCACATTACGAGTCCCATACCCTTCCTCCCCCTCCAACCATCTCGCAATGACGATAAACTTTTAGGATACGGGAGGGGAAAGGAAGTAAACAAACATGAGAGGAAAGGAAGGGATAAGAGAGAGAATTCTTTTTTTATTTTTTTCTCTCCACTTCTCTCTCTTTTTCTTTTCTTTGAACGTTAAAATAGTGGTTATTAATATTTCCGAAATGTTGGTAATGAATAACTATATAGGAAAATGTGTAACTGGAGGTAATACAAAATAATAATATGAATACGAAAACCGTCCAACAAACAATTTAAAAGGATTCAAGAACGTGGCATGAAAAATTCTCGAAGAGTGGCAGATTGGGAACAGCAGCCCCGAACCACCCCCAGATAGGGTTCTTACATACAGTAAGATAGACTTATTAAAGTCAACATAGTAGTTAGTAGTACAGTGCGAGGTGTGTGTTTGGTGACTCGAGTGTTCAGTGAGTGAGTGTATACAAGGGGTTGTCTTTTTTTTTTCTCTTACGCTTGCTCCTCTTCCCTTCTATTTCTTCCGTAATCGGAATACCCCCCCCCCATTCTATTCTTATGGGAGGGGTGAAATTCTGCTATTTTAATGCAAGAGGCCTTAATTCACCCTCTAAACGATCTCAAATCTTAAATTAATTTCACAAACAAAAGATCAGAATCATTTTGTTCCAAGAAACACACTTTCGTTCAAATCACATACCTAAAATTAATAATAGAAATTACACTACCTGGATTCATGATACATTTTCCTATTCTAAATCGAAAGGAGTTTCTATTGCATTCCACAAAGACATATCTCACCAAATAGTACAAAGTTGGAAAGGTAAAGATGGGAGATCTTTGATAATAAAGGTTATGATATATGGAAAAATGTTTACAATCATAAATTTATATTTACCAAACTACAAACAAATTAAGCCCAGGTTCACACTCAGCTGAACTCGCACGATTTCACTCTCACTGGCAGTTCCGATTTCAGCCATGATTACAAAAACATCTGACACAGATGTCAATGTAAATAGCTGCCGAAATCGCAAAAAGTAGTACAGAAACTACTTTTTGAAATCGGTGCAGCGCCGCAGATGCAGCGTCGCACCGATTAGGACGGTGCCATTGCCCGCAATTTGCGGCAAATATCGCCGATTTTACATTTCAAATCACATGTCAAATCGCACCAGTGTGAACCAGGGCTAAATGTGGAATAAAATCTTTTGTGGAGGCAATGGAAAAAGCAGAAGGAACAGTAATTATGGGCGGAGACTTCAACTTCATAATGGACCCAAAAATAGATACAACTAATGTCCACTCCTATAGGAAAAATAGTCAATTAAAAGAATTTAAATATCTACTGGGAAGACACCAAATGAAAGACATATGGAGAGGCCAACATCAAACGGAAAAAAATTACACATATTATTCCAATATACACAATTAATATCATAGAACAGATTACTGTTTTATTAATCAACCAGGTCTAATGATGGCTCCCTCAACAAACATAGGCAATTTCTTCTGGTCAGATCATGCACCGATATATTTGGAACTTAGGATAATCGAATACAAAAAACCAACAGGGACATGGAGACTGAATGATAATTTATTAAAAAACAAAGACTGCGTAAATGACATACGACAAGTAGTGAGAGAATTTTTTGTTAAATCACGAAAATGATGAGACCTCAATTCCCATACAATGGGAAACACTTAAATGTGTACTGAGGGGAATGTTTATCAAGCACGGTTCTAGGCTGATAAAGGAAAAAGAACAGAAACAATCAGAACTAATGAAGGAAATTATAGGACTAGAAAATAAACATAAACAGAGCCTTAAAATGGGAGACAAAATAGCATTAAAGGAAAAACAAATGCAGCTACAATACCTGCTTGATGAGGATTCCCTTCGGATGAGGGACAAGAACAAAACACAATGGCACCAACAAGGCAATAAAACAGGGAAAATGCTAGCCAGAACATTAAAAAACCAAAACCCTACGACTTCCATTGTTAAAATTCAAAAAACAAATGTGGAACTAGATTATGACCCAACAGAAATATCTAAAACTTTTCATATGTACTATTCTAAGCTATATAATCTAAACATTCAACAGGAAAATAAAGAAAAATATAAGAAAAAAGAGGAGATTCATAAATATATAAAAGATACAGCTCTACCGGTATTTTCGAGAGAAATAACGGAGGAGCTGGAAAAAGGAATCTCACTCGAGGAAATCTAACAAGTTATCTCCGAACTGGTCCCGAGCAAAAGCCCCGGACCAGACGGATATACTCCCAGATTTTATGAATCTTTTCAAGACATATTAATACCCATTCTAAAAAAAACATATAATTCCATAACCAGAACACAAATATTTACAGTACAAAGCATGGAAGCTCATATAGCATTAATACCAAAACCAGAGAAAGACCATACATTGTGTAATAACTACTGACCCATTTCCTTGACAAACATCGATATAAAACTATACTCAAAGACTATCTCTAATAGATTGGCACCCATATTACCAGGGTATATAAGCCCAGAACAAACTGGATTTACGAAGTGTCGAGAAACGAGGGATAACATTATAAAAACCTGTATACTGGTAGAACAGGCTCAGAGAACTGCCGTCCCAACATGCTTGTTATCTATTGACGCTGAAAAAGCATTTGATAGAGTGGGGTGGCAGTTCTTAGAGGAAACATTTGTTCAGATAGGAATGGGACCAAAAATGCTTAGTAGGATTGTCGCATTGTATTCCAATTCAAGAGCCAAAATTAGAACAAACGGAATATTATCAGAATATGTAGAAATTTCAAACGGAACCCGACAGGGCTGTCCACTGTCTCCTTTATTATATATACTAGTTATGGGACACCTTATACAAGCAATAAGGAAAAATAAAGATATACAAGGAATTAATATTAAGGACAAACAATAAAAAACAGCAGTTTACGCAGACGATTTATTAATATACGTATCTAACCCCATTATAACACTACCTAATTTAATAAAAGAATTTAAAAGATTTGGGGAAGTGAGTAACTTTAAAGTTAATTATGATAAATCCGAAATGTTAAACGTATCACTTACAGAAAAAACACAAATTTTACTGTAAAAAGACTTTACATTTAAATGGCAAAAAGAAGCAATTAAGTACTTGGGAATTTTTATCCCGAGAGACTTGAACAAACTACAAGAATTGAATCACAATGCGACAATCTGAAAAATAATAAAATTATTACAAAAATACGAAAAAAAATAACATATTCATGGATGGGAAGCATAAATATGGTGAAAATGGACATATTACCAAAAATGCTATATATTTTTCAAACTGTACCCCTAGCTATCCCAAAAAAAACATTGATTGAACCGAGAAAAGAAATAGGAAGTTTCATTTGGGACCATAAATCACCACAAATAAAACGAGAAATCTTAATTAGAACTAAGAAAAATGGGGGGTTAGCATTACCCAACTTTTTAAAATACTCACAAGCAGCCTCCCTGACCAGGATTATAGACTGGTACCACAATACGGATGAGAAACAATGGGTCAAACTAGAAGAAGGCATTATAGGAATTCAGCTCAAAGCACTCCCCTGGAAAAAAAAACATCTAAGACCCGGAAATAACAAATGAACAATTTTTGCAAGAGCCACATTAAAAACCTGGGGCGCAGAATTAAAAAAGGGGAACCTATCCACTATGATGGGATCAATGACCCCATTATTCTCTAATCCAGAATTCCCACCAGCTTTAGCAACCACAAAATACTTAAAATGGAATATATGGGATAACATAGGGGTGGCCCAGATCCTGGTTGATGGGAAAATGTCAAAAATGCAAGACTTGGGACCGGTATATAAAAATAAATGGCTACACTACAACCAATTAAACACGCATATTGCAACAAATATAGATCTATCTTAAATAAATAGACCAAAAATTATCTAAAATATATAGTCTATTACTCCCTTCAGGATCCCTCAGAGAGTTAACAGGAATGAAGAACTGGGAAAAAGATATAGAGAGATTAATATCAGAGACAGAATGGGAGAAAATATTTACAATAATTCATAAAACATCTATAGCAAATAAATATCAAGAGAGGAATTACAAAATAGCAATGGGATGGTATTGGAGCCCATTAGCATTAAATAAAATATATAGCGAGCAGACAGACACGTGCACGAGATGCAAGACAGAAAGGGGGACCATGGATCATATTTGGTATGGTTGTCATATGGTGAGGGATTTCTGGAATAATATTCACAAGATATATCAGAAAGTGTCGGGAATAGAAAGGAACTCAAACATTGACACCTCATTATTATCTATAATGCCAGAATCAATAATGAGCATTAAGAATGATATTTTTCATCATATAACCTTGGCAGCTAGAACAATAACTGGAGAGAAAATAAAAGTCCAAGCATAGGAGATTGGGTATGTGAAATGAACGAAATACAATATATGGAAAGACAGATAAGAGAAGAAGGATATATGTGTAGCGGGGTCCCCTTTAAGACTCTCGGGACTACCTTGCCCAGAATCCATTTCGGCATGTTTCCACCCCAGAGACTCATGGGAGGGGTTATAAAAGGAGGAGGCAAGGCTGGGCTCGGCCTCTTTGTGACATGAGACTTCAGTGACTGATCCTCCTGTGCGGATGTGCCGGAGTGCAAGGCCTGAAGCCTGAGGCCTTGCGCAGCACCAAAGAGCCTTCCACCCCACTGCGAGCCTGGGTGGCATCTGACTTTGCTTGTCTACAACCTTGGTTGGATCGGGGACCCGATCGCTGGAGACACTGTGTGTGTGAGGACACAGTCGGTGGAAGCTCCCGGACTGGGATTGCGTCCGGAGGGGTGAGAGGGCGTATGCTCAGACCATATACTGTTGTTGCTAATGTGCCTATAGACTGCCGGGGCTCACAAGTTTATTTCTGATACTCTCACTAATTAACGGTCGCCCATGCGGCGCACCTTTACTGTTCATCTTAAATGCATAGAGTGTTATTGCTGCAGGACTCTGCAATTTATTATCTGTGAACCGTTACCACTGTTAACTTTTATTATCAATAACTCAAAGTAAATTTGATACCCTTTTCATTACTGTCTTGGTGTCTGGGTTTACTCATACAGTATAAGTTAATATTTATTGCTGCCAATACTAACTGTGCCAGTAGGGGGTCGAGTACATTGCTGGGGGTTGACGGAGCTGTTTTCAGGGCCCAAACTAAACTTGCGGCCTTCTTAGTTGAAGGTATCGCTACACGTGGGGGTTCTCGTCCGGGATCCTGATACAGCAATTAAACGCCAGAGGTGCCGTCATGGACCCGCAAGGAATAAGAGCGTGGTGCGAGATGGCTAAGACAGACCCAAAGCAATCAGTGGTCATCAACCTACCAGGGGAGGAATGGTCAATAGAAACGATAGAGGGGTTAATGAAATCAGTGACCCCAGATCACACACCGTGCTTGATGGGAATAAAGTCAGACCCAGACATCTCATACCAGTATGCACTAGTGGAATACTTGGACGGGATGCCAGAGGCTTGTAAGCGCAACTATGTACAGATGCCAGATAATAGATCCTATAGGTTGGCGCACGCAATTAAGAAGGAGCCATCACCAACGGGATCGCCGCAGGCTGCGGCCCGTACCCCACCTGAAAGAGGAGATAGGGCGACGCCTCCGGTGGTGCCTGCAACTGTCACTGCTATATCACCAGAACTGATAAATGCAATAGGGGATCTGCTGACCAAATGTCAGAAGACAAGCACGGTGCATGTAGAGACTAGCTACCGGAGACTGAAGACATTCTCGGGGAAGCTCCCTGGCCCTGCAGGGGAAGAGGATTTTGACACCTGGGTGGAGCAGGCATTGCAGGCGGTAGAGGCATGGGAGGTGCCTGAAGCGCAGAAGAGGCAACGAGTGATAGAAAGCCTTAAATGCGCAGCAGCAGAAGCAGTAAAAAGTTTTCGGTTTGGAAATGCAGATTGCACGGCTCAAGACTGTCTAGCCATGCTACAGGAAGAGTTTGGTCAATTGGAAAAGGTGACAGAGATGGTCTATCAATTTGAACATACTTTCCAACAACCGAAGGAGAAACTTTCAGAATATGTTAGAAGACTGAACAGGTTGCTGTGCAAGATTGTGTTAAAGAAGGGAATGAAGCCCCAAGATACAGATGCGGCAAGAATGAAACAAGTTTTAAAGGGAGCATTACGCTCGGATCCAGTCTGGCTGCACCTGAAGACCTCGGGAGGAGTAACGTTACTGACCTATGCTGACTTGATAAAAATCATCAGAGATGAGGAGGCGCTACAACAGGACCAGCAAATGATTAAGGCAAATGTTGTACCCGCACAGGTGCTAGTAAATCCAGTGCTGACCCCTGAAAGAGACTCAGAGGTAGACACTCTAAAAGCTCAAATGTCCAAGGTGTTAGAGATGTTGACCTCTCTGATGGCAAAAGACACAAAGGGTCCCAAGAGAGAAGTACCAAGGAAGGAATTATTCCCAATTGCCTCAGCACCCGCATCTTTACAAGAATGGGGAGATATAGTCTGCTTTAACTGTGGAGGAATTGGCCATATTGCAGCTACATGTTCCAGTCCCAAGAAGAAGAAACCAGACAACCGCAAGAAGGCGGGAATTTCCAGAGGGCCCCGGTGAAGGAGTCAACCGGGTGCCCATCACTTTCAGTGAGCTCCAAGCTGAATGCGAAGCAGAAGAAAAGAGGAGATAAAACACCTCAACAGAGATACACCCCAGAAAAAGGAGGCAAGACCCCTCAGAAGGGACACAGCACTCCCCAAAGGGGGTTCACACCTAAGAAGAATAATAGTATCCCTCAGCGGGTCCCTACACCCATTGAAAGGAGGGAAATCAATGCATACCAGGCTCAAGAAAGATTAAAGTCCAAAGGGAATTGGATGAGAGAGAGTCCGGAAGGAAAGGGTCGGAAGAAGGCGACCCCTGCCAGGCCATATCCAGAGAAGCTGGTAGGCCCATCTCCTATAGTGCCCATTCAAGTGGAGGAAGTCTACACCAGAGCCATCTTGGATACTGGGGCACAAGTGACCCTGTTATACCGAGATTTCTACGATAAGCACTTGAGTCACCTGCCCATCCAGAAGATAGAAGGACTAGAGATATGTGGGATTGGAACCCAGAATTTCCCCTACGATGGCTATTTGCCTGTCAAGATGATCTTTGACCCATCTGTGGCTGGAAAAGCCGAAGTGTTTGACACCCTGGCGGTTGTGTGCCCTCGGCCGCCAGGAGCCAACAAGAGTTCCCTTATAATAGGGACGAACACAGACCTGGTCCGAAGACTTCTGACCCCTCTAGTGAAAGAGAAGGGGTCAGCGGCCACCGAGATCCACCCCATGCTGAAGACGGCTTACCAACGGCTGGTCTTAGAGCAGGAGACCCCTGGAGAGGGGAGAGGGAAGCTGTGGAGACTTGGAAGAGAAGGGATAGTGTTGCAGCCCGGCGAAGTAACCTGTCTCAGAGCCACTGTGAAGCTTACTTGGGAGCAGCCTGGACCCTTTGTCATGTTGGAGTCTGACCCAAGGGAAGAGTCCCCCGGTCTGGAAGTGATACCAGAAGTGATTCCTCTGAAAGCCCTGAAGAAGGCCCATTGTAGAGTTCCAGTGAGTGTTAGGAACAATACAGATGGCCCCATGGAAATCCCAGCCAGGGTGCTGCTGGGCCAGGTGAGCCCTGCTGCCCCTGTCAACTTGTCAGAAGTAAATGGGGCGGGCGAAGGAGGAGATGATTGGGAGAAGCTATCCATGGAAAACCCGAATCTGCCCAGGGCTTGGAAGGAGAGAGCCAAGGCCCAGTTGACCAGATGGGAGAAGATCTTCTCCAAAGATGAGTTCGATGTGGGGTGTGCAAGGAGTGCCACCCATCGAATTCGCCTCCAAGAAGATAAGCCCTTCAGAGAAAGGGTCAGGCGGGTCCAACTAGCAGATCTGGAGGATCTAAGGGAACAACTTGCAGAACTCAAAAGGACTGGTGTGATACGGGAGTCCAGAAGCCCCTATGCCTCCCCGATAGTGGTGGTCAGGAAGAAGAATGGATCGTTGAGGCTCTGTATTGACTACAGGACTCTTAACAGGAGAACCATACCCGACCAGTACACCACTCCGAGGATAGAGGATGCCCTACAGAGCTTGTCTGGAGCCAAGTGGTTCAGCGTTATGGATCTCAAGAGTGGGTACTATCAGATCCCTATGCACCCAGAAGACAAGGAGAAGACAGCTTTCATAACCCCAGTGGGATTCTTTGAATTCGACCGGATGCCCCAAGGTCTACTTTCCAACGTCTCATGGAGAAGACTGTAGGAGACCTTATTGAAGTCCTTGTATACCTGGATGATGTCATTGTCTTTGGAAGAACCCTGGAGGAACACGAGGGGAGGCTGGAAAAAGTCTTGAGGAGACTCAGTGAGGAGGGGCTCAAGCTTTCGCCTGAGAAGTGTCGGTTCTACCAGTCTTCTATGAACTATCTGGGGCACATAGTGTCTGAAGAAGGGGTGGCCACAGACCCTGAGAAATTGGAGGCAGTTACCTCCTGGCCACGACCTAACACAGTAACAGAACTCAGATCCTTCTTAGGGTTCTGCTCTTATTATAGGAGGTTTGTGGAAGGATTCACCCGAATTGCTAGACCATTGAATGAACTGCTCAAGACTGAAGGAGAAGAGGACGACTCAGGGCCCAGGAAGCCGGGAGAGTCAGTCAAAGATCAGTGGAACCAGAAATGTGAAGAGGCCTTCCAGGCATTGAAGAAGAGCCTAACCACCGCTCCAGTCTTGGCCTACGCAGACCCAACCAAACCTTATGAACTACACGTAGATGCTAGTCATGACGGTCTGGGCGGAGTACTTTATCAAGAACACGAAGGGCAACTACGACCTGTTGCCTATGTGAGCAGGAGCCTGACCCCCTCTGAGAAGAACTACCCCACTCACAAGCTGGAGTTCCTGGCCCTTAAGTGGGCGGTAGTGGACAAGCTCAAAGACTACCTGTATGGGGCGGAGTTCACTGTGAAGACCGACAACAACCCCCTGACCTACTTATTCACTACAGCAAAGCTGGACACCACTGGACACAGGTGGCTGGCTGCATTGTCTGGATTCAATTTCAGCCTAAAATACAGGCCAGGGATTGGGAATCGAGATGCAGATGCTTTGTCCAGAAGATCTCATAGTTCCACCCATGACATGGAAGGCTGGACTCAAGTGGCACCGGACGGGGTGCGGGCCCTATGTCAGGGGGCTTAATTGCAAGCTAGAGGGGGCTCAAGGGCGGAAGAGATAGGAGTTACCATGGTAGGAGTCCCCAAACAATATTGTGGAGTAACTCAACTGGAGGAAGACCATCTGCCAAAGCTGTCTAAGAAGGAACTAAGATGTGACCAATTAGAAGACCCCATGGGAAAATTAGTTCTGGAAGCCCAGGAGAATCAGGATCCAAACAGACTTCTGAGTCACTCCTCAAAGGAAGCTCGCCTGTTGAGGAAAGAGTGGGACAGGTTACAGGTGCATCAGGGAGTGGTCTACCGAAGGGGCCCCTCTGATGACCTGGAAGATAAATGGCAATTGTTTCTTCCGGAAAAGCACAGAGAGACTGTTCTGATTGCCCTACATGACAATCATGGCCACTTAGGGGCGGAAAGGACCTTTCAACTTGTCAGAAGTCGGTTCTATTGGCCCTGCATGAGGGCGGAAGTAGAAGAGTACTGCCATTCGTGTGCACGCTGCATCCAGAGGAAGACTTTACCCCATCAAGCTGCCCCAATGGGCCATCTACAAAGTCAAGGCCCAATGGATCTGGTATGCATTGATTTCCTCTGCCTCAAACCCGATCTGAGTGGACTAGGAAATGTTCTGGTGATAACCGATCATTTCACCCGGTATGCCCAAGCTTTCCCAACCAAAGACCAGAAGGCATCCACAGTAGCCAAGGTACTTATGGAGAAGTATTTTGTCCATTATGGGCTGCCCCAGCGACTTCATTCAGATCAAGGAAGGGACTTTGAGAGTCGACTGATCTGGAAACTCCTGGATTAGTTGGGAATCAAGAAAACTCGAACTACACCTTACCACCCACAGGGAGATGCTCAGCCGGAGAGGTTTAACCGAACCTTGCTCAACATGTTGGGGACTCTGGAAAGTGAGAAGAAACAACATTGGAGAAAACACATAGCAGCTATAGTACATGCTTACAACTGCACCACCAGTGATGCTACAAGCTACTCCCCATATCGACTCATGTTTGGGAGAGAAGCAAGACTACCTGTAGACTTGGCCTTTGGCACCTCTTTAGACCATTCCTCAGCCACATCCCACAAAGGATATGTGGACAGGCTCAGACACAGCCTGAAAGTAGCCTATGAACAAGCTCAGGCGGCCTCAGATCAAAGGGGAGCTCGAAACAAGAGAAACTTCGATTTGAAGGTCCGAGTACAAGACCTACAGCCCGGGGACCGAGTACTGCTACGCAATCTGGGGGTCCCTGGAAAACACAAACTTGCAGACAGATGGAGATCTGAACCCTATGTCATTTGTAGGAAATTGCCGGGTCTACCCGTCTACAAGTTGAAGCCAGAAGGAAAGGTAGGCCCACTGAAGACGTGGCATCGAAACCACCTGCTCCCACTTGCTGAAGCAGTCAGGATACCTCCAGTGAGAGACTGTCCTGAACCAGTTTCTATTCTGGATACCCCCAGGCCAAACACCCGGTCCCAGACCTCTCGGACTGAAGATATAAAAGCTTCTGAACTCAGTGGAGATGAAGAGGGGGAGCTTGACTGGCTGTGGTCTTCCCCAAATCAAGGGACTTCTGCTATAGATCTTCCGACTACTGAAGACACTATAGATACCCAACTGAATGCAGAAGCCGTTGAATTTATCCCATATAGTCCTTCATTTGATTACTGAGAAGATGCCCGTGATGTTTACTCCGAACAGGACCCTAGAGACTTTATGTATTCCTCAGCTCCTGAAGCAGATGTTACAGAGCCTGCCGTGTTGCCTGAGCCTGTTACAGAAGAAGAGCCTGTGGCGCCAGAGCCAGAAACCCCAAGGGAACAAAGGGCCCGTAGAGTCATAAGGCCTCCCAGAAAGTTGACCTATCCACAAATGGGGAAGAGCTCAGAAGATTCTGTGATCACTGCTAGGAGGAGTGGAGAGAATCCGGACCCCTCCACTGTACATTTGGTAGAGGGCAACCCCCACTCACTCTCTGGCACAGTTAGGCAGGTCACTCAGGATAGTATGACCTGTGGCAAAGGGAATCCAACCCCTCAATTTTGGTGGGAATTCCCTATGCCAACCTCTTATGCAATGTTGTCTGGGGTTGTACGCAGTGTATGCTGAGGTTTCTTTGGGGACCAAAGAATTTAAGTGGGGGGAGTGTGTAGCGGGGTCCCCTTTAAGACTCTCGGGACTACCTTGCCCAGAATCCCTTTCGGCATGTTTCCACCCCAGAGACTCATGGGAGGGGTTATAAAAGGAGGAGGCGAGGCTGGGCTCGGCCTCTTTGGGACACGAGACTTCGGTGACTGATCCTCCTGTGCGGATGTGCCGGAGTGCAAGGCCTGAAGCCTGAGGCCTTGCGCAGCACCAAAGAGCCTTCCACCCCACTGCGAGCCTGGTTGGCATCTGGCTTTGCTTGTCTACAACCTTGTTTGGATCGGGGACCCGATCGCTGGAGACACTGTGTGTGTGAGGACACAGTCGGTGGAAGTTCCCAGACTGGGATCGCGTCCGGAGGGGTGAGAGGGCGTATGCTCAGACCATATACTGTTGTTGCTAATGTGCCTATAGACTGCCGGGGCTCACAAGTTTATTTCTGATACTCTCACTGGAGATCCATATCAATGAACTTAGAGTTCATGAAGTAACGTGTTTAGTTCATCGCAACCTTCCCATTGGATTACAAATGGTATTCTGTTAATGTGCACCACCTTTAAAGAATTGCCGGTGAAGAAACCATCATCCCCTATAGACTGAGTTTTAGATATCTGAGCCAGGCCTGGCCAGCTAGTTAGTTCATTTAGTTACTGCATCACAGGGCGCCTAATTAACGGTCGCCCATGCGGCGCACCTTTACTGTTCATCTTAAATGCATAGAGTGTTATTGCTGCAGGACTCTGCAATTTATTATCTGTGAACCGTTACCACTGTTAACTTTTATTATCAATAACTCAAAGTAAATTTGATACCCTTTTCATTACTGTCTTGGTGTCTGGGTTTACTCATACAGTATAAGTTAATATTTATTGCTGCCAATACTAACTGTGCCAGTAGGGGGTCGAGTACATTGCTGGGGGTTGACGGAGCTGTTTTCAGGGCCCAAACTAAACTTGCGGCCTTCTTAGTTGAAGGTATCCAGCAATATGGCTAAAATGGCATGAATTTCGGTCCTCAAACATAATGAATGAGTAAATGGAAGAATATGGGAGAAGGAGTAAGGGGGAGAAACAGGGGTTTCTTCCCCTCCCTTACAACTTCTTTTTAGTTAAATTTTTTATTCCCCCCCCCCCCAGGTCAAATGGATGAATGGATGTTGTAATGAAAGAGCATGTAAGATAGTAGTATATATATATATATAGGAGAATGCTATACGGCACTCTGTTTTTATGATAGAGCAGACAATTGATACTGACCTAGATCTGTATATTTTGTTTACTGAACAATGAGAATGAATTATTGCATATGGAAAAGATTTTAGTAAAAATGTAAAAGTGTTGGTATCTAAGAAAATATATAACAATAAAAGGAAATTGAAAACAGATATAGCCCTATCAAATATAGGTAAGTCCAAGTCTTATAATCCAAAAGATCCAGGAAGTACACAAAGCCAGCGAACTCGGCTTATATCCAACCAAAAAGATATAACACATTCACAGCTGAATTCTGATACTCGTGGTAGATTGGTATTGTGGACATCTAGCAGTAATCCCCAGGGAGAGAGTCAAAAGCTCTCGTATAGGGCTGCTTTCACACTGATGCGCTGCCGAATGTCACAAAGGGCTCATTCACAAGTGCAGCAGGCACTGCTGCTCCTCTGAAAAGAGGTCTGAGTGTGTTTTACAGGTGGTGAGAAGGAGATATGTTGTTGCCTCCTCACCACCTGAATTAAACCCATGATTGCCATGTAGTGCACACGTTTGCAACATGGTAGTACAGCAATTAGAAGTTTAAATTAGGTTTGAGGAGGCAACACTGCCTGATGATCTTTGACTTCTCCCATGTTATTTAGGTAGATATCCACCTCTTTAAAGTTGCCTACCCCTGCTCTAGAGAATAAATTGGTGGGTTTTGCAATTCTTTATGTCACACGATATTTTTTCAAATGCAATTTATTGGGAATTTTTTGAAAGCAAAAAAAAAATACATAACCCATTTTTTTTGTAAAATGTAAAAGATGATGTTATGCCGAGTAAATGGATACTAAATAATTCACTCTTTAAAATTGCGCACGCCCCTGCAACAGCGACAGACGATGCAAACTTTAAAAGCCTTTACAGGTTACCACTTTAAATTTACAGAGTAGGTCTAGTGCTAGAATTACTGCCCATTATCTGGCATTTGTGGTGATACCTCACATGTGTGGGACGATCGTTGTTTGCGTGCATGCGTGTGGGACCAACACGCTTGTTTGCCTTGGCGCGCGAGCACTGGGGGATGGGGACACTTGTTTTTTTAATTATACATTTTTAACACTGTTGTTTAAAAAAAATAATTGTAATCATGTTTATTGCTGTCGCACGGATGTTTACATTTAGGCATGTGAAAAGCACGCTTTATGGGGGAGAGCTGATGTCTAGACTTGTGCACAACGGAAAAATTTGTTTAGTTTCGGTTCGTTTCTTGTGCACAACGGAAAAATTTGTTTAGTTTCGGTTCGTTTCTTTTCGGTCCTGTTGATTCGTAATCATTCGTAATTTTGCTAGATGGGATTTTTCGTGTTCGGACTAATTCGTATTTTCGCAAGCGACATTTTTTGTTGAATTTTTAGTTGATTTATAATTCGTACTTTCGGTAGGGTACATTGTTTTTCGTTGATTCTGGACACAACTCCTACTTTCGTAACTTTTTTTGGGTTAGTTGATTCGTAATTTTCCGTGTCTCTCTCACAACGACGCTGCCTATTATGCCTAATGTGCTTCGAATGGATTTGTACTTTTCTAAATACATAGCGGTTATTTGTAACGATTCGAAATCTCGTATTTTAATTTAGTTTTTTACATGCGGCTATAGCCTCCGCCCCTGTACACCATTTTGAGAGGGTTCAGCACGGTGAGGAAGAAGCAGAGAGCAGAGCAGAGTGTTATTGTGCTTCGAATGGATTAGAAATCTCGTATTTTACTTTCGTCTTTTACATGCGGCTATAGCCTCCGCCCCTGTACACCATTTTGAGAGGGAGTTCAGCACGGTGAGGGAGAAGCAGAGAGCAGAGTGAGTGTTATTGTGCTTCGTATGGATTCGTACATTCGTAACTTTTTTCATAACGAATTATGCCGAAGACATTCCGGCATTCGCTATTTTGCGGTATAATTTATTTCGGATTCGGTTTTATTCGTAATTGCTTTGTTCGGAAATTCGAATGCTTCCGAATGTCCGAAAGTTGCTAAATTCGAACGAATTTCGATTTGTTACGAAACGAATTGCACAAGCCTACTGATGTCTAAAAGACCCCAAATTCCTTCCCCTGCCCTTAAAAGCATTAAAAACACAAAGATTGGTGTTTTTGAATGCTTTTGATTTCTTAAAAATGGCGCCGTTCACATCCGGGCAGACCGGAAGTTATATCAGGTCATCGCTTCTGGATTACCATAGAGGAGAGCCGATCAAAGCCAATCCCAGTTTTGTTCAGCTGTCCTACCATCCTGTGGAAGCACTGGCTGTTCGCTCAGGTATCCCTGTGGAACAGTAGAGTCTGAGCAAGCCAAAGAGGGCAGAAGGAGGAGCATACGTCCCCTCCTGCTGCTTGTAAAAGCAGGCCAGTGGTTAGCTAGCCATTGGGATTGCTTTTACAAGAGAGTCCACTGTCGGCTCTAAAAAAAAAATGGTACTGGGGTGATGCCTACGGCTGCAGGCATCATCCCAGTATAACCACCCGTAGACTAGTGACATACGGGTATGTCGCTTGTCCGGAAGTGATTAACCACTTCTCTACTGTGCACGAAAACCCCCTTCCTGCCCAAGCCATTTTTCAGCTTTCAGCGCTGTCACACTTTGAATGACAATTGCGCGGTCGTGCGACGTGGCTCCTAAACGAAATTTGTGTCCTTTTTTTCCCACAAATAGAGCTTTCTTCTGGTGGTATTTGATCACCTCTGCGGTTTTTATTTTTTGCGCTATAAACAAAAGAAGAGCGTCCAGTTTGAAAAAAAAACACTATTTTTAACTTTTTGCTATAATAAATACCCATTTTTTTTTTAAATAAAATTTTCCTCAGTTTAGGCCGATATGTATTCTTCTACATATTTTTGGTAAAAAAAAAAATCGCAATAAGCACGTATTGATTGGTTTGCGCAAAAGTTATAGCGTGTACAAAATAGGGGATAGATTTATAGCATTTTTATTTTTTTATTTTTTTATTAGTAATGGCGGCGATCTGCGATTTTTTTATTGTGACTGCGATATTGCGGCGGACACATCGGACACTTTTGACACATTTTTGGGACCATTCACGTTTATACAGCGATCCCTGCTATAAAAATGCATTGATTACTGTATAAATGTGATTGGCAGGGAAGGGGTTAACCACTAGGGGGCGGGAAGGGGTTAAATATGTTCCCTCAATGTGTTCTTACTGTGGGGGGAGGGGACTGACTGGGGGAGGTGACCGATGGTTGTCCCTATGTACAAGGGACACACCATCGGTCCCCTCTCCCTCACAGGACGTGGATCTCTGTGTTTACACACAGAGATCCACTTTCCTGCTCGTTTCCCGGGCAATCGCGGGTGCCCGGCGGCAATCGCGGCCGCCGGGCACGCGCACCGGGGCCTTGTGAACGCGGCGGGCGCGCGCGCCGCTGGCGGCAAGCGCGCGCCTCCTAGCTCGTTTTAAAGGGAGGACGTCATATGACGTCCTCCCAGAACGAGAGTATCCTCCGCCCGCCGTTAATTGACAGTGGGTGGGGGACAAGTGGTTAATCAGAAGATTTTGTCAGTTATATTTTGGGGTAAATATTGCTATGGAAAAATTACAAATAAATATTTTTTTTCTTAATTTTTCACTTTAAAGCGGAGGTCCACCCGAATGTATTTATTTTTTTAAAAGCCAGCAGCTACAAATACTGCAGTTGCTGACTTTTAAAAAATGGACACTTATCTGTCCAGCGCGCCCACGATTTCGGCAGACGAGGCTGAGCAATCGCTCGGTCCTCGGATGCTCCATGCTCGGTGAGGGAATCAGGAAGTGAAGCCTTGCGGCTTCACTGCTCGGTTCCCTACTGCGCATGCGCGAGTAGCGTGGCGCACCATCACTGGTCCCCGGTCTCTTATGGGAACAGTGTTTCTCCCAGGAGACAGCGGGGGGGGGGGGGGGGACAGGAAGTGGCGTAGACTCCCACGGGAGTCTATGCCCGGAAGTGGGTGCAAATACCCCCCTCCCCCCTGAAAGGTGCCAAATGTGTCACCGGAGGGGGGGGGTTCCGAAAAGCGAAAATACAATTTTTGGGTGGATCTCCGCTTTAATCTTTTCCTGAAAAGGTGCTACCCTTATTTCCTGGAAAGGAAATCCCCTATTGTAGTTATTTTTGAGACATCTAACTGGCATGTGGTGTCTAGTCATTTTAATTTGGATTATGCACCCTAATGCCGCGTACACACGACCGTTTTTAATGTCATTGAAAAAAACAGCATTTTTCTTGATGTGATTTTTCGTGTTTCCTCTCAAGCCTGCCTTGCCTACACACTATCGTGGAAAAAAATGTTTGAGTAAAGCGTGGTGACGTACAACACATACGACGGCACTATAAAGGGGAAGTTCCATTCGGATGGCGCCACTCTTCATGTTAGTAAAGTTTGTTGAGCAACGATTCACGCTTTTCAGCCTCGTGCTTTTCAGCCCGTTGCAGCGTGACGAATGTGCTATCTCCATTACGAACGCTAGTTTTACCAGAACGAGCGCTCCCGTCTCATACTTGATTCTGAGCATGCACACGTGAAAAATTAGAGCATGTTCCAATTTTTTCATGGCCGTTTTTCACGTCGTGAAAAATGCTCTGAAGCCCACACACGGTCATTTTTAATGACCATTTAAAAAAAAAAAAATTCTCGTCATTAAAAACGGTCGTGTGTACACGGCATCAGTCACAAGTTTTGCTTAATGAAAATTACATAACGATACAAGTATTTATATCTGCTATCCAGTGGCACAAATAAGCTGAAAAATACTGAAAAAAACCCCCACCAATTGCAGCCCTACTGTGCCCATCAAATGCAGCCATTTTGCCCATCAAATGCAGCCACTGTGCCATCAATTGAAGCCATTGTGCCCATCAAATTAGCCACTGTGCCATCAATTGCAACCATTGTGCCCATCATATGCAGACACTTGTGCCCATCATATGCAGCCACTTGTGCCCATCATATGCAGCCACTTTTGCCCATCAAATGCAGCCATGTGTGCCCATCATATACAGCCACTTGTGCCCATCAAATGCCGCCACTTGTGCCCATCAAATGCCGCCACTGTGCCCATCAAATGCCGCCACTGTGCCCGTCATATGCAGCCACTTGTGCCCGTCATATGCAGCCACTTGTACCCATCAAATGTAGCTACTTGTGCCCATCAAATGCCGCCACTGTGACCCCCACCCGCCTGCTGTCTGCCCGGCACTTACCCATCTTAGTGGTGGGTCAGGCAGCAGCAAGCTGTGGGACGTCTCCTGTGTCCTCCATGCTTCCCCCTCCTCTCTTCTTCGGTCTGCTAGGCATCCAATTGGGGCGCCTGTGCCTTCAGTCAATCAGGTGACGGGTATTAGACCCACGCTACCTGATTGGCGGAGAGGCGGTTCAGTGTTAGAAAATCAAATATTCATTCGCTTTTCTAACACATTTGGGTGGACTGCAAGTGCAATGCTCTGCGCCGTGAGTCCACCTTTTTTGAAGCCTATTGGAGCCTATGGCTCTAATCAGGTGCTTAAAAAAAACACCCCGTCGCTGGAATTCAGGCGCCCAGCGTCCGGCAGCGACGTCCAGCAGCGAAGGCCATGGATAGATTCATGCTATGCATGAATCTATCCATTAGTCATGGGGGGGGTGGCTGGAGAGAGGGGGCGGTGCCCGTGCACCCTTAATGGCCCTATCAATATAGAAGTTGCACCTGTCCTGAAAAAAAAAGTGTGATAAGTTAGAAATACCTACATATTGTTAGAAGGTATAAAGTGCAAAACTGAGACATCTCCAAAAAGAGGAAAAGGCTCTAGGACAAAAGTTGTTGAGGTTAGCCTGTCACAATTCTGGTCAATTCATACTAAGTGTAGCGGCCTCACCCCGTCCTCTTTAGCTAGGGGTATGTCACACGACAGGGTGAGATGCGCTACGGCCCATGTCCTCCCCATAGCTGTGGGTGAGGTGAAGGCCAGCACCAGTATCTTCCTCGGGCCAATGTGTGTTAGTCATGAAACTCAATCTTACTATGCTGGCACCTTCCTCACTTTGCTCCCATTAACCAGAGTCCACACACCGATCACAGTCCAACTCTCAGTTTTATTTCGTAGCTCCACAACAAACAATGTAATGGCGAGATACGGTGGGATGAGCAGATCGAGGCACTGTCCTGAATTTTAGTCTCTAAACCCCTGTACCTTGACCAAGGGTGGTAGCAACATTGATTAGGATACCTTCGCTGCGCTGCGGCCCCTATCAGGGGAAGATGACCCTCCAAGGGAGTTACCGAAGGCCCATCCGTCACCGGGTTGACGCTGCTCCGGAATCTTCGGACGGGTGACCTCCCCGGCCTCCTCGCCTCAGATGCGGGTCCCCTCGCAAGGGGCACCCTGGAATCACTTCACCCTTGCGGGACCCAGTCGAAGTCACCGGGTCCCAGGCCTACGACATAGTACCTCACCCCAGGCTGAAGGTGCCTGGGATGGACTCCAACTCCATTCCGGCCAGGCCTAGGGCACCTGAGCCGGAACCTCGAACCACCCGCACCCAGGCCTAAGGTGCCTGGGTGCGTGAAGAGAAGATCCTCGAAGACCTCATGGTGAGGGCGTCTCCCCCCTTTATCTCCTCCCATCGACACCACGGCGGGTTCCCCGCCCCAGCCGTACCATCTCCGGAAAGGGACAAAAAGGGTAGCACTGTGGTAGTGATTCTACCTCGAGCCTGTAGGTACCCCGCCACCCACAGGCCAAGGAGAATAATACACCACCCAATCCTCCACGAATCACAAAGGGGTCTAAACCCTGTCATAATTACACACCTGGGTCACACTACCCCCAGGTGTATCCCAACTAAATCTGAAGACCCCGCTACATAAGCATATGATGGCAAAAATGCCTAGACAGCATGAAAGAAAAAATAAAATGCTCAATAGATTCAGACATATTGCATACATCTTAACTAGTTAAGCTTAGCTCCGCCATGATACTTTACTGTGGTTAGCAGCTTCTCTGGCAAATACAAACACTGATGCCGCGTACACACGGTCGGAATTTCTGACAAGAAAAGTTTGATGTGAGCTTTTGGTCGGAAATTCCGACCGTGTGTATGCTCAATCGGACTTTTGCTGTCGGAATTTCCGCCAACAAATGATTGAGAGCAGGTTCTCTATTTTTCCGATGGAAAAAGTTCCTATCGGAAATTCCGATCGTCTGTAGCAATTCCGACAGCAAAATTCCTACGCATGCTCGGAAACAATTTGACGCATGCTTGGAAGCATTGAACTTCATTTTCTTGGCTTGTCGTAGTGTTGTACGTCACCGCGTTCTTGACGGCCGAAAGTTAAGAGAACTTTTGTGTGACCGTGTGTATGCAAGCCAAGCTTGAGCGGGATTCCGTCGGAAAAAACATCCAAGGTTTTTCCGACGGAAATTCCGATCGTGTGTACGCGGCATAAGCAGACAGGACAGAACTGACTCCGACAGAAAAAATTAAGAATTGCCTAAGCTGCCTACATCCGAATCTACTGGTCATTTTGACATACAGTTTGCAATGAAGGTAATATCTGCTTACACACTCTTTCCATCACATGCTCATTTGGAGTTACCCAAGTTTGTGACAGGTTTACTACATTAGTATTTAAAAAAAATGCAACCTAAAATACTACAAAAATGTTGTACCTTCATGCTTTAATTTAATTTCTATCTGGAAAACCACAGCACTCAATCCAATAATTGCTATTTTCTTTAAACAAATGATTGCATGGAGCAGAAAAAAAAACCAGCATAAAAATGTGATCATTCTTATAGCCAGCTAGAGCATCTCCAGAATGTATTTACATGAAGGAGAAGAACATTGGTCACAAGGGAGTGCATAAACCGTACATAAAAAAGACATATTTTAAATTGGGTATCAAAGATTGAACATTTAAGCTTTTTCTTCACATCTGCTCTTTTCTTAAAAGTCTTGTGGTTAATTTGAATAGCCTTAATAGTTTAAAAACAGCAGGGTGCCACATTACTGGGAGACTGTTATTTGCCAATAATGCGGAATAAACTGTCTGAAATTAGATGTCATATGATAAAATGAAGCTCATTACTGAGAATCACCAAACTTATTACTCATGTATATGAATATATGCCACATCAGCTTTCAAAACTGCACGTCTTGCTTACCCAGAAATCAAATTACCTTTCGTGATTGAAATGCATGCAGTGTGTGTTATTGAATAAAAAGAGGGCAAATATGAGGACTGAAAATATTCAATTTCTTTCCTTTGTTGTTTATATCCTGTTTACCCTGTAGTGCTGTTTCTCTTATTCGCTTTAACAGTTTATTAAATATAGGAAAGAATCAGCCCTTGCTGTTAAAGCGGTTGTATACCCAAAATAATGACATGCACCTACAGGTAAGCCTACGTTAAGGCTTACCTGTAGGTGCTTGCAATATCTCCGAGACCTACACGGTCTCGGAGATATTTGCAAAAAAGTCTATACCAATATCTATGGCGCATGCGGCTCTTGAATGGCAGCCCGCCGGACACTGCCAGATTTCGCACATGCGCAGGGATCGTGCCGTTCCTCGCGCATGCACGGGAGTGACGTCATCGCCGCTCCGGCCAATCACAGCGATACCCGGAAGTCACTCCGGGTATGATGGTGGCGACGGAGGACGTGTCCGAGGACCGGGGGGCTTCGATCTAAGGTAAGTGATTGATAATGAGCTAGTATGCTAGTCATACTAGCTCATTATGCCTTTGCCTTGCAGGTTGAAAAAAAAAAAAAAGTTTTGCGGTATACAACCGCTTTAATAGTTTTGTTGAGAGGCAAGGTTATGCAGTATGTCTTCAATTTTTGTATTGGTCTGTAGAAAAAAAAAAATCAAGTCAGTACATCCATTATATTCTATCTTACTTTTTTACTCAATAGAATAATAACAATTTATATTCTATCTATCTATCTATCTATCTATCTATCTATCTATCTATCTATCTATCTATCTATCTATCTATCTATCTATCTATCCCCCCCCCCCCCCCCCCAATCTGTTCTCTTTCCTACTCATTTTCTGTCCCCTTTCCACTCCCCTTCTTTTCCCCTTTCCCCATTTTCTCCTCCTTTCTTTTCTTTCCTTTTTCTTTAATGAGCCCCTTCTTTTTTTCCTGACATTGTGAACGGCACCATCATTATCCAGAGTATAATAGCATCTAAGTACAGTATGTTGATATGGATACACCAGGTACACGCGATCGGCTGTTACAGAGGCAGGATGTGGATCTCTGTGTGTAAACACAAAGATCCACGTCCTGTCAGGGAGAGAGGAGACCGATGGTGTGTCCCTTGTACATAGGGACACAGATCGGTCACCTCCCCCAGTCAGTCCCCTCCCCCACACAGTAAGAATCACTAATAGGGAACATATTTAACACCTTGATCGCCCCCTAGTGTTAACCCCTTCCCTGCCAGTCACATTTATACAGTAATCAATGCATATTTATAGCACTAATCGCTGTATAAATGTGAATGGTCCCAAAATAGTGTCAAAAGTGTCCGATGTGTCCGACGGAATATCGCAGTCCTGAAAAAAAACGCAGATCGACGCCATTACAAGTAAAAAAAAAATATATAATAAAAATGTCATAATTCTATCCCTTATTTTGTAGGCACTATAACTTTTGCGCAAACCAATCACTATACGCTTATTGCAATTTATTTTACCAAAAATATATAGAAGAATACGTGTCAGCCTAAACTGAGAAAAAAAATAGTTTTAAAAAAAAAAATTGGGATATTATTATAACAAAAAGTAAAAAAAATATTGTGTTTTTTTTCAAAATTTTCTGTCTTTTTTTGTTTATAGCGCAAAAAATAAAAACCGCAGAGGTGATCAAATACCCCCCAAAGAAAGCTCTATTTGTGGGAAAAAAATTATATAAAAATATAATTTGGGTACAGCGTTGTATGACCGCGTAATTGTCATTCAAAGTGCGTCAGCGCTGAAAGCTGAAAATTGGTCTGGGTACGAAGGGGGTTTAAGTGCCCAGTAAGCAAGTGGTTAAAAAACCCAGAAGGAAGAAGTGGAGAGAGGAGCTGACACCACATGTCCACATATAGGAGCTGCATTACTGCAATACTGTATTTTCACCCAGATCAGAAGCAGGTAATTTTTCCTGTGTTCTGGCTGTTTAACTGTAGCTGCCCATAACTTCTTAATCTAAACCCTAGTGGTCAACTTCAAGTATATTAGTAGGTGAACCTGTATATTGCAATAGAGTTTATATGCAGCTCCTGTTATTTTAGTTAACCCTGTCCCTTCTGATCTGGGATCTTAGAACTAGTTTTAATTTAGGGCCAGATAACTAGCATAGGCTATAGCCAGGTTAGGCATTCAATGGCCACTTCTGGTAGTTAAAGGTTGCACGTCAGATTATAAACTGCAAGGGAGGGCCAAAAGTGCAGAGTTGATAAGCTGACTCTGAATTTCAATGTCACACCACATTTTTTGTGTGTGGCGGGGTGCTAAATTTAGGGGATGTGTTTGGGTGGTAGTTATGCCCAAACACCCTAATTGATAGAGTTCTTGATACCATTTTTGTCCACAGGTGGAGTATTGGTGTACAGTTCCCTGTGGCCCGCAGGTGGCACTGCCATAGTAGGCCAGGGTTGAAACCATGATACAGTGCTGTGCCTTTTGTGTCCCCTCTCAGCAACCATACAGTGGGTGTGGTCTACCTGCTGGGCATGCTGGGAGAGGATATAAAAGGGGTATACGCTGCCTGTTCGGGGTTCTTGTTCCTTTAGCCCAGGGGCGGGTCTGCGGTTCACTGTCAAGGGTCCCAGGTACCTTTAGCCCTGGGACTGCATCAAAGGTCTGGGCCCAGCACCTTCGGCTGGAGCCCATCGGGGATCGAGGAAGGTCATTTCTCATTAACCCCCCAAAAGAGGGCTACATAAATGTTAGCAATAATGTTTGGTTTTGCATAGGGAAAGAATAAGGGTACATATCTGGCTTATAGAATATGTATATGGATAGGACTTCACCCTTTTAAGGATTAAGACAGAGTTCTTTTATATGTGTATGTAGCGCCCCCCCCAATATTTGGGGGCGCTATGTGTCTATTTAGGGGTAGTCTGGGCCAGTAGTTGGGCTCAGACTAATTGATATTTCACTATTGCTTCTGCTCTGGGTGTGATACTGTCTGGTAGTAGTGTTCCCTGTTGCCTGTAGGTGGCACTGTCACCACCAGCATAGGTTGAACCACAGGGGGAGTATCACAGCACCTTGGGTGTCCTCTCGTGCAGTGGGCGTGGTGAACCTGCCGTGCATGCTGGGAGGGGGTACATAAGGGGCAGACGTCATTGGGGTTGTCTTTCCTGGGGACCCATGGGTCCTGTGTGTGCGCCTCATGGCCCATATGGCATGAGGTGCGCGTGTTCTGGTCCCGGGCACCTTCAGCCCAAGGTCACATCACTGCTTCTTAGGCCCAGCTCTGCTGGGTGGGGCCTATGTTTCAAGAAGGGATCCCAAAGCTACCCACCACGGGGAGCCACGGTTTAGGAAAGGAGTCCAGGGGAGGATCAGTCCCAGAGGAGACTAGCGACGATACTGCTGTCTAGGGAAGAGGCCTGGAAACTCGCCTAAGGAGGGATCCATAATTACAAGCCCTGCAATACGCCAATCTGGCAATAAAAGGTTCTCTTCATTATTGCTTGGCTGGGAGGTTCAGGACTTTTAATCCTGTTGCAGAGGGTTCCCGATCGTATCCTTGATACAATACAAAGGAAAGATTGATTTGTGCTGCATTCCGGCTGCTAGGACTATCCGGGTGAGCAATACCCACTCAGGCTTGAGTGGCGACGAGTGCTGTTTAAGTGTTGCGTGCCTGAACCTTCCCCTGTGTATTTCTCTCTCGTGTCCTACTCTTCCTCTAAGTTCACTCAGCAAAGATAAAAATAAAGCCTAACTGTTTTGGGTTTTACATGGTGTGGACATTGACTTTTCTGAAAACCTTTCTTACACCCCTGACAACGGAAGCCATGAGGTAATTCGCAGAACCAACAAAAAACCAGCAGCTCCCTTAATCTGGGTGTAAGTGCTACATGTATAATTACTAATAACATAATTTTTCTGCTTACCGTGAAACCCATTTCTTGAAGTTCACAAAGGGACACATAGTTCAGTTAGGGTAGGTTCACACTGTTGTGGGTGCGGGATAGTTTGTAAATTGCAAGCATCCCCGCACCCGCAATCACCCGCTGTCAAAACGCACAGTTTTTCTTGCAGATGCATGGGGGTGCCATTGACTCTTATTGGCACCCCGATGCATCAGAAAATGCAGTGCATATTCAGGTACATGAAGCCACATAGTGCAAAAGCACCATGCAGTTTCCATGCAGCTGTGGTTTTGAAAAGGTGCATTCAAATGAAGGGGATGCAGTCAGGGCAGGACTTAGGGTGGTGGGGGCCCCTGGGCTTGAGTCACTTTCGGGCCCTACCTTCTATACATTATTTTAAATAGAACAATTCAATGAAAATTTTAATTAAAGAGGAAGTAAACCCTGGCCGATTTTTGCAGCTTTTCAATTATTAAGTTATAACAGCTCATCGCAATGCAATACATATATATATCCCCCAAAAACAAGGCCTGCAAATACATTTTTTAGGATGGTTTCGTTCTCTGTATTTCCAGGTATCTCAAGCACCATTCGTACTGCTGTTATGTGATTCAAATTATGATGTCGCTTCCGCCCTTACTGTGTCTCTGCCAGTAATCTCGCGCATGCGCCATTGCGCCGTAACCATTTGTTGCTGTGTCTGCGGCTGCTGTTTTCTTTCACTCCCCTTTTGTGCTGTCTTCTTTAGTCACGCGGGGGAGTATCAGGAAGAGTGGAAGGAGCTAAACACCGCACAGAGGGGAAGTTCTCACAGACTGCATTCCGGCAAGCTTTAAATGCTGGTTTAGAGGGGCTAATGTGCGCAAGCGCGGGGCCCCCTATTGGGCGGGGCCCATGGGCTTGAGCCCAGTCAAGCCCAATGGTAAGTCCGGCCCTGGATGCAGTGCTCGTGCAAACGCAACACGCACAAAAAGAAATGGCCAGACAGGTCCAACCTCTCCCTAACTGGCTTAAATTTTGTAGTAAAGCAGTGCTTAGGAGTAGATCACAAACACAGAAAGGGGCGTATCCCAAATTAACTTTAAGAAATAGATTTTACAATAAGCACAAAAATTCCGTTTTTTTTTATTGCTTATTAACCAGTTCCCGACTGGCTCACACAGATATACTGCAGCAGAATGGCTCTCCTGGGTGACATCCTGTACATATATGGCTTCACCCAGAAGAGCCACCAGAGGGAACACACTTAACCCCTTGATCGCCCCCTAGTGTTAACCCCTTCCCTGCCAGTGACATTTACATAGTAATCAGTGCCTTTTTATAGCACTGATCGCTCTGTAAATGTCAATGGTCCCAAAAATGTGTCAAAAGTGTCCGCAACGTCGCAATACTACAAAAAATCGCAGATCACCGCCATTACTAGTAAATAATATACAAACGCCATAAAAATGCCATAAATCTTTCCCATAGTTTGTATACACTATAACTTTTGCACAAACCATTCAATATACGCTTATTGCGATTTTTTTTTTACCAAAAATATGTAGAAGAATACATATCGGCTTAATCTGAGGAAAAAGATTGGGATATTTACTATAGCAAAAAGTAAAAGATATTGTGTTTTTGAGGTGATCAAATACCACCAAAAGAAATCTCTATTTGTGGGAAAAAAAGGACATCAATTTTGTTTGGGTACAACATCGCACGACTGGGCAATCGTCAGTGTAAGCGACGCAGTGCTGTATTACAAAAAATGGCCTGGTCATTGAGCAGCCAAATCTTTGAGGGCTGAAGTGGATAAACGGAGAGAGGATTCAATTAATCTGAGACAACTGGGAAGTCCAAAAGGGAACCACTTAAATGGATGGATAACACAGCAAATAAAACGGCAACAGGCCCACAACAAACAGTAAAAATGGGGTAGCCAGCAGCTCAAAGAACTGCCAGAAGGACCCTAAATTTAAAACTGGCATCATCCTCATAACACTTGTGAAAATGTGTGAACAGACAACCAGGTGGCCATTTTGCAAATGTGAGAAAAAATTGCCTGAGGCTCATCTAGTAGTAACCTTGGTGGGAATGGGACCTTTGTGAGCTGAAGTCATGGAATGTAAGATCTTTGAATAACATTTAATTTTTCATACATGCAACCAAGATTTTACACCGTCACTGTCATCATTGTATTATCCATTCATTCAATTTCTTTACAATATAGAGTGAGTCATTTAATAGTTGGTTATCTTTATGGAAAGGAAAGAGCCCTGGACTGCCGCACTCTGTATGAACGATTTATTTTCAAAATTAAAAACCCAAATTAATCCATAAGTTCAAAAAAGTCCAAGAACAAACAAAAACAGAAAACTGACATGCAGGGGTGGAAGACTGATGCGTTTCACATCTAGGATAGATGCTTACTCATGTGCTATGAGTAAGCATCTATCCTAGATGTGAAACGCGTCAGCCTTCCACCCCTGCATGTCAGTTTTCTGTTTTTGTTTGTTCTTGGACTTTTTTGAACTTATGGATTAATTTTGGATTTTAATTTTGAAAATAAATCGTTCATACAGAGTGCGGCAGTCCAGGGCTCTTTCCTTTCCATGCACCAGTGCAGAGCCAGCGCCTGTTTTAGTATCAGGGCGGGAGCTATCTTTGGAGCTTAACAGCGTGGAGCGGTACACACCTCTCATTGGTTATCTTCATGTTAGCTGCTTGTGGTGGTTATATAATGGGACACTCTGGTATCTAGGGGACCTCATTAATAGACATGTGCACACTGAAATATTTCGTTTCGGAATTTCGTTTTCGTTTGAAAAATAAATTTATTTAGTTACTCCCGAAAATCGTTTTTATTTATTTCGTTTTTCGTTAAAAATTGCATTCGTCCGAAAATCCGAAATAATTAAGGTCGAATCTGTCATTGAAGGCTTATATGGTGTGTGTGTGTTCTAAGAAGATTCGACGGAGCAGCTAAACTATTCGACGCAGCAATCGTACATTTTCGGTCGAATGTTCCGCCTACAAGCTAGCTATAGTAGAATTCTAATGTTGTATGACTAGTAATAATTATATTTATTAATTATTATTACTAGTCATTCAACATTAGAATTTTTCTATAGCCCATGAACGGATGCATTTAACCGGAAATGTACGATTGCAGGAAGCATCGTACAGTGAGTTTAACTGCACCATCGAATCAACTTAGAACTTTTGACAGACACCATAAGCCACAGATTCGACGTTTGTATTTTTTTCGATGCTGTGTCGAATCTTCGTCGAATCTTCGTCGTTCATGTGGAATGGATGGTCTATCCCAACAGTCAGCTAACTACTTTCACATTCGTTTGTGCACGTGCTCCGACGTTCTGTCAGTGTCGGATAATATGGCGACCCATTTCGACGACATGGAGGACGTTCCTGGGCCTTCTATGGAGGAAGCAGCAGCAACATCCCATTCCCCATCATCCAAAAAGCGTCGCTTGGGGACACAAGCTGCAACCAGCAGGAAGCGTAACCTTATGTGGACTCACATTGAGTCCCAGGTCCTTGTAAAGGAAACGCTTCCTTACTGGATACAGCTGTGTGGCCCCCGCTCCAGGGATACCACTCAGGAGTGGAAGCGTGAGAAGTGGGAGGAGATCTCCAAAAAAGTTGAGGGGATGTATCGCCATCGGCGTGACCCGACTGCCTGTCGGAAAAAATTCAGCGACATTAAGCGGTAAGTAACATGTCTGATTATTATTTTTTTTACATTTTAACCACTTCAGCCCCGGAGGATTTGGCTGCCAAATGACCAGGCCACTTTTTGCGATTCGGCACTGCGTTCTTTTTTTCCCCACAAATAGAGATTTCTTTTGGTGGTATTTGATAATCTCTGCGTTTTTTTTTTGCGCTATAAACAAAAAAAGAGCGACAATTGTGAAAAAAAACACAATTTTTTTTTACTTTTTGCTATAATAAATATCCCCAAAAAATATATAAAAAAACAAATTATTTCCTCAGTTTAGGCCGATACGTATTCTTCTACATATTTTTGGTAACAAAAATTGCAATAAGCGTTTATTGATTGGTTTGCGCAAAAGTTATAGCGTCTACAAAATAGGGATAGTTTTATAGCATTTTTATTATTATTTCTTTTTTTACTAGTAATGGCGGCGATAAGCTATTTTTTTTTTTCATAAATTTTTTATTGTATAGTCACATATACAGGTTACATAACAGGTACAGTAAGGTATACAAGAATTCCACGATAAGTCAAGTACAGCGATATAAAGTACATAGTTCACTCGTAGAATATACCAACAACATTGATCAAACTAATACAGGCAATGTTTGTTATTAACTCTGTTACACCAGAGAAGGGTGGTGTCTTCCGAAACCCTCCCCTCACTTTACTAGCAATATATGCTCATCTCTAAGGGTTGTGGGAGGTGATCAAGTTCCCATTTGAGGGGGATATTCAGGGCAGGTTGAAGTGGCTAGGTGGCCTTTCATCAGTGGGATCATTCCCGCCCGCGCACCCCAAACAGGGTACTTGCTGTACGCGGGCAGGGATTCTTGTCAGACCCCAAGGGGTCAGGTCGTGTCTGGGCCAATAGTACAGTAATCTCTCCCTAACAGTTCGAGGGATGGTTTCGGATCAGATGAATACCCTTGTGCAACTTTCATAGGTGAACGTAGGTACAGAATGGCGTTCAGATAGTGTCACAATGTAGGAATATGTAATCTATATATTTCTGAGATGTAGGGGAAGGGAGGGAGAGTAGGGGGGAGGGTAGAGACGGAAGTTTCATGTTTCTGTGGCCAGAGTGGTCTCGTGATTCCCTGCACGCCCCCTCGGCGATCAGCGATTTTTATCGTGACTGCGACATTATGGCGGACACATCGGACACTTTTGATGCCATTTTGTGACCATCAGTGCTCTAAAAATGTACTATTTTACACCATACACAGTTCAAACAAGCGCATAATTAGAAAGGTGGACTGGACATCTATATTTTATCAGCACAATCCCAATCCTTTCTTTTATATTTTATTGCACACCAAAAAAGCATACGTTTTTCTTAAAATAAATTTGGTTAATAAAAAAAATGTGCAAATCTTGTGCTACGTGAAAAAATGCGCCTAATCCAAAAATTCCATTTGCATTGTTTCATTCTACGGGTTCATTCTACATTTGTTTCATGTGTAGATGTAATTTTCAGATTACTATTGTAGTTTAATTATGGAACCTGTTTCTCTTCTCTTTTTGTTTTGCAGTTCCATAGCGCGTAAAAGCAGGCAGACGGGGCGCAGAGGGAAGCAGGTGCCTCTCCTCACCCATGAGGCAGAGCTGTTAGCTGGTATAGGGGAGGATGAGATCACCCATCTCCTGGCTCATCAGGGTTGGTGTCAGCATTGCATTGTGCAGGACATTTTTTTTGTCAAGCATCCGTCATTTACCATATTGTGTTTGATTTTATTTAAAGATCGCATCCAGTCCCAGCGCCGCCGGAGGAGGAGGGCGGAGGAGCAGGAGTCCTCCACGTCATCAACGCCCAGTAAGTAGTGTAGTAGTGACACTAATGCAGTGGGTCCTTTTCCATTTGTCCAGCCTTCCATTGTCGATTCCAGTGTCATTGCTTCTCGCTCAAGCAGTGACAGGTAGAGCCTCTGCAACCTTCTGTCAGGTAACGCAACCGCTTGCGTAACTTACGCAATCTGACAGAACGTCGCTGCTCTGAACTGAGGCACCTGATCAGTGGCGGTGCACCTAGCACTCGCCGCTGGAACCAGGACAGGTAAGTGCCTCTTTTTTTTTAGAGAGAGATTTTTTCTAAATGGTTGAATGCATGTCCCTGCCTTGTAGATAAACGTTAGTGACCTGACCTGTATTGCCATGCTAATGGATAATTAATTTTATCTATATACAGTATTTATTTATAGTAATTTGAAGCTTGAACATTGTAACGTTCATCATTTCTCCTTTCTATTAAATAGGTGTCATCCAATCAGAGTGGGAGACTCAGGAGGAGGAGGCTGAGGCGGCAACGCCCACATGTAAGTTAGTATAATCTTGCTGGTGTCTGCTGAGTGATCATACATGTTTCAATGTTCTTGTACTAATGTGTGAGATTGTTGTACACTGCAGATTGTAATGTTCTTTTCTATATTAATCATAATCAACAGCTGCTGAGGCTGAGCAGGAGGTGGAGGAGACCTGCACTGTAGAGGCTGCTGGGGATGCGGAAGCTGGTGAACAGCCAGACGCGGCAGATCCAGGGAGTAAGTATAACTTTTTTTGTATTTGCCAGGCAAATATAGTATTTTAAATATGAAATGCTGATGGCAAACCTTGTCTAGAAATGGTTGTGATTTATTCTCCAAGGCTTCGGTTTAGCTGGAATTATTAATTATTAGTCCCCCTTTGCAGCTGATTCCAGTCTTCCCGTTAGCGTGACCTGTGCTTGTTATTTCCTCAATGTCACTTCCCTGATCACGCCAGCTTCTTGCTGCAGTTCAGGTTCCCAGTCTGAGCCAATTCATCGTGAATAACACAGCAGGCTGGAAGGGGTGTGTCAGACAAGAATCTCCAGCTATTGGCTGGCAGTCCCTGGACATGGTCAATCTCCGGCATGCCCCTAATTCATGCATTAACACTTTCCTCATGATGTCTGGTGCCTCCTCTTTGGCATCATCTAAAGCAGGGGTCTCCAAACTGCGGCCCGAGGGCCAGATGTGGCCCTTTGGTAGCTTTTATCCGGCCCTTGGGGCACTAATTCTCCCACTCACACCAACAATGGGGCATTTTTTTCTTCTATGTATACTAATGATGGGATACTATTCCTCCTACTAATAGGGGCACCACTCCTATTGACCACCAACCCTGAGGCCATATTTATTCTCACTGATGATGGGCCCATGACATTTTCTGCCCCTGTTGGCCACAATCCGGCCCCCCTAGAGTCTGAAGGAAAATAAACTGGCCCTTTTTTTGAAAAGTTTGGAGACCCCTGATATAAAGCAAAAAATTGTAAATGACCTCGTAGATCTTTGTGCAGGCAAATATCTATAAGAAGTTGAGTCTTGCATAGGTCTTGAAGGCTCAGGGAGAGACCAGACCACTGCAGTAGCAGAGGGGAGCAGATGAAGCACCGGATATCGAAGGTTCAGTAATTGTAAATTCTCTGTTATACCTCCTAGCCTAGACCAGGAGTGAGTAACCTACCTAGCCTAGAACAGAAGTGGGGCTTATTCAATCAGTGGCTATATAAAATTATCAACTTTAAAAAGTAGCCTGCTATATTTTATTAAACAACTTTTTGTTAGGTCATCCCTAATGCAATGGCTTGAATGGCTTCTCTTTGGTGAGTGTAATGTTAATAGCTGGTATAGCTGATATGTTTTTCTGCAAGTGCAACTGATCTTCCATATTTGCGACAGTCAATCAGTCTGGATGAGGTAGAGTAGTTAGTGGTCAGTGTGACGGATCTCAGATACCCCAGGTGGGAACATCCGCCAGACCTGTGTCTCCTGTCCTCCAAATGCACATGCAGCCTGCAGATTCACCATAACCAGCCCTTAACCCCTCAATCACGAGACAATCCACACAGGTGTTGAGGGTTAAACATGCAGAGCATCAACAGTTTATTAAATCCAAAACATACACTTTTACACACAGTTATGGACACTCCCCTTAGCCTTGTCATAGAGGGGGGGTAAGGGACAAGGAAGAACCAATGGTAACTGAACATTGAAACAGAGACTACAGTTAAACATAAAGGGATTATGGTAAGCAGGCAGCCCTTCAATACACATCCCCTGCGGAGAGATGTCTGCAGTCCAGACCATTGTCTATGTGCCATGAACCAACACAATTAAGCACAGCAACAAGAGGGGGGAATCGGGGGGGGGGGGGAGAAGGGATGTAGCATTACATTACATTTTCTCAATACCAGCTTTCCCCAAGTCTCTCAGTGTCTTCTGGGCCATAATCTGTGGGTAAGAGGCCAGCCCTCAGTCCCTTCCAAAACACACAGTGACAGTGGGTTCTGTCACAGTCAGCACTTAGGCATCCATTACACCTTAAGATTTTCTCAAGCCGGCCGTGCGACCAAGCGGATAAAATCTTTGGGAGATTCTCCTTTACACTGCTCGATGTGTAGAGGGGAATCCCTTTTTTACTCTGGCCGGGGAGGACACTCAGCTCCGCCCCGGTCAGAGTACAGTAAAGTACTACACCTTCCTGCACAGCTCAGCAAACCTGGGATGACGCAGCAAATTGACACAGACACCACTATCTCCTACACACAAATTGATTAGGTGCATCTCACTGAATATCAAAAATGGAAAACTGGTATGTAGAAGTGAAAACATCTCAAGATGTTACATGATTGTCTACAAGCGTTTTGAGATAATTGTCTTTATATAATGTTAGGGTGAAGAAGTCATGTGTATTGTATTATCTATCTAATGTATTTTCTTTTCTTCACAGGTGAAGTCTTCATCCTTCACCTCCACCCGGTGGACGAAGGCCTGTACCTGCCCGCGTCTGGTGATTGTCCTTCCTCCCCAGCGGTTTCTACGGTGCATGTTATCCTCCACCCTTCACTATCCCCCCACCTGGACACACCCATTACTGCCTCCTCCCCAGTGCGTCCTGGTGAGGATTCTCCAGCCGCTACAGTACACATCTCCCCTCCAGAGCCACATGTGAATGCGTATCTGCGACGCATTGTGGAGGTCCAAGAGAGACAATATGCCGAAACCAGGAGGCTATGTCACTCTTTGGCCCTCCACAATCGCCGGCAGCTCCGTCACTATGTGGCTCTGGAGAGGTACCAACGCAGCCTTAGGAGCCAACTGGAGGCTACTAGGTACCTCGGTGAACAAATGGCTGGCATAAATATGTCCCTACAGCGACTGGTCACCAGGTTGGGGGAGAATCTTTTTTCCTAATTTTTATTTTTTTATTTTTTTTTATGTTAAAAATAAAAATGTTTTTGTTCAGAACTAATTGTTTTCTTGAATCTTGCTTTCCTTGTTAGGTTCATTAATCATTATGTGATGTTTATCTAAATGAACTAGTCCATTTATTGTTACTAACTTACTAGAGGCCTTATAATTGTCTTTTCTACATTTAACCATCAGGCTGAACTTAGAAAATTTAAGAGATTTCTTTCTACACTATTTCAATGTGCAAAGGGTAATTCCATTTATCTTGTGTCCAGTCACGCCGTTCAGCTTTCCCCCCACCAGAATACTAGGGATGAGCCGAACACCCCCCGGTTCGGTTCGCACCAGAACCCGCGAACGGACCGAAAGTTCGCACGAACGTTAGAACCCTATTAAATACAATGGATGCGAATGTTCTAAATCTAAAGTGCTAATTATAATGACTAATATGCATGTTATTGTCCTAAAAAGGGGTTGGGAACCCGGGTTCTCCCCCAGGGGACATGTATCAATGGAAAACGAAGTTTTAAAAACGGACGTTTTTCGGGAGCAGTCATTTTAATGATGCATAAAGTGAGAATAAAAAAGTCAAATATTCCTTTATATATCGTACCTTGGGGGTGTCTAAAGTATGCCTGTGAAGTGGCATGTGTTTCCCGTGTTTAGAACTGTCCCTGCACAAAATGACATTTGTAAAGGAAAAAAATCCATTTAAAACTGCTTGCGGCTTTAATGTAATGTCTGGTCACGGTAATATGGATGAAAATCTTTAAGAAAAATGGCATGGCTACCCCATCACCCCCCCCTACCCCAGCCCATTACCAGCCCCTTTGGGTCTTGTATGGATATTAAGGGGAACCCCGCACACAAAATAAAAAAGGCCCTATATACTCTGAACAAGTAGAATCTGTTTGTAATTTTGAACAGTAATATTATAGAACAGCAATGACGGGTATATACAGGTGTATACTGTGCCACTAACTCCTGCAGATGCCTGTATTTGAGAACAGCAATGACGGATATACAGGTGTATACTGTGCAGAAGGCTCAGCAAAAATGACACTGACACTGTCCCCTGCCTATCCTTCTCTGTCCCTGTACCAACACACTGTAAATGCACAAGGTTTAGCAAAGAATATCACTGACACTGTCCCTGCCTATCCTTCTCTGTCCCTGTACCAACACACTGTAAATGCACAAGGTTTAGCAAAGAATATCACTGACACTGTCCCTGCCTATCCTTCTCTCTCCCTGCACGCCAACACACTACACAAGGCCGCCGCGCTGGCGGGCTTTTATAGTGTGGGGCGTGTACTAAACCCCCCTGAGCTATAATTGGGCACAGGCATCCTGCCTGTGGCCAATTATGCCTCTCCTCACTGCCGGCGCTGTGATTGGCCAAGCATGCGGGGTCACAGTGCATGCTTGGCCAATCACAGCGCCGGGATTGCACTGCGATGGCGCAGTGTATTGTGGGCCGTTCGCGTCACTCGAATTTGTCGTGAACGGCCCAAAACGTTCTATCTTCGGCGAACGATCGAACAGCCGATGTTCGAGTCAAACGTATGTTCGACTCGAACACGAACCTCATCCCTTCAGAATACACAGCAGATAGTAACAGCAGGGGTTAACCATACAGTCCTCAACAGTTCACAGGGCATAGGTTGCAGGCTTGCAATCATGAGGGCAACAGTTAACCGGACAGAGGTTCCCAGGCGAGTGCAATCACAAGGGGCAACAGTTCAAAGGGCAGTCATCATTTCCAGGGCTTGAGTAACATGGCAGCAGGGTAGATTACTCACACTGGTGACTAGTGATGAGCCGAACACCCCCGGGTTCGGTTCGCACCAGAACCCGCGAACGGACCGAAAGTTCGAACGAACATTAGAACCCTATTAAATACAATGGATGCGAACGTTCGAATTCTAAAGTGCTAATTATAACAACTATTATGCATGTTATTGTCATAAATAGGGTTTGGGAACCCGGGTTGTGCACCAGGGGACATGTATCAATGCAAAAAGAAGTTTTAAAAACGGCCCTTGGGGCACTAATTCTCCCACTCACACCAACAATGGGGCATTTTTTTCTTCTATGTATACTAATGATGGGATACTATTCCTCCTACTAATAGGGGCACCACTCCTATTGACCACCAACCCTGAGGCCATATTTATTCTCACTGATGATGGGCCCATGACATTTTCTGCCCCTGTTGGCCACAATCCGGCCCCCCTAGAGTCTGAAGGAAAATAAACTGGCCCTTTTTTTGAAAAGTTTGGAGACCCCTGATATAAAGCAAAAAATTGTAAATGACCTCGTAGATCTTTGTGCAGGCAAATATCTATAAGAAGTTGAGTCTTGCATAGGTCTTGAAGGCTCAGGGAGAGACCAGACCACTGCAGTAGCAGAGGGGAGCAGATGAAGCACCGGATATCGAAGGTTCAGTAATTGTAAATTCTCTGTTATACCTCCTAGCCTAGACCAGGAGTGAGTAACCTACCTAGCCTAGAACAGAAGTGGGGCTTATTCAATCAGTGGCTATATAAAATTATCAACTTTAAAAAGTAGCCTGCTATATTTTATTAAACAACTTTTTGTTAGGTCATCCCTAATGCAATGGCTTGAATGGCTTCTCTTTGGTGAGTGTAATGTTAATAGCTGGTATAGCTGATATGTTTTTCTGCAAGTGCAACTGATCTTCCATATTTGCGACAGTCAATCAGTCTGGATGAGGTAGAGTAGTTAGTGGTCAGTGTGACGGATCTCAGATACCCCAGGTGGGAACATCCGCCAGACCTGTGTCTCCTGTCCTCCAAATGCACATGCAGCCTGCAGATTCACCATAACCAGCCCTTAACCCCTCAATCACGAGACAATCCACACAGGTGTTGAGGGTTAAACATGCAGAGCATCAACAGTTTATTAAATCCAAAACATACACTTTTACACACAGTTATGGACACTCCCCTTAGCCTTGTCATAGAGGGGGGGTAAGGGACAAGGAAGAACCAATGGTAACTGAACATTGAAACAGAGACTACAGTTAAACATAAAGGGATTATGGTAAGCAGGCAGCCCTTCAATACACATCCCCTGCGGAGAGATGTCTGCAGTCCAGACCATTGTCTATGTGCCATGAACCAACACAATTAAGCACAGCAACAAGAGGGGGGAATCGGGGGGGGGGGGAGAAGGGATGTAGCATTACATTACATTTTCTCAATACCAGCTTTCCCCAAGTCTCTCAGTGTCTTCTGGGCCATAATCTGTGGGTAAGAGGCCAGCCCTCAGTCCCTTCCAAAACACACAGTGACAGTGGGTTCTGTCACAGTCAGCACTTAGGCATCCATTACACCTTAAGATTTTCTCAAGCCGGCCGTGCGACCAAGCGGATAAAATCTTTGGGAGATTCTCCTTTACACTGCTCGATGTGTAGAGGGGAATCCCTTTTTTACTCTGGCCGGGGAGGACACTCAGCTCCGCCCCGGTCAGAGTACAGTAAAGTACTACACCTTCCTGCACAGCTCAGCAAACCTGGGATGACGCAGCAAATTGACACAGACACCACTATCTCCTACACACAAATTGATTAGGTGCATCTCACTGAATATCAAAAATGGAAAACTGGTATGTAGAAGTGAAAACATCTCAAGATGTTACATGATTGTCTACAAGCGTTTTGAGATAATTGTCTTTATATAATGTTAGGGTGAAGAAGTCATGTGTATTGTATTATCTATCTAATGTATTTTCTTTTCTTCACAGGTGAAGTCTTCATCCTTCACCTCCACCCGGTGGACGAAGGCCTGTACCTGCCCGCGTCTGGTGATTGTCCTTCCTCCCCAGCGGTTTCTACGGTGCATGTTATCCTCCACCCTTCACTATCCCCCCACCTGGACACACCCATTACTGCCTCCTCCCCAGTGCGTCCTGGTGAGGATTCTCCAGCCGCTACAGTACACATCTCCCCTCCAGAGCCACATGTGAATGCGTATCTGCGACGCATTGTGGAGGTCCAAGAGAGACAATATGCCGAAACCAGGAGGCTATGTCACTCTTTGGCCCTCCACAATCGCCGGCAGCTCCGTCACTATGTGGCTCTGGAGAGGTACCAACGCAGCCTTAGGAGCCAACTGGAGGCTACTAGGTACCTCGGTGAACAAATGGCTGGCATAAATATGTCCCTACAGCGACTGGTCACCAGGTTGGGGGAGAATCTTTTTTCCTAATTTTTATTTTTTTATTTTTTTTTATGTTAAAAATAAAAATGTTTTTGTTCAGAACTAATTGTTTTCTTGAATCTTGCTTTCCTTGTTAGGTTCATTAATCATTATGTGATGTTTATCTAAATGAACTAGTCCATTTATTGTTACTAACTTACTAGAGGCCTTATAATTGTCTTTTCTACATTTAACCATCAGGCTGAACTTAGAAAATTTAAGAGATTTCTTTCTACACTATTTCAATGTGCAAAGGGTAATTCCATTTATCTTGTGTCCAGTCACGCCGTTCAGCTTTCCCCCCACCAGAATACTAGGGATGAGCCGAACACCCCCCGGTTCGGTTCGCACCAGAACCCGCGAACGGACCGAAAGTTCGCACGAACGTTAGAACCCTATTAAATACAATGGATGCGAATGTTCTAAATCTAAAGTGCTAATTATAATGACTAATATGCATGTTATTGTCCTAAAAAGGGGTTGGGAACCCGGGTTCTCCCCCAGGGGACATGTATCAATGGAAAACGAAGTTTTAAAAACGGACGTTTTTCGGGAGCAGTCATTTTAATGATGCATAAAGTGAGAATAAAAAAGTCAAATATTCCTTTATATATCGTACCTTGGGGGTGTCTAAAGTATGCCTGTGAAGTGGCATGTGTTTCCCGTGTTTAGAACTGTCCCTGCACAAAATGACATTTGTAAAGGAAAAAAATCCATTTAAAACTGCTTGCGGCTTTAATGTAATGTCTGGTCACGGTAATATGGATGAAAATCTTTAAGAAAAATGGCATGGCTACCCCATCACCCCCCCCTACCCCAGCCCATTACCAGCCCCTTTGGGTCTTGTATGGATATTAAGGGGAACCCCGCACACAAAATAAAAAAGGCCCTATATACTCTGAACAAGTAGAATCTGTTTGTAATTTTGAACAGTAATATTATAGAACAGCAATGACGGGTATATACAGGTGTATACTGTGCCACTAACTCCTGCAGATGCCTGTATTTGAGAACAGCAATGACGGATATACAGGTGTATACTGTGCAGAAGGCTCAGCAAAAATGACACTGACACTGTCCCCTGCCTATCCTTCTCTGTCCCTGTACCAACACACTGTAAATGCACAAGGTTTAGCAAAGAATATCACTGACACTGTCCCTGCCTATCCTTCTCTGTCCCTGTACCAACACACTGTAAATGCACAAGGTTTAGCAAAGAATATCACTGACACTGTCCCTGCCTATCCTTCTCTCTCCCTGCACGCCAACACACTACACAAGGCCGCCGCGCTGGCGGGCTTTTATAGTGTGGGGCGTGTACTAAACCCCCCTGAGCTATAATTGGGCACAGGCATCCTGCCTGTGGCCAATTATGCCTCTCCTCACTGCCGGCGCTGTGATTGGCCAAGCATGCGGGGTCACAGTGCATGCTTGGCCAATCACAGCGCCGGGATTGCACTGCGATGGCGCAGTGTATTGTGGGCCGTTCGCGTCACTCGAATTTGTCGTGAACGGCCCAAAACGTTCTATCTTCGGCGAACGATCGAACAGCCGATGTTCGAGTCAAACGTATGTTCGACTCGAACACGAACCTCATCCCTTCAGAATACACAGCAGATAGTAACAGCAGGGGTTAACCATACAGTCCTCAACAGTTCACAGGGCATAGGTTGCAGGCTTGCAATCATGAGGGCAACAGTTAACCGGACAGAGGTTCCCAGGCGAGTGCAATCACAAGGGGCAACAGTTCAAAGGGCAGTCATCATTTCCAGGGCTTGAGTAACATGGCAGCAGGGTAGATTACTCACACTGGTGACTAGTGATGAGCCGAACACCCCCGGGTTCGGTTCGCACCAGAACCCGCGAACGGACCGAAAGTTCGAACGAACATTAGAACCCTATTAAATACAATGGATGCGAACGTTCGAATTCTAAAGTGCTAATTATAACAACTATTATGCATGTTATTGTCATAAATAGGGTTTGGGAACCCGGGTTGTGCACCAGGGGACATGTATCAATGCAAAAAGAAGTTTTAAAAACGGTCGTTTTTCGGGAGCAGTCATTTTAATGATGCATAAAGTGAAAAAAAAAAAGTCAAATATTCCTTTAAATATCGTACCTGGGGGGTGTCTAAAGTATGCCTGTGAAGTGCCACGTGTTTCCCGTGTTTAGAACTGTCCCTGCACAAAATGACACTTCTAAAGGAAAAAAAAGCCATTTAAAACTGCTTGCGGCTTTAATGTAATGTCTGGTCCCGGTAATATGGATGAAATTCTTTAAGAAAAATGGCATAGCTACCCCATGACCCCCCCCCCCTACCCCAGCCCATTACCAGCCCCTTTGGGTCTTGTATGGATATTAAGGGGAACCCCGCACATAAAATAAAAAAGGCCCTATATACTCTGAACAGCCGTATACAGGCGGTGCATACAAGACAGGGACTGTAGGTTTGTTCTTATGTAGAATCTGTTTGTAATTTTGAACAGGTACATTGTTTAAGTGTAGCTCCAGCCCAAAAATCTATTTTTAAACTTTTTGGGAAACATAGGTAAGGGTTATCACCCCTGTAACATTTGTTTTGCTGTCTGTGCCCCTGTTCCGAACATTTCACCTCACTTTCCGTCCCAATGACAACTGTTTTTGAAATGTGGTGTTTTTCTTGAAACAAGGATTGCTGATAAAGCATCAGTACAGATGAGACCCCTTTCTCCCATATTTATTCTTACAGGAGAGAATTTTCCTTTCTAGGGGTAGATTTCCTCTCACTTCCTGTTGTCTTCTTTCGTTTGCAAGTAGGAGTCGTTTGTAAGTTGGATGTTTGAAAGTAGGGACCTGCCGTATATACTCTGCAGAAATAGGCCCCTTAGTTGTTGGTGTTGGCACAACACTGTAAGCACTCAGTTACTCTTGGTTGGTGCTGGAACGCCCTGCTGTCAACTATTATATCAGGAATTTTAATTACATATAATTGTTGAACAGTGGTAGTAAAAATTGGGGCTTTGATGGTGGTGCTGGTGCCACAACACTGTAAGCCCTCACAGTTACTCTTGGTGGGTGCAGCAATGGGCCCTGCTGTGAATTATTAGATCAAGAATTGTAATTACATGCCCCTGTTGAACAGGGGCTGAAAAATTGGGCCTTTCGTGGTGGTGGTGGTGGTGGCGTTGCCACAAGACTGTAAGCCCTCAGAGTTACTCTTGGTGGGTGCAGCAATGGACCCTGCTGTGAATTATTAGATCAAGAATTGTAATTGCATGCCCCTGTTGAACAGGGGCTGAAAAATTGGGCCTTAGGCACTGGTGGCACAACACTACAACCCCTCACAGATACTGTACTTGGAGCACAGCAATGAGCCCTGTTGCAAAGTATTGCTTCAAAAATTGTAATGACACGCCCCTGTTAAACAGGGGCTGAAAAATTGGGCCTTAGGCACTGGTGCCACAACACTCCAACCCCTCACAGATACTGTACTTGGAGCACAGCAATGAGCCCTATGGCAAATTATTGCTAAAAAAATTGTAATTACACGCCCCTGTAAAACAGGGGCTGAAAAATTGGGCCTTAGCCACTGGTGGCGGCACCCATAAACAAAAATGATCTTCCAAGCTATCATCATCAATCGTATCATTGAGGACTCGGAGGAGGAGGATAGCCAGTCAACATAACAGCACAGGCACTCAGCATCAGCATCAGTCTTGAAGGGATGTGACATGTTAAAATCAATTAGTCTGTTATATCAGCATCAGGTGTGTGGTAGCTGGTGGTGATCCAAGACTGGTTCATCTTGATGAAAGTCAGTCGATCAACCGAGTCGGTGGACAGGCGCACCCTGTGATCCGTGACAAATCCTCCAGCAGCACTGAATGTGCGTTCCGAAAGAACGCTGGATGCAGGACAGGCCAGTAGCTCAATTGCATACTGTGCAAGCTCTGGCCAGTGATCCATCCTCAAGACCCAGTAAGCCAGAGGATTTTCGGTGGGGAAGGTGTCCAAGTCTGACCTTGCCCCTAGATATTCCTGCACCATGTTTATCAGACGCTGGCGATGGTTGCTGGAACCGATCATACTTTGGGGCTGCGGACTAAAGAATTGTCTGAACGCATCGGTCAGACGGCCACCTTCCCCACCGCTCCTTCTTTGACTGGCCGAAGCCTCAGCAACTCGTTGTCCAGGACCAGGAGTTTGTAACCTCCCAGTCTCTGGGAACGCGTTGCACAGACCTTTCTGCAAGGCCTCCCGGAGTTGTCTCATCCTCTGCTCCCTCTGCGACGGTAACATAAGGTCCGCAACCTTACCCTTGTACCGTGGATCAAGGAGAGTGGCCAGCCAGTAATGGTCCCTCTCCTTGATCCGAAGAATACGAGGATCCTTCCGCAGACTTTGCAGGATCAGGGGGGCCATGCAGCGTAGGTTTGCTGAGGCATTCGCTCCGGAGTCCTCTGGGTCACTAAGGACGACATGATCCGCAGCCACCTCCTCCCAGCCACGTACAAGTCCACTGGTTTCTTGGGACTGTAAATCATCCCTAAAAGACTGCTGCTGATGATGCTGAGTGCCAGCCTCCACCTCCATGCTGACACAATCCTCCTCCTCCTCCTCCTCCTCCTCCTCTTCCTGTGCGATGGGTGGGACAGAAGGAACACTGTCTGGGTAAAGGGGGCCTTGAGAGGCAAGGAAGTCCTCCTCTTCCTGCCTCTGTTCTGCCTCAAGTGCCCTGTCCATTATTCCACGCAGCGTGTGCTCCAACAGGTGGACAAGAGGTACAGTGTCACTGATGCATGCACTGTCACTGCTCACCATCCTCGTGGCCTCCTCAAATGGTGCCAGGACAGTGCATGCATCCCTGATCATGCCCCACTGGCGTGGAGAAAAAAAACCAAGCTCCCCTGACCCTGTCCTGGTGCCGTAGTCGCACAGGTACTCATTGATGGCCCTCTGCTGCGTGTGCAGCCGCTGCAGCATGGCCAACGTTGAGTTCCACCTGGTGGGCATGTCACATATAAGGCGGTTCTTGGGCAGGTTCAACTCCTTTTGCAGCTCAGCCAGGCAAGCACTGGCATTATAAGATCTGCGGAAATGCACACAGACTTTCCTGGCCTGCCTCAGGACATCCTGTAAGCCCGGGTACCTGCCCAAGAACCGCTGCACCACCAGGTTAAGGACGTGAGCCACACAGGGCACATGGGTCAGTTGTCCCTGTCGGAGGGCGGAGAGGAGGTTGGTGCCATTGTCGCAAACCACCATTCCTGGCTTAAGCTGGCGTGGCGTCAACCACCTCTGGGCCTGGCCCTGCAGAGCAGACAGGACCTCTGCCCCAGTGTGGCTTCTGTCCCCCAAACACACCAGCGCAAGCACGGCATGGCATCTTTTTGCCTGCGTACTTGCGTAGCCCCGTGAACGGCTACGGAGCACCGCTGGTTCATAGGACAAACCACAGGAAGAGGCCATGGAGGAAGAAGAAGAGGAGGGGGTGGAGGAGAGAGGTGTGTCACAACCAGTAGTAGCATTTTGGAGGCGTGGCGGTGGAACAACCTCCAACACTACTGCACCTTGTCCTGCATCCTTCCCAGCTGCCAAAAGAGTGACCCAATGGGCCGTGAAAGAAAGGTAACGTCCCTGTCCATGCCTGCTGGACCATGAGTCAGCGGTAATATGCACCTTACCGCTGACCGCCCTGTCCAGCGAGGCCAAGACATTGCCTTCCACATGCCGGTAGAGAGCCGGAATAGCCTTCCGTGAGAAAAAGTGGCGTTTGGGAACCTGCCACTGAGGAACCGCACATTGCACAAACTCACGGAAGGGGGCCGAGTCTACCAACTGAAAAGGCAGCAGTTGAAGCGCTAGCAATTTAGCCAAGCTAGCATTCAACCGCTGGGCATGTGGATGGCTGGGAGTGAACTTCTTTCGACGGTCCAGCAGCTGGGGCAGGGAAATTTGCCTGCTAGAATCGGACGTTGGTGTACTGCTAGCAGAGTGGCCGCAAGTACTTGGCTGTGACACACCTAATTCTACACCTTCATTCCTCTCAGTGCATGTTTCAGAGAGGACTGAAGTTATAGTGGGGTTGGAGATCCCAGCTGATGCGGTGCAAGGAGAGGTCCGCTTTGTTCTTTGGTGTGGGTCTTTGAGGTAGGCTTGCCAACGAGCTGCATGGCAGGTCAACATATGTCTGGTCAGGCATGTGGTACCCAAGCGGCTGATGTTTTGGCCACGCGATATACGCTTGAGACATATGTTGCAAACAGCAGCTGTGCGATCTGATGCACTAGCCTCAAAAAAGGCCCACACCAAAGAACTTTTTGAATGACGGGCAGAGGCAGCGCCCTGCACAGGCGGAGCTCTGCGGTGTGATTCCGTCGGTGTACTGCCCTTACGCTGGCCATCAAAGGGCATCCTGCCTCGTTGGAGATGTGCCTCCTCCTCATCCTCCTCCTCCTCCTCTCTCCTATTAGGCACCCACGTGGAGTCAGTGACCTCATCATCACCTCCCTCCTCATCACTGGAGGCAATCTGGCAGTATGCTGCAGCTGCTGGAACATGACTGCCAGATTGGTGTCCTTCTTGAGCATCCCCTCTGTCTGCTCTCACGCTACTGCCTTCCTCTAGCTGGGTTTCATCATCAGACCCTTCGAAACGCTGGGCATCCTCCTGGAGCATGTACCCAACACTGTGCTGAAACAGTTCGGGGGACTCCTCAGGAGGAGGACATGGTGGGTCTAGGGAAGGAGTGACTGATGATGAGTCTGACATTGATACCAGGGAAGAGGATGCTTTGGCAGCTGCTTTTCCAGTACCCTGAGCCTGGGTGAGAGAGGATGAGGAGGAGGAGGAGGGCTTGGTCATCCACTCTACCAAGTCTTCGGCATGATGTGGCTCAACATGTCCAGCTGCCGAAAAGAAGGACAAGCGTGTCCCATGGCCATGTGCTGATGACAATGCACCGCGTCCACGACCAGCACTGTTGCCCCCAGACACAGAGCCTGCTTGCCCTCTTTTATTGGCTCCTGACTGTCTGCCTCTCCTTGTTTGCCTTCCAGACATTCTAATAGATGGCCTGCAGGGAGATGGGAAAAAAGCAATAAGGGCTACCTTCAGGTGTCCTTCTCTGTCCCTTGAAACAAGGACTTTGACAGTGAAAGAAACTGACACACTCTCCCTACCTACAGTTTTCTGTCCCTAGAAAAAATGTTTTTTTTAAGCACAATTTAGCACAAGGAGAATTACCTCACTGTCCTTCCAGGTCCCTGGAAACAAGGACTTTGACAGTGAAAGAAACTGACACACTCTCCCTACCTACAGTTTTCTGTCCCTAGAAAAAATGTTTTTTTAAGCACAATTTAGCACAAGGAGAATTACCTCACTGTCCTTCCAGGTCCCTGGAAACAAGGACTTTGACAGTGAAAGAAACTGACACACTCTCCCTACCTACAGTTTTCTGTCCCTAGAAAAAATGTTTTTTTTAAGCACAATTTAGCACAAGGAGAATTACCTCACTGTCCTTCCAGGTCCCTGGAAACAAGGACTTTGACAGTGAAAGAAACTGACACACTCTCCCTACCTACAGTTTTCTGTCCCTAGAAAAAATGTTTTTTTAAGCACAATTTAGCACAAGGAGAATTACCTCACTGTCCTTCCAGGTCCCTGGAAACAAGGACTTTGACAGTGAAAGAAACTGACACACTCTCCCTACCTACAGTTTTCTGTCCCTAGAAAAAATGTTTTTTTTAAGCACAATTTAGCACAAGGAGAATTACCTCACTGTCCTTCCAGGTCCCTGGAAACAAGGACTTTGACAGTGAAAGAAACTGACACACTCTCCCTACCTACAGTTTTCTGTCCCTAGAAAAAATGTTTTTTTTAAGCACAATTTAGCACAAGGAGAATTACCTCACTGTCCTTCCAGGTCCCTGGAAACAAGGACTTTGACAGTGAAAGAAACTGACACACTCTCCCTACCTACAGTTTTCTGTCCCTAGAAAAAATGTTTTTTTTTAAGCACAATTTAGCACAAGGAGAATTACCTCACTGTCCTTCCAGGTCCCTGGAAACAAGGACTTTGACAGTGAAAGAAACTGACACACTCTCCCTACCTACAGTTTTCTGTCCCTAGAAAAAATGTTTTTTTTAAGCACAATTTAGCACAAGGAGAATTACCTCACTGTCCTTCCAGGTCCCTTGAAACAAGGACTTTGACAGTGAAAGAAACTGACACACTCTCCCTACCTACAGTTTTCTGTCCCTAGAAAAAATGTTTTTTTTTAAGCACAATTTAGCACAAGGAGAATTACCTCACTGTCCTTCCAGGTCCCTGGAAACAAGGACTTTGACAGTGAAAGAAACTGACACACTCTCCCTACCTACAGTTTTCTGTCCCTAGAAAAAATGTTTTTTTTAAGCACAATTTAGCACAAGGAGAATTACCTCACTGTCCTTCCAGGTCCCTGGAAACAAGGACTTTGACAGTGAAAGAAACTGACACACTCTCCCTACCTACAGTTTTCTGTCCCTAGAAAAAATGTTTTTTTAAGCACAATTTAGCACAAGGAGAATTACCTCACTGTCCTTCCAGGTCCCTGGAAACAAGGACTTTGACAGTGAAAGAAACTGACACACTCTCCCTACCTACAGTTTTCTGTCCCTAGAAAAAATGTTTTTTTTAAGCACAATTTAGCACAAGGAGAATTACCTCACTGTCCTTCCAGGTCCCTGGAAACAAGGACTTTGACAGTGAAAGAAACTGACACACTCTCCCTACCTACAGTTTTCTGTCCCTAGAAAAAATGTTTTTTTTAAGCACAATTTAGCACAAGGAGAATTACCTCACTGTCCTTCCAGGTCCCTGGAAACAAGGACTTTGACAGTGAAAGAAACTGACACACTCTCCCTACCTACAGTTTTCTGTCCCTAGAAAAAATGTTTTTTTTAAGCACAATTTAGCACAAGGAGAATTACCTCACTGTCCTTCCAGGTCCCTGGAAACAAGGACTTTGACAGTGAAAGAAACTGACACACTCTCCCTACCTACAGTTTTCTGTCCCTAGAAAAAATGTTTTTTTTAAGCACAATTTAGCACAAGGAGAATTACCTCACTGTCCTTCCAGGTCCCTGGAAACAAGGACTTTGACAGTGAAAGAAACTGACACACTCTCCCTACCTACAGTTTTCTGTCCCTAGAAAAAATGTTTTTTTAAGCACAATTTAGCACAAGGAGAATTACCTCACTGTCCTTCCAGGTCCCTGGAAACAAGGACTTTGACAGTGAAAGAAACTGACACACTCTCCCTACCTACAGTTTTCTGTCCCTAGAAAAAATGTTTTTTTTAAGCACAATTTAGCACAAGGAGAATTACCTCACTGTCCTTCCAGGTCCCTGGAAACAAGGACTTTGACAGTGAAAGAAACTGACACACTCTCCCTACCTACAGTTTTCTGTCCCTAGAAAAAATGTTTTTTTTTAAGCACAATTTAGCACAAGGAGAATTACCTCACTGTCCTTCCAGGTCCCTGGAAACAAGGACTTTGACAGTGAAAGAAACTGACACACTCTCCCTACCTACAGTTTTCTGTCCCTAGAAAAAATGTTTTTTTTAAGCACAATTTAGCACAAGGAGAATTACCTCACTGTCCTTCCAGGTCCCTGGAAACAAGGACTTTGACAGTGAAAGAAACTGACACACTCTCCCTACCTACAGTTTTCTGTCCCTAGAAAAAATGTTTTTTTAAGCACAATTTAGCACAAGGAGAATTACCTCACTGTCCTTCCAGGTCCCTGGAAACAAGGACTTTGACAGTGAAAGAAACTGACACACTCTCCCTACCTACAGTTTTCTGTCCCTAGAAAAAATGTTTTTTTTAAGCACAATTTAGCACAAGGAGAATTACCTCACTGTCCTTCCAGGTCCCTGGAAACAAGGACTTTGACAGTGAAAGAAACTGACACACTCTCCCTACCTACAGTTTTCTGTCCCTAGAAAAAATGTTTTTTTTAAGCACAATTTAGCACAAGGAGAATTACCTCACTGTCCTTCCAGGTCCCTGGAAACAAGGACTTTGACAGTGAAAGAAACTGACACACTCTCCCTACCTACAGTTTTCTGTCCCTAGAAAAAATGTTTTTTTTAAGCACAATTTAGCACAAGGAGAATTACCTCACTGTCCTTCCAGGTCCCTGGAAACAAGGACTTTGACAGTGAAAGAAACTGACACACTCTCCCTACCTACAGTTTTCTGTCCCTAGAAAAAATGTTTTTTTAAGCACAATTTAGCACAAGGAGAATTACCTCACTGTCCTTCCAGGTCCCTGGAAACAAGGACTTTGACAGTGAAAGAAACTGACACACTCTCCCTACCTACAGTTTTCTGTCCCTAGAAAAAATGTTTTTTTTTAAGCACAATTTAGCACAAGGAGAATTACCTCACTGTCCTTCCAGGTCCCTGGAAACAAGGACTTTGACAGTGAAAGAAACTGACACACTCTCCCTACCTACAGTTTTCTGTCCCTAGAAAAAATGTTTTTTTTAAGCACAATTTAGCACAAGGAGAATTACCTCACTGTCCTTCCAGGTCCCTGGAAACAAGGACTTTGACAGTGAAAGAAACTGACACACTCTCCCTACCTACAGTTTTCTGTCCCTAGAAAAAATGTTTTTTTTAAGCACAATTTAGCACAAGGAGAATTACCTCACTGTCCTTCCAGGTCCCTGGAAACAAGGACTTTGACAGTGAAAGAAACTGACACACTCTCCCTACCTACAGTTTTCTGTCCCTAGAAAAAATGTTTTTTTTTTAAGCACAATTTAGCACAAGGAGAATTACCTCACTGTCCTTCCAGGTCCCTGGAAACAAGGACTTTGACAGTGAAAGAAACTGACACACTCTCCCTACCTACAGTTTTCTGTCCCTAGAAAAAATGTTTTTTTTAAGCACAATATAGCACAAGGAGAATTCACTCACTGTCCTTCCAGGTCCCTGGAAACAAGGACTTTGACAGTGAAAGAAACTGACACACTCTCCCTACCTACAGTTTTCTGTCCCTAGAAAAAATGTTTTTTTTAAGCACAATTTAGCACAAGGAGAATTACCTCACTGTCCTTCCAGGTCCCTGGAAACAAGGACTTTGGCAGTGAAAGAAACTGACACACTCTCCCTACCTACAGTTTTCTGTCCCTAGAAAAAATGTTTTTTTTAAGCACAATTTAGCACAAGGAGAATTACCTCACTGTCCTTCCAGGTCCCTGGAAACAAGGACTTTGACAGTGAAAGAAACTGACACACTCTCCCTACCTACAGTTTTCTGTCCCTAGAAAAAATGTTTTTTTTAAGCACAATTTAGCACAAGGAGAATTACCTCACTGTCCTTCCAGGTCCCTGGAAACAAGGACTTTGACAGTGAAAGAAACTGACACACTCTCCCTACCTACAGTTTTCTGTCCCTAGAAAAAATGTTTTTTTTAAGCACAATTTAGCACAAGGAGAATTACCTCACTGTCCTTCCAGGTCCCTGGAAACAAGGACTTTGACAGTGAAAGAAACTGACACACTCTCCCTACCTACAGTTTTCTGTCCCTAGAAAAAATGTTTTTTTTTAAGCACAATTTAGCACAAGGAGAATTACCTCACTGTCCTTCCAGGTCCCTGGAAACAAGGACTTTGACAGTGAAAGAAACTGACACACTCTCCCTACCTACAGTTTTCTGTCCCTAGAAAAAATGTTTTTTTTTTAAGCACAATTTAGCACAAGGAGAATTACCTCACTGTCCTTCCAGGTCCCTGGAAACAAGGACTTTGACAGTGAAAGAAACTGACACACTCTCCCTACCTACAGTTTTCTGTCCCTAGAAAAAATGTTTTTTTTTAAGCACAATTTAGCACAAGGAGAATTACCTCACTGTCCTTCCAGGTCCCTGGAAACAAGGACTTTGACAGTGAAAGAAACTGACACACTCTCCCTACCTACAGTTTTCTGTCCCTAGAAAAAATGTTTTTTTTAAGCACAATTTAGCACAAGGAGAATTACCTCACTGTCCTTCCAGGTCCCTGGAAACAAGGACTTTGACAGTGAAAGAAACTGACACACTCTCCCTACCTACAGTTTTCTGTCCCTAGAAAAAATGTTTTTTTTAAGCACAATTTAGCACAAGGAGAATTACCTCACTGTCCTTCCAGGTCCCTGGAAACAAGGACTTTGACAGTGAAAGAAACTGACACACTCTCCCTACCTACAGTTTTCTGTCCCTAGAAAAAATGTTTTTTTTAAGCACAATATAGCACAAGGAGAATTCACTCACTGTCCTTCCAGGTCCCTGGAAACAAGGACTTTGACAGTGAAAGAAACTGACACACTCTCCCTACCTACAGTTTTCTGTCCCTAGAAAAAATGTTTTTTTTAAGCACAATATAGCACAAGCACAAAACACACTGACACTCTCCCTACCTATCCTTCTCTTTCCCTAAACTAAAGGAATCCAGGTTAAGCAAGAAAGAAATAAAAGTCACTGTCCCTGCCTATGCTGCTCTATCCCTGCTCCGGAACACACTACACTAGGCCGCCGTGCTGGCGGCCTTTTATAGTGTGGGGCGTGTACTAAACCCCCTCAGCAATAATTGGCCACAGGCATCCTGCCTGTGGCCAATCATTGCTCTCCTCGCTGCCGGCGCTGTGATTGGCCAAGCATGCGGGGTCACAGTGCATGCTTGGCCAATCACAGCGCCTGGATGACACTGCGATGGCGTAGTGCATTGTGGGCCGTTCGCGTCACTCGAATTTGGCGCGAACGGCCCAAATCGTTCGATCTTCGTCGAACAATCGAACAGCCGATGTTCGAGTCGAACGTATGTTCGACTCGAACACGAAGCTCATCCCTACTGGTGACTTCGGACAATTGCAGATGGTCATGAAACAGGTGGAGGATCAGAGAGGGCCCTGGTGTCCCCAGGGTCAGAGATGGCAAATGGGAGGGGTCCTGGGCATATGGATGCAGTTGAGCAGTGACCAACTAGTCTATCTTGCATAGAGTCACGTTTCCAGCTGTATGCTTCTTTGTTCTATGTTGTGTTGATCCTTGAGTTGACAGTCTCTCCATCAAGAGGAACTGTCATGCTGTTGCGGTCATCTTTAATCATTGTCTCTTATTTCCAGACCATCATACAAAAATGGTTAAATTAGCACACGTTGCTATTTGTATTTACTAAGACAGCAACACGTGAGCAGTAGCGCCACGTCAAGGCTTCAACCCTTGCTACTGTCCATTCACACAACATTCATTCATACAATCACGCACGCTCTAGTCACTCTACACAACACTCATTACAAAAAAGGGTGATGGAAGGAATAAAGGGAAAAATTTGGATTGCTTAAAACAATATAATTCTATTTAAATCTTGGGGTCACACTAAAGACAACTGCTATTGTCAAGTGGTAAGAAAAAAAAATGCATTTTCCTCAACATTTGGATGGTTCCTCTGAGTCCCATCTATCTTCACATGGTGATAATGATTCAGGTCTCACAAGTTAAGGGTAGGGTAACCAAGCTTGGGGAGGTTAAATTTCAGGAAAGTTATTTGTTCCATCAAATGGGGTGTCAGTTGTGCACGGTGTGGATTAAGGATGTTCCCAGTAATAGAGAAAACTCTCTCACTTTGCACAGTGGTTGGAGGACAGGATAGTAGTTGCTGGGCAACCAGACAAAGACCAGGCCACAAACTTTTCTTACTATCCCAATAGGTTAAAGGGTCCTCTGAAGGAAGCAAAGGTGCTTCATATAGGTAGGCCCTGACCATTTCAGAGGCACTGCTCTCTTCTCGATTACCTGCTGCTTGACCTGCATCCACCAGATTGTCAAGTGCCTCTACCCAACATGCAGATGCTCCACTTGGTTGTTTTTGAGTGATGGTGCCAGGTCTTGGAATAGCAGACATGGCAGGTGAATCTTCCAAACTGGCCTCATCCGGCATACATCTCTGTTGCTGCAAATTACGGACCCTTTCAATAAATTTTTCTTTCCAGTAGGAGAGGCTGTTGTCTCTGAGTGCCAGTTTACCTTTGATCCTGGGATCACATAGGGAAGCCAGCATGAGTTCAGGGCTTTTGCGGACACGATCATTTAGCCGATCTTTTAAGTTGGCTTGTAGTTTTCTGATGAAAGACGCTACATCGGCATGAAGTGGGCTGCCACAAAGAGGCTCACTGTTTTCTAGGAACGATCCCATCTTATCTATGAGATAGGTAAACAAGGGTATGACCTGTCCTAGGCTGGCATTGCTCTGACTCAAGTTTTCCGTCACATTCCGAAAGGGTTTTAAGACAGAAACGAGCTGCCCAATTATACACCAGTCATCACGTCCCAGTGTGGAATCAATCCCAATGCTGTGGCGGGATGATAGATTGTGGATGGCTGTCTTTTGCTCCAAAATGCGTTCCAGCATTTCCAGGGTATAGTTCCACCGGGTGCTGACATCTTGTTTCAGTCGATGTATGGGGAGCCCTGATTGTTCTTGCTCCTCCCTCAACAGTTGACTAGCCCGTACACTGCGGTGGAAATGCCCTGCAATCTTCCTGCAAAGGTCCAAGATTTGAGCAATCTTGTTGTTTTTCTCCACTGGGATTGCACCCTTGACCACTAAATGCAGTATGTGTGCAGAACAGCGGACACCGACAAAAGATCCATCTTGGAGCGCTTTAACCATGTTTGAACCTCCGTCTGTCACTATGAACCCAACAGAAACATTGGTGACTGCCAGCTCTCCAAACCAATTGGCCAACATTGATCTAATTGCTCGCAATATGTTGGCAGAGCTGTGTTTGTCATCACGGACTTCTGTGTGGAGCAGGAAAGCTTGATAACCCTGCTGGTCTTGCGCTGCAGACCGTCCTGATGAAGTTTGAACACTTACACTAGTGCCACCACCAACAGGCACAGTGGCCTGCCACCAGTGTGCAGTCAAAGACAGGAAAGCGTGTTGACCGCTGGGAGCTGTCCACAAATCAGTGGTCAAATGAATTGTCTGACCCTCGGCTTTGGCCATTCTTTCCTTTAATACTGCAACGCACGAATGGTATAGTGCTGGAATAATCTTTCTGCTGAAAGTTGTTCGTGCAGGAACAACGTATCGTGGAGCAAGGGCATGCATGAGCTGTTTAAACGGCTCCCCTTCAATCATGCGAAAAGAGGCTCCTCCAACAGCAATGAATTGGCCAATGAGGCGGGTGATCTTGTTGGCCTGCTGTTTTGACATGCCCTTGGAACTAAAGCCAACAAAACTATCTAGGGTAGGCTGATGATGTCCTTGGGAGGATGAGGAACCTGATTGGGTCTGCAGTGGAACTACTGCACGTGTATGGCTTGTCTTAAATGAACCCTCTCTATTGGCTGTGCTCTGAGTAAGTGGTGTGGTTGAAGAGGTACCACCAGTACATTCAGAGTCCGTTATGCTGCTTCCTGCGCTACCATCTTCTTTTTCTGCCTCTGCCCGCAGTAAAGTAGAGTGGTGGTAATTTTTAATGTGTAGGTTCATACCAGCATTGGTTAAATGTCCCAACTTTTTACCCCTACTCACTTGCTTCCCACACAATTTGCACTTTGCAAAGAACCCGCCCTCCAATGTTTGAAAGTATTTCCAAACGTTGCTGCGGCGGGATGAAGCCCCTTGACCCTGTTGATCTCTAGTATGGGCTGATATAGCTGCAGCAGGTAGCACACCAGTGGTGGAAACTGTTGCCACTACAGTTACACTTGGTGAACTAGTGCTAATGGCAGGGGTGCTGGGGAGGTCGGTGTTATCATCACAGGATTCTTCCTCTATAATAACAGAGGGAGAAGGGGAGTTAGCAGCAGATGAAAAAAGTGAACTGCTCCCTGTCCTACTCCTCACAGAAAATCCCTCTTGCACTTTCTGTAAGTCATGCTGTAACTCTTGTGGGGTAAGACTGTATAAAACGTCTGCAGTGGTTGGGGAAAGAGGAGCATCACATTCAAAATCATTCTCTTGGGGCAATGAAGAAAACGTCTCACACTCTGTCTCTGCTGATGTCTCCCTCAATTGCTTCTTTGGGGAGCTGGGCAGTGGCACTGGCAGTGTCATTGGTGGTGGTGATTGTATCGGCAACTCCACTTGTTTTATAGTATGTTTCTTGCCTATCCCATAAAAATAGGAAGCCATGACACCTGTAGAAGAAGGCGCTGCACTGGCAGTGGAAGCGGCAGCAGATGGTGGTGGTCTGGCAGGAGGAAAACTAATAGTAGAACTGGTGGTGGTGGAACTAGCTTTGCTGGTGGCAGTGGTGGTGACATCCACTGTTGTAGATAGCATGTTTGTGGCGGCAGAAGTGTCAGAGACACTAGTAGCAGAGACCTTGCCACTTTTTTTAGCAAGGCGTCCACCACGACCGCGACCATTACCTCTACCTGCCTTCACTTTTCTCTTAGAATGGTACATTGCTGTTGCTGTATATAGTTCAAATAGAAAATGGACTGGTGATAGTGATCACTGATCAGACAGGTAACAAGATAGGGTATATAGAACTTATATAGAATCTCAATCTATAATATAGAATCTATAATAATAAACCCCCTCCCCCTCCACAACACGGGCAGCCTCTGAGGCTATCACAATACTAGCAAGTTCACTAGTAGTTCACAACACTAACACAATAGCAGCAGATTATTATGAAAAAGTGAACTTGATCTGTAGCTTGTGCTTATGCTTAATTGCTAATAATTCAGGTTCTGAAGATTAACTGTCTTCTGAAATGATTCAGCGTGTGTGTCTCTCTCTGCTAGCAATCGTAAGTGAAAGTAAGTTGGCTGTACATGTGTACTTAGTTCTAGCTATTTTACTGCTCCTCCTCTTTGGTTACAATCAGCCAATAACATTCATCATCATCATTATTTTTAGTTTACTTCCCCCACCCAATTCCAGCAGCAAATTATCTTTTTTCCCTATATCGAATCTATTCTCTCTACAATGTCGAATCTATTCTCTATAATGTCGAATCCTTTCTCTCTATGTCGAATCTTTTCTCTCTATGTCGAATCTTTTCTCTCTATGTAGATTAATCTTGGAAGTTAAGGTTAGGCACATTCGACCACAGTTTCGATAGATACAGATTGTTATTGTTAGCGTCGTGTCGAATCTCCTATCTATATCGAACTGTTGTCGCAACGAAAACGAAAATAAAGCATTTGTTTATGTCGGATCTTTCGGTTTTCGTATTCTGTGCTTTCGTTTTCGTTTGTTAAAACGATAACGAAAATACCTGAAAATCGGACGAAAATGCATTCGGACGAAAACGAATGCACATGTCTACTCATTAACGAAGACCACAAGAGATACCCAAAGACAGAAGGGGGGTATACCTGCCAGAATGTGCCCAAAAGTAATTAAGATAAAGTCCCCAAGAGCATTTTACTATTTTTCGGAAAGGTGGGTACAAACCTGACAATGAACTCCTGTTATTTGCTTCCGTTTGGCCTGTTAACCACTTCCGGACTGCCCCATGTACATTTACTGCAACAGGGAGGCCTGGCTGCACAAAAACACGTACCTGTACGTAATTCGTGCCCGTGGCTAGGGGGTGCATGCGCGCTCGCCATCCCCGCAGCAATTGAATTTAATTCAGAACAGATCAGTCATCAGATCCAGGCCAATGATTTATGGCCTGGACCTGCTGATCAGTTCTGACCAATGGCAGAATGTCCTGTGCCTGTGTCATTTAAACACAGGCACATGAAATTATGCAATCTCCCCTCCTGGAGCCCTTTTCGGTTCCAGCGTGAGAGGAGAGAGCATCTATCGTGAGTACACAAGCACTACACGGACACCAGTACACATTGGCACATATTTAGCCCCCTGACCGCCCCCCCCCAGTTAACCCTTTCACTCCCTGTCACAGTGTCACCAAGTACAGTGTACAGATTTTTTTTTACTGATCACTGTATTGGTGTCACTGATGATGTCAGTTAGCATTAGCGGTGGTTAGCGTCAGTGCCAGATAGGTTCAGTGTACCCTCCCATATATTTCCTAATAAAAATGTAACCCCCTGATCACCCCCAGTTATCCCTTTTACTCCCAAACAAACCTAGTGCTCATAGGCACAGCATAACCCCTCAGGATTTTTTAACAGACCAGGTATGTATTTAAAAATGTTTTTATTTGTAGAAAAAAAAAAATGATAATCTATACAGTAGCAGTATGAAAATAAAATCAATGGCAGTACAAAAATACAGGCATATCTATAAGTGTAATGAGGAAAAGATGATCCACACTCCGGTCGTTGCTCTTAAAATTTTGTAGTATTTATTTAACAAGCCACAGTGGACAAACGCAAATAGGAATTGTTGACACGTTTCAGCCTATAAGGCCTTAGTCATAACCAAGTCATAAACGCGTCAACCATTCCTCTTTGCGTTTGTCCACTGTGGCTTGTTAAATAAATACTACAAATTTTTAAGAGCAACGACCGGAGTGCGGATCATCTTTTCCTCATTACTCTACTCAGCCAACGACTGTGGATCGAGCACCCGGGAGCCTTGCTTTCTATGTGATGTATGGGTAGTAGCACTGACTTTTTTGTTTATATCTATAAGTGCCCTCTATAAAGAAAGGCTATTGCACGTAGCTGTTGAAGATGATGCCTGACATGTTTCAGACTCCTAGGTCCTTCTTCATAGGCTGAATGTCATCTAAAGCATGCATATTCTATAAAGTGAACATATTTAAACATTAGTACAATAATACACCCATACAAAGACAAAAATAGGCATAGGAGACTTATACTCGCATGCATGAGCCGATCACCATCGGATACAGAGGGGGAACTGGCATTGATGGAATTGGCCTGCACTGTTACTGCTTTGCGGTGGAAAGGATGACAAACGCCTGGATAACAGGACACCAACATCAAAGGGCAAGAGCTGGATAAGCCCAGTGTAACTGCGAGAACTCCCACTGACTGGAGTAATCACTCCTGTCAGTGTAAGGTCAGCCAAAAAGTACAAGATACCTTGGACTGATAGCTTTCTGTCTGTTGGAAAACAGAGAGACAGAAATATGGTAGTAGATATATGATAGTATACTTAAAAAGCTAAGTGCTGTAGTAAAGTAGTCAGTGAAACCTACCATGTGGGGAAGGGGTGGACTTCAATGACCAGATGATGGGGCTATACTTAGTTGCCGTAAAGGCCAGACGCTGGTACAAAAAAGTGTCTGTATACTTATTCCAATTGGCTCTGTTCAATGCTTATGTACTATACAAAGCGTCAGGAAGAAGTGTATCCTTCCTAAAATTCCAGGAAGAGATTATCACAGCCCTTTTGTATACAGAAGGTGCTGTGGCCCAATTTCCAAGTTCAGATGCAGTGAGCAGGCTGCATGAGAGGCATTTTCTGAATGTCCTCCCTGGTACTCCTACTCAAAGAGCACCCTAAAAAAGATGCCGTGTCTGTAGCAAGCACGGATACAGGCGTGACTGTCACGTACCTGGTAGGAGTCTGATGTGACGATGTCGGCCTCCCTTGTATCTCCAACCCAAGCTCCACTGAAGATGGAACAGATGGTGGCTAGGGACAGGCCAGCCAGCACAGGTACCCAGAGGCAGTGTTGGAGCTGAACAGAGGATGGAAGCAGAGTCGTGAGGATATCCGGGTTCGGTAACGGGCGGGCAGCAAGGTACAAGGCATTAGGCAGAAGCAGGGTCAGGTGGAAGCCGGGATCAGTAGTCAGAGTATATCAGAGTCCAAAAGCAGAGTCAGGGGAAGCCAGGATCAGCAACGGGTATCATGCAGGTTTAAACAGGGTTCAAAGGATCAGGACACAGCTGAAGACCGGTCAGCACTGTTAGAGAGTCAGGGCGCCCTTTAAATAGGCTGTCTGGCGCCAATTGGAGTTAGGGATGGGCGCCTGCGCTTGCACGCCATCCGTTGCGCACTGGCATTCGGAAGAGTCCGTAGTTGTCCGTGATCGCGCACATGCGCACGAGTGCGCGCCAGGCACCAACTACCCATTTTCGTACAGTGACACCTGCTATTTTTGTCCCTCCTATCCTGGCAAACCTGATCTCTGCATCAGGGACTATTTCCGTTGCTACCACACACTAGTGGATTATTAGTATAGGGTACAGCACAGGCTAGGCAACATATTCACACAGGGTCTTAAAAGATGTTTAATGGCTATCGCATTTTGAGAGACCCTAGCCTGGAAAGTTCAAAGTTTTTTACAGTTACTATAAAAGTGTCAAAAAATATAAATAAAATAAATAAAAAAGCCCAAAATAGTTGTCGTTTTATTGTTCTTACTGTTTTACTGTATTTTATGCTATACTATAATGTTTTTTTTGTTACTGTGTTTTATTGTTAACCATTTTTGCTTTGCAGGTATGCCATTCTACTATTTTACTGTACTGTGAAGCCCCGTACACACGATCGTTTTGACTGATGAAAACCATCCGATGGATGATTTTCATCAGACCAACCGATCGTGTATGGTACCCATCGGTCTTTTTTCCATCGGTTGTAAAAAATAGAACTTGTTTTAAAATTTTCCGATGGATAAAAAACCGATGGGAATTTCCGATCGTCTATGGGCAAGTCCATCGGTTAAAAAACCCACGCATGCTCAGAATCAAGTCGACGCATGCTCAGAAGCATTAAACTTAATTTTTCTCGGCTCATCGGAGTGTTTTACGTCACCGCGTTTGGAACGGTCAGTTTTTTGACTGATGGTGTGTGGCCAAGACTGATGAAAAACAGTTTCATCGGATTTCCGATGGACAAATCCATCGGACGAAAATCCATAGGTTATCCGATCGTGTGTACGGGGCTTTACTGTGCTTTATTGTTAACCATTGTTTGCTTTGCAGGTACGCCATTCCTAACAGATTCCTGCATTCACATCGTTCGATGTGGATGAAGAAATCTCTGCCAAAAAAAGAGTAAAAAATATATGGTGAAGCATAGGGGCAATCTTCCTTCTGTCCACCCCAGCCCCATATGCTTCGCCATGTATGCTCTTTTTTTAACTGTAGTGGTGAAATCACCTCCTACAGTGCTGGAGTCACGGATTTACATATTGTGAGAGCAAACCCCGTTGCTGTCAAAATAAACAAATCAGTGCTGCAGCTGAATGGAGTACCTGCAAAGCAAACAATGGTTAACAATAAAACACAGTATCAATAAAACAACTTTTCTTTTATTGCAATCTGTGCCAAAACAAGAGAAAAATATGTAGTGGACCCCAAAATTTAGGGGGTCGCTATGCCCAAATTTAAGGGAAGGCCTGGGCAATAGTTGGCTCAGGTCTCCTAATTTGACACTGGACTCTGCTCTGCTGTGGTGTTGTCTGGTGTACGGTTCCCCTTTGGCCTGTGGGTGGCGCTGTTGCCCAGGCCTAGGGTCGAGACTCAGGTGACACAGTGGCGTGATTGGATGTCCTCTCTCGGCTGCCGTGCGGGGGGGCGGGGCTTCACCTGCTGTGCATGCCGGGAGAGGGTATATAAGGGGCAGAGGCCATCTTTAGGGGGGAGTGAACGAGAGGAGTCTCGGGAGGGGAGTGTGCCCCCTGGGGGGTGCAAGGACCGGCCGAGCAGTCTCGGCACCTTTGGCTCGAGGCTACAATGTTCCAGGTATAAAGGCTGCCGTAAGGACTGGACTTATGGTCGGCACATCCATGGTAATCTGCAGCAAGGACAGAGATGATGCTGTTTACTTCATAGAAACTTTGGACAGACAGTGGAAAACTCTTGTCCTCCATGATCCCAAGTATTACCTCTGAAGTGGGAACTTGTTTTTTTTTATATTATTTCACTTCAGGGAAACTGCCTTGAACTATTAACTTGGCCCTCCGCTCAAGGGGGAGCTTACTCCGTTAATCGGAGAACTGTTTGTTTCTTTTTCTCTCCTCTTCAGTCCTGCAGAAAAGAACGTTTTTTTTGCTTTTGCCCTTTGAAAAAAAAAAAAGAGAACTGAACACTGGGTAGGTTTAGTCAAGGCCAAAGCAGGAAGCTGCCATGATCAAGAAGGAAGGTTCCTGTGTGTTAAAACATGCCTATGCGCATCAATGACAGTGTAGTGATGTGTGCTGCCACTAGGTGGTGGTGTTCTGCAGAAATTTGTGTTGCAGAAGCCAGTCATTTCTTCTTGGAGGAATGGTTTGCTTCTGTTTTCTAGGAGTTAGGATGTGTTTATTGTGTGTTTGTGTTTTTTTTCTCCCTCTGCAGGTGATCGGCCATCAACTCTACCGGAGAATGGGTGGGGAAGATATGATAGGATTGCTGGAGGGATTGTCTATTGAAAAAAAACGTGTAATGTGTATTGCTACATGCTTCTTTCTTTTCCTTCTCCTCTTTACTCTATTTCCAAAATTTGATTCATGCATCGAACCAATTTATTGTACATAGTTTGGAAAAGACCAGAACCCACTCAGGATTGAGGGGAGTCTTCTGATCTCTTCCAGCCACTGGGGACATTGGCTCTTTAAGGGGGGGTATATGTAGTGGACCCCTACATTTAGGGGGTCGCTATGCCCAAATATAAGGGAAGGACTGGGCAATAGTTGTCTCAGGTCTCCTAATTTGACACTGGACTCTGCTATGCTGTGGTGTTGTCTGGTGTACGGTTCCCCTTTGTCCTGTGGGTGGCGCTGTTGCCCAGGCCTAGGGTCGAGCCTCAGGTGACACAGTGGCGTGATTGGATGTCCTCTCTCAGCTGCCTGCGAGGGGCGGGGCTTCACCTGCTGTGCATGCCGAGAGAGGGTATATAAGGGGCAGAGGCCATCTCTAGGGGGGGTGAACGAGAGGAGTCCCGGGGGGGAGTGTGCCCCCTGGGGGGTGCGTGGACTGGCCGAGGAGTCTCGGGCACCTTTGGCCTGAGGCTACAATGTTCCAGGTAGGCCCAGTACCTTTAACTGGGTCTACAATCAGCACATTGGAGTCCCAGGGTGCCCAGGTGAGGGTACCCGCTCTGACCGAGAGGAAGCCAGGGGAGGATCGGTCCCACAGAGGAGACGAGTGATAGTAGGTCGCTGTCTCGGGAAAGGCCTGGTGACCTGTCAGAGGGAAGGATTCCTTATTCAACAAAGCTAACCCTGTGGAGTGCCCATTGGCATCATCTGTTCTCTAAATTCTACAGAGGTTTAAGGAAAGTTCTGGATTCAGGAATAACAGGATTCTGCTGCTATTAGAGGATCTCCTGAACCCGTCCCTGGAGGGGACAAAGTGATAGTACTGTCCGAGCTCCACTCCGGCTGCTAGAACTGTGAGAGGGATCTATCCGGATGAGCTAAAACCCACTCGGGATCGAGTGGCAACGAGTGAGTCAAGTGTTGTGTGCCTGAATCTACCTTCTAACTTCGCTAGCTTCTTTCTCTCTTTAATTTCCCGTTAACTGAAGCAAAGGAAAATAAACTCTTTGTTGGAGTTAAAGTCGTGTGGACATTGGCCTTCTTGGGAAGAATATAGACTTTTCCCTACATTCTAGGGACGAGAACCAGTGGAAGGAGGTAACTCGCTGCAGGACCCAAATCTGTGAACACCGCCTGACCTCTGATAAGGAGGACACGGGCTTGTGGCATGGTGTGTACTACCCCCGCAGGTGAAGGTAAGCGGGGGCATAAGGAGTGGTTTGCTACAAATATATATGGTGAAACATAGGGGCAATCCTCCCTCTGACCCCTCCAGCCCCTATGCTTCGCAATATATGCTCTTGAGTATTTAGCAAATCTCGCTTTTTGTCATAAAGATTTGAAAATTTAAAAAAGGAAATACATTTTCCTTTTCTTTCTTCATTTTCGTAAACAAATGAGAGCTAAAAAATACTCACTATGCCTCTTAGCAAATACCTTGGGGTGTCTACTTTCCGAAAAGGGGTCATTTGGAAGGGTTTTGTGCAATCTTGGCAGTTCATGGCCTCCAAAACTGTGATAGGTAGTGAGGAGTGAAATGAGCAATTTACACCCTTAGAAAGGTTTTCAGGGTCCTGTACGTAGCTAGACTGCCAATAAGTCTCACACATGTGGTATCCCCATACTCAGGAGAAGCAGATAAATTTATTTTGGGGTGTGATTTCACATATACCCATGTCATGTTTGAGCAATATTTAATTTAAGTGACAACTTTGTGTAAAAAAAATAAAAAACGAATTGTAATTTTCCCGAAACTTTGAAAAAACATAAAATATTCCATGGACTTAACACGCCAACATGCCTCTCAGCAAATACCTTGGGGTGTCTACTTTCCAAAAAGGGATAATTTGTGGGGGTTTGGTGCTATCTTGACATTTCAGGGCCTCCGAAACTGTGATAGGTGGTGAGGAAGTGAAATCAACAATTTACGCCCTTTGAAACCCTGAAGGCGGTGATTGGGTTTCAGGGTCCTGTACGTGGTTAGACTGCCAAAAAGTCTCACACATGTGGTATCCTCATACTCAGGAGAAGAATCAGAATGTATTTTGGGGTGTAATTTCACATACACCCATGGCATGTTTAAACAATATATAATTTATATGACAACTTAAACAAAAACAAATTACATTTTCTCGAAACTTGTGGCAAAACATAAAATATTCCATGGACTCAAGATGCCTCTAATCAAATAGCTTGGGGTGTCTACTGTCCAAAAAGGAGTCATTTGGGGGGGGGGGCTGGTTCTATCTTGACGTCTCAGGGCCTCCAAAACTGTGATAGGTAGTGAGGAAGTAAAATCGACAATTTACGCCCTTTGAAATCCTGAAGGCAGTGATTGGTTTTTGGCACCCGTACGTGGCTAGGCTCTCAAAAAGTCTCATACATGTGGTATCCCCATACTAAGGAGAAGCAGCAGAATGTATTTTGGGGTGTAATTCCACATTTACTCATGGCATGTGTTGCAATATATCATTTCAGTAACAACTTTGTGTAAAAATGTTTCACGTGACAAAATAATGAAATATTCAATGGGCTCAACATGCCTCTCAGCAAATTCCTTATGGTGTCTACTTTCCAAAAATGGGTAATTTAGGGGGGGGGGGGGTTGTACTTCAATGCCATTTTAGCACCTCAAGAAATTAGATAAGCAGTCAGAAAGTAAAAGCTGCGTAAATTCCAGTATATATACTATAGTATGTAGACGCTATAACTTTTGCCCAAACCAATAAATATACACTTATTGACATTTTTCTTACTAAAGAAGTGGCTGAATACATTTTGGCATACATGTATGACAAAAATTGAGTTTATTGGATATTTTTTATAACAAAAAGTAGAAAACTTCATTTTTTTTCAAAATTTTCAGTCTTTCTCTTTTATATTACAAAAAAAAAAATTCCAGTGGTGATCAAAAACCACCAAAAGAAAGCTCTATTTGTGGAAAAAAAAGGACATCAATTTTGTTTGGGTGCAGCTTTGCATGACCGCGCAATTCCCAGTTAAATCAGCACAGTACCAAATTGCAAAAAAATTCTCTGGTCATTAAGGGGGGAAAACCTTCTGGGGCTGAAGTGGTTAAAAATACACTTACATTTTTTTGTGAGTCCAAAAAATACCAGTTGATGCTGTCAGAAATTAAGGGGAATTGACAACTTCCTGTGCTCTCTGCCTGTGCTGACTATTATTGTTTAGCATTATTCCCAGTTTATTTCTGTGAACTATAGAACACTTCCTATCTTTGTAATGTAAAAATAAAAAAAATGAAGTAAAAAATAAAATAAAAATTAAAACGCCCCTGCCCCCGGTAGCTCGCACTCAGAAGCGAACACAAACGTAAGTCCCGCCCACATATGTAAACGGTGTTCAAACCACACATGTGAGGTATCGCCGCGTGCGTTAGAGCGCGTGCAACAATTCTAGCACTAGACCTCCTCTGTAATTCTAACCTGGTAACCTGTAAAAAAAATTAAAGCGTCGCCTATGGATATTTTTAAGTACCGAAGTTTGGCACCATTCCATGAGTGTGCGCAATTTTAAAGCGTGACAAGTTAGGTATCTATTTACTCGGCGTAACATCATCTTTCACATTATACAAAAAAATTGGGCTAACTTTACTGTTTTGTTATTTTTTAATTCATGTAACCGTTTTTTTCCCCAAAAAATGGCGTTTGAAAAATATTGCGCAAATACCGTGCGAGATAAAAAGTTGCAATGACCGCCACTTTATTTCGTAGGGTGTCTGCTAAAAAAATATATATAATGTTTGGGGGTTCTGAGTAATTTTCTAGCAAATAAATTATGATTTTTACATGAAGGAGAGAAGTGCCAGAATTGGCCCGGTATGGAAGTGGTTAAGTGAGCATTATCAACCTAGGACAGGAACAGAGGGCAGGGGGCCTGTGTCCTGTAATGTACTCCAAGAAAAGGATTTTGCAAAAAAATCCTATTTTCTTAATTGTACATTACAGGACACAGGACACAGACACCGAAAGAAGTTCAACTGTCAGATGCACAACAAAGCAAACAATGCCAACAGGCCCATCTAAGTAAAGAGTCAAGAAAGGCCTAAAGAACTGGGAAAGTGACTTGAAGCACCTTACCATCAAAACTAGGCAACCTCCTCCATGTATTCTGGACCTGTAAGCATCTGACCAGCTTTTGGAATAGCATATTTCACTCCATCTCGGCCATAACAGGGTTTTTGACATCTCCCAACCCAAGCCTAGCAGTGCTAAATATAGGCATAGAAATCTCCCCCCCCCCCCGATCTAAGAATTGTGGTTACACATATTCTTCTGGTAGCCAGAACACTTATAGCGCAACATTGGAAATCCGATATAGCCCCTAACGCTTCTGAAGTACTCAGGATTACCGAATCCCATTATGTCTATGAGTCTTTACTGGCTTCCAGACAGGGTAATACGAAACAATTTGACTCTCATTGGAAAATATGGAAAAACTGGTATAATGTAGATTGATATTGTCTCTCAACCCCAACTACCCCTCTGCTCTTGTAAAGGTCAGACCAAAGACTAAGTCCCTTCCCACCCTGTTCGTACCCCACCCTGTGTTTATATTATGTCTATGTTACCTCATAAAAATGTTGTTTTCAATTCATTTCTGTACCCAGTTTCTGCAGTTTACTCAACTATGGATACTTTGATTGTCACATGTACATTACTCTGTACCTTAGTAGAATGTATATAATATACGGCTGATTGTACACTTCTATATTTTTACATCACTTGTATTCTTGTTGTACAATGGAAAACTACAATAAAAACTATATAAAAAAAAAAATGGCATCAGAAGAGGTCTGAAATTCTACATGTTAGAACTTAACAAATATGTGTACAGAAGACCAGGGGACCGCCTTTTAAATCTGGAAAAAGAGATGCCTGATGCTGAAAAGCCCAAAAAGCACTACAGATCTTATGGAATGAGCTTTCACAGGAAAAATGGAACCTTCTCCTTTAAACTGTAGTCTCGAATGATGAGATGCCTAATCCACCTGGAGATACTGGAGCAAGAGGCAGCGTGTCCCCTGTGAAAACTTTCAGAAATGAAAAATAGTAAATGTAACTGTCCAAAAGATGCTATAGTTTAGAGATAGACTCAAACAGTGCAAACCACATAGAGACTGTGGAGAGAAACTTCTCTAGGATGTTTAGTGGTAGGACACAGAGTACAAAGGAAGTACAAATCTTGGTTAAGATGAAAGGGCAAAAGCACATTAGGTAGAAACCTTACTCCTGTGCAAAACAAAGAAAGTCTTCTTGCAGGGTAAAGCTGCTGACCCAGATACTCTCCTCACTCAGGTGGTAGCAAAGAGGAAGACAACCATACGAATGAGTGAAGGCAAGGAGATATTGTGACATGTTCAAATCAAAGCATGGTTTTATAAGGCCAACAGAACAAGTTTGAGATTCAACATAACCACTGGAGAATGCACAGGGGGGGGGGGGGTAAATGTGAGTGACACCCTGTATAACTGCCTTTACCAATGAGTTAGAGACAAGTAGTATTTGAAAAAGATTGGCCAGGGCCAAACCCTGACCTGGGGGTTCTTAAGGGCAGCTGTTGTTCAAGGTCAGATTGGAGGCAAGACAAAATTCATCCCACAGAGACCATTCAGGGGTAGAATTCCCTGGCTTTGTACCAGGAGAAGTAGGCTTTCCAAGTTACATAGTAAGGCAGGTTGAAAAAAGACACACGTCCATCTAGTCCAATCAATAGAGAACAAAAATAGAAAGCCTCAATATACACAATCCTATGCCCACAGTTCAGGAAAGAAAAAAAAAACAATAAACATGATCTAATTTAGTCCAGCGGGGGAAAAAATCCTTTCTGATCCCCCAAGAGGCAATCGGCTATTCTCTGGATCAGCTAATCCTGATGTTATTACCTATAACTGTTAGAATCCAGTTGTATTTTGTGCATTTAGGATTGCATCCAGCATTTCTTTTTAAACAATCTACTGAGCTGGCCAGAACTACCGTAATTCTTGAGTGATCTATTCCACATTTTCACGGCTCTTTCTGTGAAGAAGCCTTTCCATATGTATAAATGAAATGATAGACTTTGTGAGAAGTGTCAGAGCTGTTATGGAAAAAATCTATATTTTTATAATTTCTCTAGTTTTTAACCATGGAGGTTTTAAAACCAAATAAGCACAAAATACAGGAACATCTCAAGGTCCCAGTTGTACAACAGGCAATTGTTTTTCAAGGTGGAGATGTTGTTCTGCAAATGAAATGTATACAGAGCAAGCTATAGCCAATCTGTGAACAATGGGCCATGTTGATCAGTAAACATCTAAAACTATATATGGAAAATACCTTCACCATTAAAGCGGAGTTCCACCCAAAAGTGGAACTTCCGCTCATTTTACTCCTCCCCCCCCCTCCGGTGCCACATTTGGCTCCTTTCGGGGAGGAGGGGGGACAGCATACCTGTCTTTCACAGGTATGCTTTCCCCACTTCCGGTAGCCTCAGCGGGTATTGACGTCACTGCTGGGGCTCCCTCCTCCTTCCCCTGTCGCCGGGCCAGTAGGAGAGAGGAGCGGAGCCTCGCGCATGCGCAGTAGGGTTCCCTTATTCGCAATAGAGGCGGCATGCACCCGACAGCTGATGGAAACATCAGCTGCGGTGCCAACATCTCTGGACTCCAGGACAGGTAAATGTCCGATTATTAAAAGTCAGCAGCTGCAGTATGTGCAGCTGCTGGCTTTTAATTTCTGCAGTGGTGGGCGGACCTCCGCATTAAGTTACTTTCTATGTTTGACAAGCCTTGGACACAGCAAACATAGACCAATGATATAGGGGGGAAAAATCAAATATATTACTTTCTATTTACCCAGAATAACCTAACCTTCTCTATTCAGCCGCTTGCAATTATCTTAGCTCTGGGAAAATAAGCAAGAGATGAACCGTATTAACAGAACTGAACTGCTTGCAAACGTTTCTACAGCTAAAATCATTCATATAACATAAGATGATTTCATGGACTATAAGGTTAAGACTTAAGGAAGTCACGTGAGGAAGTCACCAAATTGGTAACCAAATGAGTTAAGGCAGAGTTGGTGACATCATTACGTCATACAGGAAGTGATGTTTCACAAGCTTGCTATAGTGAGATGCTGGTATATTGATGGTCTTAAGGGGGCAACACACGCAAACCTTTGAAAGCTGTATATCTCTGTGTATAGATTGTGGTGCCTTTTAGAATGTGAGTGTCTTTTGGTATTTTTAATAAAATGTGAGGTTTTTATACAGAAAAGCACTTTGTTGGCCTTTTTATAATCCTCTTTGAGCATACTCCTAAACGCTGAAGATTATTGAACCAATAGCAAAGACTACATGCAAGATGAAGTGTTGGTGAATCTGGAGATATCTATAACCACTGGATAAGACCCCTGGTGGAGGAAAGCCCATTCTGACCTGTTGACAGGTCTAAGTGGAAGGTGAGTGCATATGTAGACTGGTGGCTGTTTATGTGGTGTTAGAAGGTGAGGTACATAGAAGGATACAAGTGTTTGGAGTTTTGCTTGCATACGGACTGTTAAAGGACACATACAGTATCTCACAAAAGTGAGTACACCCCTCACATTTTTCTAAATATTTTTTTATATCTTTTCATGTGACAACACTGAAGAAATTGCACTTTGCTACAATATAAAGTAATGAATGTACAGCTTGTATAACAGTGTACATTTTCTGTCCCCTCAAAATAACTCAACACACAGCCATTAATGTCTAAACTGCTGGCAACAAAAGTGAGTACACCTCTAAGTGAAAATGTCAAAATTGGGCCCAAAGTGTCAATATTTTGTGTGGCCACCATTATTTTCCAGCACTGCCTTAACCGTCTTGGGCATGGAGTTCACCAGAGCCTCACAGGTTGCTACTGGAGTCCTCTTCCACTCCTCCATAACGACATCACGGAGCTGGTGGATGTTAGAGACCTTGCGCTCCTCCACCTTCCACTTACGGATGCCCCACAGATGCTCAATAGGGTTTAGGTCTGGAGACGTGCTTGACCAGTCCTTCTCCTTTACCCTCGGGTTCTTTAGCAAGGCAGTGGTCGTCTTGGAGGTGTGTTTGGGTTCGTTATCATGTTGAAATACTGCCCTGTGGCCCAGTCTCTTAAGGGAGGGGATCATGCTTTGCTTCAGTATGTCACAGTACATGCTGGCATTCATGGTTCTCTCAATGAACTGTAGCTCCCCATTGCCGGCAGCACTCATGCAGCCCCAGACCATGACACTCCCACCACCATGCTTGACTGTAGGCAAGATACACTTGTCTTTGTACTCCTCACCTGGTTGCCGTCACACACGCTTGACACCATCTGAACCAAATAAGTTTATCTTGGTCTCATCAGACCACAGGATATGGTTCCAGTAATCCATGTCCTTAGTCTTCTTGTCTTCAGCAAACTGTTTGCAGGCTTTCTTGTGCATCAACTTTAGAAGAGGCCATGCAGACCAATTTGATGCAGTGTGCGGCGTATGGTCTGAGCACTGACAGGCTGACCCCCCACCCCTTCAACCTCTGCAGCAATGCTGGCAGCCCTCATACGTCTATTTCCCAAAGACAACCTCTGGATATGACGCTGAGCATGTTCACTCAACTTCTTTGGTCGACCATGGCGAGGCCTGTTCTGAGTGGAACCTGTCCTGTTAAACCGCTGTATGGTCTTAGCCACTGTGCTGCAGCTCATTTTCTGGGTCTTGGCAATCTTCTTATAGACTAGGCCATCTTTATGTAGAACAACAATTATTTTTTTCAGATCCTCAGAGAGTTCTTTGCCATGAGGTGCCATGTTGAACTTCCAGTGATCAGTATGAGAGAGTGAGAGTGATAACACCAAATTTAACACACCTGCTCCCCATTTACACCTGAGACCTTTTAACACTAACGAGTCACATAACACCGGGGAGGGAAATTGGCTAATTTGGTAATTATCACTTAGGGCTGTACTCACGTTTGTAGCCAGCGGTTTAGACATTATTGGCTGTGTGTTGAGTTATTTTAAGGGGACAGCAAATTTACACTGTTATACAAGCTGTACACTCACTACTTTACAGCAACTGTAAGCAAAGTGTAATTCCTTCAGTGTCATCACATGAAAAGATATAATAAAATATTTATTAAAACGTGAGGGGTGTACTCACTTTTCTGAGATACTGTATGTTTTCTATTCACTATTGATTATTGGGACTGTGGAAGTGTTATTACAAGGTGTTTCCAACCACTATTTCACTAAAGCTCAATTTAGTTTGTGTATATATTTGGTGTTTGCATATTACAGCCATTCATTGGAACTCTGACTTCAGGGGTTCCCACCACTGTTTCACAATAATATATAATTTACATTTTATGCACTTTACTTTGAAGCTATTGTTTGTATAGTTACTTGAGATATAATTATTTCACAGTTATTTGTATTATGTAATGCAATAGCAGAGGGTCTCACCACTGTTTAAATATTCATAAAAAATGTAGCGCTGCACTTCTCTTTGTATATTCTCTGTTTAAGTGGATGTGGGAACACATTACAGTGTCTAGCTGCACACCTTTAACTTAGTGATTTAACCAATAGTTTTTCTTAACATATAGATAGTAGTGCAGGGATAAACACACAAACCCTTGCAAAAATAGTCTTAGAAAGTGGCCTTTTTTGGTGACTATTACTTTTACCAGACATGTATTTGAGTCGGTTTACTTTTCTTATAAGTCCCCCTTCCCAAGGCTTCCTAGGGTGGTTTGAGACCTCACCCATCCTTTCATACCTTAGATATTGTCAGGACTGTTATGCCCTGTACACGCGATCGTTCAGATGGAATAAAATCAGATGGAATTTTCCATCAGAATTCCGATGAAGCTGACTTCCATCAGTCTTGCATACACACCATCAGACAAAATTCCGACCGTCCAAAACGCCGTGACGTACAACACGTACGACGGCACTAAAAATGGTAAGTTCAAATCCAATGGCGCCACCCTTTGGGCTGCTTTTGTTGATTTCGTGTTACCGCGTGTTAGTAAAAATTTGGTGTTAGCCGATTCGCGCTTTTCAGTGTCCGTGCTTTTCAGTCCGTTACAGCATGACGAATGTGCTACCTCCATTACGAACGCTAGTTTTACCAGAACAAGCGCTCCCATCTTCTAATTTAGTCTAAGCAATTCGTGGATTTTTCTCCGATGGTGTCAGGGTTGTACGTACCTGATCAGCGAGTCCGTTAGAGCAGAGGAAGGTCCCCCGTACGGATCCGACTCGCGGGCCCCTGGTAGTGCAGACAGGAGGCACGGGAGTGCGGAAGGGTAAGAGAGCCTGAGAGTGGTTACTGGAAGGCAGCTCCGGATCCTGGGTTCAGGAGAGTAGCTGAGCCAGGCTGGCTGCAGGCAGGCAGGTAGGCAGGCAGGTGTGTAGAGCAGCGCAGCTGGGCAGGTGCAGAGAGAGTGGTCAAGACAAGCAGGGTTCGGCAACGTTCAGGCAGTATGGTACAGCGGGGTAGGCAGGTTCAGGGTCAAAGACAGGCTGAGGTCGGGTGCAGGCGGATAGCAGGAAAAGTCCAGTAACAAGCCGGGTGGTCAGAAGATCAGGTTTCAAGCAATTAACAGGAGCAGGATACACAGGGGACTGTAGATCAGACAGCACCGGTCTGAAGTGTTCCAGGAGTTTAAATGGGCAAACCGGCATGCATCGGCGCGCGCAATGGCGCATCGGCGCATCAGCGTGCGCAATGGCGCGCGCACGCAATGCGCGCACATGCACCCGCGCGCACAGGCACACCATCGCGCACAGGCACACCATCGCGCACAGGCGCGCGCGCCCGCAGTATGGGAAGTGCACCAGCGCGGACAGGAACATGCCCAACAGCGACCACCAACACGCCCGGCAAGGTACGTTCTCTGACAGATGGAGTTCCACACAGGCGATAGGAATTTCCTATCGTTTTTTTTTCCATCAGAAAAATTAAAAACATGTTCTATTTTTTACACCGATGGAAAAAAGTCAAATAGGGCCCACACACGATCATTTTTTCCTGTGTACAGGGCATAAGTCTTTACCTTCAGGCTACCTTATCCTTCCATCAGACTTATTCCATGTTTGTTGTAGCCAATGGTCCCTATTAGAAACTTGCTTCTTCTTCTATTATCATCTACAGTATATTGGATTAAACAAACGTTATCTTGGGCTTATTCCATTATACATAAATAACCCCCTTTTTCCTGTAACTGCTCATTCTCTTTGGTTGCTCAGCACTTCTTGTCGCCTTCAATTACCAGGCCTCAGTTTTACAGGGAAAGGGTTAATTGTGGGTTTTTTGGGGGATATTTCCTACCACATTTGTTGGGTAGTGCTTGTTGATGCCCCACTGGTTCTGACTGATCTTGAGTCAAGTCTGTCAGTGTTTTACTAACTGTAAAATTATTATTTTTTGAGTCCAGTGAGAGACACAGCTCCAACTCTCTTGTGGGTTGTTTGGGCCTGTTGTTAAGTTATGTTATTTAGTAGACATGTGCATTCGTTTTCGTCCGAATGCATTTTCGTCCGAATTTCAGCTATTTTCGTTATCGTTTTAACAAACGAAAACGAAAGCACAGAATCCGAAAACCGAAAGATCCGACATAAACAAATGCTTTATTTTCGTTTTCGTTGCTACAACAGTTCGATATAGATAGGAGATTCGACGTGACGCTGACAATAACAATCTGTGTCTATCGAACCTGTGGTCGAATGTGCCTAACCTTAACTCTATTAGTCCAAGATTATTCTACATAGGAGAGAAAAGATTCGACATTATAGAGAGAAAAGATTCGACATAGGAGAGAAAGATTCGACATTGGAGAGAAAAGATTTGACATAGGAGAGAAAAGATTCGACATAGGAGAGGAAAGATTCGACATTAGGGATGAGCTCGGTGTTCGAGTCGAACATACGTTCGACTCGAACATCGGCTGTTCGATCGTTCGCCGAACAACGAACGATTTGGGCCGTTCGCGCTAATTCGCGGCCCACAATGCACTACGCCATCGCAGTGTCATCCAGGCGCTGTGATTGGCCAAGCATGCACTGTGACCCCGCATGCTTGGCCAATCACAGCGCCGGCAGCGAGGAGAGCAATGATTGGCCACAGGCAGGATGCCTGTGGCCAATTATTGCTGAGGGTGTTTAGTACACGCCCCACACTATAAAAGGCCGCCAGCACGGCGGCCTAGTGTAGTGTGTTCTGGAGCAGGGAAAGAGAAGCATAGGCAGGGACAGTGACATTTTTTTTTCTTGCTTAACCTGGATTCCTTTAGTTTAGGGAAAGAGAAGGGTAGGTAGGGAGAGTGTCAGTGTGTTTTACTGTGCTAATCCTTGTTTGTAGGGACAGGGAAGGACAGTGAGGGAAATTCTCCTTGTGCTATACTGTGCTAAAGCATTCATCATCAACCATCTTTAAAAAAACATTTTTTATAGGGACAGAAAACTATAGGTAGGGAGAGTGTCAGTGTGTTTTACTGTGCTAATCCTTGTTTGTAGGGACAGGGAAGGACAGTGAGGGAAATTCTCCTTGTGCTATACTGTGCTAAAGCATTCATCATCAACCATCTTTAAAAAAACTTTTTTTATAGGGACAGAAAACTATAGGTAGGGAGAGTGTCAGTGTGTTTTACTGTGCTAATCCTTGTTTGTAGGGACAGGGAAGGACAGTGAGGGAAATTCTCCTTGTGCTATACTGTGCTAAAGCATTCATCATCAACCATCTTTAAAAAAACATTTTTTATAGGGACAGAAAACTATAGGTAGGGAGAGTGTCAGTGTGTTTTACTGTGCTAATCCTTGTTTGTAGGGACAGGGAAGGACAGTGAGGGAAATTCTCCTTGTGCTATACTGTGCTAAAGCATTCATCATCAACCATCTTTAAAAAAACATTTTTTATAGGGACAGAAAACTATAGATAGGGAGAGTGTCAGTGTGTTTTACTGTGCTAATCCTTGTTTGTAGGGACAGGGAAGGACAGTGAGGGAAATTCTCCTTGTGCTATACTGTGCTAAAGCATTCATCATCAACCATCTTTAAAAAAACATTTTTTTATAGGGAGAGAAAACTATAGGTAGGGAGAGTGTCAGTGTGTTTTACTGTGCTAATCCTTGTTTGTAGGGACAGGGAAGGACAGTGAGGGAAATTCTCCTTGTGCTATACTGTGCTAAAGCATTCATCATCAACCATCTTTAAAAAAACATTTTTTATAGGGACAGAAAACTATAGGTAGGGAGAGTGTCAGTGTGTTTTACTGTGCTAATCCTTGTTTGTAGGGACAGGGAAGGACAGTGAGGGAAATTCTCCTTGTGCTATACTGTGCTAAAGCATTCATCATCAACCATCTTTAAAAAAACATTTTTTATAGTGACAGAAAACTATAGGTAGGGAGAGTGTCAGTGTGTTTTACTGTGCTAATCCTTGTTTGTAGGGACAGGGAAGGACAGTGAGGGAAATTCTCCTTGTGCTATACTGTGCTAAAGCATTCATCATCAACCATCTTTAAAAAAACATTTTTTATAGGGACAGAAAACTATAGGTAGGGAGAGTGTCAGTGTGTTTTACTGTGCTAATCCTTGTTTGTAGGGACAGGGAAGGACAGTGAGGGAAATTCTCCTTGTGCTATACTGTGCTAAAGCATTCATCATCAACCATCTTTAAAAAAACATTTTTTATAGGGAGAGAAAACTATAGGTAGGGAGAGTGTCAGTGTGTTTTACTGTGCTAATCCTTGTTTGTAGGGACAGGGAAGGACAGTGAGGGAAATTCTCCTTGTGCTATACTGTGCTAAAGCATTCATCATCAACCATCTTTAAAAAAACATTTTTTATAGGGACAGAAAACTATAGGTAGGGAGAGTGTCAGTGTGTTTTACTGTGCTAATCCTTGTTTGTAGTGACAGGGAAGGACAGTGAGGGAAATTCTCCTTGTGCTATACTGTGCTAAAGCATTCATCATCAACCATCTTTAAAAAAACATTTTTTATAGGGACAGAAAACTATAGGTAGGGAGAGTGTCAGTGTGTTTTACTGTGCTAATCCTTGTTTGTAGGGACAGGGAAGGACAGTGAGGGAAATTCTCCTTGTGCTATACTGTGCTAAAGCATTCATCATCAACCATCTTTAAAAAAACATTTTTTATAGGGACAGAAAACTATAGGTAGGGAGAGTGTCAGTGTGTTTTACTGTGCTAATCCTTGTTTGTAGGGACAGGGAAGGACAGTGAGGGAAATTCTCCTTGTGCTATACTGTGCTAAAGCATTCATCATCAACCATCTTTAAAAAAACATTTTTTATAGGGACAGAAAACTATAGGTAGGGAGAGTGTCAGTGTGTTTTACTGTGCTAATCCTTGTTTGTAGGGACAGGGAAGGACAGTGAGGGAAATTCTCCTTGTGCTATACTGTGCTAAAGCATTCATCATCAACCATCTTTAAAAAAACATTTTTTATAGGGACAGAAAACTATAGGTAGGGAGAGTGTCAGTGTGTTTTACTGTGCTAATCCTTGTTTGTAGGGACAGGGAAGGACAGTGAGGGAAATTCTCCTTGTGCTATACTGTGCTAAAGCATTCATCATCAACTATCTTTAAAAAAACATTTTTTATAGGGACAGAAAACTATAGGTAGGGAGAGTGTCAGTGTGTTTTACTGTGCTAATCCTTGTTTGTAGGGACAGGGAAGGACAGTGAGGGAAATTCTCCTTGTGCTATACTGTGCTAAAGCATTCCTCATCAACCATCTTTGAAATCCTTGTTTTTTGGACAGTCAGGGAAATTGTCATTGTGCTATTCTGTGCGAAAGCAATCATCCTCAACCATATTTAGAAATCCTTAAGTAAAGGGACAGAGAAGGACACCTGAAGGTAGCCCTTATTGCTTTTTTCCCATCTCCCTGCAGGCCATCCATTAGAATGTCTGGAAGGCAAACAAGGAGAGGCAGACAGTCAGGAGGCAATAAAAGAGGGCAAGCAGGCTCTGTGTCTGGGGGCAACAGTGTTGGTCGTGGACGCGGTGCATTGTCATCAGCACATGGCCATGGGACACGCTTGTCCTTCTTTTCGGCAGCTGGACATGTTGAGCCACATCATACCGAAGACTTGGTAGAGTGGATGACCAAGCCCTCCTCCTCCTCCTCAGCCTCTCTCACCCAGGCTCAGGGTACTGGCAAAGCAGCTGCCAAAGCGTCCTCTTCCCTGGTATCAATGTCAGACTCATCATCAGTCACTCCTTCCCTAGACCCACCATGTCCTCCTCCTGAGGAGTCCCCCGAACTGTTTGAGCACAGTGTTGGGTACATGCTCCAGGAGGATGCCCAGCGTTTCGAAGGGTCTGATGATGAAACCCAGCTACAGGAAGGCAGTAGCGTGAGAGCAGACAGAGGGGATGCTCAAGAAGGACACCAATCTGGCAGTCATGTTCCAGCAGCTGCAGCATACTGCCAGATTGGCTCCAGTGATGAGGAGGGAGGGGATGATGAGGTCACTGACTCCACGTGGGTGCCTAATAGGAGAGAGGAGGAGGAGGAGGATGAGGAGGAGGCACATCTCCAACGAGGCAGGATGCCCTTTGGTGGCCAGCGTAAGGGCAGTACACCGACGGAATCACACCGCAGAGCTCCGCCTGTGCAGGGCGCTGCCTCTGCCCGTCATTCAAAAAGTTCTTTGGTGTGGGCCTTTTTTGAGGCTAGTGCATCAGATCGCACAGCTGCTGTTTGCAACATATGTCTCAAGCGTATATCGCGTAGCCAAAACATCAGCCGCTTGGGTACCACATGCCTGACCAGACATATGTTGACCTGCCATGCAGCTCGTTGGCAAGCCTACCTCAAAGACCCACACCAAAGAACAAAGCGGACCTCTCCTTGCACCGCATCAGCTGGGATCTCCAACCCCACTATAACTTCAGTCCTCTCTGAAACATGCACTGAGAGGAATGAAGGTGTAGAATTAGGTGTGTCACAGCCAAGTACTTGCGGCCACTCTGCTAGCAGTACACCGACGTCCGATTCTAGCAGGCAAATTTCCCTGCCCCAGCTGCTGGACCGTTGAAAGAAGTTCACTCCCAGCCATCCACAAGCCCAGCGGTTGAATGCTAGCTTGGCTAAATTGCTAGCGCTTCAACTGCTGCCTTTTCAGTTGGTAGACTCGGCCCCCTTCCGTGAGTTTGTGCAATGTGCGGTTCCTCAGTGGCAGGTTCCCAAACGCCACTTTTTCTCACGGAAGGCTATTCCGGCTCTCTACCGGCATGTGGAAGGCAATGTCTTGGCCTCGCTGGACAGGGCGGTCAGCGGTAAGGTGCATATTACCGCTGACTCATGGTCCAGCAGGCATGGACAGGGACGTTACCTTTCTTTCACGGCCCATTGGGTCACTCTTTTGGCAGCTGGGAAGGATGCAGGACAAGGTGCAGTAGTGTTGGAGGTTGTTCCACCGCCACGCCTCCAAAATGCTACTACTGGTTGTGACACACCTCTCTCCTCCACCCCCTCCTCTTCTTCTTCCTCCATGGCCTCTTCCTGTGCTTTGTCCTCTGAACCAGCGGTGCTCCGTAGCCGTTCAAGGGGCTACGCAAGTACGCAGGCAAAAAGATGCCATGCCTTGCTTGCGCTGGTGTGTTTGGGGGACAGAAGCCACACTGGGGCAGAGGTCCTGTCTGCTCTGCAAGGCCAGGCCGAGAGGTGGTTGACGCCACGCCAGCTTAAGCCAGGAATGGTGGTTTGCGACAATGGCACCAACCTCCTCTCCGCCCTCCGACAGGGACAACTGACCCATGTGCCCTGTGTGGCTCACGTCCTTAACCTGGTGGTGCAGCGGTTCTTGGGCAGGTACCCGGGCTTACAGGATGTCCTGAGGCAGGCCAGGAAAGTCTGTGTGCATTTCTGCAGATCTTATAATGCCAGTGCTCGCCTGGCTGAGCTGCAAAAGGAGTTGAACCTGCCCAAGAACCGCCTTATATGTGACATGCCCACCAGGTGGAACTCAACGTTGGCCATGCTGCAGCGGCTGCACACGCAGCAGAGGGCCATCAATGAGTACCTGTGCGACTACGGCACCAGGACAGGGTCAGGGGAGCTTGGTTTTTTTTCTCCACGCCAGTGGGGCATGATCAGGGATGCATGCACTGTCCTGGCACCATTTGAGGAGGCCACGAGGATGGTGAGCAGTGACAGTGCATGCATCAGTGACACTGTACCTCTTGTCCACCTGTTGGAGCACACGCTGCGTGGAATAATGGACAGGGCACTTGAGGCAGAACAGAGGCAGGAAGAGGAGGACTTCCTTGCCTCTCAAGGCCCCCTTTACCCAGACAGTGTTCCTTCTGTCCCACCCATCGCACAGGAAGAGGAGGAGGAGGAGGAGGATTGTGTCAGCATGGAGGTGGAGGCTGGCACTCAGCATCATCAGCAGCAGTCTTTTAGGGATGATTTACAGTCCCAAGAAACCAGTGGACTTGTACGTGGCTGGGAGGAGGTGGCTGCGGATCATGTCGTCCTTAGTGACCCAGAGGACTCTGGACCGAATGCCTCAGCTAACCTACGCTGCATGGCCTCCCTGATCCTGCAAAGTCTGCGGAAGGATCCTCGTATTCTTCGGATCAAGGAGAGGGACCATTACTGGCTGGCCACTCTCCTTGATCCACGGTACAAGGGTAAGGTTGCGGACCTTATGTTACCGTCGCAGAGGGAGCAGAGGATGAGACAACTCCGGGAGGCCTTGCAGAAAGGTCTGTGCAACGCGTTCCCAGAGACTGGGAGGTTACAAACTCCTGGTCCTGGACAACGAGTTGCTGAGGCTTCGGCCAGTCAAAGAAGGAGCGGTGGTGAAGGTGGCCGTCTGACCGATGCGTTCAGACAATTCTTTAGTCCGCAGCCCCAAAGTATGATCGGTTCCAGCAACCATCGCCAGCGTCTGATAAACATGGTGCAGGAATATCTAGGGGCAAGGTCAGACTTGGACACCTTCCCCACCGAAAATCCTCTGGCTTACTGGGTCTTGAGGATGGATCACTGGCCAGAGCTTGCACAGTATGCAATTGAGCTACTGGCCTGTCCTGCATCCAGCGTTCTTTCGGAACGCACATTCAGTGCTGCTGGAGGATTTGTCACGGATCACAGGGTGCGCCTGTCCACCGACTCGGTTGATCGACTGACTTTCATCAAGATGAACCAGTCTTGGATCACCACCAGCTACCACACACCTGATGCTGATATAACAGACTAATTGATTTTAACATGTCACATCCCTTCAAGACTGATGCTGATGCTGAGTGCCTGTGCTGTTATGTTGACTGGCTATCCTCCTCCTCCGAGTCCTCAATGATACGATTGATGATGATAGCTTGGAAGATCATTTTTGTTTATGGGTGCCGCCACCAGTGGCTAAGGCCCAATTTTTCAGCCCCTGTTTAACAGGGGCGTGTAATTACAATTTTTGAAGCAATACTTTGCAACAGGGCTCATTGCTGTGCTCCAAGTACAGTATCTGTGAGGGGTTGCAGTGTTGTGCCACCAGTGCCTAAGGCCCAATTTTTCAGCCCCTGTTCAACAGGGGCATGTAATTACAATTCTTGATCTAATAATTCACAGCAGGGCCCATTGCTGCACCCACCAAGAGTAACTCTGAGGGCTTACAGTGTTGTGGCAACGCCACCACCACCACCACCACGAAAGGCCCAATTTTTCAGCCCCTGTTCAAAAGGGGCATGTAATTACAATTCTTGATCTAATAATTCACAGCAGGGCCCATTCCTGCACCCACCAAGAGTAACTCTGAGGGCTTACAGTGTTGTGGCAACACCACCACCACCACCACCACCACGAAAGGCCCAATTTTTCAGCCCCTGTTCAACAGGGGCATGCAATTACAATTCTTGATCTAATAATTCACAGCAGGGCCCATTGCTGCACCCACCAAGAGTAACTGTCAGGGCTTACAGTGTTGTGGCACCAGCACCACCATCAAAGGCCCAATTTTTACTACCACTGTTCAACAATTATATGTAATTACAATTCCTGATATAATAGTTGACAGCAGGGCGTTCCAGCACCAACCAAGAGTAACTGTGAGTGCTTACAGTGTTGTGCCAACACCAACAACTAAGGGGCCTATTTCTGCAGAGTATATACGGCAGGTCCCTACTTTCAAACATCCAACTTACAAACGACTCCTACTTGCAAACGCAAGAAGACAACAGGAAGTGAGAGGAAATCTACCCCTAGGAAGGAAAATTCTCTCCTGTAAGAATTAATATGGGAGAAAGGTGTCTCCTCTGTACTGATGCTTTATCACCAATCCTTGTTTCAAGAAAAACACCACATTTCAAAAACAGTTGTCATTGGGACGGAAAGTGAGGTGAAATGTTCTGAATAGGGGCACAGACAGCAAAACAAATGTTACAGGGGTGATAACCCTTACCTATGTTTTCCAAAAAGTTTAAAAATAGATTTTTGGGCTGGAGCTACACTTAAACAATGTACCTGTTCAAAATTACAAACAGATTCTACATAAGAACAAACCTACAGTCCCTGTCTTGTATGCACCGCCTGTATACGGCTGTTCAGAGTATATAGGGCCTTTTTTATTTTATGTGCGGGGTTCCCCTTAATATCCATACAAGACCCAAAGGGGCTGGTAATGGGCTGGGGTAGGGGGGGGGGGGTCATGGGGTAGCTATGCCATTTTTCTTAAAGATTTTCATCCATATTACCGGGACCAGACATTACATTAAAGCCGCAAGCAGTTTTAAATGGCTTTTTTTTCCTTTAGAAGTGTCATTTTGTGCAGGGACAGTTCTAAACACGGGAAACACGTGGCACTTCACAGGCATACTTTAGACACCCCCCAGGTACGATATTTAAAGGAATATTTGACTTTTTTTTTTTCACTTTATGCATCATTAAAATGACTGCTCCCGAAAAACGACCGTTTTTAAAACTTATTTTTGCATTGATACATGTCCCCTGGTGCAGAACCCGGGTTCCCAAACCCTTTTTAGGACAATAACATGCATAATAGTCGTTATAATTAGCACTTTAGAATTCGAACGTTCGCATCCATTGTATTTAATAGGGTTCTAATGTTCGTACGAACTTTCGGTCCGTTCGCGGGTTCTGGTGCGAACCGAACCCGGGGGTGTTCGGCTCATCACTATTCGACATAGGAGAGGAAAGATTCGACATAGGAGAGAAAAGATTCGACATAGGAGAGAAAAGATTCGACATTATAGAGAGAAAAGATTCGACATAGGAGAGAAAAGATTCGACATAGGAGAGAAAAGATTTGACATAGGAGAGAAAAGATTTGTTATTATAGAGAGAAAAGATTCGACATAGAGAGAAAAGATCACTGCTGGAATTGGGTGGGGGAAGTAAAGTAAAAATAAAGTTGATGATGAATGTTATTGGCTGATTGTAACCAAAAAGGAGGAGCAGTAAAATAGCTAGAATGACGAAGATTCGACAAAGCATCGAAAGTTAGAAGATTCGACGGTGCAGCAAAACTGTACGACGCTGCAATCGTACATTTCCGGTCAAATGCATCCCCCCATAGGCTATAGAAGAATTCTAATGTTGGTTGACTAGTAATAGTAATTAATAAATATAATTATTACTAGTCATACAACATTAGAATTCTACTATAGCTTGTGGGCGGAACATTCGACCGGAAATGTATGATTGCAGCATCGTACAGTTTCACTGCTCCGTCGAATCTTCTTTGAACATTCGACAGACACCATAAGCCTTCAATGACAGATTCGACCTTAATTAATTCAGATTTTCGGACGAATGCAATTTCTAACGAAAAACGAAATAAATAAAAACGAATTTCGGGAGTAACTATATAAATTTATTTTTCGGACAAAAACGAAATTCCGAAACGAAATATTTCAGTGTGCACATGTCTATTATTTAGGCCAATATTGGTTTTCCTTATACTGCCAGTAACTGATTATTTCTGGGTTAAGAGACACATGAAAAATTACTCTACTAGATTGCTAGAGAGGCTACCCTTGACAGGTAAAATACCATATTACAAGATGAACTTGTTCAGATTGTAGAGAGATTGCCACGTCACCATTGAAGTGGATAACATTGGTGGATTCAGAATGAAAATGACACAGTCAACAGTGGTAATGTCATTTCAACACTGCCCCCTGGACCCCAGAGTACCACCTGAAAGTCACCTTGCTTCATGGTAGGCACAGCCCTAATAACCGCATTACTAAATCTGGTCCTTTATTTCCACTTAACCTTTCTTTCGTCCGTGTAATAATGCATTACCTTTATTATACAGCATATGAACATTAAACATGTAGCATAATTTCACTCCGAGAATGCAGCAGAAAATGATCTAATGTGCCTTTTTTTGCAGCCAGCATTAGAAATGAAATAAGGTGCTCTGCAAATGTAATACAATTTAATTTCTGGATCATATGGAAATAGCGCTTTATGAGGGAGTTTTGCAGCTTTTGCAAGATAAATGTAAAATACATAATAAACGGAGATGAAAGAAACTGATGAGCCTCATAAAAAAATAAAAAAAGCCTTCTATGCCTCAAGCTGTAACAGTGTCTCTAATTAGTTATCTGATTTATGTAACTGAGTTTCTGTATCACTTAAATATTGTGTGAACGCTGAGGCCATTGCATCTTTTCACTCCCCTAGATAATAGACTCATAATGAAAACAAATCTACACTTATAGGTTAATGCCATAATTTATTGAGAAGCATGTTTAGAACTTCTTCTTGTAACCTTGTAGACGATAGACAGTAATGTGTTCCATCTTATTGTGAATTAAACAATACTTATTACGTAGCAGATTAGCGGTAATGATTGAGGGAACAGAAAGGTCATGTTATATAAAACTTTGTAAATTAGAGTTTAACAATGTTTTAAACAATGAGGGAAAAATGCGTCTAGTACATTTTATGTCTTGTGTTAGGAAATGCTAACCAGTTCCTTCTAATAACCATGTTTTGATTGAACCATGTATTTCAGAGGCAAATACTAATTTGTTTTCAAATTTGCATGCAAAGAATGCTGGTGTTCAAAAATTAAAATAATGTAAAAAATTTAATTCATGCTATTATTATTTTTTATTTATTGATGTAATGCAAAAGCAGTCATGCTCATGCTGAGACCTGAAGCAGCCATGTTTCAGGAATGTTGTGTAGTTACAAACATTTCTATGAATCAAGGAATTCAGCACATCATACTGCCATATATTAGTAATATTCATCATGCTTTACTACAATGTGTTTAGTTAAAGGGGATTGAGGGGAAATTGTGTTTTACCATATTTTCTTTCAATATTATTTTCCTGCCTGACAAAAAAGTAAGAAATATTTTCCTTTTTACACCTAGATAAATATGAAATAGTGCATATGGATCTTTCATATTTACATATCAAGCCAGCAGGTGGAACTATGTATAACCGTTTTGGCTATTGTTTACAGAGCCCAATAGCTTAATCACCTATTTAAACATACCGCTTTTTTTGGTTTTGGATGGATTAGAGAAGGGTTACAATTAGTCCTGGTGATGAACCAGCACAGAAAGCGATGTGAATTTGGAAAATGTGAGGAGTTGACGCAGAAACAGATGTGTACGTGGGGGTGGGAATCTTACAGTGGGATAACCTGTTCCTGTTTTGGCTTTACAAACACTTTAATAACTAAGTGGAGTGGCTTGTCCCTCTCCCTCTACATACCTTACTATTTTCATACAAGGCAATGAGATTCATTTAGAAAAAGACAATATGAAAGCAAAACATTACATTAGCCTAGCCTCTATTAAATACATTTTTGTAAAACAAATGCATTTATATACAGTACAGTAAATAGAAAAAAAACTGTTACAAAATAAAAGTTAACATTTCTAAATAAAAATTAAAAAATAATTGACCTGAAACTATTAAAATATCTATTGCATCTAGGGCCACTGACTATAGACTTGTTCTGTAATCAGTTTTTGCCAAAATCTCTTTTCATTGTATAGATCAGGGGTCTCCAAACATTCTAAAGAAAGTGCCAGTTTACTGTCCTTCTGACTTTAGGGGGGCCGGACTGTGCCCAGTGGGAGAAAACAATGCCTGATCTTTGGTATTAGGGGGAGAAATAGTTGGTGTGCATGGGAGGAAATGTGCCCAATTTTTATTGTTGTTAGAAGAAATGATGCCCAATCGTTGATGTCAGTGGAAGGAATACTGCCCCATTGTTGGTGTCAATGGCAGGAATAATGACTCAAGGGCCTGATAAAGGCAAGCAAAGGGCCACATCTGGCACCAGGGCCGCAGTTTGGAGACCACTGGTATAGATGAAAAGAGGTCAATAGTGTCAAAGTCAAGTGGAGGAGTATTGGTGTGAAGATGTTTGTGTCTTTCTGTCCTGTACAATGACATTGTGATAAATTTAGCCCTCGCTCACACCAGTGTGGCTTTGGAAATGTGCTGCTTCAGTGCGATTTCAAAGCCACAAATTAGTGCGATCTGGACCTTGTTGTGGAAAAATGTATTAATGTATGTTGTCAGATGTCCCCCCAATGTCAGTTTTGCTGTAATGCGCTCATCTGAGCGTATTTGCACATACAGACGTTGGTGAAAGATCGGTGGCGGGAAAATCTTCCTATGGAAACAGCGATGTTTGCTCCATTTAGAGATGTTGTTTTGCGCCCCGTTGGGGGACTGGCCACCTCCTGGCGGGGGGCGTTAAATGACTCCGAGCGCACAGATCTGTGTCCACAAGAACAGTAACATAACTATAAAAAAGTTGTGGTCCATTGAGGCATAATTGTCATATAGTTCCCGTCATTGGAAGCAGTGCATGTCACTGCTAGTCTATTTGAATGTATACATGTCTGTAATTGTATGGGATATCTTGTTGGAAGGATGTCCTTGCATGGTCATTCTCCTGTGTGGAAGGGACATCCTGTGATGGGGGAGGTGATTGGTTGCTGCAGCCAATCACCTCCTGTCTGAGATCTTTTAAGGCTAATAAAATTCCTTGAGGGGGCGTCGGCTAGACACTCGGCTCTAGGATGACTTGATGATAAGACCTGTGTTGGTGCTTTTCCTTGAGTGAATGATGGGATGAACGGTGAGTGGAATTTAGCAACCTTAGTTATAGATAGCATTATTGCAAAAAGATGAAATCTGAAGTGTGCTTTTCGTCATTTCGACATTTTTTGTCTTTTTGAAATAATGCTGTATGTCTGAGAGGTGTGTGTGTGTGTGTGTCTGTGAATCCGATCGTATGCTTGTGAATTTGATTGTGTGTGCCTGTCTGGGTATGCCTGCATGTGCCTGGGTGTGATTAGATTGTTTGTGTGATTTAGGACATGTGTACCCATGAGTGTGATTGAAGTTGTGTAAGAGATGGCTGTTTGTGCGATGTATTGAGCAGTTTGCAGCCAGCCATTGCTGCTGCAGTGTTAGTCTGATCCCTGTGTGAGATGAGGTTTAGTGGGGGAGTGGCTGGCAGCATGGTCATCAGTTACAGTGGTGAGAGTTGGTGACTCTCTGTGGGTGGCATGCAGGAGTTTTGTGCTGGAAGGGCCCTGAGGGATGATGATCTGATGTTACAAGCAACAATATACTGTATATTGTGTATGAAATGAAGGTATAGCTGTGGTATTTCGTGCAGCCTACACTGAGATTGTTTGCCTTGTTAAAGATGGCCGCTGCATTGAGCCATAAGCCATGTGCTTTAGTGGGGGCGGGGCAGGCAGCATGGCCATCAGTGACCAGCATGTTTGATAGTTGTGTATCTGACTTTCCAATTTTCAGAACAAATTTGTGTGTAGTGTTTGAGCCTGTGTGAATGCTGATGGTACTGTATGTGTGTGGTGAATATCTCAGAGTATATTAACTTAGAGAAATGAATATGTTTTTAATATTGTTTATGTAACTTACATTTATTGAATGTGCTGTTTAGTGGCCAAAGGGTTTTTAAAATGTTTTAGTGCTCATGTGGTGTCTCAGGTGTGTGGCTTTGTGGAGATGGCATGAGCCTTGCGGAGTGTATTTGACTCAAGACACACATTTTTCAGTGGATTTTGATGATCATTTAGAAAAATCTTAATGGTGTAGTTTGTCTTTGTGGAGAAAAACATTTTTGATTTTCTTTTAAAGAGATGCTGGTTTTGGCGGGAAAAAAAAATACATGCGTAAATGGCCTCATTCTTGGCTTTTGATTAGCCTTGTGGTTTGTCCACCATTTTGGGGCACAGTTTTTCCTTAGCCTGTGGGTATCCTATAAGGGAAGGTGCAGCCACCTTTCCTTTGGGTGTGATATCATGTGACCATGCTGTGGCATTCGTCAGCTATGTTGCTGGTGGAATTTCTCAGTTTTTGATGTTTGGTGCGAATGTAGTGCGGTCTTTTCTGCGTTGGAACCTGGTGGAGGCCATTTGTGTTTTTCTATGTGTGGGAGAACCCATGTGGTGTTCATTGTGACGTCCCATGCTGGTTTTGGCGGGAAAAATTGCATGCGTTGATAGCACCATTGTTGTTGTTGTCCATGAGGCTTGCGATGGTTCATCCACCATTCATGGGCTTGCCTCTGGTAAGCTGTTACCTTACCTTTGTTTGCTGATGTCACTGGGTGTTGCATAATCATCTACTGATCTCAGCTTGTGATTTTGCAGGATTTATGCCTTTGCAATGGGACTATTAATCCATCATTTTTAGTTCTATAATTCAGTATTGTGGTTTAATTTTTTGGGGATTTCTCTGTTTTCATTTAAGTGAATGTAAGCTATTGCAGGGTTAGCTGAATTTGCAGTATATGAGCAGCGGTTTTTGTATTGGATTTCGTTTTTAAGTAAAAACTCCACTTTACACTGAATTTTGATAGATTGTAAGACTAACAGAGTTTTTGTACAGTGGTGTGTTTTTATGTTTAAATATTTGGGAGTTTCCCAGAAGGCAATTCATATTGTTTTTGGAACTTGTACTGTATAGCCATCTTTTGGCAGGAGTTTGTATTTTGAGTCCCAACTTATGGTTTGACTTCCAGGGAATGTGGGTCAGGGGGGATTCCCTCCCATTTGCAAAGGGGGGTTTTATTCCATCATTTTCTTGACAAGGTTTTAAATTGTTGAAATATATAATGTGTAGCCATGGATTTTTTTGGAGTCTTGATAGACAAGGCGATAAGGGCTAAGGCCTCCCCTCCCCCTTCCTCTTCCTGAACAATTGATATGTAAATAAACCAGTTTGGTTTTTTTGAGAGCTGAGCATGTAACCGGAAGTTTCTTTTCAGCATTTATATATCAGCAGAAAGTTGGTGGGAGGAGCTTGGGGTTGTCTGAAAGGTTGGCCAATGGGATTTGTGTTTGGAAGGAAAATGGAAACCATTTATGCGTTTAAAAGTCTTTTATATTTTGTTCCAGTTTTGTGAAATTTTGTACTGTAATACAGTTTTGGGTAGAGAGAAAAACAGGGGGGCATCACCATTGTTTTATCATCTAGATACAGAGAGAAGCCACATTGTTCTGCAGGTGGTAAACTGGCGTAAGTGTTCTGTGTGGTTTAGTCTGACAACGCAGTGTATGGGTGTATAGCGGAAAATGCTTGTGTATGCATACACTGTGAGGGGTAGAGGCCTAATTCGGGGGTTGATCTGTGGTTGTTGCTGTAGTTCCAAAAGTGTTGGGACAACAAGCCATAAAGTTGACGCCTCGGTTAGGGTTTCTAGTTGGAGGACTTGACCATATAGTGGTTGTAGTTCTTCAATCCACCGTATAAGAAGACACCGGGCGGTGCTCTCCAAAAATGGGTGCAACGGTTTAACCTGGACGCAGGTTTAAGATGATAAGCCGATTCTAATCGCCATGGACACAACGAGGTCTGTGAAAAGGGAAGGAATGGAGGCTTCCCACAGTCAGACGGTCACACAGTGCACGAAGCCTAGTTTTGGAGCAAAGGCCTTTAAACCCCAAAAAGATTAACATAGGTGGTCCAAGGATACTATTTTGGGTATCCCTCTGGAATGGATGTAGTTCAGCTGCGGCTTCAGAAATCTGTAATGATGAGTGTTGATGGAGGTGTAGTACACGCTTTTGTGATTCTCAGAGGAGGAACGGTGGTTAAATTCTCATGCCCGTTTGTTTGAACTTTGTATGGCTGGTCCATGGAAGGTTCTCGAGCTGCTCTCATGGTTGTCCCATTGTATTTTTTTCTATTGCTGAAAGAGCAAAGGGAGCATTCTGTCTGTTTTTTTTTTTTTTTCATTTGTGGTTTTGGAAACTGGGAAGTATTTCCCCCACGTTTGTATCGGAATGTTTGTATGTAGTAACGTGAATATGTTCGAACTTACAGCGGCGATCCTTCGATGCGTCGCGGCTGTTGTATTTTTGTAGGAACGGGAAAAGTAAGGGTTACAGAGGGTTTTGTTTGAATCGGTTTTGAAAGAATGTCATTGACAATTTACCAATGTACAGGAATGTCATTATTGTTTTACCATTCTTTGCAGGTTAAATATGAAGGATAGAGTAATGATTTTGCTTATAAGTATTTTTCAGGTCCAAGGAGTTTGTACATAGAGAACAGGTGTATGTAGACAGCGGTACATATGGATAAATATGAGTCTAAGGAGGTAAAAGTATCATAGGCTATTTCATTGTTTCTTTTTTCCTGCACCACGCATTTCTTCCTTCAGTCTGTAATGAGGAAGAAAAGGGGGGAGAAGTGATAAACGTAAGAGTGACAGTTTTTTTTCAAACTAATAATAACCTCTGTAATTCTAACCAAGTTTGTGCCAAGACTGTCTTTCTTTAATAGAATTTGAATCGGCAAGCAGCAGTCTGGTGAAGTAGGTTCCCATCCCAGAGGCTAAGAACCTTTTGTCAATGGTTCCAGGTATTGTAAGCCACGCACAGGTTATGCAGTGACCACAGTCCCGATGTCTGGGTTATTGTCATATGAGGGTTGTTTGGAGGTCAATCAAAACCAGAGTCGTACTTTCCTCATTAGCTGTCACTTATATTCTCGGCTGATGGGGTGGGTGCGATCGTTGTGACATGAACTTCAAAATGTCCACCACAGGGTTCACGAGTCCCTCCTGGACCCTGACTCAATAATCAGTTTACATTCTTTCCAACCAGGTGACTGGGTCATTGTAAAGAAGCTTGAGGGATGAGACCACGCCAGCCACTGCAAGAAGCGGCTCAACCACACCAAAGAATGAGGAGTATCTTTGTTTATTTATATTTTTGTTGTTTAGTAAATTTTAGCGAGGGTAACGATGAAGCATCCCAAGTTATTATTTAAAGTGTATTACCTGACTAGCTCAGAAAGCGAACAGGACCGATGGTCTGTTCTGAGTCTTCACCGAGTTTTAGTCCCCAGCGATGACAGAGGTACATGCCATTCATGATGTTATTATGGGTATGAGGAGTTTTGACAAACTAGTGAAGACTCCAAACAGACACTTGTCAATGGAATCTAACGATGCATTTTTAGAGGGTAAAATTGGTTTTAGTTTTAATGGCTCTGCCTCTTGTCGGTTTGGGTATCTAGGTAGGCCACAAGTGTGTTTGAACTTTAGTTTGGTGTTTATGCGGATCTGCAGCTTATAAAGGTAATTCCTGCAAAGCAAGAGGTTCATGCGTGATGGTGAAGCTGTCCCAGCATCTTATGACACGGCCGATCGCGAGGATCTGATGGCGCAGGAAATTAAGAATGGCAGGGACAGCTAGAAGGGATTTGTTCACCAACCCCGACCAGGTCTGGGCATGGGGTCCTGGATGTACAAGGTGGGGGGGGGGCTCGAGCTTGGGATACGATTGAACAATTCTCATCCGTTAGGGATAGGGTTCTTCATGTAACTGTTGAAGCCAGAGCTGTAGCTAAGTGAAGGTTGGGAGTCCCTTTTTAAGGGTCTGGGGATCTTTGGGGATCTAATTTTTATTTTACAGCGGATCGTGGTTAAAGGAAGTGGGAATATATATACTCATGTCGCTTTTATTTCTATTCGTTCTATGTCGTGACGAGGTGCTCCTGTTGCCTGATTTGACGCGTGACCAGCGTTTCCTTGATGAGACGCCCCGAAGCCGGACCCACATACAAGACACAGAGGATCACAGACGGATCGGCGATTACTACAGCTCACCATGTCGTGTCCTCCTTTATAAGTCACGCCCCTGAAGAGTAGAGTCTACATGTCAAGCCGTGTTCTTTCCTTTTTATGGACTAAGGACTGATTCATTTCCAGGTGTAAGAAGCAGATCAACTTTCATCGATGGACACATGGGGTGCATATGACAAAAAAGGGAGGACTGTTGTGGAAAAATGTATTAATGTATGTTGTCAGATGTCCCCCCCATTGTCAGTTTTGCTGTAATGCGCTCATCTGAGCGTATTTGCACATACAGACGTTGGTGGAAGATCAGTGGCGGGAAAATCTTCCTATGGAAACAGCGATGTTTGCTCCATTTAGAGATGTTGTTTTGCGCCCCGTTGGGGGACTGGCCACCTCCTGGCGGGGGGCGTTAAATGACTCTGAGCGCACAGATCTGTGTCCACAAGAACAGTAACATAACTATAAAACAGTTGTGGTCTATTGAGGCATAATTGTCATATAGTTCCCGTCATTGGAATCAGTGCATGTCACTGCTAGTCTATTTGAATTTATACATGTCTGTAATTGTATGGGACATCTTGTTGGAAGGATGTCCTTGTATGGTCATTCTCCTGTGTGGAAGGGACATCCTGTGATGTCCCCGCCCATGGGGGAGGTGATTGGTTGCTGCAGCCAATCACCTCCTGTCTGAGATCTTTTGAGGCTAATAAAATTCCTTGAGGGGGCGTCGGCTAGACACTCGGCTCGGCTAGGATGACTTGATGATAAGACCTGTGTTGGTGCTTTTCCTTGAGTGAATGATGGGATGAACGGTGAGTGGAATTTAGCAACCTTAGTTATAGATAGCATTATTGCAAAAAGATGAAATCTGAAGTGTGCTTAGATAGCACAGGAATTATAGGCTGTGTGCTGTGTAAACAACAGCCTAGAAATTCCACGACAACCTTCGATTTTATTGCGACTTTTGACTTCATTTAACAGAAGTCAATGCAAGTCGTAATGAAATTGCAAAAAAGTAGTGCAGGAACCTTTTTCAAGAGAAAAGATTACCCAGTGCATAACAATGGAGAAGCCTGCATAATAGTAAAATTTTGTATATGTAGGTAATATTGTCCTTATTATAATAAGGGTTTGTCCATATATACTTAAGTTTGTTCAGGTGCCAGCCATCCCCAGAGCATATCCGGAATACTCTGTGAGGAATGCAAAAGAGGAGAGGAGAGAGGTACACCTAAGTGTAGTATTAAAAGATTATTTAATAGTGCAAAGTAATGCACTTACACAATTGAAGACATCAAAGACATATCTGTGGGTAAAATAGGTCCTTCTAGAGGGGTGCCAGCTAGCTGGTTTCCCAGCGTTCAGGGTTGTGAACCCAAGACAGGAAGTGGAGGAGATTCAGGCCGCCTGCCGTGGACCGCACGGAGGGAAATTATGTCACCCGGTGGGCGCACTTTGATGTTGGAAGGGCAGGAAGCTAGGCTACGCGCTCAGAGCGCACAGCTCCTTCTACTTGCTTGACAGTTCATGTGTACAAGCAACTTAAATATAATCTGGCTGCAGCCGTGGAACTAGAAAGGCCAGCGGACCTTGGGCATGTGGAAAGTATATTAAAAACAGATGCAAAACCATATACACAGCATATAAATGAACATAACATTAAGATTAACTGATACAGGAACATAATTAATATGAATATTCAGAGTATCTGGTAAATGAATATTGAATATTAGAAATCATATACATCATGACATATATAAGTATAAATGAATGAATATGTGCATATATTGGATCAGGAGGGGGGAGAAAGGTTGGGGAGGGGGGTGAGGGGGAATGAAGGGGGGGGAAGAGGGAGGGGGGTTGTGTTGAAGGGGGGAGGGAGTTGGGGGGAGTAGTACATATTTCGTATGAAACGTTTTATTTAAAAACGATTTTTAAAAATTAAATCTCAGAACAAAATCTACAAACGTATTGGTTCATAAGCCTTATGAAGAAAGGACAAGAGAAAAGAACACAGCTGTACGCTCAGAGCGTGTAGCCTAGCTTTCTGTCCTTCCAACACCAAGGTCAGCCCACCAGGTGACGTCATTTCCCTCCGTGCGGTCCATGCCAGGCAGCCTGGATCTCCTCCACTTCCTGTCTTGGATTCTGTGTCCTGCACAGGCTCCTCAACCCTGAACGTTGGAAAACTGGATAGCTGGCACCCCTCGAGGAGGACCTATTTTACCCACAGATATGCCTTTGATGTCTTCAATTGTGTAAGTGAATTACTTTGCGCTATTAAATAATCTTTTAATACTACACTTAAATGCTCCTCCCTCCACTCCTCTTTTGCAGGAACCTTTTTCAAAGTTGCTGTAACTGGGCCGCAATGATTTGAATGGTTCCATTGTCCCCAATGGGGTGGGACCTGTAATGCAATCTTGAACTGTCAAATCACATCACAAATCACACTGGTTGACGCACTGGTTAACGTGTGTACCTTGTGGATCTCAATATAATATAAGGTATGTGATTTGTACATAGATTGTAAGTTTCATTGTATATTGTAAGAGATTAATACTGAATCATGAAAGAACATCTTGCTTTTATTATGTTTATAAGAATCACAATAAAGAACCTCTATTGAATCGAATCAGGAAAAATCATAATATCAAGGAGATTGAGGTTGAGGAGCACATGTATAAAGTTGCAGCATTTGCCAATGATATTCTACTTTTTCTTTCTAATCCACAGTTTACAATCCCTAACCTACTTAATGACCTTGCACAATATAACACCATATCTAACGTGCACAATAACTTTTCTAAATCGTTTGCCCTAAACATGACGTTGCCGAAGTCTGGGGTGAATATATGCAAATCTAGGTCCCCTTTTTATGGCAAAAGCGATCCATCACCTACCTCGGAATCCAGTTCCCATCTTCCCTATCTGACCTCTACAAGCTTACCTTTTATTCCTCTACTAAGTAATATCCAGTGAGACCTTTGTGCCTGTCACAAAGGGGCTTTTCTCCTGGTTCGGACAGGCAGCTATAGCGAAAATGAACATACTTCCACGTCTCTTATATGTCTTACAGACAATCCCCGTTCTCTTACCTAAAACATTCTTTCTAGCATACCTCAGAGCTTGCACCCTCTTCATGTGGGGTAGGAAACACCCTAGAATTAGCTATGATACACTTACATTACCGAAACTGAAGGGAGGCATAAGCCTAGTGGACATCTATAAATATTATCTGGCGTGCCATCTCACAAGAATAGTGGAGTGGAATTTACACCACACTACGAAAGCATGGGTCAACCTAGAACAGGCAAATTTGACAGTCCCCCTACACTTGACTCCTTGGTTACCTAAGCAACATACTCCTTGCGAATATACAGAACACCAGGTAGTGGGACCATCCCTGGTATGCTTCAGATTGGCTTCCAAATTATTCACCCTCTCTTCATCCCCAGGTCCACTCACTCCTCTCCAATATAACCCGTACTTCTCACCAGGCACATCACCCCAGTTCCTGAAAGATGTCTGGCCCTATAAAAAGATACAAGCGGAACACTTTTTTTTATAGGAGGTAATTTTCTTTCCTACGAAACCTTAAAAGCTAAGATGCTCACATCAACTTTTCCCTTTTGAACTTACATTCAAGTACAGCACTTTTTTAACTATCCGAGAACTTCCCCTGACTGTCACGTTCACACACCCCAATCAAGGCATTCCAGATCCACTCCACAATGACACATACTTTCCATGCTATACACGCTCCTTTTCCTGGACAGCTCCCCGAATGCCAGTAAAATGGGGCACAAATGGGAAAAACAACTTGATCTCAACCTCACAGAAGAGGATTGGGACAGGATACTCTACCACCTACACAAGGGCTCAATAAATGTAACAACCCGAGAAGCAGGGTACAAATTACTTTCAGATTGGTACAGAAAACCTGTAATTATCCACAAATTTACACCTTCAGCCTCTCCCCTATGCTGGAGATGTGAATCTGAACCTGGCTCATTGCTACACTTAAGGTGGTCATGCACAAAATTACAACCGTTTTGGTCTGGGGTACATGCAGACATAACTAAAATAACCACCTATACTCTTGATTTTACCCCTGCCCAGTACCTACTACACCATTCATCTCTACCAAAGTCTGTGTACCACAAATCACTAGCTCTTCATCTTGTAAATGCTGCCAGATGATGCATTTCCGCACATTGGAATTCCAAAAACCCCCCAAAACACGAAGAATGGTACAACCACATTTGTCAGACAGCGGGGATGGAGGAGTTGATCCGTGTGGGGCACGAGGATCCCTCTAAATTTACACGCATGTGGGCATGCTGGCTCGACTTTAAAGAGCCGCTGCATGTTGATAACTCCCATCCTGTCCACGAACCGGCATCAGACACTGAACAGACCATCTGAAACATGCTACCCAAAAACGGAAACAGTGCTGGGTTATTTCTTTCTGGTTCTCCCCTTCCCCCCTTATTTTTTTCCTCTCCTTCTTTTACGCAACCCAAGATTGTTGGAACTTCACAATCAAGTTTCCTCCTTTCCTCTCCCCATCCTATAAAAATGTATTATATGACATCTCCTTAGACCAACGAGTTTACCTTGTGACCAGCTGACATCGAAGTACAAATGCAGACAAATACATATAATTTTAATACCATGTGTGCAGGACAGATATACCATGACGTCTATCTATGTTTGATGTACACAATATTTCATTTGTGCAATTTTATTTGATAGGACAATACTCAATTATTTTGACACTGTTGAATATTCGCAATAAGTTGTCTGCTCTCCTAATTAAATATAAATGGAGACATTGAAATATTTACCATATTGACATTTTTGTTGTAAACTTGGACATTTTTTTAAAGAATCCTAATAAAAATCTTGAAATAAAGAAGCACAATAAAGCTAAAGAACTTTTTTAGAAAAAAATGTCAGGTGTCATCTCATGTGTAACAGTAAAGTCCATTGGGTTTTACTTAATTCATTCATCACTATATGGCAATATAAAATATGGCAAAGGAAAACTTCTTGTTTGGACACCACATGCTGGTATCCTGTAGAGCGGGCATGACCTAATATGTGGAGCTTCAAAGATAAAACTGCGCTCAAAACCTAGTTAGGCGATTTGATGTATTAGGAACAAAACACAAGTGTTAAGCCTCGTACACACGGCCGAGATTCTCGTCGGAAAAAACATGTCGTTTTTTTCGACGAGATTCTTGGACAAGAAACTTGTCCCGGCCGAGTGTACACACGCTCGATTCAAAGAACCCGCGGTTCTTTGAATGGAGCGTACGCGGTGACGTCATCGACTACGACGAGCATGCGCTCGTCACATTCGATGCCGTCGCCGCCATCTTGGTATACCCTACCTATGCCTAGGAAGCTACCACGCATGCATCGAATTCATTTCGAACACGCGCGGGCTTCCGGGAGGACAGGTTCTCTATTTTCTCGTCGAGATTACTTGTCGGTTTTCTTGACGAGAAACTATACACACGAACGAGTTTCTCGGCAAGACATCTCTGCCAGCAAGTTTCTTGCTGGTTCTTGCCGAGAAACTCGGTCGTGTGTACGAGGCCTGACAAGCAACATAAACAGTGCAACCTGTACAAACACCAGTGAACACACATGAAAAGTGAAAAATAACTAACTAAACTATGTACAAAAAACAGGAGAAATCTAGTAAAGTCAGGTGATGGGTTCAAGTAATAGCAAGAGAGACAGGTCAGGAACAGGGCCAGAACAGGGATCAGGTTCATGGGCAACATGCAAAAAGTAAAACATTGGAGCTTTAAAATAATTTGGAGGAGGTGATAAATGTTCTAGCTCCTAACAGTGCCCCTGCCCTGCTTTTATAGATTGGCCTTAGGTTTTTCCCACAAACACCAGCTGACAAAACCCATTTTGTTCCCTCCCACTTCAGCACTACAAAACAGACAGTCCTTAATCAGATATATGAATAAAAAAATTAATACTCCATGTCGATGCGGCATATTTCAGTAAAACTGGTAGTTGCTGCTGGGATCTGGCAACAGGCAAAGTGCCTCCGCACCAGGGTTTAGGCTGGGAGCCCTGCCAACTGGATTCACCAAAACAGGCTAGATTCAAAACCTTTAAAGCAGCAGATATACCAACGCTGGGGTACTGTGAGCCATTCGAAAATTAGGCACTTGGGATTTTCAACAACACATACACTCTAATGCCAGGGTGCTTCAACATACAAAGAATCTCCACCTCTGGATAGGCTGCATTGTCGCTAGAATCTGCTCCACACATTGACAGCCACATAGGTCTTTTCAGGGCACTGGCTACAGGCCCTCGGAAGCCAAATGGAAGTGAAGGTCCTCAAGAGCATGGACAGGATGCACAACCTCTGGCGTGGGGATATGGTGCAAAGTCTTTGGAGCAGTGGTGGGGTATTGAATCACTAAAGTAGCGACAGGGCACAGAGAGGCTTTGAGGGGTTGGCAAGGACCCCACTTACCTGGATAAGCAAGTGTGTCCTAAGGATGGATGGTATTTCTTAAGAAGAAGTAGGGAGGATTTATTGCCGAGGTGGAAAGCTGGGGTGTTGAGAGTTCCAAATGTGGAGTCGATGCCCCAGTAGAAGTCCTAGTCGGACGAAACGCGTAGGGCTTGGTACACCACTCCCCATATTGCCTTTTTTTACCTTGCTATTTTGTGATCACTTTTTAATGTCTAATTTTGTGGATTTATTCAAATAAAACCTTTTTATACTTTTTGACCTACACCATTGGAGCACCGTTTCTTCTTTCTCCTTGTATGTGTGTTGGAGGAAGTTTTTGGAGCTGTTTCATCGTGTCCATTTACCCCTTTGGGGTTCCTTTTCATCCAAATCATTTCAACATCGATTGGAAACAGAGTGGACACCCTGTGAGCTCGGGTTCGCTCCATCTATCCGGGATATCCATCCAGGGTCTACAGCTGAGGACTGTCGAGTCCCAACGACTAAGTTCGTGGTCCTAACTTCACAGGAGTCGTCAGACAAGTTGATCTGTTTCGTTGTTGGATTTCCCATGCTTCCATGATCTGCTGTCGCTGACAGGCAGATCCACGGGTTCCAAGTATTCCATCTATTTCATTTAGTCGGAAGAAACCATTTCCATGATGACCCATATGCCTGCATGTTTATTTATTCCACTGTGTATTTACATGTCACAATGATGGACATTCATTTTTCACTTTTTTGTTTTTTCCTATGTGGACTTATTAGCCCATTTATTTTTTTGGTTGGTTTGTTTATACTTTTAAATTTTTCACATTCAGTGACTTTATTTACTCAGTGAGACATTCACTTGTTACTCTAATCACTAGCGCTGCATTCTCCACATTTACCAAATGTGGAGTGGCATCTGCCAGTACAAAAGCTGACACAAGAGCAGATTGGCTAAAGACTTGCATAGCAACATGTGGGTGGGGTCATCTGCGTCTTGCACGTCGGAGTACTCTTTGCGCAGAGCGCACTCATCAATGCCCAAAAATGCTCAAAAAAATCAGTGCAGTATGGGAGTAAGGTGTACTCAGAGCTTAGTAAATATATGGTAAAGCTCTGCTGATTTCCATAATACAATCATGTGCAAGCAAAAATGCTTTTTTTTGTTTTAATTGTGTTCGGATCCACTCTGAACCACCTTGAGCGAACCCACCAAGAAGTTGGGTTTGGTATTGGGATAATCATAAGCGGCTAAGGCATTCCCAACCCCACAGCCACACGTATACACATCCATTGTATGCGGATGGCTTCGGGGCAGGGAATTCACCAGTTGCAGATGATTGGCCAAGTACAGGTGACAGCTTCCTGGTGAGCTTGGGAGGGAGGGTTCTGAGTGGATCTGAACATGCTTGAGTTCATTCCTAGTTGGGATACAACTGCTGGTATCCTGCAGAGGGAGCAAGACCAGATATGTGGAGATACACAGAGAAAACCGGACAATACGATTTATTAACACAAACAAGATAATGCAACAACCTCTAAAAACACTAAAGAATGCGCATGAACAGTGAAAATGAACTAACTAGGCTATGTACAAAGCAGAAGGAGAAATCATTGGGCAAGACAGGTCAGGGGTGGGGCCGGATTGGGGATCAGATTTACAGACAACAGGTACAGGGAGAAGATTCAGGATATCTGTGGAAGAGAGAACACAGGTACACAAGCAAAATGTTGAGATTCTGGAGAAGGAGCTAAACACCCGCCCAGCAGCCAGCATCAATTGAATACTAATTCCTGGGACCTGCTGACTGCAGGAAGACACCCACTGATGAACACATGAAATGCAGTCTTTAGGTACATGGACCACTGTGCCCCCAGCAGATGTGCTAGCACCTAGGTACTGCTAAAGGATTAGTACACACAGACAGCCACGTATTTGTGTTTAAATGTAATCAGGTTTAGTTGACAATTTGGGGAAGTGCAAAATAAGCTGTTTCATGGTTACATTAACTACTACTAGATAGTTAACTTTGTTGAGCTGTAGCTTGCTGACATACAACGTTGCTATATAATGAAGATTGTAGCACTGTAGCCTAGACCTAATGCAAACAATAGAGTTTTAGTGATTGGTGTTATTGCTTTCAGATCACTGATTTATAATGCTCATTATATACTTGTGGTGTGTGCCTTTCTAAAATCTGCAGGTTCAGGAAAAAGCCTGCTGTGTGTTGTCTCACAAGTCTCACAGTGTAAACTGCAATTCAGCATACTAATAGGTTTTCTTTATGAAAATTAAACACCATCAGTACATCATGCCTTTTGTCGTCAAAGCAAACTCTGTGGTCTTGGCTTTTCTAAGGACCACAGAAGGCGCTAGCTGTGTAATAAACTGCAGTCAATGACAATACATCATTGTCTGGGCAGGTCTCAAGCAGCAAGGTAAAAAACATTGACATGAGCAGTATATAGAGAGAAAAGAATTGTGAAATTAAAGACATTACCAGGTGTATCAGTGAAATACATCCAAGAAGCACCTTATTACACAATGGGCTGTTACCTCACCAGCAAAGTACACTTAGCAAGGCTTCAGGTAAATGCATCCTAGAAAATGTACGTAAATACATTTATTTAGGAGGGAATTTGGTTGATGCTGATTTTATATTCAGTCTGTAAGTGAAACATCACACAGCTTTTGCTGATTCAGAACATCTACGTATGAATGATACTGTTTCGGACACTGGGACTCATCAGCACCACACTGGTAATTCTGACTGGCGTATAAAGCACCTCAGCAGTGGCTTTACTACTAGACCAAGTACAGGTAAGAAGGCTTTATCCAATGCAACCTGGAAAATTAATACAAATAACCTTCTTGAAAAGGCTATGTAATGCTGTTTTACTTGGCAGGCCTATAAGCTTGGATGTTCAAAGCATTACACAGCTTTTTTTGTTTGTATAACTCTGATGTCTATTTGAAAAGAGAATGAAAATGTTAATTAAAATGTCTCTAAACAATATCCTTATTCTCCAAAAATAATTAAACATCCATTCATTAAATTTTTTGTTATTCTGCCCTGTAACCTCTCCTTTTCCTTTTTGGAACCAGCAGTGCACGTTAGTTATGGCCATCTGCTCTATGCATACTACAAATCCCAGAGGCTATAGTCCATCTTGGGAGCAAGCAAGCGAAGGGTGACATTCCTACAGTGGGACCATGGAGAATGAACGTAGCCACCCTCTAACAGGTTTTTGAAAAGAGGAACTTAGAGATTTGGAAAAGGCTGAGAGTAATAGAATGTATTTTTTGAGTTAGGAATACGTACCTGAATTGATTTAGTTTTTATTTAACCAGAGTTTAGTGTCACTTTAAGCTCAGGATTATATGTAGATTTGCGGTTTTCATCCTTGTTTCAGCATACAGACCTGCCTACAGAGTTACAGTTTTTTAACAAATAGATACCCATAGGCAAAATATTTCTGTTTTGTTCCTTAACACCTACCCTACCCATCTTAACAGATGCCTAGAAAGTTGCCTCTATAAAAAGGTCCTAGTAGAAATATTTAATCTCTTAAAATCAGTGGCCAGACGGCAGAAGTGGCATCACCAACATTTGGAACCAGGCACAGAGGTAACAGCAAAGAAAGATAGAAAAATCGATGGCAAATAATACCACTCCAAAATGCTTGCCTCTCCTCCAAATGTGGGTGGTTTAGGTGCCCCCCCCCCCAGAGCTCGCCCTCACTTGGTTTATCACCTGTCAGAAAGCAATGGGGCCAAAGACTGATGACATCACTGTGCTAAATCTAATTTTGTTCAGGTCACACAATCCACACTACCAGACCCTGTCCTCATATGTTTTGCCCATATAGGCTTATGCCGCGTACACACGACCGTTTTTCATGACGAGAAAAATGCAATTTTGAAAAATGGTAGTGAAAAACGGTGGTGTGTATGCTCCAGAACATTTTTCTCGACGAGAAAAATGCCCAAATTTTTTTTAGAACCTGCTCTATTTTTTCTCGTCGTTTTTCACGTCGTTCTCTTTAACGTCGTGAAAAACGGTCGTGTGTATGCTTTTACGAGGGGAAAAAAATGCGCATGCTCAGAATCAAGTATGAGACGGGAGCGCTCGTTCTGGTAAAACTAGCGTTCATAATGGAGATAGCACATTCGTCATACTGTAACGGACTGAAAAGCACGAATCGTCTCTCACCAAAGTTTATTAACACGAGGATCAGCAAAAGCGTCCCAAAGGGTGGCGCCATTCGAATGGAACTCCCCCTTTATAGTGCCGTCGTACGTGTTGTACGTCACCACGCTTTGCTCGAGCATTTTTTTTCATGAACGTGTGTATGCAAGGCAGGCTTGAGAGGAAACAAGAAAAATCACGTAGAGAAAAACATAGTTTTTTTCCATAACATGAATAACGGTCGTGTGTACGCGGCATAGAGACTCTATTGCTAATGCTAAGTCCATAAGGGTGAAACACTTCAGAGCAGGGCGAAAATACAGATGGGGTCTAGCAATATAAATTGTGTGATCAGAATAAAGTTGTTTTTAACACAGTTGCGTCATCGGTGAGAAGCCCCTTTGCTTTCTGACACACACACAAAAAAAAACAGACATTAAAAAAAAGGTTCCTTGGTGCAGTTGCACTTATATTTAAGCTTCCACTTGCCCCCAGCTCTCCTGCTAGTCTTAAACATTTTGCATAGTATTTTATATATACTGTACTGTACTTGCTGAATATGCTGCAGAAATCTCCATCCACTAAGTCTGGCTGCAACCAATTTAACTGTGGGCAGCTGTAGCTGCTGCCTGTTCACTTCCTGGATTTACACAGACACACAGACGCACACCTGCAGCTCTCATTTGCCCTCTTATGACTCATCCCCCCTCCCTTCCTGGCAAACTCTCACAAGAGTTAGAGAGAGTTGTGCATGATGATGTCACAAGCCTAGGCTAATGACCAGACAAGAAACAGGAAGTAGGCTGTAAAAGATATTTACTGGCAGAAAAAAAAAGTTTTACTATAAAAAAGTTAAAACAACAAGGGCAGAAGAATTAATAGATGGAAAGATGAAAAAAATAAAATACTGAAGGTCCGCTTTAAAATGGTTCTAAATGTTGAAGGTTTTTTGCCTTCATGTATTCTATGCATGAAGGTAAAAAATCTTTAATATGCAGCCCCCCTAATACTTACCAGAGCCCAATTGCGATCCAGCGATGTGCATGAGAGCGACTGCTCTTCCAGGTCTTTGTCTCCTCGTTGGCTGAGAGACAGCAGTGGTTGCCAATGAATCACGCTGCTGTCAATCACAGCCAGTGAGGAGAAAGCAGGGGCGGGGCCAAGACGTGTTTTGTGTCGCAAGCGGCTTGCTATGGGGGCACTTGGAGAAGAGGAGGTGCCAGGAACAACATCTGGGGAACCAAGAAGAGGAGGTTCAGGTCTGCTCTGTGCAAAACCACTACACATAACGTGTTTTTTTTTATTTTTATGTGTAGCGCACACCCTCTCCCCACTACCCTCTATTAAAGTTTTCCAACTCGCACTGTCTCTGGTCTAGGGGTATTATAGGGGAGGGAGAGGGGTGAGCTACGCCAGGCTTCCACCACAGTTGTGTGTGTGGTCTCAGCAATGTCTCTTATTACCTTCGGGTCTGTGCTGTGCATCGGATCCTCCCTCCAAGAGTCTCCTTTAAACCTCGTCCGCCAGAAATTGAGCCACACACCGTCAAAGTCCAACACTCCTTTATTTAGAACATAACATGGACTCCCTTGGCTTTAGAACAGAAAAGGAGGTGTGTGTACGAATAGGCCCAGACACAAGTTTGATCCTCTACTCTCCTCCCAGAGAGTGGGTTATGGTCTCCGCACGAGGGAAATTCTCCTTCCGGACGGTCTCCGACAAGAGACTCACCCGTCACCAGCAGTCTGCTGCACCGGGTCTTCAGATGAGGAGCTCTTCCCGGTCCATTACGCCCACCTCGGATTCAGGCATCCATCCCCGGAGTGCCTTAGGATCCTTCCCTCGCGGAACTCAGTGTTGGGTAGGGATGAGCTTCGAGTTCTAGTCGAACTCATGTTCGACTCGAACATTGCCTGTTCGCCCGTTCGCCGAACAGCGAACAAATTGGGGTGTTCGCGGCAAATTCGAAAAATCTATGGGAGAAATCTAAAGTGCTAATTATAAATGCTTATATGCAAGTTATTGTCCTAAAAAGTGTTTGGGGACCCGGGTCCTGCCCCAGGGGACATGTATCAATGCAAAAAGAAGTTTTAAAAACGGCCGTTTTTTCGGGAGCAGTGATTTTAATAATGCTTAAAATGAAAAAATAAAAGTGAAATATTCCTTTAAATTTCGTACCTGGGGGGTGTGTATGATATGCATGTAAAGTGGCGCATGTTTCCCGTGCTTAGAACTGTCCCTGCAAAAAATGTCATTTTTGAAAGAAAAAAAGTCATTTAAAACTCATTCGCGGCTATTAATGAATTGTCGGCTCCCGGCAATACATACAAAAGTCATTGATAAAAAAAAAAAAAAAAGCGTGGGGGTTCCCCAGAATTCAATTACCAGGCCCTTCAGGTCTGGAATGGATATTAAGGGGAACCCCGCCGCAAATTTAAAAAAAAATTGACGTGGGGTTCCCCCAAATATCCATTCCAGGCCCTTCAGATCTGGCATGGATTTTAAGGGGAACTCCACCCCAAATTAAAAAAAAATGGCGTGGAGTCCCCCTAAAAATCCATACCAGACCCCTTATCCGAGCACGCAACCTGGCCGGCCGCAAGGGAAAAGGGGGGGACGAGAGAGCGGCCCCCCTCCCTCCTGAACCGTACCAGGCCACATGCCCTCAACATGGGGAGGATGTCCCCATGTTGATGGGGACAAGGGCCTCATCCCCACAACCCTTGCCCGGTGGTTGTGGGGGTCTGCGGGTGGGGGGCTTATCGGAATCTGGAAGACCCCTTTAACAAAGGGGACCCCCAGATCCCGCCCCCCCTATGTGAATTGGTAAGGGGTACATTGTACCCCTACCATTTAACAAAGAAAGCGTAAAAAAATGTTTAAAAAAACACACAAACACCTTGAAAAAGTCCTTTATTTAAAAAAAAAACAAAAAAAAACATTCCAGTGGTGAAACCCAGTGTCCCGCGGCGATCCCGATGTCCAGCGCTGTCCTTCATTGGTTGTGCCTGAGCGGACCTGATGGGGAACTCCCTCTCAGTATTTTAAATGTATAGACCCGCCCCTTCTAAAGTTCCCCATCAGGTCCGCTCAGCGGACCAGATGCGGAACATGAGAAGGGGCGGGTCTATACATGTATTACCAAAGTGAGAGCAGTTCCCCATCAGGTCCGCCCCCTCGGTATGTCGGACCCGCCTACGTCATTGGCTTGAGCGGGGAACTTCCTTCACTGTGTAATTTAAATTTACACAGTGAAGGAAGTTCCCCGCTCAAGCCAATGACGTAGGCGGGTCCGACATACCGAGGGGGCGGACCTGATGGGGAACTGCTCTCACTTTGGTAATACATGTATAGACCCGCCCCTTCTCATGTTCCGCATCTGGTCCGCTGAGCGGACCTGATGGGGAACTTTAGAAGGGGCGGGTCTATACATTTAAAACACTGAGAGGGAGTTCCCCATCAGGTCCGCTCAGGCACAACCAATGAAGGACAGCGCTGGACATCGGGATCGCCGCGGGACACTGGATTTCACCGCTGGAATGTTTTTCTTTTTTTTTTTTAAATAAAGGACTTTTTCAAGGTGTTTGTGTGTTTTTTTTAAACATTTTTTTACGCTTTCTTCGTGAAATGGTAGGGGTACAATGTACCCCTTACCAATTCACATAGGGGGGGGCCGGGATCTGGGGGTCCCCTTTGTTAAAGGGGTCTTCCAGATTCCGATAAGCCCCCCGCCCGTAGACCCCCACAACCACCGGGCAAGGGTTGTGGGGATGAGGCCCTTGTCCCCATCAACATGGGGACATCCTCCCCATGTTGAGGGCATGTGGCCTGGTACGGTTCAGGAGGAAGGGGGGGCCGCTCTCTCGTCCCCCCCTTTTCCCCTGCGGCCGGCCAGGTTGCGTGCTCGGATAAGGGGTCTGGTATGGATTTTTAGGGGGACTCCACGACATTTTTTTTAAATTTGGGGTGGAGTTCCCCTTAAAATCCATGCCAGATCTGAAGGGCCTGGAATGGATATTTGGGGGAACCCCACGTCAATTTTTTTTTAAATTTGCGCCGGGGTTCCCCTTAATATCCATTCCAGACCTGAAGGGCCTGGTAATTGAATTCTGGGGAACCCCCACGCTTTTTTTAAATTTTTTATCAATGACTTTTGAATGTATTGCCGGGAGCCGACAATTCATTAATAGCCGCGAGTCAGTTTTAAATGACTTTTTTTCTTTCAAAAATGACATTTTTTGCAGGGACAGTTCTAAGCACGGGAAACATGCGCCACTTTACATGCATATCATACACACCTCCCAGGTACGAAATTTAAAGGAATATTTCACTTTTATTTTTTCATTTTAAGCATTATTAAAATCACTGCTCCCGAAAAAACGGCCGTTTTTAAAACTTTTTTTTGCATTGATACATGTCCCCTGGGGCAGGACCCAGGTCCCCAAACACTTTTTAGGACAATAACTTGCATATTAGCCTTTATAATTAACACTTTAGATTTCGAACGGTCGAGTCCATTGTATTTAATAGGGTTCTAAATTTCACACGAACATTTTGTCTGTTCGCAGGTTCTGGTGCGAACCGAACAGGGGGGTGTTCGGCTCATCCCTGGTGTTGGGCACTGAGCTCCGGACCTCCATCCAAGTACCTCACCCCAGGACTAAAGGTGCCTGAGGTGGAACACGATCTCCGGTGGTCCTCTAGGCCTAGGCCGCCTAGAGGACGAACACGAACCACCGTCCGCAAGCTGAAGGTGCTTGGGACTAAACTCCCGTGACCAAGATGGCCGGCCCCTTTATACCCCCTCCCAGCAAGCAAGGCGGGTTCCCCGCCCCACCATACCGCTGCCGAAAGAGGCCAAAAAGGAGGCTCAGCACATAGCGATATCCGTCCGTCAGCCCATGGTGACAGCACCATCCAGTGGGCCGCCGGAACATACCACCGGTGTCACCGAAAGATTCAAAATTTACCCCGGGAAAGTAAGTACCCGCTACATATGTGACTTTTAATATCACTTTAGTTTGATTTATATGAAGTGTTTGTATTCCATACCAACGGATTGAAAGGAGAGTGTACTGCACATGCATGGGCCTGGCTCAGAAGATTTTAAGTGACTCTGTGGCCTGTGAATGGCAGATATAAAAAAGCATCATGATATTCCCAGTGTGGAGGTCTACCAGCTTGGATCTGGAGATGAGGCTGACGGTAAATTTGATGGGTGAAGCAGCTGCACTAGAGAGAAAACCCAAATTTTTAACAGATTTATTCAGGAAAAAGTGAATATACAGAAAATTAAAAACAAAGTGTCATCTTTGAACAATGGATAAGGAGACCTACAGTGACAGGGATGTATCTCAGCTATTAAACTGTATTCAAGCACATTCAATATAAACTTGATTGATAATCGTTTTTTTCAATCCTTTAGGGGAAAATTCTATGCTTGCAAGTAGTAGTTTGTGTATTTGGATGATTATCTTGCAGCACGCAATGCTTTAGTGAAAAGAAGGTTTTCTGAATACAAATACCATATATTTTGCACAAATCTGTGTTTAAAGATGGATGGTACAGATCCTATTTACTATGGTGACAATGTAAAAATTAGGACTTCATTTGGAGGTGACTTGTGATAAAAAAAAAGGGCCATCAAATCTGTTTTAAAAAAATAGGGCCGCGTTATTACAGGAATGAAACAAAGCTTCTGGGGAAGGCTATAGATTCTTCATTTGGAGATCTGCAAAACGTTTCTATAATCAATAAACTGCACATTTAAACCATGAGTGCTTTTCATTTTTATAATTACTTAGTAAGTCATTTCCTCACAAGCAAAGAAAGGGCAAACTATAGGTCCCACATTGATATCTTCTTCAGAAGGGACCTTAAATGCACCCATGTTACAGTTTCCAATCTCAGAAATCTCATCCATAACATAATTTTTTGCAGTTGATATATTAAAGTAAACAATAGCATAGCTTTATAGTGCTGCCACTAGCACTACTGTGACCACCTGTGGTTACCTAGACACTGCCTCTTTGTCTTGCCACCTGCACCAATGACATCTTCCTCTATTTTCTTTATTTTCATTTTTAAGTGCAGAAAATATACAGAATGTTGGAAAAAAAAAAAAAACATTAGCCAGCAACCTTCCTCAAAAAAAAAAAAAAAAAAAAGGAATACATTAATACATTTTTCTGATACACATAATAGAGTACTTAGAAAATAAAATTACCAGTCCTAAAGTAAACATTTACTGTCATTTATTTTACAAATAGATTGCTCACCTCAAACCATCGGCCTGTGCACTCATTACAGACTTAAGGCGGTTCGAAAGAATTTTCTTTCGAAAATCGTATCAAAGAATTTTCGTACGAATTTTGCACCGCTAGTGGGCTGCAGCAACAGCCGATTTTCGTGCGGCAATCAAATTTGAGGAATCCGACATGTTGGAAATTTTTTTGAAAAACGAAAGATTTTCTGATCAATGATGGGAGAATCGTGCGAGAAATGTAACAGAAAAAAAAATGCGCATGTGCAAGAAAATAATATTCCGGGCAACATGAAGTTGGTCGGCCGAATTTCGAAAATCAATGGTGGTATCATCGGATCACAAAAAAAACGAACTTTCTGATTTTGAAAAGAAAATTTGTTCGAAATTCGACCGTGTATGGCCTGCTTTATTGATACATTGACCCTTTTACTGCCACTAACATAACTACTTTGTCATCGGCAGTAGCAGCATGTAAACACAATAGCAGCCATTAGTTAATTTACCTTTTTTCGAGCAGACCACAGATTTATTATTTCTATAAGATTTTTTTTTGCATTTTTCAAAAAAAGGACACACAGAAATATGGTGAAATAGAATGTATTATGTACAGTAATCAGTTAAAGGATATAGTGATATCACATAACATAAGAGAAATACCTTGTGGTTGCAATGAACAGTCATGTGAACGGTATATAAATCTGCTGAACCGGACTCTCCAAATAAAGAGCAGCAAGAAATTTGGATTGCATATTCTTGAATTAAATGTTGCATTGGATGTAAAGGCATACAACTCCCCAGCTATGACTACTACCGAGCTAGCCATTGCACCTTAAACAAAAAAAAGTAGGAAAGGAGAAAAAGAAAAGAAAAAAAAATAGACCACAGACTTTTTTAGCTTCTACAATGCTATTTTTCTGTGCCCACCCCAATTCAGGCAACCTGATCCTCAGTCCCTGGGCTCACCTGCTTCTCATGGGAGCCCAGGACCAATAATGGACACATCTGGATGGTGAGCTTTAAGCACTTTTGGTGAGCTTTAAGCACACAGAGCCATCAGTTCCTGGCCACGAGAGCTGGTTGGAGCAGCTGATCAAGGGCACCGTTTTCTTAATCGGTTTCCAGAGTTCAGCGGATGTCTCAGGAGTACCTCTCATTCAAAATCATCGCCTTATAATAATGTAGCACATCCCATGTAGGAACTGCAGATTAAAGGGATCCCCACTCCTGCACAGCCAGGCAAACCAAATCTTCCCAGGCACACAGAGTCAGAAAACAGTCCATAGGTTTGTTTTTGTTATTTATTAGGGGGTGAGAGATTGGGGTGATTAAACTCAAGCAGCAGGTGCATTTAGAATGAGTTGCGCCAGTCCCAACTATAATTTTAGGGCGTGGCAGCCCACTTTTATTGAATACAGGAAAAGTTCACTTATACATCAATTGCCCCAAGCAGAGTTTTTTTCCACATAACATGCATTACCAAAAATACCAAGCCACCTGGCTTACGTGTTGGCAGCACTGCTGCTTCTCTTACCAGTCCTTTGACTGTGTCATTCAGCTCTTTCGGAACATTTGGCTCTCTAGCCTATAGTCGTAGCACCCTGCTGCATGGCCCACCTCTGGTCTAAGGATTGGGATTCTCCTGACACCCCTGATAGGAGCTGACTTAACTCCTGGAACCGAGACCTGCTGTCTCCTGGCTTGTGGCTGTGCCCTCTGACCCCACAATGAGACCTGCTGTCTCTATACTTGTGGCTGTGCCCTGTGACCCCACAATGAGACCTGCTGTCTCCTGGCTTGTGGCTGGGCCCTCTGACCCCACGATGAGACCTCTGTTTCGTGGCTTGTGGCTGGGCCCTCTGACCCCACGATGAGACCTCTGTCTCGTGGCTTCTGGCTGGGCCCTCTGACCCCACAATGAGACCTCTGTCTCGTGGCTTCTGGCTGGGGCCCCTTGACCCCGGGTGAGACCTTCCATCTCCCACACTGGGAGCAGTCTCCAAACTAGAAGCTGTCTCCAAAAATGGGAGCTCTGACCAATTCTCAGACCTGATTATATAATGACCCTGCACACCTGTGTAGTGAGCCAGGTTGCAGACGTTCAGCAAAACCTGGACCCAGGATTAAATGTTCTGATTCAGAACTACAGAATCTGCAGAAATGCTAGTTCTGAACCTCGCATTAACCCCTAATGAGACTCTTGGGTCACCTTTTCCTAAATACTTGAAGTGACAGAGCCTCAATCTGTCAGAGGGGTTAATAAAAAGGGATGGGAGGTTATGACTTCACTTCACTTCACTTGACTTCAGCATTCTTCAGGGACAATTTCCTATATTCAGTTACAGTATCTCAAAAAAAATGAGTACACCCCTCACATTTTTTAAAATATTTTATTATATCTTTTCATGTGACAACACTGACAAAATTACACTTTGCTACAATGTAAAGTAGTGAGTGTACAGCTTGTATAACAGTGTAAATTTGCTGTCCGCTCAAAATAACTCAACACACAGCCATTATTGTCTAAACCGCTGGCAACAAAAGTGAGTACACCCCTAAGTGAAAATGTCCAAATTGTCAATATTTTGTGTGGCCACCAATATTTTCCAGCACTGCCTTAACCCTCTTGGGCATGGAGTTTACCAGAGCTTTACAGGTTGCCACTGGAGTCCTCTTCTACTCCTCCATGACAACATCACAGAGCTGGTGAATGTTAGAGAACTTGCGCTCCTCCACCTTCCGTTTGAGGATGCCCCACAGATGCTCAATAGGGTTAAGGTCTGGAAACATGCTTGGCCAGTCCATCACCTTTACCCTCTGCTTCCTTAGCAAGTCAGTGGTCATCTTGGAGGTGTGTTTGGGGTCATTATCATGTTGGTATACTGCCCTGCGGCCCAGTCTCTGAAGGGAGGGGATCATGCTCCGCTTCAGTATATCACAGTACATGTTGGCATTCATGGTTCCCTCAATGAACTGTAGCTCCCCAGTGCAGGCAGCACTCATGCAGCCCCAGACCATGACACTCCCACCACCATGCTTGACTGTAGGCAAGACACACTTGTCTTTGTACTCCTCACTCCACACACGCTTGACACCATCTGAACCGAATAAGTTTATCTTGGTCTCATCAGACCACAGGACATGGTTCCAGTAATCCATGTCCTTAGTCTGCTTGTCTTCAGCAAACTGTTTGCAGGCTTTCTTTCTTCTTTTCCTCTTTAGAAGAGGCTTCCTTCTGGGACGACAGCCATGCAGACCAATTTGATGCAGTGTGTGGAGTATGGTCTAAGCACTACTAGACCCCCACCCCTTTAACCTCTGCAGCAATGCTGGCAGCACTCATACGTCTATTTCCCAAAGACAACCTCTGAATCTGACGCTGAGCATGTGCACCTAACTTCTTTGGTCGACCATGGCGAGACCTGTTCTGAGTGTAACCTGTCCTGTTAAACCACAGTATGGTCTTGGCCACAGTGCTACAGCTCAGTTTCAGGGTCTTGGCAATCTTCTTATAGCCTAGACCATCTTTATGTAGAGCAACAATTCTTTTTTTCAGATCCTCAGAGAGTTCTTTGCCATGAGGTGCCATGTTGAACTTCCAGTGACCAGTATAAAAGAGTGAGAGCGATAACACCAAATTTAACACACCTGCTCCCCATTCGCACCTGGGACCTTGAAACACTAATAAGCCACATGTCACCGGGGAGGGAAAATGGCAAATTGGGCCCAATTTGGACATTTTCACTTAGTTATGTACTCACTTTTGTTGCCAGCGGTTTAGACATTATTTGCTGTTTGTTGAGTTATTTTGAGGGGACAGAAAATTGACATTGTTATACAAGCTGTACACTCACTACTTTACATTGTAGCAAAGTGTTATTTCTTCAGTGTTGTCACATGAAAAGATAGAATAAAATATTTACAAAAATGTGAGGGGTCTTCTTACTTTTGTAAGATACTGTATATACAGACTTCTTTTTACTTTCCTCCTGCACACTCTTGGTCTTTACCTGCTCAGCCTCTGCTGGTACACTCCTGGGGAACTTTACAGTCTCCTTATCAGTTCAGCAGCAGCCCTTTTCAGGCAGGAACTCAAAGTCTCTTGACAGTAGCACATGTGGAGTTGACACAACAAGTAACTTTCCCTTCTACTTCCTTTGTGGTCACTGATCCAAGCACCACCTCTTCAGGCATTGCCAGCCCACTTGGCTGCAGCTGCCTTTTTCATCAGCCCTCCTGGCTGCCTCTTCACCCCAGTCAATCTGACTGACTCTTCACCAGCCCACCCAGCTGACTCTCAGGAGATCTCTCAGGGAAGGATCGAAGACTTAAGCACACCACTGTTTTCAAGGATGACTGGCTACATGTGGCAGTCTCCCTCCTTGTTAGTCCCCAACAGTGTTGATCTACTCACTCTGTCCTATCTTGCTCCTGTGCCTCCAGGAAAGTCTCCACCCTTTGTGTTTTTGACAGGATCCTTCCAGCACCTGAGCCCTGGCCCAAAGCAGGACACCCCCTCCAGACTAGGGGGTACCCCTCAGGGACACAACAACCTCCTCAACACTATATTGCCATCTTCCACCCGACTGCCCCTGCTGGCATTGTCCATGTCTATTTATGAGATGAACTCAGTCCCCTGCCAGCCCACTACTGGGGATTGGCTGAGGCCTCATAAATATTTAAGGCAGCTCCTTCTAACCCCCTCGCTCTAGTTCTAGAAGATTATCCAACCTTCTAGACCATAGAGAGGCACCAGAGTGCTGCCAGGATGAGTCATCCAGTCCTGACCTCTAGTAAACCCTGACCCAATTAAGACTCATCAGCTTAAATGTGAGTCAGAGTATGGTTTGTCTGCACTCACGTCTAGCACACACTAAACTAGCATAAAAGTTAAATGCAAAAAAAGTGCAAAAAAAAGTACTGTATATACCCGAGTATAAGCCGAGTTTTTCAGCACATTTTCTTGTGCTGAAAATGCCCCCCTCGGCTTATAAACAAAAAACCTTCTAATCCAGAGTGATTGAAAAAGAGGAGGCTTCAGAACAGCAAGTTAATAAGGTATCAAAAAATAATTTATTGAATGGTATTACATGGTATGTAGACTATATGAAGGAGACTAAAAACGTGTATATAGTGATCAGGGTCAAGAATAGAACCGATCAACATGAAACACACAAACAGCACAGACATGACAGAAAAAACCCCCACAAATAAACAAAGTCCGGACACCAAGTAATTTAGGGGAGGGTCACCAGGTGGTTAGGAAATCCTATGTGAAACAGCAACAAGGCTGTATATGTGTAAAAGGAGACCCAACCCTAAATCCCCCTGGAGGCTCGAGCCCTAAGGATGGGAAGGGGAATGGGGAAGGACAAGGAAAGTCCAATAAAGGGTTAGCAGGAGTACTCAAGGCCAGCAGAAAAGAGGGGGGGGGGTTTGTGGTGGGGGGCTATGCCCATTGGATCATTTCCTCTAAAAAAACAAACTGCTGCTGTATGCCGAGATCACCAAAAATAATGATATTCAAGATTACAGAGATGACAGTCCTGATTGAGTGATGTAAACATGAATTTCTGACAGGTATAAACAGTTCCACAATCATCAAAGGTTTATGGATAAGCACATTACCCCTCCTACGATATCTTCAGGCTCCATATGCAAGGTTCATCTCCTTATATCAAATCGTGTGGGGAATGTCCGTGATACGGCCGTATCTATAGAAATACTGAGAATATACTTCCTGGTTAGGTTTGTGGAGACAGCGTGACGCGCTGTAGATATTCATCAAAGGAATGCATGTCATGTTGAAGATCATCTCCATCCTATTTCGCTTGGTGTGCGTTCATGCCTGCACCGCTTCCTTCTTCCTCCTTCCCGTCACTGTGAGGAAATGAAGCCGCGCCGCAGCGTGGCACCTGGGCGGAAGTGACGTCGACTAGTTTCGCAACCAAACAGTGCGTAGCTTCATCTGGACGTTTACGTGACGGAGGGCGAGGGTTCCTTTTTATAGTGTCCCTCCCTCATCTCACTCCGCCTCAAACCATATATTTTAGAGAAAAAAGGAAATATATGTTGCATGTGTGATGACATAGAAGTTTAGAAATTTGAGCAGGTCCTCCGAGAGCACTGAAGGGGTTTTAGTGAAATAATACACATTAGATAGAAGTATAAAACGAAGGGACAGTTTTTTTAGAAAAAGCTAATTACAAGCATTTCCTAATTACTTTTAAAGGGCCAGTACATAGTTATTTCTAATTGTAGTGCATACTGCAAATAATCAAGGGAAGAAATTAATTTGGGGAAGGAAAGGAGAACAACAACAGGGAAGACAGTAAGACAAAGACACAAAGGAAACACAACAAGCTCAAAAACCATGGAGCAAGAGCATAGATTGCTTATATGTGCGCATTGTATAACATACTAAATAAACGCACATCAAGAAGCAAGAAAAATATAATAATAAAGATCATGATAAACACATATAGGAGGCAAAGAGTAAAGGGTAGATGCCGAGATGTGGGGGGGGGGGGGAGAGGGAAGAAAGAGGGAACAGTGCGGAGAAAATGTGGAGAATGAGGTAAACATTAAGTTACCAAAAAAGGCTGTAAATTTAGCTAATTGTTGAGGCCTAATGGTGTAAGAGACCCCAAATGAAAAATACACATTTTCTCCTTTTGCAAAAGTATTTGATCAAAGTCCCCCCTTCTCAGAGGCAGGTTAAGTAGGTAAATGCCTTTTACTTTCATACCAGTTAGGTTGCCATTGTGGAAATGGGTAAAGTGTCTGGCAAGGGGTTTCTCAGGGTTCTTTTCCCTGATTTCCCTCATATGTTCCCCTAGTCGTACCCTTAATTGGCGATTAGTCTTGCCAATGTATATCTTCTTGCATGGACATGTTAGCATGTAAATGATTCTAGAGGTAGCACAATTGATGAGATTTTTGATCTGATAGCTACGTTCATTAGTAGAATCAAAAAAAGTATCGGTTCTGTCCACAAAAGGGCACACCTGGCAATGTCCACAGGGGAACATACCCTTGCTCCTTGGGTATTCAGATAACCAAGTAGATTCAATTGTTCTAGCAAACTCAGAATGTATCAATGAGTCCCCTAAGTTTCTGGCCCTTTTGGCTACCATCAAGGGAGCTGGGCCAACTATTTTGGCTATCCCCGGGGTATTCGTTAGGACATCCCAGTGTTTGTTAAGGATTTTCCTCACCGTGTCCCATTGGGTGCCAAACTGTGTGAAAATCCTAACTGGGCCTGGTTCTAGGTTGTCCTTTTTAGGGGTATTGAATAATAAGTCTTTACGTTCACGGGTAGCCACTTTAGATTTAGCCTGTCTCAACTGCTTGTGAGAGTAGCCCCTCTCTCTGAATCTGAGGTAGAGGGCATCACTCTCACGTCTATAGTCCAACACATTGGAGCAATTCCTCTTGATGCGTAGGAACTGCCCAATGGGTATTCCATCGTTTTGCCATCTAGGGTGGTGGCTGTCAGCTCTCAGAAGAGTGTTGGCCGCCGTTTCCCTCCGGAAGGTTGTGGTGGTAAGGGCCAAATCCTTCACTTTGATAGAGAGATCCAGGAAAGGGATTTGTTCGCGATCATATGTGTAAGTTAATCTAATGTTGCGATCATTTTTATTCAGTGCACACATAAACGTCTCAAGTGATGCAATATCTCCTCTCCAGATCATCAGTACATCATCGATGTACCTGAGCCAGGTATGGACATGGCTCAGGTACATCGGCGAGGCAAAGATGAGATCTTCTTCCCATAGACCCAGGTACAGGCACACATATTCCGGGGCCCAAGGGGCCCCCATAGAGGTACCTTTGATCTTCTGAAAGAATCTCATTTCAAATGGGAAGAAATTGTTATTGAGAGCAAGGGAAAGCAAGTCAACCACAAATTAATTTTGAGCCCCACATTCGGGGTAATGTCTGTCTAGAAAAGACCCCACAGCCTCCATACCCCAAATGTGGGGTATAGAGGTGTATAGAGGCTCCACATCAATCCCTACAAGAAGAATCTCTTCTTCTAGTCTTATTTCATCTATCTGGGCAAGGACATCCCGAGTGTCCTTTACATAGGATTTGAGACTAGTCACCATGTCTTTCAGCATTAGGTCAAGGTACTTCCCTGTTCTTTTTAGTGGTCCCCTGATAGCAGAGACAATAGGTCTCCCAGGGGGATCCTGTATGGATTCATGGACCTTAGGGATTATATAGAAAATGGGAATGTTATAGTCTCTGACCTTAAGGAACTCAAGTTCCCGTCGACTAAGTAAACCGCCTTCACTGGCCATTTGAAGTTTAGAGTTGATATCAAACGCCAGTTTGGGGAAAGGGTCACTATCTAGTTTTTTATAGGTGTTGCCGTCACCCAACAGGCGGTAGACCTCTTTGAGATAGTTGTCCTCATCAAGGAGAACACAATTACCCCCTTTGTCACTTATTTTGATAATTAGTTTTTTGGCAGACGTCAATTCCCTCATGGCACACCGTTCTTCCGGTAATAGATTGTCCCGTCCTTTCTTCTCCCAATTGCAGTTTTAAGATCTGTCTGGACTAAGTCCAAAAATAGACTAAGCCATTTGTTTTTATGTAGAGGTGGCATCTTGTTAGATCTAAGTTTAAGTGGAGCATGTCTTTTTTGGACAGTGGATTGGTCACTTGGGTCATCATTTTCCTCGAGTAGAGAGGTTAAGATTTGTAAGATCTCATAATCTCTATTTTCTGTGATGGTGGCAATCTCATCGGGGGCAGCCCTATAAGTGTGCAGATATCGTAAAAAGACCCTACGTAGAAATAGGGCCACGTCCTTGTAAACATTAAACTCATCCATGACATTTGTGGGTGAAAAAGACATGCCTTTCTGTAAGAGCTTTGTGTGTCTTGACACTAGGGGGAAATTGGAGAGGTTGATCACTTTCATGTCTGTTTCCATTTTTTGTTGTTCTATTGATGTCCTCTCTGACTCCTTGTGTTGGGGCCACTCCTGTCTATGTTTCGCCCTCTGTCGGATTGTCTCTGATGTCTGGGGGCCGATGGTTTGCGATTGGTCGGGTTGTCTGATCTTGGATGATCTACATTGTCTCCCCCTTCCAAACCCCACTTTCTCTAAAAAAGTGACAGATTTGGGGAGGTTATTGTCATCATTCTCACGGGGAGATCTAGCACCCCTAGAATTGGATCTGCCTCATCATGTTCTGCTTCTGTTTCTACGTATGGTTAGATCAAAAATCTCCCCCTTTTCCCAGTCATTTAGGTCACGTCTGAATTTTGATTGCTTTGTCACTTTCAGATTGTGTTGTGTTCTTTCCACTTCTCTTTTAACTATTTCATTCTGTATAGTGAATTCCTCTGTATCCTTGAATGGCTCCAAGCCTGAGGAGCTGTCAGAAATTAAAGTGGAAAGCTCATCTAATTGTAATTTTTCCTCTTCAACGATTAGTTTCATCACAGAGATACCATGATCTATACACAGTGTCTTCCATTTGTCGAGGAATCTATCATTGTGTAGGTGTTCAGTCGGAATGACTTTATCCCTAAGACCCCTAGGCACTATTTTTTGCTCTATATATGTCTCAAGGAAGGATACATTCCATTTCCTATTAAGGTGCTTAATTAATAATTTTTTATGCTCTTTGAATCTTGTTTTTGTCTCCTCGTCTTGACTCAAAGTGATCGTAGTGTCAGATCTAAATGCTTATTGAATCTCAAGGTCAATGTCGTCACCTATTATAAATGCCATACCCCAAATATAGTACACAGAAGGCCTCAAAGCAGTGCAAATGCAAAGAGTATAAGCTGAGTTTTTCAGCACATTTTCTTGTGCTGAAAACGCCCCCCTCGGCTTATACTCGAGTCACCTTTTTGCGCCTAATCTCCCAGATTTTGGGGACCCGGTACTGGCCGTCCATAGGTCCTCTGGACCCCAAACTTGGAACACATGTAGCCCCACTCTTCCTTTGTTGTCTGGGGGACAACGGCCTGGGAACACCGATTTTTCAAAGCCGGGCACCCCTTCCATAGACTCCCATGTTAAACGGTAATTTCTCTGGTGAATTTGGGGACCCGGTAACGGCCGGTCTTGGGTCCCCTGGACCCCAAACTTGGCACACATGTAGCCCCATTTCTCTTATACACGTGTGCAAAGTTTTTTGTCTAGGGGACCTACGTCTGGGGAGCACAGATTTTTCAAACCCGGGCACCCCTTCCATAGACTCCCATGTTAAACGTCAGTCTAGTCATGGACACAGTGAGGCATGGACACAGTGAGGCATGGACACAGTGAGGTATGCAGATGGACACCTTAGGCTTATACTCGAGTCAATAAGTTTTCCCAGTTTTTTGTGGTAAAATTAGGTGCCCCGGCTTATATTCGGGTCGGCTTATACTCGAGTATATACGGTATATTAAAAAAATAAAGCAACCTAACAAAATTGTTAAAGCCTCTTCTAACAAACACATATGCACATAAACATGTGTGTATGGCACATGCGTGTGCATAAATGATGACTGTTTTCTATGTGTTCTGTTTATACCACACCATATGAACTTCAACAGACATATGATTGAACATACCCAGAAACATAACCTAGGAACACGTTAGGAGAGTGCAGTTTAGAGTCTTTACATTTGAATATCTTATTGTGTTTGTGTGCGCTACAATTCATATAAGTGTGTTTTTAGTGAAAGTAAAGGTTTTATAAAAAGTAGCAATAATATTGTGTGACATAAATGTAGTGGGGTGCCACTTTGCAGTGTGTTGTAAGACTATTGTTATCTTGAAGAATAACCCCAGCTCCCTCCGGAGTCTCTTTAAGATATTGCAGCAACTGTTGTTTAACTATATGGAATGGTGCATTGTGGAACTTATAGTACAGGGAGAAAGGGACTCTATTGCCATGGGTATCAAATAGACTATGGTACCCACAGTGCAGCTGTACTCCCAAAGTGCATTGCATCATCGCACGGCCTTCTGGGGGAAGGCTACTTAAAGGAAGGGAGGAGCTACCCTCTCTCTCTCTGGACATCGCCTTCTATCAAAGAGGAAGCCTGCATTGAGGCCTGCTTCCGGAGTGCCTAGGCCTAAAGCCTGGGCCTACAGTTGTGAAGTGAAGTGAAGTGAAGTGACTTTAGAAGACCTGCCATTATTAGAGTAGTGCGCCACACGCAAGGACATAGTGCATCTCGCAGTGGCTGCAGGTTTAAGGATTGGCGTTTGCACCGTCAGTGAGTTATATATTCATAAACATTGTGGATGTTCTTGCCTTCTTTTCATAACCTGATGGATTACAAATGTTTTATGTGCACCAACAAATGCTAGCGAAGACTCTACTACTGGAAGGAACTTTACACTGAACTTAGTCAGGCCTGACTAGAGCAGATAGTACTGGGACACATGTACAGTATTGCCCACTAGGGGGAACTCGCGAGCACAGTACTTTAAATACATAGACAGTGCGTACTAGAACTGTTATTTTGTGGTTTGATTCATTCTAACTAAATATTGTCTGCTATACCATTGACTCTGCAGGGCCCTGTAAGAGTCAACTGTACTGCTGTTTAACTTTGCTATTTTTTTCTTACCGAGTAAACTTTGATTCTTGGTTGAGCAGAATGCTGTGTGGAGTTGTCTGTTGCCCTGTTGGACAGGTGGCCATTACAAGGTAACAACTTTATGTACCATTTTATGATTGTGTGATATTATTGTGTTTCCCAATCACCAGTGGGTTCCACAATCTCTGTGCAGACCAGTTGTGCCAAGGGAGGGTTCGAGCCAAAATCTTGGTGTTGATAGCCAGAGTACAGACCCAAACAAAACCAGCAGCTCCCTTAATTGGGGTAGTGCTACATGTGGGGGCTCGTCCGGGATTTACTGTACTCTGCAATCAAGCCCCACCCATTGGTGGCAACATGGACCCTTTCACTGTGGTCCAGTGGTGCGAATCGGTAGGTGCTCGCTCAGACGCGAGTGTAGCAATTGAACTCCCTGGTGAAGACTGGGAAGAAGAAGAAGTCGACAAAATTGTAAAGACATTATCCCCACATAGGAAAGCGTGGGTGATTGATCTCAGGCCAGATCAAGGGACCTATCGCACCCACGCACTGTTAGTGTCACGGGCCGGGCAGGCGACTATAGAGGAGGCAGGAGGTGGATCCACTGTACCAGAGAGGGGATGGTACGAATCACACCAAGGGACCGGTTCTAAGCAGCTACCGGTTTTCACCAGAGCCCGCCGCAAGGCAGGATGGACTTGCTGCGGCGGTAGCAACCAGGTCGTGTCCCCCAGTAGCGACTCCACCTCTCTGGCGGCTGAGGCTGGTGCGGTACAAAGGGACTAGGCAGAGGCAAGGTCAGACGTAGCAAAGGTCAGGGCAGGCGGCAATGGTTCGAGGTCAGAGACAAAGGCAGAAGGTCAGGTACACAGGCAAGGTAAAATCAAAATACTTCCGCAAGGTACTAGGACAACAAGATCCGGCAAGGACAGGAAGGGGAAGTGGGTTTAAATAGGTTTTGGGTAGTGGAACCGTAATTGGACCGGGCACCAATCAATGGTGCACTGGCCCTTTAAATTTTAGAAGACCGGCGCGCGCGCGCCCTAGAACACAGCGGGGCTGCGCGCGCCAGGAGGAAGCAGGAAGAGGAAGGTAAGTGGAGAGGAGAGCGGAGCAGCGCCCACGGCCAGGGGGGCTGGCCGGAGCGCCGCAGAGGGGATGACGCCGTGAGTGCTCCGGGCTGGATGGGACACCCGGAGCACTCGGCGTTACAGTACCCCCCCTTAGGTCTCCCCCTTTTCTTGGAGCCCAAGAAACTACGGATGAGCTCTTTGTCTAAAATGTTGGTCTCAGGCTCCCAGGATCTCTCTTCAGGACCACAGTTCTCCCAATCAACTAAAAATAATTTTTTACCTCGGACGACCTTGGAGGCGAGGATATCTTTCACCGAAAAGACATCGGAGGAACCAGAGACCGGAGCAGGAGCGGTGACCTTGGGGGAAAATCGGTTAAGAATGAGGGGTTTAAGGAGAGACACGTGAAAAGAGTTGGGGATGCGAAGAGAAGGAGGAAGATGGAGTTTGTAAGAGACAGAATTGATTTGGTTTTTGACTTTATAAGGTCCGAGGTAACGAGGGCCCAGCTTGTAGCTAGGTACCCGAAACCGAACATATTTGGAGGAGAGCCACACTTTGTCACCAGGGAGATAGACAGGGGGAATTCTTCTCTTTTTATCTGCATGTCTCTTCATGCGGGCAGAGGCCAGAGATAGCGAGTTTTGAGTCTCTTTCCAGATAGAGGAAAAGTCCCGGGTTAATTCATCCACGGCAGGAACTCCAGAAGAAGTGGGAATGGGGAGGGGGGGCAAAGGGTGGCGGCCGTAGACCACAAAGAAAGGTGATTTGGAGGACGATTCAGAGTTCTTGAAATTGTATGAGAATTCCGCCCAGGGCAATAAGTCGACCCAATCGTCTTGACGGGCGGAGACAAAATGTCATAAGTAGTCACCAAGGACCTGGTTAACTCTCTCCACCTGTCCATTGGATTGCGGGTGATAAGCAGAAGAAAAATTCAATTTAATCTTAAGTTGAGTACAGAGAGCTCTCCAAAATTTTGAGATAAATTGAACGCCTCTATCCGAGACGATATGTGAGGGAAGGCCATGGAGACGGAAAATTTGAAGAAAAAAATGCTTCGCCAACTGAGGTGCAGTAGGCAGACCAGGAAGAGGGACAAAATGAGCCATTTTCGAAAAGCGGTCAACGACCACCCAGATGACAGTGTTACCATGAGACAACGGAAGGTCCGTGATGAAATCCATGGCAATGTGGGACCATGGTAGTTCAGGCACCGGTAGAGGAAGGAGAAGACCTGCAGGCTTCAGGCGTGGAGTTTTGTCACGTGCACAGATAGTGCAGGCTCGTACAAAGTCAGTCATATCTCTTTCCTGGGTAGGCCACCAATAGTGTCTGGCCAACAATTGTAAGGATTTTTTGATCCCAGCATGGCCGGCTAGATGGGAGGAATGGCCCCACCTAAGTATCTGGAGACGAAGGCCTGGAGGAACGAAAGTTTTTCCTGGAGGGACTGGCACCAGAGCAGCGGGAGCAGAGGAAATCAGGCACTCAGGGGGTACGATGTGTTGTGGGGGGTTCCCGGTTTCGGAGGCATCAGAGGAACGGGACAAGGCATCCGCCCTGACATTCTTGTCTGCGGGACGAAAATGGATCTGAAAATTGAACCGGGCAAAGAACAATGACCACCTGGCCTGGCGAGGATTCAAGCGCTGAGCGGACTGAAGGTAGGACAAATTCTTATGGTCAGTGTAGATGGAGATGGGGTGAAGAGAACCTTCCAGGAGATGTCTCCACTCTTCTAATGCCAACTTGATGGCCAACAGTTCACGGTCACCTATGGAATAGTTCTTTTCAGGAGGGGAGAAGGTTTTAGAGAAAAAACCACACGTGACGTTCCCTCCTTTAGCATTTCTTTGAAGAAGAACGGCTCCGGCTCCTACCGAGGAGGCGTCAACTTCAAGGATGAACGGCTTAGTGGGGTCTGGTCGAGATAGAACAGGTGCCGAAGAGAAGGCGGTCTTTAGGTGAGTAAAGGCTTCTTCCGCCTGAGGTGGCCAGGACCTTGGATTCGCGTTTTTCTTAGTCAGCGCCACTATCGGTGCAACGATGGTGGAGAAGTGGGGTATGAACTGGCGATAGTAGTTGGCGAATCCAAGGAAGCGCTGGATAGCACGGAGTCCAGAGGGACGTGGCCAATCTAAGACTGCGGAAAGCTTGTCAGGATCCATTTGAAGACCTTGTCCTGAAACCAGATAACCTAGGAAAGGAAGGCTGCTACACTCAAAAAGGCATTTTTCAAATTTTGCGTAAAGATGATTTACACGGAGGCGCTGGAGTACTTGACGGACATGGAGCCGATGTTCCTCAAGGTTGGTAGAGAAAATTAGGATGTCGTCAAGATAGACAACCACACAGGTATATAGTATGTCCCGAAAGATTTCATTGACAAAATCCTGAAAGACTGCAGGGGCGTTGCAAAGTCCAAAAGGCATGACGAGATATTCGAAGTGGCCGTCTCTGGTGTTAAATGCGGTTTTCCATTCATCTCCTTTACGGATTCTGATGAGGTTATAAGCGCCCCTGAGGTCTAATTTTGAAAAAACCTTTGCTCCGCGCAGGCGGTCAAAGAGCTCCGAGATGAGAGGCAGAGGGTAGCGATTTTTAACAGTGATCTTATTAAGACCACGATAGTCTATGCAAGGGCGTAGTGAACCATCCTTCTTGGTAACGAAGAAGAACCCCGCTCCGGCTGGGGAGGATGATTTCCTAATAAACCCTCTCTTGAGGTTCTCCTGTATGTAATCGGACATGGCCTTGGTTTCGGGAGAGGAGAGAGGGTAAATTCTGCCACGGGGTGGTGTAGTACCTGGGAGCAAGTCTATGGGGCAGTCGTAGGGTCTATGTGGAGGTAAGACCTCCGCCTGTTTTTTGCAAAAAACATCGGAAAAGTCCTGATAGGCCTTGGGAAGGCCAGGCAAAGGAGTAGAAACGGGAATTCGACTGGTAGGTATAGACTTAAGACAATGCTTGTGGCAGGAATAGCCCCAGGATTTGATGTCTCCCGTGGTCCAGTCGAGGGTAGGAGAATGACGCTGGAACCAGGGTAGGCCAAGAAGGATGTCAGAAGTACAGTTCGGCAAAACAAAGAATTCAATCTTTTCTTGGTGAAGGACCCCAACGGACATGAGCAGGGGTTCGGTGCGGTAACGCACGGTACAATCCAGATTCTCTCCATTTACGGAGGAAATGAAGAAGGGTCTGATGAGACGGATAACAGGAATGTTGAACCTGTTGATGAAGGAGGCTTCAATAAAGTTTCCTGCAGAACCGGAGTCCAGGAAGGCCACCGCAGAGAAGGGGGAGCCGGCAGAAGGAGAGATCCGCACAGGAATAGTCAGACGTGGAGAGGAAGAATTCACACCTAGTAACGCCTCTCCCACGCTCACTAGGTGCGAGCGTTTCCCAGACGTGGAGGACGAATGGGGCAGTCCTTTAGGAAATGTTCAGAGCTCGCACAATAGAGGCATAAGTTCTCATTCCTACGGCGAGACCTTTCTTGCAGGGTCAGACGAGATCGGTCGACTTGCATGGCCTCCTCGACAGGAGGCATGGTATCAGGATGCGTAGGATTCAGGAAGAGAGGAGCCAGGCGCGGATAACGCCTGGTACGAACAAGATCTTTCTCCAGGCGAAGCTCTTGGCGTCTTTCAACGTAGCGGATGTCAATGCGGGTAGCTAAGTGGATAAGCTCTGTCAGGGTGGAGGGTATGTCTTGTGCGGCCAGAGAGTCCTTGATGTGGCTGGATAAGCCTTTCTTGAAGGTTGCGCAGAGAGCCTCATTATTCCAGGCTAGCTCTGAGGCCAGTGTGCGGAACTGTATGGCATATTCGCCCACAGAGGAGTTTCCTTGGACCAGGTTAAGCAGGGCGGTTTCAGCGGATGATGCTCGGGCTGGTTCCTCAAAAACGCTACGAACCTCAGCAAAGAAGGACTGAACGGTGGCCGTAGCAGGGTCATTGCGGTCCCAGAGTGGCGTGGCCCAGGCCAAGGCCTTCCCAGACAACAGACAGACCACAAATGCCACCTTAGAGCGTTCTGTGGAAAACTGGTCCGACATAATTTCAAGATGCAGGGCACATTGAGACAAGAATCCCTGGCACATCTTAGGATCCCCGTCAAATTTCTCCGGAAGAGACAAGCGGATCTTTGAACTAGACGCGGCTGCTCGGAGAGGAGGAGATGCTGGAGCTTGTCGCGGCAGACGCTGCTGGACCATGGCGGTCAACTGCGCCAGCTGCTGTCCTTGTTGGGCAATCAATTGCGACTGCTGGGCAACCACGGTAGTGAGATCAGCGAGATTGGGCAGCGGCACCTCAGCGGCATCCATGGCCGGATCTACTGTCACGGGCCGGGCAGGCGACTATAGAGGAGGCAGGAGGTGGATCCACTGTACCAGAGAGGGGATGGTACGAATCACACCGAGGGACCGGTTCTAAGCAGCTACCGGTTTTCACCAGAGCCCGCCGCAAGGCAGGATGGACTTGCTGCGGCGGTAGCAACCAGGTCGTGTCCCCCAGTAGCGACTCCACCTCTCTGGCGGCTGAGGCTGGTGCGGTACAAAGGGACTAGGCAGAGGCAAGGTCAGACGTAGCAAAGGTCAGGGCAGGCGGCAATGGTTCGAGGTCAGAGACAAAGGCAGAAGGTCAGGTACACAGGCAAGGTAAACTCAAAATACTTCCGCAAGGTACTAGGACAACAAGATCCGGCAAGGACAGGAAGGGGAAGTGGGTTTAAATAGGTTTTGGGTAGTGGAACCGTAATTGGACCGGGCACCAATCAATGGTGCACTGGCCCTTTAAATTTTAGAAGACCGGCGCGCGCGCGCCCTAGAACACAGCGGGGTTGCGCGCGCCGGGAGGAAGCAGGAAGAGGAAGGTAAGTGGAGAGGAGAGCGGAGCAGCGCCCACGGCCAGGGGGGCTGGCCGGAGCGCCGCAGAGGGGACGACGCCGTGAGTGCTCCGGGCTGGATGGGACACCCGGAGCACTCGGCGTTACAGTTAGAGTGGAGAAATTAAGTACCTGAGAGTTTCAGGGGCAAGAAGTTCTTCATAGTACACCCAAAAGCTCTAAGTGGAGAATCCCCCGGTACTAGTCAGGAAGAGCCAGCTGGAGAAATGCCAACCCCCTCTGCAACCCTGACCACAATTGGTCCAGAACTCCTTAACGCCTTGGGAGACTTCGTGTCAAAGTGCCAGATGAACAACACAGTATGTGTGGAAGCTGGTTATAGGAAACTGAGGATCTTCTCAGAGAGACAGCCTGTGCCGGCTGGGGAAGAAGAATTTGATGCTTGGATAGAGCAAGCCATGCAAGCTCTGGAAGGATGGGAACTGCCAGAGGCCCAAAAGAAGCAGCGTATAAACGAGAGCTTAAGAGGAGCCGCTGCGGAAGCTGTCAGGAACTTAAGGTTCAGTAATGCCACTTGTACAGCCTACGAGGGGTGGAACGCAAACACGGAGTCCAGACTGAGACGCTGCGTGACGTTCAGCGGGATGACGTCACAACCAGCATGCAACGCGTTTCGATGTTTAGAGCAGTGAGACGTTCTGACTCACTGCACGCATCTTTCTCAAGCAATAGTGTGGGAGGCTAGGCTTAGCCTTTTTATATGCGCCTAGGGTGATGTTGCCACCTTGTGGGATTAGTTAAAAATACACCCATAAGCTGGATGTCATTCACTAATTATATCAATTTTAAAAAGAGGAGATAAATGTTATAATATAATATGACTAACCCGGGCATACACAAACATAACATGTTAATCCAATATTGTGTTATGATCTACAATTTTTTAAAAATAGAACATAAAACACTCTATCTTTTAATACATAAAACCACTTTATATCTAAAATAAAAATGGCATTTAAAAACACCATTAATAATCAAAGAAGTTTGGTATATATAATACTTTGTATATATAAGAACAAAATATATGTAGAAACCCAACCTTGAACCATGCAGGTAAAAAACTTTTTACTATAAAAATAAAAAGTGTATATATCTAAAAAAGACTAATTTGTCTGTTAAACAAACATAGCAATAAAAATCACAATAAAAAAGGAACCGCCAACACTTGATATTATAATATATCAAGGAATGGCTATGCATATAAATCTATCTTTAAAAAGAGAAATTTATTTATACCAATTAATTTTTTTAAAAAAACTATCTAGAAAAGGGTGGAAAGGAAGGGGAGGGAAAGAAGGAGGTTGTTAGGGTATTTTTTGTAGTAATATGGAGTTTTTTGAAATATAGAGGAATATATAAATTTTAGTGAAGAAAACAAAATATGGTATGCATAGATACTGCATAACCAGATAAAAAGAAATGGGAATGCAGAGAGTGTTCATAATATAGTGGAGATTTCCAATTCTTCATTTATACCCCCAGGATTAAGAGTGTCTAGAGAATATATCCAAAAGGTTTCACGCTCACAGAGCTTGTGAAATCTTTCCGCCTCTGACAGTAAATTTGGAATTTGTTCTACAATCCATACTCTGAGGCCTTCTGTGGATTTTTGATGACAACTAGCAAAATGACGGGGCACACTATGTTTATCTTTTCCACCCTCAATCTTTCTTCTATGTTCACCAAACCGTTGGCGTAAAGGTCTTATGGTGCGTCCCACGTACAACAATTTGCAAGGGCAAATTAACACATAGACAACGAAATCTGAACTACAATTGTAAAAAGCATCCAGATGATATGTTTTGCCTTTTGTAAAAAAAAAATTCTGTCCATGATCAATAAAGGAGCATGTTTTGCACAAGTTTTTCTTGCACTGAAACATGCCCTTTAGGGGGAACATATCAATGTGTTGTAACAATGGAGTTTTTTTGCTCTTTAATTTGCTCGGAGCTATTCTGTTTTTCAAATTGGTGGCTCTTCTGTACGTAACCCTGGGTGTGTCAGAAAGAACAGATTTTAAATGTTGATCTTCTAATAGGATAGGCCAATGTTTTTTTAAAATAGATTCCATTTTGCTAGACTCTGTATGGAACCTTGTTACAAAGCGGACAGATGGATCAAACTTGTCCTGGTCCTTATTAAGTATGCTTGTGGATACTTTGGGTTCTAAGTAATGGTTATATGCATTGTCTATCAATGAGGTAGGATACTCTTTATCATATAGTTTCCTCTTCAGAATTGAACTTTGTTCTATATAGTCTGTTTTTTGGGTGCAGTTGCGCCACAGTCTACAGAATTGGCCTCTAGGAATATTATTTATCCATTTTTTATAATGGCAGCTTTTGAAATGGAGCAAGGAATTTTCTGCTGTTGGTTTAAAATGATTTTTGGCTTGGATATTCTTGTCTAGATGGTAGAGGTCAAGATCAAGAAAGGTTAATCTGTCTCTGTCCCAAACATGGGTAAAAGACAGGCCACATGTGTTTTTATTGCAATGGTTCACAAAATCATCAATGACACCATTCTCTCCATCCCAAATGACTATAATGTCATCTATGTATCTGCCAAAAAAGACCAAATTCTTGGCAAAGGGATTGTTAGACCACACATATCTATTTTCCCAGAGGCCCATGGCCAAATTGGCATAGGACGGCGCAAAAGTTGGCACCCATTGCAGTCCCCCCTATCTGCAAAAAATATTCTCCATCAAAACAAAAATAATTATGAGTCAAACAAAAATTAGTGCAATCTAATATAAAATTAGCCTGTTCACCTCCCATATAAGGGTTATCAGATAAAAAATTACTTATGGCTTCCAGACCAAATTCATGGGATATAGAGGTGTAGAGGGAAGCTACATCCAGAGACATCCAGATATAACTCTACCTCATTGATAGACAATGCATATAACCATTACTTAGAACCCAAAGTATCCACAAGCATACTTAATAATAATAATTTTTTTTTTTGTTTTTTGTTTTTTTCTCTTCTCTTCCGAACTCACTGTTTGGGGAGATGGGTAATAGGGAAATGATTAGGATGGGGGGGAGGGGAGGGTTCTAGGGTAAATCTAAAAAAGAAGGATTAGAGGGAGTAGAGAAGAATGAGGGGGTGGGGGGGGAGATAAGAAAGGGGGGTACAAATTACACTTTTTTTTCCCTATGGGGTATTTTGACCCCTCAGAGTAGGTCAATGGACCAAGAGGAATAATAATAAATAGTAAAGAACACTTTTCACAATTCACTATTGATAACTAGGAAGATAATACACATATTGGCATAGGAATATGTCCTACACAAGGTGTCTTTTTTCTATGGGGGCTTTTTCCCCTCGATAATTTTTATTGTTTTTTTTTTGTTTTTTTTTTTTTCTCTCAAGGAGATAGTTGAAGTGATTGGTGATAAGAAGCGAGAGAGATATGGTCTCTTTCCCCCTTTTTTTTTTTTTGGAGGTAAGGGGGTTAGGGGTAAGGGATAAAGGGGTTAGGGGTAGGGGGCAAGGTAGATGGAATTCACAATAGCACATATAGCACATGTCACATAGGGGAGAGGAGAGGACTTAGAGGGCAGGATATCCCCTGAACAGTGGGAATAAGGGTACTAGGACCAAGGACAGTGAAGTTAAGGTCATCATACTGAAGGATGGAAACCCCCCATGCAATTATTGTAATGGGGGGGGCATATTGGAGTACCTGGACAGCAGAGGAGTATTTATATAATTTATGACATCCCAGAAAACCTGATTAAGGGAAATGGGAAGCTGAGACAATGAGATAATGAGAGAAAATATGGAATTAATTGGTGAATGACTTAGCAAAAAGAAACTGAAAGGGAAAGAAACGAAGGGAAGGGAATTTATTAATTTTTTTTTTTTTTTTTTTGCAATGGTATTGTTATTTTATTTTGTGAGAATACTTTAAAAATCTGTGATAGAAGGAAACACTGTGTGATAAGGGTGATAGTTGTATTAGATTATAGGATATAATAAGGGTATGATGTAATATGTAATATAGGTAGTAATGAATAGCTGAGAAAGGGGGGTTCTTTGTGACAGAAACCGGGAGTAGGATATGTAGATAGGGACGCGGGAATCGATTAAAGGGAGCATGTGGATGGGCACTGTAGCTCTGATCTCTGCTCTGCCTATTCACTTTCCCCAATTTTAAACGCCTCTCCTCCAAGTGGAGGGAAGTCGGAGGCGCTTCAACTTTTCTATTTCCATACCAAGCAAGTAGCAGGCATACTTGCAGTTGCACAAAGCCTGCTATAGCTGGTAATATACACTACTCAGGGTCTTGGAGATCTAGCCAGATCCTGAGGTATATTTTTTCTCTTGTTTTTATTTTATTTTATTAATTATTTTATTTTTATTTTTTGGGCCTTCCTTACTCTGCCTCACCCTGTCGGGGCCCATCCCCCTATCCAGGGGACTGGTGGGTGTCAAACGGGAAGATGACGAGAATAACTCTCACCTCATGTAATGTGAAGGGGCTAAATAGCCCAGAGAAACGTACCAGATTGCTGGCGGACTTGGGGAGACTCAAATCCCAAATTATTTTTCTACAAGAGACACATTTCAGAAATGACAAAATTCCAAAATTGGGGAATCGCAGATTTCCCACTGTGTATCATGGTGCATCTCAGACCACAAAGGCAAATGGGGTATCAATAATGATTTCAAATCAGGTACCATGGAGAGAGATTAAGATAATTAAGGACGAAACAGGTCGTCTTTTGATTGTAAAGGGATTTCTATGTGAGCAAAAGGTTACATTAGTTAACATATACTTACCTAACGAGGACCAGGTCTCGGCGCTAGAGACATATCTGAATATATTACATCAAAATAAAGAGGGGCATTGTTGATGGGAGGGGATCTGAATATGGCACTAGATCCCACTCTGGATGTTTCTAAAGGAGTGTCTCATTTGTCCTATGTAAAATTGCGCAGAGCAAAGAGATTGTTGCAGGATCTGCAATTAATGGACTCTTGGAGGGTTCTTCATGTGCACGATAGAGATTATACTTTTTTCTCAGCTAAACATAAGACATATACAAGAATCGACTATATTTTTATATCTCAGAATGTATTGTCGTGCATAGTGGAGACATCCATAGGCTCATTTACATTATCGGATCATGCACCAACTAACTGCACAATAGAATGGGGGGGTGTAAGTCCTCGGGAATGGAACTGGAAGATAAATGAGACACTCCTGAAAGAGCCAGAGTATGAGAATCAAATAGCTCAGGAACTAGAGGCTTTTTTTGAAATGAACGACTCAGAAGAAACAACTCCATTTTGTAGATGGGAAGCGCATAAATGTTATATAAGAGGAATTCTTATATCTCTAGGAGCATACAGGAAAAGATCCATAGGAGCAAAGCTGGACACTCTGCTGGGAGAGATCCGGGTACTTGAATTGGCACATAAAAAATCTCAGGCACAACAGACAGAGGAGAAACTATTGGGCTTACGGGATGAACTAAATTTACTATTAATGGATAGAGCAAAAGCCAAATTATCTCGATGTAGACGAGCATATTATGAACATGGAAATAAACCCAGCAGGATGCTAGCAAATGCTCTTAGAGAGACGAGGGCAAGGAATCATATTGCCCAGATCAAAACCCAGGGAGACACTCTAGTTAGCTCCTCACAGGCAATTGGGAAGGCATTCAGAGACTACTATACTAACCTCTATCAGATAAAGGGTCAACAGCCTAATATAAGGATATTAAATGGAGGGGAGTCGGCGAAAGAATATATAGCAGCTTCGGGAATGCCTAAATTGCCTGGAGAGGAAGCAGAAGGAATGGAGGGACCTATTACAACAGAGGAATTTTTAGAAACCCTTAAAAAATTGAAACCAGGCAAGGCTCCAGGTCCTGATGGGTATACATTGCTTTATTATAAGACGTTCTCTGAAAAACTGGCACCAAAATTCTTAGCCGCTGTTAATTCAGTTCGCGATGGACAAACGATACCGGGGGAGACACTGTTGGCTCACATAACGGTAATCCCCAAGGAGGGGAAGGATCCAAAAAAAAGCATTTGATAGGGTAGATTGGACATTCCTGAGAGCCACGTTACAACATATAGGATTAAGAAGTGGGATGATGAACTGGATTACAAGCCTGTATTCTTGTCCAAGAGCAAGAGTTAAGGTAAACGATATAATGTCCGAACCATTTGCGATTGGCAATGGAACGCGGCAGGGATGTCCACTCTCACCTATCATATTTATTCTTATATTAGAACCCTTTTTAAGAACAATAAGGGCCAATCCAGATATTAGGGGTATTACAATAAGAGGAGAAGAACATAAACTTGCCGCGTATGTGGATGACTTGATGTTTTTTATGACCGCTCCAGTTATATCGTTACCGATTCTGCTGACGGAGTTACGCACATATGGGGAGATATCTAATTTTAAGGTAAACTATAATAAATCAGAAGCAATGGGTGTGGAATTAGATTCCACGCTAAAACACCAGCTCTCTGAGAATTTTGCCTTCAGATGGACAGATTCCCATATGTGCTATTTGGGGACCAAAATACCACATAAGCTGAATCGAGTGTTTGAACTCAATTTTGCCCCACTAATTAGACAGATTAAATTAGATTTTCAGCGATGGGATAAAGAGATCTTTACATGGTTCGGTAGAATAAACATCATCAAAATGAATGTAATGCCGAGACTTTTATATTTGTTCCAGACCCTACCGATAAAACTGCCAACAGGTTTTCTGAAAGACTTAAGATCAAGATTTACGAGATTTATTTGGGCGGGTAAATCTGCAAGAGTACGGAGAGACATTTTGACTTTACCTAAAGAGAGAGGAGGGGTCGGATTGCCAGACCCGTTGGGTTATTATGACGCTTCCCATTTAACAAGAGTAGTGGATTGGTGCACACTCCGAAAGGAAAAACCATGGATACATATGGAACAAGCAACAATTGCCATACCTTTGGAGGGATTAGCATGGCTCTTGGATGCAGAGATACCACAGATGGCGAAAAGACACCCCACGGTGGGTGCCACACTTCAATCTATCAAAAAGATATTTAGGAAAACAAAGGTGTCTATGCATCCGAGCCCCATGATCCCCATCCTAGGTACCCCAATTTTTGAGCCGGGTCTTAAAGTTCGGGGATTTAAAGAATTAAGGCGGCGGGGAATTAGCAGGATCATACATTTTGTGATTGATAATCATATAATGACTAAGGAGGAGATTGAATGTGTATTTGCGGAAGATCTTGATATATTTAGGCGAATACAGCTGAACGCCTTCCTGCGGTCAATTAGGCAACGGGTGCCTGAAGTACGTATACCATCTAGGTTCGAACAGATATGCCTAAAAGGGGAACCATTGAGACACTCACTCTCAATTATGTATGCTCTGTTGATAGAGTCAGAAGCCCCACAAGAACTGGCCTTCATACAAGCATGGGAGAGAGACTTAGGAGTTACATTCTCTGAGAAGCAGAAAAAGAAAATATTTTTGTTTACGCATAAAGCGTCAATGGCAACAAGATATCAAGAAGGAGGGTACAAAATCCTGACTAGGTGGTATAGAACCCCGGCAGTATTGAATCGGATATTTCCACAAGTATCGAACCAATGCTGGCGCTGCAAGGGAGCGGAAGGCCCCATGCTACACATATTCTGGGACTGCCCGAGATTGAAAGAATTTTGGAATATGGTTTCTGAAACAGTTAAGGAAATTACTGAGGTGTCTCTTGGAGAAAATCCAGCAGCTTTTCTGCTACACGATATTCCGTTATCGACAGAAAAATACAAAAACTCCCTTTTAAGGCATCTGCTTACAGCAGCAAAAGCATGTATTCCGATTCTGTGGAAAAGCACGGCAGCTCCAACTAAAATACAATGGATGCGGAGAATAACAGAAATCCAGCAAATGGAGAATCTCACTATGATGTTGAGAGAGCAAGAAGAGAGGTACTGGGAGGTATGGACTCCCTATATTATATATAGGGAACAAAAATCCTAAGGAAGGTCCTGGGTGAGGAGGAGAGGGGGATGGGAGAAGGATTCTGGGGGGGGCTCCCCCTCCTTATTCTTTTTTTTTTTTTTTTTTAGGTATCTTTCTTATTCCTTAAATGTTTTTCTTTCCTTTTTTTCTTTTTTTTTTTTTTTTCTCTTTCTCTAAAAAACGGAACGGTAATAAGGGCAGGAAGTATCACATGGTTGTACTAAAATTAGGAGGAAGCATGATTAAAAAGGAAAGAAGGTTTTAGGAGATTCCAACTATGTGATAAATGATGTAGTAATTGATAAGTTGAAGAAGTATAAGTGGAAGTGGGAGGTGTTGATGTACAAATGTAATTTGTTATTGCTGTGAAAAAAAAAAAAGAATTTATAAAAAAAAAAAGCATACTTAATAAGGACTAGGACAAGTTTGATCCATCTGTCCGCTTTGTAACAAGGTTCCATACAGAGTCTAGCAAAATGGAATCTATTTAAAAAAAAACATTGGCCTATCCTATTAGAAGATCAACATTTAAAATCTGTTCTTTCTGACACACCCAGGGTTACGTACAGAAGAGCCACCAATTTGAAAAACAGAATAGGTCCGAGCAAATTAAAGAGCAAAAAAACTCCATTGTTACAACACATTGATATGTTCCCCCTAAAGGGCATGTTTCAGTGCAAGAAAAACTTGTGCAAAACATGCTCCTTTATTGATCATGGACAGAAAGATTTTTTTACAAAAGGCAAAACATATCATCTGGATGCTTTTTACAATTGTAGTTCAGATTTCGTTGTCTATGTGTTAATTTGCCCTTGCAAATTGTTGTACGTGGGACGCACCATAAGACCTTTTCGCCAACGGTTTGGTGAACATAGAAGAAAGATTGAGGGTGGAAAAGATAAACATAGTGTGCCCCGTCATTTTGCTAGTTGTCATCAAAAATCCACAGAAGGCCACAGAGTATGGATTGTAGAACAAATTCAAAATATACTGTCAGAGGCGGAAAGATTTCACAAGCTCTGTGAGTGTGAAACCTTTTGGATATATTCTCTGGACACTCTTAATCCTGGGGGTATAAATGAAGAATTGGAAATCTCCACTATATTATGAACACTCTCTGCATTCCCATTTCTTTTTATCTGGTTATGCAGTATCTATGCATACCATATTTTGTTTTCTTCACTAAAATTTATATGTTCCTCTATATTTCAAAAAACTCCATATTACCACAAAAAATACCCTAACAACCTCCTTCTTTCCCTCCCCTTCCTTTTCACCCTTTTCTAGATAGTTTTTAAAAAAAATGTAATTGGTATAAATAAATTTCTCTTTTTAAAGATAGATTTATATGCATAGCCATTCCTTGATATATTATAATATCAAGTGTTGGCGGTTCCTTTTTTATTGTGATTTTTATTGCTATGTTTGTTTAACAGACAAATTAGTCTTTTTTAGATATATACACTTTTTATTTTTATAGTAAAAAGTTTTTTACCTGCATGGTTCAAGGTTGGGTTTCTACATATATTTTGTTCTTATATATACAAAGTATTATATATACCAAACTTCTTTGATTATTAATGGTGTTTTTAAATGCCATTTTTATTTTAGATATAAAGTGGTTTTATGTTTTAACAGATAGAGTGTTTTATGTTCTATTTTTAAAAAATTGTAGAACATAACACAATATTGGATTAACATGTTATGTTTGTGTATGTCCGGGTTAGTCATATTATATTATAACATTTATCTCCTCTTTTAAAAATTGATATAATTAGTCAATGACATCCAGCTTATGGGTGTATTTTTAACTAATCCCACAAGGTGGCAACATTACCCTAGGCGCATATAAAAAGGCTAAGCCTAACCTCCCACACTATTGCTTGAGAAAGATGCGTGCAGTGAGTCAGAACGTCTCACTGCTCTAAACATCGAAACGCGTTGCATGCTGGTCGTGACGTCATCCCGCTGAACGTCACGCAGCGTCTCAGTCTGGACTCCGTGTTTGGGTTCCAGCCCTCCTCCTGGTTCTTTGAGAGATTACCCGGAAACATCTGTCATGGACATTACACTGGCTCCTCGCTCAGCATACAGGGATGTCACCTCTCACTGAGAACTGCTTACAAGCGGAATACGTTCATAGACCGGACTACACATGTGCCTTTTACAGTCAACCTATAAGTGAGTGTTTTACTACTATTGTGTTATTAAAGTGAAACAGTCTTTAACTAAGTGGCGCCTTTTTTGTTTTTCTTCTGCAGTCTTGAAGAAAGGAATGTCACCCTCGGATATAGATCAAGCCAGGATGCAAGAAATCTTAAGAGGGGCTCTACTCTCTGATCCAGTTTGGCTCCATTTGAAAACCTCTGTGGGAGTCACGGCACTAAGTTACCCTGACCTTATCAGAGTGGTGATAGACAAAGAAGCGCTGCTGAATGATCAACAAGCAACTACCCCTTCAGCCGGGGTCAGATCTGCAATGGCCATGGAACGGGACTCTGAAGTAGCTGTTTTTAAGTCTCAGATGACACAAGTGATGGAGATGCTGACTTCATTGATGGAAAAAGTGTCAGGAACAAATAAAGAAGGAGGGGCCACAACAGAAGTGATTAAGACTACCTCCACTTCCCCATCTCAACGCTCAAAAGATGATGAAGTCTGTTTCAACTGTGGAGGGACTGGGAACCATCGACGAATGTGCCCTAGCCCGAAGAAAGCTGCAGCACCATACCGCAAGCCGGCGGAAAACTTCAGAGGGCCCCGGTGAAGGAGTCAACCGGGTGCCCATCAGTCTCAGCTAACTCCAAAAAGCTCAACAACACAGGGAGACAACAACGGGGGCCTAGTCCTTTGCCAAACACCCCTATTGTCGCCTCTGAGCAACCAAACACCTCCCACTTAAGCCTCGTACACACGAACGAGTTTCTCGGCAAGAAACGACAAGAAAACTGCCGAGATAGCTTTCTTGCTGAGAAAATCGTTCGTCTGTATGGTTTCTCGTTGAGAAAACTGACCAGAATCTCGACGAGAAAAATAGAGAACCAGCTCTCTATTTTCTCGTTGAGATTCTCGTCGGCATGTTTCTCGACGAGAAAAGTGTGTGTGTGTACACTTACCTGTCGCCGTGGAAACCCGCGCATGCTCGAATTGACTTTGACGCATGCGTGGTAGCTTCCTAGGCATAGGTAGGGTGTAGCAAGATGGCTGCGACGGCATCGAATGTGACGAGCGCACGCTCGTCGTAGTCGATGACGTCACTGCGTTCGCTCCATTCAAAGAACTGCGGGTTCTTTAAATGGAGCGTGTGTACACTCGGCCGGGACAAGTTTCTTGTCCAAGAATCTCCTCAAGAAAAACAATGAGTTTTTTCATGACGAGATTCTCGGCCGTGTGTACGAGGCCTGAATGTCCCAAAATGCTCAATGGCGGGAAATCAGTGCATAACAGGCCCAACAAGGACCGAGATCCAGAAAAAGGCTCAAGAAGAGAGAAAAAAAAGTGCAGATTACAGAGTCAAGTAAGAGGGCTTCTCCAAGGAAACTTCCTGCCAAATTAGTGAGGCCCTCCCCAGTAGTTTCAATCCAGGTGGAAGGAATTTACACGAAGGCCCTCCTTAACACTGGAGCCCAAGTGACTCTTCTATACCGAGACTTTTACAACAAGCACCTCAGAAATCTACCGCTACAAAAGCTTGAAGACTTGGAGATATGGGGCATCGGGACACAGAGTTTCCCCTACGATTGGTACCTCCCAATCAGACGATCCTTTGACCCCTCAGTGGCGGGAGAAGCGGAGACCTTCGACACCCTGGCCGTAGTTTGTCCTCGGCCACCAGGATTCAGCAAGAGTTCCCTCATTATAGGGACCAACATTGACCTGGTCAGGAGACTCCTGACACCTGTAGCCCAAGAACAGGATGACTCAACAACAAGAGTCCACCCCATGATACAGCAAGTCTACAAACGCCTAGTACTGGAGAAAAATGCCCCAGCAGAAGGGGTTGGAAAGATCTGGAAGCTGGATAGGGTGGAGAAGGTGTTGCAGCCAGGAGAGGTGACTTGTTTGAGAGCTTCTGTCAAGCTTACCTGGAAACAACCAGGCCCCTTCATCGTCCTTGAACCAGATCCACAGGAGAGTCAAAGGGGAATAGAAGTAATTCTCAGAGTGGTCCCATTGAAGGCCTTGAAGAGAAGTCATAGGAAGGTCTCAGTAAGCATTAGAAATACCACCACCATCCCAGTGAGGATACCGGCCAGAATGCTGTTGGAACAAGTGAACTAGGCCACCCCAGTTGCCCCATCTGACTTGGAGAAGGAAGAAAGGGGGGAAGTCACAGTGGAGAAGCTCTGCTCTGAAGACACGGCTCTCCCACCAGTATGGAAGGAGAGGGCCAAGGCCCAACTTGCTCGATGGCAGAAGATATTTTCTAAAGATGAATTTGATGTGGGATGCGCGAAGAGTGCCACCCACAAGATTCGTCTACAGGAAGATAAACCATTTAGGGAAAGAGTCCGACGGGTTTCCCTGGCTGACTTAGAAGATCTGCATGAGCAACTAGCAGAACTTAAGAGGACGGGCATTATCCGAGAGTCCCGAAGCCCCTACGCCTCTCCAATAGTGGTAGTTCGGAAGAAAAATGGGTCACTAAAGCCCTGTACACACGATCGGATTTCCTATGGATTCTAATCCGATGGATTTTTCCATCGGAAATCTGATGAAGCTGACTTCCATCAGTCTTGCCTACACACCATCAGTCAAAAATCCAACCGTCCCAAACGCTGTGACGTAAAACACTCCGACAAGCCGAGAAAAATTAAGTTTAATGCTTCTGAGCATGCGTCGACTTGATTCTGAGCATGCGTGGGTTTTTTGTCTGATGGAGTTCCACACAGACGATCGGAATTTGCTATCGTTTTTTTTCCCATCGGATAAATTTAAAACATGTTCTATTTTTTCTCACCGATGGAAAAAAGACCGATGGGTCCCATACACGATCGGTTTGTCCGATGAAAAAAATCCATCGGACTGTTTTCATCGGTAAAACCGATCGTGTGTATCGACTACCGAACACTGAACAGAAGAACTATACCTGATCAGTACACCACCCCACAAATAGAAGATGCTTTGCAAAGTTTATCAGGGGCCAAGTGGTTCAGTGTGATGGACTTAAAGAGTGGGTACTATCAGATTCCCATGCACGCTGAAGATCAGGAGAAAACAGCCTTCATCACCCCAGTGGGTTTCTTTGAGTTCAACCGCATGCCCCAGGGCTTGTTAGGAGCCCCAGCCACTTTTCAAAGATTGATGGAGAAAACAGTGGGAGACATGAACCTGATTGAGGTGCTGGTGTACCTGGACGACATTATTGTGTTCGGCAGAACTCTAGAAGAACACGAAGAGCGGTTGGAAAAGGTATTAAAGAGGCTTCATGAAGAAGGCCTGAAGCTTTCTTTAGAGAAGTGCCAATTCTACCAGTCCTCAGTCCATTACCTGGGCCACATTGTATCCGCAGAAGGGGTAGCCACAGACCCTGAAAAGATGGATACTGTCACCTCTTGGCCAAGACCCACCAATGTGACCGAACTTCGGTCCTCCCTGGGCTTCTGCTCTTACTAAAGAAGGTTTGTGGAGGGGTTTTCCAAGATTGCCCGGCCCCTCAATGAATTACTAAGGAGCGACGGAGAGGAGCCAGTCAAGCTTGTGACGCCCTCCATGGGGGCTAGTAAGCCAAAAGAGTCTATCCAGGACCAGTGGACCACCAAGTATGAAGAGGCCTTCATCCAGTTAAAGGAAAGCCTAACCACTGCCCCCATTTTGGCCTACGCAGATACCACAAAACCCTATGAATTGCTTGTTGATGCCAGTCGAGATGGGCTAGGCGGGGTACTATACCAAGAGCATGGTGGTATAGTGAGTAGGAGTCTGGCCCCGCTGAGAAGAATTACAACACGCACAAGCTCGAATTCCTGGCATTAAAGTGGGCTGTAGTGGACAAGTTGAAAGACTATTTATACAGGGCTGAATTCGTAGTCAAGACGGATAACAATCCACTCACCTACCTCCTGACCACCGCCAAACTGGATGCAACAGGACATAGGTCGTTGGCTGCCCTTTCGGGTTTTACATTCAGCCTGAAGTACTGACCTGGAGTTGGAAATAGGGATGCAGATGCCCTATCCAGAAGGTCCCATGCTTTCAGTGACCCTACTGAAGAGTGGGCCCAGTTGACCCCCAAAGGAGTGCGAGCCCTGTACCAGGGAGCGGAACTTCAGGCCGGTGGAGGATCAAGAGCCGAAGAGATTGGAGTTTCGGCTGTTGGAGTACCCAGATGTTGTTGCAATGTGACCCAGGTCGGAGAAGACGGTCTACCTAAACTGTCCAAGAAGGACTTAAGGGGGGATCAATTAGAAGACCCCCTGGGAAAACTGGTATTGAAGGCCTTGGAGAACCAGTGTCCTGAGATGCTTCTGGCAGACTCCTCTAAAGAAGCCAGACTGTTACACAGAGAGTGGGACCGGCTGCAGATACATCAAGGGGTGGTCTACCGAAGGGGCCCCTCTGATGATCCAGAAGAAAAGTGGCAACTGTTCCTGCCTGCTAAACACAGGAAGGCGGTCCTAACCGCTCTCCATGATGATCATGGTCATCTGGGGTCTGAAAGAACTTTCCAACTAGTAAGAGACCAATTCTATTGGCCCTGTATGCGGGCCGAAGTTGAAGGGTACTGTCATTCTTGTGCCCAATGCATCCAGAGGAAGACCCTGCCCCATCAAGCCGTCCCAATGGGCCATCTACAGAGTCAGGGACCCATGGATCTGGTGTGCATTGATTTCCTTTGCCTGGAGCCTGATCTGAGTGGACAGGGGAATGTTCTGGTGGTAACAGACCATTTCACAAGCATTCCCAACAAAGGACCAGACAGCCTCGACAGTAGCAAAAGTACTAGTGGGGAAGTTCTTCGTGCATTATGGTCTGCCCCAACACCTTCATTCAGATCAAGGGAGAGACTTTGAAAGCAAACTGATAAGGAAGTTGTTAGACTTGTTGGGCATTAAAAGACTAGAACCACCCCGTACCACCCACAAGGGGTTGCTTAGCCTGAACGGTTTAACTGGACCCTTTTAGACATGTTGGGGACCCTGAGCTCAGAGAAGAAGCAAAACTGGAGCAAACATGTAGCTGCCATTGTACATGCATACAACAGCACCACCAGTGATGCTACTGGATATACCCCATACCGCTTGATGTTTGGGCGGGAGGCTCAGTTACCAGTGGACTTGGCCTTTGGCATATCATTTGATCATGCTTCAGCAGCATCCCACATGGGTTATGTGGATCGGTTACGGAAGAGTCTGAAAATGGCTTATGAAAAGGCTCAAGTTACATCAGACCAAAGAGGATCGAGGAACAAAAGAAACTTCGACCTCAAGGTCAGAATACAGGACTTGCAGCCAGGGGACCGAGTACTATTGAGGAATTTGGGTATCCCCGGAAAACACAAGTTAGCTGACCGCTGGAAATCACAGCCATATGTCATCTGCAAACAGTTGCCAGGCCTTCTGGTGTATCAGATCAGGCCAGAAGGGAGTGTAATCCCACTAAAGACTTGGCATAGGAATCATCTGTTGCCTCTCTCCGAGGCAGTTCACCTACCTCCCATGTCAGATTCACAAGAGTCCCCTTCAACCTCCCGGGCTTCCAGACCGGTTACCAGATCTCAGTCGACCCTTACAGACGTAGAGGATGAAGACCCTGAGGAGGAAGACTCTGAGGATGAAGAAATGGAATTTGATTGGTTGTGGTCATCTCAAGTACCAGAACCTATGACCATTTCCCTGTCACCATCTGAAGTAGCTGACAGTGAAATTCTTCGCCCAGAGGCCCCTGAGTTTGTGCCTCACAGCATGCTCACTGAGGAATTGGAGGATGATCTGGATTCCTTGCCAATAGAAGACCCTGAAGAGACTTCATCTCTTCCTGAAGGAGAACTGGGTGCCCCTGGAATAATAGAGGCTAGCTTGCCTGAGCAAGAAGGAGAAGCAACTGAGGAATCCACAGAGACAGCAGAATCCATTGCTCTTGAGACTTTGACACCTAAGGAACAAAGAGAGGGAAGAGTCATTCACCCTCCTAAGAGACTGACTTATGATCAATTGGGTGAATGCTCAGAAGAAACTATCCTCACCTCAAAAAGGACAGTTTATATGCCTGGTCCTTCCATGTAAATTTGGTGGAGGGCAACCCTAGCTCACCCCCTGGCACATCTGGTCAGGCTGTATCAGTTAAGGTGGCCTCTAGGCAGGACAATCTCTTCTCCAAGCTTTGGTGGGAGGTTCCTCTGCCTGGTTCTTTTGTGCATGTGAACTGTATTATATCTGTACATGCTAACTAAGTTTTTTTTTCCCCTACAAAACTGTAAATGTCTTTGGGGACCAAAGATTTTAAGTAGGGGGAGTGTGTAGCGGGGTGCAACTTTGCAGTGTGTGTTGTAAGACTATTGTTATCTTGAAGAATAACCCCAGCTCCCTCCGGAGTCTCTTTAAGATATTGCAGCAACTGTTTTTTAACTTTATGGAATGGTGCATTGTGGAACTTATAGTACAGGGAGAAAGGGACTCCATTGCCAAGGGTATCAAATAGACTATGGTACCCACAGTGCAGCTGTACTCCCAAAGTGCATTGCATCATAGCACGGCCTTCTGGGGGAGACTACTTAAAGGAAGGGAGGAGCTACCCTCTCTCTCTCTGGACATCGCCTTCTATCAAAGAGGAAGCCTGCGTTGAGGCCTGCTTCCGGAGTGCCTAGGCCTAAAGCCTGGGCCTACAGTTGTGAAGTAGGATCACTCGGCCCAAGGAGGGATCCTTTCCTAGGTGTCCAGCTCTCACTCTACAGAGACCGGAGTCGTCCATCTACCGACATCCAGTGCGGTTGTGTGAGGAACCGGAGACTGCAAGTTGCGGAGAGACCGCGGACTGGGACATCGACAGCGGAACGTACCAGAGGGACGAGGCCTGCTTTGATGAGAGGGCATCTGCCTGGAATTAATTAACTGTTGCGTAGGCCTGTGACTTTAGAAGACCTGCCATTATTAGAGTAGTGCGCCACACACAAGGACATAGTGCATCTTGCAGTGGCTGCAGGTTTAAGGATTGGCGTTTACACCGTCAGTGAGTTATATATTCATAAATATTGTGTATGTTCAGTTTTTGCCTTCTTTTCATAACCTGATGGATTACAAATGTTTTATGTGCACCAACAAATGCTAGCGAAGACTCTACTTCTGGAAGGAACTTTACACTGAACTTAGTCAGGCCTGACTAGAGCAGATAGTACCGGGACACGTGTACAGTATTGCCCACTAGGGGGAACTCGTGAGCACAGTACTTTAAATACATAGACAGTGAGCACTAGAACTGTTATTTTGTGGTTTGATTCATTCTAACTAAATATTGTCTGCTATACCATTGACTCTGCAGGGCCCTGTAAGAGTCAACTGTACTGCTGTTTAACTTTGCTATTTTTTTCTTACCGAGTAAACTTTGATTCTTGGTTGAGCAGAATACTGTGTGGAGTTGTCTGTTGCCCTGTTGGACAGGTGGCCATTACAAGGTAACAACTTTATGTACCATTTTATGATTGTGTGATATTATTGTGTTTCCCAATTACCAGTGGGTTCCACAATCTCTGTGCAGACCAGTTGTGCCAAGGGAGGTTTCGAGCCAAATTCTTGGGGTTGATAGCCAGAGTACAGACCCAAACAAAACCAGCAGCTCCCTTAATTGGAGGTAGTGCTACATTAAAAATTGCAACTGCCATAATTTTATGCTAAAGGTTCTTTCTGAATATATATAATGTTTGGGGGGATGGGGGGTGGTTAAGTACGGTAATCCTCAAAACAGATATGTCTATTTTTTTTCAACAATACATTTTTATTGCAATTTTTTAAATAACAATACAGATTGCCCTTCACGTTTAGTCATTTGTAACCAACATAGTTACATTGGTTCATAAAGATTCTTGTATAAGAGTATAATACTTGTTAATCTGTACCAGTCTACCCCTAATGGGTTCAAGCTGTAGGCATGGACAGGCCTCCAAGTAAACTAGAAATTTCATTACAAAAAATTAAAACAAAAACAGAACTTGCTTTGATTAGATTAATAAAGTGGGTCCAAGATGGTAGACTACATCGGAAATATGCACATATATGACTTAGGGGTATTTCAAACTTAGGGATAATTTACAAATTGCAGTCTTTTAGGTAGTTGGATGCTCTAGGATGATATATCCATGTAGTCAAATTCCTTTTGAGTAGATATGTCTATTTTAACAATTGTGCAAAGAATGAAAAAAAAAAATGGCTCAAGCAGCAATAAGGTTAAACCAGGAAATCAAGAATTAAAGTAATCCACACTATAGACTTAGATGTTTAAAATCATAATTTTATTTTCCATAAAAATAAACTGCAGCATGTCATACAAAGATACCTTTGTTCTTTCTAGTTTTCTAGGTTTCAGACTTTAAAGATGATCTTCAATTTTACTATCACTTTTAGCAGTCCATTTGGGCCAAGCTGGCCTATATGAACTATTTCCTACACTAACAGTTGCATACATTCAGAATACATTAAGAATACAGCTTTGTGTTCTGGCTGTGGGACACGAACATCCCATTCCACACAGTAGAGTCAGGTAGAGCAGTGCTCAGCCATTTATAGGCAGCTGTGTATTCTCTGAATGAATACAAGGCTTCCTCTGGCTGGCTGAGGTGGAAAGGTGGGCGGATGACATCACACTCTCCACCTCAGCTAGTCAGAGAAAGCTTGGTTGCACCTTAACAACCAATGACTGTGTGGCTGCCTGCTTCCTAGATACCAGTGATGTCAGAGGTTGCTAGGTTGGGTCCAGATACACAGACCTGAGCAGGAAGTAGTAATATCTTGAGTAAATATATGAGTTCTTGCAGCAACTGGAGGTTTGCTTCTGTGGGAAGGTGAACAGGCTATTTAGTTAGCTCATTTGGTGAACAGCCAGTTTTTGGTGAACCCCATTGATATTGTTGACTACATGGAACTAAATTCTTGGAAGCTTGATGTGTGTATGTCTTAGAAATGTTGGTCCTGTTTACTGCATGCAGCTTCAATAAATTCTACAAGTTTTCTGGCTTTTTTATGCACTTATGCTGCCCATCTGACTACAATATTTTGAGTGACTAATCCAGAAAAATCATGCAGATAAGGACTTCTGATATACATAGCCCTTTTTTTGTCCAGAACAAAAAATATGTGACCGCTCAGGTTGGAGCTGCTGTAGCAGCAATCTGATGTTAGTATACCGATCTCCCCAGCAGTTCTATGTAGTTCTGACAGGGGGGTTGCCCCCCTTCCAGGATACTGTGGTCAGCGCTCTCAGCCATTGGCTGAGAGCGCTGATCAGGAACCATTTAGTAGACCTTTTCTGGTCATGCCCCTTCTTTCAGACCAGCTGCAGTACACATGGGCCGAATGTCGGCCAGTTTCTATTGAACCGGACAATGCCCAACGCTGCATGCTCGATATTCGGCCTGTGTGTATGGGGCTCAAGCCTTATTATAGGCTTACCTGTAGGTACAAATTATAAAGTGGACTTTACTACCACTTTAAATGTCTTGCATCACAGCTTATTGGCCTGTATAGCAGTTAATCACATTCAACTGGACATGTTCTGTGATGTTGAATATGTTTCGTTTCGTAGCCTATCCATCCACTTCTCCATTGACTTGGATAAGCTACAAAACATCTTTAACATAACAGAACAAGTCCGGTCGAATGTGACTAACATCCATTCTAAAATAACTATTTATCATTAGTCACATATGCCAATACAAATGTTTAACAGATTTCACTGCATCCCTAGTACAACCATTAAAACAAGAAACATTCTGGATGCCATTAACTTATTTCTTTGTAGGTCTTCAGTCAGAACTGCGACCCAGCTTATAGAATCGTATGCAGTCTTTGTGCCATAAATCAGAATTTATTTGAGTGCCCTTTGTGACCCTGAGCTGTAGGAAATAAAAATGTTATTGGAATCAGAGCTGCAGTGCAGTTACCTGACTAGTTATAAAGCAGATATTTATTTTTGCAGCAGTGAGGTTATGTTGCTCCTGTATTAATTCATGTCCTTGTAAACCTAATAAGAGAATACCAGTGAAGGAACCAGACTGTTTTGTTCTTGCTTTTTCCCTGCACTTTCTCCTAATTGGCATATTGATGGTGAAGTAATGGTCTCCAATGAACCTGGTATGATAAAATAAAAATTCTTTCCTTGTCCGAGCTTCTAATTAGTGTTAACTTACGTGCTAATTATATAAAATTATCTATATATGTGAAAGGAATAGCATCTCATTGTGAATAATAGTAGACATTGTAATGTCCTCTATGCAAATAGCCAATTCCTTGTATTTTTTAAAGGTATACACTAGTCAAAATGGAATATTATTTATAGAAAACCATACGGGGGGCACAGTTTAGTAGAAATCTGTATGAGAGATCAACACTATTTAAAGTGGAACTTCACTCTCCCAATCATCATTGATTATTTTTAATGCTCATGCTGCTAGCATTAGTAAATAGATAGGAAAGTATATCATATTTACTTGTTTGAAACTTTTTTTTTACATTTCTTCTGTTGCTTCCTGGTTTCTTGCCTAGGCAAATTATGTCATAGATCCCAGGAGTCTGCAGGAGGGTCAACAACTGGAATACTTTTTAAAGTGGAAGTAAACCCTTTTTTTGATTTTGTAACTACAGGTAAGCCTATAATAAAGCTTACCTGTAGGTACAGTGAACATCTTCTAAACCTGTATGGTTTAGGAGATATTCACACTGCATGCAGCCAGT